>OV049876.1:1318333-2579166 GCA_920104075.1 Melanargia galathea
CCGTTACCTCATTATGAATTTACTGTACTAATAATACAGATAGTTTACTGTACTAATTGACGTGTATTTATCGTCATGTACCATTGAGAAATTAATAATATAGAGGCGCCCTAATGTCCTATGGACAATAGTGTATCGGAAAATCGCTCAAGCTTATCCAAATTTTCATAAGCGTGTAAGAGACAATACTACATTTTTAACAAAACAATAAAACCGTTTGCGGCAGACTCAAGGCAAAAGATAGCCTCCCTAAAAATGCACAAATAAACACTCACACACGCACAACTTGAGACTTCGCAATGAACACGCGCCATTTTGTGTCTTCGGATTGTGAGTGTATGATACCTAATCTAAGCGTGTATGAGTGTATTATTGACACGTTTTTAAAATATGGCGCCTCCATATTATTAATTTTTCAATGTCATGTACAGAGCGCGAGCAGCCAGAGCAACATAATGGAGTCGTTCGGCGGCGCGGACTCGTTCGCCGCGCTGCCCGCCGTGCAGCAGAGCGCGCCCGCGCCGCCCGCCGCCGCGCAGCCGACGCGCGCGCCGCGCTGGCTCAAGCGACCCACCGCCGCTAAATTCGCTGTGAGTTATTATCATTTATTATGGTAGGAGAGACGAGCCGAGCCGCGCGAACAACGGATTACATATTTATTCACAACTCCCTTAGTATGGGTATTAAATGAAACGGCTTGACTAGTAGAATAGCACTGCAAATCCAAGATGCCCGCCACCACAAAATGGCGAATGTCGGGGGTTTTTTTTTTAATTTTTAATTTATTTTTGTTAAAATCACTGTATCTGGTAATCGATTTAAGAATGTATTCATTCAATCGTCTATTCACAATCTGCCTGCTTTTGCTTCCCATCATTACAAGACGTACAATGGACAAATATGATCACGTGATCTGACGCCATTTCTGTTTACGATTACTGCATTGGGATTTGGTATGGACTGTTTGACTTTGGTACAGGAGGTTTCTGGATCCTTAGTTTGGCCAATCAAGATTTTATAACTTCAAAATTGGTTCGCCACTATACCGGTACAGGCGTAACGCGGAGCAATTAAGCGTTCCGTTACGATGTTACGTCCAAACCGCTAGTGAAACTATATAGTGAATAGTCTTTATTTTCAGCGAGTCGCTAATATTAGTGCCATAACCCACTCGCGCGACACGTCGCGCGCGGCAAGCCGCGGGTTGTCGCGCGCGATTTTATTTTCTAAACAAACTCTATGTAAAACTGACGTGCAAAACCCACTGGCGCGGCACGAAATCGCGCCGCGCCAGTGGTTTTTGCGGCAAGCGTTTGCATAGAGTTTGTATAGAAAATAAAAACGCGCGCGACAACCCGCGGCTTGCCGCGCGCGACGTGTCGCGCGAGTGGGTTATGGCACTTATCATAATTTGTTCACAGTTCGGTGGAAAGCTAGTGACATTTGAGAGATGTCCCCAAGAGGAGGGGCCACAGAAAGTTGTCTACATCAGTCAGGTATTTGGAATGCTCGTAATATCGCTACATTTCTTGCTTCATATTTCAGGCTACCCTGTTTAATTTGTCCTGATATCTTGCAATAACTATCTGTACATTTACATTATTACAAAATTATTAATAATAATTTTGCAATATTACACTCAAATTTTGCATGGTAAGGGCACTTCAATTCAGGATTACATAGTACATTCGAACCTAACGTTAAGACATCAATCGAGTTTGGACTCTTTGATTTAGGTCAGAGAGTCCTTTGGTGTGGTAAAATTTGGTAAAAATTAGCGCGTTTCTAAATCCATCCAATTTGTTCATTGCAGGTAGTGAGCGAACCAGAAATAGTAGAGAAAGCATTTGAATTGGACAAAGTGATCGGACTGACTTTAAGCCAAGAACCTGGCGCGGCGGAACAATTAGCAGAGTAAGAATTATGTTACTGAATTATTCACTTAAAGATAATGTTTTTTAAAATGTATAATATGTAAGCTGCTTTGCCTACTCTTGTCTTGAATTTTGTGTTATTTAACTTATTGAGAGATTAATTTATTAATTTGTTTTGTATTTTTATATTTTTGTATTAATTATAATAATTTGTATTAATTATTATAATAATTTTGTATTAATTATAATAATTATTATTTATGTATACCTAATTATTTTTGTCAGCCCTAGCACAGACTACGGTCTATTTGGGCTGCAAGTTGTCAACACCAACCATATTTTCTTTTCAAAAAAAAAAAAAATATATAAATAAAATATTTTGAAAATTGTAGGGAATATACCGGAAATACTGAGGTGGTATTTTTGGATCTTTTTGAGTGTGAATTCCTTGAATATAGGTACTGCCGCGAGAAAGGCGACGCGGCCACGGACCAGCAGGAGCGCTACACGTGGTTCTTCCTGCGCGCCAACTTCATGTCCTCCTTCAGGAGTGAAGTGCTCAATTTGCTCGGTGAGTACCTAACTTCACGTTAGACATTAGTTTTACTTTTACCCGACTGCGCGACACAAAGTATGTCTTCTATGTATATAATGTGTTTATCTATATTATCTATACTAAACACGTGGGCCAATTTTGATAAATGGCACATCGTTAGATTTGCCATTCCAGCGCGAGTGTGTGCAGCATCACCACCACAGCCCTTATACGTCCCACTGCTGGGCACAGGCCTCCCTCTCATAGGAGAGAGGGATTTAGAGCTTAGACCCGCCACGCTGATCCGTTGGCGGGCTTTAACAACTATTGTCACATAATAGTGATAATAACCGGGAAATACTGCTTAACTTGCTCTCCAAGGCACAAGGGTGAAACACCACCAACTTTCCAACTCCGGGCTGGCACTGAGAATTTCTTGACAGAAAAACCCAATACCTACCAATTATTTGCCCGACCCATGAATCGAACCCGGGACCTCGTGATCTGCAGTCGAATATGCTAACCACTAGACCAACGAGGCAGTTCTATAAGGTATCGCATTCCTCTCCTTTGCCAAAACATGTACAAATTGTCATTCTAGGTTTCAAGCAGGATGAGATACCTTCGAAGTTCAAAAGTCAAGCCGGTTCCGATGCCCGCGCCCCGGACCTCCTTGGACTCAGTAGAGTGAGTACAACTCATTTGTTGTTATTCTACATAATTCTCTATAAAGGCATAGAAAATGCGGTGTATTTTGCCTTTTTATACCGGACCTTTTTATCAGTGTTTTTTGTCTAGTTATGCAGAATACGTCTGTTTTAACAATAACACGCACAAATGCTTGACTAAATGACCTAAACCTGTTCTGAATTATATGGGCTATTCACAAATATCATAATTTAATTACACGAATTTTTAACACAAATGGCTCTTAAATTTATTTCAAAACTGCTAACACTTTATCTCCTACAAAAGTTCTAAATTGCTAAGGGCCTGTTTCATCACCTTCTGATAAGTGTCGGATAAACTTAAGTTCTGTCACTTTCTTACTTTATGTCAAGTGACAAAGGCAAAAGTGAATAAACTATCCAACACTTATCAGAAGGTGGTTAAACAGGCCCTTAAACTGCTATAGTTGGCACATTACAAACATACGAACGGAGTCATAAAGCGGCCAGATTACAGTGTTGTGAGGGTACTCCCTCACTCTTTATAACCTGTTATCGACTATCGACAAATCCTTTATTATTGTTACAAACAACACCACATAATCCAGTTCCATAAGGTTTGTAAGTGCGAGTGAGAAGTCTGTCACAAATGATTTGTGACTTGGATTGCATGTTTGTAATGTCCCAATTATAACAGTTTATCTCCTGCACACACTCTAAATTACTAATGACTCGACTTGTGAGCACTAATCTCTAAACTAATCACATCAAAATGGACTTGTGAGCACTAATTGGCTGTAACGTTTCCGTTCACTAACGATGCGCCGCAGGGCGAGAGCACGGAGACCGAGGCGGAACTGTCGACCGATACAAGCACCGACCTGTCGGTAAGTCGCTGATCTGTCCTCTCTTTACACGCTTCATATATAACTGACTTCACCTTTAACTTCGTAAACATGTAAATAAGTCGTAACGTAAATTGGTACTATTATACACTCCTTTTGGAGCTATAATCTTTCCAGGTTAGCTTGTTTCTGGGCTAACTTTGTCACAAAAAAAAATTGCAACAATTTTTTTCCACGTCATCGCGTCGGTCGGTGCATTTGCACAACTGCTGAGCATATAAAACCATAAGGTTATGGAGCAAAGTGTGTTTGGGCCATGCCGTAGGTTTTGTTATCACTTTTTTACGATTAAGTTACTTTAATCTAGTCAGATAAGATTAAGTTTTGTGTACTAGAGAATTAGGTCTAATATCGAATAGCTTGACACCTCTCAATCATTCCACAGGACGCACAGACGTTGATAGAGAGGAAGCTGGCAAGTGTGGACTTGGAGCCAACGGTCGACAACGTTGTCATTCCCAATGGAGAAGGTGAGAAGACGAATTCGAAATTTAAAAGAAAATTCGTCATTGACTTTACAATCAAGATTATCAATTAACTAAGAGAGACATGTCCGAACGGCGTTGTGACAGGTAGCAATTACATAGTCATTTTAATTTAGACGTTATTTTGTTACAGCTATGTGCAATTTCAGTTTGACAAAAGTAAGGAAAAATATGTCCTTTAGTCTCTTAATCACTTGTTCAATCTCGAGCACGTTTTGAGTGTATTGCAGAACTTCGTGATATAGTTAGCCAATGGGTCTAATTCTATAATATCTATATTTTTTAATTCTTATATGTATATTTGTACGTGTGTGTATGTGTGTATATTTATTATTTATTTATTTATTTCACAATGCTCCCTGCAGAAAACACACAGTTTTTAAATCTGTCAATTTAGTTCGAATTGTGTATAAAATAATGAGTAAGAAAAATTCCTTAACCTAAAAACGTATTTTTATACTGCAAGTTAGGATTTTCTTGAAGATGGAAAGTAATAATTAGGTCTGCGTTGAGACGCGCTTACGTAGAAAATGTCAATGAATTTTTATCACGAATTTTTGCTCCATTGTATGAATCATTGTTTCATATTTTATTCGTAGATTCGACGAGTATGATCTGCCGCGCTCTCGTCTGCGGCAACCTAGAAGAGGCGGTGGAGCTTTGCTTGGAGGCGAAGAGGATCGCAGATGCTCTTATTATTGCTTCCTTGGGTAATACGGATAACTTTTTTTTCCCATTGCTATGCTGAGGTTTTATCATAGGATTATAAATCAGAAATAGAGAATGCCCGCGGCTTCGCCCGCGTGAATTTCGATTTTGCACCTTTCCCAAGGGAATCGTGGATTTCCGGTTCCCGTTCCCGCTCCCTTTTCCAACCTTTATACCTACTTTCAAGGAAGTTTGCTATACTAATCTACCTATAGCTGTAGCTATAGATTTCGGTTTTTTAAAAATCCCGTGAGAACTCTTTGATTTTTCGGGATAGCCTATGTTTTAAGTCAGGGCATAATCTATCTCCATTCAAAATTTCAGCCAAATCGGTTCAGTAGTTGCGGCGTGATTGAGTAACAAACATCCAAATATCCAAACATCTAAACATCCAAACATCCAAACATCCACACTTTCACATTTATAATATTAGTAGGATAACTTACTAACTTCTAACTGGCTTGATCGTGGATGTAGGCCAGAGTATGCCCGACCAGTTTTAGAACCCATCCAGGGACCTTAAAATCACGAGTATGCGGTGCAGGTCACACTGCGGGCAGCGCGGCCCTATGCCCGCCGGACGCGCTGTGAGAGGGGCTGAGGTTGGGGGGAGGTGAATCTGTCTCACACCACCGGCTCCTACGGGATGGCTCCCATTGGCATAACACTCACAGAGAAATTCATAGAATTCTAAAGCATGACAAATATGTATGTCCCATGACAATTTCCATGACAAGTTACTCTGAGAATACAATTTCACCTGGTGGCTAGTGACGAAGATAATGGTTAAAATGGTTAAATTGGAAGGAGTATGGTAGATCGATTGAATCCATACCCTTAATCTGTGTCGAAGCACCATCCATCATAATTTACTCTAGTTTGGTCTGGAAGGAGGTTTCAGCTGTAGTTAGTTACAATACTACTGAAAAAGGTACAATGTCGCATAGAAATTAGAAACCGATCAAGAGTATGGGTTTAGTCGTATCTTTATATCTTTATCTTTGTGTTCAGGTAGCCAAGAGCTTCTATACAAAGTCCAGAGATACCATCTGAACAAAACCGCCTCGGACCCCGTGTCCCTGATCTCCGGCAGTCTCCTGAGGTCGAAGTGGGACACGCTGATCCAGTCCGCGTCGCCCAACAGCTGGCGGGACACCTTGGCGGCGCTGGTTACGCACTGCGAGGGGGAGAGTCTTGCTCATTACTGTGGTAAGGGAATTAGAGTGTTTAGGGAATTCTTGATGATAATTTTGGCAGTATATTTGGTCTCGGGAGTCTCCTGAGGTCGAAGTGGGACACGCTGATCCAGTCCGCTTCGCCCGACAGCTGGCGGGACACGTTGGCGGCGCTGGTTACGCACTGCGAGGGGGAGAGTCTTGCTCATTACTGTGGTAAGGGAATTAGAGTTTTTAGGGAATTTTTGATAATAATTTTGGCAGTATATTTGGTCTCGGGAGTCTCCTGAGGTCGAAGTGGGACACGCTGATCCAGTCCGCTTCGCCCGACAGCTGGCGGGACACGTTGGCGGCGCTGGTTACGCACTGCGAGGGGGAGAGTCTTGCTCATTACTGTGGTAAGGGATTAGTGTGTTTGCGGATTCTTGATGATAATTTTAGCAGTATATTTGGTCTCGGGAGTCTGCTGAGGTCGAAGTGGGACACGCTGATCCAGCGTCGCCCAACAGCTGGCGGGACACGTTGGCGGCGCTGGTTACGCACTGCGAGGGGGAGAGTCTTGCTCATTACTGTGGTAAGGGATTAGTGTGTTTGGGGATTCTTGATGATAATTTTAGCAGTATATTTGGTCTCGGGAGTCTGCTGAGGTCGAAGTGGGACACGCTGATCCAGTCCGCCTCGCCCGACAGCTGGCGGGACACCTTGGCGGCGCTGGTTACGCACTGCGAGAGAGTCTTGCTCATTACTGTGGTAAGGGAATTAGAGTGTTTAGGGAATTCTTGATGATAATTTTGGCAGTATATTTGGTCTCGGGAGTCTGCTGAGGTCGAAGTGGGACACGCTGATCCAGTCCGCCTCGCCCGACAGCTGGCGGGACACCTTGGCGGCGCTGGTTACGCACTGCGAGGGAGAGAGTCTTGCTCATTACTGTGGTAAGGGAATTAGAGTGTTTAGGGAATTCTTGATGATAATTTTGGCAGTATATTTGGTCTCGGGAGTCTGCTGAGGTCGAAGTGGGACACGCTAATCCAGTCCGCCTCGCCCGACAGCTGGCGGGACACCTTGGCGGCGCTGGTTACGCACTGCGAGAGAGTCTTGCTCATTACTGTGGTAAGGGAATTAGAGTGTTTAGGGAATTCTTGATGATAATTTTGGCAGTATATTTGGTCTCGGGAGTCTGCTGAGGTCGAAGTGGGACACGCTGATCCAGTCCGCCTCGCCCGACAGCTGGCGGGACACCTTGGCGGCGCTGGTTACGCACTGCGAGGGAGAGAGTCTTGCTCATTACTGTGGTAAGGGAATTAGAGTGTTTAGGGAATTCTTGATGATAATTTTGGCAGTATATTTGGTCTCGGGAGTCTGCTGAGGTCGAAGTGGGACACGCTGATCCAGTCCGCCTCGCCCGACAGCTGGCGGGACATCTTGGCGGCGCTGGTTACGCACTGCGAGGGAGAGAGTCTTGCTCATTACTGTGGTAAGGGAATTAGAGTGTTTAGGGCATTCTTGATGATAATTTTGGCAGTATATTTGGTCTCGGGAGTCTGCTGAGGTCGAAGTGGGACACGCTGATCCAGTCCGCCTCGCCCGACAGCTGGCGGGACACCTTGGCGGCGCTGGTTACGCACTGCGAGGGAGAGAGTCTTGCTCATTACTGTGGTAAGGGAATTAGAGTGTTTAGGAAATTCTTGATGATAATTTTGGCAGTATATTTGGTCTCGGAAGTCTGCTGAGGTCGAAGTGGGACACGCTGATCCAGTCCGCCTCGCCTGACAGCTGGCGGGACACCTTGGCGGCGCTGGTTACGCACTGCGAGGGAGAGAGTCTTGCTCATTACTGTGGTAAGGGAAATAATGTGCTTAGAGGATTCTTAATATTATAATTTTGGCAATATTTCTGGTCTCCGGGAGTCTGTTGAGGTTGGTGTTAAAACAAGAGCGCCTCTCAATCTGTTTGATGGCTTTTCCATGGTTCAATCGCTAAACCTATCTTTATGGGCACAATATCTGTGTGTTTGTATCCTGGGTGATGGGATGTTTTATCCTGGAAAAAATCCTAAAAAATCAACGGCCATTATCTAAAGGCCTGTACCACAGAATACTCAAAAGTACTGTTGGTAATGAAGGTTCGCTCCACATTTAAATAATAAGTGTCTCTTGATTCGACGCAATAAAGCGCCTAAACATCACATTCACCTACAAAGCCCTCTTCAAAGCTTTATCTCTCTTCTGTTCGTAATCTTTTCTCTCGCGCGGTATCTCATGCGGTAGGACGATGGAATGTGCACTGACGCGGACGTCGGGTTCCAGCGGATTCCAGAAAATACCTACATTTGTTTATTCCAGAAAATACCTAGTTATATTGATTCGTTCCAGAAATGCTCGGGGACAAGTTGTCTCAACAGCCGGAGCAGGCGCTGCGCGACGCGGGCGCGCTGTGCTACGTGTGCGCGGCGCACGGCGACGCGCTGGCTGCGCGTGCGCTGCGCGGCGCCACGCGTGACGTGGCCGCGCTGGCGCGCTGCACGGAGCTCGCGCTGCTGACCCGCGCCGCCGCCGCCGCCAGGGGGCGCCCCGTACAGGTCACTGATATTTAATTTACAACTCTAGATGCCTGTTTACCTACTATTTTACACATACTGTTAGCATACTGTTACCACTATATTTATAATATAATGTGTATGTATGTAATAATATAATATGTGTTATACGGTCCGCAGCCGGGCGGCAAGCTGGAGCGGCTGCTGAGCGAGTACGGCGCGCGGCTGGCGGCGCAGGGCTGCCTGCAGAGCGCGCTGGCCGCGCTGCACGGCGCCACCACCGACCTCAACCAGCGCCTGATGGTCGCGCTGGGCATGCAGGCGCAGAACACACCTGCACAGGTATCAACATCATCCGGTCCTTGTCCCACGCTGTAGGGTCCGCAGGCGGGCGGCAAGCTGGAGCGGCTGCTGAGCGAGTACGGCGCGCGGCTGGCGGCGCAGGGCTGCCTGCAGAGCGCGCTGGCCGCGCTGCACGGCGCCACCACCGACCTCAACCAGCGCCTGATGGTCGCGCTGGGCATGCTGGCGCAGAACACACCTGCACAGGTATCAACATCATCCGGTCCTTGTCCCACGCTGTAGGGTCCGCAGCCGGGCGGCAAGCTGGAGCGGCTGCTGAGCGAGTACGGCGCGCGGCTGGCGGCGCAGGGCTGCCTGCAGAGCGCGCTGGCCGCGCTGCACGGCGCCACCACCGACCTCAACCAGCGCCTGATGGTCGCGCTGGGCATGCAGGCGCAGAACACACCTGCACAGGTATCAACATCATCCGGTCCTTGTCCCACGCTGTAGGGTCCGCAGCCGGGCGGCAAGCTGGAGCGGCTGCTGAGCGAGTACGGCGCGCGGCTGGCGGCGCAGGGCTGCCTGCAGAGCGCGCTGGCCGCGCTGCACGGCGCCACCACCGACCTCAACCAGCGCCTGATGGTCGCGCTGGGCATGCAGGCGCAGAACACACCTGCACAGGTATCAACATCATCCGGTCCTTGTCCCACGCTGTAGGGTCCGCAGCCGGGCGGCAAGCTGGAGCGGCTGCTGAGCGAGTACGGCGCGCGGCTGGCGGCGCAGGGCTGCCTGCAGAGCGCGCTGGCCGCGCTGCACGGCGCCACCACCGACCTCAACCAGCGCCTGATGGTCGCGCTGGGCATGCAGGCGCAGAACACACCTGCACAGGTATCAACATCATCCGGTCCTTGTCCCACGCTGTAGGGTCCGCAGCCGGGCGGCAAGCTGGAGCGGCTGCTGAGCGAGTACGGCGCGCGGCTGGCGGCGCAGGGCTGCCTGCAGAGCGCGCTGGCCGCGCTGCACGGCGCCACCACCGACCTCAACCAGCGCCTGATGGTCGCGCTGGGCATGCAGGCGCAGAACACACCTGCACAGGTATCAACATCATCCGGTCCTTGTCCCACGCTGTAGGGTCCGCAGCCGGGCGGCAAGCTGGAGCGGCTGCTGAGCGAGTACGGCGCGCGGCTGGCGGCGCAGGGCTGCCTGCAGAGCGCGCTGGCCGCGCTGCACGGCGCCACCACCGACCTCAACCAGCGCCTGATGGTCGCGCTGGGCATGCAGGCGCAGAACACACCTGCACAGGTATCAACATCATCCGGTCCTTGTCCCACGCTGTAGGGTCCGCAGCCGGGCGGCAAGCTGGAGCGGCTGCTGAGCGAGTACGGCGCGCGGCTGGCGGCGCAGGGCTGCCTGCAGAGCGCGCTGGCCGCGCTGCACGGCGCCACCACCGACCTCAACCAGCGCCTGATGGTCGCGCTGGGCATGCAGGCGCAGAACACACCTGCACAGGTATCAACATCATCCGGTCCTTGTCCCACGCTGTAGGGTCCGCAGCCGGGCGGCAAGCTGGAGCGGCTGCTGAGCGAGTACGGCGCGCGGCTGGCGGCGCAGGGCTGCCTGCAGAGCGCGCTGGCCGCGCTGCACGGCGCCACCACCGACCTCAACCAGCGCCTGATGGTCGCGCTGGGCATGCAGGCGCAGAACACACCTGCACAGGTATCAACATCATCCGGTCCTTGTCCCACGCTGTAGGGTCCGCAGCCGGGCGGCAAGCTGGAGCGGCTGCTGAGCGAGTACGGCGCGCGGCTGGCGGCGCAGGGCTGCCTGCAGAGCGCGCTGGCCGCGCTGCACGGCGCCACCACCGACCTCAACCAGCGCCTGATGGTCGCGCTGGGCATGCAGGCGCAGAACACACCTGCACAGGTATCAACATCATCCGGTCCTTGTCCCACGCTGTAGGGTCCGCAGCCGGGCGGCAAGCTGGAGCGGCTGCTGAGCGAGTACGGCGCGCGGCTGGCGGCGCAGGGCTGCCTGCAGAGCGCGCTGGCCGCGCTGCACGGCGCCACCACCGACCTCAACCAGCGCCTGATGGTCGCGCTGGGCATGCAGGCGCAGAACACACCTGCACAGGTATCAACATCATCCGGTCCTTGTCCCACGCTGTAGGGTCCGCAGCCGGGCGGCAAGCTGGAGCGGCTGCTGAGCGAGTACGGCGCGCGGCTGGCGGCGCAGGGCTGCCTGCAGAGCGCGCTGGCCGCGCTGCACGGCGCCACCACCGACCTCAACCAGCGCCTGATGGTCGCGCTGGGCATGCAGGCGCAGAACACACCTGCACAGGTATCAACATCATCCGGTCCTTGTCCCACGCTGTAGGGTCCGCAGCCGGGCGGCAAGCTGGAGCGGCTGCTGAGCGAGTACGGCGCGCGGCTGGCGGCGCAGGGCTGCCTGCAGAGCGCGCTGGCCGCGCTGCACGGCGCCACCACCGACCTCAACCAGCGCCTGATGGTCGCGCTGGGCATGCAGGCGCAGAACACACCTGCACAGGTATCAACATCATCCGGTCCTTGTCCCACGCTGTAGGGTCCGCAGCCGGGCGGCAAGCTGGAGCGGCTGCTGAGCGAGTACGGCGCGCGGCTGGCGGCGCAGGGCTGCCTGCAGAGCGCGCTGGCCGCGCTGCACGGCGCCACCACCGACCTCAACCAGCGCCTGATGGTCGCGCTGGGCATGCAGGCGCAGAACACACCTGCACAGGTATCAACATCATCCGGTCCTTGTCCCACGCTGTAGGGTCCGCAGCCGGGCGGCAAGCTGGAGCGGCTGCTGAGCGAGTACGGCGCGCGGCTGGCGGCGCAGGGCTGCCTGCAGAGCGCGCTGGCCGCGCTGCACGGCGCCACCACCGACCTCAACCAGCGCCTGATGGTCACGCTGGGCATGCAGGCGCAGAACACACCTGCACAGGTATCAACATCTTCCGGTCCTTGTCCCACGCTGTAGGGTCCGCAGCCGGGCGGCAAGCTGGAGCGGCTGCTGAGCGAGTACGGCGCGCGGCTGGCGGCGCAGGGCTGCCTGCAGAGCGCGCTGGCCGCGCTGCACGGCGCCACCACCGACCTCAACCAGCGCCTGATGGTCGCGCTGGGCATGCAGGCGCAGAACACACCTGCACAGGTATCAACATCATCCGGTCCTTGTCCCACGCTGTAGGGTCCGCAGCCGGGCGGCAAGCTGGAGCGGCTGCTGAGCGAGTACGGCGCGCGGCTGGCGGCGCAGGGCTGCCTGCAGAGCGCGCTGGCCGCGCTGCACGGCGCCACCACCGACCTCAACCAGCGCCTGATGGTCGCGCTGGGCATGCAGGCGCAGAACACACCTGCACAGGTATCAACATCATCCGGTCCTTGTCCCACGCTGTAGGGTCCGCAGCCGGGCGGCAAGCTGGAGCGGCTGCTGAGCGAGTACGGCGCGCGGCTGGCGGCGCAGGGCTGCCTGCAGAGCGCGCTGGCCGCGCTGCACGGCGCCACCACCGACCTCAACCAGCGCCTGATGGTCGCGCTGGGCATGCAGGCGCAGAACACACCTGCACAGGTATCAACATCTTCCGGTCCTTGTCCCACGCTATGTGGGGTCGGAACAATGTCATGTCTTTTTCCACTCACTCCTATTATACGTCCTATTTGTTCATTGTTTGCAGCAGCAACAAAAGCAGCAGCCGGCGGCTCGGTCGCGCACGGTCAGCTCGCACTCGCAGTCTCGCGGACAGTTCCCCGCGCAGAACGACCTCAGTGCCTATAACACAGGTAAGATTTAGAAGCACTTTAGACTCATAAAAAAAAATTCGTTGTATAAAAAGACAACCAATTTTTATTGGTAAAAAGATAATTTTACATGATAACGTCATAAGGACACAAAGAGAGATAGATGCGTCACAAGCCGAACGCTTAAGCCGATCATGCCTTCTCTGTCACTTTTTCCGCGCTCTCGCTTGCACGCGGTACGTGACAATGAGTCATGCTTTTTCGTGGGTGCAGCCAGCGTTCGAGACGTTATCACGTCAGCACCGACGGACAGATGAACCATGGTACTGTGGTGTAAGCAGTCTACACAATCAGGATGCGATTAAATTTTTGATATGTATTTAAAAACTTATTCGAGAAACATCCTACAAGCGTAGATAACTCATCTATCGTTAAAAAGCTCATTATTTTAATAGATTGAATTTAATTGAAATTGATTGAATAATACTTTGAAAGTAGATCAATAATGGTGTACCCAAATACCCAATCCCAACAACCCGTTAAATCCGTTAAACTCGGCAGTCATCGGTGGTTACTATAGCAACCAGCAAGTGGAACCAGCGGTTGCGACGTCGCCTCCTTCGAAACCAATCCCTCTGGGATGGATCCCATCCCAGAGGGATTGGCTAAGTTCCAACTTAGCCACACGTTCTTCAAGTACTGATTATGTGATTATTTTTGTAGCCCAGGCGAATGAAGTAGCTGGCTGGGCAGCGAGCACGATGCCGCCTCGCCCTCCAAGCGTCTCTTCACAACCTGGTATGATTTTCCATAAAATATATTATATTTGTACAAATTGATGAAATTGAATCTTAAAAACACTGTGATATAATTTAACAAGATTTTGTGCAGGTGTATGATTTAACAGACTCTAAAGTCTTATTGTGCTTAAAATTTGCATGCCAATACTTGCTGGGTTGTAGTGCCAAAATTTATTTAAATTTTATTTGAAGGACTTATTATGGATTTTTTTTCAGGTGGAAAAACAGGCCGATCGAAATACAAAGTGGACCCCTCAGTGCAATCGGCGCCCCTTTACAACCAATACGGTTTCAACAACCCTATACAATCGCAACCCTCGTACGGCTTCAACAGTCCCCTGCCCGACCAGTACGGCTCTGCGAGTGTGCCCAGCCACAATTTCACACCGATCAACCAACCCAATCCCATTAACCCGTTAAATCCAATCAACTCGTTCAATCCCGTTAACACGTTAAATCCCGCTCCGTTGAATCCGATGAACCCAGCGAATCCAATTAATCCGATAAACTCGACCCCGTTGAATCCCATTAACCCGTTAAACCCGTTAAACTCGGCGGTTAACGGCGGTTACTACAGCAACCAGCATGTGGACCCGGCGGTTGCGGCGTCGCCCCCTTCGAAACCCGTCCCTCCGGGGTGGAACGATCCCCCGATGATGACTTCTAGACCCAAGGTGAGCCATTTATTATACATTCAGGCCAGGCGCTCTCTGCATTGTAGGTATACCTACAAGTACCTAGTGCGCTCCGGTTGGTTGGGCCCATTCAATAACCCTTACTTAGTCGGTAGGGATAAGAGCTACGCGATAGACAGAGAGGCAAAGTCTAGGTTAATATAACGGTAGGTAGTTAGTGCTACGGCGACTTGAATTGTACTTTATTGTATCTTAACAAGAGTTGCTATTTATTTATATGATTTTATTGAGTAAATTTTCTGTACCTTGTAGGTACGATATGTATGCTGCGTTTTTGGAGTAATAATGAATAATATTATTATGTAGTTGAAATAAACTAAAAAAACATGCTCAGTAATAATTGTACATAACTGTTATGTAAATGCCACTCGTCGAAACAAACCAAATGAGCGGTTTTCTAGTAACTATTGAAGAGTTCCACTATACGCCTCCAGGATTTGTTTAAAAAAGTAATGGTTTTTCAATTACCTTTTTTTAACCAGCTTTTCAATTACCAGTTGGGATCCTATTGTTTGGATAGAAGAAAGAAATATAACAAATATTGTAAAAAAAATCGACGAATTTTCGTATTATGTAATTTTATGTATCGTTTGGTTTGGTGATATCCAGCAATTCAGTCATGAAGATATGTCGGCTTTACACGCGGGCACTCGACAGTGGAGTCACATTATAGAACATAGGCTACACTCTGAGGTATTGCGTTGATGAGGATTGGTTGCTTTGAAACATTTTGTTCCCCTAAACGAGTGAAGCATGCTTTCAGAAATGCTTCATTGTATTAAATACTAGCTTATGCCCGCGACTTTGTGTTCCTCTATCAAGTTCCACATATTTCATAGTTCAAATCATTTTCACTTCACAGTTCAAATCATTTTTATGGCTAAACTATAATATTGTAGGATGGTAATAATAAAAAAAACCCGGCTGAGTTTGTTGTGGGCTCTTTTCAGACCAGGGCGCGTTTGGAACCCTCGTAGATTTATTTTTTAAGTTTTCGTAAGTAATTATCACCATTACTTGTTCTTAAATTGACGTTAAAAAAGTGTACAGTGTACCTACCAGTTTTGAATAAAGTTTATTTGAATTAGAATTTTTATCTTTAATAATGATTATAAAGCTGAAGAGTTTGTTTGTTTGAACGCGCTAATCTCAGGAACTACTGGACCGATTTCAAAAATTCTTTCACCGTTGGATATGTACATGATCCCTGAGTGCTATAGGCTATATATTATGTACCACGGGCGAAGCCGGGGCGGACCGCTAGTCTTTAATAATGACGGACTCCGATACATCTTTCATCCTCTATTTCGACCCCTTCAAGCATTTTTTCGCGATAGTAGGTAGCTCATGGCCGTTCCCAAACTTTAATTTATCTCTGTGCTAAATTTCATCTAAATAGGTTTACCGGTTTAGGCGTGAAAGCGTAACATACAGGCAGACAGAGTTAGTTTCGCATTTATAATAATATGGATGGATTAGTATGGATTACCCCGTCCATATGCTAACAGAAAGCCACGCCCCTTTTCGATTAAAAGCGCACCTTTCTAATTCAAATTCTGCGTTGAGAACAATTATTTTGGATTTGGAGGGGATCATATAATTCATGTTTTGTTGTCATTAACCATGCTGAGAGTATTTTGAATTGCATGTGGTTTTTTTTTCATTTCATCAGACAATACAGAAAAATGACGGTATTGGCGTATGTTTTTGTTGTGTTTCATCGTGTGAATTGTAATTCCGAATTGGAGAATTTTTTTTCTGTCACCCCAGTTTTCTAATGTCTGTAGTTGCCTTGGTTATCTTGCGGATTTCTTCATTCTGGATCTTATCCTTCAGGAAAACTCCTGGAATATAGCCCTCTTTATAGCGAACTGAGTGAATTTAAATTTGGGGCTCATCTTGCTTGGCAGCTTCTTTTTCTCGGCGCCATTTTGGAAAATGAGAAGAACACACTGATTGATGACTTCTTCTTCAGGTATTGATGTATTAACGTCGACAAGACATGACTCCATGATCCAAAAACTCGATTTAAAATTTTGAATCGACGCGAATAGTTATAATTTTACAATGAATATAAAAATTATTTTGCTATAATCCGCTAACAGTGACAAATTCGTAGGCACAACACCACACAATCTTGTAGGCACAACACCACACAAATTCACCACAAAACAAACTCGACGATCGTTTCGCTCCGACACCGGATTCTCCGAGACCGCTCATTCGACACGAGCGTCACTTTGCAATCGTCCGTTGTGAAGTCGACATCTCCTGAAGATGCTCCGGTGTCGGAGCGAAACGATCGTCGAGTTTGTTTTGTGGTGAATTTGTGTGGTGTTGTGCCTACAAGATTGTGTGGTGTTGTGCCTACGAATTTGTCACTGTTAGCGGATTATAGCAAAATAATTTTTATATTCATTGTATATCATGGAATTCCGCAAAGTAACGCCTGCTTCCATTCAACAGTTATAATTTTTGTGTTTACAGCCAAAACAAGAGGCGCCGCAGCCGCAAGCGCCAATAACGCACCCCCTGTTCGGCGTAGAGCCGCCCCAGCACGTGCCCCTCAACCCGACCTCGCAGTACGACCAGCAAACATACGCCCAACAACCCTACACGGCGCCAGGGGGCCAGTATCCGCCCCAACAGGTAATAATACCGGCTAAGTAATGCCAATATCCGCCCTAACAGGTAATAAATACGGGTTAAACTAGTTTCAATATCTGCCTCAATATGTTCTAAATACCGGCTAAGTTGATGCCAATATCCGCCAACGAGTAATAAATACCGGCTAAGCTAGTGCCAATATTCGCCCCAACAGGTAATAAATACTGGCTAAGTTAGTGCCAATATCCGCCCCAACAGGTAATAAATAATAATAATGTCCTCCTGACCGAATTTCGGCCACGGCGGCCAATCTCAACCGAGGCAGAGACTAGCCATCTGCGCAGGAGATATTATAGTGCACAAGTGTGTGCGCATACACAGGTGCACTCTCTATTCCCTCACACTCATAGTCCGATGGGACGCCAATGCGACACGACCGGAGAGATTAAGCGCAGGACCGACGGCTTTACGTGCTCTCCGAGGCACGGGGGTGTATCTAACACCGCCAACTTCCAACTCCGGGCTGGCACTGAGAATTTCTTGACAGAAAAACCCAATACCTCATTTTTTTTACTGGCCCGACCCGGGAATCGAACCCAGGACCTCGTGATCCACAGTCGAACGTGCTAACCGCTAGACCAACGAGGCAGGTAATAAATACCGTCTACATTAATGCAAATATTCGCCTCAACAGGTAGGTAATAAATACCAGCTAACTTAATTAAACTTTCGTGACGTGTATGACTTAAGTTAGCGGCAACCTCTTTGACTATCAAGCAGGTCTTACTGTATTGCTTTTACACTTCAGACGCAGTTTCCGAGTCAACAAACACAGTTCCCCGGCCAACAGGCGCAGTTCCCCGGTCAACAGACACAGTTCCCCGGTCAACAGGGTTTCCCGGGCCAGCAGTATGAGCAGCAGTATCAGCAGTACGCACCGGGTGTGCAACCCGGATATCCTCAACAGGTTTGTCATTAATTTAAAAACTAGCTTTTGTCCGCGATTTTTCTCGGGTTAAAAAGTATAATAAAAATATATAAAAGTAAATAGTAGATTGTATCATAAGGGAGCAAAATAATATTTTTACGGCGAGGGCGCTTTTTTGAATCCAGAGCGAAGTGAGGGATTCTTTAGTACAATCCTGAACGTAGCGAGGGATTCAAAGTACGTCGCCCGAGTGATACACTCTACTTTTCATCACCCTCTATGAGGAAATAAAAGGCGCCTCATATTATTAACCCCCGACGCAAAAACGACGGGGTGTTATAAGTTTGACGTGTGTGTGTGTGTGTATATCTGTCTGTTCCCCCATAGCTCTCAAACGGATGGACCGATTTGAATGCGGTTTTTTTGTTTGAAAGGTGAATTAGTCGGGAGTGTTTTAATTGCACATTGCGGCAACTTTGATCTAATTCGAGTATCGAAACATAGAGTCCACGTTACGTCGAAACATAGTTATAAGGTTTGAGTTCGTCCATACATCCACAGCCAGCGGAAATTTTTTCAACATAAAAATTGGAAGTACTGAATGTGCGACAAGAGGCTTTGGGTCCATTTTGTTCTGATATTGAAGTTTTGCGATATTCGAAATCTAGTAGCGTTGTCGAGGTGTGCAGACTCAGCATAACCCTGATTATGGTATTGTTTCGATGCTCGAAATTTATTTAACGATGTCGAGATGTGTAAGTTCGTACTAAGCGTATATTTATAATTCAGTCTTCAACTTTCTTTGTGGTGTCAGGTGGAGAGCCCCGGCCCGGCGGAGGCCGCGCCGGTGCAGAAGGGCCCCGTGCCCGAGCAGCACGCGGTGTTGCAGACCGCCTTCGACTCGCTGCGGACTGCGTGCTCCGAGAGAGCCGCCAACCCGGTAACTATACTTTTACATCATCATCATCATGATCAACCCATTACCGGCTCACTACAGAGCACGGGTCTCCTCTCAGAGTGAGAAGGGTTTTGGCCATAGTCTACCACGCTGGCCAAGCGGATTGGCAGACTTCACACATCTTTTGAGAACGTTATGGAGAACTCTCAGGGCATGCAGGTTTCCTCACGATGTTTTCCTTCACCGTTAAAGCAAGTGATATTTGAATACTTAAAACGCACATAACTCCGAAAAGTTAGAGGTGCGTGCCCGGGATCGAACCCACGACCTCCGATTAGAAGTCGGTCGTCCTAACCTCTAGGCTATCACAGCTTACAAGTCACGGCAAATAAGTCGACCGGTGACCTTCAATGCGCAGAAGTCGAAAATGAGGTATCTCGGGGTGTGATTGGGTCGCGGGGAGGGCGTGGGGATCGTTCGTAAGCACTGATTAGCTCTCGCGGATCCCTCGTAAGCGCTGATTGGCTCTCCAATCGTATTGTGTCCCGCTCACTCGTACGACGCTGCGCGCACTTGAAGGTCACCGCTCGACTTATGTGCCGGGGGTTATACTGATCTTACCGTCTTTATCTTACGTGCAACGCTTTCATATTGCACTAAACTCATTTGGCATGTCTAAGCGTAATGCTATGCTATGCTAATTTTACCACAGGTGATGAATGGAAACTCAGTGTGTGATTAGCGTTTTTAATATTCGATTTAACTTTACAGCAAATGAAGAGAAAACTCGAAGATGTGCAGAGGAGATTGGAAACGCTTTACGACATGCTTCGGGAAAATAGGGTATGTTTTAACTTAATACGTGAGCCTTTAAAATTCAATAAGCAGATCTACCCGATTGGGAAGTGTGCAAATTTCATGTGTTTCTTTATTGTGAAAACTTAATTGGCTAAATGTAATTATCTAGAATAAGTTAGACTAATATGTTAAATTAATAAGCTGTATGTTTTCCAAATAAAAAAAAAAAAAAAACTTTTACAAACGAGCCTATGTACATGTAACTGATTACACATAAATTAATACATAAAGCTGATTGTTATTGGTATTGCATTGTGTTTAGGTAGTAAAATAATAGCGTTTCATTTTTAACCCTCGACGCAAAATGACGGGGTGTTATAAGTTTGACGTGTCTGTGTGTGTGTCTGTCTGTTCCCCCGTAGCGTTCAAACGGGTGAACCGATTTGAATGCGGTAATTTTTTGTTTGAAAGATGGATTAGTCGAGAGTGTTCTTAGCTATGTTTGATGAAAATCGATCCAAGATGGCCGCCGCCACAAAATGGCGGATTACATATTTTTTCACAATTACCTCAATATGGGTATCAGATGAAAGAGCTTGACTAATAGAATAGGCACTATGCAAATCCAAGATGGCCGCTGCCACAAAATGGCGGTTACATATTTTTTCACAACTCCATCAATATGGGTATCAGATGAAAGAGCTTACTAATAGAATAGGCACTATGCAAATCCAAGATGGCCGCCGCCACAAAATGGCGAATGTAAATAATTGTCGGTATCGTTCCACTTAACCCCGTATATTCTAACTTGTAATAAACCGGGTTTGCGTCCCGCAGCTGTCGGAGTCGGCGCTGTCGTCGCTGCACACGTGCGCCGCGCTGGTGAGCACGGGCGAGCACGGCGGCGCGCTGGGCGCGGTCACGGCGCTGGCCACGGGGCCCGACTTCTCCTCCGTGGCCGGCTTCCTGCCCGGACTCAAGATGCTGTTCCTCCTCGCGCAGCAGCTGCAGGTCTGCGCGCGGTGAACCCACCGATGCGACGGCTAAGCTAGCGTACGCTGAGACGCGGCTAAGCGTACGCTGAGACGCGGCTAAGCTAAGCTAGGCTAGGCTACGCTGAGAACTGGCTAAGCTAGACTAAACGTACGCTGAGACCCCGCTAAGCTAGGCTAAGCGTACGCTGAAACGCAGCTAAGCTAGGCTAAGCGTACGCTGATACCCGACTAAGCTAGGCTAAGCGTACGCTGAGACCCCGCTAAGCTAGGCTAAACGTACGCTGAGACCCCGCTAAGCTAGGCTAAACGTACGCTGAACCGCGACTAAGCTAGACTACGCTTATGCTAAGATGCGGCTTAGCCAAGCTAGGCTAAGCGTATTTAGGGGGAATAACAACATTGCACTGTGCTGCGCTGCGAACTAGTTCCATTGAATGTTCGGTCATTCTTCCAGCAAAATTATAAAATGTAACTAAAAACACTTGCGTACGCAACTCTCAGCGTGTTCGTGCATCTTAAAATCTACTCTGCCTTGTGCTGAGCAGAACTGTGCCGCATGGGTCTCAGCATACGCTCAGCCTTAGTGTCTTCTCTAGGGGTCAGATAAAAGCAGTTGTCGCTGAATATAACTGTGGTAGTCGTCGTCCTAATTGGTTAACGATCGTACGATCGAACGATGCGATTTCGTCGTACGATGAAAATTAGTACTGCGATCGCACGATGACTTGCGAGCTTCAATTAATATTAGTAGATATTTTTTGTCTTACCACAGGATAGGACTTAATATTATGTTTAATTTACTGCTGTTTTTGAGCAACAGTCTAAAATCAATAACTTCTCACTTCAAGCGACAACTGTTTTATATAATATCTACATAAAAATGTAGACAACTATTATGTTTCGCGAACCTCATGTATATTATTATTAATCATAATTGATAATATATTATCATAGATGTATCATAATATAATTAATAAATATTAATAATAATCTGATTAAGTTGTATTAAAGTTGTCAAAGACGAACGATTTTGTAACTGAAAAGTACATTAATATTAATGCAATGAAATAGCTAGATATATATTATTTTGTTACAATGCCTATTAATAAACTTTTTAAAGCTATTTACAATGAAAGCCATTTTAAAAAAAAATTAATTATTATTATTTAATACCTAAATTTATTCGATTTATTATTCGATTAATGAATTGCAAAAATTATAAAAGACATTATGTTGATTGTACAATAATCATATTAAGAAGTATAAATTAAAAATTTAAAAAACCCCCGAAATTCGCCATTTTGTGGCGGCGGCCATCTTGGATTTGCAATTTTTATTAAGTGAGTTGTGAAAAAAAAGTAACCCGGCATTTTGTAGCGGCGGCCATCTTGGACCGATTTTCATCAAACATAGCTAACAACACTCTCGACTAATTCACCTTTCAAACAAAAAAAAACCGCATTCAAATCGGTCCACCCGTTTGAGCGCCACAGGGGAACAGACAGACACACACACAAACACACACACACACACATACACACACACACAGACACGTCAAACTTATAACACCCCGTCGTTTTTGCGTCGGGGGTTAAAAATGGATAGGACTAAAAATAGTGTCTTCCCTTTCACGACATAGTCTGAAGAAAAAGATGGCATGATTTTTAGTTTAATGCAGCACGATTGATGAAAAAAAAATTATTGAGAAAAAGTTTTTTTTACATTTATTTATTTTCGTTTGAAGAATAGTAGTGCAGTCAAATTTGACTCCAAAAGTGGCTAAAATCGCAAACGAACGGCTAGTTCTGATTTTTTAATATGTTGTTAGGACCACTACCAGTAGTGTAAATCCAATTTTGCAGCTTCGAAAGACCTGTGCTAACTTTGCAGCACTCGAAAAACCGCGAAATTTTCGCACTACTTTTGGTTTTTTCAATATAAGTCCTAAACTATGGGTTTCAAAAAAAAATATTTTCTATACGTTTTTAAAGAAGATTAAAATTGCTACAATTTAAAACCAAAACTAGCTCTTTAAATTCAATATTTGCTGAGATACAGCTCTCCAAAATTTGACAATTAATTCCGAAAAAGTGAAATTTTAAGATTTGGTCAATTTTAAACCCCGATATCGGGGAAAATACTCATTTTACGGATAAAGTTAATTGAAAAGATGTTGTAGTAAATATAATTAGCTTTAATTTAAACACTAAACGACGTCTGTAGCCCATATAGTTTACTTATAAATCCTAAAAGTTTAAAAAATGGGAAAATTGCAGTTTTCTCTTCAGTTTGTTTTTGGTGATGAAAGTGTTTGGTATAGAAAGGACGGCTCACTTACTTGTGACAACAGCCCTTTAAGCGCCTTCGATCACTGGTTCGGTACTTTCGTTTTCACCATATACAGAGCGTGTAAAAGTTTGGAAAAGTTCCTTGGATTAAGCACGGGTTTTGTAAAGTTCAAAGTTCACAATAGCACAAGGGTTTTGCACTATAAAAAGCGGAGCGGCGGAGTCAAGCGGTGCGGCGGCGTCGCGTCGCGTGTTAGCGGCGCGAGAGTTAAATTTTGACTAATGAGCTAATTGCGTTTCGCGTTTATCTTCCGTCACTTTTTCTTCTTTGAGCCGAAGAAAGGGATAGGTGATGGAATGGTTTTGGCGGAAGATATATGTATTGTACGTGTGAATTGCAAATGTATGTGTGTATGTAGCAAATGGCGTTAACATCATCCCCCGGGCTGAAGGGATACCTTCTGAGAGCAACAAAGCCTTTATAAACTTATAAAAACTAGCGGTATAAGTAAAGTAAAACTAAGAAAATGAATTAAAGTAACTAAAACTAAGCGGAGCGGGTATGCATAGCGAATTTTATTGTAAAGGTAGCGGGCAAAGACGAATTACAGGTCGGACGTAAGAGCCCGTTCGCGTTTTTACTTTGGCGGTACGGATAATTCCGTCTCTACCGGGGTAAACCTCTTGGACTATACCCAAAGGCCAACTGAGCGGCGCTAAGTTATCATCGCGAATTATCACAACGCAACCAATTTTAATTGGATTAGAAGGAGTATTCCACTTCTGTCTGCCTTGGAGCGAGGACAAGTATTCGCGACTCCATCTCTGCCAATAAGATTGTACCAATTTTGACAGCAATTCGTAACGGTTAAGTCGGCTTTGCGGCACATCGGTAAAGTCTTCAGCCGGTAGGTATTTTAGCGGCGTCACATTTAGAAAATGAGACGGTGTAAGCGCGGTTGGTTCGGACGGGTCCGAACTTAGCACACATAGGGGACGACTGTTCATGATTCCCTCTATTTGCACTAAAACAGTATTTAATTCCTCATAGGTGAGGATTTGCGTTCCTATTACCCTTGCAAGATGCGTTTTTACGGACTTGATGTTGCTCTCCCAGATGCCGCCAAAATGCGGCGCGTAAGGCGGATTTCTTTGAAATTGTATACGCAAGTCTGCCAAATGTTGGTCCAAATATTTGTCTTGTGACAAAAGGTCATGAATCTCCTTCAGCTTTCTATCAGCCCCGCGAAATCCCAGGCCTCCATCAGATACTATTAAGGAGACGGGGCCCCTACGACTTATGAACCGCCGAAATGCATCTAGAAATAGAGGGGAGCTTAAGTCTGAGACCAATTCCAAATGAAGCGCTTTTGTAGTCAGACAAATAAATAAGCATAAATATGCTTTCGTAGATTTAACTCCACGGCGGCGATAAGGCGTGACATAAAAAGGACCTGCGTAATCCACACCCGTGTACACGAAGCTTTTTACTTCGCTAACGCGGTAGTGGGGTAAATCTCCCATAATGGGAAAAGTATTTTTAGGTTTTAATTTGAAACAGCGGTTGCAACTTTGGACGCGTTTGCGTACCATATTGCGAGCGGCGATAATCCAGTAGTTTTCGCGTAACATTGCAAGTAGTAAAGAAGGACCGGTATGTGCGTTTTTTCTATGAAAGTAATCTACTATTAAATGTACTATCCGATCTTTAGCGGGAAGCACAACTGGATGCATTTTTGAATAGCCTAGTTGCGACTGCGATAATCGACCGCCAACACGTATGACGTTGTTCGAGTCGATAAATGCGTTTAATTTACGTAAAGCGGGACTGCGGGTATCGAAAGAATGTTTCTTTTGAATAATGCGTAAAATAAACATCTCAGTTACTTCTAAGTCAGCGACGGTTATATCACCGTGAGATTTTAAAATTTTGGAAAAGCGTAATACAAAAACCCATGCGTGTAGGAATTTGTTCCAATTTGACATACGATTCGCAGAATTATATAAGTCGGTATATAATTCGTCTGTGTCGGTATCACAGATTTTTGCGGTTAGAGTGACAAGCTTCTTTGTTTCAGGCAGCTCGTCTATCGCGGCGGTAGATGCGTTCATCGGCCACTCGTTGGTGGGCGAAGAAATCCATGTCGGGCCATGGAACCAGAGTGTATTATTTAATAGTTTAGAAGGCATGACTGGTCTGGAAATTATGTCCGCGGGATTTTCTTTTCCAGAAATATGATACCAGTTTTCAGCGGGTAGATTAGCGTTAATAGCGGAGATTCTGTTTGCGACAAAAGTTTGAAATCTGTGAGGCGGTGAGCGGATCCACGACAGCGCGATCGTGGAGTCAGAGAAAGCAATTATTTTATTTATTGTAACGCGTTCACTAATTGAATCTTTAACTGCGACGATTAAGTTTGACAGCAGAAGGCTCGCGCAAAGTTCAAGTCGCGGCAGAGTAACATTGCATTTAGGCGAGGCTACCTTTGATTTAGAGCAAAGTAGTGTGACTTGACCTTTATCTGAGTCAGAGCGGCTGATTCGCAAGTATATAACAGCTCCATAACACCGTTCACTAGCGTCAGCGAATCCAATTAGCGAAATATTATTTGTAGTTTGTAAAATACCTACATGGCGCGGAATCTGTAACCGTTCTAATAAATGAAGCTCTCGTTGTAACTGAGACCATTGGTTTTCGACACTAGCAGGAGCGTCCTCATCCCAATCTAGGTTTAGTTTCCAACATTCCTGCACGAGTAATTTCATTAAAGCAGTTACAGGACCCAAAAGCGATAGCGGATCGAATAACCTAGCAGTAACCGATAGAATAATGCGTTTCGTACACTTAGACTCGTTAGGTACATTTACTTTAAAAGTAAAGACGTCTTCGTTCGGCTCCCATTGGAGTCCAATGATTTTAATATTCGCGGTAATAGAGTTTTCGTCAAATTGTACGATATTAGGCGAGCGTAAATCGGTAGGTATATTTTGTAGTAAGTGCGTACTGTTAGAAACCCATTTCGTAAGTTTAAAACCACCGGCATTGAAAAGTTGAACGAGTTCGTGATATAAAACCTTTGCGTCTTCTAAAGAAGGAACAGACGAGACGTAATCATCCATGTAAAAATGACGTTCGGTCGCCCAGGCGGCGTTAGGGTAGCGTACTCGTTCATCTTCAGCGAGTTGTTTTACCACGCGCATAGCGAGGTATGGCGAACTAGAAATTCCGAAAGATACGCAATTGAATTCGTAAGTTTCGATTGGATCATTCGGGTCAAATCTAAATAAAATACGCTGGTAGCGGTGATCATCGGGTGAAAGTTTTATTTGAAAATACATTTTTTCAATGTCTGCTGACAGAGCTATTGAAAATAACCTCAAGTTAATTAACAAATCAAATATGTTAGTCTGTAAGTTAGGTCCGGTGTATAAAATATCATTCAGCGAGTACGAAAGTGTATTGTTGTTTACAGTTTTACAACTAGCGTCTAAAACGACCCTCGTGCGTGACGAGATCTTTTCTGGACGATATACGGCATGATGCGGAATATAGTAACACGGACCTGGCAATGGGTTTTTAATTAAAGTTAAATAACCTTTGGCTATGTATTCCGAAATGGTTTCGTTGTAATCTTTGCGTAATTCGGGTATCGCGTTTAATTTTTTCTCTAAACTTAGTAAGCGGCGTTTAGCGATTTCGAATGAACTGCCGAGTACAGCAGGGTCATTCTTGAACGGAAGCGAGACGATGTATCGTCCAGTTTTATTGCGAGAGAAACTATCTAAGAAAAGGCGTTCACAAGCGGCGTCGTCAGAACTTAAATGTTTTTTATTAGGAACTGAGTCTAATTCCCAAAAGCGTTTTGTAAGTTCCTCTAAATTCGAATCAGCGGTTTTTGAGTAAGCGTGAAAGAATTTTTCCTTTATATATGTAGGCGCAAGGCAATCTGCCTTCCCCATGAGTATGTACCCAAGGGTAGTTTTCACCCCGACTACGGATGAATGCGGAGACGTGACTTTATGATTCTCTAAAAGAAACGGGAATAATTCGTTACCAATTAAGCAATCGATTGCTGTAGGCGTATGAAACCCTTCATCAGCGAGCGGTAAGTTCTTAATATGATTTAAATTACTCATATTTATAAAATTGTTTGGAATTTTGTCTGATAAGGTTTCCATAACATGAGCGTTTATCGTATACCTGGAGCGATTTTCAAAGCGTGAGTGTAGCGTAAGAATAGTTTGACCTTGAACTTGACTCTCTGTGCGACCAAGGCCTTGTATGCAAGAATGAGCGGCGTTAATTTTTAAATTCAAGCGATCACAGAATGATTTAGTTATAATATGACACGTAGAACCACTGTCTAGGAGCACTCTCATTTCAAAACGTTCTCCTAAATTATTATAAACATAAACCACTGCAGTAGGTAATATCACAGTTGTTTGTTTTGAATTAACTTGCGAGCAAGAAAGTTTAGCATCGCTCGCGCATAAGGCGGTCGGCGCATCGATGCGCGCGGTCACAGCGGCGGGTGACTCCCGCGCCTTCGGCGCCGGCGGCAATGTGCTGGTCGACACTTCGCTCACGGCGGATGCGGCGGACGCGGCGGGTTCGATCCCCGAGCGTATATGTAATTTTGAGTGATGCATTTTTCCACAAAAACATCTAATCTGTGACCTACAATGTTTTACGTCGTGAAATCCCGTGCAATTTATACACAGGTTATTGTTTCGAACAAATTGATTTCTAAAATTAGCGTCTTTTTCCATAAATTTTTCGCATCTAAAAAGCGGATGGACATCTGTACAATACGGACATTTCTGTTGAATTTTAGCGGGCGGCGTGAATGATGCGGTTTGATTATAATTATTGTTGACATGGAAAGATCGCGGAGCGTTGCGTGAAGAAGCGGGTAGGTTAATATTTCGTTTCACCGTCGCGGGCGGTGGATTTGGTTTCACCGTAGTGAACGAAGTACTGCGTAGCATATAAATTTTGCTTTGTTCTTTAACGAACTGAACTAATGAATCGAAAGTAGGTATTTTTTCTTTACGATGCGTTTGCTCGAATAAAGTTACGGTTTCTTTGTCTAACTTCGACAATGCGAGGTAGGTGAAAATGAAATCGGCTAGATCTTCAATTTCTAAGCGTTTTAAAGCGGCTTGCGGAGAACAAAATTGTTCAATGAATGAATCTAAAGAATTTTGCGTGGGTGTTTGACTTCCCTTGAAAGATAAGATTTGTTCTAGGTACATTGAAGCTAACGTTCTTTTATCTTCATATTTTTCCTTTAAACTATTCCATATTATTTCATAGTTCGCGGCGACAGGCTGTATGCCTGAGCAAACTAACAGCGCTTTGTCTGATAATTTACCTAGTAGGTATTGCACCTTTTCAGCGTTAGATAATTTGGCATTGTTATGGATAAGTGTGTTAAAATTCTCATAAAACGCTGTCCATTTACTTGGCGTGCCATCGAAACTTCTCAGCTCCAAAGCAGGCAGTTTTTTGAGTAAATCTAGATTTTGCGATGAATTTTGAGATATTTTCGTTAAAGCATCAGATTCGGCAGATTTAATATGGCAATATAATTCATCGAATGCTACTAAAGTCTCAAAATTGATTATAGCCTTTGGATTGGCTTTTAAGTTAGCTATGTTTAACTGCTCCGTAACTGAGTTGTAATCCTGGCGTAAGGTATCTATGAATTTAACTCGAATGAGAAAATTTCTACGTACTGCATCGTTCGAAAGATCGCGAGATAAATCGTATAAATTTTGTATTTGTTTATATAAACTTTGTTGCTTTGCTTCCAAAATACGAATTTCGATTGCGAAGTCGTTTTTGTCAGTCATTGTGAGATATGTGTATTAACGGACATGAATACAAAATGGCGGTGTGTAGTTGGCGTGTTTTGTACGTGAAATATAGCGGAATAGCGGGTTAGCGGTGTATATTTACTTATATAGCGGGATAAAAAGGATTATCCGAGGGAGAAGGATCAAGGATCCGTGGTAGAAGGACCAAGAATATGGTGATGAAAGTGTTTGGTATAGAAAGGACGGCTCACTTACTTGTGACAACAGCCCTTTAAGCGCCTTCGATCACTGGTTCGGTACTTTCGTTTTCACCATATACAGAGCGTGTAAAAGTTTGGAAAAGTTCCTTGGATTAAGCACGGGTTTTGTAAAGTTCAAAGTTCACAATAGCACAAGGGTTTTGCACTATAAAAAGCGGAGCGGCGGAGTCAAGCGGTGCGGCGGCGTCGCGTCGCGTGTTAGCGGCGCGAGAGTTAAATTTTGACTAATGAGCTAATTGCGTTTCGCGTTTATCTTCCGTCACTTTTTCTTCTTTGAGCCGAAGAAAGGGATAGGTGATGGAATGGTTTTGGCGGAAGATATATGTATTGTACGTGTGAATTGCAAATGTATGTGTGTATGTAGCAAATGGCGTTAACAGTTTTGAATGTAGTTTGAAAGAAAAAACCATGTACACCCACAAGAAATATGTATTAAAACTATTATTAAGTATTTATATTTAGTATTTATAATGTTATTTATTCAAGAAAAAAATTATTTATATTATTATTGATATTTATTGATTTTTATGAAACATATTAACCTGTATTAAAAGGACATTATGAGTTCCGAGCAATATAAGTCGTAAACTACGCATTTTTTTTAAATATATTCTATACATTTTTAAAGTAAACTAAAATTGCTACAATTTGATACCAGAACCAGTTCTGTAACTTCAATACTTGCCGAGATACAGCTCTCCTAAAATGGAACTTTTTCCAAAAAAATTGAAAATTTAAGATTTGGTCAATTTTCGACCGCCATCTTGAGGATAATACTCATTATAAGGGTAAAATTATAGTCAAAATGTTGTAGTAAATCTAATTAGCTTTAATTTAAGGGTGGAACGACGTCTCTACGCCATATAGTTTACTCACAAACCTTAATGAACAATTATAACCAAAAATAATATCTTTGTAATGCAGGTTAATATGCTTCATAAATATCAATAAAATAAGATAAATAAATATATTTTTTTTTTCATAAATAACATTATGAATACTATAATAATAGATTAAATGTACATTTCTTGTGGATGTTCATGGTTTTTCCTTTCAAGGTACTCACAAACCAAACTAAGCAGAGCAAATTTACGAAAATTGTTTTCCCATTTTTTGGACTTTTAAGATTTGTGAGTAAACTATATGTCCTAGAGATGTCGTATTACCCTTAAATTAAAGTTAATTAGATTTACTATAACATTTTTACCTATAATTCTACACATAAAATGAGTATTATCCCCAAGATCGCGGTCGAAAATTGACCAACTCTTAAATTTTCACTTTTTTTGAAAAAAGTTCAATTTTAGGAGAGCTGTATCTCGGCAATTATTGAAGCTACAGAACTGGTTCTGATGTCAAACTGTAGCAATTTTAGTCTACTTTAAAAATGTATAGAAAATATTAAACAAAAATGCGTAGTTTACAACTTATATTGCTCGGAACTCATAATGTCATTTTAATACAGATTAATATGTTTCCTAAAAATCAATAAATGTCAATAATAATATAAATAATTTTTTTCTTGAATAAATAACATTATAAATACTTAATTTAAATACTTAGTAATAGTTTTAATACATATTTCTTGTGGATGTACATGGTTTTTTCTTTCAAATTACATTCAAAACAAACTAAAGAGAAAACTGCAATTTTCGCATTTTTTAAACTTTTAGGATTTGTAAGTAAACTATATGGGCTACAGACGTTGTTTAGTGTTTAAATTAAAGCTAATTATATTTACTATAACATCTTTTCAATTAACTTTACTCGTAAAATGAGTATTTTCCCTGATATCGGGGTTTAAAATTGACCAAATCTTAAAATTTCACTTTTTTGGAATTAATTGTCAATTTTTGGAGAGCTGTATCTCAATAAATATTGAATTTAAAGAGCTAGTTTTGGTCTTAAATTGTAGCAATTTTAGTCTACTTTAAAAAAGTATAGAAAAATATTTTTTTAGAAACGCATAGTTTAGGACTTATTTTGAAAAACCCAAAAAAAGTGCAAAAATTTCGCGGTTTTTCAAGTGCTACAAAATTAGCACAGGTTTTTCGAAGCTGCAAAATTGAATTTAGACTACTGGTAGTGGTCCTAACAACATATTAAAAAATCAGAACTAGCCGTTCGTTTGCGATTTTAATGTCAAATTTGACTGGCCTATAGTGCCTTTTTCTAATTGCAATTAGTAAAATTTTTAATACTTCTATGTCCAAAGACAATGTTTGAATTGATTTTTGCGATAATTTATCTTGAGTTGTCTGACTAATATTTTTATTTGTCGTTTAATTTATAGTGTATACGCGCATGTTTGTAATAGTTACGATGTATGACTGACGGCTAACTGTATACTTAAGTTATTATAATATTGATGAAGAATTATCATGCAATATATTTTTAAAAACTTCACAAGTGCCATTTTTATTTGATTAAACCTTTTGAAGATCTTCATTCATTTAAAGGGTCACCCGTTAATTTCTCACACGTCAAGGAGGAGGGAGGGGGGTTGACGTGTGACATTGTGTTTGGCTTCATGACGTCACATGTATAAGTCTGAAGAATAGTCCGCATGGATTCTTACAATCCTCATATAAACATCCTCTATTTCAACAATTTCAAGTGTTATTTCGCGACAAAAGTTAGCCTATGTCCTTTTCGAAGGTATGTACCAAACTTAGCCAAAATTGGTTCAGCGGTTTAGGCGTCTAAAGCGTAACAGAGTTACTTTTGCATTTATAATATTAGTAGGGATTTGCAACTATTATCTCTATTACAAGCTATAATTTAAAAATTAAAAAAACCCGACTGCCATGCTAAAAAACGAACTAAAAAATTAATAAACTACCACCGTACCACTTACAGTGTAGTTGTTATTTATTTTGTTTTTCATGATTTGTCACTCCAAATTGATTTAAAACATATAGATTGTATACATTTTCGTACTCGCCTTTTAAAGCCCTTTATTTTGATACCCCACTCGAGGGTCTTGAACATATAATTGGATAACATTCGCCATTTTGATTTTTTATGAATTTTATGTACCCAGTAACATTTGCGCCGTCAAGACAAATCTAATGACGTATTTAATTTATCAAAATAGGTTGAGCCGTTAAGTAGTTACGAACTGACATAGGAAACGGTCATTTTCTACGATTTATCACTCCAAATTGTTTCCAAATATATAAATTTATACATTTTCGTATTTGCCTTTTGAATCCCTTTATTTTGATATCCCACTCGAGGGTCTTGAAGAAAAAATTTTTTTTCAGCTCGCACATTAAAGCGCATAAAGTCCGCCATTTTGAATTTTTTTTAAATTAAGGTACCCTATAACACTCGCGTCATTGAGACAAATCTAATGACGTATCATTTATCAAAATCCGTTGAGCCGTTGATTAGTTACAAGCGGACATAGGAATGGACATACATACACACCGGTGAAACACATATACCCGTCGGGTAAATAAATTATAAGGTTTAAAGGCACTTTAAATAGATAGTCAGGTCAGTCTTATGAACAGTTAAAAATAAATAAATAAATAAAAAGAATTATCGTTTCATGTCTCGAAACATCCACATAAAAACAACACAGAATATAAATCTAAAGTATTGTCGAGTCAATAACTCTGCGAGCACTTTGTCGAGGCCATTATTCCTCCATCATGTAAGTATAGGTATACTTACTGTACAGTAATAGTACTCTTTATACACTAGTGCATTAAAAACAGGCAACAGCGAACCTGTAACAGCAATTATTAGAATGGTCGCAGCAATCATTGCTACAGCGGAATGCAAGCGGGAGGGTAGTTTGTTAGGGATATTTATATACAACGTGAAGGCTACGATACGATAACGTACGGACAAAATTTGTATTTACCTATTGGTAGATACACTTTCTCAGATGATTACAAAGGCGGGGTACATACTGGGATACATAACCGATAAAATATTGGGGTACCATGTTGCTGAAACAGAGATCTCGATTTGGAAAGCGTTGTGTTTGTAGACCTTCACTAGATGGAAAAACTGTATGAAATGAATTGCAGGGAGCCGCCGCGCCGGATACAATAACGGCAAAACCGCAGGGTCTAGGAATCCCTACAGGAGACTGGAGACTTAATAATTATGTCCAGCTGTGGACGCCTGTTGGCTGACGATGACGAATCGTATCGTAGGGTCTAAATAGAACCGCTTAATAGTTTTGAAGAGTGAAAGCGCCAAGCGGTACTGAGCGCTTCGACGACGCAGTCTGTTTTAAACACTCATATTTTTTATTGCACAAATCCCTTACCTAATGCTTTTCTGTATTTTAAAGTTGTGCTTACAACTGAACATAACAACCGGGCTGCCAGTTGAACGTTTGCTACGAACCTTGAGCTACTTCTAGGAAGTTTGTCGTGAAAGATTTCAAACAAATGATTTAAGCATTGCCTCTCGTGAGGCTTCAACACACGAGAACAAACAAAATTATTTTTAGGTATAATAAAGATCGACCAGAATCTCATGAAAAATAGGGAAATGAAATTCCAAGGTTAGCAACACTACGGCTGCCCTAGCGATAAACAAAGTAACTGACATTTTTTGTGAAATTGACTTTTTGCATTAACAAAAGTTTTATGTCGAGTAGTTTTTTACCACAGTTTAATATTTCAAATAACTTGAACCGTTTACTGAAATTTAAATTGCCCAAACAAAGTAACTGCACTCACTAACCCGGAATATAAATGCAAAAACCAAGTAAACAACAAGCACAACACAAAACCAAAGTAATTGGATGTTGATTACTTTGTTTTTGTATTGAAAATGCAGTTGCTTATTTTTCGTTTCGTGAAACGATCCCAGGTAAGGTGTTCTGAATGTAATTACTTTGTTTATCACTAGGGCAGCCGAGTTAACCTAGTGTTGCTTACTACAAAATTTAATTTCCCTATTTTTCATGAGATTCTGGTCGATATATTATACCTCCTTTGTTTAGTCTGTCTTGTTAGAATTTTTAGTATGATATCTTTTTAGTAGGTAGGTAGGTAGTTTTTTAGTTTAGTAGGTAATAACCTAGTTTGTTTTGTAAACAAAAGTTTCATGATTCCCACGCTATAGGTGGACAGTCCCTACTCCTGGACCAGAGCATCAGAAATGAACAGAAAATAACTGAATAAGTAGAACCAGAATTTTTTTTAGACCATATCTCGCGAGCTTTCGTTACATTACCTATTGATTAAAAAAAATCTTGCAGAACCTCCTCCTTTCTGGAAGTCGGTTAAAAATAAACATAACATTAGTGCACACAGTGGTTAGTTAGTACTGGGAAGGAGAAACAGCGTATAGTTGTACCTGGCCGCACATCTGCCTTCTCGGCGAGGGTCTATTGTTGGCGCGGATCGACGGAGCCGCGGTTCACCGTCTCCATTGTACAGAAAACACCGTCATTCCATGCCGGCTCTATTCGTACGTCGTGTCGTTTGCTAATGTATTTTTAAATCACATCTTTACGTTACTTTTCAAGGCTCAAAATGCTCGGTACGCGAGTCTGACTCTCACTTGGACGGATTTTTTAGTCATCTAGGTACAAGATAGCCCTTGACTATGTTCTCACCTGATTGAAATTGGAAGCGGTTAGCGGGCTAACCTGAAAGAGGGATGGCAGCTTTTATTAAATCCATACACTTGATCGGTTTCTACGCGACATCGTACCCGAACATGGCATGACTTTCCTTCTAAGGTGGTAAGTAGTCAAAGCTAGAGCCTCCCAGGAGACCAGACCAGGGATAATTTACTTTATTTAAGTTATTTGCCGACATTCTCTCGTTATTGGCTACGCATTGTCTATAATGCATTGTCGCAGCAAGGAAACCACTCAACCAATCACCACAAATGAGATTGTAGACGATTGATGGAACTATTAGACAATAGACAGACAGTTCTGATCTCGACCTTGTGGCAGAACTGACAGACATTGTAGATACCTAGTTCCAAATTTCAAATTCAAATTCAAAATTCATTTATTCAAAGTAGGTAAGTACACTGTACACTTTTTGAACGTCAATTTAGGAACAGGCAATGGTGATAATTACTTACGGAAACTTAAAACTAAAGCTACGAGGGTTCCAAACGCGCCCTGGTCTGAGAAGAGAAGAAGTTCAATACTTCGATTCGTTTGTAAGACCGTGTCCCCATTAGGCGAACAGTGAGCGGCTAGCTGTTTGCTTCCTATAATTTTTAAATGGAGCGTCCAAACAGCGCGTTATATTCGCAGTGTGTAGCGTTTCGCTTGCCAAGTTATTTAGTGACCTCAGTGAGCGGCTGATTTGCCTCCAAATGCCTACAAGAGTACGAGAGATCCAGAGCTATGAGTTAGCAAGCGATACGTCGTTCAGAGTCAGCCAGCAAAGACAAAGAGTCAGCCGCTTACTTTTCGCCTTGGAGACACGGTCTTATGAGGGTAATGGAAGCGCGCATTTCCAGGCAGGTCTTGGATTAGCCACGTGTAACGAGGTCGTCTTACTGCGCGCCCGGCTTATAAGCGGTATAAAACATAATAATACCACCCTAACTGTCTACTGGATCTGCCACTCGGAAACGGTCACTTTTATCTGTAAAACGTTTGCAATCGTCCGTTGTGAAGTCGACATCTCCTGATGATGCTCCGGTGTCGGAGCGAAACGATCGTCGAGTTTATTTTGTGGTGAATTTGTGTGGTGTTGTGCTTACAAAGGTCACTGTTAGAGGATTATACACTATACACAGATACAACCAGTAGTGAAACTACCTACAAACGTTCGAAACGGCTCACTCACACAAACAAACATGCGCATCGACGAGACCATTTAACGGCAGTCGCTACTGACATTCACGCGAATACCCCTTAGGGTCTCGTCGATGCGCATGTTTGTGTGAGTGAGCCGTTTCGAACGTTAGTAAGTGTAGGTAGTTTCACTACTGGTTGTATCTGTGTACTGTGCACTAGTGCACACCTCGGTTGACATTCGCCGCCGTGGCCGAAAGTCAACTGCACGGGTCAACTGAGGCGGAGAGAAAGGCAGCATAGTATTATGGTATTACCCTGCATGTACAACTCAGTTAGAGTTGGAGATGACAAGGGGGATCATTAAGTATCACCATCATTACTATGCAAAGGAGAATTATTATAGAGTTACCTACGTTATAGGTAATATCTTTGACATAACTATATAAATTAAAAATTTGAATAACCCCCGACACCCTCCCATCCATTTTGCATTTGAAATTCATCATAGTGACGTGCCTATTCTACTAGTCAACACTTTTATTTGATACCCATATTGAGGGAGTTGTGAAAAAATATGTAATCCGCCATTTTGTGGCGGCGGCTATCTTGGACCGATTTTCATCAAACATAGTTAAGAACATTCCCGACTAATTCACCTTTCATAGAAAAAACCGCATTCAAATCCGTTTGAGCGCTACGATGCCACAAACACACACACAGATACGTCAAACTTATACCTAACACCCCGTCGTTTTTGCGTCGGGGGTTGAAAACAAAACCTAGCTCAAAATGTTTGCTCTAATTTCGCATTGTACCTAGCCCTACCTACCTATGGCTCTACTTTTAACCTGCAAAAGATAAGGTGATTCACGTCGTGATAACAGTTTGCGTCAGTGAGCGAGATGACGTGGTGTTTCCAGAACGTTATAATCGGGTTGGCTAACATAGATTAGTTATAATTACGAAACTGATTTGATACCTCGATAAGATTGCGTTCCCGCAATAGTAGGTACGAATTGTATGATAATTTAATTAATGCGCACCATTTTGACCGGTTAAGCTGTGAAGAGATAACAGATAGATATTAATAGGCCACCACGGGGTTCTGAAATTCGTTATCAGTTTTTTTTTATTTTAAAACTGCTATTACCCGTATATATTGACCCGTAGCGTTACAGAGCCACAGACACACGTCTGTGGCTCTGTAGCGCTACGGGTCAACTGATTTGAATGCAGTTTTTTTATATGAAAGCGGGTTTTCTAGGAATGGTTCTTAGGCATGTTTCATCAAAATTGGTGTAGCCGTTTCGAAGTTATCAGCTCTTTTCTTAGCTGCCTTCTCGGCGTATTTACACTGATTTGAATGCGATTTTTTTAACCTCCGACGTAAAAAGAGGGATGTTATAGGTTTAACCGCTATGTGTGTGTATGTCTGTCTGTCTGTCGTACTGTAGCTCACAAACGGATGAACAGATGTCAATGCTGTAGACACGTCACAGTGATCAATGTTCTGACGTTTGGAGCAGGATGGTGGGACGTTAGGTTTTCCCACAGGTCGGGGGTTTTTAAAATTTTGAAAAACAGCTAATAATTTTATGTCGTGTTTCTCACAAGCCATCTCTAGATAAACTATAGCAGCAGTGAGACAAATACTCGTATCAAATGCAAGTTGTATTACCTAGGTTAAGTAGCGTAGGTTTTTGTTGTGGTTAAGTATACAAACACAATATTGAGGCATGTCTGCTTGTATGGTTTGTATGGTTTGTATGGCTCGTATGGACGACGGAGTTCCATAATACATTTGCTTCCATGCTTGAACGTTGAATATAAACTGTTGTACGTTTTTTTTTTCGCTTGATTAATATTGCTAAGTAGTAGGTAAGTGAGGTACGGAAAAATTATGTTATGAAAAATGACAAACCTATGCATGGTACCTATGTATTTACCTATGCATTTATGTATAAGTAGGTATGCATTTTTACTTTCTACACGTTTAAAGTAATTTTTAACGCTAAATCTGAAAATTCCTTCAAGATCATTTCATAAGATGGTAAGGTGTTTGAGAATATAATTTTACTTTTACAGATCTTCTTTCTTTTGTTAGACTAGAAATAAAATAAGAATGTCAGAGAAATGTTAAATAAATCTCGCGCATATTAAATGAAATATAGATACTATAAATATTATAACTAGTTGAAATCGATTTTTAAATTCCGTTTCAAAATTAAAAATAAAGATCCAAAACAGTCGGAAGGCCGCCCGTAACATACTCGTGTCACTCGTGCCTATTATTTTCAGTAGAACCCAACCAATTTGGATTTGGTCAATGAAGTCATTTGAAGTTCAAAATAGGTCGGGTTGGGTTAACGCGGGTTAACGGCGAACTCGTGAAACAATAAGCAATTTGCCAAGTGCGATATGTTAGGCGGGCGATGGTTTTTTGCGCGTCAGATAACGTTTGATGCATGGCGCAAATTCTGGCTTGTTTGCGAACCGCTTTCCCACTTATGTCCGCTAAAATATGGAGGATCTTTGTGAAATTTGAATTTTAAATTGAACGTAACCTATATTTTTCCACTGTAAATATAGTAGCCGTGTCATGTCTTATATATAACGTCTTCTTCGTCCTGCGACTTTCTCCGTCCGTCTGTCCGTCTGTCACAGTCGATTATTTCAGTAACTATTAAAGCTATCAACATGAAATTTGGAATAGTAATATATATAATAGTGGCACAACATCATTCGAATAAAAAAGAATTTAAATTATTTTTAGTTTAATTAAAAAGGGGAGAAAATCGGATGTTAGAAATTTCAAAATAAGATATCTATACCGAGTGGGATATCATGTAAAAGGACTTTAGCTGTACATTCTAAAACAGATTTTTATTTATTTTTACAAATGTTAGTTTTTGATTAATCGTGCAAAATATCGAAAAAAAAATACCTTTCTTACCCCCGTATCTTCGAAGTTTACCAATCAAAAAATCTGAAATAATTATGGTCAATAGTTTATGTATATTTTACAGGAAAAATAAAATCAATACTCTTACTAGCACAGTTTTTTTTAATTAACAATAAACCTCTATAAACAAAATTAGTTTCACGGTTCATTAAGAAGGGGTTGGTGTTAACATAATTAGGTAGGTACGTTATTGCTTTTACTTTTGGAGTATGGATTCCCTCGTTTTATTTTTATTCACCTCAACATTATTTACTAGTAGGGATTTTCTACTAGTCTATCTACATGCAAATATCAATTTGACATAGTTTTTAGGGTTCCGTACCCGAAGGGTAAAAAACGGAGCCCTATTAATGTCACTCGGCTGTCTGTCCGTCTGTCCGCCGGTCACAGGTCTCTAGCTCGCAGACGAAATGAGTTACAAACCTGAAATTTTGGTATTTAGTGTAAAACGTTAACCCAAAATCAAATATTGAATTAGAAATTGAATTAAATTATTTTTCAGGGGGGCTCCCATACATGAAAAAGGAGCCGGAAAAAAAAATTTTTTTCTTTACCCTAGCTTGTGGGGTATCATTGTTTAGAGCTCATTAAGTAGAGTACAAATATATATTTTTTTAATTTTTATCTCAAAAAATAAGGGAATGGGAGGCCATCAAAGTTGTCAGTTTTAGACCATTTTTGTGACGGGGGCTATCTCAAAAACTAAACTAGTTGGGAATATGATATTTCAGTATACCTATTATGTACTATATGCTCTATTTAAACAACAAATACTGAAAACAACGATTTATTAAATAGTTTATAAGCTGTGACCAAAATAAACGAACATTTTTTTGGGTTTTTCTTTCACGGTTTGTTGCGATGTCTAGCTCGGAAATTAAATATTTCTTAGACCCAAAATATTATATTGTTCATAATTATGTACGGAACCCTGAAAGAGCGAGGCCCGACTCGCACTTGGCTGATTTTTGTATTTTTGATCTGTCAAATTGTATACTTAGGTTTTTAAAAAACACAAGTTTTGGTTGTAAGACCGGTACACAACGGTTCCACAGAACGGTTCCTTAATAGGTAGGTATTACTAGAAAGCTAACCATCCGCGCCAAATATTAAACATTGCAACGTCATAAAGTTCCCGTAAAACGACGCTGTTATTGTGGATCAGCTGTTATTGCCGCATTTACCGCCCTGGCTTTCTTTTATTAGGAAAAGTTGTTGCTTATACTTACCTAACTTCCTCTAATATTAATAACAATAATAAGGCACAAAGATGTTAGGAACTTCATCTTGTATGCCTCACTGCGTTTGAATCGATGCGGTCTTAGATTTATTTTATTTTGATTTGACTAGATAGAATGATTTCAAGTTTTTTTCAAGAAATGATTAAGTTGGAAAATGTGCTCGTTTTCCAACTTTTTATAGGTACCTCTTCGTTTGTTATTGTATATCTACCAATGTGCACTTTGTATACGAAACATTACTTAAAAGTATATATTATATCGTTCGAAATCTTAACTCAAAGACGTCCAAACCCGCGCCTCGCTAATACATCAGCGGCCAGACGTAGGGAGGAAACAAAACCTTCGCGTTTCCACTTTGCAGCCCTGAGCCAGATATAAAGAAAAGAAAGATATGCGTTTCCCTGTGTGTAACGTAGGTACATACCTACTCGTAACTTCTAATGGCAACCTCTACGTTAAAGAATTTCTCATAAAGATAACACCTGGAGAAAGATTATACTTTTCTAGATTAGCTACATAATCAGCATGACTAAAATCTCTATTGCGAGAAAAGATGCAAAAAAAACTTTATACCCTGATTGTCCTTGACTGCTGATTGACATCGCGATATTTGACACTAATCGGATCTGATTAACGGAGACTATTTTTAATTATTCGAGTTACTTAGTTATAACGTGAAGAAGTGTTTAAAATATTTTTGGTATATTAAGTAAGTGCTAAATTTTAAGTTTTGTAATTAGTATTAATATTGCAACTTTCTATTTTTACTGACTACATAAAGTACTAGTACTCCTATATTCGTAAGCGTAATAATATGTTTTTGCAATTAATAAAGGAACATTACATAATACTACTATGTTAAATAAAACGAGATAAGTTATGAACGCAGATAAAGTACAAATTTTTCATAAAATTATGATACGATAAATAAATAATACACGTGCAAAGTGAATTTTTAGTTCTTCTTTAAGATACTTCTTCACGCATGATTGGTTACTGTATGTCTAGGATTGTCTATATCAATGCACGAAGGCTGTGAATTACTTCCTTGGGAGTAGACGTGAATTATACACGCATATTTGTATGTATTATTTATACGTGAATGTTGCACAGTCTGTATTTTAATTTAAGTCTTTTGTTTTAAGATAATGCATGTCTTGGAATATTGTTGCTATATTCATAAAACGTCTTGAGGTGGCACAGAAAAGTTTATTGTTGTACCTACCTATCTTTATATTTTTTGTATATATCTAAATAATACGACAAAAAAGCGAAATGGCTCATGCTTGTGCATAAAGTGAGTAACAGTTGTATAGGTAGACCAGAATCTCATGGAAAATAGGAAAATTAAATTTTGTAGTAAGCAACACTAGGTTAACTCGGCCCTAGTGATAAACAAAGTAATTACATTCAGAACACCTTACCTGGGATCGTTTCACGAAACGAAAAATCAAGCAACTGCATTTTAAATACAAAAACAAAGTACCTAATCAACATCCAATTACTTTGCTTTTTGTTGTGCTTGTTTACTTGGTTTTTGCATTTATATTCCGGGTTAGTGTGTGCAGTTACTTTGTTTGGGCAATTCAAATTTCAGTAAACGGTTCAAAATATTTGAAATATTAAACTGTGGTAAAAAACTACTCGACATAAAACTTTTGTTAATGCAAAAATGTCAATTTGACAAAAAATGTCAATTACTTTGTTTATCGCTAGGGCAGCCGTAGTGTTGCTAACTTTGGAATTTCATTTCCGTATTTTTCATGAGATTCTGGTCGACCTATACCGAATCTTGTGTATTATGGTTGCATAAATCTGTATTCGTACCTCCATGGACAAGATTGAGGATCAAATTTTAGTAAAATATTAAAAATATGTTTAAAAATACATATGGACCTGCCTGTAAAAGTCTGGTCAAACTCGGTTCAGCCGTTTCGAAGATACCTGTACAAACAGACAGACAATTTTTGCCATCTTTTTCATGGTAAAATTTAACTATTTTACTTTAACCTCCCGACATGCAAGTCACCCCCTGTGATATTCAAAAGTGCACAGTTTACCCACTTTGATTGATCTTCTGACCTTGAAATCTATACTAATATAATAAAGCGGAAGAGTTTGTTTGTTTGAACGCGCTAATCTCTGGAAGTACCAGTCGGATTTGAAAAATTCTTTTTGCATTTGGTAGTACAATTTTCTGGGAAGGTTATAGGCTATTTAGTATCCCTAAAATCCTCCCCTAAGGGGGTAAAATGGGGGTAGAAAGTTTGTATGAAAGTCCTATGTTTTTAAAGTTACAGACCTGAAAATCGGCATTTAGATTATTGGTTTTAAATAATATAAACCTGTGTATTTTATTCTGAAAAATCTTCACTTAAGGGTGGTAAAATAGGGGTTGAAAGTTTTTATGTTAAGTTTTAATTATTGTTATTATCAACTTGAAATTTAGAAGATAGGTTCATTCTAGGGCTTAGATATCAGCCTAGAAAAGATTTCACGAAAATCCTCCCCTAAGTCTATACTAATATAATAAAGCGGAAGAGTTTGTTTGTTTGAACGCGCTAATCTCTGGAAGTACCAGTCGGATTTGAAAAATTCTTTTTGCATTTGGTAGTACAATTTTCTGGGAAGGTTATAGGCTATTTAGTATCCCTAAAATCCTCCCCTAAGGGGGTAAAATGGGGGTAGAAAGTTTGTATGAAAGTCCTATGTTTTTAAAGTTACAGACCTGAAAATCGGCATTTAGATTATTGGTTTTAAATAATATAAACCTGTGTATTTTATTCTGAAAAATCTTCACTTAAGGGGTTGAAAGTTTTTATGTTAAGTTTTAATTATTGTTATTATCAACTTGAAATTTAGAAGATAGGTTCATTCTAGGGCTTAGATATCAGCCTAGAAAAGATTTCACGAAAATCCTCCCCTAAGGGGGTAAAATGGGGGTAGGAAGGTTATATGAAAGTTCTATGTTTTTGAAGTTACAGATATGAAAATAGGCATTTAGATTATAAATTTTAAATAATAAAAACCTGTGTAAGTTGTTCAGGAAAATCTCCCCTTAAGGGTGGTAAAAAAGGGGATGAAACTTTTTACGTGAAATTTAAGTTATTGTTATTATTAACTTGAAATTTGGAAGTTAGGTTCTTTCTAGGGGGTAGGTAGGCATAAGCTAAGAAAAATTTGACGAAAATCCACCTCAAGGGGGGTTTCCTTTCAACATATTATTATCATCGGACATTTAACTACAGATTGACGTGATTTTTTGCAGTCGCATTTTTTTAGTTGAGGACCTGGAAAGTGACAGACTACTATTTTATCCCGGGGAAACAAAGGGTTCCCGTTTAAAATTGTTTAACGCGGACGAAGTCGCGGGCAACAGCTAGTTTGATATAAAAATACAAACTATGAAATTTTCGTCAACCTGGTGGAAATAATCAAGTAATTTATGCAAACAATCCGTCAGGCTAGTCACTATGCAGGAATTAACGGTGATGCTAGTGTAAATACAAGATTAAGTAACTACAGTACAGATGAGTTTTTTACAGAGAAGTGTGAACTTAATAAAATAGAGACTATCCCACAAAAAAGATAACACAACCCCACTTGAAAAATAAGGGGAATTCTTCTAGGTTATCAGGTATTTTAGAAAAGTGGGTGATCCTCTCTCCTTTTATAACATACTTAAGAATACTTGCTCTCAGCCAAGTTTTTACGCGCCTTAAAGTAGACAGTTAGAGGCGAATTAAAAAATGAAATCACCCCCTAAATGTGCAATCTTGGGGCTTTGTCAAAGACTTGGGATCCCAAGACTCCCAAGGTGTTGAAATAGAAACCTTGCACTGGAAAGTTCAGTGTTAACAGACCTCCCACTAGGTGGACCGACGACTCAAATTAATCACAGGTTTCATCCCAGGCAGGCGCTGGATTCAAGCGCAAGATCGAGGCATGTAGAATTTCTTACAGGAGACCTATGTCCAGATCAAATATCGGTTGAAAAAGAAGGCACTTATTTTTTCCAATGGTGTTATATTAAGAGATTAGTATTCGGGTTTTATGTTTTGAACTTTAACTTGCTTCATTAGAGTAATATAATGAACTCATTGCTCTGTCATATTAATTAGAAAGAGAAACATTCGCTGCATTGCAGTCAACTGATAGCGAAAGTGATAACAGACGATGATGGATGACGTCATCTACGTCCCTCGCTGTTCCGCACACAAGATAAAAATCATATATAACTGCAGTTACCGGTACACTATAAAACAGATGCCGACTATATCTTTAACATAGTGTACTTATCTTCAAGTCAGAAGCGTACACAATCTCTTAAAAGTTAAAAAAAGAAGTAAAAAAATCCTCAAAAATGGTGTCAGACTTCAGAAAGAAGAAGCTCCTACACGTGTTCAACTCATTTTTCGACAGAAACGCTAGCGGTTCCATAGACAAAAGCGACTTTGATTTGGCGATCGAAAGCATCACTAAATCGCGAGGATGGTCCGCTGGTGATGCTAAATATAAGGAGGTGCAATCTTCTATGCTGAAGATATGGGATGGACTGCAGAGTCGAGCGGACGTTGACAAAGATGGCCAAGTGAGCGTCGATGAATGGATTGCTATGTGGGAGGAGTACGCTAAGAACCCAGCCTCTCCTCTGGAATGGCAAACTCTGTACTGCAAGTTCATCTTCCAACTGGAAGATGCGAGTGGCGATGGGGCCATCGACGGTGAGGAGTTTTCATCTGTGTACGCATCGTTTGGCCTCAGCAAGGACGATGCGCTGGCAGCCTTCAGAAACATGTCGAAAGGCAAGGCGAACGTGTCCTGGAGCGAGTTCCAAGAGCTCTGGAAGGAATATTTCACTACGGATGATCCTAATGCTCCCGGAAACTTCATCTTTGGAAAGACGAAATTTTAGTGTTATAAATTAAACTTATGTAAAGGTACTTAATTGTTAAGATTGTCTTTTTGTATGTGGATTGTAATCTTGCTATAAATTACTTATGTATGTATGTAGGTACAAGTTGATTTATGTTGAGTGAATTGATTTTTGATACGTTTGGCATTTTAAAAGTTTGGAAGCAGGAGATGTTTGTTTTTAAATAAATTTAAAATATTATATTCTATTTAATCTCTTGCATTCTTTTTGAATTTTTGTATAAAGTACTGAAAAAAATCAGTAACTGGAAGAAGGTGGGCACTGTGACTATTCTGAAAAAATACGCCGAAAAACTAAAGTCTACTTTGACTCAAACTCGTAATATGATTATTATTTCACGAATAGCATGTGCAATGTTAATTTTTTTGTGTGTTAGTACGGGCTAATCAGCAACGGTTGAACAGATTTTAATGGGATTTCTACAGGCATGTAAAGGAATAATACGAAAATAAATCGACGTAAATCCTCGCGGACGTAGGCCAGTTTTATTTGAAAAATTACAGACGATCCTGTGCTGTGTCCGAGCAACCCTCAGCGAGTAGATAAATTTGTTTTAATCATTATTTACCTCAACGCTCGCTGCATTATCTCCCCCATAAAACGCAGACATTCCAAACGATTGTATGGAGTGGTCGCCGTAAACGCATTAGGCCGATGCAATGGCGATAAAAAATTCTATAATCCCAGACAATTTGGCAAATGAGTGGCGTGTCGTCCTCTCCCCGTGCTGCCCCCCTCCCCCTCCTCCCCCCGCACCACCCCCGCACTCCCCCGCCGGTATCGCCATTAGAACGCTCTTTTATCGCATTACTCCTCGTACACAGATGTAAGAAGACAGTTAGCTATGTAAGGAATTGAGAATTAGTGTTCAGAACTTCCTTGCTTCGAACTTAAATATAAATTGATTTGATGCATCCACAGAAATATTATACTAATAATAAGGCATTAGGACCGCTCTGCTCTGCTCTGTACCGCTTCAAACTATACAGAATGCATGTCGCCGCCTTACTATATACACAAACATAGTTTCTACGCAAACACATTTACCCTCAATGCTGTGCAGACAGAATTAAGCCGTTGGATTAGCGCGTTAAGGTTGCAGATGCATCGCATCATTCGCTTACCTCACACATCGTTGCGCTTGCGACGTCCGCGTCCTCAGCACGGAGACAAGGTCACGCATACACAACATTTCTAGTGCCTTATTTCATCCTTTCCGAAACAATTTGGCATAATAATATGAAGTCTTGGTCGGTTTTCGTAGTCATTATTATCTGACTGCACGACAGATAAGACAGTGTTGTGTTTTTCACGCGTATATCTGGGGATGTATGTATGTGGGATGCTTTTTACTTTCGAAGCATTCGAACGGCTGCATGAATATGAAATTGAGGTGTGCATTGTTTTGTGTAAACTATGCAATGGTTGTAGGTTGTGCTTTGCTTTTACAAAACCAAAATATAACCCCCGTCACGTAAGTCGACCGGTGACCTTCAAGTGCACCCAGCGTCGTACGAGTGAGCGGGACACAATACGATTGGAGAGCCAATCAACGCTTACGAGGGATCTGCAAGAGCTAATCAGTGCTTACGAACGATCCCCACGCCCTCCCCGCGACCCCCTCACACCCCGAGATACCTCATTTTCGACTTCTGCGCATTGAAGGTAACCGGTCGACTTATTTGGGCCTACTTATAGCAGCCGTTTAATACAACTAGTGTTGCGCTCGGGGCGCGAGCTGCAAGCAGCTCGCGGGCCTTGTTGTCTCTTCAAAATTCGTAAAATAAAGAAATGGGGGGCCATACCAAATACCAGAATATTCTGGAGAGTCTCTTGAAAGATAAAAAGAAATATTGGTATCACGTTTCGTATCTTTTCTGAAAGGACACTAATGAGTTCTATGCATGCGTTTAGTGGGAAAAAAAAGATCTATACAAAAATGTTCTGGAGAGCCACTTGAAAATTAAAAAGAAATTTTGTATGAACACGAATTTTTTTTGCTCCGTAGCTATCTTTTTTTTACTGGCTCCCCAAAGGGACTAAGGTCTTGAACATTTTTAGTTTCGGGACCATGCCTCTATGATTGATAGTTTTTGAGGGCCGTTAGGGTACTCTAGTAATTTTTCCACATTCACTACGTTTTGTATTTTTTGTGAAAAAATCTTAAAATTCTATTTATACGTGTAGTGGGAGGAAAACGTTCCATACAAAAATGTCCAAGAGAGCCTCTTGAAAAGAACACAAAAAATTTGTATGGAGACGATTTTTTTTGTTCGGCGGCCATTTTTTTTTAACGGTCCACCAAATAGTCCAAGGTCTTTGACAACATTTGTTTGGGACCATGCCTGTAAGACTGGTAGTTTTAGAGGACCCATGAGGTACTCTAGAAAATTTTCCACTTTCTTAACGTATCGTATTTTTCCTGAAAGGACACTCATGAGTTCTATATATGCGCTTGGTGGGGGGAAAAAAGTTCAATACAAAAATGTTCTGGAGAGCCTCATGAAATTTAAAAAAAAAATTTGTATGGACACGAAATTTTTTTTTGTTTGGTACCTATTTTTTTTTACTGGCTCACCAAAGGGCCCAAGGTCTTGAACATTTTCAGTTTCAGAATCATGCCTCTATGATTGATAGTTTTTGAGAGCCGTTGAGGTACTCTGGTAAATTTTCCACGTTCATGACGTGTTATAATTTCTTTGAAGGAAAACTCTAAAGTTCTACGCATATAAATAGTGATAAGAAAAAAGTTCCATACAAAAATGTTCAGGAGAGCCTTTTGAAAATTAAAAAAAAAAATTTTGTTGGGCGGCCATCTTTTTTTTGCCGGTTCACCAAATTGCCCAAGGTCTTTAACAACATTTGTTTGGGACCATTCCTGTATAACTGGTAGTTTTAGAGGACCCATGAGGTACCCTGGTAATTTTTCCACATTCAACTACGTTTTGTATTTTTTGTGAAAAAACCTTTAAGTTTTATCTATACGTGTAGTGGGGGGGAAAAGTTTCATACAAAAATGTCCAGGAGAGCCTCTTGAAAAGAACCCAAAAAATTTGTATGGAGTAAAAATTTTTTTGTTCGGCGGCCATCTTTTTTTACCATTTCACCCAATGGCCCAAGGTCCTTAATAACATTTGTTTGGGACCATGCCTGTATGACTGGTAGTTTTAGAGGACCCATGAGGTACCCTGATAAATTTTCCACATTCATGAAGTTTCATAATTTTCCTGAAGGAAGACCCATATGTTCTACGTATATAAATAGTAAGAGGAAAAAGTTCTATACAAAAATGTTCTGGAGAGCCTTTTGAAAATTTAAAAAAAATTTTGTATGGACACGAATTTTTTTTTTGTTTGGTACCTATCTTTTTTTTACTGGCTCACCAAAGGGCCCAAGGTCTTGAACATTTTCAGTTTCAGAACCATGCCTCTATGATTGATAGTTTTTGAGAGCCGTTGGGGTACTCTGGTAAATTTTCCACGTTCATGACGTTTCATAATTTTCCTGAAGGAAGACCCATAAGTTCTACGCACATAAATAGTGAGGGGAAAAAAGTTCCATACAAAATTGTTCTGGAGAGCCTCTTGAAAATTAAGAAATTTTTGTATGGAGACGAAAATTTTTTTTGTTTGGTGGCCATATTTTTTTCACCGGTTCACCCAATTGCCCAAGGTGTTGAACATTTTTTGTTTGGGGATAGTACCTCTCCGACTGATAGTTTTCGAGATCCCTTAGGGTACTCTAGTCAGTTTTCCATGTCCAGCTCTCTCTATAATTTTGTAGACCTAAATTTTTTGAATTCTACACACATGGAAAGTATGGTGAAAAAGTCCCATACAAAATTGTTCAGGAGAGGTGATCAATACGTAACTTCAAGTAGCTTTATATATATAAAGTGGCGGTAGAGACGAAAAATGAATTACGTACCATATTGAGTGGTATACCTACCACTGAATAATAACTTTCAAAATCAAGATAATGTTTCTTAGACTAACGGTTGAATAGATTTTTATCAAACATAGCTAAGAACCGTTCCAATGAAAGTTGAAACTCGCCTTCGAATTAATGAAACCGCATTCAAATCGGCCCATCTAGTTGAGCGTTATCTCGTTTTACGAACTTCCTCGAGAGATTTACCTAGTTGAAATTTTCAAAATAACAGAGGGAATAGTAGCGTATCCATGACAGCTGAGAGTTAGTCGTTCTGCAGTCGGGGGCGTGTCGGCGAGCGTGACGGATGCGCTCTATCTGTCAGGACGGAGACGCGGCTCCAAAGCGTATGGGTGCTTATGGTTTCTATTACGACGCCCGTTTCCAATTCTGATGCCTCAGAGTCGCCCATAAACTATACTGTCTTACGAAATGCGTGGTACATTCTTGAAGGAGTCTGCCACACATCGGAGCAACGCGCTTAGTCAAAACACTATGAACTTATATAGTGCCACTTGGCATATATTTTACTCCGGCATCACACACAGACAAACATTTGAACAAATCTTTAAAGGACTTTGCTCACACATTTGAACACAGGTTTGTTTACCTGCCATACAGACTTTGCAAATGCGTTCGCTTCATTTGAATTTGAGCTTTAAACGCTTCGATGTGCGCTTGAAAAACCGATACCGAATGGTAAAGTGGAAATGTGTGTTCAAATGAACAATTAATACCTAAGACCCCTGCCATACAAGTGATGAAATACCTAAGTGTTCAAATGTTGATGCTTTGTATGGCGCCGGAGTTACGCATCGACTGCCTAGTTGGTCTAGTGGCTAGCTTGTTCGGCTCCGGATCATGAGATCCTGAATTCAAATCCCGGGTCAGGTCAAAAAATAATAATAATCTACTTATTGGATTATTATGTCAAGAAATTCTCATTAACAAGATAACAGCCCGGAGTTGGGAAATTGGCGGAGAGCACATAAAGCCCTCGGTTCCACGCCTGATCTCATCAGATTGTCGTTCCGTCGGACTACAAGAGTGGCACACTTGTGCACTATAATACCTCCTGATTAGTTAATCTATTATCTATTATGGGGAACATATTTCAACAATTTAAAAATCTTCGAATCTTTAACGAATTTAAACGTATTATCAATAATAATTCTTATTAAGCAATATACTTACTTATTCGTATGTTTGATTAACACAATTTTCATTGCATAAGTACAGCAACGTTGATAAAACGGTTGTGATTATCACGATGCGGTTTGCGTTGATTACAATTATCGGTGTAATCGCTGCTTTTTGATCGTTATATATAGCACCCGATTTGGAAAGGACTCATTAGTTGACAAATTTCCGAAATCGTAAAAATGGTGTCCGAATTCAAGAAGAAGAAACTTTTGTTCCTTTTCAAAATCTTCTTTGACCGTGACGGAAGCGGCTCCATCACAAAGGAAGACTTCGAACTGTCGATAGAAAGACTCGCGAAGGCGAAAGGATGGGAACCCGGTGATGAGAAATACAAGATGGCTGAGAAGACGCTGCTCGAAATTTGGGAGGGCATGCTTTACAAAGCCGACGCGAATAAAGATGGTGAGATTTCTGCTGACGAATGGGTAAAATTATGGGAGGAGCCCAGCAAAGATTCTCCTTTCGACTGGCAGGCTTACTATTGCAAATCGATCTTCCGTCTCCAAGACTCGGGCAATGATGGAGCGATCGACAAAGAAGAATTCGTCTCCGTACACAAATCTTTCGGCCTCTCCGAAGAGCAGTCGAGCGAAGCCTTCGACAAGCTGGCTTGCGGCAAGGAAAGCGTCTCTTGGGAGGATTTCCAACAGCGCTGGGAGGAGTTTTTCACATCTGAGGACGTGGATGCTCCGGGAAACTTCATTTTCGGTAACTTAACTTTCGATTGAGTTTTAAAATATGTAGTGTGTTTTGTTTGATACGAGTTATGAAAGATTCTTATTAATAAAAGGATAATGTTTGTTATGTTTGTAAAATAATTAATAAATATTTTTATAATATTTTGTGTTTTTGATTCGTACCGTTACATTGCTTATCAAGTTATCACCAATTGTTTATCTTTTGATGAGTATTATCAGAAAATTATAGTATTATCATGAGGATTATGATACACCGGCAAGGAAATTTCAACTGCAACGTTATCAGTAGTTGAAAAAGTATTTATAGCAAGAAAAATTGATAACCTGATAACATAGCAATAAAATCTGAAAGATGTAAATTATATTACTAAGATGCCATAAGATATAGAGATAAGATATATTTTACGAAAGTATTCTATTGTGAAGATGAAATGTCTGAATTTTTATAAGAACAAGTCAAGAAACGGATTGTATTTAAATCATTTAGTATAGGATCCCGCCATACAACGACCTTCACCGAGATGCTTATTTGATGAAACGTATTTTATATTTAATTTAATACGTCAATAAATATATTGCATATGGGTTGCCTAACAAATTCCAGTCCAGGATATGATTAATTAATAAATGAAAAAAAAAAAATTTTTTTTAAACATTTCACTGGTTTGATTATTAGACAAATTCATAATGAAATCATCTTTATTTTCATTTAATTTTAATTCAATAATCAGACCGGTGCAAAATGCTAGTATCGATTTACCTGTTTACACCTGGCTACCCGAGAGTTGTGACCGGAAAAGAATAAGCAACCTAACGTTTGCATATTCTATGGGCATCATACTTTCGATTGGTATTGAATTTGTCTAATAATCAAACCGGTGAAATGTTAAAATTTTTATTTTTATTTTTTATTTATTAATTAATCATATCCTGGACTGAAATTTGTTAGGCAACCCATATGCAATATATTTATTGACATGTTAAATTAAATATAACATACGTTTCATCAAATAAACATCTCGGTGAAGGTCGTTGTATAGCGGGATCTTAGACCAATTGTTAAAATGCTTAATTGCTCACTGTTCAAACTCTAAATATTCTAAACGCGAAGGCCGACCCTTTTTTGTATACCTTTGTGCAATTTATTTGCGAGGCTCATAATTACCTTTATTTTAACAGAACAAATTTCCCCATGAAAAGGCCGTGACCCAAGAAAGATCCTTGTTAAGATTAGAACGGTCGGTTATAAATATAAAGAATAATTCCGCGGAGTACGGTATAAAAGTGGACATTTTTGTTGAAAACGACGAGTGCTAATTATGCGGTGAATTATCGTTTTGAACCCGGGACGGGACACCGGACTGTGGTCCAAGGCAGAGGCGTCTTGTCCATGTAGCGCCCGTGTACAATCATTACCGCGGCCTTTAGTAAGCGCGCGGTCAAAATGGAATAGGTATGTACAAATATGAAAGTGCCGAGGCCCGGCGCCCGCATAGGTAAAGTCGCCTTTGGTCCAAGGTACACGCCAGAGAATGTTGGAGTACCAGAATTAGACCAAGCGTCAACTAGCAATATGTATTTAGTCTTGACTTTAAATTCCAGTAAACACTGCGCAATAGACAGAGAAATCAGTTTTACAATTGACTAAGATCACTTAACGCCGAGTCAGCCTAGCCAATTTGAACTATTATTATTACTACTACTACTAAGATATATACTATTACTACTAAGATACTTGTGAGCCCAAAATAAATACACCGTTTCGTCAAATAAGGCCAGCGAGGTATTATTTTTTAGATTTATTTCAATTTCTAGCGTATCGCTAGTCGCTTATGATTCACTCCCTGATCCCTCCCGGTGCAAGCTGAAAGAACTTCTGCGTTAGTAGAGTGCCTTCACGATATTTATAGCCATTAAACTTCGATTACGTTATTGTGATAGAAGCCATTAAGTGATATCTTCCGACTTCTAGACATTGACGTTTTTTCATTTATTTTCCTCTTTTGTATCTGCGATTAGTCGCTAGACTACAAGCTGATTCGAATTAGATGTTGTGCACTTGGAAGCCATAGCATGAACATCTTATACTTAGATATCGAGGTCGTTGTAGTCTTTTACTTTTATGGCTTAATTATGAATCAGCAAATGCATTGGTATGCTTAGTGAACTGATTTGTGCTTTATGGAGTACCTATGTGATTGTTGGTAGTTCGAGATATTGGTGAATTTCAGCTCTCCGTATTATTTCGTTCGTAAATTAATATAAACGGACATACTGCTGGTAATAGGTCTCTTGCAAAGATCGCTACAAACCATGGCCTTGTGCTGTTTGCATCCAGTCTTCCAGCAACTCACTTGAGATCATTCATTCACCTAATAGGATGTCTTCCAACGCTGTATTTGCCGGTTATTTTTATGGGGTCGAAATTCAAGTATCTTAACCCTACCATCTATCGGTGTTTCGAACTATGTGCCCCCCTCATTGCCACATCGCGACTCGATGAGTTACATATGTCTGTATTTCTGGTTATATTTATGATTTGATACCGCAGGAACACTCTGAACATCTAGCTCTCTCCATCGCCCGCTTATTAATCTTGAGCCTTATGAGGCCCATAGTTAATTGATAAGTTTACTTTAAATCGCTTGTCGCTTATGCATAAGGCCATCCCCTGATCCCGGTGCAAGCTGTGGGGACCTGGCTACTGGAGTGGCTTCACGATATTTATAGCCGTGTTATTACGCGTAATCGTCGCTGAATAACCCTCCTTTATTATATGATCTTACTGAAATTTATATCTTAGAAGTGTCCCCGGTAATAGACCTAATTCCTTGATTTGTACGGTTTACGTGAGGGGACTAGTAGACCTAACATCTGTAATCTAATGATAAGGTTAAATACCTCATTGGTATAGTGGATAGCATGGTCAGCCGTGCACTATAAGGTACTGGATTCGAGACCCGATTTGAGCCAAAGAAAGCAAAGTTATCATGTTTTCTCAGTAAGTAGCTGAGTTGGGAATTTGACGGTGTTAAATACACCCCCGTACCTCGGAGAGCAAGTAGAGCCGTTTGTTTTACTTCCGATCATTCTACGGTCGTGTCGCATTGGAATCCCATCGGACTATGAGAGTGAAGGAATAGAAAGTGCGCCTGTTTTCGCGCGCACACTTGTGCGCTATAATATCTTCTGTGTAGTTATTACTATAATATCCCTGGCTAGTTTCCGCCTCCATTAATATTGGTCGCGGTGGCCGATGTTCCTTTTGTAATGGTAGTTCAAGTAATTAAATAAACATTTATTCGCACATTAACATTCATTAAATATTTAACTTATTTAAGTTGATGTTGTGTAAGTGTTAACTGAATTCAGAATGGAAATAGAAATAGGAGCATGAGCTTGTCATTAAAATACCTACTGAAGCATTAGTGCACGCTATCTTAAACGCTAAAATATCTCTAAAGTTACTAAAGCAACCACTTACTGATGCCTTTTAAAATAAGAAAAACATACGTAAATCAGGTTCACAAGAAGTAATTAAATTACGTTACACGCAGGTAACCTATCAAAATCGTAGACGGAAAATGACGGCGTGAATATCATGAAATTACGTCCAAATGCCATCAGAAGAGAGCCTGTGAATGCCGAACAGAAAAAATAAGATAATCCTTACCGTTCCCGTTCCCGTTCCGCGGCATCAAATCGAAATATTCACCGCGTCAATGTTGGGGAAATTCAATAAATAATCGGCCGATGATACCGTATGGTACAAGGTACAGGTATAAGCGACTATACTTTAGTGACTAGTCAAAGAACTATTGCTGGGTAAAGAAGCAAAACTCACTCCTCCCCGACAATCGTTGCCAGACGATATTATGCAACGTATAATTATTACGCCTATAGTTCGGCCGTTCAGAGAATGCGTTCCTGACACGTCGCGATTGAACTGACGACGTAGCTTTGTAATGGCGTTGCAGTTACGATAAAAATATTTTTGCTGGTTGTTTACCGTTTTAACAATTGATGAGCATTAAAACAACATTATTATATCAATAATCAATGAATGTTATAATTTTGTGCCAAACTGAGTGTCAAATAACTTGGTAAACAATATTTTTCTAAATCTATACTACGCTATTACAAGGTTATGTCAGCGCTTTATATTTGAATAATAGTGCTGTGCTAAAAATAACAGGCAAGTATCGTAATCTGTTCTTATACAGTTATACTTATAATATAAAATAATACGCTTTGTTTTTCTTTTTAAGAATTTGAAAATAATGGACTATAAGATAACTTTTATGAAATATAAAAATAAAACTATGACCAAACCGAACGCGCGAAAGAAAGTAGCATTTTTATATTTAGGTTGAAAATGGTAACCCCAAATGGCGTTGGGCCGCCATTTTGTGACGCTAAAACAGTCGTCTGTTGTCGTTTCGTGCGCATAGACCACGTTCTTCAAGTGTTGTCGATCTGTTTTTATTTGACAATTTTATTATATGAATATTACCTTTTTTTGGTTTCTACTTAAATAACTAAAATATAAATTTTAAATGATTCCGCCAATTTAAAACGAAAATAATCTTAAAATAATGCGCCGGTTCATTTTGGAGGAACGGTAACGAACTCAGTGTTATGTTGTGCCCATCACTAGTCGTGACTAACTGATAGGTGTCAGGAACGCATTCTCTGAACGGCCGAACTTTAGTAGTATTACGTGTAACGTTGTCCTTGTGAGTAGTATAATGTTCCCTTGACAAGAGAATCACCCCTGACACTTCATACAAGGAACTCTTGTATGAAGTGTCGGGGGTGTGCTGTAGCGCTTATACGGACTGATTGCATTTAGATTGCAATCCAAAATTTTGCAATTTGAATCCAATTTTATGGCAATATATATAAAGAAACTATGTGGCCAGTTGGCGTGCAGTACGCATGCGGACTGCACACTCGGCTTAAAGTTCATATGTATACATACTTAAGTATGGGTATTCAGAGCTGACATGATAATTATTAAGAGCCAGAAACATGCATTTAATATTTTATTATAATAATAAAATCGGAAACTCTGAACTCAAAAAAATTACATAGTGGTTTGTGACAGAGAGTTCAACGCCTAATGTAAAAAAAATGCAACGGAATCAATGCGACTATCAGTTTAGCTAATTCATAAGTACTTCAACTACCTCGCTATCGCCTGTGCTTTGCGTCCACATTATTGAAAAAAATCCGAGTCCGCCGGTCGGATTCAATATCCGTCGGGTGCGACTTTGCCCGGCCGGACCGCGTGCAGATGACGTCATCCGGTTATTTCTATAACGCCATGTGAGTATGCGCAGCTTTTAGCTCGTAGAAGTGTGATTTTTTCAGGATATTGCATGACACCTAGGGCTCGCGTACACAAAGTGCATGCGGATGAAGGTTTAATACAATCCTAATAATTGTGTTTCCGATTTTAAATTGGTTTTAAATAGTGTCTGAAAGCTTCACTGGCCACGGCCGAAACCTACTGTCAGATCAGACCTGGGGGGTTATTCTGTAACTTAGTTAGCAACTGAAAATAGTTGCCAACGAATTAGTTCGATATACATTGCTGCTTTACTGTGTGAAATTATGAAAACACTTTATAATTTCCCACAGTAAAGCAGCAATGTATATCAAATTTATTCGTTGGCAACTATTTTCAGTTGGTAACTAAGTTACAGAATAATCCAGCTGTCTGTAAATTATCTAAGGACAGGCTGTCCTGAGGTGATTTACAAATTGGGAATCTGAAAATCAGACTGCCGTAATTCAAACTCGGGACCTCTCAGGTCACAACACTTACCATTGCACCAGGGGGGTCGTCGAAATCTAGGACTAGTTTCGTCTAGACTGGTCTCATACGTCCCTCTAATCAAAATACCTATATTTCAAGATGTTATATCAAGATGTTTATCTACCTTTGACCTTTGTGTAGCGATTAAATAGGTCAAAAAGTTATAGCTACCGTGTGTTATATAATGCCATCCGCACGATTTGTGCATTATCAACTGAAGACACGAATTAGCGCCAAGATTAGATCGTCAGGCGATGGTAATTATCAGTTATCGCACTTTGCTGGGTTATTCTGTAACTTAGTTACAGAATAACCCCCTTGATCAACAGTGCAAATCGCGGCAACTCGCATGCTTGCAAATCGCATGAGGATATTTGCACATATAATGGTGGCCGTTGTTATTGCTTGACATACATATTGTACATATATGGGTCACTCGAAAGAACTTCCATTTCGTTAGTAGGTAAGTATTATTGTGTATTACGAATATAATCATCATCATAATTATCAACACATTACCGGCCCATTACAGGGCACGGGTCTCCTCTCAAAATTAGAAGGGCCGGAATTTGGCCGTAGTCCACCACACTAGTCAAGTGCGGATTGGTAGAATTCACACACCTTTGAGAACATTATGAAGAATTCTCAGGCATGCAGGTTTCCTCACGATGATTTCCTATACAACTCAAACATAATTTCATAAATCCGAAAAGTAGGTAAGAGATGCAGTAAGAAATGTTATTAGGTTTTCTTAAAAATTTCTCTGTAGCAGCCTGGCAAAGTTGGTGTTAGATACACCCTATGGCTCGGAGAGCACTTAAAGCTGCCGGTCCTGCGCCTGCAGATCTCTCCCATTTGCTTCCCATCAAACTATGAGAGTGAGAGAATAGAGAGTACACCTACCTGTCTTCTGCGTAGGTGGTGGTCGCTCTGCTGACATTGGGCGCCGTGACCCACATTCGGTCTGGAGATTATATATTATTAAGGGTCTATTTCACTACCTTCTGATAAGTATCATCATCATCATCATGATCAACCCATTACCGGCTCACTACAGAGCACGGGTCTCCTCTCAGAGTGAGAAGGGTTTTGGCCATAGTCTACCACGCTGGCCAAGCGGATTGGCAGACTTCACACACCTTTGAGAACGTTATGGAGAACTCTCAGGCGTGCAGGTTTCCTCACGATGTTTTCCTTCACCGTTAAAGCAAGTGATATTTAAATACTTAAAACGCACATAACTCCGAAAAGTTAGAGGTGCGTGCCCGGGATCGAACCCACGACCTCCGATTAGAAGTCGGTCGTCCTAACCACTAGGCTATCACAGCTTTTTATCTATATCTATCATATACTTATATCAGCTGATAAGTATCGGATAGCCTTATTCACAACTTTTGTCTTTGTCACTTGACATAAAGCAAGAAAGTGAGAAAACTTACGTTTAGGCTATCCGACACTTATCAGCAGGTGGTGAAACAGGACCTCAGACTCTGTGTGGGGTTATTATCCCGTTTATAAAACAGGTCCCTCACAATCACCGGGATAGTTATTCGGCGTAATCAGGCATCTACTTTGATCTCGCAGCGACGCGATCAAAGGGAACCTTCGGCAATTACGCGGTGCGAATATGTGCTTAAGGGTTTACGCAGACAAGAGAATTTTAAACGGACGATTTTATGATTAGATTAATAATAGTCCTAGCAGTTACTTATTCATCTTTGCCGCGGAAAAACCAGTGGAAAAACTACGTGGCGGTTTATACATACATAGTTAAATCTTTGCGTTGGAACAGGCAGTTTAGCCACGGCCTAAGATTCCCACTAGAGGTAACCACTAAGGCAATTTAGAAATTAGAAAATCGCATATTGCCCCACCAGAAATAGAACCCAGAACCACATTACATTCATGAAACCACAGCGCTACCCCGGGGAGGTTGTCAAAATAAATCTGTCACCGACAATCCATCCATGAGTTAATTTTTCCTCACGACTAATGTTATTATAAGTTACTATATAAGTAGTATAAATCACGGAACATAAGTCGACCGGTGACCTTCAATGTGCAGAAGTCGAAAATGAGGTATCTCGCGGTGTGAGGGGGTCGCGGGGAGGGCGTGGGGATCGTTCGTAAGCACTGATTAGCTCTCGCGGATCCCTCGTAAGCGCTGATTGGCTCTCCAATCGTATTGTGTCCCGCTCACTAGTACGACGCTGCGCGCACTTGAAGTTCACCGGTCGACTTACGTGACGGGGGTTATATCTAATATGAATATCGATTTTAATTAAATGTCTGTAGTCTGCGAGGCTGTAGAGCTCGATTGCGAATATACCGGGACCGAGGAATGCCGACGATTTCACATTGTGCGCTCAACAATAAGTATGATTGATGATAATCTATTTAAATAGTTACGGTGAAAATCATAGATTTCGATGAATATCATTGAAAGAAAATTTATGATTTTGGAAAAACATATAAATTTTTAAAATCGATTATTTTTCAAAGATAATCGAATTTTATTTTACTTATTCTCGTTTACTTATTATCGACTGGCCCGTTGGCGCGGTTGGCAGTGACCCTGCCTTCCGCTCCGGGGTCGCGGGTTCGATTCCCGCCCCGAGTCTGGGTGTATTTATAATATGTATATGTATGTATACTTTTATTAAAATATATATGTATTTATATGTAAATATGTCTAGCAGTCGGCTGTTACCTATAACACAGGCATTAAGTTGCCTACTTTAGGAACAGACGACCGTGTGTGTAGTATGTGTGAATATTTATTTATTTATTTATTATTCGATTATTTTTCAAAACATATTTAATTTTTGAAGATGAACTCCACATGCGTTTTTCACTGGCAAAATTCCGAAAATTTTGTCCAAGGCCTTTCATGGATTCTACACTCTTAGATGAGATTGTTCTTCATGCGTAACTATTTCCATTTTAATAACTAAGCTCGCAGAAAACCCTCTAGTTTGAAGGATTCCCCTTTTGAAAGGTTTTTATCGAAATGGGTTCCACAAAAACGTTATCAGTGCGGAGTGAGCGCTTAAACTCCATTCGGTGAAAAGTTTTTTTAGTTCGCCGCTCAGCTGTACACTGCAAACACTGCATCTGAAGGCACCCCTGTGTGATCTATTCATAGATTCAGTTTAGTACTTATAATGAAAATATGTAGTAGTATTGCTGCTTTTATATCATTATTATCAATAGAAAATTAATTTTTAAAGAGAATTTGTATATTTTTTTCTGTTTTCGTAACATTCAAACTTATAACATAATAATGTATTCATTGTATTTTGTCTCACATATAATCTGTCATTAAAATCATATAGCGTGTGAATGACATACATTCACACGCTATATGATTTTCATGTTATTATTCTAAAAATATTCAAAGAGAAAAACCTAGGTATAGGTTTGTGTCTTTGATTATTTAATTGAATATTTAATATAGGAAACAGGTTGATAATTTAAATATTGAAAGGTTTAATTGCAATGACACCATATTTAAATGTGAAAAAATGTACAATGGTTCTTGAAAAATACTTTAATAAAAGATAATAAATAGAGTATCGACTATAAATACGCAGTGTTCATTCTGGTGTTCAGATGGCGGTAGCACACGAGTAGATATTATACAGAGGAAAAGCTACCTAAGAACGTCCAAAATTTATACCTATTCTGATAGGGTTGTCACCTGTTGCATGTGAAAAATTATGGGTAAAAATAAAAATATTATATACTAGTATACATAATATAGCAAGATATGTAATAATGATTGGAAAAATATGTTTTTTATATTACATTACTATACTATATATAAGTTATATATTATAGTTACTTAGGTAGGTAGTAGGTACTTACTAAAACTAAGTGTGATAGCACATGCATAGATATCCCTAGTGACAGAACTAGATACTTACTTACTTTAGTAAAATGAATGAATTGAGTACCTAGTTACTTAGGTAGGTAGTAGGTACCTACTAAAAGTCAGTGTAATAGAACATGCGTAGATGTCCCAGTAATAGTATTTAGATACTTACTTTAGTAATTAAAATAGATGAATTAAATACCTTATTACTTAGGTAGGTAGTAGATTATAAAACCGTAGACATTTTTATGAACAGATACCTACTAAAAATAAGTGTGATAGCACATGCGTAGATATCCCTAGTGACAGTACCTAGAATCTAGATACTTACTTACTTTAGTAAATTGAATGAATTAAGTACCTAGTTACTTAGAATGACCCGTTAGCGCGGTTGGTAGTGACCCTGCCTTCCGCTCCAGGGTCGCGGGTTCGATTCCCGCTCCGAGTCTGGGTGTATTTATAATATGTATGTATAATGTATATATACCTTTATATAAAATATATATATGTATTTATATGTAAATATGTCTATCAGTCGGCTATTACCTATAACACAGGCATGAAGTTGCCTACTTTAGGAATAGACGTCCGTGTGCGTATGTGTGAGTATTTATTTATTTATTTAATTATTTATTTAGATAGGTACCTTAGATAGGCCCATCGCGATGGCCCATTGCATAGAGGATCTATAACACATTTTAACTTACAACCCGTTTACTAAAAGATAGGACCTCGCTGACAAGTTGCTTTGACTCGCTCGCTCGCAAGACAATACTAACACAGCATACCTGGGTATGCTGTGTTAGTATTGTCAGTTTTTCACAAACATTTAAGTTTCATACAATACCTAAATATTCTTAATGATGCTTTTTTGCACACCCTACCCATGCGTCGCAGTGGCGTTATCGACGCCAGGTCCAATCTTTTAGTAAACGGGTTGTACCTGGCAATGTTATTACTCAATTCTATTCAGTAGAATCTGCTTTTTGAACCAGTAGTAGAGTCTTGACATAGTATCATAAGTGGCACATACTATCCTACAATAAATAAATTCATGTCATTTCAATTAATTTCATTTCATTAATTTTATTGTATAGATATGTAAAGGTAGGTATACTTACTTCACTTGATCTCTAGGGTACACAAAAAAAGAGATTGGAAAAGTGCGCACGACCCACAGCCCTGTCGTTTGTCTACCAACTGTCCTACCAGCGCGCGGAGCGTACGTGAACCGTTGGTGAGAGCTCGTGTGTGCGTGAGCGGCGCTATGTGTGCGTGTACCTACAGCGGGCCGCTTCTAGGTAGCTTTCTCTCTGTATAATATCTACTCGTGTGGCGGTAGGTTTCGAGGCCGAGGTAAAAGGCGAGGCAATTAGGATATTAAACCAAATACTTAGTGCTTCTACGTTCGGCATTCACGGCGTATTTTGATACCGCACCCGTAGCTCTTTCTACCGACGTAGCTCGCTTTCCAACATCGTAGCTCTCTATCCACGTAGCTTGATTTCCGATTTCGTAGCTCTCTCTACCTAATATGTAGGTTAGTTTACAATACCCGTAGCTCTTCGTCGAGAACGTATCATAGCTATGGACAGACTACGTAGCATCCGACTGTGGGGCCCAATTTAAAAGAGTGCATTTTATTTCTGTGAGTCACTTGATGTAAGTTGCTAACTGGACCTCCGTACCTTGGAGAACACGTAAAGCCGTCGCATAGGTCCTGATTATTATGAATAATATCTGATTATAATAATTGTTAAGAGTTCACTCTCCAAGTCCACAATTGTATCCATGCACAATTGGGGACTTGGAGAGTGACATAATATGCTACTTTTCATTCACGGGAAAATAAAGGATTTTTGAAAACCTAACTCCACGCGGCGAAAAGCCAATATTTATATAAGTAATCAATGGAAGGGTTCACTATCCACATTATCAGGAATCCGAAGCGGAAAGATAGTTGCCAAATTTTTGCCAAAAATTTAATTTCAAACAATTTCTTGAACAAGAATTTGTTCAAGAAATTCAAAATTAATTTGCTTCAGTTTTCACCCATATTAAACATTACAGTTAAACAAATAAAAATAAAATAAAAAGCCAAAAATACCACTGTCGCAACAAAGACGTGAACACAATAATGCTGTCGCGCCATAAATAACGCGTATGAATACGAAACAAGGCCACAAATGGGATGTAAAAGTAATGGTTATCAGTGCTGTCAGGGACACTGCGCGGTTTAACGCGCGTCTGTCCGTCACACTCATGCCACAGAGGACTCATGCACTATAAACTGACCACGTAATGACGTTCAAAACTCATGATCTTCCAGCACATATTCTGTCTACTGGCTTACTGTCACATTACTCTAGAAACTACATTTTTCGAGGATCATGGAGTCCTCAGAAAAGTTTGTTTTTCTGTGAATATTTTCTTAGCCTGGAGTTGGGAAGCAGGCGGTGTTAGATGCACTCCTGTACCTCGGAGAGCACGTAAAACCGTAGGTCACTGTCATTTCACTCACGTCAAGTCGCATCGGCGCGGTGGCCATTTCTAATAAGAGAGTGCGGGAACACAGAGTGCATGTGTGTATCATCATCATTATTAAACTATTACCGGCCTACTATAGGGCACGGGTCTCCACTCATAATGAGAAATGTTTAAGCCGTAGTCCACTACGCTAGCCATATGTGGTGGTCCACTTTACACGTCTTTGGAGAACTCTCAGACACGCAAGTATCCTCATCATATTTTCCTGCACCGTTAGGCCCAATTTATACCGCCGCGGAATGGAACGGAAACGAATTTTTTGTACAAAGCATTGTGAACTTTATGTCAATTGTATAACACACAAAATAGTAGCTATAGGGAAATTCTCGAGAATGCGCGAGAATTCCGCGGAAGACGCGCGACCTTTTTTGGCTCCTATTAAATTTGTATGTTATGCAATTGACATAAAGTTCATTTAGCTATGTACAATTTCGTTGCAAAAAGTCGCTTCCATTCCATTCCACCGCGGTGTAAATTGACGCTTAAAGTGAGGGATATTTAATTATTTAAAACCCACGTAACTTTGAACAGTTCAGGTGCGTGCCGGCGATCGAACTTGGCCCCCCGAAAGGGAAGCCGAAGTCTTAACCACTAGGCTATCACCGCTCACTGCACTTGTGTATCATCATCATCATCATCATGATCAACCCAGTACCGGCTCACTACAGAGCACGGGTCTCCTCTCTACTCGTGGCACTTGTGTATATGCCACGTTAAACTCCGTAGTGTTCACATGCGAGAGATTATTTTACTATAGATTTCATTTCAGGATGTTTCATTATACTCAACCTACCGACCAGCGCAGGATCGCGTCGGATTGTATTACGTGGACAGTAACAAGATTCGATTTCGCTCGGAGCACCGGTAATGGATGCGGTTTCATAGTAAAACTTCACATGGAGGCTATGGTGCGGCGACCTAATGGACGTCAGGCTGGATGGATTATTTCACTCAGTGGCGGATTATCTTTGAGGCAAACTAGGCATATGCCTAGGGGCGCGAGATTACAAAGGGGCGCCATAGGAAGGAACATCCAAAGGTTCTAAGGAATAAAGAACTTGAAACAGTTTACCCAAACATTGACATATTGCCGATGAGGTGCTGCCTAGAGGCGCTGTTGGCATCTAGTCCGCCACTGATTTCACTAGTATCCCTTTATGCTCGATATCCATCGCGAGAAATGCTGAACCTCGGAGAGGTAAGTATAGAAATCCGCGATGGCATCGCGCCAATTCACCAACGAATATGGCCCACCAGTTTGGTGAGAAATAATTTTTAAGTAGCAGTTGTGCATCTATTTGTGGTTAAAGAGAAATATAGCATAGTGCAGTAGCAGATTGATTAGACACTAAGTATATGCTATTAGAATACAAAGAGCCTAATGTGCCAAACAAATAGCCATTTTTTAATGGATAAAATTTCAATTTTCAGTACCGTACAGTAATTTTTTTAAATAGGAATAGCGGGCAACTGAGCAAGCGGGTCACCTGATGTTAAGTAATTACCGCCGCCCATGAACATTAGCAGCACCTGAGGAACTACTAATGCGTTGCCGGCTTTTGAGGAAGGGTACTGGCTCTTCAGCTCGCTGCCGGAACACATGGATGCTTTGCGGCAGATTACAGTTGAAGTGTGGTCGCTAGCCAGGCGGATTCGGGGTACGATCCTACCACAAAGCGGTAATACCATCCAGATTACGTTGTGTGGTATCAGGCACAACGACCCGTATAGGCGACTGAAAGCGTCAGGGCCTCGTTAGCATATTGGCAGGGTGCACCGCGCGTAGACGAGGTTGACTTTGGCCACATAGGTGGAATTTGGGCCACTTATACCCCAAATATCAATCAGTAGCGGTATTGCGAATCGACAAGCACGCAACTATTAAAAATCACACCAGAGAGAAGGCGTCGGTGTACTAACTCCTTTACAACCCTCCTTAAGCCTATTTCCATGGGCTGCGCTAATATAATGAGATTGACAGTATCCGTATAAAGGCTTGGACATTTCGGCGTTTAAACTAGCGTGAGTGGAAATCATTATAACTGCATAACACGGGTAGACTAACGTGGATATACTGTGTGGATGTACCCGAGTATGCCCGACTAGAGGTAAGAATTACATAGGTGAGACTTGTTCTAATATCAACAAACAGGAACAATTTTATACATAGTGTGGAAAATGTGGATATCAACGGGTCGAGAATAGTGGAACACATCCAAGATTCGGGCACTGCTAACTACATTATGATTTGAAAAGGCCTCGATATTATCTAGGGAAAAGTTTCTAATACATTCCTCGTAACTCACAAGATACGAGAAGCGATCGGAATAATAAAAAATCAGCCAAGTGCGAGTCGGGCCTCGCTCTTTCAGGGTTCCGTACATAATTATGAACAATATAATATTTTGGGTCTAAGAAATATTTAATTTCCGAGTTAGATATCGCAAGAAACCGTGAAAGAAAAACGCAAAATAAGTTCGTTTGTTTTGGTCACAGCTTATAAACTATTTTATGAATCGTTGTTTTCAGTATTTGTTGTACAAATAGAGCATATAGTACATAATATACCGAAATATCATATTCCTAACTAGTTTAGTTTTTTAGATAGCCCCCGTCACAAAAATGGTCTAAAACTGACAATTTTGATGACCCCCCATTTCCTTACTTTTTAAGCAAAAAATTAAAAAAATATATATTCGTACTCTACTCAATGAGCTCTAAACAATGATACCACACAAGCTAAGGTAAGAAAAAAAATTTTTTTTCCGGCTCCTTTCTCATGTATGGGAGCCCCCCTGAAAAATAATTTAATTCAATTTTTAATTCAATATTTGATTTTGGGTCAACGTTTTACACCAAATACCAAAATTTCAGGTTTGTAACTCATTTCGTCTGCGAGCTAGAGACCTGTGACCGGCGGACAGACGGACAGACAGCCGAGTGACATTAATAGGGCTCCGTTTTTACCCTTTGGGTACGGAACCCTAAAAAAAGATCCTTACCTAAAATTTTTGCATTCTTCTCAATGAGCTTTATACCTACACAATGACGGCTTACATACTAGAAAAATATTATTTAGGCTAGAAAAGTTCGCCTGAAAAATAATTTAATTTTAATTTCTAATCCATTACATATTCGGTTCTGTCTAATTTCAAGTCTAGTGAAAGAAGAATGACTTTGAAAAATTAATTGAGTAATGTTTTCGTAAATAGGTACCTACTTAAAAACATAATCTTGAAAGATCATGTTTTTAGTCCTTAGACATTTTGTCCTAGATATGCCGCTACATTTTATCTTAGATACAATATGTAAAACATACATAAACGGGGCTTTAAAAAAATCAAATAAAAGTGACTTTTACGAGTAAATACTTATTATAAAACCCACCAGTAACTCAATATCCCTCTCGGTGAATTGGGACAGATCGTCGGTAATGTATACGTACAAGTAGTTCGTTACGGACAGACAGACATCATTTGTATATTAGTGAGATTGACGCGCGACTGACGGCTTCGCCTAACATTCATGCGCTTTTCGAATATCACGGGCCACTAGCACAGCGAAAACTTATAGTGAATTATACGTAACTTATATGAAAAGCAAAGCAATATCTTGTTTTTTGGATCTGTATTTAACGTAGGGAATAACAGTTATTCTGCCTGGACAAAGTTATAGGCAAGAACTGGTATCTTTCTGCACTAATCTATACTATTTAAATGGATATAATTATCCTTACATAGAACTATTATAAACTAGCTTTTGCCCGCGGCTTCGCCTACGTGAATTTCGGTTTTTCACAAATCCTGAGGGATAAGTAGATTTCTGGTCCACCCGCCCCCCGCCGCGCGGCGGCGTACCGCGGTACCGCGTACGGCGCGCGGGCGCAGGGCGCAGGCACAGAATAACCAGAAGGGAAGCTACCTAAGAACGTCCAAAATTTATACCTATTCTGATAGGGTTGTCACCTGTTGCATGTGAAAAATTATGGGTAAAAATAAAAATATTATATACTAGTATATATAGCAAGATATGTAGCACCTAATGATTGAAAAAAAAGTTTTTTTTTTATATTAGATATATTACTATATATAAGTTATATAGTTACTTAGGTAGGTAGTAGGTACCTACTAAAAGTAAATGTAATAGCACATGCGTAGATATCCCTAGTGATAGTACCTAGATGCTTACTTACTTTAGTAAAATAAATGAATTAAGTACCTAGTTACTTAGGTAGGTAGCAGATATCTACTAAAAGTAAGTGTGATAGCACATGCGTAGGTAGGTATCCCTAGTTATAGTACCTAGACACTTAGTCATTTTAGTAAAATGAATGAATTAAGTACCTACCTAGTTACTTAGGTAGGTACCTACTAAAAGTAAGTGTGATAGCACATGGGTAGGTAAAAGTAAGTGTGATAGCACATGGGTAGGTACATACCCCTAGTGATAGTACCTAGATACTTACTTTAGTAAAATTAATGAATTAAGTAACTACCTAACTAGTTAGGTACTTAAGTAGGTACCTACTAAAAGTAATTAATTTACTTAGGTATATTTATTTATTTACTGCCGAGTTTCTTGGCTGGTTCTTCTTGGTTGGAATGGCATTCCAAACCAGTGGTAGATTCAATTGACTATATAAAAGTACTTAAAGTTTATTTGAATAAAAAACTTTTCTATTCCATTCTATACAGAAGGTAGGTACTTAGTCACTCTATTGATAAATTAATTCATTTCATTTCATTAATTTATTGTATAGATACGTAAAAGGTGGGTACCTATTTACTTCACTTGATCTACTACAAAAAAGAAATATCCTAATTTTTTCTAGAGGAACTTAAACATATTGTACAATGGTTAGGCATTTTTGTCTAAACACAACACTTAAATCTATATTAAGACTACTTTTTTATGTAATTTATACTATTTTACACAATCTCTAAACTCTCGCCAAACATTTTATTCTCAGTATTAATCTAATGCGCACGACCCACAGCCCTGTCGTTATTCAACTAACGTTCAATTAGTGGAGCGTCCGTGACAGCTCGTGTGTGCGTGAGCGGCGCTATGTGTGAGTATACCTACAGCGGGCCGCTTGCTGAAGCTTCCTCTCTGTACCTTTTCTACTCGTGTGGCGCAGGGGCGCGCGGCGCGGTCGGCCGTCGCGCGCAGCGAAAATACGTGGAAAATACCTATCAGGGCGTACTTACCGATTTCAACACAACTCCTTTTTTGAAAGTCGGTTAAAAAAGTAGCCTATGTTACTCCTTGGTTAATCCTCTACTTGTCTGTGAAAGTCCCGTCAAAATCGGTTCAGCCGTTCCGAAGATTAGCCCGTTCAAACAGACAGACAGACAGACAAAAATTTTAAAAACGTGTGATTCGGTTATGGTATCGTTCAAATAACCATATGAGCTTAATATGTGGTAGTTATTTCGAAATTACAGACAGACACTTCAATTTTATTTATTAGTATAGATATAGATGGAACTCTATCTATCTGTCTGTTACCTTTTCCTGGTTCAATCGCCCGAATTGATTTTGGCAAATTTTAGCATGGAGATATGTAGCTTGCATTCTGGAGACGCGCAATTGCTACTTTTTATCACAAAAAAGACTTCTGCCGAGATTTTAAGGAGCATCATTAGTTGCGGGGATAAGGTAGTTAATGCATGCCGTAGGCGGCAAGGATAACTACAATTTGTTGTCAGAAAAGTCTGTCCTAAAAAATGTAATGCGCCAGAAAGCGTTGTGCTTATCATGCAGGCATTTGAAATCATTCGAATTTTGCTGAAACATACTACGCCACGCCTCCTTCTCTCTCACCGGGTGTACGAAACAGAACATTTTCCGACACACGATATCTGCGGCTATCCTAAAACGTAAAAACGTCAAATTATTTCCGCTCGTTTCCTAGCTTACAGCTATTCCTTGGCAACACTGGGGAAACGGAAACACAATATTACAAACCGTAGAATTTAAAATGTAGGGGAATGAGCGCCGTTACAATTTACAACAGGCAAACATAAATAAAAGATTCTCACAAACAAGATTAGTCTGCTTTGCGGTTGGAAAATGTTTTTGTTTTTTGACATGATAACGACTTATAAATCGATGAACGCCGGCTATGGGGTAATAAAACAACTTAAATTTTACCTCACAAGTCACATCACATCCGCTCGTTTCACTTACCGAATGTGTTAGTGTTGCCAGCTTGCGCGTGATGTCATGTTGTCATTTATTTATATAATATATATTGTTAGTCGTCACAGGCCTAATAAGGGCGTTTGTGCACTCGTTTTCGATTCGTTTTCGTGTTTCGTGAAAACACGATTCGACATAGCCTTCCTTATAACTGTATGGGCGTTTGTGCACTTACTCGTTTTCGATTCGTTTTCGTGTTTATATATTCGTGAATTCTTCACATCGAATCGTTTTAAAATAAGGACGCGAGTGGAATGGTGTGTGGAAAGAGGGCAGAGATGAGTCCTGATGTTGTGAGGTATTTGGAAAACATAGGTATTTGCATTTCTTGAATTCCAACAAAACATGATTCAACGCAGTTAATTATTATTAAAAATTAATACCTACTTAGTTTGGCATTAAAATAAATCGTTTGTTTCATTCAAATTAGTTTTACTTCGAGTAAAATACCTAAATATTGTAGAATAATCAAAATTTCCATACCTGTGGTTGGTAGTCAAAAACTATCAGCAAAATATGAACATTTCATAAAAAATATCATTTCTGATACTTAGTTGTTACTGTTTTCTTACAAGAGCGTAATGTCCACTTGGGATGTTCACAAAATATATGACGTATGCTTAGATAATTTTGATACTAACCGTACCGTGTGAAATATTCATAATCACTTACCTTAGTGTTACTGCCAGCATTTTTTCTGGAGTTATGCATTCTCTAAAACGTGTGTCTTGCCGAGGAATCTTTTTTTTATATGACACAATATGAAATCGAAAGTAGCAACATTCTTTCGATAGTAATTAAAAAAGTTATGTCATTCATGATCAAGTCATGTCATGTCATTAAGTGATGATCGCCTACGAATGTATAAGAGAAGTGCGAAAAGCTGACGACGATTAAATGCAGCACACATTATGAACACGGTTTTATCTACGAAATGCTTAAAACGTATAGTGAAATCACGATTAAGTGCACAAATGTCATTCGTGAATTTCGTATACGTTTTTATGATGTTCATTAAAAAAACGAACACGAATCGAAAACGAGTAAGTGCACAAACGCCCTAAGTGTTCGGCTTGTGACGCGTCATCTCTTTTTCTTTTCTTATGACGTTATCAGGTAAAATTATCCGTAAACCGACTTTACAGACAATAATTTTTTTATATACATAATAATATACATATTATAATTATGTGATATACAATTTTATACATTGTATACGACTAGCAAAACACTGTGACCCGTGAAAAATCTGAAGATATAGAACACTGTATACTTACATCGGGGGTTAATAACGTTGGTAAATTCTATTATATTGAATGAACAAGACTACAAAAAAGTCTCGCTCATTCTCTGGCCACAGGGCTATTTCTCCGCAACATTAAATAAATAAATAAATAAACATTAAGGAAAGGGAAATAAAAAGCTCGCCGCACCTGAATTTAAAATGTACCGGAACAAACGACGACCAACAGGGAAAACTTAGATGCGATTTCCCTGAACAGGGTCTTCTGAACAAATACTCGTCCGTTTTTCCACTTGCTTTGCTCACTGACAGGTGTAGATTTTATAATGATAAGCCACAATCTCATCCATGTGGGTGTGATCTCTCAATTCGAATACGTAGACTGACGAAAGGGTCCTACTCATTATGCTTGTCACTTTGTCATCGTCATCGAGGCGGAGCGTAGCCAACTACGCAGAAGATATTATAGTGCACAAGTATGTGCACATACCTATACAAGTGCACACTCTGTTCCTTCACTCTCATAGTTCAATGCAACGCTAATGCTGCATGGTCGAAGAGAGATTAGGAGCAGGACCAACGTGCTCTCCGAGACACGGGGGTGTATGTAACACCACCAACTTCCAACTTCGGGCTGGCACTGAGAATTTCGTGACAGAAAAGCCCAAATAGGTACCTCATAATTTTTTGGCCTGACTCGGGAATTGAACTTAGGACCTCGTGATCCACCACCAACCAAGCCAACTGCTAGACCACTGAGACAGTTAATGCATAATTTATCTATACGAATTACAAGTATGAATTAAAAATTTAAAAACCCCCAACATTCACCATTTTGTGGTGGCGGCCATCTTGAATTTGCATAGTGCTATTCAAGCCCTTTCATTTGATACCCATATTGAGGGAGTTGTGAAAAATATGTAATCCGCAATTTTGTGGCGGCGTGGACGGTTATCTTGAACCGATTTTCATCAAACATAGCTAAGAACACTCCCGACTAATTCACCTTTCAAACAAAAAAAAAACACTTTTAAATCGGTTCACCCATTCAAGCGCTACGGTGGAACAGACAGACACACACACAGCCACACACACACACACGCACGCACACACACAGACAGACACGTCAAACTTATAACAACCAGTCTTTTTTGCGTCGGGGGTTAAAAATGAATGTTTGCATGTTTGTCCTCTACGCGTTCCTAAACTAAAGCATATACGTGGCATTGCAATGCATGCCGGGTACAGCTGGTTAGTTACAATTAAAAGTAGATACTTGTAAAAGTACGGGTGTGAGTGAGCGTTGTTCAGTGCTGGCGGATTCGTCCATCTGTCACGCTCCTTTTTGCAGCGCGCGGTGCTCGGAGTAACCTCTGATCATTTCGGTCTCAGTCGTGTCACAATGCCCGATTGCCCGCAGTCGCGGGAGGTACGAAACTTAAGAGTATGATGAGGCATATTTCGTTGAGCCAGTACAATTAATTTTTCTCCAATCTCTACTGATAGAAACAAAGGGTTCCTGCGGGTTTTTGGAACCTAAATCCGCGCAGACGAAGTCACAGGCAAAACTACCATCCATCCATTAAATTCATTATCCATCCATCCTTTGGATGTCCATTAAATGTCCATCCATCCAATCTATTGGAGGACTATTAAATGTCCATCCATCAATCCATTGGAGGTCCATTAAATTCAAGATTTCTTCAATATACATCGGTATACATAAAATAAAGGCAATTGTCAATCAATCAATGTGTAAAGGAACTTAATTTGTTAGGTTCCATTTCAAAAGATTACCAAACGTGACCCCTTACTAAGAACGGATGGATAGACATACAGTGGGGGCTTAGTGATAAGGTTAAAATAAGGATGGATTCATAAATTGAAACAAGTGATTATCTAAAAGACTGAAAGTTAAACGACTTCACCACACACTTAACAGGCCATGCTGCTTAAATTGAAGTAAATGCAAGCCAATAAGAAAGAAAGACTACAATCCAATTAATAATTTCAGATATATCTGCGTACAAACATACATACATACATACATCTTTGAAATTTTGTATATTTGTTTTGAAGCCCATATAGATTATCATATGCGAATATTTTGTAATTCCAGTAATATATACATACCTATACACATACATACCTATAACATACATACCTACTGTCAAATTGATAACCTCATTTTTCGAAGCCGATTAATAATACTACCGCATCCACGGTGACCGGGTTGAATGCAACAATGCAGTGGCTAGATGTAATGGAGTGAGCCGTTTGTCCGTGACGCGATTCCGTACTTGAATGCGACTCGCTTTTTGGACATCACCTTTTACGTTGCAACTTGCAACTATAACAGTGGCAACTAGTAGTTGTAATCTGAAACTAATGCAACAACCTTTGGCAACAACAACTACGAATAAAACTATTCTTTGGTTTTGCAACTAAATAGTAGCGTCTGGTTCAACCACAGGTTCAAATTGACATAATTTTCTTGGAAGTAAATAGAAATGAAAACAGGCTCCGTCGTCGTTGATTTCAAAAATATTTTTAACCGACTTACAAGAATATTGAGTTTTGTTTTAACATCAAATCGTATTGGAATTACCCTCAATTTCTTAAAACGTTTCATAATCTTGTCTTCACAGAACATTTCTATTAAGGTATTATTTTGACACTACTTAAAATAGTCGTTAATTCCTTAACGGATCTCTGAAAAAAAAAAAAAACAAAACATTCATTATCTGCCGCCATGATATTGTCAAGATTTATAGCTTTTGTGACTGCTCGGAATGGAGGCGGCGACAGCCTAAATAATAATATGTCAAAAGATGATGCTGCGAACAGAATTTTTTAGTAGGTACCAACTAGCTTTTAGTCCCTGACTTTGCCCGCGTGAAAGGAGATAATATACTTACATAGTCAGTGTTTTTATCATATTATATTGTGCATGTAATGAGAGTTATCTGACCAAACAAACGAAAATATAAAAAAATAAAAAACACATCGACTGTCGCATCGCCATTAATAACAACCAATGCGGGCTAGAGGTTAAAAATAAATACGTTTCGTAAACATTAGTTTAAATTCGATCCTATGTTTAAAGTTTAGAGTTGACATTTGAACGGAAGCCAAAACCGCTAATAAGTCCGCAATTAAAGCTATTAATCGTCGGTATTCAATTAGTGGTCAGTTTTATTGGTCCGCGACGATCGCGCTTCGGACAACGGATCCGGATACCTAATTGCAGATCTGGAAGTTTTATATGCTGGGACAGCTTGTATCCTGAAAATGGACATAGGATTTCATCTCGGAAAAATTTTATTTTTCTATTTAAGACACTTTTTCCTTTTCAGTTAACCTCTATTTCAATGTATTGAATTTGTTTAATTTTTCTTAAATTACATTCAAGTAGCTTGTTATTTTGATGTCGGTTATAAGACTATTTAAAATCGTTCAGTCAGTTTGAAGTCAACTTGCGGGACATTGCACTCTCTAGTAGGTAATAATAAAACATCTCCCTGGATATCCTAGCTCCTAATAGGGTCAGTGGAGTGCCTATGCCCAGGGAGGGAACGCCTCGCCGATCAAAGCGGGTATCTGTCCCTGTAAATCCTCTATAACGGTTGATTGGGGATGGAAATTTTTTTGGTCAGAATCAAAGAATGTTTTCGTTCCCAATTGTGCGGAGAGAAAACGAATTTGGTGGCGGTAAATTTAGATGTGTTGAAACCCATCGAATTGTGGGTGAACCAGGTGAAAATAATGAATGGATTTTAATTTGAGTATACAATATTGTGTTAAAAACACTATGCACTTGTGCGCCCGACTGCATAAAAAGTGAATTAATAAATATTTATTTTCGTAATTAGTTACATTTTCAAACCCCTTTATTACCCCTTTATTAATTTGATACCCCACTCGATAGGATTTGAAGAAAAAAAAAATTTTTTTTGGACCCCACATTATGGCTTCCAAAATCCGCAGATATGAATGTTTCAAATTTTTATGTTCTCGCTCACACACGCGCTGGCATGGCGAGTCTAACAACGTGCCATGTATCAAAATCGGCCCACGCATTTGGTCTCTAGAGTGCCACAAAGGAACAAACATACATATACATACACATTACCACTCCTTTGCGTTGCGCTGTCGGGTAAAAACATCCTGGCCGATCCATCAGTGAAGATGTTTTTAGATATTATGATTGTATTCATATTATAATAACTCTTATTTAAATTAACACACAAATTGAGTCGATTTGAAACCGAGATTACTTTCAAGTTCCAAGAAAAAAAAACAGTTAAAACTTTAAAGTCTCTGACATTCTCGTTACAAGCTTAAATCCTATTAACATCTTCGAGCGGTCTTGAGACGCAGGCCCTTCGGCGTCTGCGTACAGAAGAAACAACAAAAATAATAACAAGTCAAGGGAGCAACGACAATGTTTTAAAAAGTTCTAAACAAAGAATTCTTTCGCGATCGCGGACAAATAATCTCTTGCTTGTTTTGTGTCGAATAAGGCTGATTGTACAGTGTGTGTGTAGAGCGATGGTGGCTCTATTGCCAAGAGAGACGTTTGATTGGTCTCAATAAAAGTCTAGCCTAGATTGTCTGACAATGTAGAAGAGAGAATAGGTACTTAATTTTAGTCCTTGAGTTTAGTCGAAAAAAAAAAATGATTGCTCAGTGATTGTTGATGTGTCAAAGTATCGAGATAATATCAAATGGACACATTTGCACGTCTGTACTAAATGACACATTTAAAGCAACCCTCATGTTATGCTAACTTAAAAATCGTTAAAAAATTTACAAAATAGGTACTTAAGAATGTTGCAGTAACCGAAAGAAAGTTTTTTGTCTTTTGTCTGGGATGGAGAATCGCTGTGTGCAAGGCCCCTTAAAAATGGAAAGAGAGTAACTCTATATACCTCGTTTTGACAGGCGCTGTCGAAACTTTGGCTTAACTGAAAAATCCTTTGACTTTGAATTCTCAAGTGTCGGGGCTTCGAGTCCGCTTAGGAGCAAGCAGACAATTCAAAATACCTACACTTCGTAGGAAAGATAAACTTGGCTTTTTAAAATATGTGTAGGTTTAAGATTTTGTCCATGTGAAATTTTGGTGAAGGAATTCTTATTGTACTGAACCTACACATTTGTGAGGAAAATCCAAAAAAAAAAAAATACAAATCCGCGCGTGGACGCGTATCAACATTATCTATAGGTAGGTAGGTACGTAGGTAAACTTCACTTTGGTGTCGAAACAATTCGTTTATATTTACCGCAACGTGCCTTGCAATTACATTTATTTTTTATTAGACTCGATATGCGTTCAGTGGCGTTTTATAAGTATGCTTCTGTTCTTAGTTATTAAATATGTGTTTATATCCAAATAAACGTTCAACTAGCCCCAACCTCTCCATACTTAAACCAAGGGTAAGTAATTAATATGGTCCACACGTGGTGTCGGGAAGGCCCTTCCTTTCCCTAATTCTGCTTCGCGTTATTAAGTCGTTGAGAGCCCCTATGGGCCCTTAGAGGGTTTACAATAATGAGTAAGTGATAACGAGTGGAAAGGAATGCCCCCCGAGTTAATTTATATCTGATGGAGTCATACCTTCGTAATATGCTGCGACGCGAGTCTGACTCCAGCCGGTCTCCTCGCGTCTTCCGCTCCCCCTTCTCCATCTTGCTCTAGCTCCTCGGCGACCTGCATGAGTAAGTTAACCATGACATCACTGTATGATGCCCCTAGTTCTAGAGAGAGTGATTATGTTATATTTCTTAAACGTGCGGTAGGCCATCCCACACCATCCCAATGACCCCGAGCCATGTTTCCCTGGGAAACCCGTAGGGGTACCCGGAGGGATTACGATATACGACCCCCGGCGCACCTTCCGGTAACCTCCTTTGCAGCGCTCAAACACTTATGAGCCCTACTAAGGGTAGAAGATCCCTCGTTGCAGCCAGTACTTAGTCCTTGACCACTTCCTAGCTGATCTAATACGCCCGCCAGGTCAAAGGCATGGTGAGGAGGACCTCCGTTTAAACTTTGGTTGGCCAACCACATCGAGAATAAATTCCCTATCACTGATCTAGATACTTAGCGTCCAGGCACTTAACGTCTAGATACTTAGCTTAAGTTATTCGCCATCCGCTCGGTGCTCGAAGAGATGAGTCTGCCAGACTTCGCCTCTGCTTGCATGTTGTTCTCAGGAAGAGATGGTCGTGCGTTGGCAGCGCTATTTAAATACCACTCGTGAATAACGGAAATAAGACTTGATGTGACTTTATAAATTCCATTTAAGCAAACCACGATATACTAACATATAAATACGCGCGCACGGTACGGGATCCGAGCGGATTACATCGATACACGTTCAAAATGGGAATACCGTTCAGCCACCTTGTCGCGCCCCAATTCAAATGTACTATAGCGAATGAAAAATGACTGATTCGTAATAGCCACAGACTATAGAGCATAGAGCGAACTTCGAGCGAACTCTGCTAAATCACAGATAACATTACATTCATAAACTAAACACTGACCTTAGAGCAGTACGGCTAACTTTGCTCTTGTGCATTTCGCGAACGCATACGCGCTTCGCGACACACCCGGCCGGAACAAAAATTTATGACAGGCATAGTAAGTTACTCGTCCACTCTTTGATCTTCTCAAGAGCCTTCGTGGCAGCAACTCTCCTCGACCTAGTTCGCGGACATTCATCCTCCTTTCCATTGTTCCCTTCTAACTCTGCTCTCTCTGTACCAACAACATTTTCTGCAGACTCTCTGATTCCCTGATCCACTACTTCGACCTCTACGTCGCCTTGAACGGGTTCCTCTGTATGCATGGATGGTAAATTCTCTTCCTGATCCAACTCGTCTAAGACAACCGTGAGCTTATTTCCATTTTCCTTCAAAGATTCGCTTCCAGTTACAGGAGCCCGTTCGCTAGACTTCTTTCCTCCCATGAATCTCTCTTCAACCTCTACCTCTGATTCTTGGGCTTCAAGCGGGTATAAATGAGCTATTGACCTCGTAAATTCCTTGCCTCCAACTTTCACTATGGCCACTCTACATAAGCCATCACCTCCCCTTTTCAACGAAACGATTTTACCGACTCTCCAGGTTTCTCTATTTTTATTTTCCCCTTTTATCTGAACTATTTGTCCTACTGCTGGAGATAGTTTTGAGGTGACGCGTGGTTCTTTATGCGAGTGGTTATACCTTTCTCGAAGACTAAGCAAATATCTGTTTACGAACATTTCTTTGAACTCTTTTAAGATACTAAGACCTCTTTTCCAACTTTTTATAAGATCAACTTTAATCGACGTACCCCTTTCTAGGCAATTTTTCACTGACTCTTCTATAGTAATGCAACTTCCAGGAGTAAGAAAATCAACTGGTTTCAGAATTATGTCCAATTCCGAATCTACACATGTGAGTGGTCGCGAATTCAGCACTGTTTCAATTTCTTTGATGACCGTAGCTAACTGGCTATCGGAGAGCATGTGTTTTGCTAACGTACGCTTCATACAATTTTTAATTATTCCCATAAGTCGTTCGTAGAATCCGCCAAACCATGGCGCCAATTGCGGAATAAATTTCCATTGAATTTTGTTGTCAATACAATATCGTTTTGCGAGAATCTCTGCTATAAGTTTGAAATGTGTCGCATTATCTGATGTAATGAGTTTTGGAATCTTTCTACTTGCTATCATCCTTCTCAATGCTAATAACCCTTCCTCGGCTGTAAGATCTTGCACTAGTTCCAAATGAACAGCTCTCACCGCTAAACAAGTAAATAGACAAATCCATCTTTTTTGGCCATTCTTGACGAGCACTGGACCCATATAGTCTATCCCGATAAAAGTAAACGGTTTGCTGTAGCCTACTCTTTCTGCAGGTAGCGGTGGGGTAATTGGCAACTTAAACGGACCACCTCCGTGTTTAACACACCTTGGACATTTTTTCAATACTTTCTGCACTTGTGATTTGCCTCGCGGTATCCAGTACGACTGTCTGATGAGACTAAGTGTGTGATTTACCCCTACATGGTAATTATCACTGTGGACCTTCTTTATTAAGTTATTTGTAAAATCACATTCCTTAGGAATCAGTATTGGATATCGTTTGTCAAATGACAGATCTGCATTCTGAAGACGTCCTTTGCAACGTAGCAGTCCATCCACGTCTTTAAATAACTTGAGATTGCGACTTAAATCAGTTTCTTTCCCAGCTACTTCATGGGCAAAATGTTCTGCTTGGAGCTTCTTTATTTTTTCCGTAATACAAAGCGGTTCATTGTGACTATTACTGTTAACTTCTGCTAAATTGTCCTCTGCTTCCCGATTACTATCGCTTCTTCTGGAAGTATTCGGTAGAACCTCCCGCGCCGAGAGAAAAAAAGATTGCGTCTTATCTTTCATAGAGAACGTCCGATTGCTGGATTCCGATAAGAACTGAGGACCTTTAAGCCACCTTTCTTTGTCTTCGTTGGAACTCGTTGGTTTGGTCGCAACATCCGCCGGGTTTAATTCTGAGGGAACATACTTAATCACGAGTTCTTTATTACTTTTTATTTCCTCAACTCTTCTAGCCACGAACGGTGGTAGTAGTTTGTTAGATTGACACCACTCTATGACGATTTGGCTGTCGGTCCATAACGTTTGAAATCCTATTTTCATGTAAAATGCTTTTAAAACGGTTTTAATAAGCCTGCAACCGATAAGAACTCCTAATAACTCTAATCGTGGAATTTTTAAGTGTTGTTGATCCTTTATAGGGACTAATCTTGTTTTGCCGATAACAAAACTTCTTTTTGAACCATATGTTACATATACGACAGCAGCATATGCTTTGAGGGATGCGTCTGTAAAACAATGCAAATGATACTCTTCGCTTCTTACATTTTTTAAATAGCATCTTGATATCGATATTTTTCTAATAGTCTCCAATTCTTTCCTTATTTCCAACCATTCAACTTGGTTTTCTTTTGAAAGTGTTGTATCCCATTTGACTTTGGTCTGCCAAAGCTTTTGGAGAAATAGTTTTGCTGACAAAAGTTGCGGTACTGCTAATCCACAAGGATCGTATACCGACGCTATTACTTTTAAAACTTCACGCTTAGAATTCGCTTCTGTATTTATCTTGAATCTTAGGTGCAGAGTATCCTTCTTTAAATCCCATTCTAAACCCAAGATTTTCACTACTTTATCTTTAACACCATCGGGTATCTTTTCTAAGAACTGTCTCGAATTTGAACTCCAATCTCTAATGTTCATCGATATTCGTTGGAAAGTACTTTTCACTTCTTCATATAACTGTATTGCTTCATCTTGCGTTTGAACTCCGGTTACTAAATTATCTACATAGATATCCTTTGCAATTAATTGTAGGTGTTCATTTCCTTTACAAAGATGATGTTTAATTGTCGCATTTAGTAGAAATGGACTAGATATAACTCCAAAGGGTACTCTACAAAATCGTAAACATACTATGTTTTCTTTACTCGGTGGTTTCTGAATATCTTTCAACCAAATAAATCTAGTTACATCACGATCTTGTTCATGTAATCCTATCTGGAGGAATGCTTTCTCTACATCTGCTGACAAGGCAATATTATGTCTTCGAAATCTAATCAATATGCACGTCAAATCTTCTAACATCAACGGACCACAATAGAGACATTCATTTAAACTTTTATTACCTTTAACTTTCGATGAGGCATCATAAACGATTCTAATGGGTTTGCCCCTTTGAGCGACGCAGTGATGTGGCAAATAGTGTACTGGATGATTTACCTGTTCTTTATTTGATACTACTTCGACTATTCCCTTTGATACTTGTTCCTGTATAGCATTATTATAAGATTTGAGAGTTTCCTCATCTAAGCGCTTGATTAAATTTACTAAGCGACCAAATGCCAATCCATAATTAGATGTTAACGTTGGAGGATATTCATTCCATGGCCAGCTAACATAATATCTATCGTTAATTAATTTGGTAGTTTCATTAAATTTCCTAATAGCTTCTTCCTCTCTAGTAATTTTAGGTGAATCAGTTATACCGATCGACTCAAGCTCCCAAAGGAAAGCTATACTTCCTTGATCTAAAGGCATGTCAGGTTTGTTCAGTCCGAAATCTATCTCTGCTTGGAAATATGTAACAACCGACATATGTTCACTCTCTATCTCCTCATACGGAACCTGACCCGACAGTATCCATCCAAACTCGGAATCTACTAGATATAAATCCTCTTTTATTTTAATTCTCCTTGAACGAACAAATAAATAATAATAATCACACCCAATAAGAATATCAACTTGATTTGTTAACGATCCATCATCTGCAAGTTCTAATTTATTTTTCCACTTATTAAGTTCTTCGCTGTAGGGTACTCCCTGTGAAATCACTGGTACGATATTTACATAAATAATTTTCTTATCCTTAGATTTAGTTTCTAACTCTAGTCGAACAACTGGACTATTGAATTCTTGCGGATTCCTGGAACCAAAGGTATAAACTGATAAGCTTTCTTCCTTCTCTATTGATAAATTTAATTCTTTCGCTATCCGTTGGGTGATGTAAGACCTCTGAGATCCTGTATCGAATAGTATACGGCATCGTGTTCGACTAGACTCAACTCCTTCTCTCCTGACGGCTACTACAGCTGTCTGAAGAACCGTATGTCATCTTCTATCCACCGCTGAGACAGCTGCGAGTTCAGTTGTGGATGAGAATTTCTTTGGGCACAGAGCCCTGTGATGTTGACCCCGTTTTTTACAATGATAACAAGCTCTAATATCTTGACATTTCGAAATAAGATGGCCTCCTCGGAGACACCCGTAGCACTTATCTTTGATTACCTCTTTCCGCTCATTAGCGGTCTTATATTTTTCGCATCGGTCACTGAAGTGATCTCCATTACAGAATGTACAGAATGGTTTTATTCTTTTCCTCGGTACCTCATCTTCCGTCCTATTTCTTCTTTTAAAGGTTGTGTTTCGTGTCTGTCCTTCGGTATCCTTTCTTGGTAGAAAGCATCTCTTCTTCAGATTTTGAGGTTCTACTCTTCTGGGTCGTGTACTCCATTCATTTCTTCTATCATCATTTCTATATGGTGTCCTTTCCGTCCTGTGTGGACTATACTTTCGTTTGTTCTGAGTGATGTGTAACGCTTCCACGGTGTAATTTTCCGTTGCCTGTGTACTACTTATATGGGTAATTCGGTTAGCGTCCTCTCTGGCCGTGATTAGTTTCTCTAATTCTGCTCTTATCTCATTCACAGATTCGTCTTTAATTTTCAGTTTTAGTTCGTAAATGAGGTCTTCCGGAAATTTACTAAAAATGAGATGGCGTAGGTGATTATGGTTTACATCTTCACCTAGTCATTCTAAAACTCTTAGATGTTTTTCTATTTCATTGAGTGCTTTCCTACACGATGTTATTGTTGAATCCGATGTTGCCACTCTTGATAATGCCGAGTAATGCGCATCTATTAAATGGGAGTCTTTCCCGTATCTTTCCTTCAAAGTATTAATAGCGATGCTATAATTTTTATTTGTAGTGTCGAGGCCCTCAATAGCTTTCTTCGCTTCTCCTTTCAACGAAGCCTTAAGATACAACAGCTTATCTACGTCTGCTATATTTCTGTTGTGGATGTTCGATTGGAATTGATCCCAAAATTGGTGCCAGCTCAATATATCCCCATCAAATTCCGGTAAGTTTAATTTAGGTAAGCGGCACGATGTTGTCGTCTCCGCTGCTTTACTTACTGCTGAAGTATTGGTGTTGTTCTGAAATAATCTCAATTTGACTTCTAACTCCGCCAGAATTTCTTCTGCCTTAAGTTGGATCTCGCTAATCTCGCTTATCTCATCAACCGCTGGAACATTGACCATCCGAAAATAATTTGTTAAATCGCTATTGAACCTCGTCAAGAGACTTCGTAATTTAGTCTTAAGTACTTCCGCATTAAAGATCAAGTCAGTATTCAGAGAGCCGAGATCTGAAGTTTGATTTGAGAGAGTTTGTATTTGAGTAGCCAGAAGCTTTAGACGTGTTAGTAATAGTTCATCCATGATGAATCCTCTGTAACAGATGTTTGACTTGCATAGGCATTGCTCTCTTATGAAGAGAGAAAGAGAAAGAGAAAAAAAATTAAAATCAAAATTAAAATTAAAAAATTCTAAATATAAGTATTTTATAATAATTTATGCGATTATTCACCTTTGATTTTATAGGTAAATACCATATTTTATAGTCGCGTACCTTATTGTCCTTGTCTATGATATGTTTACTTTGAGGTTGAAGCACACTCTATGAATGCCATGAAGTGTACCCGTTCCACTTAGCAACCGCTGTATCTGAATTTCATTAAAAAAAATAAAAATCTTGTTCAATCTCTTATACTATCTTCCAAAGATATAAGTCTGGACTAGCCCTTTGTTAAAATCTCAAAACAAAAAATTATTTCAAATTATTCAATTATTTAATTCACTCGACATGTAAGTAACCTACTCCTGTACTATGAATCCATATATTTAATTAATCATTTATTTTTGTATATATGAGGGGAATAGGCCCCTTAATATACAAGTCAAAACATCAAGACACCTGTTGGGGTATATGAACAAACAAATATGAATGATTCTCTCTTTGGGTTCGTTTGAAAAAGGTTGTTATTCGCTTCGCAAACACTACACTCAATTCTATCGCTCAATTTCTAATTTTAATTCTCTTAAACTTCTGCCATTATGTCTAGGATATCAATCTACTGTCTACGTTTATTGTTTAGATTCAAATCGTATCAAGATACCAATTAAAAGTAAATTCTGGGCGAGTAGTAAAGTAAAATTCTCTTACTAGTCTCTATATACATGCTTATTCAGAATCAAACTCAGTACTGATCCAAAATAACAAAAATAATTCATTTATCCTCATAATTAATTAGAATTCATCATTCACTGCCTTTTCCAAAGGTAGACTTGTATATTCACCACTATATTTCATCAATTTATTCAAGTCAAACAAAATTATCAACTTAGCTAGCTATATTCACTGATAAGGTCACTGACCCTAGGTATAGGTATGTACAAAGATTGGCATATAAAGTATAGACATAGGGACTTGGAAAGTTCCTTAAGGTTCCCCCCTTCACTTCTCTACTAAATAACTAGGTATACCTATATTCCTTTCCAAGGTTTATAATTTCACAAAAATAATAACCTAAGCTTTCATGCTACAGAAAATTGTCCACATTCAGTATACTTGTAAATGAAACGTTAACCCTTTAATTAGGTCTAGTATAGCTAATTAAATCTTAAAATCTTTAAACAATCACTCTCAGAGTTAGATACTATTAATAAGAAGGGTCTAATATTTGAAACTTTGTCTACTTACTACAGAAAACAGGGGAACTTACCCCTTTGGCTCAGAGGTTGTTAACTAAATATTGGGAGAATTATGTCACTCCTATTATCAATGCAGCCTTTGTTTCCCTTCTGAAAGTAATTAGACACTATGTAGAAACTATAAATTCCTCTTTAAGGTCTGAATTTATTCACTACATTTCACTTAAATTTACGAAGCTCACTTAATATTTTCACATATTATAAAGATCGGATAAATACCTATTGTCGAATTGTTTATTGTTAAATTAGCTTTACGAGGTATCGTTTCACTTTGCCTTCACTTTTAGACTTCGAATTATTCCATCTACATTTAATATTTAATTTCGTTGCACAGAGAAAAATTTCACGTTGTATTTTAAAGTTCCGCCATCTTTAAGTGTTACCCTTGAAATTATGGCGCTGCGAACTTTCTCTGTATCCGGTTTTAATTGTACGTCGTAACTATTGGAATATCACCTTTAAATAAATAACAATTAAAATTAATATTATTCACCAAACTTATATCCAAAATTAATAAAATTAGTTCGAAGTTCGCTCATACTTATTGGATATTATCTTTGGCAACTCCGGCCCTTTCGTCTTTATCAAGTTGGTACTAACCCGTTATTCTGTTGAAAAAAAAAAGACCACGTCCGCTCTTGAAAATTCGTATCATAGTATACACCATAGAGTTGCGCGGGCAATTTGACCTCTCTACACTAACTTGTAAAAATCAATGCTGCCAACGTACCTTTTGCCGTTTTCCCTCGCTTTTAAAGTTGAAACTGCGACCATGTGCCGCCTCGCGGCGAACAGCGTAACCTCGTACGGCTAAATGCTACAAAAAGGCGCACACCCTACCCACTATGTTTTTCACATAAAAATTTGTTGAATTTCTCTATAGGTAGGTAGCAACAATCTTTATAGCCTGGCACCTTGTTTCACACATTTAAAATAAAGATACTTCGACGCCATCTTTTACACAATTTGGGGAGCGGAAACGACTTGGTATTTTTAAATCTGGTATGACTCCACGTGCTGAAAGTTCCAGTCTCTTTTACTAATCTCTATACAATCCACCATTATCGGATTCTTTTACAAAATCACAACACGACTCCACCATATCGGGTTTTTTTTTTTTTTTTACAAAATCACAGCACGACTCCACCATGTCGGGAAGGCCCTTCCTTTCCCTAATTCTGCTTCGCGTTATTAAGTCGTTGAGAGCCCCTATGGGCCCTTAGAGGGTTTACAATAATGAGTAAGTGATAACGAGTGGAAAGGAATGCCCCCCGAGTTAATTTATATCTGATGGAGTCATACCTTCGTAATATGCTGCGACGCGAGTCTGACTCCAGCCGGTCTCCTCGCGTCTTCCGCTCCCCCTTCTCCATCTTGCTCTAGCTCCTCGGCGACCTGCATGAGTAAGTTAACCATGACATCACTGTATGATGCCCCTAGTTCTAGAGAGAGTGATTATGTTATATTTCTTAAACGTGCGGTAGGCCATCCCACACCATCCCAATGACCCCGAGCCATGTTTCCCTGGGAAACCCGTAGGGGTACCCGGAGGGATTACGATATACGACCCCCGGCGCACCTTCCGGTAACCTCCTTTGCAGCGCTCAAACACTTATGAGCCCTACTAAGGGTAGAAGATCCCTCGTTGCAGCCAGTACTTAGTCCTTGACCACTTCCTAGCTGATCTAATACGCCCGCCAGGTCAAAGGCATGGTGAGGAGGACCTCCGTTTAAACTTTGGTTGGCCAACCACATCGAGAATAAATTCCCTATCACTGATCTAGATACTTAGCGTCCAGGCACTTAACGTCTAGATACTTAGCTTAAGTTATTCGCCATCCGCTCGGTGCTCGAAGAGATGAGTCTGCCAGACTTCGCCTCTGCTTGCATGTTGTTCTCAGGAAGAGATGGTCGTGCGTTGGCAGCGCTATTTAAATACCACTCGTGAATAACGGAAATAAGACTTGATGTGACTTTATAAATTCCATTTAAGCAAACCACGATATACTAACATATAAATACGCGCGCACGGTACGGGATCCGAGCGGATTACATCGATACACGTTCAAAATGGGAATACCGTTCAGCCACCTTGTCGCGCCCCAATTCAAATGTACTATAGCGAATGAAAAATGACTGATTCGTAATAGCCACAGACTATAGAGCATAGAGCGAACTTCGAGCGAACTCTGCTAAATCACAGATAACATTACATTCATAAACTAAACACTGACCTTAGAGCAGTACGGCTAACTTTGCTCTTGTGCATTTCGCGAACGCATACGCGCTTCGCGACACGTGGGTCCACACAATATAAAATTCGAACGAACCTAAAAAACCGTGATGTTAAAAACACAAAGATGGCCACTCCAAGACCCACTTTCGCGTCAAAATAAGACATTCGCTGTCTCACTCACACATGAACTGTACAGGATGTTGTTTTGGCAGCGGTCAGTGAAGCTCTGTAAAACTTTAAGCTCCATAAAGATATAAAGTTACGTTTGTAAATCTATTAATTAAAAAAAAAATGAAATTGACGCGAAAATCGGTTGTAATAAATAAATGTTTTAAGGAGTTTAAGTCTTTAACATAAAGTATTGTTACAAGCTTTCCAAGTTACGAGTCTAGTATGTATAATACTTTTTTTTAATCAGCGCCACCATACTTTAGCCAAATTTTAACTTTATCTTATTTATTATTATAATTCATGTAATAAATTATTATTGTAGTAACAAAAACAGAAATAAACGATGTGTATATAAAAAAATTAGTTAAAAAAAGTAAAAATGTCTTATTTCTTTAGTTAAAATTTTTCGTTAAAATAACATCCTGTATAATTATCTGTGGTCAACTAAATGAAGGTATCGCGTGCCCAAGGGTCATTCTTCAAAATCATTCCTTTAGTATACAGCGTGATTCTATTTCATTCCATTGATTACCTCCTGTTTGTTTTCGTTATTATACTTTCGGAATAAATAAATGTACTTAAAGTACTACGTATGTAACAGTTTCCTTATTCTATATTTTTAACCCCCGACGCAAAAACGACGGGGTGTTATAAGTTTGACGTGTCTGTGTGTGTGTGTGTGTGTGTGTGTGTGTGTGTGTGTGTGTGTGTGTGTGTGTGTGTGTGTGTGTGTGTGTGTGTGTGTGTCTGTCTGTTCCCCTGTGGCGCTCAAACGGGTGGACCGATTTGAATGCGGTTTTTTTTGTTTGAAAGGTGAATTAGTCGAGAGTGTTCTTAGCTATGTTTGATGAAAATCGGTCCAAGATGGCCGCCGCTACAAAATGGCGGATGATATATTTTTTCAAAACTCCCTTGATATGGGTATCAAATGAAAGGGCTTGACTAGTAGAATAGCACTATTGCAAATTCAAGATGGCCGCCGCCACTAAATGGCGAATGTCGGGGGTTTTTTAAATTTTCAATTTACACTTGTGTAACGAAATATTTATTGTTAATTTTTGGAAAGACTAGCGGAATTTTGGTAAAATCAATAAATTTTCGAAAATAAGACGTCTTTTAGAAAAATAGTAACTTAGCCTAAGATGACACTGGCCAGGCACAAATCTGTCGGAATTCTGCAAGCGGAAAAACGCGCGGAATTTTTCTTTGGTGTTTTATCTGCACCATATATGTTTTATCTGCATTATATTTTATCTGTGATAATATGGCGTCTCTCAAATATTTCAATAGCTATGTCACATGAACCAAGATTCTACGAAATTCCGCTAGATTGCTATGAGTAGGCCTTACGGAGAAACAAACTAACAACTTATTCTAGCAATTCGTACCCCACAGAAATACCTACGCCAAAAAATTAGTTACAATTAAAAGTTTAAGAGAGGCATCAAGACTTAATTTTTTTTAATATTTAGATTGAAGCGTAAAGCGCAACGGCCACCATCAGAGAGAAATAGAGCTAAGCCACAGCATCGGTTTAAACTCAAACTAAGTATTATTTACTACAGAATAGTTGCGCGCTTCTTCTCCGTGTTTTGTTTTCATATTACCAGTTTCAACCGTAGGTATGTCAAGTGATTAAAGGCCGATTCGCACATATCAGTGAAGCATCAGTGTCGGCACAGTTCCGGCACAGTGAAAAATATTCTTTCATACATTATCTATGAATGCGTTCACACCTGTCCGTATCAGTGACGTCACGACGCAGTCTTTGAGTGTCAGTTCATAGAGAATGACATATTTTTCACTGTGCCGGAACTACGCCGGCCGCGGCACTTATGCTTCAGTCTTCACTGATATGTGCGAATCGGCCTTTAAAGCGGAGTTCAACTTTTTATAATTAAAAGCACCTCGCTTCGTATGCGGTCTGCTTTATAATGATACAATATCTGTAACAGTAGCGTTGGTTCAAACGGTAAGTGTGTAATTAGTCAACGCGACTGTACCTCGTCGTCGGGGGCCGCTGACGTGCAACGGTTAAAAACGAATTACCTCGGAGCACCCTGTAGCGCCATTTGTCATGAAACCACCACGCCGCCTCCTGCTGTAGTCTAAGAGACGGTGGCTATCTTATATACTTCCCTAACCATATCTTATACATATAATTCCGTAGCTATATACGTACATTATAATATGTATACTTCCGTAACCATATCCATAACTATATTTCCATAATAATAATTATCCTTCCGACCGAATTCCGGCCACGTTGGAAATTCTCAAAGGAAGCGGAGACTAGACAGTTACGCAGAAGATATTATAGTGCACAAGTGTGTGTACTCTCTATTGCTACGCTGTCACAGTCCGATCGTTTCTTACGTCTTATATTCACTTATGTGCTCTTATGCTATTTTTCACAGCCTTTTAGAAACAAAAATGAATACGTACAATCATTAGGGCAAAGTTAAGCCGTTTTTAATTATACGCTACAATGAGTAGAATGTCATTACATTTTAGGGTTTCGTTAGAATGTACACTTGGTTATTATTTAAGTTTTTAAACTGAGATTATGTCATTTCTTGAAAACTGAAGTTTGTAGAGCTGAGCTCTAATTATGCGAATCAATGCGGTGATAGCTTAGTGGTTAAAACTTCGGCCTTCCTTTCCGGGGGACCGATTTTGATCCCCGGCACACACCTTTAACTTTTCGGAGTTATGTGCATTTTAAGTAATTAGTTAAATATCACTTTAACGGTGAAGGAAAACATCGCGAGGAAACCTGCACGCCTGAGAGTTGTCCATAATGTTCGCAAAGGCGTGTGATTTACAGGTCTAATCCGCACTTGACCAGAGGGTTCGACTACGGCCTAAGGCCTCTTGTTAACACGCCGTGAAAACTCACGTTTCGTATGGATAACGCCGGACACGGCGCGCCGGAGACGGTGTTATCCATATAAAACGTGCGTTTTCACGGCGTGTTAACAAGAGGCTTAAAGCCTTCTTATTCTGGAGAGAAGACCCGTGCCCTGTAGTGGGTCGGTAATGGGTTGATGATGATGATATTATGATACCTATGGAGTATGGATAGATATGGACTCCGCACTCAGCACATCTGTCTACGTTGCACAATGCTCCAGACAGATATAATTGTCAAAGGGAAGATAATCTGGGACAAAGACCATGATCCAAGGATGACGATGAAATCCAAAGTCAAAGGTTTCATATTTGAATCTCTGCGTACTCTACCAGGGTGTCATGGCTACGTTAAAAATACATTATGAAAACGTCTGTATTGTTTACGCACTATGAAAAAAATAAAAATCTCACTATGGCAATGACCGTAGCATTGCAATTGACCGCATCGTACCACGTGCACATAGCTACAACTTCCTACGCCCGTCCCTCTCCCACTCGCAGTTTTCCACGCTCAAGTTATCACCCCTCTCTGTTCAACGCGGAAAACTAAGGGCTGTTTCCCATAGCTTCGTCAGTTATCGTCGCGATCTCGTGACCAGCGGTTGTGTCATGGGTGTTATATTCTTGTATCTCGTTACGCAGTGAAAACGCGTACGAATATTTTCATCGTAAGTTTTGAAAACTTCTGCCACTGGCTCCCGTGGCGTATGTGATTGTATGGAAGTGTAAAAACGTCGGGAAAAGTTGTGCATTTAATCCTGAGGGGTACAGTTTGTTTGTTTGTTTTGCGCGTGCTTTTTGAGTTTTTATGGTTTTGTTTTTATTTTATTTTTTAGTGTTTGTTTGTGGTTGGGATTGTGCTGGGACGCTTAATTATTTTGGTGAGTAGACTTGTAGTGGCTTAGTTTATATCCTAATATTTTGATTTTAATAATTAGGTAGGTATAATACATAAGTAAAATGTGATTGATATTTTATTTTATACCTTAGGTGAAAAAATTACAGATTTTTGTAACATACCTACTCTCGTACTTTTCAAGATAATTAACAGTTAAAAATTTTTTAGATGATAAGTACTTATTTGATTTTAATAATATGAAAATAACGTGATTAACTAAAATAAAAATGAAGAAGATATAAGTTAGGTATGAGTTGTCCAATATTAGACTTTAGAAGTTAAATAACAATCCTGACCGAATTTCGGCCACGGCACCAACGGCCAATCTGAACGAAGACAGCCAACAACACAGGAGATGTGCACAAGTGTGTTTGCAAACATAGATCTGTGGAACATTAGGTCCCGGATTCGAGTTCCAAGTCGGGCCAAAACATTATTTGGTTTTTCTCTCAAGAAACTTTCAATGCCGTAGGTGGGAAGCCCGTAGCCCGAAGCACGTAGCCCGGAGGTGGGAACTTGGGGCTTTTACACTCCCGTACCTCAGGGAGCACCTGCGCCTGATCTCTCACTGTCATGGACTATGAGAGTGAGAGAATAAAAAGACTTATAATAATAAATCTTCTGTGTAGTTGACTAGTCCCTGTTGAGATTGGCCGCGAGGAGAAAATTAGCGGTTTCCCAAAGTGTCTTAACCGAGGTTCGAACCCGGGAACCCGCGCCACTACGCCTGAGAGGTCGTGAACGTTAAGCAATGAAGGGATCAGCCGGCAGCCGATACGACTGCGAATACCGCGGTAATGCGATACGGAATCCGTACAAGTCTGTCTGTTTATTACATCATATCGACTGAACCGAATGCTTAAGTTACATCCGTCTGTCTTGGAAGCAAATCTAAAGTAGGTATTGTGTTGCAAATAAGCTGTGGTTAATAAAATAGCTAAGGGTAAGTCGAAGCTAAGATCGTTTTTAGGGTTCCGTACCCAAAGGGTAAAACGGAGCCCTATTAATGTCACTCGGCTGTCTGTCTGTCCGTCTGTCCGCCGGTCACAGGTCTCTAGCTCGCAGACGAAATTAGTTACAAACCTGAAATTTTGGTATTTGGTGTAAAACATTGACCCAAAATCAAATATTGAATTAAAAATTGAATTAAAACTATTTTCAGGGGGGCTCCCATACATGAAAAAGGAGCCAGAAAAAAAATTTTTGTTTTACCCTAGCTTGTGGAGTGTCATTGTTTAGATCTCATTGAGTAGAGTAGGAATATGTATTTTTTTTATTTTTTGCTTAAAAAGTAAGGAAATGGGGGGCCATTAAAGTTGTCAGTTTTAGACCATTTTTGTGAAGAGGGCTATCTCAAAAACTAAACTAGTTAGGAATATGATATTTCGGTACAATATGTGCCATATACTTTATTCAAACAACAAATACTGAAAACAACGATTCATAAAATAGTTTATAAGCTGTGACTGAAACAAACGAACATTTTTTGGGTTTTTCTTTCACGGTTTGTTGCAATGATTAATCTCGGAAATTAAATATTTCTTAGACCCAAAATATTATATTGTTCATAATTATGTACGGAACCCTAAAAGAGCGAGGCCCGACTCGCACTTGGCTGATTTTTTATTTAAGTAAGACTTTTCGATGTTAAGTAGGTACCTAAGTACGTTGGTACTTAACTGTCATCTTACCTTGCTAGTTACGATGCTGTGTGAGATGGAAGTGGGTTAATTTGTACAAGGTATGGTATGGTTCCATTAGAACCGTTATATCCATAATCATAATTGGGTTTTAAATTTTCATAAAACTTTTTTCACAAATTAAGTCGAACGTAAAGTCATGAACTAAGCTTCTTCCAGTGTCTAATGCGGGTTTTACCATCATTAGGTACGTAAAGAGGGTTTAAGTAAGTTAATAGAAAAGACCACTTTCCAAAAAAGTGAGCGTGATTTTCCTAAGAACAATCAGCGCTATCTATCGCGTTTTTGGAAGTCTATATCTATTTTAGTCCCACAGGAATACCTTTCTGGGATAAAAAGTAGCCTATGTGTCAGGGCATAATCTATCTCCATTCAAAATTTCAGCCAAATTGGTTCAGCGGTTGCGGCGTTAAAGAGGAACAAACATACGTGACACATACACACACACTTTCGCCTTTATAATATTAGTGAGATTAGTGAGATATGTTTGTCTGTTCATTTGCTCCTGTATGGTTGGTCCAATTGAGCTGAAACTTGGCACAAAGTTAGCTCGCATTCTGAAGGAGGTTTATAAATACTTTTCATCCGAAAAATCATCAGCTAGTAAGACAGAAAAACTAATAGAATTCGTGCTCTCTCACTGTCTATCAATCTGCCTTGTGTTTTCCTTTAAGGGCGACCATTCGTGCTGAGCGTTGCATCCACACCATCGATTACCGGCACGCATGCTGTCCCATATCGATTTTATATAAATAGTCTGTGTACAGGCACGCCTATACGGAGTAATATAAGATTGGCTGGGGAACCAGAACTGTATTTGTTGCTACAACCTGTTGGCCTGTTGGACTAATACCGTGTCCATTTCTGGCACAAGTTTTACGCTTACTACTTTCAAGGGGAAAATGGGTTAACTATTAAGAATTATTTACATAATCTCAACGGCAGCGAAAAGTAGCCAACTTCGCAGAAGATATAATAGTGCACAAGTGTGTACGCCAACATACGAGTAGGTGCACTCTCTATTCCTTCATCACTTATTTTTTTCATTTATCTATATCTTCTATACATATAATAATCTATACATATATAAAATCATAGAATTGCCGTATCTGTACATTGAAGATTTTTGCAAAATAATAACTGGGGGATGTCAGGGATAAGTAATAGAACGTAAAAAAGCTATTTTTGAAATTTTGTCTGTTTGTCTGTATGTTTGTGCGCGCATCACGTAAAAACTACTGAATGGATTGTAATGAAACTAGCATGATTTAAGTTCATACTATGGAGTAACATATAGGATACTTTTTATCCCGAAATTCAGCACGATTTCCTTGGGAGAGGAGATGAAAGTCAAAATGTGTACTTAGCTGTAATTCGTCAACGGGGGGTCCGATTTCATTCATTCTTTTTTTGTTAGAAAGGAAATATTTTAAAGATTACTGGCTTATCTCTGAAAGGCTGGACCGATTTTGATGGGACTTTCACTGGTGGATGTTTACATTTTGATCTACTTAAACATCCGTCAGTGAACTTTTAACAGTTTTTAGCAAGGTATGAGCTCAAAGGAGCTTAGGAAAAACAAAATGAATTTCACGGGATTTTTAAAAACCAATATCTACGCGAACGAAGTCGCGGGTGTCCGCTTGTTATTAAATACTAGCCGACCCCCGCGACTTCGTCCGCCTGGATATAGGTTTTATATAGGATCGGATTGGATCCCATAATCCTTTTTTGCACCTAAACTAAATGTAGCCTAAGTTACTCCTTATAACATCACCTATCTGCCATTGAAAGTTCCATCAAAATTGATCCAGCCGTTTCGGTAATTAGCTGGAACAAATAGACAGATCGACAAACATAAATTTAAACGCACACCAGTTTAAAATAAGCCGTACGTTCAAAGATCCGGGTCCCAAGTTATTTGAACCCAATAAATGTTTGTCATTTCTAAACCAAAATACCTATGACCTTGAAATATTTGCGGGACAATACTTAAAATACTACCTTTCTAACAAAAAAAGAATGAGTTAAATCGAACTACGCGTTAATGAATTACAGCTAAATACACGTTTTAACTTTCTTCCCCTCTCCCAAGGGAACCGTGCTGAATTTCGGGATAAAAAGTATCCTATAACCTACCTTGGAGTATAAACTCAAATCGTACCAAGTTTCATTCGAATCCATTTAGTAGTTTCGGCGTGATGCGCGGCCAAGATACAGACAGACAGACAGACAGACAGACAGACAGACAGACAGACAGACAGACAGACAGACAGACAGACAGACAGACAGACAGACAGACAAAAATGAAACAAATTGCAGTTTTGGCTTCAGTATCGATTATAGAGTGCCCTCCAATAAAAATTTTCAAAATATCTTCAATGTACAGAATTGGATCTGTTACAGTTTTATTATATTATAGATCTATAATCACATCAATTGAAATAGGTACTTAAAATACATTTTTACTAGAAATATAATTATTATATCTACTATTATACTAAAAATTGTTAAGTATTCTATGTCGGAGCGCTAAATTGCTTGGTGCCCACGTATTTTGTCGGTCGGGTGGTGTATAGCCATACCCGAAACCTCCCACCAGACAAAACCAGAGACTATATAGAAATTACAATAACATTAGAAATAAAAGTGGGTAGGTATTTTATTTTTACTACATACCCCCGTCATACGGCAGGGATATAAAAATTACAATTTCGTATATTGCTTCTAATAAAAAAGAAAATTCATATCCTATCATGGAAATGCAAGAAATATGATCGCACTGTATTGTGTTTTTATCCTTACCTACTTACTTACTTTTATAAGCCAAGGTACTATTTTATTATTGATCTCTTTAGAACGAAACTATAGTCAAACTTTTAATTATCTGCAGTAATCTGACGTTTCCTAATGTCATTTCGTAAAATAATGTTGCCAACCCCATTTCTATAGTGATGTGATACGTTCAATTCATTCAATTTCATTCACAAAAGTTTCGTTCAAAGTTACTCTTTCATTATCATCATAATTTTATTTATCTATTAAGTAAATCGATGGCTCCTACGTATAAAAGCCAAATTAACAATTTTGTCATCTTGACTTTTTGTGGCAAACGCATCCTATTGGTACAATTAATTATATGAGCTTTAATTGAAAAAAAAAGTAAGAAGTACTATTTCTATTGCAATAACAGCCTATGTGTGTTGACGATATCTGTCATAGTTAACATGCTAAGTTGCTACTGCCCTTTTATTACAAAAAAAAAAATATTTTTAAAAGAATACCTACTAGTTATTCAGAAAAAAATATATTTAACATTATAATAACATATTTACATATTTTTGGAATCTACTTATAATTTTCTAGATGATTTTGACCTCCCTGGCGCAGTGGTTTTGGTCTTTTTTTTATTTATTTTTTTAATTTATTTTATTTACAATACATAATATTAATATTTTTACATTGATTACTTCGTGCTCGTAAGCGCTTATAAGTGGGAGGTCCCGGGTTCGATTCCCGGCAGGGGCAAGTTGGGATTTTATAATTTCTAAATTGTCTTTGGTCCTGTCTGGTGGCAGGCTTTAACCGTGGGCCGTGGCTGGTTAGCACCCGACCGGCAAAGCTGTGCCGGCCGGCCGCCAAACGATTTAGCGTTCCGGTACGATGCCGTGTAAAAACCGATCAGGGGTATGCATACCTCTCTCAAGTTTGCCCGCTTCCGTCTTCGACAGCATCATCACTTACCATCAGGTGAGATTGCAGTCAAGGGCTAACTTGTAGTTGAATAAAAAAAATAGATAATGATTATGAACTTAATCTGATTTTTAATTATTTTTTTTCAACTTTAGTCTTTAATGCGGGACCATGGTCATCACATCATTTTTTCTTAAATTTTACTAGCCTATGTCACCTAGAATAAGCTAAAGATTCTAACGATACCTACCTTATTCATCAAAATCGGTTCCGGCATAAGTATATAGAAGTTATGGTACAACATACAAACATATGTACATGAACCCTGAAAACAATATACTCCTTTTTTTCAGGCAGTCCTTTAAAAAGGTTCTTTATGTCGATTCTTTTAAACACCGATGACCGAGGTTACGCTTTTTCAGGCTGCTGTTGACACTGACGCTCGGCGAATATTATTTTGTCGCCATTTTTCTCGTTTGTCATTCGACATTTTCATTTTTCACTGTCCATTTTCATTTCTACGTTCTGAGTGTGACTATTTCCATTTTGCCTACTGCGCGTTATATTTGTTACCAATTGTTAAGTTTTTGTAACGTTGTGTTTGGTTTTCATTATTTTTGTAAAATTTGCCATTTGGTTTTGTAAAGCACAATAAAATAAAAAAATGAATGCTCAGCCAAGTACATCGCATGCTGAGGATACATTTTTACCTTCTATTAAAAAAAACCGCGTAAGAATTTAAGTGAAAATGAGAAACATTGAAATATACACACAAAATTTCATCCAAATCAGTCCAGCCCTTTAGGAAAAAGTACAGAAGAATTATATCGGTACGGGTGAGAGAGTTCCGTATCGACAGGATGAACATTCAATGTTTGACAGTTACGAAACCCATGAACATTTTGTATGGGAAAATGTTTTTTCTTTTATTTTTTCGTCAATTTTCCAATATTTTTAACAGTTATTCTGCTATTCGGGACGAAGACAAATACAACAAATCAAAAACCATGAAAATCGGTCCAGCCGTTCTCGAGTTATAAGTGTTCGAACAAACGAGACTTTGTTTTATATATTAAAGATATACGTATTTATATATATACTGTATATATAAATATATATATGTAACTTTTGTACATAAAATATAATAATTACTTAAAATAAAAACTTTAATTTGAATAAAATAATTGAATGATTCAAATCAATCACCTGTACCCCATCCCTATTTTATTTTCGTTAAAAAGTGACAACCCACGAAACTTCACATTAGTGCATACAATTAAAAGTCGAAGTATAGTGACATATTGTCTTAGCTAGTGACATTCTCCTTACATTCTCCGGATTTTTGTATCGCTGCACGCTAAAACGTATCACATAATATTATATTATATATCACTCGCTTTAACGGTAAAGGAAAACATCGTGAGGAAACCTGCACGCCTGAGAGTTCTCCATAATGTTCTCAAAGGCCTGTACCAATCCGAACTTGGTCAGCGTGGTGGACCGGCCTAGACTCTTCTCAGTCTGAGAGGAGAACCGTGCTGGTAATAGATTGATAATGAAGATGATGATACAAATAGTTTATTATCCCAAGCCGCTTCCGAGATGAAATGCATTGACTACGAACACAAGTAGGTTTACAGATGGACGGACAGACAACAGAGTGATTCTACAATGCTTCCGTTTTGCAAAAACGACGGGGTGTTATAAGTTTGACGTGTCTGTGTGTGTGTGTGTGTGTGTGTGTGTGTGTGCGTGCGTGCGTGCGTGCGAGCGTGCGTGCGTGCGTGCGCGCGTGCGCGTGCGCGTGCGCGTGCGCGTGTGTTTGTGTTTGTGTGTTTGTGTGTTTGTCTTTGTGTGTTTGTGTGTGTGTGTGTGTGTGTGTGTGTGTCTGTCTGTTCCCCTGTAGCGCTCAAACGGGTGGACCGATTTGAATGCGGCTTTTTTTGTTTGAAAGTGAGTTAGTCGAGAGTGTTGTAAGCTATGTTTGATAAAAATCGATCCAAGATGGCCGCCGCTACATAATGGCGGATTACATATTTTTTCACTACTCCCCTAATATGGGTATCAAATGAAAGGGCTTGACTAGTAGAATAGCACTATTGCAAATCCAAGATGGCCACTGATACAAAATGGTGAATGTCGGGAGTTTTTTAAATTTTAAATTTATACTTGTTCAGTAGGTACATGCGGAACCCGAGAGAGAACCAAAACAATTAATTGTAATGACGTGTTCTTTTGTCTTTGCAATACAAAACTGCCCGAGCGGTGGTGTGTCCGAGTGAATAAACATAGAACGGACAAAATGAGAAATGTACACGCGTTAATTTTAGCACAAATCAGAGAAACGCTTTCTTTCGGAACAACTCCGGGGCTGACCGGGAGCGGGACTGAGCGGGGTTTCGTTTGAAGGGAATCGTGTAGTTAATTAGGTGTTTCACTCTTTGAACCGAGCTTTTTGTGTGACTCTATGGTTTATTTTAATTCACGTCTTATACATAGTAGCTTTTCCCTTTCTGTGAAGTGTGCGGATTAGATATATTGAATAAAAAATATGTACTTACTTATTGATAAAATAATAATTGATCGGTACTTATTTTTTTACTTCAACTGATAGACGTATGCACATAGGTCTCTTATACTCCCACTCGTCTTGATCTTGCGGCTTGAATCCAGCGGCTACCTGCGACTCGTTTGGTATCGTCTGTCCATCCAGTGGGGGTCAACTAGTAGGTACTGCATTTTCACCATTCCAATATCTATTATCTTGTAACCCCAACTTCTATGGGTTCAGCCTCCGCGAGGCTCATTAATGGCTAATAGTAAATCCATCGAATTTGAGCTCCTTAGAGTAATATCAGTGAGTTCTTTGGCAACATATTGTGTTTATAAGAATAAAGCGTGGTTTTTGAAACTTAAATAAAAATACATAGTCTTTGAGTTTAAGCAGAAATGGAACATTTAGAATTAGCTTAAAGATAATCTGCCTCAGGCGTCAATCATGAAGCTCGTATTAGCTAAGTATGTAGGCTTCAAATTATACCACTATTATACCTACCTACCACTAAGTAGTATAGTGGTACGTCTACCAGCGTGACCAGCGTAAATTGACCTTCAGTCCCGGGTTTAGAATTACCCTAATGAAGATATCTGCTTCAAGCGTCAAGCATGAGGCTCCTATTAAAAAAAATATGAAAATAGTGGTACTAGCGTGTCCGGGATACTTACGTCGTAATTGACCGCCAGTCCCGGGTGAAGATGACGTCACGTGTAATGGGTTCCGGTCCGGCGGGCGCGGTTATTAGAATTTCTTCCGATCCGGTGCCCTCCCCACAATCGGCTATTAGCTGACGCTTAATTGAAACGCCCTTCATTAATCCTTCACGTGCCATTACGTGCAGGTGACATTCTATATCATCATACAACGTAGGTATTATATGATTGGCCCGGTGGCCAAGTTTTCAACCGAAATTCGGCCAAAGCGGCGGCGTTCCTTAGCTAGCGGCGTCGACATACCAACGTTTCTCAGCATGCTGTACCCATATCCTCGTTCCAGTTTTCGATTGGCCTGATGACCAAATCGTCCGGATTTCGACCACGGTGGCCGTTCGGCATCTAGCTACAGTATGCTGCTACTATGATGAAAAGTCAAAATTTTTGCAATACAATACAATGCACAATTGTAAAGTCTTTGTAATTGTGCATTTTAGAGTCTACATCTCCTGAGGATGCTCTGGTGTCGGAATGAAAGGATCGTCGAGTTTATTTTAGTGATGGATTTGCGTGGTGTTACATGGTGGTGGTGCTTGGGGTCCGCTTGGTTGCTTGTTTTTAACAGCAGGAGGGCTGACAGGGCATAGCACATGCTGCTTGTTGTACCATACTTTGACTGTTTTGCGGATTATAGCCAAATAATTTTGACTTTTCATCATACAGGTATTATGGACAAGCGGACACCCGCGACTTTGTTCGCGTGGTTATTAGTTTTTGAAAATCCCGTGTGAATCATTTTGTTTTCCTAAGCTCCTTTGAGCTCATACCATGCTAAAAACTGTTAAAAGTTCACTGGCGGATGTTTAGGTAGATCAAAATGTAAACATCCGCCAGTAAAAGTCCCATCAAAATCGATCCAGCCTTTCTGAGATTAGTTGGTAATCTTTAAAGTATCTCCTTTCTAACAAAAAAAGAATGAATGAAATCGGACCACGCGTTAATGAATTACAGCTAAGTACACATTTTAACTTTCATCTCCTCTCCCAAGGGAACCGTGCTGAATTTCGGGATAAAAAGTATCCTATATGTTACTCCGTAGTATGAACTTAAATCATAATAAGTTTCATTTCAATCCATTCAGTAGTTTATGCGTGATGCGCGCACAAACATACAGACAAACAGACAAAAATTTCAAAAACAGCTTTTTTACGTTCTATTACTTATCCCTAACATTCCCCAGTTATTATTTTGCAAAAATCTTTAATGTACAGATACGGAGAGTACGATTTTATTATGGATATAGAATAGATATAGAAGAATAGAATAGATATAGAATAGATATAGATTTCTGCAAAGTAACGCCTGCTTCTATTCAATATGCTGCTACAAGTTTTCTCAGCATTTTGTATGTACCATAATATCGTCGTTCCAGTTTTTGCGTATAAGGCGTACACATAAATAGGCAAACTATTTGATGCAATTATATACGGATTATTAGGAGCTATCAAAGTTTTTTTAACAAGTTAGCCCTTGACTGCTCTAAGGTGGAAGCGGGTTAACTTGGAAAAGATATGACAGTTTTTATTAAACCCATATCTCTGATCGTTTTCTACACGACATCGTACCGGTACGCTAAATTGCTTGGCGACACGGCTTTGTCGGTAGGGTGGTAACTAGTCACGGCTAAAGCCTCCCACTAGACCATTTAGAAATCCCAAATTGCCACTGCCGGGAATTGAACCCGGAACCTCCCACTTATAAGACCACAACGCTCACCACACACTTGGTTAGGTGTTAAAGCTGGGTAAGAGAATGGGTTCGTGGGAGAAGTAAACAAATATGACGTAGCAAGTAATGGGTTCCGGTCCGGTGAGCGGGGTTATTGCGATCGCTTCCAGAACATTGCTCACCCTTGCTTGTGAGTATTAATTGATACGTGGTGTAAGGTGTGATCAATTTTTAACCGACGAAAAAAGGGAGCATGTTGTCAAGTCCACGCTTATGTATATATTTTTTAAATTATGACCTAAGATAACTTTTTACAGAGAAGTCCGATTTTGATGACTTTTTATTATTGGATAGAGCATACCTCGAAATTGGTACTATATAAATTTGAAAAAAAAAAAAACACCGCACATAAGGGTTACACTGAATTTATATGACAAAAAGTAAAGAAGGTAGGAATCTAGTATTTTTAAAGTAATCAAAATTTTGATGATGAAGATTTTAGCCACAAAAAATTAAAACTGAAAAGCGAAAAATAAAATAAACTTTTTCAATCTTCATAACTAAGCTGCTAAAGTACTTAATGTAAATAATCAATTTTGCGTCCGTACGGAATGGTAAAAAATTTAGTTAATGTATGACGATGGAGCAGGAAGATGGTGGAATTTTGGGTGTATCATATATGGACCCATAGATTTTACATGTTGGGGATGATTTAAATCTTTAATTTATACAGCTTTTCTCTAACCAACAGGCAAACAGTCTAGGGAGAACGTGTCATCTAATAAAATAAAATCACACAATTTGGAGTCTCGTAAACTTGCAAACTGATTCTTGCAAACTAATCAAACTTGTATTACCACAATACAAGTGTTAACGTACAAGCGTCAAAGTGACATTATCTAAAAAAATAAAATCACACAATTTGGAGTCTCGTAAACTTGCAAACTGATTCTTGCAAACTAATCAAACTTGTATTGTGGTTGTTAACGTACAAGCGTCAAAGTGACATTTTCCATGTGACTATCAAATTTATATTTAGTGGTTACCGAAACTATCGAACGGGGAGCAAGTATCATTATAACTTGGCCTTGCGGTTTGCACCGTTACACTTAGGGCCCAAGCACACTGGCTTGATATTAACAATATCAACGACTAGAGACTTTACGATACGTCCATGCGGATGTTGGTTTGCGTTTGGTGACATTAAATGAAGCTAAAAAAATAACGCTGGTGGTCTCCGACTTTATTTTTGAGTTGACTTTTGTCGGACCAACTTTTATTATAGGTCATCTGCGATATGGCTTTTGAATGTACACACATATTATGTGATTTGAAGCGTTAAGTCTTTGAATCGCTACTTCCAGTCGCCGATTTAAATAGTATCAAATGTGTGTGGACCCTAACTAATAACAAAAGCTGAGCAAAGACCTACAAAGTCTAGCCGACAATCTGGCAACTTTCATCGGCTTAAGTGTTCGAAGGAAGCTTTTATGTGGGTACTTGGTTTAACTCTGATAGTTTGTGGCATTGAGTTAGACCATAGAGCACCATACTCATACATAAGACGTCAACACAGCGCGGGCCCTCATCTAATGATTGATAACGCATACTCTTAGCACTAATTAATAGGTTTTAAGTAAAACCCACTCAAATGATAACGGGCGGAACACCTAGTAGAACAGCCGATAAGTGTTGTGGTCTCAAGGCGCTAGAATAGCAACCCCGCACCGGCAAATGCGTTGGATGATCCCCTACTACCTACATGGAAAGATGATTACAAGCAAACCACTGGCACCGCATACAAGCGGCACAAGATCGAGTTCTGTGACAATCTTTGCCATAGACATCCACGAGAGTTCAGCATTAGTTATATCGGTTGAAATAAACAAACGAACGAAACTTATCCATCGCTGTAGCCTGTACCCTTGGTACTTGGTACCGTAAGAATTGTGTAATAATGATGTTTTTACAGATAAAATATATTGACAAAAATAACTTACTAGCAGTCTACACGATACGGCTATAGGTAGAGGCATGATTGGTGGTCTCTTAAGGTAATCAAGTTGAGCCCATTTTGCTTCAACGTCGCTGCTCTATTGACATGTCAACTCTCTGGTTTTTGGAGTGAATTTATACTAGATACTAAAAAGTCGACGTTCGACGAATCTAAAACAGTGTTACAAACTTTCTACTATTGGCGGCGTATTAAAATACACTTTGCAGAGCGTAGACCGGCAATAACTGGTACCTACTTAAAGTCGCAGGACTTTAACTGTCTTTACGGCTACTGGTACTTATCTACTAAAGTTGCAGAAATTATACTTGGCAGGAAATGTAACTTTCAAGAGATGTTTACTACTACCATTGGAAGTAAAAATATTTGAAATAAGAACGAATTTTAAAATTGAGGTTTCCAACAATTTCACTCTTTAAACACATAAGTAATAAAAAAAACATACGCGCCGAATTGAGAACCTCCTCCTTTTTGGAAGTCGGTTAAAAACAAACCAACTTTTTAAAACAATAAGACCCTATAAAAACATGGCGTATTCACCATAAAATTTAGTAAAACCGGTTCGAAATTCTAGAACATTCGAAAACTCATACTGTCGATTGCGATCAAAATTGTTTTAATTGAACGTACGTTGCAGTTTCAAAGTAAATCATTGTGCTCGATTCGATACGCATAAACGTTTGAAAAAGCAACCATTCTGAATGCTAAACGAGGTTTTACAGTGTGTTCATAAAACTAGTGCTTCAAAATGCAAATTTTTAACGTTTCAAAATTTTAATCCTTACTAATATTGTAAATGCGAAAGTAACTCTGTCTGTCTGTCTGTCTGTTACGCTTTCACGCCAAAACTACTGAAACGATTTAAATGAAATTTGGTACACATATACGTACACATATACTAGAGCCTGAGAAAGGACATAGCCTACTTTTTATCCCGGAATTTTTTTCACAAATCCCGAGGGAATCGTGGATTTCCGGTTCCCGTTCCCGTTTCCTTCACCAACCGTTATACCAACTTTCAAGGAAGTTTGCTATAGTAATCTACCTATAGCTATAGATTTCAGTTTTTTCAAAATCCCGTGGGAACTGTGGATTTTTCCAGGATAAAAAGTAGCCTGTGTTAGGGTAGGTATAATCTATCTCCATTCAAAGTTTCAGCCAAACTGCTTCAGAAGTTGCGGCGTTAAAGAGTTACTAACAAACATACACACACACACAAACTTCGCCTTTATCATATTAGTGTGACAAAGTGTCACAGTCACCACCAAAAGTTGATGGCTTTTGGTGGTGACTGTAGGTTTAATACGCTTTAATGTGACAAATAGGTTGGATATCATTTTACACGTGTTTGTATTACAGTTTGTTTGCGGACCGCGCTGGAGTGTCATCAATACGGCTTGCTATAATTAATGGAACGGCTTGTTTAATGTTTGCCGGCTATTTGCACTCTGAATTAGGGAAAGGTCAACAGAAACTTGGAAGTTTGACTATTACAATCTTTGATAATGATCAAATATGTAAAGTGCCACCAACTTATTCGTTCAGTTGACAGCGTCGCTAGTAGAAAATTTGGTATTTTTAATCAAGAAATTTCCCACGAAAACATGGAATTAAAATTTATTTCAACATTGTGAAACATAGGAATAACGTTCTTAAAATGGCGGCTGACGCGGCTCTAGTTCCAATTTTGCCCACCTGAACAGATAAGTTGGTGGCACTGTACCTATATCTTATGAATTTCATAAGTCTAATATAAACAATTCGTTTAAATACTCGTACCTGTTTAATATTACCCCCAAAAATCCGGCGGGAACTCATTGTAATTTCGGGATAAAATGTAGATTGTGTACGTCTCTGGGATACAAACTATCTTTGTTGCCAACATCAAAATAGATTCAGCGTTGGATATTTAAAAATCCCACGGGAACTCTTAGAATGTCCAGAATAAAAAGTAGCCCCTTTATTTCTCCAGGTGAAAACTGTGTGCCAATTTTCGTCAATAACCGTTCGATTTAGAAAAGTAATTATTTGCGTTCAATTCAAAATTGTTTGGTCTAAGCCTTTTTTTTCAGCTCTTGTTAGTTTAAATTAACTAAAATATGGCGCAGGTACGTTGCGTGCACTAAAAAGATTTATTTGGAAGCTTTTTTTTTTCAAAGAAATCACTTTGCCGCGGGCGTTTTCATGTTTTCATGTTATGTATCCATTTTTGATGACTGGTAGGATATTGGTAGTGTTTGTGGGTATAAAAACAGCACGCGTTTGATAGCAGTAGGCGATAACTATATTGTGGAAGTTTTTAAATCACAACGCAATTTTTTTTCTATGGAAAGTACCTAAATCACCTGCAAATAGTTTTGGCGAACATTCATGATCAATGATCTTTAATTTATTCAAGTGAGCGTGAATTGTTTTGTCCTAATGATACATACTTAACTTAAAAAAATCAAAATACATATATTTAAATATACTCAATAAACACTTTCATGACGACTTTGGAAATTTTTATTATCACAAATAATTTTTTTTTAATTAATTACTGTTTCCGATTAAAATTTAAAAAAGAAAATTATGGAGCAGTGTTAGAACAACTTTTTGCCGAAAAAATTGTTTTCAATCAATTTTCTGTATCAAACCGAATTTAGATTAAATAAATACCCTAAAAGCATTAACAATTTTATTCTAAAGTTATTGTCCTTATCATTTATGTACGCCAATATACGTCTTAGCAACAATCGCATAAATTCTAAATATGCATTAATTACCGGGCGTTAATTACCTAAATACACGACTTCTTTCGATCGGAACAAAAAATCCAATACGACAGCCTAAAAAATATCAAAATGGAAACATTTTCGAAAATGTACATCGTGTTGTAACTTGGTCGAAGCGAATCGGTCCGAGGGAGATAATTGAAAAGATTAGAGGAACATAAATCGCCTCCGCAGCAGAACGCAATGTGGCGGGATTGTAGTTACGAGCGCAGTAATGGGTTAGTTAGGTTCGATTGGTGGCAGAAATTAATGTGACTGAACCTTGCTGGGGAAAAAGAAACGAAAGATGGTGGGAATGAGAACAAAAAATTGTGATGAGAAAGAAAAGTTTATTAGTTAGGTTCGATTGGTGGCAGATATTAATGTCACTGAACCTTGCTGGGGAAAAAGAAACGAAAGATGGTGGGAATGATAACAAAAAATTGTGATGAGAAAGAAAAGTTTATTAGTTAGGTTCGATTGGTGGCAGATATTAATGTGATTGAACCTTACTGGGGAAAAAGAAACGAAAGATGGTGAGAAAAGGAATAAAAAATGTGATGAGGCAGAAAAAATTTACACGTCTGTCTGAGGAATCTTCCTCTGCGTCTTATTTTTAACCCCCGACGCAAAACCGACGGGGTGTTATAAGTTTGACGTGTATGTGTCTGTCTGTCTGTTCTACCGTAGCGCTCAAATGGGTGAACCGCTTTGAATGTGGTTTTTTTTGTTCGAAAGGTGAATTATTCAGGAGTGTTCAAATTCAAATTCAAATTCAAATTCGAATTCAAATTTCTTTATTGCGAATATGGGTAAAACAGTGGAGATGTTACAAAACAAAAAGGTACAGCCAAATTCTGCCTATCAGCATGCAATATGTTATGGTATACGTGTACATAGTCTTGTTAAAATTAGTCACATTAAATACTTAGTCAAAAAGAATAATAATTAAATAATAGTATTGTAGCAGAAAATTTTACAGTTTTTAAAGTTTATCATCAAAGTACTCGTTTATGGAGTAGTAGCATTTTTTTACAAGAAATTCCTTAAGTTTGTGTTTCAACATACTTATACTAAGAGATCTATCTGCGAGTTCTTTTGGTAATTTATTATAGATTCTAGGAGCCATATTTATTATACTCTTTCCAAATTTCGCGGATGAGTGCTGAGTGAAACGAATTTTATTGTTCCTTCTGGCATTCTCAGAAAACTTAAACAGATTTTCATTCGTTCTAATGAATACAACAACCTCATATATGTAAAGACATGGACAAGGAAGTATTTTAAATTTTTGAAAATATGGCTTACATGAATCAGTCGGTTGAAGGTGACAAATAGACCTAATACATCTTTTTTGGGATTTAAAAACTCTATCTCTGTTAGCAGAATTTCCCCAGAATATTATACCATACCGTAGTGTTGCAGTTACGTAGGAATTGTATGCTACCATAACTGCATTTTGATTAACCACTTTAGAAAGCATGTATAGTGCATATGAAAAACGATTCAGTTTAAGACACACATTATCGATTTGGGTTTCCCAAGATAAGCAATCATCAATATAAAGACCTAGGAACTTAGTGTTACTTATTTCTTTTATTTCAGTTCCTAAATATTTTATGTCAAGTGGTGGTACAAGTAGATTACTTTGTCTATTTTTGAAGGTCATTATATTAGTCTTGTCTAGATTTATTAACAAATTATTTGATGTCAGCCAACTAATAATATTATTTATAGCATTATTGATGTCATTTTCGAGTATTATTTTATTCTTACCGGTAAAAATTACAGTACTATCGTCCGCAAATAAGACCATTTGATAATCAGTGCTAGTAGGAAAATCATTAATATACGTTATAAACAACAAGGGACCTAATACACTTCCCTGCGGCACACCGGTATCATTTTTTTTTGCGCTAGAGAAATATCTCTCTTCTGTCTTATTGAGCATATTTATGCGCGTTATTTCCGTTATTTGATATCTTTCATTAAGATACGACTTAATCAATGCTAAAGAATTACCGCGCACTCCATAAGCATACAGTTTGTTTTCTAGAATCTTATGGTCAACATAGTCAAAAGCCTTTGTTAAATCCATGAATAATGCACACACAAATTCTTTTTTGTTCAAACCTATCATAACTTTTTTTACAAAATTATATATAGCCAAATTAATTGTTTTTTTCTTTCTAAATCCTATTTGCTCATCAGTGATAATCCCGTTCAATTCCATGTAGTCGTATAAATTTTTGTAGATATGTTTTTCTATTATTTTTGAAAAAATCGGTATTAATGAAACTGGACGATAGCAATCTAAGTCAAGCGTATCCCCTCTTTTGAATAGAGGTTTAACAACCGATGTTTTTAGTTGATTAGGAAATACACCATATTCAACGCATAGATTTATGATATAAGTTAGGATAGGTGATATAATTATATTTACGCTTTTAATGATTTTTGTACTGATCTCATCATATCCAGTACTTGTAGTATTTTTTAGTGTTTTAATTATTGTTATGATATCTTGAGGGACTGATGGTCCCATAAACATTGATTTCAAGCGACTCCAATTAATTTTATGATTACAGTCTTTATTTAATTTTCGTGTAACAAAGTGATCATTAAATGCTTGTGCCATTGTACCTGGAGACGTAATTATGTTGCCGTCTTTTTTTATTTGAGTAATTGAATGATTTAGTAGGTTATTTTTAAATTTATTATTAATAATATCCCATGTAGCCTTAGATTTATTGAGAGAAGTGTTAATTCTGTAGTCATTTTGAGCTTTTTGTGTTAAGTGAATTATTTTCTTGAGTCTTTTTGAGTAGGTTTTAAATTTGTTTTTATTATGAGAGTCAGGAGCTTTTCTATATTTCCATAATAATTCTCTCTTCCGCTTAGAACATGTCTTTATACCCTTAGTCATCCATTTAGATTTTGACTCTAGAGATATTTTTACTTTTATTTTGGGGAAACATAGATCATAAAAAAGTTTAAACAGTTCATGGAATTTATTGAATGCTTCCTCAGGGTCATTGGTTTCATATACCTCGTTAAAGCTAAGGCTACCTATGCAATCTTTGAACTTTCTCATATTATCATTGCTATAGTCACGTCTCTCAATAAAGAAGTGCTTTATGTAACTAAATGCCTTTACATCACAGGTAAATATTTGTGCTGTGTGATCTGATAAAGCCAATTCTTTGATATTGCATTTGGATTTTCTAATATTAGTTATAAAGTTGTCAATGCAGGTACCACTAACTAAACGTGTGGGCTCATTAAGAAGTAGCTTTAAATTAAAACCCGCAAGCAAATCTTCTAATTCTAAGGTTGTTTTGTTTCTTTTAAGAATGTCAATATTAATGTCACCACAAATAATTAATTTACTTTTTTTGTCATAGCCGTATTTATTTAGTATTTCATGTAATTTATTAAAAAAAATGTCTATTGTATATTTGTCCAATTTAGGAGGTCTATAGATACATATTATTATAATATTATGTTCTAGGAGTTGAATACCATTACACTCTATTATATTCGGAATGCTAAATTTTCCTAGGTCCTGTAATTCCTTAAAATTGTGGTTGTTTCTTACAAATATACAGGATCCGCCATTCCTAGATTCGCGTGAAAACCTAGAAGCAAGGGTAAAGTTTGGCAGTTTTAGTAATTTAGTGTCGCTATTAATCAGATTATGTTCAGTAATACCTACAGCATCGATTATAACCTTTTGACTTTCTTCTATTTCATTTAGAGCGACAGATAGTAGATCAACCTTACTTAAAAGTCCATTAATGTTTTGATGTATTACATGTAATTTATTCGACACGAAAGTTATGAGAATTACCCTGATTGTTTATATCTTCCATGCCATTAGTTGTGGGCATAAGTTCCATGTGATCATCAGTTTGAGTTTGCTTGTCCGTTACTTTGTTTTGTTCGTTGCATGTGTTAGTCTTTACCGTGAGGTTGTTGCCCTCAGAAGAAAGTGTCCTTTGTTTGTATTTGATGCCATACGCTTTATTAAAATAATAAGGAATTGTTTTTTGAATGAGTGCTACCTTGGATCTATGAGTATTAGCGCTCGAAGATTTCTTTCCAAAAGCTCTAACAGCGTTAACTAACAAAGGTGTCTTTGCATTGTCCTTAACAATATACAGCTTATTATATTCTAAATAATTAATCTCTATATTTATCTTAAAGCTCAGTTGATCCAAACTCTGTTGTAATATAGGATCATGTTTAAGATCCAACGTATTTATGAACTTACAATTTGTATAATTTTGAGTTACTAAATTAATGCTACTGTTCAATAATTTAACATTCAAATAGGGATTGTCATAGACATTAAGCACAAAAACTCTATACTGTTTTAGTTTGTGTAACGCAGTACTTAGTTCAGATAACATTGAGTATGGATTTTTCTCATTAGACCCTATGCCTAAAATAACAATGTCATCACTATTCAATGTCTTAAGGAGGCTATCACAGCTATTTAGTACCTGTGCTGCCGTTGCTTGCGGTTTTACTATGGAGGAAACTGAATACACATCATTCCATTGATTTCGGCGCTTAATCCTAATACTGCTTGATAATCCTTTAACTAATTGGTCTCCCAGTATCATTATCTTTGGTGGCTTCTGGCTATCAGAACTATTCCTCGCAGATGGTTCATTGTTTATTGCTTTATTGATTTCTTGGTTTGGGTTCATTGGTTTTTCAGTCCTATCATTTAGACTTTCTTTCTTACTGGAGCAGGTAGTAAACTGTACGTCTGTCGAGTCATCGTTGACTAATTTACAATGTGTTTCATTTATTATAGTTGCAAACTTATCCTTTTTTTGTATTTTTGACTGTGGATCGTAGTTATCCGTTAGTGTAGAGGATGCACTTGAAGTTGGTAGAAGATTGCTCGATGTCTCAGCCACAGGCGATGTTAGTTGTCCATGAATAGTAGTACCGCTGCCAACGTTTTTTATAGGAGTAGATGTAAGACTTGAGGTCTGTAAACGTTTCTTACTTCTGGCTGATAAAGGCGTCTGTTGTCTTTCCTCGAATGTCACTTTTTTGTATGTTTTTATAATTTTGTGACACTCTGCTAATTCAGATTTTAGTTGTGTGTTTTCATAATTTAGGTTTTCAATTTCTTGCAGCGCACTCTGTAGTTCCTCTGTCAACTTAGAAATTTTCGCCTTCACATCATCTGTGGTTTGGCTGTCATTTAAAGTGTAAGGCATACTAAGCGTAGTTGTATCGAAGAGACCAGAGCTCTCAGCTGCTGAGACATTTTCAATCGTAATATTGGTAAGTGACTTTGATTTACGTGGCTTTCGAAATGTTATATGAGAACGATCCATTATTAAGTTTCTTTTGAATACACCTTGTCCTGAATTATTTAGTCACGTTATTAGAATCAGTTTTTTAACATATTTTAAAATACCCAGAAAAAATCATAAATTATAAAAGTTAGGTGTCCGCTGCCGGGGTTTGAACTCGGTTTCAATCCGTTAGGTTGCTATAATAGGGCAGGCTTCTGAACCACTCGGCCAAATCGTCTCAGTCTTGAGTGTTGAATTTATGCTTTCAAATCTACTAGCGTTCATGTTTTTGTAACTACCCACATTTTATTTATTATTGCAGCAATCATTAACTAATTTTATTGACATATTATACCAAATTTTACTTTTTATACTTTAAATTGTTATTTCCACTATAGTTTTCTTGTACCTGATTGATGTAGTGAGTCCGCACTGTCCAAATAGTACGATTAATTCCTTAGTTATAAATGATTTTTTACAACAATCACTGGTTCACACGTCTGTTATTTTTAGTTTGATTTTATTGTTTATTTTTACGTTATGCACTCGGATAATAATGCCACTGGTTCTTGATCACTTTTATTACATCTACATACAATTATGAACACGATATCGCTTTAAAAAGTATTTTTAAAGATTATTTTTATACGGAGCAATGTTTACCGTGGCACTAGCGCCCTCTCGTTCTTAGCTATGTTTGATGAAAATCGGTCCAAGATGGCCGATGCCACAAAATGGCGGATAACATATTTTTCACAACTCCCTCAATATGGATATCAAACGAAAGAACTTGACTAGTAGAATAGCATTATGTACATCCAAGATGGCCGCCACTACAAAATGGCGGAATGTCGGTAGTTTGTAATTAGTTTTTAATTTTTTTAATTTATATTTGTGGCTCTCAGAATATTCAGCGTATGACTCTACTAAGAATAAGAGTCGAAATGGCTCGATCTTACGATAAAATTATCAGAATATTGTGTCCAAATAAAAAAAGAAAAGTTGATTGCAGATGCATATAGATAACACAAACGTTGGCAGAGAGCTCTATCGTAACAATATTTACAGAATTAGAAAACAGAATGAAATTTTGAACAAATTCGCATTCTTGTTCAGTTTTATTGCGAAGTAATTTGGCTCGCCGCAACATAAACTGAGCTATGAAACATTTTAAATGAAGATATTCCCTCTTCCTTGTTTATAAAATAATTGTATCTATAATATAACCAGTTAAGCGTAGCGAGCGAGCTAAGGATAGAAGGAAGCTTTGTAAACCAACGTCTTAAAAAAGATTAAAGCCTATTATATTTTTGATACTCACATGACGTTGCATTTGGTATCAAATCAACGTCCAATCTATTGCCAAGCTATTTTGAACTTACATTAGTTTACAATTGGTAGTTGGCAGGATGTTCATGGTCTTAATGAGGACTTTGTAACTAAGTAATTTATTAAAACCTATTAGAATGTACAATGCTACATGTCTGTCTATTCTATTCGGCTTTGCTTCAGCTGCCCACAAGACAGTTAAGCCACTTATTGTAACATTTGTTTTGACAAGTGTAAATTGAAAATTTAAAAAACCCCCGACATTCGCCATTTAGTGGCGGCGGCCATCTTGAATTTGCAATAGTGCTATTCTACTAGTCAAGCCCTTTCATTTGATACCCATATTAAGGGAGTTGTGAAAAAATATATCATCCGCCATTTTGTAGCGGCGGCCATCTTGGACCGATTTTCATCAAACATAGCTAAGAACACTCTCGACTAATTCACCTTTCAAACAAAAAAAACCGCATTCAAATCGGTCCACCCGTTTGAGCGCCACAGGGGAACAGACAGACACACACACACACACACACACACACACACACACACAGACACGTCAAACTTATAACACCCCGTCGTTTTTGCGTCGGGGGTTAAAAAGAGCAACTGCTGAGTTTCTTGCCGGCTCTTCTCAGCAGAATCAGCATTCCGAACCGGTGGTAGATTCTTGACATGTCATAAGAGCCACACGTTGGCCTACGTGAAATAAATGATTTTGAATTTGAAAAATTTGAATTTGTCGCGGGTTGTTTTAATTGATTAGATTCTTTGAAATTGGCTTCTCCAGAACCAGAAGTCTAAGAGTTGGTATTTTATTACAGTGGCATAGTATCCTGTCCGTCTGATTCCTTTAGTCCGTGCAGTGTAATTGCGATTTGTAAAGGTGCGGTGCGATGAGCCGGCAACAATCGTATTGGTTTAGGATCTACTCCTTTATATTATCCTTGTTTTCACCAATTTCGCTCCTCATTTGTGGCGATATTTCTATTTTTAAATCTCTGGATTTTTCTCAGATTTGGCTGCCAGGTTACCTCGTCGTTATTTTCATAACATTTAAAATTTCATAAAAATCTCCGAAACATAGCAGATTCTGGGTTCACAGTATATAGAGCCACTCTCCGATGCGAAATATGTCAGTCTGCCTGCGCTAAATGGTTTGGTTTTCTTATGGCGTCTAATAAACAAGTTATCGTAATAAACGTAAAAAGGGTAATGTATGATGCTGGTATAAATACAAAGTTATACTCTTGAGTATTATGTAAAAATTGACCAAATATTCGGATGTGCTTATTATACTGGTTTGAAAATTTTCAGATGTCATAAATAGCTAACGCAGATAGTGCAGGCAGGAAAGAACTTTGATTTTCCATACAACCTACAATTTCAAAACAGGAATTAAAACCAAACCCCTAGGGTAACAAAAATATTATTTTTTATCCCAAAGCATTGAACTCTACTAAATAAGGTATTTTTCAACTCAGTTGAACACAGAACAGCATGGGCCCAAGGCTGTAAGAAAACGTATTCATCGCCTTTGTTATGCTTTCTTAAAATGTTCGTTTAGTTCCGAGTTGTGAAGGCAGCCGTGCGGTGCGATGAGCCGACAACGATCGTATTGGTTTAGGATCTGCTCCTTCCCATTATCCTTGTTTACGCCGATTTTGCACTTCATTTGCGGCGTTTTGATCCAATTATAGGTATTCATTGAAAATTGATGCTATTGACTTTGTTTTGTCTGCGCATCTCTTAATATCTTTCTTAAAATGCATTTTATTCATAACTTACCCAATTATTACTAGATAATAGTATTGAACAATACTTGAAATTTCTATATGAAAAGAGATTCGAATTTTAATAAACAATTTTAAGATTACTTTCCATCATTGTCATATTTAATTTATGAGGAACGTAAGTATATGTACGTTTGTTGTTATACTTACATTAAATTCAAAATTTCTTGTCCCTGACCTGTGTATGAGTAAACTAACAGGCATAGTAAAACAACACAGTAAACAAGCAGCACAGTAAACAATAGAGTAAACAAGCAGACATAATAAACAACAGAGTAAACAAGCAGACATAATAAACAACAGAGTAAACAAGCAGACATAATAAACAACAGAGTAAACAAGCAGACAATAAACAACAGAGTAAATAAGCAGACATAATAAACAACAGAGTAAACAAGCAGACATAATAAACAAGAGAGTAAACAAGCAGGCAGGTCACCTGCCCGCTCAACACCAAAGGAACCTCCAGTGCGTCATTCACTTTTAGCTGCTTTCGTCTTTCCTTCCACACTCTTTCACCAACAAGCATTTCCCTCACTGTAACTCATGGCCTGTAGATACTAATAATTCTGGCAAAGAACGCCGAATTCGAAAATTATTTACACGAACGTTTGTAGACGCAGTTCAAACGAATTGTTCCCAACAATTATGTTCATTCCACCGAATCATGCTACAACGAATTGTTCCGTGGCAAAAGTTTCACTGTTCATGTTCAATTCAGTGCCCATTTCTTTAACTGCAGCTTAGCACCGCTACGTAGTACGATATAAGCGGGAGTTTAAAATTAACTTGCCCGCTTAACTTCGCCCAGTTCAAACTTACCTACTGTCTTCACTAAGTGTGTCTTATACGCTAAAATCTTAATAGACGCCGGGCAGAGTTTCACAAACCTCGTATAAATTTAAAAGAATGCGAAAAAGTTGTACCTGTATGTACACGATTGGACGGACACTAGTTTAAAGTTTTACCGCGAATGCTATTTCAACTATGGCGATAAAAGTGGCTTTTGTTATTAAAATAAGTCACTATAAATTGGAAGGAGTTTCTTAATTTTACATTACGCATGAATTTATTAACGATTAGTAATAATAAGATATCTCAGAAGTTGGTAAAGCTCGCCAACCCGCATTGGAGCAGCGTGGTGGGTCTAAACTCTAAGTTCTCTCTCCGAAGGTGAGATGAAGCCTGTGCCCAGCCGTGGGACGTAAAAAGGCTGTAGTAGTGGTTGATGGTCTTCTTCGTAGGACTATGTCCGTCTTTGAGATGCAATTTACCTTTTATTATATACTATTAGTAAGGACATCATCGCCCTACCATGTTTTCTAGCATCCTGAATGAATGAATGATATTCCGCTAATATCTCTCTATGAAATACAACGTAATCAAGTTCAGAGCGCATTCAACTCAACGCACCTCTCGTCGAATCAAGTGATTTATTAATTACACGCGATGCATCGCCAATAAAACTGAATCAAACAAACAAACTGAACTCCGGAACGTAATAGAATATCGATCCGTCTAAACGGTTGGGACGCACACTTTTGAATCACCCACTGGCTCTAACACTAGCTCGGAATGTATACATTATGAGTCAATCTAGATACAAATAAATAAAATTCAAGTGCCTATGGTTTCGAAATAACTGATTCTTAATAAGCTCATATAATGATTATTTGAACGACAACATAACTCAATAACAGAATATTTTAAAAAGTTTGTCCAAATTTTGAATTGCGGAATCGATTTTGACAGGACTTTCAGAGGCTGATTACGCAAGGAATGCTCTAGGCTACTTTTATAATTTTCATCTCAGAAATATTTAATACCAACTGCCTCAGTAGTCTAGTGGTTGGCGTTGTCGATTGCGATCACGAGGTCCTGAGTTTGATTCCTAGGCTGGGCTAAAAATAATGAGGTAGAAATTCTCAGTGCCAATCCGAAGTTGGAAATTGGCAGTGTTAGATACACCCTCGTGCCTCGGTGAACAAGGCATCCCATCGGACTATGAGTGAGAAGGAATAGAGAGTGCACTGAGAGTGAAGGAATAGAGAGTGCACCTTAAACTTGTGATGAAATTATCACCGATAACTTGAAGTATGAAACTTAATAGAATATTGACCCGGGCTAAACGGCCGGGTCACTTTGACACCCCATGCAACACTCTCGGGCCGCAACGGCAGGCTTAGCCGCCGGCTTCTCGTCAACACGCGGGATTATATTCGGCTATAGCCGGCTAGGGTTTCGGGGGGACTTTATTTACATTTCGGTGCGCGTTTAAGCCAATTGATTAATACGGGTACAGCAAGCTTGCCTTGTGGTGACATGACATAACTTGTAATCCCTTGGCAGCGTCTTGCAAACAATTCGTCGCTTCAAGTGCCGTAGGTTTCATCGTATTTATTTCATGTCCACTTTTGGGCATAGGTCTCTTGAAATCGTGCATTGTAGAGTTTACATCTTTATTTTTTATTGAATGATAGGCTTACGCTTGACGACAATATTGGAACGCGCTTGCCTAGAAAATGCCTATTCACTCCTGGAAACACGGACGCCGGAAGGGCGTTCCACACCCTAGTGGTCTCTCATCTTATATCGGTATCTCCTGACGATGCTCCGGTGTTGGAATGAAACTTGCGTCGAGTGTTGTTTGGTGTGTAGAGGGTTTGTGTGGTGTTGCGTGGTGGTGCGTGTTGTTTGCTTGGTTGTTTGTGTTTCCTGCATGTTTGGCAGCGGGGCGGGCGGTGCATAGTGCATGCTGCATGTTGTACAATAAATATTTGTCTGTTTTAGCGGAGTACAGCGAAATAATTTTGTTTTTAATTATATATATCAGTTGTTCGTACTGTCACACTTGTGATATTATAACGGCGAAAGTTGTTTGTTACTCTTTCACGCGACAACTACTGACCGGACTTGGCTGAAATTTAAAATGGAGATAGATTATACCCTGGATTAACACATGGGCTACTTTTTATCACGGAAAATGTTGAAAAAAAAAAAAAAAAACGAAATTTTCTATAGCAATCTATAGCTACAGCTATAGGTAGTATACCTACTCGTACTATAGCAAGCTTCCTTGAAAGTAAACGTTGGAAAAGCGAGCGGGAACGGGAACCGGAAATCCACGATTCCCTCGGGATTAAAATCGGGATTTGTGAAAAACCGAAATTCACGTGGGCGAAGCCGCTGGCAAAACCTAGTGTGATTATATTCTATTTAGGTTAATCTCCATAATGTATATGGTTATATTAAGGCATCTAACGATGTAACACAGGTCGGTTAACGCCGCGTTACGGCGCTTTACACCGCTTAATCAATAATAGCAGCATTCCGACACGATGCCGACAGTTTGTTGAGCATCAACGCCGCGGGGGTCGCGGGTGAGGGGGGTACTGAGCAAATGATCGCTTTATGCATCACTGGTTATTAGCAACGCACCGCCAATGTCTTATTAATCCGTTTAACTGCCTCGTTGGTCTAGCGGTGAGCACGGGAAATATTGTAGTCCCGGGAAAACAAACAGAAAAAAAAATGATTCAATTTCTGCTTGCTGCTAAAATCGTTTTGGGGTGTAAGTGGCCTAAATTCCACATATGTGGCCAAAGTCAACCTCACCTGCACGCGGTACACCCTGCCAATATGCTAACGAGGCCCTGACGCTCACAGTCGCCTCTACGAGTCGTTGTGCCTGATACCACACAACTTAATCTGGATGGTATCACCGCTTTGTGGTAGGATTCTACCCCGAATCCGCCTGGCTAGCGACCACACTTCAGCCGTAATCTGCCGCAAAGCATCCGTGTGTTCCGGCAGCGAGCAGAAGAGCCAGTCCCCTTCGTCAAAAGCCGGCAACGTATTAGTGATTCCTCAGGTGCTGCTAATGTTCATGGGCGGCGGTAATCACTTAACATCAGGTGACCCGCTTGCTCGGTTGCCCGCTATTCCTATAAAAAAAAATCATGGGAATTAATTGTTTTTGAATATAAAGCGAAAAATCTGACTAATAATCAACAGATGATGGATTGAGTAATCCGAGAGCCACCCTGCAATCGAACCCAGAACCTCCATTTATAAGACGTTTCATCCGCGTGAAGTTAGGTTTTTATAACATGCCCTAGTAGCAATTTTCGTTGGGGGTTTGTTGCCAACGGTAGCCAACGGTTGGTAACATGTTGGGAGATGGTGGTTGAGATGCCAACTAAGTCCCTCTGTAAGGCCAACTGCATGAAATGTTACGTTACGTCATGCAATATTGCCAACAATCTTGTAACGTTGGGCCAACCTTCGCCATAGTTGGTTTAAAAACAAGGTATAATCATACTGTTGGTCCAACGTTGGCCTAACTACAGACTACAGCGTTGTAATATATGCAAATTATGTAACGTTGGGCCAACCTTCGCTATAGTTGGTTGAACAACAAAGTGTAATCATACTGTTGGTCCAACGTTGGCCTAACTACAGACTACAGCTTTGTAATATATGCAAAATATGTAACGTGGGCCAACGTTCGCTATAGTTGGTTGAACAACAAAGTATAATCATACTGTTGGTGCAACGTTGGCCTAACTACAGACTTCGGCGTTGTAATATATGCAAAATATGTAACGTTGGGCCAACGTTCGCTATAGTTGGTTGAACAACAAGGTATAATCATACTGTTGGTGCAACGTTGGCCTAACTACAGACTTCGGCGTTGTAATATATGCAAAATATGTAACGTTGGGCCAACGTTCGCTATAGTTTGTTGAACAACAAGGTATAATCATACTGTTGGTGCAACGTTGGCCTAACTACAGACTTCGGCGTTGTAATATATGCAAAATATGTAACGTTGGGCCAACGTTCGCTATAGTTGGTTGAACAACAAGGTATAATCATACTGTTGGTGCAACGTTGGCCTAACTACAGACTACAGCGTTGTAATATATGCAAGATATGTAACGTTGGGCCAACGTTCACTATAGTTGGTTGAACAACATGGCATAATCATACTGTTGGTGCAACGTTGGCCTAACTACAGACTACAGCGTTGTAATATATGCAAAATATGTAACGTTGGGCCAACGTTCGCTATAGTTGGTTGAACAACAAGGTATAATCATACTGTTGGTGCAACGTTGGCCTAACTACAGACTTCGGCGTTGTAATATATGCAAAATATGTAACGTTGGGCCAACGTTCGCTATAGTTGGTTGAACAACAAGGTATAATCATACTGTTGGTGCAACGTTGGCCTAACTACAGACTTCGGCGTTGTAATATATGCAAAATATGTAACGTTGGGCCAACGTTCGCTATAGTTGGTTGAACAACAAGGTATAATCATACTGTTGGTGCAACGTTGGCCTAACTACAGATTTCGGCGTTGTATTGTATTGTATTGTATTTATTTATTAAAAGACAACATAGGTCCAGGTGTTAGTTACAATTGTATACTTATTAACTATGTTAGTTTATTTAATTTATGTAATTAATATAACTATTTACTATAGCTGACATCCAGTGTTTCTTGATAGCACTATCCTGCCTGTCAGCTAGCACCTTCAGAATAATGTTGGAACTGCTTTCAACTCTACTTTTAAGGGAGGCGATTTTCTTCCGTATGATTGCAAAGAAGCCGTCCACTCGACTCTCCGCAAACATACCGGACGCACTACAGTATCGAGGCAATCCCAACACTACTCCGAAGATGTTATTATATTGTACACGGAGGGCATTAAGGGATCTTTGGGTATAGCTAACCCACAGAGCGCTCGTATACAAGGACTGACAAAAGGACTTAAATAAAGTTATTTTTACTTCTTTTGTGCAACGAGCAAATCTGCGTGCCAGCATATTCCCTCTGACCGCCAACGCCCTCCGCTCCCTATCTATGTCACAATCATCTCTCAAGTCCGCTGTTACAATATGACCCAGGTAAGTAAACTTATATACCCTGATTAACTCTGTGCCATACAGTCTGACAGGAGGCACATAGCTGGGAGATATGCTGCCCGCCGCAAAGACCATAAGCATGCTTTTCTTAGTATTATACTTAAGTCCATGCTTTTCAGCATAGGTTTCGCAGACAAGCAGCAGATCTCTCAGCGCGCACACCGAGGGGCTCAGCAGCACCATATCATCCGCATAACTGATGTTATTAATCATTTGATTATCGATAGAACATCCTGCATGCATGCTGCTGAGCGCCACGATCAACTCGTTTACGTACAGGCTGAAAAGCTTTGGAGAGCTGCGCCCACCTTGTCTCACGCCACACTCTAGCCTGTAGGTGTCGGAGTACACCCCTGCCCATCTTACCTGGTTCTGTTGGTTGCCATACCAGATCCTAAATATATTGATGAGTTCATGTGGCATACCAGTGCCTTTAAGTTTTTCCCAGAGTATCGGGTATGAAACCAGGTCAAATGCTTTTGAGAGGTCCAAGAAACAGGCATACACTGGTGTTTTTCTACTTGTATAGTACTTGACAGTCTCCTTTAGGGTCAACACTGCGCTCTCAGTGGAAAGTCTGGTCCTAAAGCCGAATTGAGCATTATGTAAGTCTAAGTATTGATCCAGATGTCTATCCAGCAGACCGTCCAGGACCTTAGCTGTTATAGTAGCTAATGAAATTGGCCTATAGTTTTTGACATCAGACATGTCCCCCGTACTATCTTTCGCCACTGGCACGACCACATTCCTCATCAAATCCCCAGGCAAAAACGAGTGTGTTGTAATATATGCAAAATATGTAACGTTGGGCCAACGTTCGCTATAGTTGGTTTAACAACAAGGTATAATCATACTGTTGGTCCAACGTTGGCCTAACTACAGACTACAGCGTTGTAATATATGCAAAATATGTAACGTTGGGCCAACGTTCGCTATAGTTGGTTTACCAACAAGGTATAATCATACTGTTGGTTCAACGTTGGCCTAACTACAGACTACAGCGTTGTAATATATGCAAAATATGTAACGTTGGGCCAACGTTCGCTATAGTTGGTTGAACAACAAGGTATAATCATACTGTTGGTGCAACGTTGGCCTAACTAAAGACTACAGCGTTGTAATATATGCAAATTATGTAACGTTGGGCCAACCTTCGCTATAGTTGGTTGAACAACAAGGTATAAGGAACAACAAGGTAGGTTAAACCAACTATAGCGAAGGTTGGCCCAACGTTACATAATTTGCATATATTACAACGCTGTAGTCTGTAGTTAGGCCAACGTTGGACCAACAGTATGATTATACCATGTTGTTCAACCAACTATAGTGAACGTTGGCCCAACGTTACATATCTTGCATATATTACAACGCTGTAGTCTGTAGTTAGGCCAACGTTGCACCAACAGTATGATTATACCTTGTTGTTCAACCAACTATAGCGAACGTTGGCCCAACGTTACATATTTTGCATATATTACAACGCCGAAGTCTGTAGTTAGGCCAACGTTGCACCAACAGTATGATTATACCTTGTTGTTCAATCAACTATAGCGAACGTTGGCCCAACGTTACATATTTTGCATATATTACAACGCTGTAGTCTGTAGTTAGGCCTACGTTGGACCAACAGTATGATTATACCTTGTTGTTCAACCAACTATAGCGAAGGTTGGCCCCACGTTACATAATTTTCATATATTACAACGCTGTAGTCTGTAGTTAGGCCAAAGTTGGGCCAACAGTATGATTATACCTTGTTGTTCAACCAACTATAGCGAACGTTGGCCCAACGTTACATATTTTGCATATATGACAACGCTGTAGTCTGTAGTTAGGCCAACGTTGCACCAACAGTATGATTATACCTTGTTATTCAACCAACTATAGCGAACGTTGGCCCAACGTTACATAATTTGCATATATTACAACGCTGTAGTCTGTAGTTAGGCCAACGTGAGACCAACAGTATGGTTATACCTTGTTGTTCAACCAACTATAGCGAACGTTGGCCCAACGTTACATAAATTGCATATATTACAACGACGAAGTCTGTAGTTAGGCCAACGTTGCACCAACAGTATGATTATACCTTGTTGTTAAACCAACTATGGCGAAGGTTGGCCCAACGTTACAAGATTGTTGGCAATATTGCATGACGTAACGTAACATTTCATGCAGTTGGCCTTACAGAGGGACTTAGTTGGCATCTCAACCACCCGGTCCGCCCCGGCTTCGCCCGTGGTACATAATATTATATAGCCTATAGCACTCAAGGAAAGAATTTTTGAAATTGGTCCAGTAGTTTCCGAGATTAGCGCGTTCAAACAAACAAACTCTTCCGCTTTATTATATTAGTATAGATTTCTATACAATAAATTACAAAAAAAAAATTGATCGATATGAAGTTACACCTTCCTATTCATAATAAAGCTTAACTAACTAACTTACCTAAGTAAAAAACTTACTCCTACAACATCTCATCATCATCATCATCATCATGATCAACCCATTACTGGCTCACTACAGAGCACGGGTCTCCTCTCAGAGTGAGAAGGGTTTTGGCCATAGTCTACCACGCTGGCCAAGCAGATTGGCAGACTTCACACACTTCTGAGAACGTTATGGAGAACACTCAGGCGTGCAGGTTTCCTCACGATGTTTTCCTTCACCGTTAAAGCAAGTGATATTTAAATACTTAAAACGCACATAACTCCGAAAAGTTAAGAGGTGCGTGCCCGGGATCGAACCCACGACCTCCGATTAGATGTCAGTCGTCCTAACCACTAGGCTATCGCTACACTACTACTACAACATCTGCTTCATCATAAAGCCGAAATAAATATCCATTGTAACACCGATTTTAGTACTTGACCTGTGAAACCAGATGGCGCTAGTAATACGTTAAGTCGCGCTACATTTGACCGCGGGTCCGCGTATATATATCGGCCGGCTTATGTTGGTAAATCATTCTAATCCTTACTCGGTACTTAAACGGGTAACGAACTCTGCATCCACACCTGCTGGGACAGAGTTTAACGCTAGTTTTAGTACCAAACTATGTAGGTGGCATGAACCCTTGCATCCACATCTGCTGGGACAGGGCGTTCTGGCCATTGTAAGCAAATCAACTACTAGCCAACGTAGGCATACAGTATGAATTCCTTTGTTGGGCCATTGTAAGCAAATCAACTACTATCCAACGTAGGTATACAGTATGAATTTTTTCATTGGGCCATTGTAAGAAAGTAAACTAACAGCCAACGTAGGTATACAGTATGAATTCTTTTGTTGGGCCATTGTAAGCAAATCAACTACTATCCAACGTAGGTATACAGTATGAATTTTTTCATTGGGCCATTGTAAGAAAATAAACTACCAGCCAACGTGGGCATACAGTAGGAATTCTTTTGTTGGGCCATTGTAAGCAAATCAACTACTAGCCAACGTAGTTATACAGTATGAATTTTTTCATTGGGCCATTATAAAAAAATCAACAACCAGCCAACGTGGATACACAGTATGAATGCTTTTGTTGGGCCATTATAAGAAAAGCAACGACTAGCCAACGTAGGTATATAGTATGAATTCTTTTGTTGGGCCATCATGAGAAAAGCAACGACTAGCCTACGTTGTTGGCTAGTCGTTGGTTGAAAGTCGTTGGCTCGGGTCAAGTGGGCCAACCGCTTTTCAACCGTTGGAACCACGTTTTTTAGGGATGACAAGCCTAACTGTTGGCCAACCAAACTAGGGACAGAGGCCCAACCAACAGCCAACGCAAATTGCTACTAGGGTGCAATCAACCCTCCGTTTTGTCCTTGATAAAAAGTATCCTATGTCACTCTCTCCAGGTTCTCAACTATACCTGTGCAAGAGCCGCATCGATCTACAGCTCTGTTGCGACGTGATTGAACAAACCGACGAACAAACTATAATATCAGTAGGAAAGCGCTCATTGCTGAGCCAGCGTCAAAAATGTTAAAACATGAGATAAACCGACCGAAAAAATAAATTAATTAAAAGATATAATTAAAAAGCGCGAATCAAATTAGTCCCGTTCCGGCTCAGGGTGACGTCCGACGCGATCAAATAAACTGCGAGCGCGAGAAATGTGGAATGCGAGTAATTTGCAGTGTGTATATTTTATCTGTACCTATTCTTTACCAACAAAAAAAAAACTTTGGTGACGAGAGTTGCAAGATGATAGTTTCAAAATCTCAACGCAGCCATATCAGTAGAATCCCGATTATAAAATAAAATAAATAAAAATAAAAAAGCCTTTTATTCATCCTTAATATTTACAATTATTTCATTTCATGCATTATTTTATTAACATTATTTTAAAAATAAAATAAAATATAATAAAATAGAGAATTTGGAATACTTATTAAATTTAGATAAAAATGTAAACAAAAGCAAATGTCATTAATTTACACAATAATAATTTCTAAGTGGATAATAATAATAATAATACAATAATAATAATTTCTAAGTGGATTATGTCATTTTTTTATTTTTTATTTTTTTAAGGATCTCTCTTTGAGTAAAGGCCTCCTCCAGATTTTTCCAAGTCTTTCTGTCTAGAGCTTTTTTTATCCAGTTGATTCCACATATTTCTTTAATTTCCCTATCCCAACTTTCTAGTGGTCTGCCTCTTTGCCGTTTTCCAACCGGTCCACTCCATTCTGTTACTGTCTTCGTCCATCTTTTATCATCATATCGGGTTAAATGCCCTGCCCATTTCCACTTTAACTTCATAGAATGTTCTAGAGCATCAATAGCTTTGGTTTTTTTTCTTAAAGTTGTGTTTCTCGTCTTGTGTATTCTACGTAAGCCAAGAATGCTCCGCTCCATTGCTCTCTGAGTGGTTTGGATCTTATTTTTAGTATATTTGTTAAATATCCAGGTTTGGCTAGCATAAGTAAGACAAGGTAGCAGACATGAGTCCATTATTTTTGTTTTTAAATTTATAGGTAAATCTGACTTGAGTATGTACTTATAAGCCCAAAATTTATTCCATGTAATTTTTATACGTCTTTCGAGTTCATCTCGGTGTCTTGATTTTTTAAATGAAATTTGTTTGCCAAGATATATATACTCTTGAACATATTCTAGTGGAGTATCTTGAACGCGTATAGCTTTTTCGACGCTGTTAGTCATAACTTTTGTTTTGGTAGTATTTAACTCAAGGCCTATTTTGAGGCTTGCAGAATTCAGGTCATTAATCATTTTTTCGAGATTATTTGCTGTTTCAGAAAAGAGGACAATGTCGTCGGCAAATCTTAAATTATTTAAGTATGTTCCGTTAATACATATTCCTTTTTGTGACCAGTCAAGATTTTTCATTATATTTTGAAGTACTATAATGAAAATCCTCGGAGATATTGGGTCGCCTTGTCTGGCGCCTCTACATATTTTTATTTCTGGTCCTTTTCTGTCCAGCTTGACTCTACTTATACTCTTGCTATAAATATCTTTAATCAGATCTATGAGTTCTTCAGGTGTATTGTTTTCTTTTAGAGCCTTTACATAATCAATAAATGCCAAATACAATGGGCGTGTGTGATCTTGAAATTTCTCTATAATTTGATCAAGTGTGTGTATGTGATCGGTGGTTGAAAAGCTCTTCCTGAAACCTGCCTGTTCAACTGGCTGGTATTTGTCTGTTATTTCTGATAGACGTTGCTCCAAGCAGGTGGCTAGAAGTTTGTAGAGGCAAGGTTGAAGGCTAATGGGCCTATAATTTCCAATATCGCAAGGGTCTCCTTTCTTGTAGAGTAGGATTATATCGGATTCGGCCCATTTTTTTGGTATTTTCCTTTCTTCAATAATTTTGTTAAAAAGCAGAGTTAAAGGTCTTGACAGTAGAGTTCTTCCAACTTTCAACATTTCATTTGAAATTTCGTCTGGACCGCTGCTTTTATCTATTTTTAATTTTTCTAGCTTTTTTAATATTTCTGTTTCTGTAAATCTTGTTAGCTTTTCACCATTGTAGGTAATGACTCTACTTGCCTCTGAAGTGATATTATCGTCTTTAAGTGATGGAGTGCGATTGCTATACAGTTTTTTGTAAAACTCTGTAGCTATATATGTATGATTTCAGATCTGGAATGAGTTATATCTCTAGACGTGTTTAAGCAAGGGATCCACCGTTTATTCGGGTTGAGTTCTCTATCACTTTTTTTTAAACTGCCTGATCTGATTAAGTGTTTCTCAATCGTTTTAAGTCTATACTCGTGATATTCCCTATGAATTTGTCTGGAAATGAGTTTGTATAAATTTTTCAGCTCTATTTTTTCGTCTTTACTTAAAGGGGTTTTGTGTTTTAATTCGTTTCTTCTTCTTATCAAATTTTTTGTATCTTTAGTTATAATTGAATGATTTTCCGAGTTCATGTCCGGGCTGTGCTTTATGCTACTTAAAATTGCTGATTTTATTGCTAGGTAGAAGGACTCTACATTCTTGGGTTCTGACATAGAGCCAATGTTTTCTTTTAGGTTTGTAAGATAATTCTTTTCGTCTTGGGCTGTCTTGAAACGAGTGATGGTGCTTCCATAGTGAGCTCTACTTTTTTTTAATTTCTTTATTTTTATTGTGCCTCTCACAAGTCTATGGTCGCTGGCAAAGGAGAATTGATTTATTACTTCTATATTGGTAAATTGGTTCTTGAAATTGGATAATATATAGTCTATTTGACTTTTGTTTCTCTTTGGGGAAATCCAAGTCCAAAGAGACTTTTGTTTTTTTTTAAATATGCTATTAATGATAGTCAAGTTGTTCTATAAAGCAAAATTGATTAGTTTGCTGCCTCTTTTATCTCTTTTTCCAAAGCAGCTCTCACCTAGGATTTTATGTTCACTTCGCAATTTTTGGCCGACTCTAGCGTTGAAGTCACCCATGATAATTATGTTCTTGCTGCATTTTTTTATTGTTTCATGTAAGGAATCGTAAAATAAATCTATATCTCTATCTGTAGAGCCGCTAGTTGGTAAATAAACTTGGATAATAGAGATTTCCAGTGTTGATAATTTTAAGTTTAATATACATATTCGTTCTGAAATCCCTTTAAAACTTTCAATACAATTTTTAAGATTCGATTTTATGAGAAATCCAACTCCATATTGTCCTTTGGTTTCTCCATAGTAGCAGAAAATGTGTTTTGAATCTTCTACTATATTATACCCAGTTCTTCTTATTTCAGAGAGGCCAATTATATCATATTTAATATGTGATATTGATTCTTTAAACTCTATAAGCCGTTCTTCAGACAATAGTGATCGAGCATTGTAAGTACAAATGTAGAGTAGTTGATCTGGAGGGTTGTGGTCTTTATCCCCCGCGGTGACCGGCCGTGTTGGGGGATATAGAGAGATCGCTGGTTCATGTCATTTAGTGTTTGAAGAAGTTTCGGTAGGCTGATATACAGGGCTTTTAATACGGTCATTTGTAGATTGATTCCTAATAAGATATTGTGATATTTCTACTTTATTTTTCTTTTGGGATTTGCTGGAGCTCGAATTTCTTGTTGAATGTGTATTTTCAGGCGAATGTGATAAATTTCTCTTGTGACGTTCATTTTGTTGGTTTGGCTTGGGTAGAATCACTAGTTTGTCATATTTAATGAAGGCTCTATTTCCTTTGTCTTTCTCTACTTTCAGTTGACTTTGTAATTTTTTTCTTTCTTCGATGACTTCAGGGGGAAAATCTTGCTTTATGTAATAAGAAGTGTTACTAAGAGAGTTCTTGTTTTTAAGCAGCTCTATCTTTTTTCCCATAGTGCTCAATGTAACGATAATCGGTCGTATTTTAATTGATTTCTTCCCTGCACGTCTTACGTATTCTATATCTTCTTTTTGACAATTAATGTGCATGTGTCCATTTATCAAATCAACTATCTTATTTTGGAGATCAAAATAGTTTCTCTCCGTTTCTTCCACCCCGAAAAATACCACATTTTTCTTCCTCATAGACCTATCAAGTTGTTGTATTCTGCGCCCTTGTTCTTCTGTAATTTTTTCCAATTTTATTTGCCTAGACTCTAAAGTAATGAGTTTTTCATCGATATAACTTTTTATGTCGCTTGTGATGCTTTTTTTCATTTCTTTCAATTCAATCGACTGTTCTTCAAATCTCAAGTGTAAGTTTTTAATCATTTCTGTAAGTTGCTCCATACTGATTATTATGATTGATTAATATGTCGCCACCTAGTGATATTCGTAATAATTGTGTTGCTGTTGATTACTTGTGCCCTCTTGCGGCGATACGTAGAATGATGTCGTATCAGAGCTGTATCAGAGTATTGGTTCTAGGAATAAGTTCAAGGTTGACTCAATAGATGGCGGTGTAATATTATAATGATTACGTGATGATTTTGCAGAAAAATATTGTAATATTTTTAGGTTATTTTTATATATTTCATACATCTAATATCCGATTTATTGATTTCTCACTAGTTTTTAACAACCGCTTGCAATTTTATTAGGCAATAACACTGTTAAAGTTCAAAAAATTGTGTAGCACTGTTTAAACAACAATGTTTATTGACTGATGTAATGAACACTTGATTTTCAGTTTTTGTTTTATTTTTTTGATTTCACTCTGGTTTGCAGTCTTCTTAGGTCTTCAAAACATTGCAATTTTGTCCAAATTATTATTTTTTAGTAAGTTTTGGCACTGTTTTAATAACGATATTTAGGTCACTTTTCCACACTGTTTTTTAGCACTAGTCCTTGTTAAATCTCTAGATTTTTATTTAATTTCCACGATTTGCTATCTGATAAAACTTATGTACTATATTTGAAACTTATTTTTTGGCAAAATCTAATTAAAAACTTTAAAAATATACGGAGACAACTCAAGATAATGTTAACGGTCGCACTGCAGCGCCATCTCTCGAGAATCCCGATTATCCGGATCAAATAAAACCAGGAGTATTCCGTATAATCGAAAATCTGGATATAGCCCAGTCAATCTACTACCAAAATCGACAAATAAAAATAAAAACTCTTATAGTTTTGGAAATTGACCTAAAATGTTCTTTGAGACTTCCTCTATAACATATCCAAAACCCCCATATGGGGGGGTGCGGAACCGGCCGCCATTTTGAATTTTAGGTCCCTTTTTTTGGTTTTTTGCAAATATCTCGAAAATCTGTACTTCTAGCATTTTAACTACTTCTGATAAAAGTTTTTAAATAAAATTTTCAACAAATTTGGTTCCATTCATTTTTACTCTAAGGTTATTACTTTAGGAGCTACAGGGTGTTTAAGTTAACAGAGAGATAAAAAATAGGTATTTAAGAATACGCGCGGCGTCGTTTATAAAAATAATATTCACTATCGCTCACATTTTTATTTTACAATAAGCAAGCTCATAGTCATCTACCGACCCAACATAAAAACTGGCCAAGTGCGAGTCGGACTAACACACGAAGGGTTCCGTACCATAGAGCAAAAAGAAAAGTTTATTGTATGGGGATTCTTTAAATTTTAACTTTATTTTATTTTCATTATTTTTCTTTTACCCTTTGTTGGCTCTGTTTTACCCTTTTATTAAAACTATGATCTTGTAACATTTGTCACAAAAGTTTTGTTTTACTTATTGTTAGTAAAAAGTAGGGAAGGTTTCCGAATGATAGGGCTCCGTTTTGCCCTTTGGGTACGAAACCCTAAAAAGTTTAAACTATAATGATGACTTTGTAACTCTCACTCATCTTCCTTATAAAAAACTAACTAAACTATAAAGTACATAATATCTAATTTCATGACAACTCTAGCAAGGTAGACGTCACAAACAAAACTAGACAAAAGAAAAAACAACGCTAAAATTGAGCTTAATATCTAGTGGTAGGATTCCAAAAAATGCGAATTTTTAACTGGAAAAAGACGCTGAATAGACGACAAACAGATAGACGTACAGATAAACTTTCGCATTTATGATAACTAACTTGGCTGGAGTGTGGAATTATACTCCAACTGTAGTTCGTTGCGTTGATTCGGTGTTTGTTCACAATTTGTGCAACGCAATAAAGAGTTTTGATTGAGTTTCCGTATAATCTCATTTGTGCGATTGATATTATGAGAGGCGTTGTTTTTTTAATCGCACGAAGCTTATATTAAGTTAAAATATTTTTTTACTAGCGGTCCGCCCCGGCTTCGCCCGTGGTACATATATAGCCTATAGCACTCAAGGATCACTTACATATCCAACGGTGAAAGAATTTTTGAAATCGGTCCAGTAGTTTCTGAGATTAGCGCGTTCAAACAAACAAACTCTTCCGCTTTATTATATTAGTATAGATAATAATTTATGACTCATGGCCTGTTTCACACCCTTCTGATAAGTGTCGGATAGCCTAAACTATTATTGTCACTTTCTCACTTTATGTCGAGTGACAAATACAAAAGTCGTAGATAGCTATCCGATACTTATCAGAAGGTGGTGAAACAGACCCTTAACAACTTATCATATAGATAACTAGATGATGCCCACGGCTTCGCCCGTGTGGATTTAGGTTTTTAAAAATCCCGTGGGAACTTTTGATTTTCCAGTACGAAAAGTAGCCTATCTGTAGTAACCCGTCACCAAAACAGAAAAATTCCGTGGGACCCCCACGATTTCGGAATGCAATTCCTTACAGCATCAGGGTTGAGGAGTTGAATATGTACCAACTCGAGTTCATTCAACGATAAAGTCTTTAATTGGTATCCCCAATATCAATTTAACCTTTAAGTACCGACATACTATTTTAGTTACATAAGTACCGACGTGAGGTCTGCCAGACCACCATAGTTTTCCAATCGAAAACTTTTGTGTTTCTTATTATTCTCCTAAAAAAATGTTACTATGTATTGTTAAATATCTACTTATTGTATAAATTAAACAAAATGTAGAAGTTTACACATTTATTACTAATTATAAGCATTAATATAGAAATTATAGATTCTTCGTTGGAAAAAAATAACTTTTATCTTAATAATTCATATGTATCAGTAATACTATTATTTTTTCTTAAAAACAATTTTTTCTTAAAGATTAATAGCTAGATAAATAATAAAAAATAAAAAAACCTTAATAATCAACCGTTTTCTCAAAAATCACAAAGTATCAAATTGCAGGAACTATCAAAGTTTACAAACAGTGTTTGCATATGCTTACTGCATTGTAGGCACACGTGTTTCACACAAGTATCACAGTCTGTTCAGGTGCTGAATTATGGTCACTCTCCAGCAGTAAAATTTGGGTAGATAACCTCAGATTCGGACTCTGAGCTCTCATTTAGCCATTCCACTAAAAGTTCTTGGTGGTCTTTATATTGAAGCAGTGTTTGATATCTTTTCTTACCTATAGGAACAAATTTATTTTTATTTATGGCTGACCGTTTCATGCCTGAAGAACCTGGCTAATCCATTGTTATAACTGACTGAAAATAAAAGAGAAAACAATATAATCTGAAAAAAGTCGCATCCAAAAAAAGTTACATAAGTACCGACGAGTGGTCTGACAGACCACTCGTGATCTTATAAAAATCAAAACTTACCGAAATCGTACGCGCCAACACTGCCACTCTGTAGGAACGCTGCTGGGCGACTTTCCGAGGGGTACAGAGAAGCACAGGAGGATACTTTTTCGCTAACATAGGTAATCAGACTTTTCGACCTCTCGAGGTGTCTGTCAGACCACACGTCGGTACTTAAAGGTTAAATAACCGACAGTGCCTAAATCCCATTAGTTTTGGGGATCAGATCCCCTACAGCATCAGGATTGAGGAGTTGGAATCCAATTTTTTTGTAGGACAGTGTCGCAATGTTTCTCTATTGATTAAAAAAAAAATTACGCAAATCGGTTCAGAAATCTCGGAGATATCGGTGTACATAGGTAGAAAAACACAACTCATCCTTTTTTGAAAGTCGGTTAAAAAAGTAGCCTATGTTACTCCCTGGTTAATTCTCTACTTGTATGTGAAAGTCTCGTAAAAATCGGTTCAGCCGTTCCAAAGATTAGCCCGTTCAAACAGACAGACAGACAGACAGACAGACAGACAGACAGACAGACAGACAGACAGACAGACAGACAGACAGACAAAAATTTTAAAAACGTGTGATTCGGTTATGGTATCGTTCAAATAACCATATGAGCTTAATATGAGGTAGTTATTTCGATATTACAGACAGACACTACAATTTTATTTATTAGTATAGATTGAAGACTCTAACGTGTCGGTTAAGGGGTTCTGCTATAGAAACTCAGCAACTGCTGTTAAAAATTCAAAGTTTTATAATATTTTATCTATAACAATGTAACTTTTTAACCCCCGACGCAAAACCGACGGGGTGTTATAAGTTTGACGTGTCTGTGTGTGTGTGTGTGTGTGTGTGTGTGTGTGTGTGTGTGTGTGTGTGTGTGTGTGTGTGTGTGTGTGTGTGTGTGTCTGTCTGTTCCCCTGTGGCGCTCAAACGGGTGAAACGATTTGAATGCAGTTTTTTTTTGTTTGAAAGGTGAATTCATCGAGAGTGTTGTTAGCTATGTTTGAAGAAAATCGGTCCAAGATGGCCGCCGCTACAAAATGGCGGATTACATATTTTTTCACAACACCCTTAATATGGGTATATCAAATGAAAGTGCTTGACTAGTAGAATAGCACTATTACAAATCCAAGATGGCCGCTGCCACAAAATGGCGAATGTCGGGGGTTTTTTAAATTTTAAATTTTTACTTGTTAGAGCATCTTGTGGATATCTGACAGCAAAGACTTTTATATGCAACTTTGTCGGTGAGAAATTCATCAGTCGTCTAATAACCTCGACTAAGGTGTTACTGTTGTTGTTGTTACTGTTTGTGTAATGGCAAATCTAAATTCTGTCGGATTCATGTTATGAAAGTGTATACTCGTATAAAATAAATAAATAAATCATTTATATACTCATCTCAACCCTACAAAGAATTTCTATGTATTAGCAGACAGTAGATAATACGACAGTGTTATTAGTAGATAATAATACACTGAATATACTGTGAAGCAAACATAAGTATACAAACCTCTTCAAATATTTCATAGCTAAACAGCTAAACCTAGAAATTAGACTGCTCAACTACCGGGTGTATACCAGGCCCCAGGGTTAAATTGACAGTGTTCCTGCATTATCATTCAATAACTTGGACCGCCCTCGTGGACGCGGCCTTTGTAGTGGCTTCATGAATTATGTAACGCGTAATGCGTTGTGATGCCGCCTGCTCTGACGGCTGTCCGTCTGTCTATACCTGCCCCACGATTATCATGTGAAACCTTAACCGGACATGTAAACAATGATGACCTCCCTGGCACAGTGGTGAGCGCTGTGCTAGGTTCGATTCCCGGCAGGGGTAATTTGGGATTTTATAATTTCTAAATTGTTGTCTTTGATCTGATGGCCGCCGTGTCGCCAAACGATTAAATATCCGTCGGTACGATGTAGCGTAGAAACCGATCTGTGTGCTTAGTCTAAAGCGGAGCACTCGAAAACGAACTCGAAAACTATTGATCGATTTCAGAGTAAAATAGACCTAAAATGTCTTGTATTAAGGTTTGAATTCGAACAATACATTCAGCATTGTTCGAATGCTGAATGTATTGGCGAACTCAAACCTTAATACAAGCCATTTTAGGTCTATTTTACTCTGAAATCGATCAATAGTTTTCGAGTTCGTTTTCGAGTGCTCCGCTTTAGACTAAGCACACAGGCGTGTGGGTTTAATAAAAACTGCAATACCTCATCCAAGTTACCCCACTCCTACCTTAGACTGCATCGTCACTTACCATCAGATGAGATCGCAGTCAAGGGATAGCTTGGAGATGAAAAAAAAAACCGGTCAAGTGCGAGTCAGACTCGCGAACCGAGGGTTCCGTACTCCAGAAGAATAAGTACAATCTGTTTTTCATTAGTTTGTCTTAAAAGGTAAGGTGCTAATTAAGCTAGGCCTCTGAATTGTATGAGCGCTCATACAACTCTTATACAATCATACTCATACAATCTTGATTGGCTCAACTATGTATGTATGGGGAAAGGGTGTCCCCCAACTTGCTAGGTCCACCCGTTCCTGAGAAAATCGGTGGTGACACGGACAGACAGACGGACAGACGGACAAGAAAGTGATCTTATAAGGGTTCCTTTTTAGGGTTCCGTACCCAAAGGGTAAAAACGGAGCCCTATTAATGTCACTCGGCTGTCTGTCTGTCTGTCTGTCTGTCTGTCTGTCTGTCTGTCCGTCTGTCCGCCGGTCACAGGTCTCTAGCTCGCAGACGAAATGAGTTACAAACCTGAAATTTTGGTATTTGGTGTAAAACGTTGACCCAAAATCAAATATTGAATTAAAAATTGAATTAAATTATTTTTCAGGGGGGCTCCCATACATGAGAAAGGAGCCGGAAAAAAAAATTTTTTTTCTTACCCTAGCTTGTGGGGTATCATTGTTTAGAGCTCATTGAGTAGAGTACGAATATATATTTTTTTAATTTTTTGCTTAAAAAGTAAGGAAATGGGGGGTCATCAAAATTGTCAATTTTAGACCATTTTTGTGACGGGGGCTATCTAAAAAACTAAATTAGTTAGGAATATGATATTTCGGTATATTATGTACTATATGCTCTATTTGTACAACAAATACTGAAAACAACGATTCATAAAATAGTTTATAAGCTGTGACCAAAACAAACGAACTTATTTTGCGTTTTTCTTTCACGGTTTCTTGCGATGTCTAACTCGGAAATTAAATATTTCTTAGACCCAAAATATTATATTGTTCATAATTATGTACGGAACCCTGAAAGAGCGAGGCCCGACTCGCACTTGGCTGATTTTTTACCTTTTGAGGTACGGAACCCTAAAAAAAGAAAAGTAACCTAACCTACTTTGTAATCTTTGGTTAAGGCCTCCTTCAGATCAGACCGAACCAATTCAAAAGTTATTTCAAATAGCCACGGAATCGAACACGGGGCCTCCAACTTATAAGTCTACAATGCGATACAATTATAATATTAAGTTGAAGTAAGTTCATGATTAAGAATTAAACTGGCACTAATACAAAACTATAGGAATATTTTTTCCCAATCACCCGGCCCTTTATCACTGACTTCATTAACAGACAATTCTGAACCGAAATGACTTTTCTTGCGCCATTCAAAAGATTAAAACGCGCGTTCAGTTAAGAGGCGGGAACAAACTAAATAGAAATAAGGTTTTATTTTAGTTTTTTAAACGGTAAGTATTGCATGCATCTTGCAAGATTTTCTGTTTTTACTATACTCTACTATTATAAAATTGCGTATATAATAAAATTGTACATTATCACATATACCTACATTGTTAGTTTATCTAGGCGCACGAAGTGCGCCAGGCCAAGTTCCTCCGGCCTTGTCGCATGAGTGTGTTATTTACTACACGATCCATTTCGAGCTGTTTTGACCCCCCTCATAACTCTGGTTCGCGGGATAGTAATCCTACGAAATTTGAAATATAAGTTAAACTCGTGGATGTGATGATAAATTGAAAGTTTCAAATTTTCAAGTTGAACCGTTTCTGAGATACAGATGTTTGAAAATCACATAAAACAAGACCTACTCACTGACTGATCAAAATTATGACGCACTTCCCGTGTATGTGGAATGTTGAAATTTGGTAAGAAGATGAGTCTTAGTGTGTATATGAAGGAAAAAATCGAAAAATGTCCAAAAGTTGCATCAGACACTGACCAATTCAAAGATATATAAAAATCTGTCTGTTCCCACATCACACAAAAAATACTGAACAAATTTTCATTTTGTTTTAATAAATGTATTTTACTTTATTCGAAGCTATATATGGTTCTTGTTTCATCGAAATCGGTACACTATTTAGGGAGATGTGACTTTTTAAGTTTTCTAGCAAGGGGTCAATCTTACTGGTCTTGAGTTCTAATAAAAAGTAAAGTGTAGGTAAATAATAAAACGCCAAGAGGTATATTTTTTTATCGAAGTCGCGGGCGCGACTTTGTCGGCGTGGACTACACAAATTTCAAACCCCTATATTACCCCCTAAGGGGTTGAATTTTCAAAAATCCTTTCTTTGCGGATGTCGTACGCCACATTAATAGCTATCTGTGTGCCTAAGCCCGTTCCTTCCAGTAGTTTGAGATTCGTCTTTGCCAATAAAACCAGAAGCGCGATTTTCTTAATAATTTTGATAAGCAACCTTGACCCAAGTCAGGAAATGGATGGGTGGCCGACTTTGGAGGTTTGGAGGAGACTTTGGTGTCCTGTTGATTCCGGCTACTAGGTATCACTAATATCTAATACTATTCATTAAACTTAATGAGAATCAAATACTCAAAATCTTCTCTTAGTTAAGCCGTATGGTTCTAAGTTCTGAAACTGACCACTGAGTGGAAATACTCTGGAGTGGAGTTTCTATTATCTGTGATTTTGACAGACAGACGGACAAAATAAAAATTCACCCAATTAGAACAGAGAAAGCGACTTTGTTTTATACTATGTATTGAAGATTAAACCACATCTAATCAGACCGTAAAATGTGATAGGGTTCTATTCCTAATTATACTGAAGCGTAATGAGAGAAAAAAGACTCGATTATAAGCCATCACAACTTCATTATACTTATTGCATTAACTTTGAAATACTTAGAAAAAAGGAGTGAGATCCAAACAAAAACATTTTATGTGAATAATAAGGCCAACTTCCTATCAAAAAGTTTCGGCCATTAAAAGTACTGATATCAAAAATTATGACCAAGTCCTTTGCTAGGCTCGGTAAATGAAACCATACAGTTTTAGAAGGTATATCTTCTTCGATCACCCTCAAGCTGTCATACCATTCCTAATGATCCTGTTAAAATATTTTTAAATAATTTATGTCTTACTAATAACACTATAATATGAAGCTCATTTGGGACTGAGAATAGTTTTATTGTTTTCAACTTGGCAACATTTTTTAAATTAAACAAATTCAAAGGAGTACAAAAATGTTGTCAAGTTGAAAACAATAAAACTATTCTCAGTCCCAAATGAGCTTCATATTATAGTGTTATTAGTAAGACATAAATTATCTATATAATATAATAAAACTGTAACAGATCCAATTCTGTACATTGAAGATATTTTGAAAATTTTTATTGGAGGGCACTCTATAATCGATACTGAAGCCAAAACTGCAATTTGTTTCATTTTTGTCTGTCTGTCTGTCTGTCTGTCTGTCTGTCTGTCTGTCTGTCTGTCTGTCTGTCTGTATCTTGGCCGCGCATCACGCCGAAACTACTGAATGGATTCGAATGAAACTTGGTATGATTTGAGTTTATACTCCAAGGTAGGTTATAGGATACTTTTTATCCCGAAATTCAGCACGGTTCCCTTGGGAGAGGGGAAGAAAGTTAAAACGTGTATTTAGCTGTAATTCATTAACGCGTAGTTCGATTTAACTCATTCTTTTTTTGTTAGAAAGGTAGTATTTTAAGTATTGTCCCGTAAATATTTCAAGGTCATAGGTATTTTGGTTTATTTATTTATTTATTTATTTATTGCATTCCAATATAATTATTATTTACAATGATTATTCTTAACTAATCTTAACAAATCATAGTATAATGTCCTTAAGTATATTGGAGCCCCGTTGAGGCATAGCAATTATAATAGGGAGACGGACGTCATGTCATTCACATTCATTTAGAAAGTCATTTATTTTATAGTAGGCTTTGTCTATAAGAAATTTTTTTAACGTTTTGATAAATGCGGTATCGTTCTTCATTTCTTTTATATGGGCTGGTATTTTATTGTATATCTGCACGCACATTGGGTTAGGACCGGTACTATGAATTTTCATGTTGGAGCTTGGTATACGCATGTTATGCTTACGTGCGGGCCGAAGTTCATAACGTCGCGGTACATCTTGTAGTTTTGTGAAATTTTGTGGTTGTTTTCTTACAAATTTAGATGCTTCCAATATGTAAATACAGGGCAGGGTTAATATTTTTAGTGATTTAAAGTGAGGTGCACAGCTTTCCCTATTTTTTAGGTTTTTTATAATTCTAATGCATTTTTTTTGCAGGATAAATAGTTCTTGTGCCTTTGTAGCGTTTCCCCACAGAATCACGCCATAACTCAGCCAAGCATTTGCATAAGAGTAGTATGCTAATAGCGCCGCTTTTATGTCGGTAGATTTTTTTAGTTCTCTGAGAGCGTAGGTAAATCGAGAAAGTTTGGTTTTTATTTTTTGAATATGTGACTTCCAATTTATATTGGTATCTATATCTATCCCTAGTAAAGTAAACGTGTCGACGCATTCTAGGTTTATTCCATTATAGGAGAATGTTATGTTCAATGGTTTCTTTTGGTAAGGCCTAAATTGCATGATTTTTGTTTTTTGAAAGTTAATCTCCAAGTTGTGGTCGCTCAACCAGCTATTAACATTGTGTAGGATGTCAAATAACTTTATATTTAAGTTTGTAATGTCTTTACATGAAGTTTGTATAGATATATCGTCTGCAAATAATACGCATGGATCTTGCACAATTTTCGGAAGGTCGTTTATATAAAGTAAGAATAGGATACATCCGAGTACACTTCCTTGTGGTATTGAGCTATTTATTAATTCCACATCGGACCTTACGTTCTTTATTTCACTTAATTTATAGTCGTAGTAAGTGATTTCTACATATTGTTTACGATTGTTTAAATATGATTCGAACCATTTATGCGCTAAACCTCGGATGCCTAGGTCGTATAGTTTGTTTAGTAAAATATTATATTGTACTTTGTCGTAGGCTTTCGTCATGTCTAATAATATACCTATAGCGTATTCTCTATTGTTTATTGTATTTAGGACTTGGTCGATGTACTTATATGCGGCTAGTATAGTCGATCTGTTTTTCCTGAAGCCATTTTGACAGTCATCAAATATTTTATATTTTTCACAAAAACTATATACACGATTGCACATTGCTTTTTCAAATATTTTAGATATTGTAGGCAGTAGCGCTATCGGACGGTAGTTTGCTGGATCTGATTTGTTATTTTTCTTATGTATAGGTTTAATTACGGATATTTTTAGTAGATCTGGAAATACGCCTTCTGAGAACGATTGGTTGATTAATATCGTTAGGGGTTTAGTCAGCTCATCGGCACATTTCTTTATAAGAGTGGGAGGTAATTCATCAATACCGTAGCTATTTTTATTTTTTAGGTTACGTATAATTCGGTTTATTTCTCGCGGGTCGACTGGCCGCAGGAACATAGTGTTCGGCGTAGGGTTGAGCACCGGCCGGCCGCACGGACGCGTGCCCCCACCATCGAGTCGGCCTACCGATGCAAAGAAATTATTGAATGAGTTTACTACTTTAGCTGGGTCTGACGTTAGCTTATTATGGATCGATAATTCTATGTTATTACATTGTTTCGTTACTGTTTTATTAGTCCGTTCTTTTATTATATTCCACATGCACTTCATAACATTTTCAGATGTTTTTATGCGCTTACTATACTGAAGTTTTTTAGCTTTATTTACAGTTTTTTTGAGAATTTTTTGGTATAATTTATAGTGATTTTTTAATATCGAACTTTTTGAGTAACATGTTAGTATTTTTAGAAATCTTTTATTTTTGCATGATATTTTTAGACCTTTGCTCAGCCAGTAATATTTTGTTTTAGAGTCTGATTTTATTTTTTTAGTAGGTATACAGCTATTTAGAATTGTATTTAATGTCGTATTAAATAAGTTATAATTATCGTTGATAGAATTAGGTGTTTTTATTATTTCATGCCATTGTATATTTTTCAATTCTGTTTTAAATTTATTAATATTTATTGTATTGTAAAGTCTTTTTATGGTTGTCCATGTTTTTATTTTATTCTTTTGTAGGTTTTTTATTTTTATGGTAGTACCCTTATGGTCCGAAAATCCGAAATCTTTTACCGAAATCTCAAAGTGCGTTTTTGGAAAATTAACGAAAATTAAGTCTAGACATGTTGAGCAATTTTTTGTTACCCGAGTTGGTTCACGCACATGTTGGTTAAAGTTATATTCTAGCATGAAGTCTAGTAGCGTTATTGAATGGTTATCCTTAACTAACACATTAGTATTAAAATCGCCGCCAATTATAATTTTCTTTTTACAATCTTTTTTTTGCAATAAGTCTAGAATTTGCTTTAGTCTTTGATAAAAAATGTCCGTCTCCCTACTATTCCAATATATTACAATAATTACAGTATTTAATTTAATTAATTCTATAGCACACATTTCTATTATATATTCCGAAGACTTATCCATAATGTCCTTTCTTTCTATGAACTCGATGTCATTTTGTAGTATAATACATGCACCGCCGCCAGTGTGACGTTCCCGGCAGTAAGACGATGCTAGCTTGTAATTATTTATGCTAATTAAGTCTGATTTTTCAAGTGTTAGCCACGATTCCGTTATACATATTATTTCATATGGTTGTTCTTCTAAAAATTCTTCGATTAAGTGTCGTTTGTTAAAAAGACTTTGCATGTTTTGGAATAATATGCTAAGGTTCTCTGTAGCTCCGAAATGTATTTTTTTGTGGCGACTTCTTATTTTTGTCGGTCGGTGCGTGAATTTGTGATGTGTTGGGAGTACCGGGAGATTCAGGTGAGTAAGATTTTCTTTTCTGATCGTCGTTATTTATATTTAAAGAGGGTAGTTCTATTATTTTCCCTTCGATTATCAATTTATTGTTCTTGAGTATTGCATGTTTTCCATTTTCTCGCGCTTTTCGTAACTGTGCTCGCATTTCCCTTCTTTCTTTTAAACTTTTTTCGGTTAGATATTCTGAAACTGTTACGCCGGTGTTTCTGAAGCACGATGCGTTCCGTAGGATGTAATTAGTCATTCTTTTTGATAAAAGTTCTACGACAAGAGGTCGATTGGAGTTTGTTCTTCCTATTCTATGGATACTTTCTATATAGTCGTATAAGTCAATGTGTAAAATATCGGTAAACATGTTAGTTACACGGTTTAGTAGGTCGTTTTCCGTTTCATAGTAATATTCGTTGAGACCGTGTATTACTATTTTCTTTGAGTTTTCTTCGTAGCTAAGATTATTTTTCTGTGATATTTCGTTTTGTAGTCTTTGAAACTCTTGTGATAATTTTATACGTTCTGCTTCTAACGTCTGTATTTTGTTATGTAACAATGATATTTCGTTTTTATGCTGTCTCTGCTGTTCTTGAATTTGTTCTGTGTTTTTTATATTTTCATGCTGAATTTTTTTTATTGTATTATTAATTTCGGTTTGTATAAAATCTTTTAGGCTTGACAGTATAGTTTCATTGTTTTCTTTTAATTTCGTATCAAGTAGTTTACTAAAGTTGTCTAGTGTGGCAAGATTTTTTCCAGAATCGTATAATTGTATATTTGACTGTATGTTCGATGAGCTTTCCTCCATTAAATTATTATTGTCATATTCTGTTTGTTCATCGCTGAGATCATTTGAAGAAATGATTGTGTCATTCAGGGTGTGTGGGGTCCGGCTTCTAACTGGTGTGTCATCATTTTTTCTACGGCGTGTTATATTTTCGCAATTTGGGCAAGTCCATTTTATTTCAAGAGTATGTTTATGTTGTAAGTAGTATTCTTTTGATATGTTTAGGCATGCATAGTGATATTTTTGTTGACAATTTGTACATACCAGTGATTCATTTTTATGGATTTTTCTTTCACATGCTGAACAATTCATGTTGTTAATGGGGTTTTATCTCTTTACTGTACGTTCTAACACTTATTTCTGTACGTTAAAACACTGATTCCTTCATTTATTCTTAGGGAAAATTCATACTACGGAGCCGTTACAACAGCACTTTTTTGTTTTTAGATTTTTTCCATTTATCGTTTGATATACTTTTGGATAACACACTATATTATTTAGCACTTATTATTTGGAAAGTTAATTACGTTTTTACGCCTATTTAAGCACTTTTTCTTTCGCAAATTTAATTAATAGCGTTAGGTCGATATTCACTTGCCGCAGTGGCGCCGCCTCCGCCTCCTGTTCAGAAATGACAGACATTTATTGGGTTCAAATAACTTGGGACCCGGATCTTTGAACGTACGGCTTATTTTAAACTGGTGTGCGTTTAAATTTATGTTTGTCGATCTGTCTATTTGTTCCAGCTAATTACCGAAACGGCTGGATCAATTTTGATGGAACTTTCAATGGCAGATAGGTGATGTTATAAGGAGTAACTTAGGCTACATTTAGTTTAGGTGCAAAAAAGGATTATGGGATCCAATCCGATCCTATATAAAACCTACATATATCCAGGCGGACGAAGTCGCGGGGGTCGGCTAGTTTAAAAATATTTTAACAGGATCATTAGGAATGGTATGACAGCTTGAGGGTGATCGAAGAAGATATACCTTCTAAAACTGTATGGTTTCATTTATCGAGCCTAGCAAAGGACTTGGTCATAATTTTTGATATCAGTACTTTTAATGGCCGAAACTTTTTGATAGGAAGTTGGCCTTATTATTCACATGAAATGTTTTTGTTTGGATAATATTCTACAGTTTAAAAATTTAAAATTAAAAACTCGTTTTTTTTTTTTTTAAAAACCCAAAATAAAGACAAAAATAAAAAAGATAAAACACACGGCATTTATGCGTAGATGATTATAATAACAATAATAACATCCATACGGCATTTCCGCCTCTTAACAAAACCTTCCGTCGTAATATTTGGGCCGTGGATTGGATCCAAGGCCCAAATATTACGACGGAAGGCCTATCCCGAATCCAAAGCGGTCAATTATAATACGGTCCTTCTGTTAGAGGGGGCACAAAGACCGATCTAAACTAATATACAGTCTTTTCGCGTTTCTAATTGCAGTTAAAAAGCCATTTATATTTCATTAGATGGAGTTTGGAAGATTTATAATATGACTGGCTTACGCCTTCGACTTCGTCGGCGTGGTGTTAGGCTTTTTAAAAATCCCGTGGGACTAAAATCAAATAACTCAGTGCTGCACAACACGCCTCTTACCAAGGATCGCCCAAAGATTTCTTTGTACTTGCTCCTTAATCGGTTAGGGAATTTGGACAATGATATATAATTTTTGACTTATAATCCATATAATTTATATTGTTACGAATGAACCTTATTTCTAGAGCATTAAGGTTCATAATTGCTCGTCACCTAATAAATACCTAATCACCCATCGATGTAAACAACCCATAATGTAAACAACAACAACGCGGCTTTTCTAGAATAAACATCGATAGGGGTGGAACTTTCTAGAAAACGCTTAGTCACGCGGTAACGGGTATATAAAGGGACCGGCGAGCTGACGGAGGGCAGTTCAGTTCTGAGAGCCGAGCGAAATACAAGCGAAGGAAGCGATCACAAGTGAAGAGGATTGGAAGCGAACAAGCGTGAAGAGGAAGTCTATAAGAGGATCAGGAGTACCAAGTGGAATACGGAAGTGCAGAATAAAGTCTGATCAAGGGTCACCAGGTGTTTTATTCCAAATCTTCGAACCCCAGCACGTAACAATTGGTGTCAGAAGTGCGATTTGGAAGCTATGCCATTGACTCCGAGAGACGACTTCGGCAGCGAGGGTGTCAAGACCAGGGCCCAGCGTGCAGCGGAATCCAGCCGAGCACCTGTGGAGGAGCACCTGGAGGAACCAGCACCTGGTGGGTCCCCCCAGCTGGCCCCGCCCACTGGCCCCACCCACCAGGCCACGCCTCCTGAGACCACGCCCACCCAATCGGAGGCCCCGCCCACTGGCCACGCCCACCAGACCACGCCTCTTGAGGCCACGCCCACTCAGCCGGAGGCCCCGCCCACTGGCCACACCCACCTGGCCACGCCCACTGAGCAAGCCACGCCCACCGTTGACTTGTCGGGTTTGATGCGGATAATGCAACAACAATTTGCAGCGATACAGGAAAATCAAGAAGGGGTGCAGCGAAATGTTTTGTCGGCCGTTCACGAAGTTGGCGGCATGGTGGCTAAATTGCGAAAAGAGTTGGACCTCATGGACGAGCGAGTCACCTGCCTAGGAACGGACATAGATGGTGTGAAGACTGGCCTCAACGAGCTACAGAAAAAGGTGATACGTCTTGAAACGACAAGACTAACGTCAAGTGGAGCGATGGGCGCAGTTCAGGGACCTAATGTTAAGGTACCCCCATACGACGGTAGCACCTCCTGGCCCGCGTACCGGCAACAGTTTCAGACTGTTGCTACTGCCAACGGATGGACGGACGAACAGTGCTTGACTGCCCTCACTGTCGCATTGAGAGGGCAGGCTCTAACTGTTCTGGAGGCCTTTCCTACTTCAGGCTGTGGATACAAGGAACTGTTGGATGCACTCGAATCCAGGTATGGGGAGCGACATCTGGAGCATGTGTTCCGCGCCCAGCTGCGCGATAGAGTCCAGCGATCTGGAGAGGGTCTCCAGCAATGGGCGTTGGAAATAGATAAGCTTGTGCGGAAAGCTTATCCATCGGCCGACGATAAGATGGTAACCGCAAACATCGTGCAAGCTTTTGTCGATGGAATTAAAGACCTGGAGGTAAGAGCTGCCGTGAGGCTTGGTCACCTTGCCTCATTAAAAGAAGCAATGGCGCATGCCTTAGAGGTCGAAGCAGTTCGACACGACATTCGGCAGACTCACAGACTACGTGAAGTTGTCGAGGAGGTGAAAGAGGTTAAGACCTCATTCAGGAAGAACTTTGGCGCTGTGTGCTATAGATGCGGTGAGAAAGGGCATTTGCAGTTGAATTGCCCACAGAAAGAGTCGCAGATGTCCCGACTAATGAAAATAGAGAAACGGTTGGAGGAGCTTGCGAAGAGAGGTGAGGATACAAGGTCTCCTCAAAATCAGGGAAACTAGTAACAGCCAGGACTAAGGGGCGAGTACTGGCTGGCACGGAGGGAGCCCCAGCAACGGTTATCTCACAGGTATGCGATGGGAACAATTTAGCAATGCCAAGCATGGATAAATCAGGTTCTTGGAAGGATCCTACAGTCTATGAGCTTCTTAAAGACTGCAAAAGCAACCTGACTTATTCACAAAGCATCAAGGCAAAGAAGTTTCTATTACGCTACGCGGACATCTTTTCTACTCAAGAAAGAAACCCAGGGAGAACATCGTTAGTGCAGCATAGAATCGATACCGGAAATGAGGGACCCATCCGTCAGCGAGCGAGACGGCTACCAATCGCGAAGGAAAAAGAAGTCGAGGATATGCTGAAAGAAATGGAAAGGAACAAAATAATAGAACAATCCGCAAGTCCCTGGTGCTCACCTGTTGTGCTTGTGAAGAAGAAAGATGGAAGCACACGGTTCTGCGTGGACTATAGGCGGCTCAATGACATCACAAAGAAGGATAGTTACCCGCTACCTAGAATCGATGACACTCTGGATACCTTGAGTGGCATGAAATGGTTTTCGACTCTAGACCTAAAATCAGGTTACTGGCAGGTAGAAATCCATCCAAAAGACAAGGAGAAGACAGCGTTTTCAACGGGAAAAGGATTATGGCAGTTTAATGTTATGCCTTTTGGATTGTGCAACGCACCTGCCACCTTCGAACGACTCATGGAATGTGTGCTAGCAGGATTAGTAGGAGATGCCTGCTTGGTGTATCTAGATGACGTCGTTATCATGGGTCGAGACTTCGAGGACCATTTGCAAAACATGGAGCGAGTCTTCGCCAAAATACATGGGGCAAACTTAAAACTTAACCCGAAGAAGTGTCAGCTATTTAGGAAAGAAGTGAATTATCTCGGCCATGTTATCACAAGTGAGGGCATCCAGACTGACCCGGCGAAAATTGAAGTGGTTAAAAAATGGCCTACCCCTAAAGACAAGACAGAGGTAAGGGCATTTTTGGGTTTGTGCTCTTACTACAGGCGTTTCGTCAAGGGGTTTTCTGAGATCGCGAAACCGTTACATAGACTGACGGAAGAGAAAAGACCATTTTGTTGGGATGAAGCCTGTGAGGATTCCTTTTCAAAACTGAAGGAATACCTATGTGAAACACCAATTCTGGGATACCCACAACCGGAAGGCCAGTTTATCGTCGATACCGACGCGAGCAACACCGCGATTGGAGGAGTGCTATCCCAAAAGCAGGGAGATAGAGAAGTCGTTATGGGGTATTTCAGCAAATCACTGTCAAGACCGGAACGGAACTACTGCGTGACACGGAGGGAACTTTTTGCCGTGGTAAAAACATTGCAACACTTCAGCAAGTACCTAATCGGCCGAAAGTTTTTACTACGTACGGATCATGCAGCATTGAAATGGCTACTGCAATTTAAGAATCCCGAAGGTCAAGTTGCTCGGTGGATTGAACAGCTCCAGGAATATGACTTCGAGACTCAACATCGCAGCGGGAAGTCACATGGAAATGCAGATGCACTTTCTCGGAGGCCATGCCCGGAAGAATGCAAACATTGCATCAAACAGGAGTCGACGGAGCTATCATTGAAACTTACCAGGACGAGTTCCTTAGGACCCTGGGAGGATGATGCAATGAAGATGGCTCAAGAGGGTGATGAGGATATACGGCACATCATCGTGTGGAAGAAAAGAGGAGACGCCAGACCAACATGGAGTGAGGTTGCACCTATGGGCGTTATCACTAAGGCATACTGGGCGCAGTGGAGCAGTCTTACGCTACAAAATGGAATACTCTACCGAAAATGGGAAAAGACTAACGGCAGGGAGTTCCATCTTCAGATAGTCGTTCCGAGAGCCAAGGTACCCGATGTCCTACGTGAAGTGCATGACGGAGTTTCGGGAGGTCATCTTGGCGTCAAGAAGACACTAACGAAAGTGCGGGAGAGGTTCTACTGGCTCCATTGTCGGGAGGATGTGCAGGATTGGTGCCGTAAATGTACCATTTGCGCTGCCGTGAAGGGACCACAGACAAGGAGTAGAGGTAACCTGCAGCTGTACAATGTTGGTGCACCCTGGGAACGTATAGCTGTTGATGTAGCCGGACCATTCCCTGTGACTGAATCAGGGAACAAATACTTCATGGTTGTTATGGACTACTTCACTAAGTGGCCGGAAGTATTCGCGATACCTAACCAGGAAGCTACAACTGTTGCAACTAAGCTCGTTGAGGAGGTTATATGTCGCTTTGGTGTACCACTGGAAATCCACTCAGACCAAGGAAGAAACTTTGAATCGCAAGTGTTTCAGGAAGTATGCAAAATTTTAGGTCTTCATAAGACACGCACAACTGCATACCACCCGCAGTCTGACGGAATGGTTGAAAGATTCAATCAGACGCTTGAAAGGCATTTGGCAAAGTTGGTTGACGCCCACCAAAGAGACTGGGACAGGTACATTCCACTGTTTCTCCTCGCCTACAGGACTGCAGAGCATGAGAGCACAAAGGCAACTCCGGCGTTAGTCAATTATGGCAGGGAACTACGGTTACCAGTAGACTTATTGATGGGAGGGTCACCGGATGAACCTTGCACCGTACAAGACTACGTCGCCAATCTGAGAGAGAAAATGCAAGAAATACATGCTACAGTTCGGGAAAACGGATTGCAATCGAGTGAGAACATGAAAACCAGATACGACCGGAAATCGAACACGAGCGGATTCGAGGAAGGTGCCTTAGTCTGGCTGCATAATCCGACTCGTCGAAAAGGGAAATCTCCAAAATTGCAAACCAGATGGGAGGGTCCATGCAAAGTGGTTACCCGTATTAACGACGTCACGTATAGGATTCAACGTCAACCAAGAGGAAAATTTAAGGTTGTGCACATCGACCGCTTGGCAAAACATTACGGAAGCAACAGTGATGCTCGGGACGAGCATCGCTAAGAGGGGGGCAGTGTTACGAATGAACCTTATTTCTAGAGCATTAAGGTTCATAATTGCTCGTCACCTAATAAATACCTAATCACCCATCGATGTAAACAACCCATAATGTAAACAACAACAACGCGGCTTTTCTAGAATAAACATCGATAGGGGTGGAACTTTCTAGAAAACGCTTAGTCACGCGGTAACGGGTATATAAAGGGACCGGCGAGCTGACGGAGGGCAGTTCAGTTCTGAGAGCCGAGCGAAATACAAGCGAAGGAAGCGATCACAAGTGAAGAGGATTGGAAGCGAACAAGCGTGAAGAGGAAGTCTATAAAAGGATCAGGAGTACCAAGTGGAATACGGAAGTGCAGAATAAAGTCTGATCAAGGGTCACCAGGTGTTTTATTCCAAATCTTCGAACCCCAGCACGTAACAATATTATAAATGCGAAAGAGTGTCTGTCTGTCTGTCTATGTGTCTGTCTGCTAGTCTTTCACGGCCCAACAGTGTAACTGATTTTGAAAATGACATAGGCAACTTTTATCCCGGAAAAGCAAATACATATCTGTAGTTCCCACAGGACTTTAAGAAACCTAAATCCACGCGAACGAAGTCGCGGGCAGATGATGCCCGCGACTATAAGTATAAAATAACTTAATCTTTATTATACACTAGATGATGCCCACGGCTTCGCCCGTGTGGATTTAGGTTTTTAAAAATCCCATGGGAACTTTTGATTTTCCAGAACAAAAAGTAGCTTATCTGTAGAAACCCGTCCCCAAAACGGAAAAATCCCGTGGGATCCCCACGATTTCGGAATACAATTCCTTACAGCATCAGGGTTGAGGAGTTGGATATGTACCTACTCGAGTTCATTCAACGATAAAGTCTTTAATTGGTACCCCCAATATCAATTTAAATAACCGAAAGTTTCTAAAACCCATTAGTTTTGGGGATTAGGTCCCCTACAGCATCAGGGTTGAGGAGTTGGAATCCAATTTTTTTATAGAACAGGGTCGCAATGTTTCTCTATCGATTAAAAAAAAATTACGCAAATCGGTTCAGAAATCTCGGAGATATCGGTGTACATAGGTAGAAAAACACAACTCCTCCTTTTTTGAAAGTCGGTTAAAAAAGTAGCCTATGTTACTCCCTGGATAATTCTCTACTTGTATGTGAAAGTCCCGTCAAAATCGGTTCAGCCGTTCCGAAGATTAGCCCGTTCAAACAGACAGACAGACAGACAGACAGACAGACAGACAGACAGACAAAAATTTTAAAAATGTGTGATTCGGTTATGGTAGCGTCCAAATAACCATATGAGCTTAATATGAGGTACACTGAAAAAAATAATCAACCAAACTAGTTTTGCTGCTTGAATTTTAAACAAACTTTAGTCGTTAATAAATAAACTTTGACTAGTTATTACATAACTAGTTTACTTGTGTGTTCTCAAAGGCATTTGGGTTAATTTATTAGGTAATAAGTTACAAAATGTTTGGTTACTAGTAACTGAAACAACGTAAACAAATTAGTTTTTCTATAGCAACAAAACTGATGTCTAATAAATAACATAACTAATTGTTTATTATTTATTAAAACCTTTGATCATATTTTACAAAACGTGCACATTTAATGAATTACCAAACTTTTGTAGACATTAGAAAGCTTAATAAGTTTGATAATAACATATTACTTTATTTATTATCTACAAAGGTTTTACAGATGATACCCTATTTATTGGACTGATAACAACTTTACTAAATGCTGTATTAATATAGTCAAACTTTAATTACAAATAATCTAACAATTTCAAAAATATCAATCAAACTTTGATTGGCGGGGCGAGAAAAGATTCCTGTTCGTCAACGGTCACTGGCGCAATAAACCTTTCAATTTTATTCAGTGATCAGTGTGTGTGTTTATTTGGAGTCAACAAAAGGAGTGCCTCCTGGATAAAAATATATTATGACTGAAAAATTGTTGCGACTCATGGGAAATGGTTGAACAATACTGGACCATTACCACAAAATATCGCTTGAACCTGTTACAGTCGAAAGATTTAACTTTTCAGCAATATTATACGATGAGTTCAAAGCACTGAACCAGCAAGGAAGTATCTTCTTGGTAAGCATTCTAATATTGTTCTAATGGTTGATTCTCCCGGAAAATATTCTATTCTCAGAAACGTGTCATTTTTTAAAGTATTTAGCAAAATTTACAATGGCACATGAAATCTTACTCAATTTTAAGACAAGAATTATTATCAAAACATAATTATATCTCAAATTAAGGAAGATTCATATGCCATTGTTATTTTTGCTAGATACTTAAAATAAAAACATTTCCAAGTATCTGAGAACCGACGAAACAGTAATCAACCTAATATTTTCTCTCTATATCATTCTAATATTCTACTAACCCTCCAACACTTATTGCAACAGTTTTCGAAGCCATCCAGGATCAAAGTGATGGTTCAACAAGCTTCTATAGTATTGTTTATAAATATTATTCTGTTGATTTGTCTTACAGCTATTAAGAGACTACAAAAGTATCTACCCGGATTGCGACCAAAAATTAATTGAAAACTGTCTTACAATAAGACCAAAAATGATCGATCTAGTCAAAAAACTTAATGATACAATGTTGAAAGATATTATGAAAGGCACCGATCATGGTAAGTATTATCAAATACTTCTTCAATAACATTCTTATCATTATTATGTGCTGAAGATCCTGTATAACACTTGTTTTTGCTTACAGCTAGCGATGAGGTAATGGACGTAGCTGCTTTTATGGCCATTTCCTTTCTGATGACCACTGCAAATGTCAGTAAGACAAAATCAAACAAATCTAAGGTTCTGTGGCGGCCATCGAAACAGGAGGTGCAAGAAGGGCGGCTTTTTACCCATGTAAAAACTACCGCTGAAATAGAAGAAACCATACCCAACGTTCTGTAAGAAAAATATTGTAATTGGTAATGTGTTACACAGTTAATAAACGTAGCTGTGACTGTTAAAAGTTTTAGTTTCTGAACTAAGTAAATGAGCTTTTAAATACATATAACATTAACTGGCGAAAATCTTAACACATTGAGTAATAAATTAAATTCAAAGAACTGATTTATTATTGAGGTATATTTTGACATCTTATTATTAATTTTTGTAGAATTTATAAAAAAATATGTTTTTATGACTGTAACTCAAAGAACTGCTTAATAATTAAGGTAAAATGCTATTTCGAAGTTACCTATGTTATAAATAATACTGAAACGGGTCAAACCATCCTCCAGGACAAAAAACAGCTGTTTCATACAAGAGGCCACTGCTCATTGGAAAATGTATGAAACAGCCCTTTTTTGTTCTGGAAAATTGTCTCATAGTAAAAGCTATGTTTATGAGTAGATAGTTTCATCTTTGTAAGTTTTATAGGTTTGTATTTTTAATATGGTATTTTGAGATATATACATTAAGTATACTTGTACCTATGTATATGAGAGGAAAAATAAATAAGTACAAAAGTAATGTATAATTTTATTTTAAATCAGTAACACTTTGTAAACGGATTACAATTTTTTATTGTTACTAATATGTGAATAGTGTGATTGTTATTAAGATATTTTGGTGTGTTAGTTAAGTAATGGTAGGGAACTGTTCAGTACTAAATAAGAAACCTAGTTGAGTAATGGTATTATGGTTCATGAAATCTAGCTTGTATTAGTATCTATACTTATTTTTTCGTAACAGATGTAGTTTGTTGCTAAAATGTAAATGTAATGATGTGTTTGTTGGTTTTTGAACAAACAGACACAATATTGGTATAGATTTACATTTTAGCTTGCAAATTATATCTAATGCAAAAAAATAAGTATGCAAATACTATAAACTAGATTTCATGAACCATAATACCATTACTCAACTAGGTTTCTTATTTATTACTGAACAGTTCCCTACCATTACTTAACTAATTTAGTTAAATATTACTAAACAGTTTGGTAACTACTAACACACCAAGATATCTTAATAACAATCACACTGTTCACATATCAGTAACAATAAAAAATAGTAATCCGTTGACAAAGTGTTTGGTAACCAATAAGACACACCATTAGCCTATCAGTAGGTAAACAGTTTGTTAAATAGATACAAAATATTTAGTCTATTAACAACATATCGACTTGTTAATAACAAACGCACAATAAAGGTACCAGTAGGGCGCAGGTTGCTTAAAAGATACAAAATCGAAAAGTACTTAACTAGAAGATGGAGTGTTATACGTTCATAAACTGGTTGCTTAAAAACAGTAAAACGGTTCAATTAACTTCAACAAAATAACTTTAGCAACTAGTACCTCAACTCAAATAGCAAAAGTCTGTTTTGTAGCTAATAAAACATAGTTTGCAAGTCACTTTTTTTGTGTAAACAGTAACCAAAGTTTTTGTAACTGTATACAAAACATTTCTTTCAGTGTAGTTATTTCGATATTACAGACAGACACTTCAATTTTATTTATTAGTATAGATAACTAAAATACTTTGATTTTAAAATACCTAACATCATTTAAACTTATTGATCAAACGCCATACAGATAGAAAAAAATATATGTACCTAATTATCAGGGTTCAATAACCTCGAAACCAGGCTCACTTAGGTCGATTTAATTACACAAATATCTGGGAGTAATTGCACTACGTATCCGAAATTGGTTCTGCACCGATTTTGAATACTTAATGAAGCTAATGGTCAATTAAATGGGAATTTATATAGGCCGGCAGGCCGGACGTCTTCGTAGATCTATTCCTTTAGATTGCAAATAATTTATTTTAATGACAGGAAATTAATTTTCACGTTTGAAGACAATATTATGATTTAATGAAAGTGCCTTGCGCAATTGACCGCCTGGTGACCTTTATGGATAACTTAACACTACTATAATGATAATGCTTAAAATAATCAAGAAATCTTGTAAAGAGATTAAAGTAGCTATTAGAAACTTTCTTCTCAGACTCAGTTAAAGTTTAACCATCAAAAACAAGCTGTGGATAACACAAACTTTGTTAAAAAGTAAAAAAAACCTTGAATTCTATACTTAAACCAAAATGTGGTATTTTGGTGGTCTAATTTAACTTTGAAGGTATTACTCTAACCATCTGATATGAAAACTCATAATCGACAGCAATATTTCCTTAAAAAAAAAAAAAAAAAAGAAACACCACTCCTAAATTCACGAAAAACGTACAAACTAAAGCCTATAATTTTCCTTCCAGATGACCGGTGCCGGTGAATTAAGTTCTACGCGGTCGCGTGACTAACTAATGGTTTGAAGCACGCAAGCAACAATGGAGAGACGAGACGAGGTCCACCGCTGCAGTATCGCTAAGCAGACCATACTCACCACTCATCCAAGCGGCCTCCAAACCCGGGTGTCGGTTGAACTTGCGAACTTCGACGCACTATGCGTCCATTCAGAATGTACGGGCAAGACCAAGAAACCGGTATGGGACAGCCCATTTCTCAACAGACGGGGTATTCTAGGAGGGGTATCTGCCAATGTCACCCCCATACTCGGAAGGAGGAGCGATGTGGTGAACGAGGGAAGGCTGTCCCAGCAATGCACTCCAGTTATGAGGCGCAGGGAGGTGGACAGTCCCGGGGGCTCCCCGTTGCCCGTGAGGAGGGAGTTCGACGAGGAGGACGGTTGTGATGTGGACAATAGTGTCATCAGTGGGTGGCTGAAGTTCCGGGATAACAAACGGGTAAGTTATAGAGCTTATTTTTAGCTTTAGCTTATTTTTTTAGGTTAGGTTAAGTTCGGACAACTGCCGAAATCTTAATTTACTGGCTTGGTTAATAAGTGCTGCAGAAGAAACTTTTTTTTTAGGTTAGGTGAATTTCAGACAACTGCTGAACTGTTAATTTAATGATGATCTATGATTTTCTGGGATAAAAAGTAGCCTAATTCCTGCTCAAGGTGTCTGTAGTCTCTGTATCAAATTTTGTCAAAATTGGTTCTGTGGTTTAGGCGTAAAAGCGTAACAAAAAAACGTACGTATAACGTATGAAGTTAGCATTAATCTTACCATAAACTTGTATTATCTAATCTCTTCTTTTCAACACTAGTTGATGGGGTAATTAACAAGTCAATACACCTATACTCATTCACCATCGATTTTGCGATGTAAGAACATTAGAGTCCTTTATGAAAGGCCGTCTATGCGATGCTTGCATCTAGAGAGCCTGGCTCAATCTACGCTGGTTTTAATTACTATTGTTAGAGGTACCAGGATACCATGAGCTCGGAGGTATGAAAGGAGGATGTCAAGAGAGGGCGCAACTGGGCTAAGGGCTTTCTACCTAGCTTTTTGAAGAACCTGTCTATCAGATCACGGTTATATTTCGAGTATATTATCATGATAAAATATTTTTAATTTCCTTAATACATTTAAATCTTTATTAATTAAACTCTTGGTAATACATAATGTAATTAAAACTAATAAACACAATAAATAATTTAAAGATAATAATATATTTATTATAAAAACTAGTCGAAAAGTCCACCCCTGGTGGCTCCTGGTTCAAAGGTACCCATCAGACTGGCCGCATTACCACGCTGGATGGCGATGGATAGCCTTTGGACCAGGAAGGCACCAGAGCGTGGGCCACAGCCTCTCTCCCTAAGTCGACGGCCGATATCTTTTACAATGCGGACACGACACTCTTAGGGGAGAGGCCATACTATCATGATTATTTAACAGTTTCTACTTTTACTTATAAGTAAAGTCAGGATATTAACCTTTAAAATGTACTTTTTTACTTGTTTTCTAATAGACTACAAAAAGGAAGTTATAAACTCAATAGTAACCATGTATTGGAACTGTAAAATATCCACATTATGATAATCTATAAGGGTTTCCAAACAAATGTACAAAATTTCTTAGATGTACCTATACTATGTATGTATGTTTGTCCGCAAATTTCTCCAAAACTATTGATCGGATTATGACCACTCTTGTTTCCTTACATTTACTTTAACTTAGGGAACATTGCAAGTTTCACCAAAATCGGTTGGGTCGTTTCTGAGATATGGACTGTTAAGTGCGTGGTGATGTCGGTTTAGCTTTCAATCTTTGATATTATCACTTGTAATTAAACCCGTATCGTAACACCAAATCTCTTAGCGGCTTTGCCGTTAGGGTAACTAGCCACGGCCGAAGCTTCCCATCAGACTAGACCAGAGACAATTAAAATATTATAAATTCCAATAAAGCAGTTTTAAAAGTAAAAATTGGATAAAAACTCAAACAGTACTTAGGTATAAAAGTTACGAGGTAGATATATCGAAAGTGGCAATTTTGCGCAACTAACGTCGGATTAAAACCCAATAACGCCGCTTTATTTATAACAATTTAAAACGCCGTCGCGACGGATTAGGGATCAAAGGTGGTGTCGCTGAGATCACCTCCCCTCCCCTGCGCTCCCCCGTGCTCCCCCATGCTCCCCTGTGCTCCCCCGCACTCCCCCGCCATCTGTATCGAGCTCCCATTAACTGGGCGCTCCATCAATTGGACAGCCAATTTGCCACCGCACGATATCCGCATCCGCACCGCTTTCGCATAGACCGGCACTATTTTTAACCGACTTGAAACAAGCTATAATTTAAAAATTAAAAAAACCCGACTGCCATGCTAAAAACGAACTAAAAAATTAATAAACTACCACCGTACCACTTACAGTGTAGTTGTTATTGTTATTTATTTTGTTTTTCATGATTTGTCACTCCAAATTGATTTAAAACATATAGATTGTATACATTTTCGTACTCGCCTTTTAAAGCCCTTTATTTTGATACCCCACTCGAGGGTCTTGAAGAAAAAAATTTTTTTCAGCCCGCACATTAAAGTGCATAAAATCCGCCATTTTGATTTTTTATGAATTTTATGTACCCAGTAACATTTGCGCCGTCAAGACAAATCTAATGACGTATAATTTATCAAAATAGGTTGAGCCGTTAAGTAGTTACGAACTGACATAGGAAACGGTCATTTTCTACGATTTATCACTCCAAATTGTTTCCAAATATGTAAATTTATACATTTTCGTATTTGCCTTTTGAATCCCTTTATTTTGAAACCCCACTCGAGGGTCTTGAAGAAAAAATTTTTTTTCAGCTCGCACATTAAAGCGCATAAAGTCCGCCATTTTGATTTTTTTTTAAATTTAGGTACCCTATAACACTCGCGTCATTGAGACAAATCTAATGACGTATCATTTATCAAAATCCGTTGAGCCGTTGATTAGTTACACGCGGACATAGGAATGGACATACATACACACAGGTGAAACACATAACCCAGTCGGGTAAAAAAGGAGGTTCTGTATTCGACCCGTATGTACGTATACTTATATGTGTGGATGTATCGATGTAAGTATGTATGTATGTTCGCGATTATTCCAAAAACCAATGAACCGATTTTGATGATTTTGACCATTGTAATCTACATACAAAGGTTTTAATACATTAATCATAATAGTTATCATTCTTATGAGCGAAGTTAAAAGCATAGAAATGTACCTGTGTGCCACTAATATTTTTTGATTGGTACACCGATTTCTCTGAGATTGCTGGACCGAAGTCGGTTAATTTTTTTCTAAAATCTTGTTTGCACGTACTTTATAAGGACTTTATAAGGCCCTTAGGACACTTCCGATATATATTTCACTAGCGGTCCGCCCCGGCTTCGCCCGTGGTACATATATAACCTATAGCACTCAAGGATCACTTACAACTGTCATATCCAACGGTGAAAGAATTTTTGAAATTGAGCCGCGCGGGTACCTTATTCATAGATCTAAACTCCCCTCCCGCACGCGCACCCCCGCCTTGGTGACGCTCACTTCGCTTCGCAACGGGCCGTACGGCAGAAATCGTAATATTTTAATTTCGCCATAACTTCAAAAGCAAACGTCCAATTTTAATCATTTAAGGACCAAATATTATCTACATAAACTGTACTTTACTAAATAATTTATTTTGATAAGGGTTAATAGCATGAGTAAAATAAATGCGTTTAAATGTAGTCCAAAAAAATTCAAGATTTTTAAATAAAAAAATGGTTGTTGTGCCTCACTCGACATAGATAGGTATAGTGTATTACGGACTTTTTTGTAGATATTTACAAGATCTACAATTAATTTGAACATTTTATGGTTCTATCTTTTATAGTTTAGGCAGCGTACGCAAAATAAGTAACTTTTCTGGTTGATTTTTTACACCTTGTGTCCGAAAAACCCAAATATTTTACAGAACCCTATTTTTTTTTCAAAATAAAATTTACTTAACTTATGTTACTCGTGGATAATGTAGCTGTCGAATGGTGAAAGACTTTTTAAAAACGGTTTAGTAGTTTTTGAGCCTATTCATTACAACCAAACAAACAAAGTTTTCCTCTTTATAATATTCTATTAGTGTAGATAAAAGTGAATTATTACTGACAAAGACAACACTACACCTATATTTATTGAACAGGACAAGGATAACGCTATACGTAATACTTCTAGATATGGGACTTAAAAAATCCAAATCCAAGTTAGTCTATGGTATTTTTTTTATTCAAAAAAATTTAAAAAATAAATAAAAATATTACCATAATCAACAATGTAGTTTATTTCGCAGTTAGCTGCTTTATACAAGTACCACAAACGCTTTACACGTACATATATATACGCACAAGATTACGGTGTGTGGGAAGTCCCGTAACGTTAAACCGATGCAATGACCGATGATGAGGTCTATTGGTTGGTAATGACGACGATTGTCATCATAGTAGTGTCAGTGGCATTCAATGTGACAAGCCCCTCGCGATCTTGGCCCGACTTACAATGGGAACTTTTAAAGGTGGATGTTTGCAACGTTATTGAGAGCGATTGGACTTTTTTTCGCAACAAAAACTCAAAGTCTTGCGAGAATAGTAGACTAGACGTAGACAAAGAGTTTTGCAGCTGTTCATTGTTGAGAAACTAGAGGATTAATTTGTAGACTTTGAGATGCAAGCGTGGGGATCACTGACCTCTGTTGATACAAGTACCCTAGAGGGGCTATTCATTAAGCAATTTGATTGATTTTGACGATCTCTCTGGCACAGTGGTGGGGACCAACTCCCGGGACTTCTCACCTCTAATACCATATAGCGCTGGTCTTAGAAGTGGGAGGTCCCTGGTTCGATTCCCGGCAGGGGCAATTTGGAATTTTATAATTTCTAAATTGTCTCTGGTCCGGTGGTAGGCTTCAGCCGTGGCTGGTGACCATCCTACCGCCAAAGCCGAAAGCCGAAGCCGCGACTCAGCGTTCCGGTACGATGCCGTGTAGAAACCGATCAGGGGTATGCATACCTCTTCCAAGTTAACTCGCTTCTATCTTAGACTGCATCGTCACTTAACATCAGGTGAGATAGCAGTCGAGGGCTAACTTGTAGTTGAATAACAAATATAAATTTAAAATTAAAAAAACCCCCGACATTCGTCATTTTGTGATGGCGGCCATCTTAGATTTGTTTATCATAGTTCATAGTGTATAGTATTATACTATAAGTAAAGCTCTTTCATTTGATACCGACAGTACCTAGTTTTTGCATCGGGGGTTAATAAAATAAAATAAAAGATTATCGCCATTTTGGCACTGACTGCTAAGAAAACTTAGAGTGAAGGTACTTGGAACTAATGTGAACCCGCCAACTCGCATTGGAGCAGCGTGGCGGGTCTAAGCTCTAAATCCCTATCTCCTATGAGAGAGGCGGCCTGTACCCAGCAGTGGGACGTTAAAAGGGTGTAGTAGTGGATGTTGGGGAATATCGAAATTAGTTCCCACTTAGGCACTGCAGTGCCTTTGGACTAAGTATTTTTGGGCCTTTAGTTTAATGTATGTAATTATGTAAAACTGAATTAGCACCAATATCGTTATTTTATGGAAAAAAAGACCGTTTAAGAAAGTCTCTCTCATTTCTGTATAAAAAAACTTGCTAAAAAGATCATAACATTTCCTAAAACAGAACATTCAAAAAATTTATTACGTCATTATTCCGCGAGTCGGGGCGTTTTTACCTGCGTTCGGAATAATTCATCCCGAATATTAGTAGAAGGTCATTAACTTGGCTCCATACAAACGGATTATTTCAATAATTCAAAAGCAAGAAAGCGAATAATTTATCTGGTATAAGACGTTGGTACAAAACATGAGAGGTAGTGGCTATTAGGGTGACGATACCAATAAATGACTGGGTACCAATAGATGAACAAATCGCAGTTTTTAATTAGAAATAGAATAGAATAGAAAAGTTTTTTATTCAAATAAACTTTTACAAGTGCTTTTGAATCGTCGATTGAGTCTACCACAGGTTCGGAATGCAGTTCCAGCCGAGAAGAACCTGTAAGAAACTCGGCGGTTGCTCTTTTTTAAAAAATAACATTATAACAATTATTATTATTAATGTACATGATTGAAATGCCGTCTCGCGCATTGCTGGAACGAGTTAAATCCAAGCTTTTTTATCGTTTATATAATCTTCAATTGTATAATAAGCTTTTTTTATGAGCATACTTTTAATAGAGTTCTTAAACTTGTGTAAAGGCAAGTCTAAGACATATTTTTTATTCAGATAAACTTTTACAATAGTGCTTTTGAATCGACAAATGAATCTACCACTGGTTCGGAATGGTGCTTACAATTCTACACGTTAAGAAGGGCAGACAAAAGTAGCCCCATTTCCGACGGATTATTAATTATAAGAATTAGGCACTAACTACGGCTTTTGTTGTATTTTTCCTCGAAGCGGCAACACCATACGCTCCTTTCTAAATAATTAACAAGCAGTGTCTAAACTAATCAGTCACCCCGCTGGAATTAAACAAGTGCGCACGTAAACTGGTCTTTGAGTTTTTGTATGGAGAACGTGCTAAGGTGAGTCTACCACTTTCATAAGTTTGTAAGTGAATTGCCGATCCATTTATATTAACAAGCCCCAAGTAAATATTTTCCAGTAAACTACATTATTATCTTAATTAGAAAATCAACCAAAATATGTTCTATTCCATCAGGTTTTTTAGAAATAGAGTGTTCATTTAATGGTTTCTAAAAGACGCTCAAATCTTAATTATGAACGGCCGTTCAGAATAAGTATGACCCACTAAAATTGGTTTTAATATTGTAATTCTTGTATATGGTTTTTTACTGATATTGTGGGTTTTTTTTAACTGCATTATGTACAGAATACTATTTACCAATACTTGAACATAGGTTTATTAGACAAAAATTACTTTTTTATCATATTTTTATTTCAGGTGTTCATAAATTATTCTGAATGTTGAATTAATGAACCAAGTACTTAGTCCGTTCATAATTGAAACGGAAGACTTATTATGACCACTTGTTTTAATACCTGTTTTATTGTTGTGGTAGGTAATTAAGAACAGATATTTAGGGTTCTTCAATAATAAATGTAAACCTATATTACTGAGCCGTTCTTCAAGATGAATGCCTTAGATTTTAGATTATAGGGCATGTATAATGACCGTCGTCGTCGTCGTCCTCAACCGATAGACATCCACTGCTGGACATAGGTCTCTTGTAGGAACTTTCACACGGCGCAATCTTGTGCCGCCTGTATCCAGCGACTCCCTGCGACTCTTTTGATGTCGTTGGTCCACGTAGTTGGGGATCTGCCAACACTGCGTTTTCCGGTGCGAGGTCGCCATTCTAGCACCTTGGGACCGCAACGTCTTTCGGTTCTTCAGACTATGTGTAATGACCGCTTATTTAATACTTACCTGTTTTATTGTTGTGGTGAATAAGAACAGTATTTAGGGTTCTTCAATAATAAAAGTAAACCAATATTGTATATGTATAGTATTGAGCCGTTCTTCAAGATGAACGCCTTAAGATTTTAGATTGTCCTATCTTCTATATCTTCTATAATATAATAAAACTGTAACAGATCCAATTCTGTACATTGAAGATATTTTGAAAATTTTTATTGGAGGGCACTCTATAATCGATACTGAAGTCAAAACTGCAATTTGTTTCATTTTTGTCTGTCTGTCTGTCTGTCTGTCTGTCTGTATCTTGGCCGCGCATCACGCCGAAACTACTGAATGGATTCAAATGAAACTTGGTACGATTTGAGTTTATACTCCGAGGTAGGACATAGGAAACTTTTTATCCCAAAATTCAGCACGGTTCCCTTGGGAGAGGGGAAGAAAGTTAAAACGTGTATTTAGCTATAATTCATTAACGCGTTGTTCGATTTAACTTATTCTTTTTTTGTTAGAAAGGTAGTACTTTAAGTATTGCCCCGTAAATATTTCAAGGTCATAGGTTTTGTAGGTCAGAAAGGACAGATATTACAACCCTCAGTATTGGGTTCAAATAACTTGGGAACCGGATCTTTGAACGTACGGCTTATTTTAAAGTGGTGTGCGTTTAAATTTATGTTTGTCGGTATGTTTATTTGTTGTTTGATTTTAATGGAACTTTCAATGTTATAAGGAGTAACTTAGACTACATTTAGTTTAGGTACATAAAATAATCATGGGATCCGATCCGATCCTATATAAAACCTATAAACACGCGAACAAAGTCGCGGGGGTCAGCTAGTTCAAAATAAAAATATTGATTTTGATATTTCGCCTTTTATTTTCTTAGTTCATGAATAGGTCGGATTTTGGTCACAATAAGGAATACATCAGTCACAATTAGGGCCGAAGGCACTTTTTCAGTATTTTTGCTATTTTAGCCTAGTTTGCGTTAATTTAGAGAAAAATTACTACTTAATAAATTAATTATCCACCTAATCATTTAAAGTAAAACATTAAGAATTCAGTTCATATGAGCGTTGGGAAAAATTATAACAAGTTGAATTCCGCTTAATCGTTCATCTATTGGTATCGTCACCCTAATTATTATAAATCCAAATGTCACACTGTCTTCCCAAGTGACAGCTATTTAGCCACAAACTGACAGTTATTTCTTACTATAAAAGCAATGACATTTTGAACAGTTTGAGGAAATTCCTGATCCGAAGACTATCATATCAGAGACATACAGGGTGCGGTTCAGCCGCGCGGCGCCGCAACGTTGGTAGTGAGTTTGGTAAACTTACGGCCTGTTTCACCACCTTCTGATAAGTGTTGGATAGCCTAAATGGAAGTTTTGTCACTTTCTTACTCAAGTGACAAAGACAAAAGTTGTAGATAGCTATCTGATACTTATCAGAAGGTGGTGAAACAGGCCCTTAAAATTGTTAAACTATTTTATTTGACAAAATTAGTACGATGAGGCACAGTATAATTAATTAAAGTTTTATTTTTTATTAATTGTTTAATATGATAACGATATTCATAATGATTTTATAACTAATTAAGAAATAGCGAGGCGTCAAGATTTACAAAATATTTCATGACTAACAAATTTAAAAAGATAATAAATCGCAGTTAAACGCTATTGTGCTTTAAATTTGGTTAGTTTCTCCAGTAAAAAAATAGCGATAAATCCTTTTTTTTTTTTAAAAAGCAAAACGTTTCCGCTTGTGGCATAAACAGGGCCGCATTTCGTTTGAGCGACGTATTTTTACGTCTTCCTCTGAAATGTTCTGCTCGGCGGAATTGAAGGAATTTTCTCATTGAACGTCGCGATACAAAGATGTACTCGGGGATTTTAACCAACGAAAATACTGCTTCGCGTCGATGCTACACAGGTTTTAATATCTTGGTACTGCAATTGATGGGAATGAAACTTTATGTTACCATCTCTCTAGCAGTTTCAATCTGTCTTGTATTATCATTTTTTTACCAGGATTGCGTAAAATATTATTTTATTTTTCAAATCATCTTACTCCTAAACTACTTACATTGTAAACTCTGAACTATTGCAGAGTATTACCATAATCAAATTATTTATTAACCAAAATTATCATTACTATAGTGAGACAAATTACCAACGAGTTAGAGTCGACAAAGATCGATTTGTTGATCATAGTTGATGTGGCGAAAGCTTAGAACAAACATAAGAATTAGACTAAGGACAATTAGATCTCATGGACAATTTCACTATTTTTTGAAAAATTCAATTATTTTTTTTTCAAAAAATTCAAATTCAAAATTATATTAACCTCAAACAATACGATAACTACCTTTTAATTGCGCTATATCAAACTGTTTGATTGCGTTTGATTCGTCTAGTTATGTCCTATAATGTGAGGACAGAACTGGAGGAAAGGTAACACACCTTTCCTCCAGTTCTGTCCTTATGTGCGTGCTACCGCAATTCGTGTAGGACACTTTCAAGAGGCTTTCAGTTGAGTTCATTCACGCCATAGAACGGCTTGTAAGCGAAATTTAAGGATGTGACGACCTCCCTGGTGCAGTGGCGAGCTCTGTGGTCTCATCGTGGAAGGTCCAGGGTTCGATTCCCGGCAGAGGCAATTTGGATTTTTTATAATTTCTAAATTATCTCTAGTCTGGTCTGGTGGGAGCCGCCGCGCCATGGTTAGTTACCACTCTACTGAGAAAAGCCGTGCCGCCAAGCGATTTGGCGTTCCGGTACGATGTCGCGTAGAAATTGATCAGTGGTATGGGTTTAAAAACTGTAGTATCTCTTCCAAGTTAGCCCGCGTCCATGACTGCATCATCACTTACCATCAGGTGAGATCGCGGTTAAGGGCTAGTTTGTAGATGAATAAAAAAAACGTAGAACGGCCTGCAAGCGAATTCTCCTTGAAACATCGGGAACGTGCCAGGGCGAAGAAGAGGTTCCCGCGGGGTATAAATTTACTCTCCTGTATCCTGTATGCTAATACTCTTTTGTCATGAAGGACATTCGGAGACATTTGGACCGCTTGGTTAGTTTCATGCGTGTTGAGAACTACAACCATTTTGTTTCCAACATTTCATTCCGGCTGGGCTAGTAAGAGTTTATATTATAACTACATATCGATAGTGTGAATTGATTTCGTATATGGAAACTATAGAGTAAGCTACACAGGAAATATTATAGTGAATTAGTGTGTGCGTAGGCACACTCTCTATTTCGTCACTCCCATAGTCCAAAAAGACGGCAATCCGACTCGACCGGAGAGAAATTAGATGCAGGACCGATGACTTTACATGCTCTCCAAGACAAGGGGGTCATATCATCGCCAACATGCCTACTATCGGATGGTCTATTATAGGTTTAAGTTGAATATGTAAACTAGGCTTAACGCTATTGCATTATCTGTGCCTTGAGAATGAAAGCCCCTTCTTATTCCGCCGTCGACACGATGTGTACATTAATTTATACTGCTAAACCAAATCCCAAAACCCAAACATAACACCTACTCCGAGCTATTAGGTACTGAGAATTCCTTGACAGAAAAACCCAATAATTTTTTTTATTGTTGGCCCGTCCCGGGACTTGAACTTAGGACCTTATGATCTGCAGCCAAACTTCCAATGAGGTAGTTGAAAATCGGTAGTACTCAATGTATGTGTTTAAAACGACGCTACGGCCTATCTCACTCTCACGTTATTATTGTGCTTCGATGCTCGAAATACATCATCGTCGGCTTGATGAAACTCGTACTAAAGCTACAGGTCTCCGAAGAATACCGAAAGGAAACTGTAAGCGGTCCCCGAACACCGGACGAATATCGTGCCGTTCCTCATGAAACATTTATGAAGGAAGAAAACGTTGAATGTGACAAACGGTACGGGAATGGGCATATCGTGAGTCACGTGAAATATGTTTTCCGAGGTGAGAGGGTATATTATTAGAGAAATAAACGTTTTCGATGTTACAGTGAATTTGTGGTTTCATGCATGTTTATTACTTTACTAGGTTTTACCTGTGACTTTGTGGCACAGACGAGTACAAACTTTGATTTGATTTGAAAAACTTACTCAAAATGTAGCGATAGTAAGTTTCTATAACTCTCAGTTTCATTGATATGATAGTTTCTAAATAAATGTGATGGACAATCGTCTGTCACTTTTATTTATTAATAGCTGATGCTCGCCTCTTCATCCGCGTGGATTTAGGTTTTTTGAAAATCCCTTGGGAACTCTATAATTTTCCGGAATAAAAAGTAGCCTGTGTCCTTTTCCAAGGTTTAGTCTATATCGGTACCATATATCGTCAAAATCATTTCAGCGGTTTAGGCGTGAAAGTGTAGCAAACAAGCAAACTCACTTTTGCATTTAAAATATTATATAATTAGGATTAAGTATTTTATTTCATAGCTGTTGCAATAAAATATGACTCAATTTCAGCTATCTCCATTCTCGATATTGGGCCTGCAAAATTTCTTTTTTTACTTTCAACCAAGAATTAGGCAAATATTTGTTTTAAATGCCGCTTAAAAGCCAGGATATCGGAACATTACAGGAAGGGAGGCGCGTTGCCATGAGCTTTGTCAACGTCGTCTTTAGTGCACGCTGATATGTCACCACTCACCCGCCGCCATTTTGAACTTGAGCGAATACGGCATTCTTAGCGCTGTACTGGGTCATTGGTTTCAATAGACGTTGGAAGCTGTACTGGTTTCTAGATTCTACAATGGGGAGTGTTCACGCCACTAAACATTTTATACAACGAATAATAATAAATACGATCTGAATTTCGAAACTTATATAGTTATACATATACGTATTAACGTTCGTAAGATAGAGCTGAAACGGAATAACGTTAAAAATGCTATTTTTTGAGGTTTTTGTAAAAGGGTCCTGTGGGGTTTCCATTTTTAACCCCCGACGCAAAAACGACGGGGTGTTATAAGTTTGAAGTGTCTGTGTGTGTGTGTGTCTGTATGTTCCCTTGTAGCGCTCAAACGGGTGAACCGATTTGAATGCGGTTTTTTTTGTTTGAAAGGTGAATTAGTCGAGAGTGTTGTTAGCTATGTTTGATGAAAATCGATCTAACATGGCCGCCGCTACAAAATGGCGGATTACATATTTTTTCACTACTCCCTTAATATGGGTATCAAAAGAAAGGGCTTAATTATTAGAATAGTATTATGCAAATCCAAGATGGCCGCCGCCACAAAATGGCAAATGTTGGGGATTTTTTAAATTTTTAATTTACACTTGTCTTGAATTTCTATTATTGGCTGTGCCAGAGCCCGTAGTAACACGTATACGGTGAAAACTTCAATTCGTAGCCATACCTATTATAACTGAAACCTGACCCCAGTGACTAACGGACGGACAGCGGAGGCTTAGTAATAGCGTCTTTAGCATTTTAATTAATATGGATTGATAACATATTATGAAATGAACAAAACATCTTCATCAAATTATAATTCCGCACGTACATATATAATGTTACCATTTTAATCGAATGAGACAATTCATTAAAACCGCCCACCTTTCTAATTGCAATCCGACTACAAAACATGACGATACCATCCCGAAATGATTCATTTACCGGCCCATATAAATCACTGTTTCTACCTACATATAGTCGAGAAGCTGGTGGTCAATTAATTGAAGTTGAATGTCAAAGTCAGAATCATTTCATGTACATAGGCACATTATACTTACTAAGTGGTAGTAGTACATTTAAATATAGTATAAGTGTTTCAATATAATAATAAGTTACTCTTGATTCAGCGCAATAAAATTTAGTTTAGCTCGCACTCGCAGTAGTTATTAAACTTTATATTCAACTGAAAAGCACCGCTGTTTAGCTCTCTTTCCATCGCGTAAACTTATATATTTTCTGACGCCATTGAACAACGGAATTTGTACCGACGACGAGTTGCGCTTATGTACTTACAGCTCGGTGTACAAAGTGAAATGAAATAGGCCTGGTATAGGGCTAACTCAAAAATGCTATGAAAAGGTTAAGACTCTATCTTTCCCTACCTATTTTATGTATATTTATCCTAATATTATAAATGTGAATGTGTATATTTATTTTACTCTCTATATTCACAACTCAATCCCTACATCAACCTTGACAGACATCCTAGAAATGCATATAGGATACTTTTACACCTTCAAAACAAAGAGTTTACACGGGATTACTTAAAATCTTAAATCAGCTAATTGACTGAATATGTTTCAGTTCTATATTTTGAGAAGATAACTAGTATTATAATATTATTCGGATATATTATTGTAAAAATATCCCACCAGCTCTTTTCCTCCTATTTCTACCTATTTGTAATTAATTTTACATCATATTCAACCTTAGCGTATTGGAAATAAGAGCTTAAATCGGTGTAAAACTTTGAATAACACTGTCGCCGAGAGATACGTTTTAACAAAATAATGAATTATTTATTCAGTGAACGAATTAACATATCAGGAGTGTACAAGAATTGGGGATGTACGAAATTTTGGATGCTGGGAAAAGGTCCGCATGGGGAAACTGCTAAGAAAATAGAACTTTCGGAAAGGGTTAAAGTAGAATGTAGTAGCTAAAAATTACACCTATTATGTCGTTTTAGGAAAAATATCTATAGTGGCTTTTTGTTAATTAAAAATTTTATTCCAGTCTTACAAGTGCAGTTTCAAAGTTTTTTGAAAAATTTTAATTCTTGTCTTCAAGTGAAAATTATTTCTGTTATCAGTAACAGATGTTTAAGTAACTTAGGTTACTTTTTCCCTTTTTATTAAGGGTTTCTGCTCAAATAAATAAAAACTATTAACAACATAATAAGTATGCATAGGTTAATACGATTTCTCGGTCTGACTGAAGAACCAATCTTGATGGCATTGATAACTTGCATCTTGGAGACGGATATATGGGGTATTTTTGGCGTTATAACGTCTTATAAATCGATGAACGCCAGCCGTATGCATGAAAAAGCATGACTCATTGCATGTACCGCCTAGCCGAGCGTACAAGCGCGAGCGCGGAACTAGCAATAGAGAGGCAATGTATCTGACGTTATCAAAATTATCGTCCGTTAACCGACTTTACAGGAAACCAATTTTTTGTATCTCACGAAATTGAAGAGCGCCTACGGGATATAAAATAAATGTGAAGAATTGAAGAAGATTAAAATATCATCCAGTTGCCAACAATTTGTATAGGTATACCTACTAATTAATTTAGTTGAATGCATCATGGAACAACCCATCTGTGTCGGGGCTCGACAGCACATTTCAATTTGCCCAAACCGCGGCTCCAAGAGAGTGCGGGATTAACAGGACCCGTCGGAAACACGGTAGATAACTATGTAGTTAACTAAATGTATAATTGAATTTATTTTTCACTTCATGGTTACTTGGCTAAAGAGAAAATCAACGAAATGAATATATTGAATTCAGGAGAAGAGAAATATAATATTCATATTTTCAATTAACCCAATTTTCTTTTAACTTTTAATCATACTTAAATATTTTTTTACCGATATCGGTTTTTTCGATTTATACCATGTGTAAGCTATTACGAATTTCAAACATAATAATTACAAGATTATTAAAAAGCCTTTATAATAAATAGCAATTTTGTAAGTCTATAATTGGTTGTCTGTAAAGTCTATTACGAACGTTAATTTTACGTGATAACACCATGAAAACAAAGAGAGATAGATGCGTCACAAGCCGAACGCTTACTTCCACGCTACGTGCTACGTTCCGTGCTACATGCTTCGTGCTACGGGCTACGGTCCGCGGTACGTGACAATGAGTCATCCTGTTTCGTGCATGTAGCTGATATAAAGCGGCGTTCAAATATAAAGGTATAATACCGACCCATTTCGTGTCGGTTTTTGTCCGGGTCCGACCTTGGGACGGGCCGTATCATAACGGCGTATCGAGATCGCGTATCATGATACACGTATCATCACCCGTCCACATATGCGATCATGATACGCGTCGGCGATACGGATACGGTGATCGGATCGGGCAAGTGATACATATCTGGACCCACCTTTTCGTGTCGGTTTTTGTCTGATCATCAAAGGTGATACTACTGTAAACTGTACTATTGCAAAGATACGGATACGGAGCAAATCGAGGCGTCCACAACTTGTACGGGGCTTGAAATGTGATACGCTGTTACGGATACGGTGATCGGAACGGGCAAGTGATACATATTTGGACCCACCTTATGACATTATCACGTCAATAACATTACACCTACTTAGATCTGATAAGATCTAAATATTTATAGACAAATTGATCTTTACAGCTCAGCAGTGTTTCTACAAAAATAATATTACCTAAGTTTCAATCCAACCCCATCAGGGATTAAAACAAGTGTTTTATCGAGTAGGAAAAGAGGATACCTATATCGCGCCCGGTCATGAATATTTAAATTTCATTTCCAATAGCAAAATGGATCCCATCTGTCGATGCGGTCCTGGAGGCATTTGCATCATTTATACGCCGCGTCAATCAAGGGCAAACATTTATAAATAAAGCTAATTACGAGTAGGTACGAGCCCCGTGCGCAAATAACGGCATCGAGCAATATGGCGGCATTGGGTGCTTGTTTACGCCGGCCGCACATTTGCCGGGCCGTAAACCGTAGACGGAAAAGAATACTTTTTGACGTGACTTTTTTTAAAAGTCTTATAAATCGATGAACGCCGGCTACACGCACTAAAGAGCATGACTCATTGTCATGAACCGCGTGCAAACGCGGAACAAGCGATAGAGAAGACCACCATCGGCCTCAGCGTTCGGCTTGTGACGCATCTATATATCTTTGTTTTCATAAGACGTTATCACGTAAAATTATTGTCCGTAAACCGACTTTACAGACAATCAATAAAAAAAAATAAAAAAAAATAGACGTCTTGTCTTGTATTCCGTCGAAGTGGACCTTAATTTTAGATCAGTGTTGATATGAAATGCGCGTGCGCATAAGGAGCGCGTGCACGTAATTTGGCATGTGAATTATTCTTCGCTTATTTGTACGTCTATTTTGTAAAGGAGACTCTTTTTATTGTATGGCATAAACAGTCAAAAATAAAATGTTCATACAAAGTGACCAGTTTGTTTGTTTCTTTTTAATAGTAATGTAACTTAAGCAATGTTGTTTTCAAAACAATCAGTACAAGCTGACATCCGCGACTTCATTTGCAAGATTTTGGATTTAAGTTTAAAAAAATCTCGTTGGATCTCTTTGATTTTCCGGGATGATAAATCCTGTGACTGTTCCCAGGATGCGAACTATCTCGGTGACAAAATTCTTCAAGATCGTTTATTTAAGAACAGATGGACACACTTTTGCACTTATCATATCAACTAGATATTATGGACAGTGGATTTGTGAATATTTAAATTTAGTAGAACGCTAACCAGTTCGGTTAGTGTGCGCCCAGCCAAAACCCATCATCCCTTGACACGTGGCGAAGGTTAGCCTAAATAAGCTTGGGGTTATTTTTAACCTTTATTAAAACACGTCTTATTACCTCCAGCCGTTGGGTACATCTTTGCATCATTTTATTATTATTATTGAAGGTTTTATCAAAGTGTGTAGCTGTAGGTATTCAATATAAATAGTTACGAATAGTTTGATGTACATACATACTAATAATATTTGTGTATAATAATTCTGCAAAGTAAAAATATAAGTCTTGTCTTTAAGCATTACTTGCGTGTTGGGCATAAAAAGAAACGACGAAAACGACGCGAAACGCTCGTCCGAGATCAACATACGAGTACAAAGACAAAATATTTTATACTTCGTAGTGGCACTTAAAGTCGGTTTTTGACAAGAATTTAAATTATAATGTTATTTGCGGGTTACATTTATGTATTCGTTGTTTTATCGTCTCAGATAAGCCCAAAGGTTTAATATACTTTTAATCCCGTAAATAAGTGAATAATCCTTGAATTTTTTAATAAAAACACGTCCGGCCCGCACCATTGTACTACGATGTACCGGCCATTACAATATTTTCCCGTCACGGCGAATCCGTTCTAAATTACCCTTTATGTGGTCCAGATAAAGGCCACATTACACGGGATGGAAGACAATAGCCACACATAGGGTTGCCGCGCATTGGTAAAAGTAGAGAATATTTTAACTATTAAACGAATAATGGTCAGCTATCTGGGGCTTGTTGCAAGAGTGATTGTACCGTTCGACAACCTTTTATGTACCTACGTGGTGTGGGTTTTGTTAAAGTGTTGGGGGTTGTTTATTATAAGAATATACTTTTATGGGTACAAAGATTGTTCCATAGTAATAGATGTGAACAATAGATGAATAAAAAGAACTTTTCTAACTTTTTTCCCGGTTATACTCAGATTTTGTGTTATAAAGTAGACAAGTTGGCGTAGCAGCCGCTAGCGCTGTAGTCTTATAATTGGGCGGTGTAGTGGATTAATTCCAGGTATGTACAATTTGGAGATTTATAATGGCCAAATCGTGTCTAGTTTGGTCTGATGCCCACCTATTCATAAGGCGTGCCGTCAAGCGATTTAGAGTTTTTAATACATTGCTGCATAGAAATAGAAATAGAAAAAAAGAAAAGATATTTTAACTACCATACCTTACCACCACCATATTTACCACTTACAAATAAGATCCCAGTCTTACTGGTCTCCGAGAGCAAAAACCTTTCTAAAATGAAATTCCATGAAGTTATAAACAAAACCCTTTCTTATAAAGTCAACGTAGCAACCCTGTACCGCGAAACGGGTCAAACAATATGGAGTGACCGCGCTTTGTGTTCACGCCCTAATGAAGTTTTTGTGCTCCAAAATTATGCGTCCCGTATGAGGAATTCGTGTCTTTGACTTGCACAGATTAAAACCCCGCCCGGTATTGTTGTGTTCACAATATTGTCTCTTGCGACAAAATATTATAGTAAAGTTGTCATTTCGAAAAGGAAAATCATAACTTTGACCATTTTTTCAAAGTTTTCATGGGATCCATTACGCATTCATATATGATCTTTTTGGCTCTCGCTTTTCTGCCGCTTTGCCTACAACTCAATCGTGCTGTTAATCTGGCAATCGTCAACCTGGTAATGGCAGTACTATTGGCATCACCGTTACCTTTTTCATTTTTAACCCCCGACGCAAAAACGACGGGGTGTTATAAGTTTGACGTGTCTCTCTCTCTGTGTGTGTGTGTGTGTGTGTCTGTTCCCCTGTAGCGCTCAAATGGCTGAACCGATTTGAATGCGGTTTTTTGTTTGAAATTTTTTGACGTTTGAATTAGTCGAGAGTGTTGTTAGCTATGTTTGATGAAAATCTATCCAAGATGGCCGCCGCTACAAAATGGCGGATTACATATTTTTTCACAACTCCCTTAATATGGAGGTTTGACTAGTAGAATAGCACTACGCAAATCCAAGATGGCCGCCGCCACAAAATGGCGCATGTCGGGGGTTTTTTAAATTTTCAATTTATACTTGTTAATATCTTATTGTCTGTTGGCGGTGTTTCACCCCCGTGCCTCGGAGAGCACGTTGAGCCGTCGCTGTGGTTCTACTTGGAAAGAAGTGCTAAGTGATAGTGCCGAAGAGAGTGAGAATAGAGAAAAGCCGTTGGATACAAACGGCGCAAGATCGCGATGTGTGGAGGTCCCAGTTATTAACACTATCGTGAGACAATAGCCGTTAAAGATCGCCTCGGACCAGCGTAGCGGATGTAAGCTCTCTAGAGAGAAACCTCTATAAGAAAGGAGCCTGTGCCCAGCTGTGGGACGTTAACGTCCCACGTGTAACGCTGTCCTTCCACCACCACCACCACGTGGTTACCACGTGGTGATGGTGGTGGAAGGACATTAAATGGCTGTAGTGGTGGTAACTATTAGCAGTTTAAGAACTGAAAATGGATGGAATTGTAAGAATTGTTTCCCGTCCCGTTAGCTGTTAGCGCATGAGTAGTTACCATAGAGATACTCGTCTCGCAGCCCGTGTATAAGTTTTTGTACGTCCTCGTTCACTCAACTCGTGTAACGCGAACGCTTTTGTTCGCTCCTCCTTTGTGGTGTTACACGCTTAGCGCGTAGTTCCTCACCGCGACCGTTGATATATTATGCGGAAGATATGCATAGTGATGGTGGTGTCAAAGTGTTTGTGAAATAAAAAACCATGATTGCATAAAACCCTTCTAAATAGTTATTAGTCCTAAATGTAATTTTTCTGATTAGATGGTCTGGTCAGGTGACAAACTTCCACTGTGGTCGGACAAAAAATGCATAATGCATAATGCATAATTATTTTGACATAATATTATATTCAAACTGATGCGTTTCGAATCTTCAGGGTACACTTGCAGAGTAGAGTCAAAGCGAACTTATAGATATATGGAACTCAGCATTATTTTCTTCAACATACGATTGAAAAATGATAACAAAGCACTAGTGAGATGATCTCTTCCATATTTTGTTTTCAATAAATCCAATTTCAACCGTAAATAAGATTGAGTTTCTGTTGTAATGTAAAAGGCCGCCTGAACTTCAAAGTGTATCTTCACCGACTGCATTGAATAGAAATTTTTGTTTCAATCAAGCGCTAATTTGGCAAAATTAGATTTATGGTTTTCTGGAGTTTTCTGGCACTGAGTGTATATCTTGGTTTATTAGGTGTATCAATGGCTGCATCGCATATTTCTCAGTTCCCTTGTACGGACGTCTTCATTTCTGCCCTGTTTCTACGAATCTTCTCAGTTTTGTGTACTACTTGAGAAGTTTGAATTGCTCGGCGGGAAGCAATTTTCTAAATGTATGTAACCTCTATGTACTAAGAATTGCGAACGGTTTTACTTGTATTCCTCGCCACACTAGCTAAAATAACTTCTCATAAAAAAATTGGTTGTCTGTAGAGTTGATTTACGGACGATAATTTTACGTGATAACGTCATAAGAAAACACAGTAAGAAAACAAAGAGACATAGATGCGTCACAAGCCGTTTAGCTCCGCGCGCTACGTGCTACGTTCTGCGCTACGTGCTACGTTTCGCGCTACGTGCTACGTGCTACTCACCACATTCAGCAGTATGTGACAATGAATCATGCTTTTTCGTGCATGTAGTTCGCTGTTCATCGATTTATAAGATTTTAACAAAAATTGTGAAGAAAAGGTCAAAGAAAAATGTTGACAAATTAAAGTTCGCAAATCTGAATTTGTACAGCTAATATTCAACGGCGAGTAATGAGTAAAGTACTATCTGCTCGGTGATCATCGTAAACTTCTCAAAGGGACCTCGGTAGGCTGTCGCGAGTTGTTGAATGATTTCTTCATATAAATGTAAATGTCCCGGTGAGGGTGCGTTTGCTTTGTACCACTATAATATCCGAACGTTCTATATTTTTACCACTATTCCTTTATAAATATATTACTAAACTACGGCTTCCCTTTTGAGGCAACCGAGCTCAATCCCCGGCACGCACCCCAACTTTTCGAAGTTATGTGCGTTTTAAGCAATTAAATATCGCTTCCTTTAACGATGAAGGAAAATATCATGCGAAAACCGCACGCCTGAGAGTTCTCCATATTGTTCTCAAAGGTAGCAGTAAAGGTAGTCTACCAATCTGTACATGCCCCGCGTGGGGGACTACGGCCAAAATCCTTCTCATTCTGAGAGGAGAACCGTGTTCTGTAGTGGGCCGATAACGCCAAAATTTTGATTCCTCAAATTATTGACTATATTAATATTATCATTTTAAAAGTGAGCGGTTGCTGAGTTTTTCCTATTTATTCTCAGGAGAAAAGCATTCTCTACAAGACACTTCTGAAGCAAGACACTTCTGAAGATTCAAAAGTGCTTATTAGCTTAATAATAATTACTTTGTTTTCATCTGTTTGACGGTCCGGGTAAACAGACGGACTGATGTAATGGAAACACGTTCTACACGGGTGAAAATTACCCCGGTTAGAATCACAATGCCGTTTGATTTCGCGGCGGCTGCTCGAATTTTTATACCAAAGTCGATTGGGCATTTGTAAAGCATTTGTTATCTCGTTTCCACATATGGAGGTGATCTATCGCTGTCTCTTTTTATTTGCCATCTGAATAAGATGTCATAAGTTATAGTATGTTGTGATAGAGGGGGGCTTAAGATGGGCTTTGTGTAGCTTAAATTCATAAGCTACAAAATGTCTAGAACTGGAATGGATTTCGGGTATTGCAGAAAATATGTTCTGTGCTAAGCAAAGTGTTTGTCACGGATTTTCGGGCACTTGCCTGTTCTTTTTAGTTATCATCATCGTTTCAACCGATAGACGTCCACTGCTGGACATAGGTCTCTTGCAACAGCTGCCAGCGTCTCGCTTTAGATCACTCATACACCTAATGGGAGGTCTTCCAACGCTTTGTTTGCTGTTGCGGGGTCGCCAATCGAGAAGCCTGGCTACCCCAACATCTATCGGTTCTTCAAGCTATATGTCCCGCCCATAGCCACTTCAGTTTCGTGACTCGATGAGCTAATTGATACGGATATCGTCACGGTTGACTTGATCCCGCAGGGATACTCTGAGTGTAGTTCTTTCAAGAATATGCTTAAAACAAACTTATACCTTTTACAAATATGTGTGTCAAGCTAGTTTTAGTGTGAAATTACATTTGCATCCTCATAAAAAACCTATTGAGACTCTTTCAACACACATCTTCTTCCACCAGCACCTCAAATAGCACACTTAAAAATTAAAAATAAGACAGATTTCTGAGTATACTCGAAACGAGCATTCTTATTGCTGCTAATGTTTTCAGACACATGCTACCAAGTAGTAAGTAGCAATTACTGAAATAATAGCACGCTTTCATGCTAATAAAATTACTGTGTATCAGTGCTTTTATACATAAAAATGCTTGTTTTAAAAAACTCATTCTGCACAAGTAGGTTGTAAATAAAAGACTACAATAAAGATCGTTTTCGTGTGCACATTCGTGTATATTGGATGCAAAACAGTTTTTCTTTAAATCCGATTAAGCAAATAAAAATAAATGGTCACATCGGATGCAGTTCTCCCTTTAATGCAGTGGGGGAGTATCCCGTAGGTATAAAGCATACACACACATAATATGTACACAGTACCATTGTGTGTGCCGGCTGTGTGTAATAATGAAAAATGTAGTGAGGAAGTGATAATTGACAATTGTGTAGAAACAATGTAATTAGTGAAACGAGAAGATTTTAATAAAAACAGCAGATATTACAGAAATAAAATGGACTTTTATTTCACACTACATTTTTCGATCAACCAACTCCCTGATCTTTGTTTTTCAGGGTCCTTGGAATTTGTACTAAATAATGGCAGCAAATATTTCTACTTTAATTTTTATCTCATGTAGAGTGTAAGCTGAACTTATGAAGGATGAGGAATGCCAGTGGAAGTGAAATCAAAAATTCTAGTTGACTAAGTACCTACTAACAGTAACTGACCAGTGTAAAACTGGCTCCTTGTTGCTCTCACGGGATAATAACTGTTGGATAGTAACTGCCCTTCACTGTCCGCCAGCTGCTGGGCCCGTGAAAAGGCTTAATGGCCAGTTGCACATGTGATGTTTAAAGTGCTTTTTAGGTGGTCTAATTTAACTTTAAACAGAAGATTAGCTCGATTTTGATTCAAACTGTCTAACGAAAGACATTTTAATGGTGGGTGAGAAATAATGCATTCCCACAGCTCAATCCGCCGCGGCGCATTGTAGTGGAGTGTTTAAAGATTCAAAGCGGGTATAAGCGGAAGTTTTCTGGCGGCTCGCCAACCTCGACTTAGGATGGTCTTTGACTTCTCAAAACTCCTCTGCACTTAGCTCGTAACTCACCACGTCTTTGCTTTTATTTTGGCAATACTCATAATATTGCTCAGTGGCACAAAGCGTGTGGAAAGCAACAAAAATGTACAAAAATAAATAATTGGTTGTCTGTAAAGTCGGTTTACGGACGATAATTTTACGTGATAACGTCATAGGAAATCAAAAAGAGAGATAGATGCGTCCCAAGCCGAACGCTTAGACCAGTCGTGCCTTCTCTATCGTTTGGTTCGCGCTCTCGCTTGCACGCGGAACGTGACAATGAGTTTTGTTATCTCGTGCGTGTAGCCGGCGTTTATCGATTTGTAAGACGTCTCACGTCAAAATCGCGGATTCTATTTGGACTTGTTGGAGGAGAAAGGGGAGCATTAGTAGTGGCATGGCCAAGAAAACCCTTTATAAGGGCCGTAAGTAGTAGTCAATATTCAGGGTTGAAATGACACTATATCTCTTTTTCAAAGCGGGTTGAAAGAGATTGGTATTCCATCCACGATTTTGAATTCCAACAATGTCATTAATAATGAGTGGGGTGCAGCAGACTGCAGCCGCGCGCCCGTCACACCCCTCGTGCCGGAGATAATCGCTGCTTGATTGAAATCACTACTTCTTATCATCGCTGTAGTAATTGCGTCATAAATTATAGGGTCTAAGCCCTACGATCGACGAAGAAAAGGTTGTTAGAAAGTAAGTTGTTAGGAGGAACAATACATAGTTGATTATTTTTGTTATAAATGGCCCAAAGCTTGCAGTTTTGTCTTGTCACCTAACTCACAGAGCTTAAAAAATCACAGAGCAACAAAATACATATCATTACGTGTAGTAAATCATAATAGGTACGTTAACACACTAATATTATAAAGGCGAAAGTTATACGCCGCAACTACTGAACCGATTTGGCTGAAATTTTGAATGGAAACAGTATGCCCTGACGTAACATATAGTCTACTAGGTACTTTTTGTCCTGGAAAAATCCACAGTTGCCACGGGATTTTGAAAAAACCGAAATCTATAGCTACAGGTATAGGTGGATTACTATAGCAAACGTCCTTGAAAGTAGGTATAAAGGTTGGAAAAGAGAGCGGGAACGGGAACCGGAAATCCACGATTCCCTCGGGATTTGTGAAAAACCGAAATTCACGCGGATGAATCTGCGGGTAGAAGCTCAGTTTCTCATAATTATAATAACTTAATATCTTAAATCTCTAATTGAAAACCCCGTTCAATTCACCCGAACGGTTGAAACATTATAATTAAACCAGAACTAATTGATTAATCATATAATTCTGGTTTAATTATAACCCATTATTACATCACTAAACCCGGTGTGGGACCGGACCGCAAGTTCCGTCCTCTGTGCCGCAAGTACGAGTACAATGGCGATAATTGCACAATATTCACCGTATTCAGAATATTCACAATCTCTATAATCTCTATAATTTCATTGTCACAGCAGTAGTTAAATCGCGCATTATCGCCCTGTAGAGCCACAAACGGTCTAATCAGATTTCCCATTTTAGTATGGCTATTAAGTATATTAACAAAACTATATTATGTATAATATAATTGTCGTATTTTTATTGTAGTTTTATTAAATGTTAGGAGATTTGTGTACAAAAAAACAGCAAGTCGCTTGCGAGTCGTTTCGCGCTCTATTAGGGTTCCGTTCATATTATTAACAACTAACATATTTTTTTTTTGAAGACAAAAAAGAATGAAATATGTATTAATTGTACTCTATACAATGAATTCTAAACATATTATTTTTGGCTTCTTTTTCATATGTATGGGACGGGACTCCCTTCAAAAATAATTTAATTGAATTTCTAGTTCAATAATGAATGGAAGAATCAGAAATTCAATTAAATTCATTTTTAATAGTTTTGAATGTCATTAACTGGGCCTCTTTTTGTCATTTGGGTAAGGAAGGAACCGTAAAAATTCCGAGATACCACGAGCTAATATTAGTCTGTTTCCACTACCGCTATACCCGCAGGCGATGGTTGTGGACTTGTGGAGTGCTTTGTACAGACTATACACGACAGAACATTTCTTCCCCGCGACAAACCACCACTCAGTCGCTTTATAATTGCGAGTGGCAAAACAAACGGGGATGCTGCAGGGCTGCGGGCTGCGGCACGCACGCGGCGCAGACGCGCGTTTATTTTCACTTTAATTTTATTTATTTATTTATTCCAAGCGACTTCGTCAGCGTGGATTTAGGTTTTTAATAATCCCTCAAGAGCTCTATAAGTATCTGGTTAAAAAGTAGCCCATGTCCTTCTCCAAGGTCTAGTCTAGTGTACCAAATTTCGTCAAAATCGGTTCAGCGGTTTAGACGTGAAAGCGTAACATACAGACAGAGTTATTTTTGCATTTACAATATTAGTATGGGTTATAATTATAAACAAAATATAAGTGGACAGAAATCACTGGCTGTTGCGTGTGACTTGGTCCGCGTGGATTTTGGGGTTTAAAATCATGATGAAAAGGGCCTGTGTTCGTCTTCAGAATGCAAGCTATCTTTTGGCCAAACGTCAAGATCTGTTTAGCGGTTGAGTTGTCAACAAGTAACAGACAGACAGACAGAGTTAATTTCGCATTTATAATATTAACTAGTATGGATATTAAGTACAAAAACTTTTCTTGTTTCAGGTCAGTGCATGCCGAAAGAATATCAATACTATGGTATTAGTACTGAGGAAGTTCAAATAATTAAGTAATTATTTATTTTACTTAAGTAATTTACTTGAGTAAATAAATTAGTAAAATACAATTAACATAGTTTAACTAGATGACATAAGAAGCATGTACGGCTTATTATGTCATCGTTATCAGTGTGCTTAGTCTAAAGCGGAGCACTCGAAAACGAACTCGAAAACTATTGATCGATTTCAGAGTAAAATAGACCTAAAATGGCTTGTATTAAGGTTTGAGTTCGCCAATACATTCAGCATTCGAACAATGCTGAATGTATTGGCGAACTCAAACCTTAATACAAGACATTTTAGGTCTATTTTACTCTGAAATCGATCAATAGTTTTCGAGTTCGTTTTCGAGTGCTCCGCTTTAGACTAAGCACACAGTATTAGCTTATTTTAAGAATATTATTATATTAAACAAGCGGAAACCCGCGACTTCGTTAGCGTGGTTTAAACATCCCGTGGGAATTATTTTGTCTTTCCTAAGCTCCGTTGAGCTCATACCTTGCTAAAAACTGTTAAAAGTTCACTGGCGGATGTTTAGGTAGATCAAAATGTAAACAACCGCCAGTGAAAGTCCCATCAAAATCGATCCAGCCTTTGAGAGATTAGCCAGTAATCTATAAAGTATTTCCTTTCTAACGAAAAAAGAATGAATGAAATCGGACCACGCGTTAATGAATTACAGCTAAGTACACATTTTGATTTTCATCCCCTCTCCTAAGGGAACCGTGCTGAATTTCGGGATAAAAAGTATCCTGTATGTTACTCCGTAGTATGAACTTAAATCATGCCAAGTTTCATTTCAATCCATTCAGTAGTTTTTGCGTGATGCACGCACAAACATACAGACAAACAGATAAACAGACAAACAAACAAACAGATAAACAGACAAAAAGACAAAAATTTCAAAAATAGGTTCTTTACGTTCTATTACTTATCCCTAATATCCCCCAGTTATTATTTTGCAAAAATCTTAAATGTACAGATACGGCAAGTCTACTATTTTATTATACTACTAGCTTTTGCCCGCGGCTTCGCCCGCGTGAATTTCGATTTTTCACAAATCCTGAGGGATAAGTAGATTTCTGGTCCACCCGCCCCCCGGCGTACCGCGGTACCGCGTACGGCGGGCGCAGGGCGCAGGGGCGCGTGGCGCGGCGCGGGGAGCGCGAGCGTCCGCGTCGGCCGTCGCGATCGCGCGCAGCGAAAATACCTATCAGGGCGTTTTTAACATCTGTATTTACCGATTTCAACACAACTCCTTTTTTGAAAGTCGGTTAAAAAAGTAGCCTATGTTACTCCTTGGTTAATCCTCTACTTGTCTGTGAATGTCCCGTCAAAATCGGTTCAGCCGTTCCGAAGATTAGCCCGTTCAAACAGACAGACAGACAGACAAAAATTTTAAAAACGTGTGATTCGGTTATGGTATCGTTCAAATAACCATATGAGCTTAATATGTGGTAGTTATTTCGAAATTACAGACAGACACTTCAATTTTATTTATTAGTAGTATAGATGTATAATTGTATAGATATGTATAGATAGATAGATGTTATTGTACAAAGTTTTTGGTAAATAACCGCCCGTCTGAGTTCACGTACTGTCTATAATTCTACCACACTTGCGGTTTACACGTGTACAACTTTTTTGTAAACTCTCCGTTCCTCTTCACTCGAAAAACATTTAAAGCCGTACGTGTAAAATTAAAAACAAATGTGGCGTGGGTTGGTTTATTGTCCAAATAACTGTTTAAGTGATTTAAATCTCTATAAAGGTCAAAGATTGTTACCTTTTAATTAAGGGTTAAACCTAATTCCCTATTCGGTTCGCTCAAACAATTAGGGCGTTTGTGCACTTATTCGTTTTCGATTCGTTTTCGTGTTTCGTGAAAACACGATTCGACATAGCCTTCCTTATAACTGTATGGGCGCTTGTGCACTTACTCGTTTTCGATTCGTTTTCGTGTTTTTAAATTCGTGAATTCTTCACATCGAATCGTTTTAAAATAAGGACGCGAGTGGAATGGTGTGTGGAAAGAGGGCAGAGATGAGTCCTGATGTTGTGAGGTATTTGGAAAACATAGGTATTTGCATTTCTTGAATTCCAACAAAACATGATTCAAAGCAGTTGATTATTATTAAAAGTTAATACCTACTTAGTTTGGCATTAAAATAAATCGTTTGTTTCATTCAAATTAGTTTTACTTCGAGTAAAATACCTAAATATTGTAGTATAATCAAAATTTCCATACCTGTGGTTGGTAGTCAAAAACTATCAGCAAAATATGAACATTTCATAAAAAATATCATTTCTGATACTTAGTTGTTACTGTTTTCTTACAAGACCGTAATGTCCACTTGGGATGTTCACAAAATATATGACGTATGCTTAGATAATTTTGATACTAACCGTACCGTGTGAAATATTCATAATCACTTACCTTAGTGTTACTGCCAGCATTTTTTCTGGAGTTATGCATTCTCTAAAACGTGTGTCTTGCCGAGGAATCTTTTTTTTATATGACACAATATGAAATCGAAAGTAGCAACATTCTTTCGATAGTAATTAAAAAAAGTTTTTTCATGATGTCATGTCATGTCATTAAGTGATGATCGCCTACGAATGTATAAGAGAAGTGCGAAAAGCTGACGACGATTAAATGCAGCACACATTATGAACACGGTTTTATCTACGAAATGCTTAAAACGTATAGTGAAATCACGATTAAGTGCACAAATGTCATTCGTGAATTTCGTATACGTTTTTATGATGTTCATTAAAAAAACGAACACGAATCGAAAACGAATCGAAAACGAGTAAGTGCACAAACGCCCTTATAGTTATAGAATATCACGTGGGGCCTGGTTTTCAAAGAACCGGTTAGAATTATTTCTTTTTCATTTCTTTTGAAATTTTTCAGGTATCTTGTCATGATTTATTATTATTTGTTTATACTTAATTAAGTAATATGTAATTATGTTTGTAAAACACACTGAATAAATGTTTTTATTATTTTATTTGTTTTATAATTTATTTTATTTTAATAACTTTATTGAACAACAAAATACACGGATCAACTAAAATCGAACCATGTGAACTCGCTGAATGACAAAACGTATTGACCAAAAAAAAAACTTTTAACATAACCCTATTGGAACATGAAAAATGGCGACCATTCTCGTGGGCCGGCGGCCAATCAAAATTAAACGTTCGCCGTTATAGCGCGAATCGTGAACGCTTATTTTTCAGTCTGACATATTGGATGCTGGGTCTTTTTGATTCACAATTATTGCCTGATTGGGAACTTTTGACAATCTCCCTGGCATAGTGGTTGGTGATTTTATAAGTAACTAGCGGAATTTGCAGACGTCGTCCTGCTCGGTGACATACCAACATCAGCGCCGCCTACCGAGACCCGGTAGGTTACTTGTACCTACCCGGTAATTGTGTTTTCAAACCATCCAGGAACCCATTGAAATATACACACAAAATTTCATCCAAATAGGTCCAGCCGTTTAGGAGTTAGGTGACAAACACACGTACAGAAAAATTATATAGGTAGTTACGGCTGAGAGAGTTTACCATATTGAAGGGATGAACATTAAATGTTTGACTGTTACCAAACCCATGAACATTTTGTATGGGAAAATGTTTTTTCTTTTATTTTATTTTTTTGTCAATTGTCCAATAATTTTAATAGTTATTCTGCTATTCGGGACGGAGACTAATACAACAAATTAAAAACCATGAAGATAGGTCCAGCCGTTCTCGAGTTACAAGTGTTCGAACAACCACGACTTTGTTTTATATATTAAGACTAGATGATGCCCGCGACTTCATCCACGTGGATTTAGGTTTTAAAATTCTGTGGGAACTATTTACTTTTTCGGGATAAAAGTTTCCCATGTCAATTTCCGGAAGGCAAGCTACCTCTGTACCAAATCTCGTATAAATCGGTTAATTTTCCGAGAATAAAAAGCAGCCTATGTCCGTCCATGGGATGTAAGCTAACTCTGTACCTTTCATCAAAATCGGTTAAACTGTTGGGCCGTGAAAAGCTAGCAGACAAACAGACACACTTTCTCATTTATAATATTGGTATGGACAGGTCCCACATTCGATTCCCGGTAGAGGCAATCACTGAAAGAAGTTCCCTGAAAAAGTATTCTATGTCTTCGGTCCATTTACTAATGGGACTACTTACATTTTCCAGTGCGAGGTCTCCATTCCAGTACCCTGTAACCCCAACGTGTATCGGTTCTTTAAATTATGTGCCTTTCTTGATGTGAAATAAGTAGTTATAATTAGATGAGAGTTTTGTATGGTTAGAATATTATGATCCATCGATTTATTATACGGTTAGTCTTTTATCGGGTGTTAACTCAAGAGCACCATCTCATAAACCGTAAAACATATTATAGACCCCTCTTTATGGCCGCAAAGTTAGTTCCTGCATAAAGCTTAAAATTTAACAAGTTTTTATCTTCTTCGCAACTCGGAGCCCGGTTAGGCTTTCCGCTTCGACGTTTTTTGTAATTTGATTTTTTAACCGCTCTTTTATTTGTAACATCTTTTATGGGTGAAGCGGATAGTTTGAAAAACTCATAAAAAAAGACGGCGTCTTTAGTTTTAGAAGCTTCCTTTGCTAAAAAGGCTTCGCAGACTCACACGAATCTCCTCTTAAAGTGTAAACACTGATGCAACAAAAGGTGATCAGAATTCCAACTAATATTATAAATGTGAAAGTAACTGTCTGTCTGTTACGCTTTCACGCCTAAATCATTGAACCAATTTTTATGAAATTTGGCACAAAGATAGATGGACATAGGATTCCTTTTATCCTAGAAAATCGACGAGTTCCCACGGGATTAAAAAAATATAAATCCACGCCAACAAAATCGTAGGCATAAGCTAGTCATGTATGTTTTATACTAACCGATGCTCGCGACTTTCATAGATAAAAAGAAGCCTTTATTCTTCTCCGGTATATAGCTATATCAAGTTTTGTGAAGATCAATTCAGTGGTATGAAAAATCATAACGTTTATAAGTAAGTAAGCTGTGATAGCCTAGTGGTGAGGACGACCGACTTCTAATCGGAGGTCGTGGGTTCGATCCCGGGGCACGCACCTCTAACTTTTCGGAGTTATGTGCGTTTTAAGTATTTAAATATCACTTGCTTTAACGGTGAAGGAAAACATCGTGAGGAAACCTGCATGCCTGAGAGTTCTCCATAACGTTCTCAAAGGTGTGTGAAGTCTGCCAATCCGCTTGGCCAGCGTGATAGACTATGGCCAAAAAACCCTTCTCACTCTGAGAGGAGACCCGTGCTCTGTAGTGAGCCGGTAATGGGTTTATAAGTAAGTAGCTATCTAAGTAGGTACCTTTACCTTTAGGACTTCAGTAGAAGTTGTGCGACGTTTAAGCCAACAGCTTAATATTTAACCAGTCGTCTAAGATCAGTAGTTACTAGGAACGTGTGAGTTTATCGCCCAAACTACGTGAAACTACTTGAGACCTGACTTAAGCGAGTAGTTGCCTCTGCTTTGACGGTAATTTAATAGTTAATACGTGGTCTAAGTGTAAGGCTATAAGCGATGTTTTCTTAGCATATTATGTTACAACTTCTTCGTCTATTGCTGGACATAGTTCACTTGAAGGGACTTCCACACGTTTTGGTCTTGGTCCCCTGTGACCCTTTTGATGTCGTCTGCCCACATTGAGTCACATTGTTACATTGTTTTATTATATACTAGCTTTTGCCTGCGGCTTCGCCCGCGTGAATTTCGGTTATTCACAAATCCCAAAATCTCCGATTCAAAATAAAAATTACGAAAACGCAGGACACATCCGCACGCATTAGCTCCCTCGTTCGAAATCACAGATTTCGAAATGGAGATGCACCCTCTTCACCGCACCCGCCCGCCGCGCGGCGGCGTGTATGGCGTTCCGTGCAGCGCGAGCGTCGCGTCGGCCCGCGCCCGCGTCGCGCGCAGCGAAAATACCTATCAGGGCGTTTTTTAACATAGTCAACACAACTCCTTTTTTGAAAGTCGGTTAAAAAAGTAGCCTATGTTACTTCTTGGTTAATCCTCTACTTGTCTGTGAAAGTCCCGTCAAAATCGGTTCAGCCGTTCCGAAGATTAGCCCGTTCAAACAGACAGACAGACAGACAAAAATTTTAAAAACGTGTGATTCGGTTATGGTATCGTTCAAATAACCATATGAGCTTAATATGTGGTAGTTATTTCGAAATTACAGACAGACACTTCAATTTTATTTATTAAAAAAAAAATATAGATCAAAGGAATTATCGTTTCTATAATATTTTAGCAGCGTTTTTATAGAAAGCTACCAGGCGGCTTGACTTTTTACGACATTTCCAACAATTATCGTTATATTTAAACTAATTTACCTTAACAAATTATACAATTAAACCTTCCACATGAATCACTTTGTTTATTGGTCAAACGTCATGAAAATCCATTCAGTAGTTTTTGAGTTTATTGTGAAAAGACAAACAGACTTAGTTTTATAATATATTGTGGTTTATTATCGCCAACAGCCTGTGCATCGGGCGCTTTATTTGTGAAATCCACTAATTCACTCGGGCGAGACCATATCGAAGTCTCTCCATTAATTAAACACTATATAACTACGAAGTGGCTAGCCGTACCTAAATTGAGCTAAGCTGTGATAGCCTAGTGGTGAGGACGACCGACTTCTAATCGGAGGTCGTGGGTTCGATCCCGGGGCACGCACCTCTAACTTTTCGGAGTTATGTGCGTTTTAAGTATTTAAATATCACTTGCTTTAACGGTGAAGGAAAACATCGTGAGGAAACCTGCATGCCTGAGAGTTCTCCATAACGTTCTCAAAGGTGTGTGAAGTCTGCCAATCCGCTTGGCCAGCGTGATAGACTATGGCCAAAAACCCTTCTCACTCTGAGAGGAGACCCGTGCTCTGTAGTGAGCCGGTAATGGGTTTATAAGTAAGTAGCTATCTAAGTAGGTACCTTTACCTTTAGGACTTCAGTAGAAGTTGTGCGACGTTTAAGCCAACAGCTTAATATTTAACCAGTCGTCTAAGATCAGTAGTTACTAGGAACGTGTGAGTTTATCGCCCAAACTACGTGAAACTACTTGAGACCTGACTTAAGCGAGTAGTTGCCTCTGCTTTGACGGTAATTTAATAGTTAATACGTGGTCTAAGTGTAAGGCTATAAGCGATGTTTTCTTAGCATATTATGTTACAACTTCTTCGTCTATTGCTGGACATAGTTCACTTGAAGGGACTTCCACACGTTTTGGTCTTGGTCCCCTGTGACCCTTTTGATGTCGTCTGCCCACATTGAGTCACATTGTTACATTGTTTTATTATATACTAGCTTTTGCCTGCGGCTTCGCCCGCGTGAATTTCGGTTATTCACAAATCCCAAAATCTCCGATTCAAAATAAAAATTACGAAAACGCAGGACACATCCGCACGCATTAGCTCCCTCGTTCGAAATCACAGATTTCGAAATGGAGATGCACCCTCTTCACCGCACCCGCCCGCCGCGCGGCGGCGTGTATGGCGTTCCGTGCAGCGCGAGCGTCGCGTCGGCCCGCGCCCGCGTCGCGCGCAGCGAAAATACCTATCAGGGCGTTTTTTAACATAGTCAACACAACTCCTTTTTTGAAAGTCGGTTAAAAAAGTAGCCTATGTTACTTCTTGGTTAATCCTCTACTTGTCTGTGAAAGTCCCGTCAAAATCGGTTCAGCCGTTCCGAAGATTAGCCCGTTCAAACAGACAGACAGACAGACAAAAATTTTAAAAACGTGTGATTCGGTTATGGTATCGTTCAAATAACCATATGAGCTTAATATGTGGTAGTTATTTCGAAATTACAGACAGACACTTCAATTTTATTTATTAAAAAAAAAATATAGATCAAAGGAATTATCGTTTCTATAATATTTTAGCAGCGTTTTTATAGAAAGCTACCAGGCGGCTTGACTTTTTACGACATTTCCAACAATTATCGTTATATTTAAACTAATTTACCTTAACAAATTATACAATTAAACCTTCCACATGAATCACTTTGTTTATTGGTCAAACGTCATGAAAATCCATTCAGTAGTTTTTGAGTTTATTGTGAAAAGACAAACAGACTTAGTTTTATAATATATTGTGGTTTATTATCGCCAACAGCCTGTGCATCGGGCGCTTTATTTGTGAAATCCACTAATTCACTCGGGCGAGACCATATCGAAGTCTCTCCATTAAACACTATATAACTACGAAGTGGCTAGCCGTACCTAAATTGAGCTGTTACCTACTTTAACTAAACTTATAACAATCGCTCTGTTCACCACTACCACTACAGCCTTTTAACATCCCACTGCTGTGCACAGGCCTCCTCTCTCATAGAAGAGAGAGATTTAGAGCTTAGAACCGCCACGCTGCTCCAATGCGGGTTGGCGGGCTTTAACGATAGTGTCATATGATAGTGATAATAACCGGGACCGACTAACGTGCTCTCCGAGGCACGGGGGTGAAATACCGCCATCTTCCAACTACGGGCAATCGCTCTATAGTTTTAATCATTTACTGTCTCATTGATGTTAATAGGGTATTTGACAACATTGAAAATATACTATTGATTGTGGTCATCTTATCAGATAATAGCCTAAAAAAGACATATTTCACTCAATCAAACTAAATTATGTAATTTTACGCGATATTTTGCACGAAATAAAACATACTAATTTTTAAAATTTTATCAGGAACGTGAACGCTCTGGGATTGTTTGTGATGTCACTTGATAGCACGTAACTTGGTTGATATAATTGAAGTTTATCAAGTCAACCGAAACTAAACTTTATACTTGAAAGAATAAGATTGATATTAAAATGAGTAGGTATAACAATTTAGAACATTACGATACAGCAGTCGCCTTGCGTAGCGTCTCTGTCGCACGCACCGAGTTCCGAAAACGAGCGAGCGAGAGAAGTGACTTGCATAGCGATTTGTGACGTCACGCGTATCATGTGATCAGAAATGTCGTTTTTGGCGTGGTTTTCAAAACTTAAACTTTATCATTGATTTAATTCTTAATACTGTAGATATTGCGAAAAATATCAATGTAGTGTGTTTTAATAAGTAATAAAGAATAATTTAAAACAATTTCCAAAAATTAGTCAAATACCCTATTGGATTAAAAGGTCTTGGTTCCTAATCTTGGGTCAGACTAAGAAAAGTTATTGGATTTTTGAAAATAAATTCTAAGTAGGTACTTACCTAGCTACCCGGAGTTGGGTGGAATGGAGAGTGCAGCTGTATTTGCACACAGACTTGTGCATTATAATATCTACTGTGTTGTTTGGTTATAATATAGTTTCCGCCTCCGTTGAGATTTGCCATTACAGTAAGTATAGTTGTAATTTTAGTGATAGTAGTAAATATAAACGTGACTATTGTTTTATGCCATTGCCCGAGCTTTTTTGAGAACTCTTTCTATTTATTACTTTTTATTTATTCCGTCTACAGCATGCAAGCTATCTCTTAAGGTGGTACGTTTTCCATACTAATTTATTATTACCATTTAAGAACGAATGGATTATATATTTACACTGAAATTACATCGCACAGCCTTAATTTAATGTTTAATTTGCGGAAAATTTTATTTACATAAAGAAAACATTACATAAACAGCTAAAGGTGAAGTAAAGCCATCTCGGTCAGCTAGGCAAAACAGCGTTTAATAGATGGCTATTATAATAATTAAACTGTCTATGTAATGCTTTCTTTGTGTAAATATAATTTCGCGCAAATTAAAAATTATATTAAGGCTGTGCGATGTAATTTCAGTGTAAATATATAATCCATTCGCTCTTGAATGGTAACATGAAGTTAGTATGGAAAACGTAACACCTTAATCTAATTTCGTCAAAATAGGTTCAGTGATATTCATGAAAAAGGATACAGACAGAGAGACAAATTGTCGCCCATTGGCAAGCATGGATAAGTAAGTCGAAATGGCAATATACGAGTATTGATACCGTTCTGAAAAACCACTTATAATGGGTCAAAATTATAAACCGCAGGAAGAAGAAAGTTTACAGATTGATAGACATATTCTCGCAAACAGTAACGAAGTGAAAATGGCAATAAATAATGGCAATAATGGAATCATTAAAAAAAAAAACACTTTCAATACGTGAAAATAATAAACCACAGGAAAAAGTTAAAGTGGTAAGTAACAATGGGCAATTTGTGCAGAAAGATTAACGTCTACACATTACCGTATATTTGTCATTACGAGCCCCCGAGGCAATTCACATAAAGGTAGTTACGCTATGTTTGATTACCAGGAACATGACTTTGTGACGTGGTACACAGCACGCAATAACACGGTAACAAAATCAAAGAGAACTTACAAATAGCAAGTATGAAGTCGCAGTGGGGTGACCATTCTACCGCATGTAGACGAGACAAAAAAAAATTACTTCATTTCTATTATCGCGTGATGTTCTGTAATAAAATTCGACATTCAATTTTAGACTTACCTTTGCACAAGTTTAAAAATCTACTAAAAGTAGGTATGATCAACAAAAAGCATATTTTAACATTGAAGATTAAAATGTAACTAATAAACAAGCGTGCATTTTGTTTTGCTGCGCATACGCGAGACGTCAATTAAGTACGTACAACGCTTAAGTAATATTTTTTTTATTAGAATTTTTTAAGAGCACGTGCCGAGTTACTTGTAGAAAATCCCAATCTCGTCGTCTGTAAATTTAAAATACCTTATTTAATTTTTATATATATAATTTATCCGTAAGAACTTGCACGAAGACCAATGAAAAATTTAAAAAATATATTTTGAAAAATAGATTAGCCAAAAGAAAACAGTTTGTGACAATGATCATGAATTGTTTCAAGTGTACATGAATTGTATTATATGTTTATTTTCGTAGTGCCACACAATTTTTTCTAAAAATCTACATACTTAATACTAAAAAGAATGCTGGGTGGCGCGGCGGTGGGACCTCAAAATTTGTCAGAAAATATATTTCGCGCATCCATACATCTAGCGCGGAACGGCCACTCCTAAAATAACGTTCAAAAGAGTACAGTGATTTTGAATAAAGTTTATTTCACCTTGACTTTGGCTACTACAAGTAAAACTTAATTAGTAAAGGACATGTCCCAATTTTTTTTAAAACGTACACCTAACTAAGGGGAGCGCAGGGTAGAAGTGGTCACAGTCGCACACCTCTGTTATTACTCGGAGGGCCCTCTTGCGCCGAGTTTGCAGGGTATAGTCGAGGAGCTGTAATTATCTTCTTCACTGTGTACAGTTCAAGTGACGTTATCGCCCTGAGCACTTTGACAGTTGTTTTGACGTGGCTCAGCCTTGTAAAAAGAATGACGTTTTCGTCTGATCTTGTAACGTTTAAAAAATAAACGCGAAATATAGCTAATTATATTTTTAATCTTTTCAATTTCTCGAGTTCAGTTATCTAAGCTAAATGACGTACTAACATTTTTTTTTTCTAATAACATTAGGATGATTAATTTTAGTTTTATTTTTAGTTAATGCTTCAAATCTAATGGATTTAATGTCTGTAATAGGAAAATATTGTTTTTGTGTAATATCTATATTCTATACATGCAATAATAACTTTAAAACGTCATTAAATGTCTTAAGAGAATACTGCTGGTCGATGGCGATGAAGCTACTATAATCTCAATTGTATGAATTGGCTGAATTTATAGTATTCTTGCAGCAACAGAATTTTAGCCAATATTTTAGCCAATAATTACTATAGAATGCCAAACAATCTGAGGTAAATACGATCGTCACACTATAGCTGACAGTTTTAGACGATCGAATAGCAGAAAAAACGTTCGTAACGAACACAATGAGCTTGAATACACGTCGCGTTGCAATGAAAACAACGAATGTGGTGCCACTGGAGCACCATTTTTTCAAATTTTTAAAGTCAGGATATATCCTATTCAGATTTGTTGAAATAAAGTAGTAAAAGTAGTAATAGCTCCTGGACTATAGAGTCCACATGCCACGTGGCGGCCATTACTCATCAATAACGCCACAACAAGGACCGCTGATTGTCAACAACCACGTTGCCGCGTGATGGAAATTACTGCCACATTACAACATTACTGCTATTTAATGTGGGTGGAATGGAATGGTTACTATAAAAAAAATGTCCTGTCCGACCGAATTTCGGTCACGGCGGCCAATCTCAACGGATGCACAGATTACCCAACTACACAAGGTATATTATAATTTCACAAGTGTATGCGCAAACACAGGTGCACTCTCTATTTCCTCACTCTCATATTTCAATGGGACGAGAATGCGACACGACCGGAGAGAGATCAGGCGCAGGAGCGACGGCTTTACGTACTCTCTGAGGCACGGGAGTATGTCTAACACCTAGCTCCTAGTTTCCTAGCTTCGGTTGCTACTGAGAATTACAGTCTCCAAGACAGTATTGACAAATACGTGCTCGACGTAACATTACATCACGTCACACGGTGTGACAACACAATCAACAAGTGCTCGTCAATTGTCGCTTTTAATTTATTATCGTTAAATACCACACCTAAAAACAACATAAGCACAATCTGTATCTACTTAATTACAGTCTCCAAGACAGTATTGACAAATACGTGCTCGACGTAAGGCAACGTCACGCCACATGGCGTGACAACACAATCAACAAGTGCTCGTCAATTGTCGCTTTTAATTTATTATCGTTAAATACCACACCTAAAAACAATATAAGCACAATCTGTATCTACTTAATTACAGTCTCCAAGACAGTATTGACAAATACGTGCTCGACGTAAGGCAATGTCACGCTCACGCCACACGGCGTGACAACACAATCAACAAGTGCGTACTCATCAATTGTTGCTTTTAATTTATTATCGTTAAATACCACACCTAAAAACAACGTACTCACAATCTGTTCTTCATTACAGTCTCCAAGACAGTATTAACAACTACGTGCTCGACGTGACGCGACGTCGCGTCACATGGCGTGACAACACAATCAACAAATGCTCATCAATTGAAGCTTTTAATTTATCATCGTTAAATACCACACCTAAAAAAACGAACGCGCAATCTGTACCTACCTACTTCATTACAGTCTCCAAGACAGTATTGACAAATACGTGCTCGATGTGACGCGACGTCGCGTCACACGGCATGACAACACAATCAACAAGTACACGTCAATTGTCGCTTTTAATTTATCGTCGTTAAATATCACATCTAAAACAATGTACGCACAATCTGTTCTTCATTACAGTCTCCAAGACAGTATTGACAAATACGTGCTCGATGTGACGCGACGTCACGTCACATGGCGTGACAACTCAATCAACCATTCGCTGTTCACGTCACGGGCGCGCCCGCTCGTGCGTCACAGTCGCGAATGAAAAACTTTTTTTTAATAACATTTCCGCGCGCAACAAGAATTCAAATTGAAATGTCATCGCGTAGCTCCAGAGATGTGGGACATGGTTATAGGCTGAGAGCTAGTCAACAATATTCGATGTCCATTAAACCTTGGTTTCGTTTCCATTTAATTTCGCTCAAGAGAAATGAAGAAGGTACTGCATAATCATGGAGATTATGGAGGTCCTTCTCCAGTAAAATGTTTTGTCAAAATCATCTATTTTATTAATATCCTAAAAGATTCAATTTTGTCCACCTAGGGCCTGTTTCACCATCTTCGGATAAGTATCGGATAACCTAAACGTAAGTTTTGTCACTTTCTTACTTTATGTCAAGTGACAACGACAAAAGTTGAAGATAACTATCTGATACTTATCAGAAGGTGGTGAAACAGGCACTTCATCATTCATTTAAAAAACTCACTCTTACGCTCTCTTACTATTCTTACACACTTTAAGTAAAATAAAAGAGTAGTTTTAGAATTGCTTTCGATACCATGAGCTAGTTTCATATACATAGAGTCTATCCAGTGTCCAATAAATACGAGCGGAGAGTCCAATCGCATTGCTGGTATATATGGCGTGGTAATTATACCACGTCATTGCTGAAAAATTTGATTGGCTGAACATTGCATGACTGGCTGGCCTTTTCCATTCCTCTCCGCTCTCAGTTTTGTTCGAGATTAAATACATGATTAAAAACGTTTAACCGTCCTTAAACTATAGCGTCATGGGTGCGCGACGTGGCATATTGGAGAGGGCTAGTTTTACAATCCCTTCCATTATCCTGAATCAAACCAAACTAGTTCTTATTGTAAAGCCATAAGGTGGTATCTAAGTGTAGGTTTACTATTGCATTTCTATATTCCTATTAGTGCAACGGCTCGTGCAGCGAATAATCGCCTTTTAATGAAAAGATTATCGCTTTCCCGCCATTGTCGCAGGAAATCAATGACACCCAGTGGCCGGGCAGTACGGGAATTTTCCAATACGCCTTCAATGCGACAACGCGTTATTTAGTTGAAATTATGCATTCCTTGCGCTGTTTTTAGATCATGTTAATAAGATTAAATAAGGCTATATTTACCTTAACGTTGCACAATTTAAGTTAACTATATTTAACTTTTAAATAAAACACAAGTAAATGATAGTCAAAATCTTTTTTTCCGGCAAACCAAAGATTAGTACGGGGTTTTTAAATGCCTTAATTAAAAGCCTTAAATTTTGTGTAATGCTGTCAAAGACGTGTGTAACTTAATGATAAAGCAATGGTTTGGGTTAATATTATATTCTCGAATTTAAAGCGATTTTGTCATCTGAAGTTCGCTGATTCGTAATATATTTTTTTTGAAATACAAAGCGTAGGAAGTATAAAATAACAAAAGAATCGCGGATCCATTGTCTCGAAACGCGACTAATCCAACATTTTAATACACTTAAAACTTCCGCCGTAGCCGGTTATTCTTCACAATCCCCGGGCAAAGACTTAATCAACTAAGGGGCTACAATTAAAACGTAAACAATACCCCCATTACTCTAGCGGCACGCTATGATGGCCGGTTTGACGTTTGTCCGCTCATGAAGTTCCGTATTAATTGATAACGACTTTGAAGGAAATAATTGTATTACTTTATTGACGATAGTGATGTGCAGAGATTCATAAATTTTATCGAATGTAGTTTTAGGTTTAGGACTCAAAATTTATTTATTAAATTGATTTCTTAAATGTATACAAGTGTAGAAAAATCAGTTTGCACCATTTAAGGGGTGAATGTACTTGTGAATATGAACAATTTTCACTATGTGGACAAACCTCTGAAATCGTAAAAAAATATCAATAAATTTTTAAAAATGGAATCTAATACGATCGTCACATAGGATCGCTGGCTAGCACAACTACTACCTCCGGCAAACTCGCGTCAATGCTCAATGCAAAACAAAGCAGTTTCGAATTGACGTTGCTTCGAAAAGTATAAACTGTCAGTGCAATGCGATTGTGATATAGTTTTGACCTGGCTTTGGATTTCAAATATTGATACTGCATTACTGTTGACCCTTGCTCGTTAATTTGGACTCTGTTCAAACCCTTTGTTGTGGATTTCGTCGATATGACCGAACGTACGCAGAGAACTGTTCTAAATAGTCAGACACGTGAGTTCGTAATACGCCTTCGTAACTATTTCGATCGTGAAGCTCAAAATGGAGGGCCAATTTTACCTATAACGTCAGTGGTTGAACGCGTAGCTGATGCGCTTAATATTGGACAACGAACTGTTAGACGGATAACTAAAAAAAAATATGGCGAGACTGGCACAGAAGAAAATAAACTTCACACACCAAAAAAGAGAAAACGAGCAAAACCAGTCGTAGGCATCGATAGCTTTGATGCCGATGCTATCCGAAGACATGTTTACGGCTACTATTTACAGAAGGAGTATCCAACAAGAAAAAAGTTGGTGCATTCACTGAAGGAAGCTGGATTATTCTTCGGTGGGGAAAGTTCTTTAACGAAGATTTTGAAGACCATTGGATTTCGATACAAAAAATGTAACAAACGCAAAATATTGATGGAAAGATTTGATATAGCGATGGCAAGGTATACTTTTTTACGGCAAGTGAAAGAAATCAAAAATTGGCAAAATGTTGTGTTCTTGGATGAAACATGGCTTAATGCTAACCATACTGTAGGCCGTTCTTGGAACGATGACACAGCAGCATCTACTTCCAAAGTTCCTGTAGGAAAAGGATCGCGACTTATAATTTGTCACGCCGGAACCATCAACGGGTTTGTCGAAGGTTCTCTCATGGCTTTTGCGTCAAAAACCACTGGAGACTATCATGAAGACATGAATGGAGAAAAGTTTACTGAATGGTTTACCTCAATGTTGTGTAGCCTCCCTGAACCATCTATTATAATTATGGACAACGCCCCATACCACTCGATGCAAATTGACAAGCCACCTGCCCAATCCCAAAAGAAAGCTGATATCGTCGCATGGCTTCGTAAAAATGGCGTAGATGCAAACATGAATATGTTAAAAGCGGAATTAGTACGTCTTTTAAAAGAAAACAAACCAACCAAGATCCGATACGTCATTGACGAAATAGCATTAGAACATGGGCACAGAGTTATACGGTTACCGCCTTACCATTGTGAGTATAATGCGATTGAGTTGGTGTGGGCTCAAATTAAGGGATATGCTGCAAGACACAATACAGAACCCCCATTTACCACAAAAAAAATGCTAAAATTATTAGAAGAAGCTTGTGAACATGTGACTAAAGGAGACTGGGAAAAGGTTGTGAATAGAACTGTTAAATTAATAAGGGAAGATTATGAAAGAGATGTGAAAATAGATAATATTATAGAAAACGAACATATAATTATTAATGTATGTGATGATAGCAGTGACTACAGTGAAAATAGTAGTATGGACGAATCTGATTAATTATGGCCTTTTGTGGCACCTTTTTTGGTATCTTTTGTATTCATATGTTTCTTGTGTGCATATAAAGTATGTATATTCATTTTCGTTCAAATATTCAGTTCGTTCAAATAAATTAAATAAACATATACATTTTTGTTTTATTAAACCTATTTAATCAGGTACAAAAACAAAACTTAATTGTTTTTTGTTCGAGAATAAATTGACATTCCACATCACTATTGTAATGTGTCAAACCGGCCATCATAGCGTGCCGCTAGTGTAGGTACTTCATTTCTTTAATGTCTGCCATTGATATACTCGAAAAATATCCAAAATGCGCACTAATTACTATTTACGTACTAATTAATATTTTTAATTGCCTACTAATAGGATAAAACTTTTAGAATAGAACAGTTTTTTTATACAAATAAACTTTTACAAGTGCTTTTAAATCCTCAAGTGAATCTACCATAGCAACAAAGTATATTCTAAAGTTACTTAAAATTATTATTATGTAAAGCCTTATATCTCGAAATTGCAAAAACTTTTCAATCGTGTATTGTAGATTGAATATATTTGAGGATGAGTAAACAACATGTAAATAACATGAGGGACAAATTAAAAAAAAAATCTATATACAAAACAGATTTACCTGATTTCGCGGATTATAACAAAATCAGTTTGTTCCTTGTCTTAATCAAAATCAGTTTGTTCCTTATCATGGACAAAATCAGTTTGTTCCTTATCATGGACTTAAACAAAGTTTTCTTCTAATATTACAATCTAGGAATGTTTCATCTAAACAAAATAAGTCTTCAAATTGTTTTTTTTTTTTTAATTTCACACGTGATACTATATTTCTTAGGTTTAGTATATCAGTGGTGTACGCAATTCAAAGCCGAAGTACCGTGAGTGAAACAAAGGGAAAGAAAATCATTGACGGCCCTCCCTTCGAGTGACAATGTCCGATTTTCTTAATTAAAAATATCTCACTATCGAACAATAGGAAATAGGGGGCGAAACCCATTCGTACTTGATGATTTGATCTATTGTTTTATTTTGGTCCATCCTTCTTTGGTTAATTAAAAAAGTTTTTTTCGTTTTACTGACAATTTTGACTACCTACGTGTCATAACCACAAAGATATAATCTAAGATAATGTAATATATAATGGATATAATCGTAGGATATAATAAACTTTATTCTTTACTAGCGGACCCGGCAGACGTCGTCCTGCCCGCTATTAGCGCCACCTACCGGGTTCAATTATTCTACTTATAAACCTTCCCCTTGAATCACTCTATCTATTTAAAAAAGCCGCATCAAAATCCATTGCGTAGTTTTAAAGATTTAAGCATACATAGGGACATAGGGACATAGGGATATAGGGACAGAAAAAGCGACTTTGTTTTATACTATGTAGTGATGTTACAGCCGGTTTTCTTTGGACGTGTATCCAACACTACCACTAAATCTTTTTTTAACGTCCCACAGCTGGTCACAGGCCTCCTCTCCATAGGAAAGAGGTATTTAGAGCTTAGACCCGCCACGCTGCTCTAATGCGGGTTGACGGGCTTTAACGACAATTGTCATGACATGATAGTGATAATAACCGGGACCGACTGCTTAACGTGCTCTCAGAGGTACGGGGGTGAAACACGGCCAACTAGTAACTCTGGGCTGGCACTGAGAATTTCTTGACAGACAAAACTCAATCCTACTAATATTATAAATGTGAAAGTGTGGATGTTTGGATGTTTGTTACTTAATCACGCAAAAACTACTGGATGGATTTGGCTGAAATTTGGAATAGAGATAGATTATACCCTGGATTAACACATAAGCTACTTTTTATCCTGGAAAGTCAAAGAGTTCCCGCGGGATTTTTAAAAAACCTATATCCACGCGGACGAAGCCGCGGGCATCAGCTAGTACCTAATAATTATTTGCCCGACCCGGGAATCGAACCCGGGACCTCGTGATCTGCAGTCGAATATGCTAACCACTAGACCAACGAGGCAGTATTTATCACATACGTGTATGTTAAATACAAACTACAGGTCGTAGTCTAAACATAATTGTGGCTGTTAGTGCATTTTAATTAAAAGTGTCCACCCAGAGTTTATTACGCTCGTGGCGCGTTACGGTCGTTTAGTTAATCTACAACCTCTTGCGAAAGTAATATCGCGTAATATTTCCATGTTTGTTCATGGGAAACATGAATAGAATTGTTGGTTAATGTTCAACCATTGTTGTATGGTTTTAATTTTCATTAAGTGCTTAAGTTTGCATGATTAAAATGTTTATATTGTGAGAAAGTTGTGCGGGAGTTAAATTGTTTACCTGCTCGTAATTAAAGTGTAGAGGAATTGTTTATGTAATAGATCTTTTTATGAATATATTAAAGAAAATGCAGCGATATACTTTTTTTTTCTTTTATTCTTCTTAGTCAGCCCTTGATTGCGATCTCACCTAGTGGTAAGTGACAATGCAGTCTAAGATGGAAGCGGGCTAACCTTATATAGTTTTTATTAAACTCATACCTCTGATCGGTTTCTATGCAGCACCGTACCGGAACGCTAAATCACTTGGCGGCACGGCGTTGACGGTAGGGTGGTAACTAGCCCCGGCTGAAATCTCCCACCAGATTAGACCAGAGACAATTTAGAAATTATCAATTCCCAAATTATCCTGTCGGAAATCGAACCCTTATTATGTAGGAACCTCCCAATTATAACTCCCGCAGCGTTCACTACTATGCCAGGGACGTCGTTAAAATGTGTGTGATTTTTTTTAAATAATATTAGAACACCAATATCTAGAGCTTTTTCCTATTGGACGACCCAAGTACCTATACTCTACTTCCCGCGCATTCTTCTTTTATCTTCCTTTGGTGCACAAATCAGCGCAGTCTCACCAATTTGGGCTATTCAATTATTATATTGGGTATAAAGTACAATAGAACCTTTAAAAGTTCCTGCAATCACAAAAACATAGTATCTAAAACCGTCAAGTATTTAATTACACCGTATTTAAATAAGTGGCGCAAAGTTATGACTCAAATATAATTTTGTTAAGTATTCGTTAACCCCGTTCGCTGCATACCGTCACTACGAGTTAGTTGAACAACATTTTAAGGCTTTCATTATGCGAAAAACTTTGTTCCCGAACATTATATCAGTGGAAACTTCCGTGTATATACTCGGGCATTAAATTTATAGCCCAACTTCGTCTGGAAGTCTAGCCTTTTAGTTTGGACTTACTGATATTTGATATTGAATAACTTGTTGGTGGGATGCCGCGGTGAAAGATAGAGTGCTATGACGATGGATTGCGTAAATTGTTTGCCCAAAGTGTTTTGTACAATAATGTAGAGGTTTAGAAGTTAAAGTACGTCTTATATATTATTATGCGCTAGGTTTTGCCCGCGTCTTCGTCCGCGTGAAGTTAAGTTTTTAAAAATCTCACGAACCCTTTATTTACCCGAGATAAAAGTATCTTATGTCACTCTGAAGGTCTTTACATGCAATAAATTTATGGAGATACGATACGATACGAGAGGTAGGTATTTTCATTTTAGTCGCAAAATATATTAAGCATTTTATTCAATTAGCTCTCAGTATTAAAATATGCACGTTCATATACGAAATTACATTATCTTTTAAAATTAAGTTATTGTGCACCGCGTGTGACAACGTCGTAACAATTTTCAAAACACTTAACTCAAAAATTGCATTTACAATTGTAGTAAATACCTTACTTTAGGCTCGGGCCTACATGCGCCAACACGATTATAAAAACCTACTTACTGCCCTTGTATCACAATCTATACTTACTAAGTATATCATACTTTTCAAAGTATCATTTATCATACAGGCAATTAAAAAGATGAACAAAATATCACAGTAAAAGTACGACAGTAGAATAACTGTCCCGTGGACCTTCTTCCAACTCTCGATGCACATCAAATCTACTTATAATCCAAATAAAACGTAGATAGCTTGCATAGTTTCACAAAGGCTTAGGAACTATAGAAAGTGCATAGACTTTTCTTTCGAGTTAAAATCAGAAAGATTTATTTCAATATAACTAAATATCTCTCGTTTTAATTTGTTAGTAAAGTTGGAGCAACGAAAAAGTACGCTAATTTAACACTAATCGAAACCTTAGTTTAACCGCTTGGTATGTAACCCACCCTAAGCGAAAACATCCCTAGCTCTCCGACTAAGTATACCGCCGTGCTGTTGTATTAAAGTTGATATTTGTTTAGTATACGTTGAAAGTTTGCAGCTTGCTTTATGTCATTCTGTTAAGTAACTCGCATTTTTGCTGCAGTGTGCAACGCTCACTAAAGTGCAGAGTAACTTGTTTACTTTGTTTGAAGGAAATGAATAGAGTAAAAAGTAAGAAGTTCTAAATGGACAGGTGTTTACAACGAAAATTACAACAACGGTTGGTTGGTTTGCTTTTTTAGGTGATTCATAATACACGGTAACAGAACTGCCTCTTTGGTCTAATGGTTAACATATTCGACCGCAGATCACGAGGTCCCAGGTTCGATTCCCTGGTCGGGCAAATAAGTTTTAGGTATTGGGTTTTTCTGTCAAGAAATTCTCAGTGTCAGCCCGAAGTTGGAAGCTGGCGGTGTTTCACCCCCGTCTAAACTGTAATAAAGTCATACATAGATCTATATCAAATTCCAATTTTCCAAAATGGGCACGTACCTAACCACTAAATAGTGACACAAAAATTTCCACACATTCCAACTGGAATTAGGTCTCTGGAGGGCCGCCAAGTGGAGATTACGGTCGTCCCTGGATTCACTTGAACGTTGTATCGCGTTCGGGCATTTTTTTCTGGAATCGAATTCCACGATCGTGTCATTGGAGTGTACAGCCGAGTGCGTCATAAATTGTTGTGTTTTATTAAAACTTCGGACAGTGTCATGAGAATGAAAAAGCGCTTCTATTTTGGCAAAATCTGGTTTGTTACAGGCTTCATTACATTTAACATATTTTATTTTTAGAGTTTTAATTTGGTAAGCTTAGTAGCTTATAGCTTAGTGGTTAAGACAGCGGTCTGCCTTTCGGGGGGACCGAGTTTGATCCTCGGCGTGCACCCTCTAACTTTTCGGAGTTTAAGCAATTAAATATCGTTTGTTTTAAGGGTGAAGGAAAACATCGTGAGGAAACCTGCACGTCTGAGTGTTCTTCATGATGTTCTCAAAGTCGTGTGAAGTCTATCAATCTGCACGTGGTGTACTTTTTTTTTATTGAATAGTAGGCTTACGCTTGAGGACAATCATGCCTGAAAAGCCATGATGAGGTCTAAGCTGGAACGCGCTTGCCTAGAAAATGCCTATTATATAGCCTAAACGCTTCTCACACAAAGAGGTAGACCCGTGCCCTGTAGTGGGCCGGTAATAAGTTGATAAAGATGAAGATGATGATAGCACACAGCATAGTTCTGATTCGAATATATTTTTCAGAATATTCCATGTTGTTTGTATTGACTTTGGTATTAGTTCAAGAAGATTACATGCCCTGAGCGCTGCGGGGGCGCGACGCGTGATGTCAAACACGTAATGTTATGTAATATGCAGATTACTAGAAACAAGTAATAAAGTAGTTCTTTGGCAGATTAGGTAACTGTATACTGGACGAAGGGAAAACGATCATTTGGTTTAATATTTTCGCGCAATGAAGATGCGTTTTTCGTTTTGATAGCGGTTTTATATTATAAGACTAGATGATGCCCACGGCTTCGCCCGTGTGGATTTAGGTTTTTAAAAATCCCGTGGGAACTTTTGATTTTCCAGAACAAAAAGTAGCTTATCTGTAGAAACTCGTCCCCAAAACGGAAAAATCCCGTTGGATCCCCACGATTTCGGAATACAATTCTTTACAGCACTAGGGTTGAGGAGTTGGATATGTACCTACTCGAGTTCATTCAACGATAAAGTCTTTAATTGGTACCCCCAATATCAATTTAAATAACCGAAAGTTTCTAAAACCCATTAGTTTTGGGGATTAGGTCCCCTACAGCATCAGGATTGAGGAGTTGGAATCCAAATTTTTTATACAACAGGGTCGCAATGTTTCTCTATCGGTTAAAAAAAAAATTACGCAAATCGGTTCAGAAATCTCGGAGATATCGGTGTACATAGGTAGAAAAACACAACTCCTCCTTTTTTGAAAGTCGGTTAAAAAAGTAGCCTATGTTACTCCCTGGTTAATTCTCTACTTGTATGTGAAGGTCCCATCAAAATCGGTTCAGCCGTTCCGAAGATTAGCCCGTTCAAACAGACAGACAGACAGACAGACAGACAGACAAAAATTTTAAAAACGTGTGATTCGGTTATGGTAGCGTTCAAATAACCATATGACCTTAATATGAGGTAGTTATTTCAATATTACAGACAGACACTTCAATTTTATTTATTAAAGTATAGATCAATCAGAAATTTTGATTCAAAATCTGAGGTTTTTGAACTGTTATTAAAAAATTCCGATTTAGTGAGACAAATAAGAAAAAATTACAAAATTAATTCGTAAGTATTACATGTAAGTATACGTATTAGAATACATTTTATCTACTCTCATATCTTAAAATCCCCAATATGAAATCAAAATGTGTCATATATTGGACTACTTTATTCACATATATCTATAATATTTAAAAAAAAAATTAAAAAAATTCATTATAACACTACTTTGTTAGGAAATTATTGCAAAGTAATGTTATAAAATAATTTTTTCTACATTATAGTACAGGCGAACTGGGTTCTGGTATTTTTGAGCCATGGCGGGAAATTCGTGCGACCTCCTTACAGTAGATGTGTGTAACTGTACAAACGCGTTAAACATTGTGAATTATGTTAAATTGCAGAAGAGTAACTACTAAAAATTAAGTTTACTTAAAATTAAGTAACTACTAAAAATAACTACTAAAAATTAATAACTATTAAAAATTAAATTTTTGATAAGCTTGAGCTATTTTCCGATCCACTAATTTCTATAGGACATTAGGACTCCTCTACTACTATTAATTTCTCTATGGTAACCCAGGCTGTATGGTCAACGATCTTGGCCTGTCCCGAAAGGGACAAACCGAAAAAGAAGAAGAATCTCTATGGTAACAACTGAATTTTGGCGCCATACGCTAGTTATAATATTTAAATTTTTTATTTGTTACTCAAAACTTTACAAGACATGGTTTTTATTGTGCGGAAAAATGTCTAGCAGTGATACTGAAGAGAATTTAACTCCACCTGACCACCGACCAACAATCTTTTGCCAGCAAAATCAAAGAAAACTCACGACAAATATTACCAAGATTTTATGGTTTGGATTTTAAGATATGAGTTTAGATAAAGTAGTGTATGAAACTCTACATAATTAGTTATTAAAACACTCGTGTAATACTATTAAAAAACTCGCCTGCGGCTCGTTTTTTAAACTAACACTCGTGTTTTAATAACCTCTATTATGCAACCGTTTCATAAACTACTATTATTTAACTTTCTTTAATTATTCATCGTATAAATGGTGAAATTCTCCATTAATTTACCATTAAATACGGAACCTTTAAAATAAAGGAGGAAAGTTACTGTTTTTCTTGACCTTAAGGTGGTTTTATATGGAAAATCTATATTGGTACTGGCCTAAAAGCAAACATGTTGTAAAGAGAAACCTTTCACGTAAATGCCCACCATTATCTAAATCGTCCAATCTAAATTTGATACATAACGACTAACGAGACAATTTCCCAAAGTCTGAAATTACATAATCTTGTATAGGATCGAGGTTACTTCAGATATAAGAAAAATCGCGCAAAATACGCGTAACGAATACTTAAAGAGGCCAAGAGAGTCCTTACATTCAGGAAGGATACTTTCATTAGATATTCTTGGGAGAAGTCTCTAAGACTTGGGAGAAGAAGTGAGCATTTTCATCCTTATGAGATTGACGTCTAATTCGCTCGCAGGAAACCTTTTCGTTCTATTTTTCTGATACGAATCGCTAAGGTGTGGATCGCTCTACCAGCGTATTTTTGCCACGTATAACTTGAGTACATACCTTCAAGGCAATACTGAATAGGCATCTTATAGGAGCTCCAATATAGATTGCTTCCCATGAACCTACGCAGTTCGATTCGAGAAACGTCTCGCCAATAAGACCTTGACTGGACGTAGAATTGAAACTATTTGAATTTATGCCGATTGAAATGAGTGAATCATCGTTAATTTTCACATACCCAACCCGAAAAATTCTTTTATGGAGGCTTGCTCCATCTTTTTTAATAAAATAGTACATGTATACAAAATATATATTTACAGTAAACTAATATGAACCCTTGGAACATTCTAAACATTGTAAATAATGACAGTATAAAGGCGAAATTTCCCGCGCGCATTCCCAAAATTCTAACTTCCGCACAACAACGAACTTCAAACGCAGCCGCCACATTTCGGCCGATAACTGCCAGAAATCGATTAAAGCACTGGTTTAAGTTAATCGCACTTAATATTTTGTCAGTCCCGTACGCGCCGAACGCTAGAAATTGACGCTAAAGTACACATAATTTAACATTGACCAACACATTCTCATAATGCCGTTAGGTTCATTATTTCTGAAGTACATAATATTATTTAATAGCCATTATTAATCTAGTGCCAAGCTTATTCAGCTGTAGAGCATGAGGTCTCGAAAAACCATAGGTTTTTTAAACCATAACCATTTGTTGCTCTGATATTTAATAGTCAACACTTTTAATACTTAATCTAAGTGACAGTGTCAGATGATAATAAAAGAACACTTAAGGTTTATGTGGGTTCTTCTCAGACCAGGGAGCTTTTGAACCATCGTCGTAACTTTAGTAATATACATAGTTAACTATATACATAGTTGTGGTAAATAATTACTGAGTAAAATAATTGATTGTCATTAAAGTGTTAGACAAAATAAAGAAATCTAAAACTTATCATGACATGCAATGAACATAAATAGTTCTGAAAATTCTGCAATCCAATTAAAAGTGCGTACGGCACATATCTGTAATATTATCGCCTAAAGTTCTTGCAAATGAGCGATCACTTTAAAATTACTTTCTTCAGAGGACACCGGCGACCACCAAAAAGTGCAGCCGTCAGCCCTCCGTATTAGCGCTAACGAAGCGGAGAGTACCCTGTCCCTCCGTCCTCCGTCCTCTCCGTCCTCAGTCCAGCGAGCTGCAATAAGAGGATTCTGCACCCTCCTTTTTTGTGGGGTTCAAGTTATAAGAGGAAAGAGTGGTTGGTGAATGAGGTCGTATTTATGGGATTACGGAACAAGTTTTTGTCGAAGAAGAAGCTAAGAAGAAGTTAAAAAGAACAAACATAACTACAGTTACAAGGTAGGAAGGCTGAATTTGTTTTGGGCTCTTCTCGTGTTTAAAACCCTCATATACCTTTAGTTTACTAAAATAAATAATTATCACCATTACCTTTGCCATTATACTCACTATATTAAACTTGCGTACTGTGAAAATAACATTTAAAAAGTATACCAACTTTGAATAAATCTTACTAAGAATTACTCGAGTTGTGAGCTTACGCATTATATTACAACAATTTAATCTTCTAAGAAAAATCAAAAAGTCTTTAAAAAGACAATAATAATATCCATCATTCATCCCCTTTTTATTCGATAATGGATTGTGCCCCGTCAAAACTCCCTTGACTTAATCTGTACACTTTAAAGGGAAATTGCATTAAATTATAAGTCGACGAGCAATCACGTTTTGTTTCCCGCGCCGGCTCCTGGATTCAACGGTTTGCATAAATCCCGCCTCTTAATTAGTGAAATTTCAAGGATTATCCCTATGGATGCCGGATGTCAGCTGTCTTAAAGTCGTCCCGTTAAATGAACTGTGTACTTCACTTAGCCGTCTATCACTAATTTCCTCGGGGGTAGCAGTAAGACGTGACCGTTCGGAGCTGTTTGGAGCTGTCGTTTTGCAAATGATTTTGTAACATTGAAATTTTTTTTTTGTTAGTTTTGTTTATGTTGTATACTTAAGTATTAAAATATAACGTTCACGAGCGGTTTTACCAATGTTTCACCACCTTCTGATAAGTGTCTGATACCTTAAACGTAAGTTTTGTCACCTTCTTACTTTATGTCAAGTGACAAAGACAAAAGTTGTAGATAACCGATCCGATATTTATCAGAACGTAATGAAGAATGAATCAGGTGAAACAGGCCCTTAATTTTGTATTGTCCGAAATGCTAAATTACAATTATTTCTATATCTATCTATACATATAATAAAATCGTAGAATTGCCGTATCTGTACATTGAAGATTTTTGCAAAATAATAACTGGGGGATGTTAGGGATAAGAATAGAACGTAAAAAAGCTATTTTTGAAATTTTTGTCTGTTTGTCTGTTTGTCGGTTTGTCTGTTTGTCTGTTTGTCTGTTTATCTGTTTGTCTGTTTGTCTGTATGTTTGTGCGCGCATCACGTAAAAACTACTGAATGGATTGAAATGAAACTTGGCATGATTTAAGTTCATACTATGGAGTAACATATAGGATACTTTTTATCCCGAAATTCAGCACGGTTCCCTTGGGAGAGGGGATGAAAGTCAAAATGTGTACTTAGCTGTAATTCGTTAACGGGTGGTCCGATTTCATTCATTCTTTTTTTGTTAGAAAGGAAATACCTAAAAGATTATCGGGTAATCTTTGAACGGCTGTATCGATTTTGATTGGACTTTCAGTGGCGGATGTTTACATTTTTATCTACCTAAACATCCACCAGTGAACTTTTAACAGTTTTTAGCAAGGCATGAGCTCGAAAGAGCTTAAGAAAAACAAAAAGTTCCCACGGGATTTTTAAAAACCGATATCCACGCGAACGAAGTCGCGGGTATCCGCTCGTAATAGAATAAACTAAAACCTAAATTAAAACTTAATAACAATACAGGTACCTAGACAAAATTAAAATATACGTATAGCATTTTCCTTGTCTCGCCCGATTTACGTATAGTGCTGTCCTTGTCAGTAGTAGGTTCACTTGTATGAAATGTTAGGGGTGTGCCAGACGTCATAAATCTTTTCTTTTCAATCTTTTAAAAAAAAAAAAGAAAAGATTTATCTTTATTTGAATTCAGGATTTGAAATTTATCACAGTGTTTAGTAGGCATTCTACTAGTCAAGCCCTTTCATTTGATGTTCATATTGAGGGAGTTATGATGAAAATATGTAATCCACCATTTTGTGGCGGCCGCCATCTTGGACCGATTTCCATCAAACATAGCTAAAAACACTTTCGACTAATTTACTTTCAAACAAAAAAATCGCACTCAAATCGGTCACCCGTTTGAGCGCTATGGTGGAACAGACAGACATACACACATACACACAGACACGTCAAACTTATAACACCCCGTCATTTTTGCGTTGAGGGTTAAAAAGTACAATTTGGTACGATATCAAAGATTTTGCATAGTAGTAAGTAGGTACTTCCTAAGTTAACGTAAAAAAAGTAAAAAAAGTTGGGCGCCAAGACAGTCCCGAACTTGAATTTGGTCTCATCGTTAACGCCATTTTGTATTGACGTCACGCCTCCGCTTCCCTTGTTTAAACGTTCAGACAATAATCAACGCCGTTATTATATTGTTTAATATTCATGACAGAGATCTTAGGCAAATGGTCTCACTTCCGGTGGCTGTGCCATTAAAAGGATTATGTTTATTTATGACGGAGTTTAGACTAGATCATCGCCGTGGTTTGCTTATTAAACGGGCTTATAATATTATTCCAGAGAGGTTGTTCAGATAAATGACTTGTTTTATTAAATACGCTGAAATAACACAGTCTGTTTTGATTCGAAACTCTAGTTCGTTGGAGTTTTAATTATTTTTTGATAAAGTGAGAGATGAATCCAGAAAATTTTCTGTGTTGAAATGTTTTGACTTGTGCGCTTTTCGAAAATTTATATAAACCTTATTTATTTATTTAAATTTTGGCACGCACTTTTCCAGGAAGATTATATTTAAAATTTGTTAAATTACTTTTTCACCTCACTAACTCGAAAAGCAAAACGCATATATTTTTTTTACCACAACGCTGTTAATATATTTAGATTTTTCGAATACCAACAAGATTTTTCATTCGTGAATTGTATGAATAGACGACTTTGTCTGAAAGTGAAACAGTAAACAATGAACAGAACAAAGCTAAGAGGGTGTAAAATCAATGTTTCTATAAATTGTTCGCTCCGAGAACACAAACATTCAGCTGTAAAGAGGGACGGGTTCATAAGGGGTCTGCCTTCAACGAGCTCCCGTTTAAGAGGGATCCGTGCTAAGTTCAAATAAGAGGCCAAAGTAGATCTATAAACAAAAATGTCGCATCTGTTATTATGGAATATGGACTTTAATTATTATTTCGTGTCTCTGCGTCGTTTTCCTAATATGAGAATCGTTACCCTTTTTTAAATGACTTCAAAAAAGGAGGTTCTGTATTCGACCCGTATATGTATGTATGTATGTTCGCGATTATTTCAAAAACCAATGAACGGATATGGATGATTTTTTTCACGTAATCTACATATTTTTAGGAAGGTTTTAGTATAAACACACCTGCTTATTATTCTTATGTACGAAGTTACACGCATAAATGTACCCAAATACCCAAATCGGTGAGTCCGCATCATGAGAGTATGTATATGGGTACATTTATTGCGTGTTTCTCTGAGATTGCTGGACACTCGATTACATATTTCCTAATATAGTTATAGGTTGTATAAATTATTATCAACTAATAATAATGGTACAGGTTTTTTTAGAATAATAATGCAGTGTAAAGTTCACGGAATATAGAACAACAATCTGATGCCAGAATGCCAGACGCAGGGAGACTGACATATTTTGCATTGAGTTACTCTTTATCCCGTGAACTTAGAATTACCTTTTTTTTTGAGATCGTCACCAAATTTTTTTTACCTCTCCGTATACGAGTCGAAAATCTGCGATTTTTCTAAGGATATCTCGGTTCACGGGCGGGCGCCCGCTTAGTGCCTACCTGCCTTTATATTTATATCCATTGAGCTAGAAAGATAATGTTCTCGACAGGCGTCACTTCTTCACAATGGATATTATATTACCATTAATAAGATCCCCGGTGAAAACCTGAGCATATTCACTTGGAAAAGTTTCATTTTTGCAGCGAAGACTTATTATGTACCTAATGTCTCTTTGTAGATGGATAGATATTGGAAGACTACTGTTTAAATTACTTAGTTCGTGCGAAGAGATTTCGAAAAGCATTCAAATTTTAATTAACTAGATACAGAGACAAAAGAACGAAAGCGGAAGTTGTTCTTACAAAACGTATGCATCTTAGAATAAATAGGTAAAGAAAGGCAGTCGTCGACGCGGCGATAAGCCGTTTTTAACGGGCCTTAAAAGGCTCGATACGTCTATCGTCGCGTCAGTGCTCAAGGTACTCATGCGCTTGTGTGCGTGTCGGCAAATGTAATTACAGGGCACACATGGGTTGGTTTATAGCTTATGTTTCGAGCGGAAATTTGTTAGAAACTTCCATTCTAAGCGTAATAGTTCGATGGTATGCATATATAAACGTCAGGTAAAGCACTGGTCTCAAATAAAGCACGATTTTTTTTAAATAACAAGAAAAGTGTTAGATTTTAGATCTTTAAGATTTTAACTTTTAAGAACGTTTAAATTATTTATTGATGTAAATTAAAGCTTATTTCTGAAAATTTAAATAATATTATGAATAATGAACATAATTGCCTCGTTGCTCTAGTGGTTAGCATATTCGATTGCAGATCACGAGGTCCCGATTTCGATTCCCGGATCGGGCAAATAATCGTTAGGTACTTATTGGGTTTTTCTGCCAAGAAATTCTCAGTGCAAGCCCAGAGTTTGTAATTAGCGGGGTTTAACCCGCGTGCCTCGGAGAGCACGTTGAGCAGTTGGTCCCGGTTATTATAACTATCATGTGACAATAGTCGTTAAAGCCCGCCAACCCATATTGGAGCAGCGTAACGTAGCTTTAAATCCCTCTCCTACGAGACAGGAGGCCTGTGCCCAGCAGTAAGACGTTAAAAAAGGCTGTAGTGGTGGTGGTGGTATAATAAATTTATTTACTGACGTATTAATTACATTGAAATCACCTAACCTCCCATACGGCCCATTGTAGCCCGGTTGCGTAACACAAAACTTTATGTTAATATTAAACACTAGTTCCAATATAAACGGGCCCATAGCACGCCACAGCCCGGTATTGTCCAGCCGGCCTTTGATAGGCCATAAATTTATTTTATGCCAGATTGCCGAGTTAATTTCAAGTTACGATACTTAGTAAGTGGCAGTTACGCGCGGCGTAATACCACATAGGTTGGTATTAGAAACCGTTAGCTGGGATATGGTTCTCGTCAAATATCGTGATTGTATCGGGGTTGGGAATCATTCGGATTAGATTACACCAATTTTGGGGAGGAATTGAGAAAATTTCGTAAACAAAACAACATTGCGCGATAATTTTATTAGATATCGGTTGTGTTGAGGAAGTATCATTTTTTACGACTTACTAAAATTTTTATTTTATTTTCTGTTGTTTCTTTTAGTAGATTATTTCGATACATTTATACTCGGATATATTTTATTATAAACTAGATTTTGTATGCTATAAGTTACGTTTTCAAAAATTCCGCGTGATTAAAATTCTCTTCGGAAGGAAAACTGAAATATTTTCGTGAAATATTTAGCTTATTTCACTCTTCGTTTAATACTCCACATACCTATGAAAATCCTGTAAAAATAGTGCAGTTGTTTAGAAGATTAGCCCGTATAAACAGACAAACATACAGCCAGATAAACTGAATAAGAGGCAATTATTTCGAAATTACAGACATACTTACACTTTAACTTTATTCGTTTGTATCATTGAAAACGTAGTGAGTTAGATAATACTTTTAAGTTGAAATCAATACAAACTGATCAAAGTACACAATTCACCGAAATAGAATAATTTATTAGTACCTCTATTGAAGTAAATAGATTGGATTTGACGGAAACGCACGTAATTCTGCAAATACCAGTAATCTGTAATAGGCTTTTGGGACTTAGCGAGACATTAACACATAGGCCAGTGTTAGTTCAGTTGGGGGTGATTACGCCGAAAGTTCTGACACTTGTGACTTAGGTGTATTTAGAGCTGTAGAGAAATAGGCCATATGTTTAATCTAAATAATCTCTAAATTTTATTTTTGCGGAACGATCTGAATTATTATTTCGACATAAACCTTAACATAAAAATGTAAACGGTCATGACCGTCAGCAATGATCAATACGATGCAGAGAGAGTCTATCTCTCTGCGTGAAGAGAGAGAAAGAGAAATTTAAACAGACAAACATACAGCCAGATAAACTGAATAAGAGGCAATTATTTCGAAATTACAGACATACTTACACTTTAACTTTATTCGTTTGTATCATTGAAAACGTAGTGAGTTAGATAATACTTTTAAGTTGAAATCAATACAAACTGATCAAAGTACACAATTCACCGAAATAGAATAATTTATTAGTACCTCTATTGAAGTAAATAGATTGGATTTGACGGAAACGCACGTAATTCTGCAAATACCAGTAATCTGTAATAGGCTTTTGGGACTTAGCGAGACATTAACACATAGGCCAGTGTTAGTTCAGTTGGGGGTGATTACGCCGAAAGTTCTGACACTTGTGACTTAGGTGTATTTAGAGCTGTAGAGAAATAGGCCATATGTTTAATCTAAATAATCTCTAAATTTTATTTTTGCGGAACGATCTGAATTATTATTTCGACATAAACCTTAACATAAAAATGTAAACGGTCATGACCGTCAGCAATGATCAATACGATGCAGAGAGAGTCTATCTCTCTGCGTGAAGAGAGAGAAAGAGAAATTTAAAAATTTAAAAAGAGAGAATCGTAATAATATTTAGGCCGGCCTCACACAGCCGGAAAGCCATTCCGGCTGTGTGAGGCCGGCCTCAGACACATTTTGTCAGATCGATCTGAAAAATTAAGAATCTGAAAAAATCAGACTGTGTGTGGGGAACAGTGAAATTGTATGCATTTCTGTGCTTTCTGAATTCAGATTCTGAATTAAGATTCTAAATTATTCCGGCTGTGTGTGGCTGGCCTTAGTCTACGCAACACAATGAACGAATAGGTAGTTATTTCATTAAAAATATTTCTTGACTGTTTTTTCCCAAAACACCGGGCACGATTGCGATTGGCCTAAGTAATCCTCAGAAACGCAGAGAGCTCTTGTTCAAAGGTCAAATCCTTGGCGTCGTGACTTACATTCCCCTGTCCACTCCGACTAAGTATTAAAAACTTTTGTTAGTTCAACGGGTGAGGATCGAACCTCCGACCCTATTGAGGCATCAAAATTAAATTGCTACTTGACATCCTATCAAGACACCCTAAAAACTTAGACAATTTATTAGTCGTGTACGGTGACGTCATGGCGCGTCCTCGGCGCACCTGGCACAATCAGTCCGCTGTCAGATTGAAACGGGTTAAGTTAAGGGCGCAACCTCTGTAGTGCAAGTAATTATTTCGATTTAATTTACTTCTTTATGTGATTATATGCGCTTTGATAGCTTAGTATTTAGAGATTTTTTTGATGGATTCTGATCGATAGATAAGAATTATGTTAAATTCAGTAAATGGGTGAAAACCCGAGCTTTATTGTTTTAGAACTATTGTTTTAGAACTTAATAGAACAATTTTCTGTAGCGATGAGGTGCTCTTAATTGCGCTAGAGATAGTATCTAAAAGGTTACGTAGACTAAAACTGAGTAGAACGATTTATTGTAGCAGCGTTGTATACTGACGTCACAGACACACCTGGCACAATCAGTCCGCTGTCAAATTCAAGCGGGTTAGGTCACGAATTAACACATTTGGTAATGCAAGTATCTAATTATTCCGATTTACTTTACCTGTCTCTCTGTTATAACTCTAAATACTAAGCTACCAATGCGCATGTAGCTTTTGTAGCTGTGTTTAGAGTTATTTTAATTAATCTTCAGGAATTAGTAAACCAAACTCAGTCTATGGATAAAACCAGGACATCATAACTATTGTCGATAATGAGTCGAACAATTTATCTAGTGGCAGAGTACGCTAGAGTTAGTAACTAGGAGGTTCCATAGACTAAAACGAAACCACTTATTGTGGTAGCGTTGTATAGTGACGTCACAGGCACACCTGGCACAATCAGTCCGCTGTCAGCTTGAAGCGGGTTAAGTTATCCGGGGACGCGAAAAACAACATCCGAGGTGCAAGCAATTATTCCGTTTTTCTTTACCTTTTCCCTTTTCCGAGTCCCCAGTGGAAGTTTTCGACTTGAAAAACGTGTTAAGGGAGTTACGTTGATCTGTCAAAATTGTATGGAGACGTTTTACGATGTTCGCCCGTCCATACTAACCGCCGGTTGCTGCCGTTAACGCTGTTTGATGTTCACATCAAGTAGTTAATATTATAGGTTGACAAGCGGGTCCGGCAGACGTCGTCCTACCCGGTGACATACTGACATCACTGCAACCTACCCGGTCATCAAAGTACTAATATCGCAATTAAAAAATAGGGGTTGGTGATAGAAGGGTGAGGATTGTATGTATTTTTGTATGTTGTATCATAAAAAAATAAAAACTAAAAATTTTGTCTAAAAAATAAAAAATAAAATTTAGGGGTCCACCCCTAACATTTACATTTAGGGGGATGAAAAATAGATGTTGGCCGATTCTCAGACCTACTCAATATGCTCACAAAATTTCATGAGAATCGCTCAAGCCGTTTCGGAGGAGTATGGGAACGAAAATTGTGACACGAGAATTTTATATATAAGATATTCTATCGAAAGCGCTTTGCTTTCTCGTTTCTAATAGGTACGCACCGCCTAAATTTGGAATGCCCTTTCCAGCTTCCGTTTTTTTTCTAACACTATAGCTATAACTTTGGTTCTGTAGTTTGGGAACCTTTAAATCAAGCGTAAATAAACATATTGATTGCAATCGAGTGCTACTTTATTTATACATATGTATATAGTAAGCACCACCACCACTACAGCCTTTTAACGTCCCACTGCTGGGCACAGACCTCCTCTCTCATAGGAGAGAGGGATTTAGAGCTCATACCCACCACGCTGCTCCAATGCGGGTTGGCGAAACGCACAAGCACGTACGTAAGCACAAGCTAATAGAAATCATAGCAATCGTTCAAATTCACAGCTTTGCCAGATTCGCCGAATCAAATGCTAATACAGTACTAACAATAACGGGCGAGTGGGATCAGCGGCAATCGCTAATAATTACCGGTTAGGGCTTAATTAATTAGGGCTCGTGAATTAATTCAGTGGCGCGCAAGATAAATGGCGCGTCGGCCGAGTTGACATGTTTGCGATCATGTGATACTTGTGACGAGGATTGTTTACTATGATATTCCATCGTACAGAGAACGTCTATTGTCTACTATTATAGACATAGCTATACCTAGTAATTAATTTTTTCTAGTGTCTCTTATGCGAAAGCATCAGAAATATGCATGTGGAAATACATGCAAAATGTGTGGATCTATGTTTTGCGTATATACGTGTCTCTATCTATCTAATTTTTAACCCCCGACGCAAAACGACGGGGTGTTATAAGTTTGACGTGTCTGTGTGTGTGTGTGTGTGTGTGTGTGTGTGTGTGTGTGTGTGTCTGTCTGTTCCCCTGTGGCGCTCAAACGGGTGGACCGATTTGAATGCGGTTTTTTTTGTTTGACAGGTGATTTAGCCGAGAGTGTTGTTAGCTATGTTTGATGAAAATCGGTCCAAGATGGCCGCCACTACAAAATGGCGGATTACATATTTTTTCACAACTCCCTTAATATGGGTATCAAATGAAAGGGCTTGACTAGTACAATAGCACTATTGCAAATCCAAGATGGCCGCCTCCACAAAATGGCGAATGTCGGGGGTTTTTAAATTTTCAATTTACACTTGTTTATTATTGACAATGCAATTTAGAGCCTGATTTTTAATTCGGTGTAATCATGACAGTTGTCATTTTATAAATAGTATAAGTAGTTATTTGTATGAATGACAGAGTTATTACCCGAGGTTCGATTTTACCCCAAACTAAATTGCCTGAAGTATCTGTCAGGCATTTGTCATATCTATACATGCGGCAATTGATTTTATTATCTTTTTTGTGGGAACTGTTTTATCCTTGGTAACATTAAGAAAGGTCAGAATTCCACGAAATTAAAAATCAGACTATAATTATTGCCATTGTGACGCTGGTTGGCAACAAACGTGAGAGCGAAGCTATAGCATATAAACGGCGCAAGACCGCGGCGTGTGGAAGTCTTTACAAAAGGCTATAGGAAAGCAGTGGATATCTTCCACTGTTCTAGTAAATTTCTAAATTGGTTTCGTCTGATGGGATTTGTGGTCAGTGAATGATATCAGTCGATTGCGCTGGTTAAGAATCATGGATCGGTAACGGCTTTGGTATTTGGCATCCAAAAGGTCTTTTCGATTCCTCCGTGCCTCGGAGAGCACGTTAAGCTTATTAGTAATCGAAATTGTGCTCTAGTTTGAAGGATCTGGGAGTATTGCTATCGCAAGAAAACCCCTACCATTATGTAATCAATGGAAAGGAGTAACTACCTTCAGCAGTGAGGAAAACGCTCAGAGAGAAAAGGTTCATATTGATTCTTGTTATCCTTGGTACTGAAGAGTTCTGAACGAGCACTTGACTCAGCTTAGCAAATAAGCCATTAAGTCACACCTAACCCTTCCAATACTCACGGCGGCGTAAGAGCAAAGCCAATCGCTTAGCCATTTGTATCTCTCATAGTCTAAGTGTTAGAACACACTAGGGATTTCTTGTCTTGTTGTGTCCCTGTACACTTGCGTTAGAAAAATTCAACAGTGGATAATTTTTTAAACGAAATGTAAATATTAAATTGATGAAAGTCAACTAATAATTATAACCCCAGCGAATAACTGTGAACGGCAACAAAATAATATTGTACTTAATTTTTGCTGTGTGAAAAGAGCAACAGTTTTTCGCCAGCTCTTTTCAGCAGAATCCTTTTTCTGAGGGTCTTGAAATATCATAAAGACCTCAAGTTGAATGAATTCAATAATTTTAAATTCTAAATTTTGTAAAATCAAATCCCCGGTTGAAATATTATCGCCGATACGACATTATAAACACGAACTTAATCTATAAAAATAAATAAAATTGAAGTGTCTTGTGTCAATTATTTCAAAGTCGAACGATAGAATTATCTATTCACACTTTTTTTTAATTTTGTCGATATTTGTCTGTTTGTTCGGGGTAATCTTCACTTTCACTTGTAGAGGTTTGTAAAAAGTGATCCAGGCTATTCATAATTATATCAGGAAATGAAAGAGGTTCCACGTAATTTTAAAATTAACTTAATCCACTTTGCCGAAGTCGTTTGCATCAGCTATCGGCACAGCGGTAGTGATTTTACCGCCGCACCTGATTCGGGCTACTTTTCCAAACAAGAAGAGTAAGTAATTGGGAAACTGTGTCGCGTGATTTGCGGTGCAACTTTTTGCCGTGCGACATGTCGCTAGTTTGGCTCTAAGATATAGACAGACGTCTTGAAGAGCGTATCTCAAATATTGGCAAAGCTCTCAACGAAAGCGCGCGTCGCCTCGCGCCCGACCAGCTGTAGTATTTTCATGATAAACATGGGTTTATTTTGCATATAGATTGGTACAATTTATTAATTAAGTTTATTAATATAAAGCTCTTAATATTATATAATATTTATTAAGTTTCATATTTAAAAGCTGCGCAAGAGATATTAGAGTACACAAGGTTGTGCACAAACACAGGTATACTCTCTATTTCCTCACTCTCATATTCCGACGGGACGTCAATCCCACTCACCTGGATATAAATAAGGCTTCTGAGACAGAGTACAACACCGCTAACTTTCTTTCAACAGAAAAACACACAACTTTTTGATAAATCGATGAACGCCGGATGCACGCACGAAAAAGCATGACTCTTTGTCACGTTCCGCGTGCAAGCGAGAGCGCGGAACAAGCGATAGAGAAGGCACGATCGGTCTAAGCATTCGGCTTGTGACGCATCTATCTTTGTTTTCTTATGACGTTATCACGTAAAATTATCGTCCGTAAACCGACTTTATAGACAACTAATTTATTTTACCCAAACCGAGATTCGAACTCAGAGCCATATTATTATCAGTGGCCTAACAAGCTAGCCACTAAACCAACGAAACAGGCAGCTAGTATAAGTATACTCAATAACTATTTGTAAAAGGATTTATTTCTGTATTGTCACAGTAACAGAGTGGATGTCGGCGCCAGTGGAGATGCGCTGCAAATAAACCTCCATGACAGCCATCGTCTCGCGTTTGTTTCTCAAGGAGTGTTCTCAGAAGCCATTACTATGTTACACGTTTCACTACAAATCGTAATGAAAATTCAGTAATCATACAATTGTTTTGTATTGTGCTATAATTTAAGAAAAATTAAACCAATTTTAATTTTGAATTTAATTTGAATCTTCCTAACTATTATAAAATTAAAAAAGTGAGTTTGTTTGTTTGTTACACTTTCACGCCTAAACCGTTGAACCTTACAGAGTTAGACTAGACCTTAGAGGAGGCTACTTTTTATCTCGGAAAAACCAACGGACAAAATCAAAATCCACGCTGACGAAGTCACGGGCATCATCTATCTGTATAGTAGAGAATGACTGAAAGAGGAAAAGTGTCCATATTTTGAAAACTACTGAATCAATTTTGATGAAACTCGCACTGTTTCCTGAGTTGAAGTAAATGTAAATTCTGTTACAGCACAATTTAAAACGGCCCGGGCTCACGTTGATTGTACGAGTATTTACTTATTAGCACAAACGTAGTGCTAAGATTGACACAATTATTTGAAAATTTGTTTGGGAATTTCAATTTAGAAACATTCATTATATTATTCAGTTTCATTTATTTTTAATAAGTATATATAGGTAAAAAAAATATTCACCGAGTTTGTCTTTCGAAAATATAAAATCAATATCCTAAAGTTGGAGCGTCGACATAACATTGGCACTGTAAATGGGCATAGCGCACACTAGACGTTCATTTCCCTAAGCGGCAGGTAACAACAGATCTATAACCCAATCTGTGCAGTGTACGAAACAGTGTATCGTCCGAATTAATATACTGTCTTCAGATCCAGTTACTAATACGTTCCAGTGCCTTGTTCTGGCAGAAGATAAAGGTGCCCTATACACTTACCAACTTGGTTATTTGTAAAAAATTACAACGAATATCATCCGAAATCTATGAAATCTATCTATCTATACATATAATAAAATCTTAGAATTGCCGTGTCTGTACATTGAAGATTTTTGCAAAATAATAACTGGGGGATGTTAGGGATAAGTAATAGAACGTAAAAAAGCTATTTCTGAAATATTTGTCTGTTTGTCTGTTTATCTGTTTGTCTGTTTATCTGTTTGTCTGTTTGTCTGTATGTTTGTGCGCGCATCACGTAAAAACTACTGAGTGGATTGAAATGAAACTCGGCATGATTTAAGTTCATACTATGGAGTAACATATAGGATACATTTTATCCCGAAATTCAGCACGGTTCCCTTGGGAGAGGGGATGAAAGGCAAAATGTGTACTTAGCTGTAATTCGTTAACGGGTGGTCCGATTTCATTCATTCTTTTTTTGTTAGAAAGTAGATACTTTAAAGACTACTAGCTAATCTCTGAAAGGCTGGACCGATTTTGATGGGGCTTTCATTGGCGGATGTTTACATTTTGATGTACCTAAACATCCGCCAGTGAACTTTTTACAGTTTTTAGCAAGGTATAAGCTCAAATGAGCTTAGGAAAAACAAAATGATTCCCACGGGATTATTAAAATCAATATCCACGCGAACGAAGTCGCGGGTATCCGCTCGTGAATAATAAAGTTATTGGTCTACCGTTTGAGATGAGACGATTTCTTAAGTAATGATAATTTTTGCGTAATTATAAGTTTCTCCGTCACCATCTTCATCTCAACCAATAGACGTCTACTGGTGGACATAGGTCTCTTGCAAGAATTACCAAAGTTGTGATCTTGGGCTGCTTATATCCGGCTGCAAGCGACTTGCTTGAGATCGTTCGTCCACTTACTGGAGGTTCTTTCAACGCTGAATTTTCCGGTGCGAGATCGCCACTCAAGCATCTCAGGACCCCAACTCGGTTCTGCGAGCAATGTGCCCCGCTCATTGCAACTTCAGCTTCGCGACTCTATGAGCTATATCGGTAACTTTGGTTCTCCTACGGATCTCCGCATAACTGATTTGACCCCGGAAGGGTACTCAGCGCATAGTTCTCGCCATTGCAAGCTGTGTGACCTTGAGCTTTCTTATGAAACCCTTAGTTAGTAACTATGTTTTGAATCCTTAAGTTATCACTTCTGAATATTTTCCCTTTAAGTCACTATATGGAACAACGTTTATAGTCCATGTGTAAAAATATGACATAAACTAATTTAACAAATTTATTTTGTAAGTAATTACAATTTATTTTTATAGCCAGTGAGCAGGCTCCGTAATACAAGTCCCGTACATTAAGATCGATCACCGTCCGGGCCAAATAAATAGTCTGTCTGCCCCGGCAGCGCATTCGCAATCAATTACCTTTACATAATTATGTGATGGGGAATTGGGACGCTAATTACCGGCGACGTTAACGATATCTTCCCTTGATCGACAAAATAGTCGCACAAGATCTAATTAATATTTAACATTACATATCACTACATAGTATAAAATAAAGTCGCTTTCTCTGTCCCTATATGTCCCTATTTCCCTATGTATGCTTAAATCTTTAAAACTACGCAACGGATTTTGATGCGGTTTTTTTTAATAGATAGAGTGATTCGAGAGGAAGGTTTATAAGTAGAAAAATTGGACCTGGTAGGTGGCGCTAATAGCGGGCAGGACGACGTCTGCCAGGTCCGTTAGTTATTGTATGTACCTACGCTACGCTACCAAATAGTTGTACACGACAAAATACGTGGCATAATTGTGTACCTTTTACAACTCAATGTATTAAGTTAAATAAAGTAGGCTTACATTAGTTGAACAACATTTGGGTATAGATATTAATTTTTCGAGAAATTAATTTTTTCAAAGAAGCGATATTCCCAATATTTTCAAAAATTTCAATAAAAAGTTAAGTATTGGTTTTTAAAATTAATTCGGTTCCCCATAATTTCCGTATCTATGACGAAGTTGTTTACAAAATCTGATAGAAAAGTTACGCGCAACATTATAAATTTTAATCAAAAACTTTTGAAAACAAACCAACCAATGGTTCGAGACGTGAGTTGCCGATCCGACAACTTCCTTAATTTCATTTGATCGTACTCCGATACGCATAACTTCGGTCTGTTTAATTTGGATGAATGATCTTTCAACTTCACAGTATCAACTCGGGATGAGTAATAATATTATTATTGACTGCGTGGTATCAGACACTGCATAATTATGATTAATTCATATCTAAAATTGAAAATTGTTTCATAGTGTCTTAAATATTCACGAAGTGCGAGACGAACCTAGGCTCTATTATGTTCCGTATATATTATTATGACCGACTAAAAATGTTTTTGGGTCACTGCTTACAAACTGCGTTATGAACGATATTTTCGGTATTTGTTGTTGAAATACTGATTTTATCCTAACCAAATTTCAATTTCAAGAGTAGACTAGCCAACTATGTGGTAGAAATTATAGTGCACAAATGTGTACAAACACGGGCTTACACTCTCTAGTCACGATGATGTTACACCACCAACTCCCCAACTCCGAGCTGCTACTGAGAATTTTTTGACAGAAAAACCCAAAAACTTTTTTGTTGACTCGAGACTCAAACTCAGGTTTCATCATCGTCAGCCAATTATGCTGACAAGTAGACTAACGAACCAGTTCGAATAAATAATATATTCCTAATAATATTTTATTTATTTATTTACTTTTTTTATTTTATTTATTTTATTTTATTAGGAAGCCAACGTGATTATCAGAAGCTATCATCCGCGTAGCATAATACTTAATTGAGAAACTCAGACGTATCTCAGTAGATACATACATACATACGGCCAAGCGTAGCTGGTTGCATATTCATTAGGTGGTGAGATTCAGAATATCTTGCTGCCAATCATAGCGCTGCTAAATTGTTGTTAACTGTGTAACGGACGTACTCGTGTATGCTCCCACTAAGTTGTATTGCAACTTGCAAATTGACAATCATATTAGTTGCGTAATTAACGCAAAACCAGTGTGAATAGAATAATATACCTAAGTGATAGTTAGTACACTGTGAAGTGTTTCGGCTGTAAGTAACGTGGGAATCGCCAAAACATGGTCGCTAACTTATTTATTTTATTTATTTTTCTTTAGAAGAAAGAGAGAAATGGTTTTTAATAATTATTATTTTAGTTGCATTGCGAGGTGCAAATGACAATAATTAATTGACACAAAAACATTGTGAATTAAAATAATATACCCAAGTGATAGTTAGTATTCTGTGCGAAAGAGTTTCGAGTGTGACTTTGAAATATGTCGATAACTTATTGTTATTTATTTTTGCTTAGAAGAAAGGGAACAATGTTTTTTTAATAATTTTACTTATTAACAGTAATTTAATAAATGTTTGCCTCATACCCACAGAAAGACAGTGACCATACGACCATAGATAAAATTTCGTTAAACACCGAAAATATATATTTTTTCTCATTTATAACGCAGCAAATCGAAAATCAGATCTTTATTGTATTGCTCAGATGCCTCCCTTCCTTTTCGGTGACAGTATTATTTTGATCCACAGTATTACAAATTACACCAAAGTGTTTTTTCTTTCCGATAGCCAAATCTTCTTACGGGGCTGTAAGCAGGGGGATTTGCTCGAAGGGTGCAGGGTAGTGGAAGGAGGGGGGGTCATTCAAATCTGTTATTAAATTCGGAGACAATCAACTTTTTTGCGAGGACCCGGCTGCGGTGGAATCCGGGTATTGAGTGTCATTATATTTGGGCGAAATAATTTGAAAAGCCCTCCAGTTCGAACGAAATTTTTTTATTAATTGGGGAACAAAAATGTATTAGATGTTAACGATGAACATTCATAATTCACGAATTCATGTTGGATAGACTGGTGGGTAGGTCTGTTTAGCCGTTCTCAAATTCAGAAAGTCGTAGTGTTCTATGTTTCCACCATAGTTTCTACACGCTTCGTCTTTACCATTAGCTCTGCATAAGTATCATAGCTGTTGACATAAGTATCATAATTTTATTTGAATTTAAATGAATGGAAAAAATCATAAGTTTATTTGAATAAAAAACTTTTCTTTTCTATTCTATTGTATAATAACATAGTCATAAGTATCGTAGTTATATTCTTCGGAAATTATAAATTTCCGAATTTCAGGGAATTGAATCCGGGACTTCCTACATAGCATACGACTGCGCCAAGGAAATGGCCATAAAGCAAATCATATCTACGCAAGGACGTCGCCAAGGGGTTGCAGGTAGGGCAGCTGCCACTCCCAGAGCTTGCTTTACAGCTTCATAACCTCTCGACTGTACCATGTACCATGTACAGACATGTACATCATATATCAAATTCCCCCCCCCCCCCCTCCCCCTCCCCTGCCCATCAGCTGGCGACGCTCTTGTATCTACGTATAGGTAATTATGGCAATTAATTTTTTACCAAAAAAGACGGTCAAAAAGAACCTAAGCAAAACGGAAAGCGGAATTCAAAGGGAAGCGGGTTTCCGCTTACTTAAACCTAATTCATTAGAAGTGAGCGCTAAAAATCCCCGAATCCAATAAAGCAGAATCAGCGGGATCCAGAAACAAACGGGCTTTCCCAATTACCGTAGCTTTTTGTTTTTTTTTTTCATTTAAAAACTCAAAGCAATGCGTCAGCTAAGTTCATGATTCTTTGAAATAAATGAAAAAACAACACTGCGAATGGAATTTTCTAGAGCATAAGGTTTAAGAGCTGTTGAGCCCCAAAAGACCAAATTCTTTAAATAGCGCGTATTCATATTGCCTCCAAGACGTGGTCGCTAAGAAAGCTCAGAGTACCTCAACGGGAGATACCGAGTGTTATGCTTCTATGTGACGAAATTAGAAAAGAGGAGATGCGTACAAGAACCAGAACGACCTATGTATGTAGCTCAACAAATTGCGAAGTTTAAGTAGCAATAGGTATCGTTCGAAGAACCGATAGACGTTGGAGTTCTAAGGTCCTGTAATGGTGCTATAATTTACGTAAGTACTATAAAAGGTTTCATATCTGACACAAACGACAAGTTCAGCTCGACTGCTTGCATAGAATTATTCTTTCAAGGAGTTTACCATTTTATCATACCCCGTCATTGCATCCAACAATATGAAGACTATAATCTAATTACGTGTGTCTGTCTATCTGGGGGTGAATCTCAGCAGCCTCCCCCTCCCGTGGTGCAGACTTAACGAACGAGCGTTATTGTCGAGCCTGATTAAATTTAAACCAAATTTCCGAGGGTCGCGTAATGGCGTCTCGATAATTCGGCTTTTTATTCGGAAATACAATCATCTCGCAAATTGTCGAATACACGTAGAGATAATTCCGGTTGTGTAAACGGAGTTTTTTTTGTGAGCGAAGTGATTTTGCACTCAAATCTTTCAGGGATTTCATAAAGCGGCAAACACTTTTGGCTTTTGGGGATGGAATAGGGAACGCCATAAAAGGCGGAGATTCCTCCGGTAAGAGGCTTTAACTGTAGCTAGTTTACACTGGCTTCTGGCAGCTTCTGGCAAAGATTTTGTGTTCAGGTGCAATGGCGAGTAGAAACCATTAACCGGTTCCATCTTATACTGCATCGTCACTACCGTCAGCTGGTTTATTGACTAAGTATTGTATCAATCATTGCAACTATCTCAATTGTAGTGATTGAACTTACAGTATTCTCTCTGCAACAATGCAGTTTAGCCAATAGCGGGAAAGCGTCGGCCAATCAGAGGTGTATGCGATCGTCATACTATAGCTGATACTAATTTCACACTATTTCACACTAATATTATAAAGGCGAAAGTATGTGTGTGTGTGTGTGCGTGCGTGCGTGCGTGCGTGCGTGCGTGCGTGCGTGCGTGCGTGTGTGTGTGTGTATGTTTGTTACTCTTTAACGCTGCAACTACTGAACCGATTTGGCTGAAATTTTGAATGGAGATAGATAATACCCTGACTTAACACATAGGCTACCTGGGGAAATCCACAGTTCCCACGGGATTTTGAAAAATCTGAAATCCATAGCTATAGGTAGATTACTATAGCAAATTTACTTGAAAATAGGTATAAAGGTTGAAAAAGGTAGCGGGAACGGGAAATACACGATTCCCTCGGGATTTGTGAAAGACCGAAATTCACGCGGGCGAAGCCGCGGGCAGAAGCTAGTTATTGAATAAATAAAAAGTCACCTGCAACAATAGAGAGTAGGAACAACACTAGCGGAATTCCACGGGTGTAAAAATGCATACAGAATCGTGCTTCACCATTTCGTCCGCTTAGATAAGACGCTCTCCTGACATTCATAGTACCAACGAATCATTTCAGTGGAATACTGCATGCGTTTCCGCTAGAATTGTCCATGAACTTATAAAGAATGTCCTAAGAGGCAGAATATTAAGCGTTATTATACCCACGACGTATGATTTAAGTAGTTGTCGGTCTCAAGTTGTATTAATCCATCTAAGAGGAAGAAAAATCAGAGAGGAAAAATCTCTCAATGTAGTCTTCTTCTGTTAAAGTCTTCCTTATATTTCTAACTTCTTTACTGGATAATACAAGCATCACAGTCACTTAATAACTAAGTTCTTAAATAGGTAAATAGAAAAACAATATACCCATACAAATAGGTATTAAAGAGTATTCATGCTTTTCAGCGGTTCCCAGCTCATCAAAAGTCATTACTTTGTCGTTAAAGTTTTATTAGCCGAGTGAAAGTCAATTACAAAGAACTTACGACGAACAATAATATAATGCTTCCATCCATTTCCAGAATCCAGCCGTAAAACAATAAGACTCGGGAACGTAATTAAAACTCCACAATTACTCCATAGCGGGCGGGATTCAATCAACAACGATAATAAATTGTTTTAAAGTTTATAATAAATCGTATTACGCCGGCACCACACAAAGGAAGGGGTACCCACTCGCTATCTGTTACGGTTCGCTGTCAGAATTATTTGCAAGTGACGCAATATTGTAGCCAACTTTTGTAGATGACAATGATTAATCAGATTTCAAAAAACAACACGACTTCTTCTCTTCACGAATTTGCTGCATAATTATGTATGTACTACGCGTTGAATTAGTTTGGTTTTTGAATATTTTGACGTCTCAATACGGTCATGGTCACGGTTCGAGTAGGTGTAACTTGACTTGTATTCTGAAGTTGGACATAGGGTATTTTTCATTCCGGAAAAAAAATCCGAGAAGAAGAACGAAGAAAAGAACAAAGAAGAGGTAGAGAAGAAGAGGGAAGAGAGCTAGAGAAGAAGAGGGAACGCAGTCGCGGGAATCACGTGCACTATAAATACTTTACATTCCGAGATTGAAACCAATTGTAGTAGAATTGGTAAAAGTTTTTTAATCCGTTTAGAAACGGATTTTATCTATTGTATATTTCCCATTCATAAAATATTCATTCAGTACAGTGAAACGCTTTCTAGAGGAGGAAGGAATGGATCACTGTGTACCGTACACGACCTATTTTATTGAAGTTCTCTATGTACCTAGTCTTGAAACTATTTGTTTTATCACATTCCGAGGGGTTCTAAGCTGTTGGCATGGCGACCTCGCACCGGAAAGCGCTGTTTGCAGACCCTTTACTAGATGTCATCAAAGGATTCACAGAAAGTCGATGGATCCAGACATCTTTGGAAATATTACATCATGACGTTACCATATTAAACGACAGTTATCCACATAGCTTACCTTAGCTTGATAAGTTAAATTTAGTGGTCTGCGTGCAACTTTTCAATTTAACGTTAATTAAATGAATATAGGTACCAGTTAATTATTAGAAAACAATCAGTGTTTAGAAATCTCCCAGTTAAATATGTCTAGCACTTGGCACGTACGAAATCGAGAGCTCTTTATCCTCCACGCCTAAATTAGTTTGCGCGGGAAAAACTATCACAAACTGTAATTCCTTGAAATTTTTTCGCTCGAAATTAGATATTTCATATACATTTTTAGGTAGGTAAGTGTCTAGACAGATGGAATGCATTTAAACTGCACATCAACTGCACTATGGAATTATGGCATGGGTTTGGATGCAGTTTTATTGCTGTTTACACAACTGTAGGGTTATGCCGAGTCTGCATAGACTAGATTTCAAATATCGAAAAACTACACTATCAGAGTAAAATTGACCTATCTTATTTTAAATTTGGACATTCATACTTCCAATTTTTATTTTGCAAACTTTCCGCTTGGAGCACTGGCTGTAGGGATGAATTCAAACCTTAACAAAAAGCAGTTTAGGTCTATTTTACTTTGAAGTTATTGTGTTTCATTTCTTGAATTCGATCAATGTTGCCGCAATGTACAAACAACCCCACTGTATCATAATTACTGCAGACCGACTGTGACAGGCATGTTTCACTTTTCTGTATAATCACTGAGTAGTGTATCAGCGCAACCCACCGCCGTCGGTGCAAATTCCATTGTTCTACCGCGTCAGATAAGTTACCGTGCTCTGCGAGGCACGGCGGTGAAACAGCGCCAACTATCAACCCCGGGCTGGCACTGAGAATTTCTTGACAGAAAAATCCAATACCTAACAATTAATTATTTAATCAATGGCAATAGAATCGCATAAAAACTGCCATTGTCATAAATGAAATATTATAGTTGATTTCTGCTTTTGCCAATAGAAATGAAACAATTTATTCAGTTTAATTACCTTTATTACCCACCTGTGATAGAAATAAAAATAGCCAGAGCATAAAAACCGAGAAGCGCATAATATTTCTGTTATTAAATATTAAAACTACGCTGCCGCTGGCATCGCGCCGCCGACAATAAAACGTCTTGCTTTTTAAGTAAGTATTTGTTTTCAGTCGTGTCTTAACTTAGCTACAGAAATAATATAATATAGGTAAACCAAAAGTTTTACCTTATATCAATGTTTGGAGTTTTTTTTTATTGCATGATAGGCTTACGCTTGACGACAATCATGCCTGGAATGCTGAGGTCTAAGTTGGAACGCACTTGCCAAGAAAATGCCTATTCACTCTTACCTTGAAGATACTCAAGTCGAAGGAGGCGGGAAACACGGAAGTCGGAAGGGCGTTCCACACCCTAGCGGTTCGTATCAGAAACGTTAACCGAAAGCGCTTTGTGCGAGCAGACTAAACGTCAATCGCACAGGGATGCCATCGCTCACGCACGATTTCTCGCTGTTCTGTGGTGAAATGGTGAAGGAAGAACTACGTTATAAAGTTCCTGAGCACACTCTCCAAAGTAGGTATATGCGATAAAAGACCGATAGATAAGCGACATTACGTTGGTTCTGTAAACTGAGCATGAGTTCATTAGGGTTGGCTGAAAATGGACTATTTTGGAACAATTTTTGAAATGGAACAATTTTTTTAGTGATAGTTGATAACAAGCTGAATTTTCGTGAGTAGGTTCGTTTCGACGAGACAAACAAGTTTTTTTATCTATGAAAATTCTCGATGGAGGGAGCTACTCGAGTGGGGAGGTGTTAAAAATTTCAATTCGCTCGGGTGGGAAATCGTTCCACTAAATTTGTATATGCAATTGCAAATGGCAATAAAAACTAAACACGCATGAGTTCTCATTATGTTCCGTCAATGCTTCAAAGTCTGAAACAGTAAAATAAGGTCCTGTCTCCAACAAAATACATCCAGTCCTTCACACGTACTCTCACAAAATCGAGAGTTCTACAGGTTCTACAGTTGCTCAATGGCGGACAAATTAGTTTCCAGGGGAAAACTAAAGCTTCAGCTGTAATTTGTGGAAAATACTCTATAGAAGAAACGAGAGACTAATGATCAGCTGTTTGTTTTATTTTTTACAGACGTTTTTTTCTACGTTGTTTAGTTTGATTCTTTAAAATTTAATTGGAGATGTACCTAATATATTCGTCTAAACTTCTAAATTATACCTAACATACCAAATTATACCTAATAATAATAATAATATCCTCCCAACTGAATTTAGGCCATTGTAGCAATCTCAACCGAGGCGGAGACTAGCCAACAACGCAGGACATATTATAGTGGACAAGTGTGTACGCATATTAGTACTACTAATATTAGTACGCTCATTCATTGTCATAGTCCGACGGGACGCCAATGTGCACGACCGGAGAGAGATCAGGCTCAGGACCGACTGCTTTGCGTGCTCTTTGAGACACGGGAGTTCTTACTAATATTATAAAAGCAATAGTGTGTCTGTATGTCTGTTACCTTTTCAGGGCCCAACCGCTGAACCAATCTTGATATTAATTGGGCTTAGGGCTAAGAGAACCGTGCTGTGTACAGAAAAGGAACCGTGCTGTGACGTCACAACTGTCTATAGCCAAGATATTGCGACCGCCTAGTAGTATCAATAATACCAATACGAAAACTAGCAAAGCGATAAAAGAGCCCTACAAATTAAAGAAAAGTGCAAAATTCGCAACTCGAGACGCTCAGACACGGTGGACCTTTCCTTCCTACCCTCATTATTTCTTTGAGAGATCTCAAAACAAAGGCGCTTTGAGATCCGCACAGCTTACTCAGTGAAAAGGAGAATCGAATTATTGTATTTCGTACTTACACCCCGTTGTGATCCCAATGCTAACTTTTAATTGACGTTCAGAGAAATCGTGACGAGGACATAAATTTTTTTGTCTTGTCAATTTAAGCAGGGATTAGTATTGGTAAAGAAAAACCTTCAAACAATAATGGACAAGATTAACGCAGTCCCATACGATATCTCATTGAACGAAATGTCCCTGAAAAATTAATTCTCGCATACGAAATAAGAACTTTTTCAGACCTTTTTTTTTTAATTAATTGCCAGCAACGAGCAAGCGGATCACCTGATGTTAATTGATTACCACCGCCCATAAACATTTTCAGCACCAGAGGAACCAATGTTGCCGGCTATTAAGGAATTTGTTATTAAAAAAAAAAGCACCCTAAAGGTATCCTGATACTTGTTCACATTAGCTTTCTCAATTAATATATGTACATACGCAATCATTTTAACTCTAATGTTTACACTATAGGCTCGAAACAAAATCATGGTACGAGAGTTACTTAAAAAATAAATAAAGAGTGTTATTTTCAGTGGAATATACCATAAATAACGGGATGCTACATCAAATTTACCACCGCCGTGTGGATGAATAAATAACAGAAAGGAAAATAACAGCGGATCCTTGTATTAATCCTTAATATATTTCGACAGAGCCATATGGACCGCCCGCTCGCGCTCTCGCTGCGGCTACGCTTGGTCTAAGTGAAAAGCGAAAGCTCAGACAGTCAGCAGCAGATGCACAATCCGCATTCTGATGATTTTTGACAACACTCTGTCAAGGCAAATACATATCTACTTTTTTCGCTGCATTTAATGTGTTATTTCTATTTAGTGTACACCTATTTAATGAGCGTGAATGGATAATAATAAATCCATTCTAATTATTTAATTTTAATTAATTTTAATTAATTAATAATAATACTTATTTGTTCTTATCATTAATGCACTAAATTCATATTTCCACTCACGGACAGGTATCGATCTTGGAATACAAGATTCGCTGTCGCGGGGGAATTTTCAAATAGTGTTCTGATCTCAGTGCCAAAATGAAATTAGGAATCGGTTTAAAAATTGAGATGTAAACAGGTAACAAATCTATACGTATACGATATTGAAATAGCCCAGCTAATTTTAACGGACGACCGCTTGCAGCGACGTCCAAGTGCTCGTGACGTAATGGTCTAGGATCCCACCTTAGAAATTTCTACCCTCATCTGTTATTTAAACGAATTATATGTCAAATGAAAGATTATTTTATTCTTAATCGAACCGTATTTGGTTGCCTGGTCAAAAGTGGTGCTAAATCATGGTTGCCTGGATTTTAAGATATAAAATGTTCGGTGCGAGTGTTGAAAGTGACAGAAAAGTGTTGCGCGCGCAATTTCATTTGACAGACAAAGATGCAGTGAGGCAGGCGTGCACTCGGCAGGTGCTTAGTCTATACATAGATTAAAACCATAGACTTTCTGTGCCTGTCCATTAAAGATATTTACAAAAAAATAAGTGAGTGACGTAAGGGATAAGTAATAAAACGTAAAAAAGCTGTTTTTGAAAATTTTGTCTGTTTGTCTGTATGTTTGTGCATGTATTACGCAAAAACTACTGAATGGATTGAAATGAAACTTGGCATGATTTAAGTTCATACTACATAATAGCATATAGGATACTTCTTATCCCGAAATTCAGCAGAGTTCCCTTGGGAGAGAGGATGAAAGTCAAAATACACATTTTGACTTTCTCTCAATCCCCTCTTCCAAGGGAACTGTGCTGAATTTCGGGATAAAAAGTATCCTATATGCTATTATGTAGTATGAACTTAAATCATGCCAAGTTTCATTTCAATCCATTCAGTAGTTTTTGCGTAATACATGCACAAACATACAGACAAACAGACAAAATTTTCAAAAACAGCTTTTTTACGTTTTATTACTTATCCCTTACGTCACTCACTTATTTTTTTGTAAATATCTTTAATGGACAGGCACAAAAAGTCTATGGTTTTAATCTATGTATAGACTAAGCACCTGCCGAGTGCACGCCTGCCTCACTGCATCTTTGTCTGTCAAATGAAATTGCGCGCGCAACACTTTTCTGTCACTTTCAACACTCGCACCGAACATTTTATATCTTAAAATCCAGGCAACCATGATTTAGCACCACTTTTGACCAGGCAACCAAATACGGTTCGATTAAGAATAAAATAATCTTTCATTTGACATATAATTCGTTTAAATAACAGATGAGGGTAGAAATTTCTAAGGTGGGATCTCCTACTATAAGGAGAATATTTTCCGCTTCTACTCATAACTTGCACCGTTACAAAATGGATTATTCAATTGGTAGGCACTTTTTACCGAGTCTAGTCTCGTTGAGCACTCACGGCATGTATTTGAACTGCATAGTGCATAGTGCGCGGAAATATAATTGATAACAGGTTTTGCGCTTGGCCGATGTTGGATCTATAATGCTCTATAATGCTAATTTTTAAATGCTCTATACCATCTATCATATCTGTCGTATAATAGTTATTAGACTCTTTTAAGATCCACCTAAGTAGTTATACATAGAATCTTCTGGATACTTTCCAATCGACGCATCCTTAAAACATCGCTATGTTATGGAGAATAATTGAAAATACTTCTCTCTTTTTCTCTCGGCGTATTCTCCATTACTCAAGATGTGTCTCCTTTTTATTAATCGCATAATAGGGATCTTCTCGGAATAGAAATGCGGTGGCTTCCCAGATCTTTCCGCATACAACATAAGATTAAGAAAGGAGATGGCCCTTCCCCAATACATTGTTTGCCCCAGAAAAAAAGTTTATGCGTCACGATGAAACTTTTACTTTTGGATTGGTTTTTCTGTGTAAATTAATAATAAATAGTATTCTTGACCCTAGATAGTATGGTTATTGCTTATTGAGTACCCTAACATCTCACTAAAAATATCCTAAAAATATTTTGCTACAGATAATTTAACGAACACAAAGTATTATTTGGTATTTAACGGCGTACTTAGTGATATTTGGAACTGTTCAACTGCTGATATTAATCCAAGCACTCTTCGAGATAGGATCATCGATAGTAATGGTATAATTAACACAACGATTATGAAACGCCACTGCCGCCGAGATGTCACAACACAACAGAGTCAAAATCTCTAATTCACGTTTCGCTCACGAATGTTCTAAGCACTAAAAACTAAAAAGGAGGTTCTGTGTTCGACCCGTATGTACGAGTATGTATGTGACTACTACGATTTAACGATACTACGATTAAACCACCTAATTGAAATAATATATAATTTTTTGGAGTCGGCGCTAAGCCACATGCAATCCATATAAAATAAAAAGTAAATGTAAAAGTAAATGCAAGTAAAGTCAGATTAGGTATCCACTTTTGAAGGCGAGCGCGGTGAACCATGATAGCCGCGGAGCGCGAAGCTGTCCGGGATGCGGCGGGCACATATTCAACTAGAAAAATATGAAAGTCATTTATCCCCCCACTTCGAAAAATTATATATTATTCGAGTTAGGTAGTTTAATCGTCAATCTAAATAAATAAAATATTATTTTAAACTTTTTAGTTCGAATCGACTGAAGTCGGATCTTTTTTTTTTTATATTAGAAACTCGTATCTGCGCATCGATTCGAATTGATACTTATCTTCCGATACCAAGTAAGACTTGAAAGTAGTGATTCGATACCAAAAGTATTCGGTATCGAAACAAAAGTATCGAGTACTTGCTCGTATTGTGTCGGACATCACTATAGTCTGATTTTTAATTACAGTTGTCATTTAAAAATAACAGATAGTTGTTGTCATGACAACTGTCTGTTATTTTGACACGTCAAAATTAGAATGAGTTATTTGTATCAAAAGCAGGGTTACTAACTGGATTTCGATTTTACCCCTAACTAAAGTACCTGAAGTATCTGTCAGGCATTTGTCATATCTACATGAGACATCTATATTTTTATTTACGTAAGTTTTGAATTTATTATCTTTTTTGTGGGAACTGTTTTATCTCTAGCAACATTAAAAGTCATCAAACGTCACGTCAAATAAAAATCAGACTATAGCTGTAAATAAAATGGCAGTAAACAATAACAGGAAATAAAAATACTTCTTTTTAGAATGATTTTAAAAAACCCCGCTAGTTCGTAGGTTTCTATTTTTGTCTTTCAAAATAATAATTATAAAGTAATTTTATTAGATTTATATAGTTAGGTTTCTTGGTATTTTTCACTATACAAACTTAAAACGACTCTGGGGCAATTTTGGGACATCTCCTTTCGACTCAGTTTAAATAATTTTATCATCATCACCGACTCGAAGCAACGTTAATCGTCTGATGTTTTAGAAACGGCTGATTCTAGGTTCACAGGATAACGAGCAATTCTCTGATACCAAATATGTCAGCGCTAGGAAATTGTTACCATTATGACCTTTTAGAATAGCCACAACGCCCTCAAACTTTGCCTACTTATTGGAATTGATTTTCAGACACATAAAACCTTTTTTATAAATAATATGAGCTCATGTATAAATGTCAATCAGTGACGCGACGGGCAGGTTGTATTACATCCCCCGTATCGAACATAAGAGGATTTGTTGCCTGAAATCTTCGCAACGTTTCAAACAGCAATCTTGTAATAGAAATGTTGTATTGGTATTTTTATTTGACTAGTCTTGGCTTTTTATTATTGCTGACTATTTGCGTTGAGTTTCAAGATGCTGAAATGATAACCTCATACCGCAAAATGCAGTGTTGGTAGGTCGAAAAATCGATAGACTTTGGGGTCGGACTTTTCGGGTAAACGCAGTGTATGAAAACCCCACGAGGTGAACGCACGATCTTAAGCGAGTCCTTGGCAAGCGTGGGATACAAGTGGCACAAGATCGATTTCTGTGGCGATACATACTAGAGGTCTGTGTCCAGCTGTGGCCATCTGTTGAGATGACGACCAAAACGAAGTATAAATTAAATAGCAAAAATCAATTATAATTTACGTAATTGTAAAACAGACGTATATGAATTATTGTTAATAGGTCTGCTTTTACAGTAACACGCACTGATACTTAAACACTTTTGCACGGCTATAAGCTCGCGCTCATTTATCGCTTCTATACCTAATTTGAATTCTGTGCTACAAACAGATAGACTTGTTGTTTTAATAGAGCCTATATACATATAACTAGTAGGGCGCTTGGCTGCGCGGCCCGCTAAAGCGGACCGCGGGGATTTCAGTATTATTTTTGTTTTAGCAGCCTCCACCTTCTTCTATCATTTTTAGCATCTTTAACCCAGGCCGTGCTCCTCATCCATCTTCCAAACCCTCGATCATCATCACTCTCCAAATTTTTTTCTCCGAATCATTTTCCAGAAGGAGAGTTCTTATATCTTATTAAAACAAAGTCTTGTATAGTTTCCCAACTTATAGTCTCTTCAATATTCGCCATTGTATATTTTGTGTGAAAAAAATAAATTTTGCCATCTTGATTTTTTTCTGTTCATCAAATTGTAGATCTTTAGTTCTTGATCATCTTTTGCCAAGAAATCACTCTTCCATCTTTTATACTTGGTGAGATAGACACCGACGAAATTTGTATAGCCGCCATCTTGAATCCGCCATTTTGTTTTTTTTTTCAGCTCAGTGCCAATTGGATGAGGTTTTGAGTAATTTTTGTTTGAGCACCTCCCATCTATCTGCGATACCCTGCCCGGGCTCCTCAACCATCTTCCAAACCCTCAATCATCATGTCTTCCCATATTTTTCATTGAGAGTTCTCCAAAGAACCGCATCAAAGCCTTGCATAGTTTACAACTTGTAGTCTCTTCAATATTCGTCATACATTTTCTATGGAAAAATAAATTCCACCATTTTGAATTTTTTTTCTATTCATCGGGTAGACCTTTGGATCCTGATCATCTTTTGCGAATAAACCACTCTTCCATCTTTTATACCCTCCGAGATGGACACCGACGAAATTTGTATGGCGGCCATCTTTTTTCGCCATTTTGAATTTTTTTTCAGCTCACTGCCAATTGGATGACGTTTCGAGTAACATTTGTTCGAGTACCCTCCACCTATCTTCAATACCTTAAGCGTGCTCTTCACCAGTCTTCGAAATCCTCAATCATCAGCTCTCTCCATATTTTTGTTCCGAATGAATTTTTGTCCTCTATATGAAACCATTAGTGAAAAAAAAAATTTTCATACAAAATTTTACAGGAGGGGTGATCAATCAGTGAGTCAGTCAATGAATCAGCACGAGCAGCTATATATATATTAACTAGTATGGCGCGTGGGTGCGCGGCCCGCAAGCGGACCGCGAGGTTTTGTTTTCAGGTATTTTTTGTTTGAGCAGCCTCCACCTATCTACCCCATATTCCAAACCCTCGATCATTATCACTCTCCATATTTTTTCTCCGAATAATTTGTCAGAATGAGAGTTCTTCCATAAAAAAAATTGAAAAATTGAAAAGGAACGGCGTCAAAGTGTTGCATAGTTCCCAACTTACATTCTCTTCAATATTCGCCATATATTTTGTATGGAATAATAAATTTCGCCATCTTGTTTTTTTCTGTTCATCAAGTAAACCACGTCTTAATCATCTTTTGCCAAAAAACCACTCTTCCATCTTTCATACTCAGTGACATAGACACCGACGAAAGTATGGCCACTATCTTGAAACCGCCATTTAGGATTTTTTTTAAGCTCACTGCCAATTGGATTAGGTTTCGAGTAACTTTTGTTTGAGCACCTTCCACCTATATTCAATACCCTCGCTGTGCCCTTCACCCGCCTCTGAAATCTTCAATCATCAGCTCTCTCCATATTTTTCCTCCGCATGAATTTTTGTCTTCTATACGAAACCATCACAAAAAAAAAACTTTGTGAAAACATAAATTCCGTCATCTTATTTTTTTCCTGTTCATCTAGTAGATTTTTAGTTCTTGATTATATTTTTCTAAGAAACTACTCTTCCATCTTTTATGCTTGGTGAGATAGACACTGACGAAATTTGTATAGCCGCCATCTTGAATCCGCCATTTTGTTTTTTTTTCAGCTCAGTGCCAATTGGATGACGTTTTTAGTAATTTTTGTTTGAGCACCTCCCATCTATCTACAATACCCTGCCCGGGCTCCTCATCCATCTTCCAAACCCTCAATCATCATATTGTCTTCCCATATTTTTCTTTGAAAGTTCTCCAAGAACCGCATTAAAGCCTTGCATAGTTTACAACTTGTAGTCTCTTCAATATTCGCCACTAGAGAATACCCGCGGCTTCGCCCGCGAGAATTTTGGTTTTTCACAAATCCCGAGGGAGTCGTGGATTTCCGGTTCCCATTCCCGCTCCCTTTTCTAACCTTTACACCTACTTTCAAGGAAGTTTGCTATAGTAATCTACCTATAGTTGTAGCTAGAGATTTCGGTTTTTTTCAAAATCCTGTGGGAACTGTAGATTTTTCCGGGATAAAAAGTAGCCTATGTTTTAAGTCAGGGTATAATCTATCTCCTTTCAAAATTTCAGCCAAATCGGTTTAGTAATTGCGGCGTGATTGAGTAACAAACATCCAAACATCCAAACATCTAAACATCCAAACATCCACACTTTCACATTTATGATATTAGTAGGATAGTAGGAGGATTAGTAGGATAGTAGGATTAGTAGGATTGGTATTGTGATTATGTGTGATAGCTTCTGCCCGCAGCTTCGCTCGCGTAAATTTCGGTTTTGAACAAATCCCGAGGGAATCGTTGATTCCCGGTTCCCGTTCCCGATCCCTTTTCCAACCTTTATACTTTCTATCAAGGAAGTTCGCTATAATAATCTACCTATAGTTGTAGATATAGACTTCGGGTTTTTCAAAATCCCATGGGAACTGTGCATTTTTTCCAGGATAAAAAGTAGCCTATGTGTTGCCAATGCATGCAACACAGCAAACTATTGCAATAATGTGTTATGTGAACGTGATTTACCTAAGAACAGTCAGCGCCCTCTATGGCGTTTTTGGAAGATTATATCTATTTTAGTCCCACAGGAATACTTTTCCGGGATAAAAAGTAGCCTATGTTTTAAGTCAGGGCATAAGCTATCTCCATTCAAAATTTCAGCCAAATCGGTTCAGTAGTTGCGGCGTGATTGAGTAACAAACATCCAAACATCCAAACATACAAACATACAAACATCTAAACATCCAAACATCCACACTTTCACATTTATAATATTAGTAGGATACATTTTCTATGGAAAAATAAATTCCGCCATTTTGAATTTTTTTTCAATTCATCAAGTAGACCTTTGGATCCTCATCATCTTTTGCGAAGAAACCACTCTTCCATCTTTTATACCCTCCGAGATGGAGACCGACGAAATTTGTATGGCGGCCATCTTTTTTTCGCCATTTTGAATTTTTTTTCAGCGGACTGCCAATCGGATGACGTTTCGAGTGACATTTGCTCGAGCACCCCTCACCTATCTTCAATACCTTAAGCGTGCCCGTCGCTCGTCTCTGAAATCCTCAATCATCAGCTCTCTCCATATTTTTGTTCCAAATGAATTTTTGTCTTTTATACGAAACCATTAGTAAAAAAAAAATTTTTCATACAAAATTTTACAGGAGGGGTGATCAATCAGTGAGTCAGTCAATGAATCAGCACGAGCAGCTATATATATATTAACTAGTATGGCGCTTGGGTGCGCGGCCCGCTAAAGCGGACCGCGAGGTTTCGTTTTCGGGTGTTTTTTTGTTTGAGCAGCCTCCACCTATCTCTCCCATATTCCTAACCCTCGATCATTATCACCCTCCATAATATTTTTTCTCCGAATCATTTGTCAGAATGAGAGTTCTTCCATAAAAAAAAATTTGAAAAGGTACTGTATCATAAGTCTTGCATATAGTTCCCAACTTATATTCTCTTCAATATTCGCCATATATTTTGCATGGAAAATAAATTCCGCCATCTTGTTTTTTTTTCTGTTCATCAAATAATCACGTCTTGACCATCTTTTGCCAAATAACTACTCTTCCATCTTTTATACTCAGTGAAATAGACACCGACGAAATTTGTATGGCCGCAATCTTAAATCCGCCATTTTGGACTTTTTTTTCAACTCACTGACAATTAGATGAGGTTTCAAGTAATTTTTGTTCGAGCACCTCCCACCTATCTTTAATACTCTGACCGTGCTCCTCATCCGTCTCAAAAATCTTCAATGATCAGCTCTTTCCAGATTTTTCCTCGGCATGAAAACCAAAAAACCACTCTTCTATCTTCTATACTTGGTGAGATAGACACCGACGAAATTTGTATATCCGCCATCTTGAATCCGCCATTTTGGGTTTTTTTTCAGCGCAGTGCCAATTGGATGAGGTTTCGAGTAATTTTTGTTTGAGCACCTCCCACCTATCTACAATATCCTGCCCGGGCTCCTCAAACATCTTCCAAACCCTCAATCATCATGTCTTCCCATATTTTTCTTTGAGAGTTTTCTAAAGAACCGCATCAAAGCCTTGGATAGTTCACAACTTGTAGTCTTGTAGTCTCTTCAATATTCGCCATACATTTTCTATGGAAAAATAAATTCCGCCATTTTGAATTTTTTTTCTATTCATCAAGTAGACCTTTGGATCTTGATCATCTTTTGCGAAGAAACCACTCTTCCATCTTTTATACCCTCCGAGATGGAGACCGATGAAATTTGTATGGCAGCCATCTTTTTTTCGCCATTTTGATTTTTTTTTCAGCTCACTGCCAATTGAATGACGTTTCAAGTGACATTTGCTCGAGCACCCCCCACCTATCTTCAATACCTTAAGCGTGCTCTTCACCAGTCTCCGAAATCCTCAATCATCAGCTCTCTCCATATTTTTGTTCTACTTCAATTTTTGTCCTCTATACGAAACCATTAGTGAAAAAAAAATTTTTCATACAAAATTTTACAGGAGGGGCGATGAATGAGTCAGTGAATCAGAACGAACAGCTATATATATATTAATATATATGGTACGGCAGCCCTGGAACAAAATTATTAGTGACTAGATGATGCCCACGGCTTCGCCCGTGTGTATTTAGGTTTGTAAAAATCTCGTGGGAACTTTGATTTTCCAGAACAAAAAGTAGCCTATCTGTAGTAAGTAGTAACCCGTCCACAAAACGGAAAAATTCCGTGGGATCCTTACGATTTCGGAATGCGATTCCTTACAGCATCAGGGTTGAGGAGTTGGACATGTACCTACTCGAGGTCATTCAACAATAAAGTCTTTAATTGGTATCCCCAATATCAATTTAAATAACCGACAGTGCCTAAATCCCATTAGTTTTGGGGATCAGATCCCCTACAGCATCAGGATTGAGGAGTTGGAATCCAAATTTTTTGTAAGACAGTGTCGCAATGTTTCTCTATCGATTAAAAAAAAATTACGCAATTCGGTTCAGAAATCTCGGAGATATCGGTGTACATAGGTAGAAAAACACAACTTCTCCTTTTTTGAAAGTCGGTTAAAAAAGTAGCCTATGTTACTCCCTGGTTAATTCTCTACTTGTATGTGAAAGTCCCGTCAAAATCGGTTCAGCCGTTCCAAAGATTAGCCCGTTCAAACAGACAGACAGACAGACAGACAGACAGACAGACAGACAGACAGACAGACAGACAGACAGACAGACAAAAATTTTAAAAACGTGTGATTCGGTTATAGTATCGTTCAAATAACCATATGAGCTTAATATGAGGTAGTTATTTCGATATTACAGACAGACACTTCAATTTTATTTATTAGTATAGATTAATAACAAGCTGAATTTTCGTGAGTAGGTTCGTTTCCATGAGACGACCAACTTTTTTATCTATGAAAATTCTCGATGGAGGTAGCTTCTCGAGTGGGGAGGTGTTACCACGGTGTTACCAATACCATTGAGTACCTACTTCAAATAAAAGTCATATCTGTCAATATATTTTATGGATGAAGATTCTTTAAAAATTTACGATTTGCTTTATAAATTCATCGATAATATGAAAATCATAAATTTGGTGCACACAAAAACAGCTATAATTGGGGAATTATGACAGTTTGCGGTCCGGAATGAAATATGGCCCGGGGTGAAAAAACTAATTACAAACACAGCATTGTCACCCGAGGGACGCGGGCAATGATTTAGCCCCGGCCTGAATAATAACCGTTATACTTTTGGAAATTCGCCTTTTCACCTTTTGTGGCGTTTCAATTTTGGCCACGGTAGGTAATTTATGCAAACGTGGACGATGTTACAACGATTGCGTGGATTTAATAAAATAAATTAAATGCCCGTTCCCGACCGAATTTCGGCCTCAGCGGCTAATTTCAACGTAGGCAGAGACAAGATAACTCACAGTAAATTTACTATACTTACCGCCTGTTTCACCACCTTCAGATAAGTGTTGGATAACCTAAACGTAAGTTTTGTCACTTTCTTACTTTATGTCAAGTGACAAAGACAAAAGTTGTAGATAGCTATCTGATACTTATCAGAAGGTGGTGAAACAGGCCCTTAGTGTAAAAAAGGAATTTGACGTGTTCCTATATAAATGTGTGTTTTAGTTTTACCTACGTTCGCAATTTTCCCGCTTCTGGTTTGACCGTGTAGTATAAGTACCTATATGTGGACGTTGTACTAAATTAAGTAAGTCTACTGACTTACTATTCAGTATATATATAAGTATAATTCCCCAATTATAAACGGACTTCTTTCAGTATAGTTATTCTGAGTTTGCGCACCTCCAAAACTTTACCAAATACTAAATATCGAAAAACTGTACTAAGTAATGCAAAATGAACCCAAAGACTCTTAATTAAACAATCGATTGTAATGCGAAGGCGGCTTTCATCGGGATTTTTTTATCTGTTTGTAGACAATTTGTCGAATGCTGCTTTAGAAATTTAAAAGCTGCTTTAGAATTGTAATCAATAAATTTATATATTATAACATAAATAGTATAACATTCATAAAAGCGCTTACAAACCAACCTGTGAAACCCCTCAACTGAACGGCTAGCCTTCGTTCGTAGCACACTAGAACAATGCTTTTATTCAAAGGCGGATCCAGATAAAGCTGAATGAACTAAATACGTATACAAGTAGACAAGACAGTTGTTTTGCAACTGTTGTTGAATAATTAGATAAATCTTTGTTATTTAAATGAACATGAATCTATATCGTAGTACTTTCGTCTAATATTCAATCTAGAAATTATTTATTTTCAAATTGACTCTTTCGGGAATCGAATACCGTAACAAAAAAAATTGACTTGCCTAAGTAGGTACTTACTTAGGCAAGTCAATTTAGTCAGTATCTTACTTAGGCAAGTCAATTTTTTTTGTATTCCCTGTTTAAATTTTTTTTAACAATCACACCAAAACAATGATAAAAAAACAATAAAAGAGAAAACAAAACCAATTTTTCCTGTCTCCGATATCCCAACCCTTTTAATATGGGCCGACCACGTAACGCCCTCCGCTCGCTTCATTAAAAGTTCATCCCTCCTTTTATTTTTATTCACGCGTCGCTTTTATGCGGAAACTTTACTTAAATAGTCTCGCGGGTTCATAAACTTGAAAAACTCTACAACATACCCCCCGGAAACTTAAACTTTGCGCCATATTTTACGTGTCTTTTTGCAAAAAGACTGTTTTTAAACATTGTTCTACGAAATTTTATGATTTTATTTAAAAAGAATATACCTAAAGGCGCGGTCATGCTCTTGTAAGAATACGCATAAGTTAGAGTTCCTTAGTTATGCTTATTAATAGAAGAGTATTATCGTAACCTAAAAAAATAGGTTTTTTTTCAACCTTCACTAATTTTTTTAAATGATCATTAAATTTTCTGAAATAGCCCTCAATGAACTCAGCTGGGTATTCTTTTTATTATCACATGTTCGAAACCCATCAGCATTTCAATGCAACGACTATAGCCCTCTTTTGACAGAGGGGTTGACCGCAAAAAATAACTTAATAACAAGTAATCGAATTACCTCTGACGTCACATGTGGCGGCTGATTCAAACGATGTCACCACAATGAGATTAGGTACGAGATGACGGGGAATGAGTTTTGAGGGGTGCTCTAGGGACTGAATTATTATAGTTGAAATGTAATAAAACATTATAAGTAGTCTTTGTATTGAACAATTAAGTATCTTCGATAAGTTACCTAGTATCCAGCTAGACCCCTCGCAGGCCAGGCGCACTCCGCATTACCTACAATGCGCTACAAGTACCTAGCGTGCTCCGGTTGGTCAGGCTCATTCAGTAACCCTTACTTAGTCGGAAGGGATAAGAACTACGTGGTAGAAAGAGAGGCAAAGTGTAGGTTAATATGAAGGTTGGAAGTTAGTGCTACAGCGATCTGAATTGCACTTTATTGTGTCGTAACTAGAATCGCTATTTATTCAAATGATTTGAATGAGTGAATCTACCTACTGTTCCTTGTAAGTACTAATATGTATTCTGTATCGTTAGCCCATATTCACCGCGGAATAAATATAGCGGAACCGCTAAATATTTTGTATAGAACGCGACTCACGCGGAGATGTTACCGGCGACGTAGCACATCTCCGCCGCGAAACAATAGCAGCGGAACTGGTAACAAAATACCAGTAGATAGAGGTATAGTATAATGTCTGCGACAAAATTTGCAGTTTCGTATTTATTTGAAATGCGAAACAGAAGCGAAACCATAGCGAAACTGCCTGTGAAGCCATAACAGCACAATGAAAGACCAACAAAATAGCATTAAAATTTGATAGTAATGCTGTTTGATTTCTTACGCATTTTATCCACAGCAATTGTTTCGCGGCGGAAATGACGTGCCGCTTTGAGTAATTAGCTGACATCACATGGGAAACTGATATAGACTCGAAGTCGAAATCTCTGCGTAATAACAGGGAGTTTCGCATATGTTTAACATATTATTTGAGGTAACTAACTAACTAAGCACGTAATAGAGTTCAAGCAATCACATGACTTATTCCATTCTCATAATAAATTCCAAACCAGAGCCCTAAGTGATATTTCAACATATCCAGCATACACAAATGGCTGCCAATTTGAGCCAATATTACTTGCCACAGTACAACTATTATTAGGCCTTGCAAGGGACTGACTTGCATTCAAATATAGCTCTTATTTTATTCACACTAAATACATTTTACAATGACTGTTAATTTTTAACCACAGTACATTGAATTGATGTAGTAATTTCGTAGCACGCTACGGGTTGCTACGAGTGCTACGGTTAGTCTACGATACCATCTACGTGAGGCAATCTGTGTGCTTAGTCTAAATCGGAGCACTCGAAACGAACTCGAAAACTATTGATCGATTTCAGAGTAAAATAGACCTAAAATGGCTTGTATTAAGGTTTGAGTTCGCCAATACATTCAGCATTCGAACAATGCTGAATGTATTGGCGAACTCAAACCTTAATACAAGCCATTTTAGGTCTATTTTACTCTGAAATCGATCAATAGTTTTCGAGTTCGTTTTCGAGTGCTCCGATTTAGACTAAGCACACTGATTTTCACTCATCATAAAATTTGAAAAAGGAGGAATGGATATTCCTTTTGCTTAGCGCAAATACAGGATATTTTTGTGAAAAAAATAATATGGAGTCAAATTAGTGATTTTTAACAAAAGCAAATTAAAAAGAAAAATAAAACCTTGTCTCTAACCATCGCACGGTTTAGACGAATCAATAGACAAATTATTAATTAATTCATTAAAATTGATTAATTCATTAATTCATCCATTAAAATCTATCCAAAGATTATCCCACATTAATACTCGTACATACCCAGACGGGAAGGGTTTGTTTCTGTTTCGCAACTGAGTAAAAAACCAATAACTTTTTGGTCCAACCGGGACTCGAATGGAGGACCTCACAATCTACAACCAAGCAGCCTAGCTACTAAACCAATGAGGCAGTCATTTGGTAATTAGTGGTAAAGCAGTAACAGTCACAGTGCATCGGCAAGCAATATTAACGCTATTGGCTCTCCTTGATTGCTCTATTGGTTGAATTGCTTGCTGTGAGATGTTGCTATCACATCCAGTATGTGATAGCAACATCTCACAGCAAGCAATTGGGAAGTAGTACTCAGTAGGTAGTGAAGTATTTGCGCTCGTTATTGTAAAAACAAAACAAAATAATAAGCTGTGATAGCCTAGCGGTTAGGACGACCGACTTCTAATCGGAGGTCGTGGGTTCGATCCCGGGCACGCACCTCTAACTTTTCGGAGTTATGTGCGTTTTAAGTATTTAAATATCACTTGCTTTAACGGTGAAGGAAAACATCGTGAGGAAACCTGCATGCCTGTGAGTTCTCCATAACGTTCTCAAAGGTGTGTGAAGTCTGCCAATCCGCTTGGCCAGCGTGGTAGACAATGGCCAAAACCCTTCTCACTCTGAGAGGAGACCCGTGCTCTGTAGTGAGCCGGTAATGGGTTGATCATGATGATGATGATTGTAAAAACAGACTTATGTGCTGTGGTTTTATTGGGTTTAGAAGTGGTAGTGGGTAGTGAAATGTCATTGCTTATTACTGTAAAATGCACTGTAATCATGTGGGAGGGTCAGGGTTCGATTCCTTGTAATTTAAAAATTTGTAATTTCTATTTTTTTCTGGTGGGAAGCGTCGACCGTGGCTTATACGACCGTGGCTTTCACCTTACCGGTGAAGTCCGCGCGGTCGAGAAATTTAGATTTCCGGTACGATGTCGCGTAAAACCGATTAATGATATGGGTTAAATAAAACTACACATAGCCCTTCTACGTTAGCCGGCTTCCATTTTAGACTGCATCATCACTTGCCATCAGATAAGATTTTAATGAAGGATTAAAATGTTTTCGAAAACAGCTATATGCTCATAAACCCATAGATATACTCTATTTATTACCATAAAAAAGGTTTAAAGGGTCCTTTAAACCCCCTAAGCTAAGAGCATAGATTTCACGCTGCATTGTACACATTGTACCCTTGTCTTTGCCACTTGCCACGTTACTCATTTGTAAATCAACTTACAAACCACGCTGATCCGACACATACAAATTAAGACCCTAACACGTTAACGTAGAGCGCAAATTAAGTTGTACTAATCGCTCTTAAATCCAGACTAAATGTGAATTGATTCTCGCATATATCATACGCCTACGCTAACTGGTAATGCAATTTGGACTTAAATGCCTTTCGGTTGCAATTTATTTTTCCATGTACGGGGTTGTCCGGTTTATCGCAGACTGAACTTTGTGACGGGCATTGTCCTGGCTGTAATCACGTGAAATGGCTTAGCTACTTATTATGACGTTACACAAACACAGGAGTTTGTGTGTATTGCTTGTGAGTATTGCGCTATGCAGTCGTAATCCTCGCAGGTACAGTTTTTAACCCCCGACGCAAAAACGACGGGGTGTTATAAGTTTGACGTGTGTGTGTGCGTGTGTGTGTGTGTGTGTGTGTGTGTGTGTGTGTGTGTGTGTGTATGTGTGTGTGTCTCTGTCTGTTCCCCTCTGGCGCTCAAACGGGTGGACCGATTTGAATGCGGTTTTTTTTTGTTTGAAAGGTGATTAGTCGAGAGTGTTGTTAGCTATGTTTGATGAAAATCGGTCCAAGATGGCCGCCGCTACAAAATGGCGGATCACATATTTTTTCACAACTCCCTTAATATGGGTATCAAATAAAAGGGCTTGACTAGTAGAATAGCATTATTGCAAATCCAAGATGGCCGCCGCCACAAAATGGTGAATGTCGGGGGTTTTTTAAATTTCTAATTTATACTTTTTACTGTTTGCTTCAACAATTAGAAATGCGAATTAAAAATGAAATCATTTTAACTTGATCAACTCTATTAATATGAATATGTAGTTGTAATAATAAGAGGTGGTGAAATGTGACGTCACACCAGCGCGGGCAATGTAAGAACGTGACAAGTACTAAAGAAGTTTCACTTCAAAAATTCGATAGCCGAAATTACGCAAAAACATCGCTTTATCCCAGAATCAAACTGTAGCCGGCCGTTAGCTTTTACTCGAGCGTGAATTATAAAATACCCGCTTGTTTATATACCGGCGCACTAAAACGCTGTAGTAATCCAATCAGCGACCGCAGCAGCCAATTTGTGGTATAAGCCGGGCCCATTGTTCCTGTTCAAATGGTATTTTGCCCGTTCTGGCATCGTTGTTTACCGGGAAAAGTTTTACGTAAACGTGGTTTAAGATATCACTACCTTGGCAAAGAATTTCATAGCCTCAATTATAGCGCAACGGGCGTGGACTGAGAACTAAAAGGTCGACGATTCAAACCTTACGCGATACACTATTGTACCTACTCCTAACACAAGCTTTCGCTTTTGTGGAAGGAAAAGGAGTATATTAGTCATGTTCATCATGGCAATGTTCTTTAAGTTTCCGTAAGTAATTATCACCATTGCCTGTTTCTAAATTGACGTTCAAAAAGGGTACAGTGTACCTACTTTGAATAAATGAATTTTGAATTTGAATTTAAAGAAAATTCAAAGTTAAAGCTTTAGAGTAGTATTATTTTCTTAGCTTAAAATTTCTTTAAGCCAGAAAAATCTTTAAAACATTTCAAACAATGCCTATTTTCCATTTCCGTAGTACCCCTTTGTCACAGACTGCAGTTTTAAAATAGGTAAATGCAAAAGTCTAATTACGTAGTGACTTTTATCTTGTCCCGCAAGTTATTAGTCAAATTTCTTTCCCAGTACTTCTGGCGAGGATAACAAAAGGCTTTAAAGCAGGTCAGAATATTACTAAAGCTTTTATGGTCACAAAAGTATTATAAAATAAGCCTTTTACAGCGGTATTTTGTTTCAAAAGCTGCTTTCGCTGTACAGCAGTCATCTAGGACTACTAATCTAGATTGCTAGTCTGAGAAGCTACTCAGAAGTCACAGAAGCTTCTCTTGGAGACACAAAGCACGAAAGTACTTTCTACTCGGTTTCTAAAAGTTGTAATTCAAATTCAAAAGCTGTAAACATGCACTCTATTTTTCTAAGCGATCATAACTATGATGTCAATCTCTGAAATGGCTGGTTCTGGATCCACAGGAGACAGAGCAACTCTCTGATGTCAATCTGCCTGCGCTAAGTGGTTGCGTTACTTTTTATGGCGAGCAAGAGTCAGCAGCAACAGCATAACTGACATTAAATGTCAGTTATGCTGTTGTCAGTTATGCAAATGTCTGCCGGACATTTTTTCTAAGTGAAAACTTATTTACCCGCTGAGAACTTTATTTTGTGAGTATTGAATGAGACTGAGCCGTCACGCTTGGCTATGTAACGCTCGTTCGGGTAAAGTCGGCTCGAGTCAACTGAGGGAACATAGATATAGTGAACGCGTCACTGCTACTTTATGAATATAGAAAAAAAAAATTGGTTGTCCGTAAAGTCGGTTTACGTGCGATAATTTTACGTGTTAGCGTAATAAGAAACTAAAGAGAGATAGATGCGTCACAAGCCGAACGCTTAGGCCAATCGTGCCTCTCTATCGCTTGTTCCGCGCGCTTGCACGCTCGGCTCAGGCGGAACGTGACAGTGAGTCATGCTTTTTCGTGTGTGCAGCCGGCGTTCATCGATTTATAAAACTTTATCACGTCAAAAAAAATTGTATTTCTTATTAAAGGTAGAATTTGGCGAAACACTAATAATATTTATAAGACCCATGTAACTAACCCAAATTCGCAATAAATGAATTGAATTGAAAAAAAAAATTGAATTAAACCGCACGCCTTGATGAATTTTTCACTTCTGTCGTGGTGTCGCATACACTATATTTTCAATTCTGTGTTATATTCAAAACTAAATTACGCGTATAACAAGCGCATACTCGTACAATTGATAGGTAAATGTGTCATTTGAAATATTCTAACTACATTGGAAACTAATTTTATCAGTTTATCGGTGGTAGTCAGGCGATTTCATTAAAATATCATAATTACGCCGCCCGCGGAATTGCCGATCAGTTACGGAGATTGCGTCGGATTCAGTGTTACATTGCTCATTAGTGTTATATATGACGCTGTTTTGTTTAGTATCTCCATTCTAAACTGTTCGTTCGTTCGTTCATTCAAGCCCGGAGGGTTCATAGGTACTAAAATGTAAAGGTACAGCGTGGAACCAAAAATACTGACTATTACCGTGTGAAAAGTTCTCACCGCCCTCAGCCAATCGTCGTCCGCCGTTGCCAACAATTTAGAAGTATGCCTAATATGGTCTTGCCGTCTTTGTCCCGCTCGATTTACGGATAGCGTTGTCCTTGTCAGTACTAGGTTGTGTGAAGTATCGGAGGTATTCCTGTTGCGTTAAAATGCGACCTTCAAAAAAGACTAGACATTTTTCGCATCGCACGCTAGCGCAACTGGAGTCTTTTCGACGGAAATCTTTTGAGCGAATAATGTCCTGATTTCGACAATGTCTGCGATGCAGTGTTGAGCACTATTGTTTAGTTATTATAAGTGGGAGGTTCCGGGTTCGATTACTTCGTAATTTGGGAATTTATAAATCGACGCATCGTCGCTTATCACCAGGTGAGATTGCGGTTAAGGGCTAACTTGTCGTCGAATGAAGCTCCCCGTTCGAAAAATTCGATTTTTTAAACTAACTCAACTAGATTTCTAACTGGGTCCATAACCGTGCCAAGTGAACAAAAGAAAAACTGTACAAAGTGGCTCCAAGAGTTTTAAATATTCAAATTTCACATCACTTGACGAATCTGCTGGCGTGAAGCCAAAAGTCAACCCCGGGTGATATATTACGGAGCACTGCAAGTTCCTGCTGGGATAGGTCAAGAATATTTATAATGCACGTGTATTAAAGTTAATATTTAATATTTATTACTCTAACTTTTAGTAGTTGGGCAAGTAAAGTTAGTTCCCGGTTATGTTAAAGGTAACTGATAAAAATGGACTCTATGTTGTATAGACCATTCTTTGCTAATGTTTAAAACTACTTAGCCTTTTAAAACTGGTTCTTTTGTTCAAATAATTTATACAGAAGTTTTGTTCTGAAAGTGGTAAAGGTCGACCAGAATCTCATGAAAAATAGGGATGTTAAATTTTGGAGCAAGCAACACTAGGTTAACTCGGCTGCCCTAGTGATAAACAAAGTAATTACATTCAGAACACCTTACCTGGGATCGTTTCACGAAACGAAAAATCAAGCAACTGCATTTTAAATACAAAAACAAAGTAATCAACATCCAATTACTTTGTTTTTGTGTTGTGCTAGTTGTTTACTTGGTTTTGCATTTATATTCCGGGTTAATGTGTGCAGTTACTTTATTTGGGCAATTCAAATTTCAGTAAATGGTTCAAGTTATTTGAAATATTAAACTGTGGTAAAAAATTACTCGACATAAAACTTTTGTTAATGCAAAAAAGTCAATTTCACAAAAAATGTCAGTTACTTTGTTTATCGCTAGGGCAGCCGTAGTGCTGCTAACTTTGGAATTTCTTTTCCGTATTTTTCATGAGATTCTGGTCGACCTTTAACTAGTTATTATACGGAGCTACAATTATTATTGAAATGTATTTGGCACATCTGCGTTGTGAAAGATAGCCGAACCAAATGTATGGCGTCTGTTTGACACTATGGTTTGACATAAGCAAATAGTCAATTCAAATTAAACCAAAAATAGGCAATCAGGGGAAATAATAATTCATGTTTTACTAATGGAGTAGAGTTCAAATATATTTTTTGACGCGATTACGTCTTATAAATCGATGAACGCCGGCCGCACGCACGAAAAAGCATGACCCATAGTTACGTACCGAGTGCAAGCGAGAGCGCGGAACAAGCGATAGGCTTTTGACGTTATCACGAATAGAGATTTCTTAAGACGTTATTACGAAACATTATCATCTGTAAACCGACTTTACAGACAACCAATTTTTGTTACTTTTTATATTTAAAACAAAGAGGGGATGGGGCCTCGAAATTGTATATTTTAGACCATTTTTGTTACGGGGGCTATTTCAAAAACTAGTCTAGTTAGGATGGAAAGCAACGATGAGGTTCTGGTTGGAGAGCATTTGCAAGATGCCTATTCACTCTTGCCTTGAAGGCAATCAAGTTATACGTGGCTTTAGTGGTTCGTATCAGAAACGTCGAACGAAAACGTTTCTTGTGAATTTATACGTGGACGTTCTGTGGTAATATAGTGAAGGAACAAGCTTGAACAAGGAACAACCGAGAGGCATGCGTCTTTATGTGGATGCTGCACACTAAGTATTTACAGCACTGACGTCGAAGTCTCAGTTTGAAGCGCTCCAAAACTAAAAGTATACTATAAGTATACTATTGATCGAATCACAAATGACTTCAGAGCAAAATGAACCCAAAGACTCTTATTTTACGTCCATTTTACTCTGAAGTCATTGTGATTCGATCAATAGTATACTTATAGTATACTTTTAGTTTTGGAGCGCTCCAAACTGAGACTAAGCACTCTGACGTCGAAATCAATTGCCACAGCGAAACTGCATGTCCCAATGTCACTAAATACATCCATCATATGGTATGGCGGCAGATATGTGCTATAAGGGTGCGAGTTCTACGAAATAGTATTTAAAATTATAGATTTTTTTTAATAAATAAAATATGAAAAAATAGACATAAGTATTTAATATTAATTGTTTATTTATTTATTTGAAACAAAACATTAACATCAAAATTTATGTTGAAAGAGAGACTTTCCGATAGGAAAGTAAATTTTGATGATTTTGATCTTCAAACATAAATTCAACATAATTTAAAGTCTCTCTTTCAACAAAAAAACTTATTATCGGAATATACTTGTATAAGTGTAACAATAGAAATTGGTCCCGAGAGTAGGTATAGATCGACCAGAATCTCATGAAAAATAGGTAAATTAAATTTTGTAGTAAGTAACACTAGGTTAACTCGGCTGCCCTAGTGATAAACAAAGTAAATTACATTCAGAACACCTTACCTGGGATCGTTTCACGAAACGAAAAATCAAGCAACTGCATTTTAAATACAAAAACAAAGTAATCAACATCCAATTACTTTGTTTTTGTGTTGTGCTTGTTGTTTACTTGGTTTTGCATTTATATTCCGGGTTAGTGTATGCAGTTAGTTTGTTTGGGCAATTCAAATTTCAGTAAACGTTTCAAGTTATTTGAAATATTAAACTGTGGTAAAAAACTACTCGACATAAAACTTTTGTTAATGCAAAAAAGTCAATTTCACAAAAAATTTCAGTTACTTTGTTTATCGCTAGGGCAGCCGTAGTGTTGCTAATTTGGATTTTCATTTCCGTATTTTTCATGAGATTCTGGTCGACCTTTACCTAGTGTCAACAACACTTTAAAAACGTCAAAATGTGTCCGTGCCCCTAAATGTGATCTTACCATTATTCTTATTGTTTTATTTATTAACCTCCCCGACCGCAAGAAACTAATAAGCTCTCCATTCATATAGATACAAATTGCAATAAAGCGTGTGGGCACTAATTCTGCTGCAGACCTAATGCGTGCCGTTCCATGCGCCTACACGAACGGCGCTCTGAATTTTTAACATTTCGGATAGAATTCGGGCTTTCACGGGAGCAAAACGGAATTTGGACATAGACCAAATTAGAATCTCTTTTGCGGGAAGCGCTCGGGATAGACCGCAACTACACGGTATTGGACTAAGCTCGGTATAACTTTAATTGAGCTTGTGTTACAACCCTTAGTTTGTTGGAACTGGAAGCTAAATTGGTGGCTTTTATTTGTTTAAGTAATTATATTTTTTATTTCAACTTTTTGTCAGCGTCGTGTACTTACCTAGTTTCCGCAGATTTTCAAATGGAAATAGTGGCGATACGAAAGCACTGTGTGAATGCTTCGGGAAAAGCTTTCCAAGCTCTTACTATTCATTATCAGAGGCCTTATGCCGACTTTGTACATAGTGGCAACGATGATCGAAATTCGAGTATCGACACACAATGACTTCAGAGCAAAATTATCCCAAAGGTTCTTATTTTAAAGTCGTAATTAAATAGTTCGTATATTTATTTTACAACATTTCTGCTTGGGGCGCTGGCTGTTTTCGAATGCTGAATGTATTGGCGAACTCAAACCTTAATATAAGCCATTTTAGGTCCATCTTACTCTGAAGTCATTGTGATTCGATTAATGGTTTAGTAAAGTTTTCGAGCTCTGCAAACTGAGACTAAGCATACAGAAGCTAGTGAAAATTTACCTGTGTTATCAAATACGGAAACAAAATAGGAAATACGTTGCCCAAAACCTTGACAAGTATGTCTTTGCTGAACTGAACTGTCCGGAACTAATTCAAACAAAATCTTCAACCAAATCAAACCAATCCTAGCATATCCTACAGAGACTGTACACTACAGTTCCACGTTTAATGAAATTGGTCGAGGAGCTACGATGGACGATATCTAAACGGGTCACAGTAGGCTTGCCTGGATGATTAAATCAGCGCGGGTGGCTTGAACGCTGCGTACTTACCACCACTTATCTAATAACTGGTGTCCGGTAGGTGATTACTTCAGGCATTTGTGTGAATTTGTCGGCCATTGTGGGTTATTAATTTTCAAGATTTGCGTATGAATATTTTTACGAGAACTTTTAATATCACCTGAAACATTATTATCTGTCTATTGTATTACAGTTGCAATGCTTAAGTAATGCCGGTGACAATGGTATTACATTTATTACAGAATATCTTTTATTGAAGCCTTTAAAACACTATTTATTTACGTTCATAAAGATCTGCTTAAATAAATGAAAGCCTTTCATTACTGATACAAATTCATATTATCGAATACAAATATTATTGAGGTCACTTTAAATATTGGTAGGAGTTGTTAAAATTAAAATATACACGTTCATTCACAGTTTTCCAATCATACTAACTAACTATGATTAATAATTCAATTTCTTAATTCGTTTACCATGCTTTGTTTTGTATAGAATAATAAATATTAAAAATTATAAGATGCGTAAAATTGAGGTACGCTAGGTAGCAAACGATCCACAGAATAAAAGTATTTTTATAAAAAAAATTGACCAGAATTGAAACTCGGATCTTGGTCAGACTAGAGTAAAAGAGAGAGTTACAAAGAGCTAACTTTAGATAAATAAAGCTAGGCCACACATAGTCACGCTGTAGACATAAACGCCACGATACGCACGGTAGGGTGCCTCTGTGTACACTGCACCGATTGTGGGGTAACGAAGCGTGGTGTATACCCAGCCTTATCTCAGACTATTACCCGCAGCCTTTACCCTCATGGCAATAAGAGCTGTATTCGCGTGAAGGGAAACCTATGCTGTGGGATGTACGTAGTCGCTTTAAGAACGCTACAAAATACTACCCCTATTTGATTATTAAATCAAACGTATGAAGTATTCAGAATATCTTTTGAGACTTTGAACCTTTTAAGTTAGTTTAGAGATGATGCTTCCAGACTATCTTTTACGAATTTTAGCAAAAGCTAATTGGCCCTTTTGTTTGTTTTATCCGACTACGGGAGGTGTGCTTGACAGTTAAGTGCCAGTGTGTGTGTTTGTCAGTACAGTATAGGACCTACGAAACGAAATAACGAAATAATACTATTGTGTAGATTTTGAAAATAGATAATTTCTTCATAAAAATATGCGTCTTAGTCCTCGTCAACCGATAGACTTCCACACGCCACTATCTATCTCCGTTTGTAACCAGTGGTTCACTGCAACTTGCCTGATATCATCGGTCCACTTAGTGAAGTATATGTGGACATTACGCATTAATTTCCTTAAAAAAGATAAAGTTCAAAAAACCAGACTACTTGGATTAAATATAATTATGCATATTTTCAGCGGTATGCGTTGCATAAGTCCAGCAGTGAACGTTTACTGGTTGAGACCAGACGAGATCTGATCTCTTTAGTTTTTCAGTCTATAGCAAAGATGTTTTAGCAATTATTACAACAATTTCTTTATAATGGCCATAATTTGGCTACGTCCGGAATAATTACTGTGCAATTTCTATAATAGTAACTATGTAATAATCTAGCATTTCAATTCTGGAATGTTTCAATACGTGCCACCGAGGGTGGGTTAATGGTAGCAATAACACACAATCGGGAATGAATAAAAGGTGTAATTTATGGGTTCGAACCCCCCCGAAATGTGGCCGCGCAATTACTGTACGGATGTCTAGTGATGTTCTCCTTTGTTGTCTATAATATGCTATTACAGATCCGCTGCATTGTTAGTCTAGTCACTAGTGTCTTGCTTATTTGATTGCGGATTCTGAAATCCCGGTGTCGAGTTTGAGGTTGAGCCAATAAATTTTTCCGTCAAAAATTCTCAATAGCAGCCCGAACTTTTAAAGTCAGGGATGTTACAACGCTGAAGAATAATAACAAAATGTTATTAAAGATAAGCATAAAGTAAAGATGCAAAACTAATTCCCCGTTAATCGTTGCCTGTCACTGCCTGCAGAGTAGAAGTACGCGTAGTATTACGTACTCACAAAGTTGTTCTTGACACGCTCGTTTTACGTATAGCATTGTCAGTAGAAGTTTACTTGTACCTTGGAGAGCACGTAAATCCGTTGGTCACGCGTATGATCTACAACCGTTCGTATCAGATCGCCGTCCCATCCGACTGTGAGGGACAGGAAATTAAGGTTGTTTCGCACACATTTGTGCAATATGATATTTCCTACGTAGTTAGTTGGCTATTCTCCATTGAGATTGGCTGTCATGACTTTGCCTTTGACTTGCTGTTGACTTTTGTGTGATATTATGAAAAAATACTCTAAGAGCAAAATATAAATGTACCTGTTGCATTATATATATTGAATAATTTTTTTTATTAATTAAATATAAGTAATATCGATATAACGAAAGTAACATCCCTATTAACTTTTAGAACCCATCCCATTGTAGAAAATGCTAATGATTTCCTATCCGAATGCACCGTTTTAAAGGTGAATCGTAAATTTAATGAATTCCCAGTTTTAGGCAGTTTTGACTTTGCTGTGCCGTAATAAGCAACATACAAATGTTTTAGCGATGCGTGAAAACTTGTTATTAGCAGTTATTTCATATCATTTCAGCATCATTATCAACTCATTACCGGCTCACTGCAGATCTTTTCTCAGAATGAACATGGTCTCCTCTCAGAATGAGAAGGGTTTAGGCCGTACACGACACGCCTTTAAAACCATTATAGAGAACTCTCAGGCATGCAGGTTTCCATACGATAATGTCCTTTACCGTTAAAGCATGTAGTTTACTTAAAACGCACACGACTCCGAAAAGTTAGAGGTGCGTGCCGGCACTTTATCTATGGTGCCGGGAATCGAACTCTGTCCTTCCGATAAGGAGGTCGAAATCTTAACCACTACGGTAACCGCTTACTTTCGAGGATATTTCATCTTTGTATATTTTATTTAATCTTTTCACAGTTTCCAGTTGATCAATCTCAAGTGGTATAAGGCGCAAACTATATAAATAGAATACCTAAGAGATCACTCTAATTAAGAGAAGATAGCTCTTGCATGCAAAACTGTAATGCCTATAAAGCTTTCTTTAACTGGTTATTTTTATGTATGCAATAATGTATTCTTAGAGAATTCTATTGTATAAGGTTTACACGCTTAACTGCCAGTAATTACCAAAATATCACGAACCCATTCGTTTTCGTATATATCCATTCATGTCACAAAATATAATAATAAGCTCGGAAAACTCGGCAAAAATAAATTACGTTCATTCAATTTGGTTGCTAATGTGGCGAAAATCGGGAAAAATTACGCCAACTGCGTTAACTAACTTCCCGTATTTCCCGCGTCGATGAGATGGCGAAATGTAAGAGATTTTCGTATACTCACATCTGTCTATTTTCCGTGATAGCATATTAATATGTGGATATTTTAATCAGTACAAGTTTCTACTGTAATTTTCAAATCTTGACGCTCTAGTTTAACTTCTTAAGTTGCAGTTACCTAAGCGTGAACCGGTCATAGCGGTAATAGCCTGGTTAAGACTATGACTTCTTTTTCAGGAGTACCAAATTTGATTCCCGGCACGCATCTCTACTTTTCGGAGTTATGTATTTTTGAGCACTTAGATATCACTCGCTTTAACGGTGAAGGAAAACATCGTGAGATAACTTGGATACCTCTTGGTACTCGAAGGCGTGTGAAGTCTACCAACTCGGCCAGGTACCTACTACGGCCTAAATATTTCTCATTCTGAGATATAGGTTATAGATAATGATAATATAACTTACAGCTTTGGAACCATAAATCATACCGCATATGCAGTTCACAGTGGAGTGCATTTAATCACATGCGTCACGCCGAGGTGTACATTTGTCACTATAGCGGATCTTGCGCCATGAATACTTGTAATGCAGGTGCTAAGATCTCTGCATATGGTTGCTACATTGTTAGCATATCTTATAACGCTTTCTTGCGGCCTTTGTAATGATTTATATCTGTAGTACTTTTAGGGTATGGGTTTAATAAAAACTACCATAAGTACCTCTTCCAAGTGAATCCGCTTCCTCCTTAGACTACATCATCAGTTTAACTGCAAAAATTGTTTATTTTGCATATTTCCATAGTAATGTCATATGAAATCTTACTATGGGGTAAAGCGGCTGATATTGAAAAAAAAAATCGTTTTACAAAAAAGGGCAATTCGCGCTATTTATAATTTAAAACCGCGGGATTCCCTTCGAGAGAAAGAAGAAATAGGTATTCTTACAGTAGCTTCTCAATATATCTATAACAATATAATTTTTGTTAGGCAAAACATTCACAGTTACAATAAAAAGTGTGAATTACACGATAGGCAATTAAGAAATAGAAATAGACTCGTGATTCCTCAATTACGCCTCGAGAAGGTCGTTTGTGGGAATGGGCGTAATGTTCTATAATAAAATTCCACAAGCAATCTTAGACTTGCCTTTACACAAGTTTAAGAACTCTATTAAAAGTATGCTCATAAAAAAAGCATGTTATATAATTGAAGATTATATAAATGATAAAAAAACATGGATTGAACTCGCTCCAGCAATGCGCAAAATGGCAATTAAATCATGGACATAAGTTGATAAATTGTTATTTAAAAAAAAAGCAACCGCCGAGTTTCTTGCTGGTTCTTCTCGGTTGGAACGGCATTCCGAACCAGTGGTAGATTCAATTGACGATTCAAAAGTACTTGTAAAAGATTATTTGAATAAAAAACTTTTCTATTCTATTCTATAGTTACCATCAGGTGAGATTGCAGTCAATTTATAGATGAATAAATTTATTTTCCGATCTTTGTATCTACTTAAGAAAAACATTACATTACAATAATAATTTTTGTATGCATCTACATTTCAGCCAAGTTTATACCCCAAGCTTTCTTGAGCCTCTTGAAGAAAATGACATAATATCAAATGGAAATCCAAGCTGGAAGTGCGGTTTGCAATCGACGTGATATATCTGAAGTCTGGACGTCCGTCGAGGCGGTAGAGATTTTGGGATTCAGTCTAAATTTGCGACCGCAATTTATGCAGGTTTAAATGTAAGACTGCCTCACGTACATACGTAAAATACATGACTGTAAAATATTTTGAGAAATGTATTGAACGAGTTTAGATTTTATATATAATAACTAATTTATTACTTTAAATATAATAACTTTAGATTTAAAGTAATAAATTATGGCTTTAGAAGCTCTATGCGTTGTGTACGTAAAAGTCAGCTTTTGAAGATTAAATAATTTAAAAGTGAATTATGTAGTTGATACTTGGTACCTACAATATCAATTCACAATTCTAACAAGTCTTTAATCTGCACGGCCTATGAGGAGTTGAGATCTGAAGTTCAATGAATGCTCCTTCCTAACTTAGTATCTTTTGTCAATTGTGTCTGTCTGTCTGTCTGTTCCTAAATCCTATTTTCGATGGGCACTACCATCAATAAAAGGATTAAAGAATTGGAACCAGACATTTTTATGGGACTACTATATCGCAGATCGCAAAAAAAAATCACAAATTCAAAATTCAAATTTAAAATCATTTATTCAAAACTAGATTCTGCCCGCGGCTTCGCCCGCGTGAATTTTGGTTTTTCACAATTTTGGTTGATTCCCGGTTCCCGTTCCCGCTCCCTTTTCCAACCTTTATACTTTCTATCAAGGAAGTTCGCTATAATAATCTACCTATAGCTGTAGATATAGACTTCGGGTTTTTCAAAATCCCATGGGAACTGTGCATTTTTTCCAGGATAAAAAGTAGCCTATGTGTTGCTAATGCATGCAACACAGCAAACTATTACAATAATGTGTTATGTGAACGTGATTTACCTAAGAACAGTCAGCGCCCTCTATGGCGTTTTTGGAAGATTATATCTATTTTAGTCCCACAGGAATACTTTTCCGGGATAAAAAGTATGTTTTAAGTCAGGGCATAAGCTATCTCCATTCAAAATTTCAGCCAAATCGGTTCAGTAGTTACGGCGTGAAAGCGGAACAAACATACAAACTCACTTTCCCATTTATATATTAGTAAGGATTTGTACCCTGTACACATTTTAAACGTCACGCAGATTGCTTACAAAAACCTTGAAGAAATCGGTGTAAAAACTGCTTAAAACTGCCATTCGCCTTACAAGTGTGCAAAAAGCCGACAAGACAAAAAGGTCGGAATTTTTCGCTACTGTGACCATATCCTTACGAGTAGTCTTGGTCATTGTGCGTTTGCTTTTTAACAGTCTTTTAACCTTCCCATTTCCCGAGTATTTGCATTACTTACAGAATTAGATGCTTTTAATTGAAATTGTATGTTTCAATCTACTAAAAGCTGTTTTGGGTAGCTTTGAAATGTTTAATTTCACGTTTCGGAACCGAACCTTTTCATCCCCCCCTATACGTACACCGAAAATCTGTACCATTATTTACATACAAGAGTTGATTTTGTTACATTTTGATCCTTATTTATAAAGGGACAAGAGACAAGTTTTCGTACGCATTTTATTTCGGTATGAATACGACTGTTACAGAATGTGATTCAAATTACTTGTATGCTAACTAAAGCGATGTAAAAATGCAATTTGTAAAAGTATTCCATTTTTTTTTTTAAATCTTTTCTGGGGTATTTTTCAAGCAACATATTATTACTTATGCTAAGTTTGATCTCTTTAAAAACTTACATTCAAAACAAAATTAAGCTGCATATATCATGTCCACACGCTTGTGATAAGCAAAAAATAAAAGATTTTATAAGTATATATTTGTATGTATGTACATGTATTTGTCCACGCATTTTTCCGACAGTATTAATCAGAGTGTGACTTTTTAATGGTATCGTGTCAGTAATCATCACTCCTATTACCTGTCTTCGTTTCCGAGAGCGGGTTACACCCGTTATAAGAAAGGAATGAGGCAGGCATCATCTCCAACATTTGTGTGACACCACAGTTAGTTGTTCCCGGTGAGAGTAAACAATCGCCTGCCGAGCTTATTATTTCATTCAACGCGAGCAATGGCGGCCAATTTCCGACGCGCCTGTCAAAACCATGATATTTCTTATTTCTCGCCTGGGATAATTTGCCCGGCGTTAGGCTCTGCGTGTCATCGGGAATTGCTTTTGTATAGGATCTATTATTGTGGCTATATGGATAGTGGCGCGTTCCACAAACGACGCATAACGTTTCGTGGACGATTCAACCGATGGACCACTGATGTCGCGCAACAATCTCGCTTAGTGCAAGACTATCTAGCGTACGTCTTGTACTACAGGATGCTAGATAGGCTGCGTCGAACAAAATTATAGCTGATTCCATAATGCCGATTCATATCATGAAGTTAAGGCAACTGAAGAACATACCTACCTACATGAAAACCTTTTAAAATAAATAAGCGAGTTGCTCAAATATTTTTTAACCCCCGACGCAAAAACGACGGGGTGTTATAAGTTTGACGTGTCTGTGTGTGTGTGTGTATGTGTGTGTGTGTCTGTCTGTCTGTTCCCCTGTGGCGCTCAAACGGGTGGACCGATCTGAATGCGGTTTTCTTTGTTTGAAAGGTGAATTAGTCGAGAGTGTTGTTAGCTATGTTTGAAGAAAATCGGTCCAAGATGGCCGCCGCTACAAAATGGCGAATTACATATTTTTTCACAACTCCCTTAATATGGGTATTAAATGAAAGGGCTTGACTAGTAGAATAGCACTATTGCAAATCCAAGATGGCCGCTGCCACAAAATGGCGAATGTCGGGGGTTTTTAATTTTTTAATTTATTTATGTATGTACAGTGTGGAGCGACTTCAATAAACATTTCCATGTTCATATTTTGATTATAGAGAAGAAAAAAAAATAAAAAAAATGTGTTCACTCACCACCAGGTGAGATCGCAGTCAATGTTTAACTTGCCAACAAAAAAAGGAAAAAAAAGATCTGGAAATCGTAAGTTTGGAGATTAAAATGATGATACGATGGAGTATGTCCTGGCGACGCGACGCATCGCGTGAACTTGCTCATGATTTTCAGGACTCCGATGGGTTAAAACTTAAAATTAATCAGGAATGCACTACCATCACTAAAACCTTTTTATGTCTCACTGCTGGGCCCAGGCCTCTTCTCTCATGGGAGAGAGGGATTTAAGCTTAAACCCACCATGCTGCTCCAATGCGGGTTGGTGGGCTTTAACGACTATTGTCACATGATAGTAATAATAGCCGGGACCGACTGCTTAACGTACTCTCTTCTTAGTCGGGTATACTCCAGCGAATATTGTGAGTGCAGCCATTCACTATGTAGTTACTAATTTCGGTTTTTGACAAATCCCGAGGGAATCGTGGTTCCCGTGGGAATTTCCGGTTCCGGTTCCCGCTCCCTTTTCCAACCTTTCAGGAAGTTTACTATAGTAATCTACTTAAAGCTGTAGCTATAGATTTTGGTTTTTCAAAATCCCGTGAGAACTGTAGATTTTTCCAGGATAAGAAGTAGCCTATGTGTTAAGTCAGGGTATAATCTATCTCCATTCAACATTTCAGCCAAATCGGTTCAGTAGTTACGGTGTTACAGAGTAACAAACATACACACACACACACACACGCATATACACACAATAGCTGTATCATTGTGTAACAGACAGAACAACAAATCTTCGGATCTCCCACAACATTGGTCCTGGCCCTTGTTTCCCGCGTTTGAGCAGCAAATAATAAAAACCTTATCTACGCCTGCCAACCCGCCAGTCGCCCGATAGTGGGCCGGATTACGCCCGCATAGCCGAGCCATGCGTGCGTTCTGTTTTATCCATACCGTAGCTGATGGAAGAATCGAATGAGTTTAACTTAAAAAAAAAAAAATATAAAAAAAAGTTAAACCGAATAAAATAAAACTTTATTAGGTACTAAGCCCCTAAGCTGTTGATATAAGTAACTAATTTTGAGTTAAGCCGTCAGGTGTTAAAATCGTTCTCACATTCAGAATCCTCGATGGCTACTTAACGAACTCCTTAGTATAAAGAAAAACACTCTCAGATAACGGTTTATTGGCACAGCAAAGTAATAGCTGAAATTAGTTAATGACTCGTTTGGCTACATATTACAGTAGTGGAAAAATCACCAAAATCGGTTTATTATTTTTTAAAATAATCGCAAACATACATAAATACATACATACGAGTACATACACACGAGTCAAAAAATACAGAACCTTCCTTTTTAAAGTCGATTGATTACAAATGGAGATGAGTCACATCGTGGTCACATCACAACCCTCAGCAATGAGGTATACGAGACATACATAGAGGAGAGATACACATAGAGAGAGAGAGAGACAAAGTAAATATTTTTTGTGAATAGTGTAAGTGGGCCACTCGTATTTCCTCCTTGTCACGGTGACTGCGACGCGCGGTTTTTGCTGCATTTCTTCCATTGCCCTCCCGGGAGTCGGGGGTGGGACGAGAGGGGGAGGGAAGATTGATTGCGTCCTCGCTCCTCACACGCGGACAACAGATCTGTAGATGTAATTAAATATAGAGCCTACAAAAAGTTTGCTTAATGTGTGTCGCTGGCATGCTAACCTTATTTTATTCGGATGACGACCTCCTTGGCGCATTGGTGAGCGCTGTGGTCTTATAAGTGGGAGGTCCCGGGTTCGATTCCCGGCAGGGGCAATTTGGGATTTTATAATTTCTAAATTGTCTCTGGTCTGGTCTGGTGGGAGGCTTAAGCCATGGCTGGTTACCACCCTACCGGCAAAGCCGTGCCTCCAAGCGATTTAGCGTTCTGGTACGATGCCGTGTAGAAACCGATCAGGGGTATGCATACCTCTTCCAAGTTAGCCCGCTTTCATCTTAGACTACATTATCACTTACCATCAGGTGAGATTGTAGTCAAAGGCTAACTTGTAATTGAATAAAAAAAAATACGAATGCCAATTTATAACGACGAATGCCCCGGCACCACAAAATGGTAAACGAAATATCGTGTAAATACCTACTTGAACAAGAAATCATTTCTATCAAATGACGAATCACAGTTCTCATCACTTTGTCATTTCTCATTGTCACTGGCAGGGAATAGTTTTTAAAACAAGCTATATTTTAGGAAAAATTAAACCGCATACAATATACCATACACATACCATACCCATAAAATTTGAAGAATTCCCTCGATATCTCCAGCATCCCATCATCGGATCCTCGCCTGATGACCATGGGACCACCTGGAAAGAATATCCTTTAAAACAAAAGAAGAATTTTTCAAATCAGTCCAGGCATCTTTGAGTAATTGCAATTTTTTGCCCGACCCGGGAATCGAACTCGGGACCTCGTGATCTGCAGTCGAATATGCCAATCTACACCAACGAGGTAGTTACAAGCCATGAATCATTACATAGTATTTAAAACAAAGTCGCTTTCTCTGTCCCTATTTCCCTATGTATGCTTAAATCTTTAAAACTACGCAACGGATTTTGGTGCGGTTTTTTTTAATAGATAGAGTGATTCGAGAGGAAGGTTTATAAGTAGAAAAATTGGACCCGGTAGGTGGCGCTAATAGCGGGCAGGACGACGTCTGCCGGGTCCGCTAGTAAACAATAAATTCTAGTGGCGCGTTAACTTTCAGCCAGTGAGGCAGCAAAACGTCGTTCCGTACACTTGATCGCCAATCTCGCGGACACGTAATGGGAGGTCCTCATACACATTTGTCATGGACTCTCGTGACATACGACCGTTCCGTTTTGATGATTCTCTGTTTCTGAGTGCTTGAGTCTGAGTGCTTGCAATTACCTCTCTATCCCCTTTAGAGTCTTGAATAAAAACGGTTTGTTAGTTAGGAAAACTTTGAGAAATAATCTTTTCAGGGCCTACTACAATCTTTAATCTAACGATCCAATTCCGATGCTATTCAATATCGGTGCCTAAAATAAATCGCATTGAATTCGTACCATGAAGTATCTTTTTGTTTCTATATTTTTATACTAGGTTTTTGTTTCGTCTATAATATCGTCTATATAGTCGTCAAACGTCATGACGTCATGACATCTATTCGTCGGATAAAAGAGTTCATGGTACGAAATAGCGATTCAGTTCAGTTTAGGTCTTTAATTGAGTCGCGATTATAGTTGATGGTAGACCCAAATAGTTAATTGATTCGTCGTTATCTTTGATAGACATAATTTAATTGGTTCGTCGTTATCTTTATTTACCAATAGACGTCCAGTGCTGCCCCGCATAGAATAGCCCGCCAACCCGCATTGGAGCAGCGTGGCGAGTCTAAGCTCTAAATCCCGCTCTCCAATGAAAGTGGAGGCCTGTGCTCAGCAGTGGGACGTTAAAAAGGCTGTAGTGGTGTTGGTGGTGGTGGTCCAGCGCTGGATATTGGTCTCTTGTCGGGACTTTCACAGGTCTTATATGCTACATCACTTTATAAAGCGTATCCCTGCATCTCGTTTGATGACGTTTGGGGTCTCAGTGGGGGTCTGCTCTTTCCTGTGCGAGGTTGCCATTCTAGCACCTTGGGATGCCAAATTCTATCGCAAAAGCAGTAGTAGTCTGTAGTACTGGTGACAAATTCCTAATTTTCTGGTTCAAAATTATTTAATCGGTAAGGTTAGTCAGTTGTATTAATCTATCTAGGTATAATTCATAATATCAATAGTTTATTTACCATAAATATTCCCGGAATCAAATTCAGCCTAGATGTATCCTTGTTCAATCTTCTACCTAATTCAGTCGCGTCAAAATTAGCTACAAAGAGAAAAACAGACTTTAAAAATGCGTGTGTTTGACATACTTAATATAAAATCGTTCCAGTAATCCTGAATTTAATAACAAACAGATTAGATTTATTTATTAGTACACTTAATGTATACTTAATATTATACATTTTATGTTCTCATATTATGTACTAGGTAGGAAACAAATGTATGTAGGTATGAAAAACTACAGTGTTATCACATCATCTACAATTCCAGTGTGATTTCAGCCGATAACAGCAATAAACAGAGTCGCCGGCTGAGTGCGACTTGAGGCCGCGGTAATCCCGACTACGATTTGAACGAAGACTCTTGAAGGACCCCGTGTGTGGAATATATTGAGCTGTTAATACCTAACACTGAACATATAATATTTGACGACCTCCCTGGCGTAGTGGTGACCGCAGTAGTCTTATAAGTCTTATAAGGGAGATCCCGGGTTCGAATTCGAGCAGGAGGAGTAGTTTGAGATTATAAAATCTCAAATTTCTCCTCCTTTATCTCTCCTCTGTGTTTTATTTACAACTAGCGACCCGCCCCGACTTTGCACGGGTAGTAATTACTCGCTACTATCCTACCATATATTGTTTTTAACCCCCGACGCAAAAACGACGGGGTGTTATAAGTCTGACGTGTCTGTGTGTGTGTCTGTGTGTTCCCCTGTAGCGCTGAAACAGATGAACTGATTTGAATGCGGTTTTTTTTTTGTTTGAAAGGTGAATTAGTGGAGAGTGTTGTTAGCTATGTTTGATGAAAATCGATCCAAGATGGCCGCTACAAAATGGCGGATTACATATTTTTTCACAACTCCCTTAATATGGATATCAAATGAAAGGGCTTAACTAGTAGAATAGCACTATGCAAATTCAATATAGCCGTCGCCACAAAATGGCGAATGTCGGGGGTTTTAAAAATTTTAATTTATGTTATACTTATCTCAAAAGGCAGCGTTTTTGATGAGAGTTCCGAGGCGGCTTGACTTTTTCCGACTTGACTTGATTTTCAACAATATTATCGTCATATTTCGACCAATTTTCCCAAAGCCGCAACAAATTATACACTTACCTTCGTATGACTTACTCTGTCTTTTAGTAAAAACCTGATAAAAACCCGTTCTGTAGTTTTGAGTTTATCGCGAACAGACAGACAGTTGTGTTTTATAGTGATAGTGACAATAATATTATCATCTCGGTACAATTCCCGCGTCGGCGAACCGCCGGGCAGATCTGACGGAATCTTAAGACCCTTTTTCGGGGAAGACGGACGAGTTCAATAAATTGGAGGGCGACTCCGGAGGGCCGGGGTCGGCGGTCGGCGCGCACCGCTAAATTGCTCTATACTGCAGTAATATGCTAGATAAGTGCTCTTCAGCGCTGCTTATGTATCTAATCACGGCCCGATGTTATGTTTTGTGGAGTGTCTATTGTCCAATTAGATAGCGCTGATTTTTTGCTTCTGGATTGTATAATAAACTATTTTTTTGACGTGATAACGTCTTATAGATCAATGAACGTCGGCTACACGCGCGAGAAAGCATGACTCATTGTCAAGTACCGCGTGCAAGCGAAAGCGCGGAACAAGCGATAGAGAAGGCACGATCGGCCTAAGCGTTCGGCTTGTGACGTATCTATCTCTCTTTGTTTTCATATGACGTTATCACGTAAAATTATCGTTCGTAAACCGAATTTACAGACAACCATTTTTTTTTTCAAGTTCGCGTTTGACTGCGATCTCACCTGATGGTAAGTAACAATGCAGTCTAAGGTGGAAGCGGACTAACTGAGAAGAGGTATGGCAGTTGTTAATAAACCCATACCATTGATCGGTTTCTACGCGACATCGTACCGGAACGCTAAATCGCTTAGCGGCTTTGCCGGTAGGGTGGTAGCTACGGCTGAAGCCTCCCACCAGACCCAGACTAGAGACAATATAGAAATTATAAAATCCCAAATTGCTACTGCCGGGGATCGATCCCGGGACCTTACACTTATAATACCACAGCACTCATCATTGCGCCAGGCGTCAAAATAGCTTTTTATCCAGTGGAGTTAAGTTTTCAAAAGTCCCGCGGGAAATTTTTGTATTCCGCTCATAGAAAATATCCTGTGTCACTCTATGTCTCTAACTGTATCTATGCAAAAAATAAAGTCTGGAGCGACATGATTGCAGGATAATTGCGTGAATAATAGCATACTAAGTAAGCGGAAGCAAAGTTTGATTCAAGTCTTCAGTTAAAGGTAATCAATCGAAGAAATTCAGGTTGTGTAAGTATTTACTCACCTCCTCTCTTCTATAAAAGAGAATGCCGCCGGATTTAGGATGTAAAAGGGTTGTTATAGTGGTGGTAGGTATATCATCATTATTATCATCATGATCAACCCATTACCATTAGGCTCACTACAGAGCACGGGTCTCCTCTCAGAGTGAGAAGGGTTTTGGCCATAGTCTACCACGCTGGCCAAGCGGATTGGCAGACTTCACACACCTTTGAGAACGTTATGGAGAACTCTCAGGCGTGCAGGTTTCCTCGCGATGTTTTCCTTCACCGTTGAAGCAAGTGATATTTAAATACTTAAAACGCACATAACTCCGAAAAGTTAGAGGTGCGTGCCCGGGATCGAACCCACGACCTCCGATTAGAAGTCGGTCATCCTAACCACTAGGCTATCACAGCTTTTATTAAGTATTTACGTATTTAAGTATAATTTAAGTATTTACTCTCCTCCTCTCTTCTATAAAAGAGAATGCCGTCGGATTTAGGATGTAAAAGGGCTGTTATAGTGGTGGTAGGTATATAAGGGACTCAAATACGAGTAGGTATACATATAACTTAATGATTATATTTTATCTTTTTTGTTTCCCGCGCATATAAGTGCTAAGACGACCTCCCTGGCGCAGTGGTGAGCGCTGTGGTCTTATAAGTGGGAGGTCCCGGGTTCGATTCCCGGCAGGGGCAATTTGGGATTTTATAATTTCTAAATTGACTCAGGTCAGCAGGGCGATTCAGAACACTTCGATTCGGTTTCGGTTTCGACAACTACCCTGTTGATACGGTTATTCTGAATTAAAAATACATCTTATCGTACGATAAGTAATTCAGAAAACTTCGATAACGTAATTATCGATCGATTCGGTAAGTTATCGTACGATAAGATTTATTTTCAATTCAAAATAACCGTATCGATCGGGAAGTTGTCGAAACCGAAACCGAATCGAAGTGTTCTGAATCGCCCTGCTGGTCTGGGAGGCTTAAGCCGTGGCTGGTTACCACCCTACTGGCAAAGCCGTGCCGCCAAGCGATTTAGCGTTCCGGTACGATGCCGTGTAGAAACCGATCAGGGGTATAGATACCTCTTCCAAGTTAGTCGCTTCCATCTTAGACTGCATCATCACTTGCCATCAGGTGAGATTGCAGTCAAGGGCTAACTTGTAGTTGAATAAAAAAAAAAAAAAAAAACTCTTTCACAAAACACGCACTGTATTGTTATCCCAAAAGCGGATGTAATTGTGTCCACTTTGTCTCCCGCTTGTTAGCAGTAAATCTCCGCACTCCGCAGACGCAGGTGATAAGCTTTATGTCTCGAACTCGAGGGGCGTCGAGTGTGTATAGACCCTTCACATTTGCCGCCGCAGATTTATGAACAAAAATAACAATCTATCTATCTATAATAATATAAAGTAGCTTGTCCTGACTGACTGACTGATCGTCAATGCACAGCCTAAACCACTAAAGCTAGAAACTTGAAATTTTCACAGTAACTTCCTTTTATGACGTAGGCGTACACTAAAAAGGATTATTGCGAATTCCATCCCTAAGGGGGTTAAATAGGGGATACAATTTTGTGTGAAAGTCCGTCATTTTTCAAGTTATATCCATGAAAATTGGTATTTAGGTTTTCGGTTAAAAATAACGAGTTACGAGTTTAAGGAAATTTGGAAAAACAACTCCCAAGTGGGTAAAATGGGAGTTGAAAGTTTGTATGAAAGTCCGTCATTTTTAAAGTTATATCAATGAAAATCGGTGTTTGTGTTGTCGGTTAAAAATAAAGAATTATGTGTTTCAGGAATTTTGGAAATTCCACCCCCAAGTGAGATTTATAAGAATCCACGCGGGCGAAGTCGCGAGCATCAGCTAGTAATAATATAAAGTAGCTTGTCCTGACTGACTGACTGATCATCAACGCACAGCCTAAACCACTGAAGCTAGAAACTTGAAATTTTCACAGTAGCTTCCTTTTATGACGTAGGCGCACACTAAAAAGGATTATTGCGAATTCCATCCCTAAGGGGGTTAAATAGGGGATAAAATTTTGTATGAAAGTCCGTCATTTTTCAAGTTATATCCATGAAAATTAGTATTTAGGTTTTCGGTTAAAAATAACGAGTTACGAGTTTAAGGAATTTTGGAAAAACTACCCCCAAGTGGGTTAAATGGGAGTTGAAAGTTTGTATGAAAGTCCGTCATTTTTAAAGTTATATCAATGAAAATCGGTATTTGTACTGTAGGTTAAAAATAAAGAATTACGTATTTTAGGAATTTTGGAAATTCCATCCCCAAGTGAGATTTATAAGAATCCAAGCGGACGAAGTCGCTGGCATTACCTAGTATAGAATGATTTTAGTTCTATCTATACTCTATAGACATTAGACAACTGTACATTTTCAAAATTTTAATAACCCCTGTCCTGTCGGTAAACCTGTCGGACCAACAAGATGGCAGATGACATCATATTATTATTATATTTCACCCACCACTTTAGACCTTTGTCTCACAGCTGGGCATAGGCTTCCTCGCTTATAGAAGAGAGGGGTTGAAAAGCTTCGCTGCGCCTTTGCGGGTTGGCAGACTATAGGTAGGTATATACTATGTCAACACACTTGGAATTCGGAAGTTTCTATTGAGTCGGGGCTTAGAGCCGCATTCCCGCCTATTCACAATTGTTACAATTAAGTCGCCTCGCTTTCCTCCAAACCCTGGCTAAGGCGGCTAATCCTATCCCATCCTGACCCTCTCTGTTATGGCAGTCATGTTGACCAGTGCCAGTGACATGCTATAGTTTCACTAACTGTGCTATACATTTTGGTATGGCGTCAAAAATGTGAGAAAATAACGTTGTCGTGTAAACGAAATAAATAATGATTTATAACTAAAGCCGACGTAACCACGATTTATGTAACTGGGTTGAGATATCAATTTCTACATAAAGGAAATATTTTGCCGTGATATGTACCCGTTTTGCACACTATACTTAATTTTGTCATTTAATCACGAAATATATCTTTGAATCTTTCGTTCGGATATTATTTAAATACAGAAGTGGCGATTGGCAGAGACATAGGTAGTTAGTGCAAATACAAATTTGATTAGCGTTTTATATAGACTTTGGACTTGGTTGTGTTCGTGCTAATTATAGAGTAGCTATACCTACTGATTTTTAATTCGGTGGTCATTTAAAAATAGAATGAGTTATTTGTAAGAAAAACTGAGTTACTTACCACCTGAAGTTCGATTTTACCCCAAAGTTAGCCAAAAAAAAAATTGGAGCCTTTTAAAGCTGTGCGCTGTACTATATTTCTGTTTATAATAAGATACACTCTACAATGTTTCTTGCATGTTATAGCATCACTGTCGCATTCACTGGAAAGCTGGCCTAATACACTCAGTACTGCAACGTTAATATTTTATTGAAAATCTGCTTACTGTCGGTTCGCAGGAGGCCTCGGAATTCGGCCCAAGACGATTTAATTGAATGTATGGATCGTACTTAAGCCGATTATGGGGTATATTATGTATGTATATTCAGCATCGGCGTATGAAGGGATAAGGTAAAGAAATTGTTAGAGAAATTCCGAAACCCCCGATTGAAGAGTTACACGGGCCTACAGTATCTATTATTAATCCGAAAGTGTACCCATCTGTTTATTTGTTTATGTTGATTCTTTACGCCACAGAAGCGACAATACCAACTGAAAAAGGAAATAGAATAGTATCCATACTACCGCTCTAATATTATTTCTAATATTATTCCGTTATTCTTATAAATGCAAAATTAACTGTTTGTTTGTATATTACGCTTTCACTCCTAAACCGCTGAACTGAATTTGACGAAACTTAGTACAAAGACTAGACCTTGGAAAAGGATATAGACTAGGTACTTTTTATCCCGGAAAATCTTAGATTTTGAAAAAACCTAAATCCACGCGGACAAAGTCGCGGGCATCAGTTAGTTACTCATACAACAAAGTACCTATACCAAAAACATTTATCACATTATTACTTTTCTTTCAATTCATTGTACCATTCACCTTTTAAGCATTGTACATTGTACTCTCGCTTATTTTTCTCTATTCCTCGAGATTGTTCTTTACAAAGGAGGCGATATTATTAAGCCGTAATTTGTTCTTTGGCTTGCCGCAATAAATCTTGTTGGATTGTGTTAATCGGCAGTGTTTTTGCCACTGTACTTTGCTAATGATTACTGCGGGTGTATTAATGGACTCTCGGATGAAATAATGTACATATTTCACTGAAATACATTTACTTAATTGTGCGTATTGTATACTTAAACGCCTCGATTAATAGGCTCAACGAATAAGGACTAAGAGTCGACTGAAAATGTTAACTTAAAGGCTATGAATTGATATTGATGAAAGGCACATAGATAACTTGCCACGACAGACGGACGTACGAGTATTTATCGCCGAATATATATGTGTGCACTAAACAAAGGAATACAATATAGTGATACAAACTTACTCACTATGTATTCCTTTGCTTAATGCACACATAACTCTGAAAGTTGCGGAGCGTGGATCAAATCCGAAAGCAGGCCGAAATCTTAACCACCGCTTGCTTTGGATAGATTATCAAAACTGTCCACTAAAGTGAAATTTAAAAAAAATATCCACTTGTGAAGCGAAACAAGGAAACAAATCTACACTTAATATAATAAAGCGGAAGAGTTTGTTTGTTTGAACGCGCTAATCTCGAAAACTACTGGACCGATTTCAAAAATTCTTTCACCGTTGGATATGTACGTGATCCTTGAGTGAGGCTATATTATATTATGTACCACGGGCGAAGCCGGGGCGGATCGCTAGTAACAGATAAGATAGAAACTATATTTTAGGAAAAATTAAATCGCTACGGTCTCTATTAGTTCAGCAATATCAGACCAATCAAAAATATCAGTGACATATGGCTACATTTATGCTGGTAACTTCGTATAATTATATATAAGAATAATAACTAGATGTTTTATATACTAAAATCGTCCTGAAATTATGTATATTACGATAGTGAAAAAATTATCAAAATCGTTTCATTGGTGTCTGAAATAATCGCGAATACATACATAAACATACATACGGGTCGAATGCAAAACCTTCTTTTTTGAAGTCAGTTAAAAATTATATAGATAGCCCGCAGAGCTCTAATCGCGCCAACATCGGTTGGTGGTTGACGGCTATTGTGTTGTGTATTCGCGGCGCGCTGTTCTCGCGATACAGATGTCACCGCCACGCTTTGTGAATGAAAGGTCACGCTGAAAAATTTCACCCTCGAAAAATTTTTTCGAGCTGTCAAAAAAAGAGGAAATACAAACCGTGGTCCTGAATAAAATCTGGAACAGCGCATATTTATTCTATAAATATTATAAATATTTAGGTATAACATTGAAAAATTAGCAGTAGGTATACAGTTTTGAAACTGATATTGTATACAATATACATGTATGTAGGTCGTAAATTAAATTTTACTCTGCTACGCTGTTACTGAAATCCCGATTAAATGGGTTTTTCTGTCAAGAAATTCTCAGTGCCAGCCCATAGTTGGTAGTTGGCGGTGTTTCACCCCCGTACCTCGGAGAGCACGTTAAGCAGTCGGTCCCGTTTATTATCACTATCATATTGTGACAATAGTCGTTAAAGCCCGTCAATTGGAGCAGCGTGGTGGGTCTAAGCTCTAAATCCCTCTCTCCTATGAGAGAGGAGGCCTGTGCCCAGCAGTGGGACGTTAAAAGACTGTAGTGGTGATGGTGGTGGTTATTATACCTGTGTATAAACATTTCATCGGTAATGATATAACTTATACATACCAAAATTAGGTGTTTGTATAAAACTTTGTCTCATAACAGAGTGCTTAGTCTAAGATCGGAGCACTCGAAAACGAACTCGAAAACTATTGATCGATTTCAGAGTAAAATAGACCTAAAATGGCTTGTATTAAGGTTTGAGTTCGCCAATACATTCAGCATTCGAACGCAACGAGCGCCCCAAGCAGAAATGTTGTAAAATACATATTCGAACTATGGAATTACGACTTTAAAATACGAGTATTTGAGTTCATTTTGCTCTGAATTCACTTGTGATTCGATCAATAGTTTTCGAGTTCGTTTTCGAGTGCTCCGATCTTAGACTAAGCACACTGTTGTACATTAAATGGAAACGAGCATAAGTTAGTAGTAACAAACATCATGTCCAAACTTTGTTAATGAGAACATTTTGAGCACGTAAGTAGCATGCAAGTTAACTTGTTTAAGTTAGTAACCGAGTTTAAAGTACAATCTTATTTATTCGCAGTTTTAATTGAGACGGGCGGCAGCTAGTTCTGTTTGTTTCTAGTAATTGAGATTAGCTTCAGAGCCGGCGTGGAATGTTAGAGAAATCCGATAACATAGTTGTTATTGGATGCATGTATGCATCATGTAAGCAGCATGTAACACCAAGGATGATAAAATATTATAGTGTAAAAAAATTTGAAAAAAAAAACACGCTTTATTATGCTACCAAACGATCCATGGAGCCAAAATCCAAATGAGCCCTTTAATGGACTTAGTGATTTTCATAATTTAGGCCCTGATGTATCATATATATGCCAATTGCCACCGTTGACTGCACCGATGAGAAAATAAGACTATGATTTTGATGGGAATAACGGTAAGAAAATTGAACGATGTTCCGTTGTACCCGTCTACAGGGACAATGGGCATATATGCATAATTTTCACGCATTGTTGCTCCCTCTAAATATTTGTCTGGTTGAATATGATCCAGAAGGAAATCTGATAATCCCCACTCCACGCAATCTTGTATAATCTACCCCTGGAGTGTTTTTGTAAAGCTGATTTTGGATTAGACACCTCAAAAATACAGACCTCTGAATAATAATTAAACAATGTACAAAACAATATTAAAATAAATATCCATTTTTTATTTCCATAGACAACAACTATAGCGCAGATAATAAATTGCTCGAGCGTTATAAATCTGCTACACTACGCCTCACTGCAAGACTTATCCAGACAATATTTCGATAGCGAATTTGAACTTTAATATATGGAAATAAGGCTCATGAGGATAGCAGTGCCAGCACGTCATTCCCCGACAGTGAATGTTTTTGCTTCATTAATTCTTCAATCTGGTTAGATAAAAATAACTTTATGCTTCTTGAATAGGAAAATGAGACATCGATTTCTTCAGTCGAGGAAAATTGGGGATTTCACTTTATTAAACTACTCGCGAATGTGGTTTTTCATTTTGATCTTTTAAACTGGCCACTGGCATGTGTTAGCAATTTTAAAAAGTGTAGCCGGAAATAAACAGAAATAAACTCAATTGAAGCCCTTTATGATATTTCAGTTCTGTATTGCCAAGTCTGTAACTTTACTACTCGACTTTACTACTAGTTAAAAATCCGTCCATACGTAAGTGCGAACAAACAGACAGACAAACAGATAGTATGACAATAATACGGCTCCATTTTGCCCATTAGGTACGGAACTCTTAAAATAGAGCAAAGAATTGTTTTATTTAAGTTGTTATAAACTATAAAAGTGTCTAACATGATTTTTTTCTTTATCGTTGCAGTGGAAATCTCGGTGGGGCGTCGTCACCAAGCTGTCTCCAGCCGCAGGTGAGTTGCATTTAGTGGTTATATTTATTTACTTAATACAAAGAGTTACTTGAATTTTATGAAAATATTATAAAAGTGACGAAAATGCATAAGTCACATAATATTAATGTCTCTAAAATATAATATATGTACGTTTAAAGTAAATCTTTTAAGAGAGATACATTTTTTATCAAAGGCGTTGTTTTCATATTATAAGTATCGTTTTAAGTTTTGGAGAAGATGTTATAGTACCTGTGTATTTTTTTTTTTAAATTTAAGTTTATAAAGAGCTCTGTTTGTTAATATAGTACCTGTGTATTTTTTTTTAATTTAAGTTTATAAAGAGCTCTGTTTGTTAATATAGTACCTGTGTATTGTTTTTTTTTATATTTAAGTTTATAAAGAGCTCTGTTTGTTAATATAGTACATATTGTGTATTGTTTTTGTTTAATTTAAGTTTATAAAGAGCAATGGTAACCATCTCTGTTTGTTAATTACGCCGTCAATCAATGTTTCTAAAGCATAGGCGTCAAAAAAAGCTGCAATTTGTATCAAATAAATAATTTTGCCAAGCACGTTTTTACAAACAAAGGTAATATTTTAATAGCTACCACAAAGACACCTGCGTGAAATTCACGTTGTATAATATACTCGTATGAAAATTCATATCATGGCTCATTAAAGCTACTTAATTGCCACAAATTAAAACGTAATCACAATTAGTTGTACAACACAAAACATCATTGTAAAAAACTTCTGAACACGTAATGCCAACAAAAAGCCAGCTCTGTTATTCAGACATTAATTCCGGCAATATTAATTGTACACGTAATAAATTGTATTTTTTCCCTCGATAAAGTCTACACAAAAGTCGTTAATAGGAGGCCCACATAAGCAGCTACATTAAGCGTTCCGTGTTGAATCGACGAGATTGAGGGTAGATATGGATTTAGCGTGAGCGGTCCAATAGATAAGCGATCGATCATTCACGAATATTCTAATTCATGCGCAAAAATTACGTAAAAAAAGTCTTTAAATTTTTTTCCAATAATTTCTCTGCAAACTCAATTCATTTAATAATTTGTGAATAGCCCTTAAAGGTCAGGAGAAAAGGTTAAAAACTTGTACTAAAATAGAACGGAAATTTTATTTTTTGCTATATTCCAACCACTTGTTTATAATAATGGAAAAAATAAAATAATTTCGACAACAGCCCTAAAAATGGTAATGGTCTTAACCGTGTTCGGTTAATCAATTTATAATAGTATCGTAACAGGTAATATATATATTTTTTTAATTAATAAGTTTCTTCAATTGCTGTAAGTCACAATACTTAATTTGTAATGTCAACATTGGTCAAATCATTCATCAAGAATTTATTTTATCGTTATTAAAGAATTCATAGGTATGTATAAAACCTAAATCCACGCGAACGCAATCTGTATAATAGTAGTTTTTATTTAAAAACTCAACATAACAAATCCGCTACCGCTCATCACTTGACGCCTCCACGAATAATATAGTTCTTTTCAAACTTCCTTCGCTATTTCGATCCTTTTGCCGTGAAATACTTCCCCCAGGGTGAAAATCCTGTTGGACATTAAAGGGCCAGATAACCTTTGTTAATCGTGTACAATGACAAAAGGTTACGGCCTCTTAATCGCTTTTGTAGTGTATCCGTTGGAATTTTAAAAGGCCTGCTTAGCGTGGCCATTTTTTACGTCACTATTAGTTAGGTTCTCACCACCGTTTGTTTTACACGGCAGTGCAGCTGTTACGGTAGCGTCTCTACCGAGACGAAAGAAAATCCCTTGGCCGTGGCAGTCTACCAAATGCACTGCCAGACAAATCTATAGGCTACAGTTAGCTACGGGTGAAGGGTGGTTAAGGTAATTTCTTACAAGCAATCTTTCATGAAAAAAATATTTTGTACGAGATTCACAAGCCGCTAGCTCACTCGCGTAAGAGTTTCTTGTTAAAACCACATAAGGACAATTCTATCAATCTGCACTTCAATTGTATAACACAACATATTTTCATGCAGGCCCGTCATACTTGCAGTTATGTTTGTAAACACCTTTAGTGAGAACCATGGTCGCTAGTCACGATGACTGAAAGGATAAACTTGAACTATGATATCATCAGCCGATAAAGCACTGAGTAACCAGCACGATTCATGCATTAAGTATTAATAAATAAATAGTGTGAGTACCTATTTTAATTAAGGCCGGGAATAAACGTTTTTTTTTTTCGAAACGTTCCGTGGCATCTATCGGATGAATATTGAGTGTTCAAACTAAATACCTCGTGCTATGTAGTCATTCATTCATATCATGTCTAATATAATTTTATTGAGAAGAAAAACTGAACGTTTATTAATAGCTTACATTTATTACATACCCATTTTTATTGGCGACTAGCTGATCAACACCTGCTGCGTCGGTTATGATTAAAATAAACCAACTAAAACGCTAATAATTGTAAGCTGGTGAAAATTCCATTAAAATTGTAAAATTACCAGATTTTGTTTTCTATCCCCGAAGCACTAAAAAGGAGTTATCTCAATAATTTATTGCCTTGGGAAAGTTAAATTCGTTTTTGGACGGTGAATTTATAGTAGGTACTTATAAAATAAAATATTATACTTTTGGAGTTCGTATTTAAGATTCAAAAATTATTATTCATTGCCCCGCATATTTAGATTCGGTGGTTGTTTTAGTTATTTTCGTGGTAATAATAAAAGGTTGTTGGTTTGTAAATTGAATACTGGGAAAGGATTTACTCGTATATTCTAAACCTTGTAATGATTTTCAAAATGGACGATTCTGAGTACAGAGGATTAAAAAAACTCTTTGATGCCAAATAGGTGGTATGTCAATTTGTATGAAGAGGTTGCGATTTTTTTATATATAGGCGGTGATAGCCTAGTGGTTAAAACTTTGGTCTCCCTTTAGGGAGTACTGAGTTCTCTCACCTCTAACTTTTCGTAGTTATATGCATTTAAGCAATAAATATAATTTGCTATCACACTATCACACTAATATTATAAAGGCGAAAGTTTGTGTGTGTGTGTATGTTTATTACTCTTTAACACCGCAACTACTGAACCGATTTGGCTGAAAATCCACACTTTCTACGTGATTATGAAAAACGCGAAATCTATAGCTACTGCTATAGATTTCTATAGCAAATTTCCTTGAATGTAGGTATAAAGGTTGGAAAAGGGAGCGGGAACGGGAACCGGAAATCTACGATTCCCTCGGGATTTTTGAAAAACCGAAATTCACGCGGGCGAAGCCGCGGGCAGAATCTAGTAATAAAATGATCGTAAAAATCATGAGGAAACCTGCATGACTGAGAGTTCTTCATAATGTTCTCACAAGGCGTGCGAAGTCTGCCTATTCGCACTTGGCCAGCATGGTGGACTTACGGTCTAAACCCTTCTCATTCTGTGAAGAGACCCGTGCCCTGTAGTGGACTGGAAATGGGTTGATAATTATGTTTTTTTTGTAATGAGAGTGAGGGAATAGAGAATGCCTATATACTTTATTATTTCCTACGTGACTAGTCTCCGGTGAAACTGGCAGATCTAGCTGAAAGTATAATATCAATATAAGAACTGTAACTGCAATCTGCTAGAGGTTTGAAATTTTTAAATTCGTAAAGAACTAAGCCCGCCGCCCTTACTTGCCCTCACCGCTCTCGTAGACATAGTAAGCTTGGTCTCAGTTTGCACAGCTCGAAAACTTTACTAAATACTACTGATCGAAACACAATGACTTCAGAGTAAAATAGACCTAAACTGGCTTATTTTAAGGTTTGAGTTCTCCGATACATTCAGCATACGTTTACAGTCAGCGCCCCAAGCAGAAATGTTATAAGATAAATATTCGAAGTGTTGAATTATGACTTTAATATTATAAGTTTTGGGTTCATTTTGCATTATATAATTATTACAGTTTTTTGATAGGTACGTAGTATTTGGTAACTGCCTCGTTGCTCTAGCATTAGCACGTTCGACTGTGGATCACGAGGTCCTGGGTCCAATTCCCGGGTCGGGTCAAAAAAAAAATGATGAGGTATTGGTTTTTCTGTCAAGAAATTCTCAGTGCCAGCCCGGAGTTGGAAGTTGGTGGTGTTAGATACACCCACGTGCCGTAGAGAGCACGTAAACCCGTCGGTCCTGCGCCTGATCTCTCTCCGGTCGTGTCGCATTGGCGTCCCATCGGACTGTGAGAGTGAGGGAATAGAGAGTGTACCTGTGTACCACGCACACACTTGCGCACTATAATATCTCCTGCGTAGATGGCTAGTCTCTGCCTCGGTTGAGATTGGCCGCCGTGGCCGAAACTCGGTCGGGGGGACATTTGGTAGTTTTGGAGGTGTGCAAACTCAGAATACCTATACAGTTCCCTCTTATGAGTAATAGTGGAGACTCCCCATCTCAAGGAATTCAAATTACAGATTTTATGACGTAGAAATCTGTTTAACGTCCTCCCGCCGGCCTGGGGGAACTAACTTATTACTTCGGTGCCAGTTTTTAGTGGATTTTCTTTTTAATATATGGGTAAGTCGAGGGTCGAGTACATACATAATATTATTATTTATTATTGTATTGACGTCTCGAATTATTATCGTCGTAATCGGATTGTGAGAGTGAGGGAAAAAATGTGAAGCAATTTGAAAAAATTTTGGTTAAAGACCCAAAAACTAAACCTTATATTAAACGTGTTACGGCTTACCAAATATTGCATAAATTCTAAATAATAATATTATGTATCGTTAGGGACGCATACCTACCTATGGTCCGTTTCAATAGAGTTGAGCAAATGTAAACCAACACACCTTTTTGCTAAAAAACTACAGAATGGATTGAAATGAAACTTCACACGATTTAAGTTTGTAGTATAAACTTAAATCGTGCCAAGTTTCATTTCAATCCATTCTGTAGTTTTTAGCAAAAAGGTGTGTTGGTTTACATTTTAGCTAAACTCTATTGAAACGGACCATAATATTATATCGTCCTTTCTATTTGTGGTCAGATGTAAATTATAATGGAATAATATTTAAGCTGAGAATATTTTATTCCGTAAAATTTTTATTTATTTCTGAATTCAATCAATTTTTACAATCGTTAAAAAGATTTGAGAGATTGCCAAAATTGTTATTTGCATATCTCCAAAGCAAATAAATTCTGACAAGCTATCAGTACAGAGTAGTCTGAGAGCTCATGTACTATTTATAATCGTTGTTCAAACCGAACAAACACAGTCCTTTTCTCTTAGTGGAATGTATTTTCCAAACTGTATGGTTTTGTAAATCTTTGATAAGGATCTCCGAAATTACTGATACTGGGTTCTGAGAATAATGAGCAACTCTCTGGTGCTAAATAAATGTATGTTGCGTTAACATGAACTAAGAAAACCACAATGACAGCTATAAGTAGGCGTGTTGCTCATCGCAGTGGAAAGCGCAATGTTGTTAGACTTCCTATAAGGTTGACGACATCAGACGAGATGCGGAGCCTCTGAATACAAGTGGTGCAAGACCGCTACATGTGGAATTCCCTACAAGAGACCAGTCCAAGATGTTCAGCTTGGACACTTTAACGACAATTTAATATAAATCTGTTTTTACCTAAAAACGCTTTAAAAATACATTGGCTCTTAGCCTATACGGAATTTTCCGAAGAAAGGCCAAAAGCTGAAGGACGGGAAAAAATTTGAAGTTTCACAAAGAAAATTGGTTCCCCTCAATAAGTCGAATCCCCTGACAATGGGAATTATTTTCATGGCTATCTTGTTTTCCCAATTTTGGGGTAATTTACTTAGGAAGAGAGAAATTCGGGGAATTTCTTTGTGTGTCGCTGCGGGCTGCCGACTGAATTTCTTCGCTTTGGATTTGTAAAGAAATGACCAAACGGTCGCCGGATTTAAGGAGTGAAACGCGGTTTAGACAAAATTAGTTTTTAGCAGGCTCTTAAGGAAATAATTGAACCATATTCTATTTTATAGATCCACACACGATGTGGTTACTCATCTTAATGTAATAATATCCATTTTTCTTTCCGTTCCGAAGATTAACTTAATCAAAGACAGATAAAACTTTTAAAAATTCTGTTTGTGATATACTGTCGCCGAAATAACCATAAGAGAATTTAATAACATGAAGTTATTTTGAACATAGTGTGTCACACAGTGTGTAGTGTGTCACACATAGTGTTTTATCCCTTTTATTTATTTAATACTGGCAGATATAGAAGTGGTTCCCATTAAAAAAAAAAATCTCAAAAACTTTCATGCATGTGTCTAATCCTGCTTTAATACAATTCAACTAAGCAAGGTTCACGTATGCGAAGCAATATTGCGCCTTCTAACAAGGAAACTGAAGTGACAGAGTAAAAGTAAAGCCACGGCACAAATTTATGTTGGCAAGTCACACAAATCTAGATGAACTGTTGTTACGGCGCGCCCCGGCCCGCCCAGGTATATTGCGCCGTATCTTGCTTAACTCGCGGGGATTTTGTTTACTAACTTGCTCAACGCGTACGTTTTTCTTAGGATTAAAGTTAGTATTATATTATGCATGTAAAATTTTAGTTTTATAGAGAACTAGCTTTTGCTCGCGGCTTCGCACGCGTGAACTTCGGCTTTACACAAATCCCGAGGGAATCGTGGATTATTGGTTCCCGTTCCCGCTGCCTTTTGCAACCTTCATATCTATTTTCAAGGAAGTTTGCTATAGCTGCAGCTGTAGATTGCTATAGCAAATTTTGATTTTTTCGAAATCCCCGGGAACTGAGGATTTTTCAGGATAAAAGTAAGCCCGGGAATAATCTACCTCCATTCTAAATTTCAGCCAAATCGGTTCAGTACTTGCGGCGTTAAAGAGTTACATACATATTATACACATACACACATCCATACATATGTACATACACACAAATGAAATGATACAGACAAACAGATAAACAGACAAACAGACAAAAATTTCAAAAATAACTTTTTTACGTTCTATTACTTATCCCTGACATCCCCCAGTTATTATTTTGCAAAAATTTTTAATGTACAGATACGGCAAGTCTACGATTTTATTATAATATGTACCTATAGATATAGATTTACAAACATACATACATAGACTGCTAAAATCAAAACCTTTCCTAACCCTTCGTTTTGGCTTTGCCGTGGTCGGGTAAAAAGAACAAGACAAAGCTTTGAGCTGGAGTGTCAGAGCTAACTAAACGACGACAATTTCAGTTCATTTTGCAACATTTTCGCTGTCCCCACTTCCCTAATGGGCGTGAGTAATGAAAATCATTTGAGCCGCCACATGTGCTGTCTACAAAGTTCAGTGTGCTTAGTCTAAAGCGGAGCACTCGAAAACGAACTCGAAAACTATTGATCGATTTCAGAGTAAAATAGACCTAAAATGGCTTGAATTAAGGTTTGAGTTCGCCAATACATTCAGCATTCGAACAATGCTGAATGTATTGGCGAACTCAAACCTTAATACAAGCCATTTTAGGTCTATTTTACTCTGAAATCGATCAATAGTTTTCGAGTTCGTTTTCGAGTGCTCCGCTTTAGACTAAGCACACAGGATGCGAATTATTTAGTGGGTGACGTCACAACTGCGGCGAAATCCAGCATCTGTTTTGTACGCTTTTACGACCTAGGTCACTGTGATTTTTTAATCTCAGATGCGGAAAAAGGGTTGTTATGAGTTTCGCCGTGTTTACGTATCTGTTTGTGTGTCTGTCTGTGGTAATGTAGTGTTGATTTAAATGCCGTTTTTTTCACTGTAAATCATGCCGTGTAAGCTAGAATTGCTCTGAATATGGGGATTTTAAGTTTTTTAGTACATATTGACCTGTCTTCTCTAAGTATGTATGTACTCGTCAGGAATCGAACTACGAGTATATGGGTACCTCTTCCTTGCAACGTTTTAGAGTCTTAATACCCCCGGCCTCCCCTATGGATTTAGTTAATGCAAATTTCGGCAGCGCTTGCGTTTTATTGCAGACTATTTCGAACAAGGAATACCATTACATACCGTCCTGTCGGATTTGGGCAGATAAATTCCCTGCAGGTGTACATTAGGAACGTTAAATGCTGTTACTTATCGCGGTGCATTACACTCTTTTTCCTTTTAAATGTTCCGTACTTTAGCGCACCGACGCGTTTGTACGCGGTAGCGAAACGATTAAAGCCTTTATGTTAAACGTATTAAGGCTTCAATAGTTTCGCTACCGCGTGCGAATACGTCGGTGTGCTAAGGCGTAAACATAAGCAAATAACTTTAATGCCCGATCCAGACTCTTGCGAGGCGCCTCCTAGAGTCTCTCGGCACGAGTCTTAGCGAGTGGAGGCCGCAGGAGTGCTAGACATCCAGACTCTCGATCCTCGCGTCCTTTGACTCGCGCCCAAAAAACCTTTCGTCTCGCCTCGCAAGATGAGGCGAGGTGAGGCGAGGCGACGAAAGACGAGAGAACACGAGCGCACTCTTCTCACTCTCGCAACTCTACGTTGCCTCGTATAGCCTCGTGGAGTCTAGATCGGGCATTAAGTTTAGATTTTAATCTTTTCTCAAGAACACAAATAGGTCAGCCTCTCGAGTCTCAAACTTTCTCCAATGTATAGGTACATAGTTTCTTTTCAAGGTACAGAACCCTCAGTGCGCGAGTCTGACTCGCACTTGACCTTTTTTATATTCACTACAAATGAAGTCTCATAAATAAAATCTTAAGACACTTTATTCATGTGATACAAGACAATGAAGAGGATATGCAGCTCTAAGCCTAACCCCAATTAAATTAAGACACAAACGCAGAGACTCGGTACCCTTAGTACAGTACACTAACCATTGTGCATTAATCTCCACCGAAATTACATTATCCTTTAGCATATAAAGCCGTAAGAGCCGCCCGCTAATTTCTTATCCAAGAATAATAAGCCAACATTAACCCTCCGCTTTGTGAAACAGTTTTAAGGCAGTTTTGGCAAAGTCTAGACTTGAGGCGGTACGGTTGGGAAACCAACAATGATTAACAAAGGTCAGTATAGCTTTAACTAATATCCCTAAATTAGTATCTAACGTATGAAGGAATAATTGTTCAAAATTTTTTCAAATTTTTTCACAAGAAATTTTTCATCCCAGGAAGAATTAAAGATTCCAATAAAAAGTGGCGTCAAGTCGAAAGCTAGTTTTATTTAAGAAGGTATTATTTTTACGGAAAAGCCGGATGTTATGTTTAATTCATAAATATATACATCACATTGCCAAAAGCCTAAGGAAATAAATTTACGTAATGAAACATAAATTATGCAACATAATTTGTGGTAGTCAAAGCATACGTGGCGTTATCTCCATAATAAATTCTTAACACGGGCGCCGAAGAAACGCAAATACTGCAGCACGAATACAACCTGTGCGTTAACATTTTCTCGCGGCTTTCCAAAAGCCTCAATAGCGCAACGTTCCTCGGGCGCGGATCAAAAATCGCAAGTCGACGGTTTAAATCCCACCTGTTACACTATTGTCGTACCCACTCCTAGCACAAGTTTTCACTTAATTGGAAGGGAAAGGGTATATTAGTCATGTTCATCATGGCTAATATTCTTTTTTTTTTAAAAGAACGATATAATTGTACCCTAACTATAATGGCCCTGATGAGAAAGCTCCAGAGTCACTCAGCGGGCGATGGAAAGTGCTATGCTCGGAGTTTCTCCGCGTGATCAGTTCAGAAATAAGATTTGTAGAAGAATCAGAGTCATCCATATAGTTGATAAGGTTGCAAGGCTGAAGGGCTATAAGCGGAACACATAAGTGGAAGAACCGATATACTTTGTGGTCCAGAACGTGAAGAAAGAAAGAAAGAAGAAAGAAAGAAGAAAGAAAATCACAAACTAAAAATCCGCAAGCAATTAGAAGTACCAGGATAACATAACCAGAAAATAGAGTCTCAGCTCAGCATGCTACTGTACCTAATGCTATTATATGATAAGTTGAAATACAACAACATACAGCGCTGATATTCAGCCGGGTCCTGAAACACAGTTTCGGCGATAGTATGACCTAACCGTGAGATGGTAATATGATAAAATTCCGGCAGATTTATGTAATCCGCGACGCAAAGTCATAGCCCGCTCGACGCCGCGATAACGCCTAAGTGTAAAATATTCCCGGTGAAGCTTTATAAAGTTGCTTTACAGCGCCACCTGCGAATAAACCGATTTATTTTGGCATGCACTTATATTATTATTCTATGCATAATATGAATAACTTTGATGTTTTGTGAAGAAGAGCTGTGATAGCCTAGTGGTTAGGACAACCGACTTCTAATCGGAGGTCGTGGGTTCGATCCCGGGGCACGCACCTCTAACTTTTCGGAGTTATGTGCGTTTTAAATATTTAAATATCACTTGCTTTAACGGTGAAGGAAAACATCGTGAGGAAACCTGCATGCCTGAGAGTTCTGCATAACGTTCTCAAAGATGTGTGAAGTCTGCCAATCCGCTTGGCCAGCGTGGTAGACTATGGCCAAAACCCTTCTCACTCTGAGAGGAGACCCGTGCTCTGTAGTGAGCCGGTAATGGGTTGATCATGATGATGATGATGTTTTGGGTTATAAGGGTACCTGCGTCCTTGGTCTAGTAGCTAGCTTATTTGGCAGCAGATCATGAGATTCAGGGTTTGAATCCTATGCATATGGTAAGTTTAATGTTTTGGGTCTATGGGTAACTGCCACCTTGGTCTAGTGGCTAGCTTATTCGGCAGCAGATCATGAAATTCTCAGTAGTCATGGAGTAGGGAAGTTGCCGGTATTCTACTCCCGTGTTTCGGTAAGCACGTAAAGCCATCGGTCTTACGCCTGACTTGTCTCTTGTCTTGTCGTATTCCTGTCCTGTCGGACTATGAGAGTGAGAGAATAGAGCATCTGTTTTTGTGCACACAATTGTGCACTGTAGTATCTCCTGCGTAGTTGGCTACTCGTGATGATCTGTCTAGCGATCTAGCTGCAATAGGTTGGCTACGATCACACCTGATAGTAAGTGATGCAGCCTAAGATGGAGGGCACTTGTCTAGGAGAAACCCATTTACTCTTAAATTCTAGGAATGACGATGGAATTCGGTTAGAGTGTTTATTACATACAATTAACGGAATTGGTTAATGAAGAACCTATCTTCTAATGGTCCCCTGAGATCACAAGAGGTGCATTTATAAATCATTCACACGTGCCTTAATATTGCGATATTTCACCACCACTGGTGAAGAAGGAGGGAACGGGGTGTTCAGGGGAGCGAGGGTGATGGGCACACGTGTTCGAATCAAATATTCAAGCGGAGGAGGCAGGGTTCATTAATATCCGATTGAGATCCATGGCACAATGCATCTTGTGTATTTTAACTATGGATTTTTCTCTTAACGGGTGTAAAATATGACCGCAAATTCATGTTTCTGAATCTGTCATGACTAAAGCTATTGGTTGGCATTTATGACGGTAAATAGTTGACTGACAAAATACACTCTTCGTCTGGTTTCTATATATATCCTATACCCACTCGTATTGTAATCAATAACATAATAATATGGATTTTTCTCTTAACGGGTACAAAATATGACCGCAAATTCATGTTTCTGAATCTGTCATGACTAAAGCTATTGGTTGGCATTTATGACGGTAAATAGTTGACTGACAAAATACACTCTTCGTCTGGTTTCTATACATATCCTATACCCACTCGTATTGTAATCAATAACATAATAATATGGATTTTTCTCTTAACGGGTACAAAATATGGCCGCAAATTCATGTTTCCGAATCTGTTATGCCCATACTGAAGCGATTGGTTGGCATTTATGACGGTAACATAGTTGACTGACAAAATGCACCCGTCGGGTTTCTATACTTATCCTATACTACCCACCTACTTGTATATGTAATCAATAACATAATATGGATTTTTCTCTTAACGGGTATAAAATATGCCCGCCAATTTATGTTTCCGATTCCGCCAAGTCCATACTGAATCGATCGACTGGTATTTGTATTTCAAGTACTAAGCGTAGCGGACTGATAAAGTAGTTCCTTTGTCTGGTCTCTAGAAAATGTACCTACCGTAATTAATAGATCATTTGTCTAGTTTCCAGGATAACTATTGTAATTAATAACATAATAATATTATTTCTGACCACTTTTATCAACAACGCTCACAAGTTCGATCCTTCACGTTAGGTTTCATTGACCAGGGGTTAGGTTAATTAAAAATCCAGCGGGAACACTTTGTTTTTCCGGGATTAAACCATCACATTTTTAAACCAACACAGCAAACTAGGTCCTCAACCCATGTAAAAGATTAGTCGATCCGCATGTTGCTCTGTTGCGGCGTGATTGAACAACAAACCAACAAACAAACTCGTTTTTGCATTTATATTATTAGTAAGATAGGATGAATTAATGAATGAATGATGACCCCCAACGCAAAAACGACGGGTGTTATAAGTTTGACGTATCTGTGTGTGTATGTCTGTTTGTGGCACCGTAGCGCTCAAACGGGTGAACTGATTCGAATGCGGTTTTTTTTGAAAGGTAGTTTAGTCGGAAGTGTTCTTAGCTTGTTTTTTGTTAGTTTGATGAAAATCGGTCCAAGATGGCCGCCGCCACAAAATGGCGGATTACATATTTTTTCACAACTCCCTCAATATGGGTATTAAATGAAAGGGCTTGACTAGTAGAATATCCACATCATATTATATTATTACATACACACACACACAAACTTTCGCCTTTATAATAATAGTGTGGTACATTCTCTGATGCACTTCACGAAGTGTATGACGCTAATATGGGAATGGGAGAATGGCGCAACATACAGGCATCACGCTATTATGGCGGTGCGATCGCAAACACGTGGATTGATTGAGCTACGCTCGAGCCCGACGAGCCTCGTCAATTTATAATGTGCTCGTATTTGATACGTGTACCGCCCTAGAATACCTCGTGCACCAAATTGGTACACGGATCAACAATTTAAGAACAGCAATGTTACCTACATATATCTATAGGGAAAATTAGGGTTTGACACGGTGCGGGTATCTTTTTCGGGTTCCGTAGCCAAAGGGCAAATGTCTATCTGTCTGACTGTCTGTTTGTCTGTCTTTCCGTGTCGGGTATCTAGCTCATAGAGGGATAATAAGTTTGGATCTTATTAGGTGTAGAATGTTAATCCAAATGCAAATATTGAACTAGAAATATAATTAAATAATTTGTCATTGGGGGTCAGAAAAAACACTTCACTAAGGGCATCGAAATGATACCCCTCTAAAAGCTTATAAATTACAGACACTAAAAAAAATTTAAAGACATTTTTAAAAAATTGCGCAAAAGAAAAACTTCTTGTATGCAATCTCCCCTGCAACAGCTTCGATTGCTTTGTGTTAAATATTGTAACAAATTATGTACCGGTGTCGATGTGTCTAGCCTGAGTCAACACCATAAAGATACCGACATAGTTTATAGAAGATCGTAGATACGGCACGTCACTACACTATGAGGTATTGACTGACTTTATGAGACGCACAATATCCAGAGAACCTCACTACCTATAATATATTATATTTCTAAAAAAAGTCTCCCCGCCACGTCTGTCTGTCTGTCTGTTTGAGATAAACCCAAAAATTACTGAACGGATTTTCATGCAGTTTTCACTCATAGACAGAGTGATTCATGAGAAAGGTTCAAGTGTATAATTTGTTAGGTTTTGTGTAAATTGGATGAAATATGACTATGATTGTTGAAAATGTTGGAAAAGTCACGCCGCTTGGGTGCATCCATCGAAAACGCTGCCTAATCTCTTTGAGATATAACAAATTACAAAACAATGTACCTATAACATGGTGGTATAGTAACGGGTAATTACACACATTAACTAGGTACATCATACATCAAGCGACGTTTTCTAATAAAAATGCTTTAATTAATTAATTAGCATTCAATTTAATTTGAGAGTTGTTATTGTTATGTCTAGACTAACTATGTACATAGTTTTTTTGCATAAAATTATAAAATTTCAAATTAAAAGCGTGTTGTTCTTTGCCACCGGCGTCTCGTGGTTAGCAAGGAATCTCTTTTGCCGATAGAGGGCGCTCTCAACTAAGTAATTTAATAATGTTGCCAGCTTAGAAAAATTCTATGGCTCTTTTATTTTCCTACGTGAGGTAAAATTGATAGCATGAATAAGTTTTGTTTGAGGCATCGTTGATTTTCGAATTTGTTATTTTACGAATTTTTTTCTATATAGGTAATTCTCGGACTACTGAATATCGATGTGTATTTTGCTTTTGAAATATTTTTATTACATATTATTAATGTAATTGATTTTTGTATACTTGTTTTTTGTTGTTTTTTTCGGCTTTCATCGATATTTTTTATGAGCATTATTTGTTAAGTAGACGAAAATAGCCTTTTACTTGAATATATTATGTATGTATATTCAAACATATTTTTTTTTTTAATTTAAGTTAAAACTACACGTAGTTAAAAAGTACATCAAAGTTTGCTACTTTGCACCCAGTAAAATCGTTGTAATAAACCGCCAAACCAGTAAACCGTAAAAAAAGGAATTTTCCGAAATTTTCTTGGACATGAATTGTTGGATATTATTAACTTCGCTGCCAAGAACCATGGGGTGAACTCGAGAAGTTATTATAATAATTCGTTAAACTGCAAAATTTGTAAAGTTAGAAAAATGTCTCAAAGTATTGCCATAAATTAAAAAGTATCCGGGGACAGGTGAGGTGCCCTTTCAGGCCCAGCGCACACCAAGAGCAGCGCAGAGCAGAGCATTTTCTGAGAACACTGAATAATTAACTTCATCATCATCATCATCATCATCATGATCAACCCATTATCGGCTCACTACAGAGCACGGGTCTCCTCTTAGAGTGAGAAGGGTTTTGGCCATAGTCTACCACGTTGGCCAAGCGGATTGGCAGACTTCACACGCCTTTGAGAACATTATGGAGAACTCTCAGGCATGCAGGTTTCATCACGATGTTTTCCTTCACCGTTAAAGCAAGTGATATTTTAAATACTTAAAACGCACAAAACTCCGAAAGGTTTCGTGGTGGTGGTGAGAAAGAGGTGCGTGCCCCGGGAACAAACCCACGACCTCCGATTAGAAGTTGGTCGTCGTAACTTTATGACTATTGACAAAGAATGCAAAATTGAATGTACTTCAAAACGCGACCATAAACCATTATGGTCATTTGTCGCATTTAGAAGTATATTCAATATTCCACTGTATGTTAATAGTTTTAAAGTTAATTATTCAGTGTTCTCAGAAAATGCTCTACTCTGCGGTGCTCTTGGTGTGCGCTGGGCTTTTCCCCGGTAATCACGATTCCGGTCAGGCGCGGATCGGGAAAGGTTTCGGTAAACGTAGAATATTTGGTTTGAGGGTGCTACTTAACTGTTGACTTATTGATGTTCCGACAAATTGGTTTTTGTTTTACTTGTTGGAGTATTATGAGGTTAACGTAATATTATAGTAACTCAAATCGGATAGCCAGTATTAAAATTAAAATATTTTCAGAATTATTTCTTAAAACTTAAAATTTTATACACTTTGATTTTTCGTGATAAAAATATGCATATTTTGTCAAGATCCGATCCGATTGTTATCTTCAATAATGACGGTCTCCCATACAAACTTTCATCCCCTATTTCAACCCCTTCACGCTTTTTTTTCACAGCAAAAGGTCGTTTTCCAAAGTCCAAATTTCATCAAAATCGGTTCAGTGGTTTAGTCGCGAAACAACTAAAAAACAATACGAGAATTTATACCTCCGTTGACATCTCGTGAGAAACGCATGCCAAGCGCGCTTTCTCCACCCTACTTACTTGAGCACAACAACCAGCACAAAGAACCGATTGCTTACTCCGAGCGATCATCTAATCAGAATTTCAGCTGAATTTCAGCCGGTTACGTAATTAAGCAATCAGGTTACCGCGCGCCTGTTTGTACCGCTTAGAACTTAACAAAGTAATTTACCCCTAAATACATAATTAAAACTTGTGGAGATTTGCTTTTAAGGCCGCTCTCTTCACGCGCTTTTCCATACAAACGTATTACGCCTATTATTCTAATATTTGTCGCAATAGGTCTAAAGTTAAGCCAGATATCAATTTATATTTCCATTACCTATGCCATAAAATAAAAATATTAGTAAAATTATATTTATTTTGAAAGTTATGACGCTTGAAAAATCACTATTTTTGGGCAAATTTTGGGGCAACTTCGTGCGTAAATAAACTATATAAGAAACTAGAAAATTGAAAAACGACCGAAATCTTATCATAGGTTACTTCATAATAATTACAAATGTCTTTAGTTCATGTAAAAAATTGCCAAATATTTGCTAAAATAAGCGAAATCCCAAACCTTGATTTGCATCTTTTTACTTTGCCGTTTTTCACTAAAAATCATGATATCTCAAGCAAAATTTATTTAATTAATTAATTAATTAATTATTTATGTATATATTTTTAGTACTCTTCTATACTGATGACGTCTCGCTCTCTAAATGCAGAAATCACTGTTTTAGACTCCACTCACCAACGATTTGTCGCGCCCATGGAGAGGGCTCTTAATGGTATCACAGATGATTGTCTCGGTTTATAGTAAAATGATTTCTTACATAAAAGAGTGTTTTTATTTAAATTGTATTTAAAATAAAAATTAAATTGTATTTAAATTAAAATAAAAGTATTGTGCTTAAAAATAACTCTTTGTCTCAAACCAAAATAATAAAAATAGCTAGCTTTTTACGGCCTTACAGTTTAACCGATTTTGATGAAAGGCACAGAGTTAGCTTACATCCCGGAGACGGACAAAGGCTACTTTTTATCCCGGAAAATGTAAGAGTTCCCACGGGATTCATCCGTTTGGAAAATTTGGTACAGAGGTAGCTTGCGTTCCGAAAATTGACATAGACAACTTTTATCCCAGAAAAACAAATATATAGTTCCCACAGGATTTTAAAAAACCTAAATCCACGAAGTCACAGGCATCATCTAGTATGATACATTTAGTTTATACATTTTGCCATGTATCGACGCGACTGCCTATAAAAGTAGCGAAATAAATATTCACATTCGAGAAGACGTCAGCGCAACAAGCAATCGCAGCCGGGAAAAACTTTGATCGGTTTTTTTGTATTTGCGCCCAGTTATATTAAAAAAGTTCGCAGCCAGTTGGGATAAGCTTTGACAGCCTACGGGGAGTTTTTTTATTGCGGGCCCTTCGAAAATTAAAGATGCAAATTCGTGAATTGAAACTCCTGAAGAAGTGACCTTAAAGGTTATAACTTTATATGAGGTATTTCCGAGACATATGGACTATCTTTTTCTACGATGTTTACGTAATACAGAATGCAGTCCAAAGTTCACCTTAATGCTCTGATTTGACTGATTTTTATTTCTTTTCATCTTGAGATCTTTTCAGCAATGGGCGTACCTACTCCATCCGTTTTGTGTCAAACTTGACTATCTATCATTTTGAAATTTAATTCTTCCGCGCGAATAATCGGTACCAAATTATGAATGTACAAGTGTTATAAAGTTACTAAAAGTTATGATTTTACGTGGGTTTTAATTACCCATTGAAAAATCACCACTTAGTTCCACAACTCATTTTGGCTAAAAACTTCTATGGCATGGTAGAACCACATCTTAGAAATATAGTAAATAATTATTCATACAAATAACGTTATAAAAACGAATGTTTCTTACGCCCATCGATGTAAAAGGATAAGCCTTTCTCATATAATTGCGTCTACGAAAATGCGCCCGAATAGTTCCTTCGCGACACGCTTTGACGCCGATAACCTGTGAGGTCGGACCAATCACGTTCAAGGATAAGCAAATAAATTAAAATTTTATGTTTCGTAAGCCACTCCCCTTTAACCAGAACAAAGTATGAATGGACTGGCATTAGTACATTTATTGTAAAATTTTTATTTTAATTCAATTGCAGTTAGTGAGCTCCAGTACCTACTTCTTTTGAAGATTTCGACATTGGTATACTTAATACTTATTATTTAAAAAAAAATAGTCTTTTATATGCGGATAACAAGTATAAATTAAAAATTAAGAAAACCCCTGACATTGGCCATTTTGTGGTGGTGGCCATCTTGGATTTACATAGTGCTATTCTACTATTCAACCCCTTTCATTTGATACCCATATTGAGGGAGTTGTGAAAAATATGTAATCCGCCATTTTGTGGCAGCGGCCATCTTGGACTGATTTTCATCGAACATAGCTAAGAACACTTCCGACTAATTCACCTTTCAAAGAAAAAAAGCCGCATTCAAATCGGTTCACCCGCTTGAGCGCTACGGTGGAACAGACAGACAGACACACACACACACACACACAGACACGTCAAACTTATAACCCTCCGTTGTTATTGCGTCGGGGGTAAAAAAGTTTTACTTCAAAAAATATACATTATCGACTCCATTCTTTCTAAAACTGAAATTATACGTAATTTTTGAAGAACATTGTTAATTTTCAAAAATTTTAAAAATACACAGCTTATGCGCTGAATTAAATGAGGAAACGATATACTTACACGTGAAATGTAATTTCGTCTCTTTTTTGATGTATTTCAGAACGTTTTTTGCAAGATTTAACCACACAGGACATCATTTTTTCCGAGCAAGAAACACGTGCGATACGTCGAAGCGACGGCGGCCGACTGTAAACCAAGATACTCGACTTTTTCAAATTCGAGTATGTTTGTGAGTGGCGTTTTTTTTGCTCGAAGGGCCTATCCTTCTACATCGATGCTTACGCCTAAACAGCTCGACCGATTTTTGGCATTGACTCGAAATTTGGCAAGGCCTGTCTTAATCGATGCATTAACGATCCTCACAGTAAACCGTCCCAAGATCAGCACACAATTCACATTTGCTTCAGAATAGTGAGCGAGGTCATTTCATTAAACGCTGTCTCGACGAGACCCAGCGGTTTGCGGAACCGTAAAATATTTCCCTGTGCAGGCCACAGTAAAAGAGAGCTCGTGATAATAAATTAAAAAAAAATTAACAAAAGAATGAAATAGTAATTTTACAGCAAAGCAAAGCCCTGCATTTAGAGACGGGAGGCAATATTTCACAACAATGGAGTCCCGTAATCAAGTGCTCGGGTTATTTAAGCGGGTATCACGCATCGCCTATTCACTATGAGACTTCTGAGGGGAAAAAACGGACGCACAGAACCAGCCTGAGCCCCCAAAATCAATATTTCGGTCTGAGCTGGTAGATTTGTTTTTCTTTGCGACCAGACGGGTGCTGAAACCGATTAGTGGTCTTGTAAAAAAATTTTATAATGGTCATTAACCGTCTGGAAGCTAAGCGGTTACTATTTTTTATGAAGAGGTATGTGGTATACATACCTCTTCATAAAAAATAGTAACCTGATATATTATCTCCTAAGATAGGCTCCTAGGTCTATCTTCTCTAAATAAAAAGGAAAAGGTAACTGACTGACTGACTGATCTATCAACGTACAGCTCAAACCAATGGACGAGTTTGCTGTGGACTCTTATTTATCATTAACGGAATTGACTAGTATAAAACCTGACTGATAATAGAATATTATAATCTAACTAGTTGATGCCCCTGACTTCATCCTCGTGGATTCATATAAATCATACAAATTTTCAACCCCTATTTAACCCACTTACGGGATGAATTTTCAAAAACCCTTTTTTTAGCGGATGCTTATGTGACAATAGCTCTCTACATCCTGATCCGTGGTTTGAGCTGTGCGTTAATAGATCAATCAGTCAGTCAATCAGTCACCTTTTCCATATATTTAGATTAAGACCCATTATATCTACCTGAATTTTAGTGAATCTTAGTTCGTTAAAGTTTTTTAACGAACACCAATGAAATTTCTCGGGATATATTTCGTCCGAGATAATACTACGGGAGGTCAAGGTTCAATTTAAAAAGTCATTTTATACCGACTGGAAATTTTAACAACAATAGTTTAGACCTAACCCATCACAGCTCCGAACTTCAGCTGCCGCACCAGTGGCGGAGTTAAGAGTGAGAGCATGTGAAAGTGCTTGAAAATCAAAGCGCTCCGAGTGATTTTATCCCGGACCAAAATAGTCTTAAATCATTGTTTCAATCATTTTTGATACAGAAACAATATTCAGCTGCAGCGCCGAGGGTGGGTTATACTTCCGCTACGCGCCTGAAGTGCATTAAAATTTTGAAAAAAAAAGTTATTTTATACCTTATGAAATTTATGCAGCAGAATTTTCACACTTTTAAAATAATAAAAAAAATCTTCAGCTGCACTGAAGGTGGGGGAAAGACCTTCAGTCAGCGTGATAAACATTTTGCGCGCTCAGTGCATTTAGCCTAGTAAATCTAGGAAAAACATCCTATAGTTTTAAAAATTAGCCAAATGTATTCTTTGGGCCTTCTTCTTGAATATATCCGAAAACCCCATATGGGGGGTGCGTAACCAGCCGCCATTTTTAATTTTGTCCCTTTTTTCGGTTTTTTTCTCATATCACGAAAATCTCTACAAATAGCATTATAATTACTTCTGACAAAAGTTTTAATATACAATTTGCCACAAATTTGGTCTCTTGCATTTTTACTCTAAGTTTATTACTTTAGGAGATATTGGGTGTTTAAGGGTATTTTAGGTCCCTTTTTCGTTTTTTTTGCTCATATCTCGAAAATCTCTACGAATAGCATTATAATTACTTCTGATGAAAGTTTTTGTATAAAATTTTCTACAAATATGGTTCCATGCAGTTTTACTCTAACTTTATTACTTTAAGAGATATAGGGTGTTGAAGTTAATATTTGAGGCCCTTTTTTGGTTTTTTGCTCATATCTCCGAAATCTCTATGAATAGCATTATAATTACTTTAAAAAAAAGTTTTAACATAAAATTTTGTACAAATTTGGTCATGCTCATTTTTACGCTAAGCTTACTACTTTAGGAGTTATAGGGTGTTTAAATTAATATTTGAGGTCCCTTTTTCAGTTTTTTGCTCATATCTCGAAAATTTCTACAAATAGCATTATAATTACTTCAGACAAAAGTTTAAGCATAAAATTTTCTACAAATTTGGTTTTGTTTATTTTACGCTAAGCTTTTTACTTTAGGAGCTACAGAGTGTTAAATTTAACAGGGAGATAAAATAGTATAGATTAACCATCAGACATTCGCCATTTTGTGGCGGCGGCTATTTTGGACCGATTTTCATCAAACATAGCTAAGAACACTTCCGACTAATTCACCTTTTTAACAAAAAAAAACCGCAATGCGGTTTTTTTGTTTGAAATGCATAAAAATGAACAGGACCAAATTTGTAGAAAATTTCATATTCAAACTTTTGTCCGAAGTAATTATAATGCTATATGTAGAGATTTTCGAGATATGAGCAAAAAACTGAAAAAGGGACCTCAAATATTAACTTAAACACCCTATAACTCCTAAAGTAGTAAGCTTAGCGTAAAAATGACCATGACCAAATTTGTACAAAATTTTATGTTAAAACTTTTTTTAGAAGTAATTATAATGCTATTCATAGAAATTTTCGAGATATGAGCAAAAACCCAAAAAAGGGCCTCAAATATTAACTTCAACACCCTATATCTCTTAAAGTAATAAAGTTAGAGTAAAACTGCATGGAACCATATTTGTAGAAAATTTTATACAAAAACTTTCGTCAGAAGTAATTATAATGCTATTCGTAGAGATTTTCGAGATATGAGCAAAAAAAACGAAAAAGGGACCTAAAATACCCTTAAACACCCAATATCTCCTAAAGTAATAAACTTAGAGTAAAAATGCAAGAGACCAAATTTGTGGCAAATTGTATATTAAAACTTTTGTCAGAAGTAATTATAATGCTATTTGTAGAGATTTTCGTGATATGAGAAAAAAACCGAAAAAAGGGACAAAATTAAAAATGGCGGCTGGTTACGCACCCCCCATATGGGGTTTTCGGATATATTCAAGAGGAAGGCCCAAAGAATACATTTGGCCAATTTTTAAAACTATAGGATGTTTTTCCTAGATTTACTAGGCTAAATGCACTGAGCGCGCAAAATGTTTATCACGCTGACTGAAGGTCTTTCCCCCACCTTCAGTGCAGCTGAAGATTTTCTTTATTATTTTAAAAGTGTGAAAATTCTGCTGCATAAATTTCATAAGGTATAAAATAACTTTTTTTTTCAAAATTTTAATGCACTTCAGGCGCGTAGCGGAAGTATAACCCACCCTCGGCGCTGCAGCTGAATATTGTTTCTGTATCAAAAATGATTGAAACAATGATTTAAGACTATTTTGGTCCGGGATAAAATCACTCGGAGCGCTTTGATTTTCAAGCACTTTCACATGCTCTCACTCTTAACTCCACCACTGGTGCGGCAGCTGAAGTTCGGAGCTGTGATGGGTTAGGTCTAAACTATTGTTGTTAAAATTTCCAGTCGGTATAAAATGACTTTTTAAATTGAACCTTGACCTCCCGTAGTATAAAGTAATAAGTTCTGAAGCGACGCCATTACGCTGAGCGTATTATGCGGAGCCGCCTGTTAATTACCTTATTTCGCTTAATCTATCTTCATTTGCAAATGAACGCATAATGTTCGTCTTTTACTCCAGTTCTGTTATTTCGGGGCAGGGAAAGCAATATTGAGGTGAAGTAGGAACAGATAATTTAACATGTAACGTTCGTGCTGAATTTTTTGTTTCTAATATTATTATTTTTTCCACTGGGATTACTACGCATACATACTTAATATGCATAGATACATTCTATTATCACTTGACCCGTTTAATTAAAAACTATCATACTATTTTCAACCATCGAACTTATCCGCAAAAAACTTCTCTGAACTTAAAGTTATTCCGTGGAACTTAATAGAAATAGTTCCATAATCAAAATATTTTTCGAAGAGAGCTTTAGTGTAACATATTCGAATTGAATCTACCCTAAGTATATTAAAATTAAAAGTAAGTAGTAAGCGCGTAGGTATCGCTGTTAGTATACATGTATGTACATTGTACATACATATATATGGTAATCATTGTAGGCACTTATGGCTACGGCAAACATGTGTTCAGTAGAATCATTAGTTATAATTAAGTTTATAATTTCCCCTTAAAGGCATGGTATTCTCTATCATCAGGCCACGTTTCAGCCCATTAATTTTCCCATTATTAAGCCGTGAAACTTCATAATTATTATGGTATCATGCGGTTTTACTCACATGCCGCCAGCTGTAGTGTGCTGGTTAATATTATACTTTAAAATGGTTTTTATTCCCTTTTAAACTTTATCAAATTGATGTATTTACTTTTATTTACTTTTATCTAACAGTAAGAGACAATTATAGTAAGCAAAGCTTTTGAAAGTTCTTCTATTTAAAACACATATAATTTTAACAAAAATTCAATGTTACATTAAAATTTATATTATTCAGTGTCCATGATCTAATTTTTTTTTACGAATTATCTACCTCTATTATCAATGATTCTTTTTGAATAAAATATTAATTCAAAACTAAAGAAAACGTTGTTCCGTATGCTACCCATAGGTATCTACTGTCCTTAATCATACTTCCACGTCCATACAATATTATAAATTCAATAGTATGTTTTCTTTATATCTATTTACCTTAATTGTTTTGGATGAAGCCACCAAAGTATCTTGAAATCTGAAAACCTGAGATTCCTTTAACTAAACCTTAATCCACGAACTTACGTAAAGACGGACAACAAGTGATCACATGAGAGTTCCGTTTCATACATTAGTTACTTGAGGTATCAATATATATGAGACACAAACCCTTTTTATGGGCAATAATATAAACTAAACATCCACCAATAAAATTCAACACAAAACATGCAGCCGATTCCTTTAAACAGCCAAATAACTTCCCCCTAATCTTAATATCAAAGAATTCACAAACAATTTATGCCGGCCGGGGGCATGTTGCAACATAGTTACAGCCCTTAGTGAATAAATGACGAGTCAACATGGCAGCCCGGGGCGGCAATTTCTTACGAGTAACCCCAAGCGCGGTCCCTCAAGACGAAGTCCTGGACAAACATTTTAATGTCTGAGGTCTGCGAGGCGACGGTATAACTGACAAGTGCATGTCGAAATATCTTTACGCAAATAAAGAGTAAAGGGGTGTCAAAGTTTAAACACAAACATTTATGTATCTTATATGTATGTGAGTTATCTTACGGCTGTTCACACATCGACGTTTTCTGGATGGTTTAGGATGAATCGTTTTAATTCTCCAATGAAAATATTCACACATAGAAAGAAAGAAAGTAGAAAGAAGAAAAAAATAAGACGAAAGAAGAAGGAAGAATGAAGAAATATAGAAAGAAAGTAAGAGGTTACGATGTTCACGATGCAATCTTGTTTTTATTCGGAACAGGGTGTTCAGGAGAAGAGTGACCTATGTGAGCTGGTGAGCTCACAGGTAGGGTAGTAGGTAGTGAAATGAAAGGCTAGGGTCGTGGATCGAAGCCTTTAATGTCTTCTCCACCGCTCCACACCGTTTACAATAGGAAGGAGAAATGGTCACCGGCCTGAGAATGGAACGCTGCTGGCTGTAGGGCTACGGTCTCCCGCCCAGGTGAGAATCCTGCACGACCCAGCGGTCGCCGCGAGGAAGTCGGCGGTACCGGCGGTGCTCTGACCCAGCGTCTCGTCCAGCTGCTTTCAGGCGGCGGACCCAGCCGTAGGCGGCTTTTAAGAGTAGGTCTTCCACAGAACGATCTTGAAAACAGATCTTCAGAAACGATCTTGAAAACTGTCCTCAGAAGCTATCCTCAGAAGCTATCCTCAGAAGCTATCCTCCGAAGATATCCACAGAAGAGATCCACAGAAGCTATCCTCAGAAGCTATCCTCCGAAGCTATCCTCCGAAGATATCCACAGAACCCCAGCGGGTTTTGTATCCGATTTAGATTGAAGCACTAGTTTTAAGATTCGCCAATTTTTAGTTACAATTTGCCAATATGTACGTATGAGACAAGGTGTCCGTTTGAATTCGATTTTAAATTTTCCTAGCGAGACCGTTCGTATGTGTTCGGCTCAAGCGATCGTCTCAATGTCAGTGAATGACGACACGCGACACCGCGTCGCGGCGCCCCCGCGTCCCGACGCCCCGCGCCGCGAAAACGAGTTCTCACTACAGCATCGAGTCATAAGTAGGTACGAGGTAAATGCCGCGCCGTGCGCCTTTTTCAAATAATTAGCAAAAGTTAACGTACAACGTTACAGCACCCCGCCAGAAAACGTAGGATTTTTCGTACCTGATACAAAAATCCGACTAACTCCACTCTTCGAGAACACTGTCTTCACATTCGTACTTCTACATTCGCACTTTCATACCTCTCTTTTAGACTTCCTCTTTCATACTGTCTTATAGTCCGTAGTAGTTAGGACATAAGACCCTAGCACTAAGAGTAAATATTATTTAATATAGTAATTTTTTACTCAAAACAGCGATTCAATGAATATTGTACATATACATAGCTGTAAATATTCGCACGAAAAGTAAGTTGATGGTGATAATAAAATACGCGGGTAGGTACTTTGTTGTTACGTTAGTAATATAAGTTAGGGAATATTGAGTTAATTTTTAAGTTCGGTGTGAGATTAGGGTATTGAGAAATTTATTAGTTTAATTATTAATGTACTTAGTTAGACATATTGTAGATAAATAATATAGGTAGATATATGTTTTAAATAATTGTAAAAATATAATAATTAATTAATTAAATTGTATTATATGTAGATATATTATGTAGGTATCCTTAATTCTAATATTTTAATTGACTTTTAAATGATTTGATGTCTTTGATATGCCAAGTACCAAGATCTTGACCGTTCATATCTTGTAACTTGTAGACTAGAGGAGATAATTTAGAAATTATGCGACATTTAACGAACTTAGGAGCGAGTTTTTTACTGAAGTAACGATCTTTATCGCTTTGAACATAATTTCGTTTCCACACGATGTCGTTAACTTGAAACTCAGTATGTTTCCTACGTAAGTTATACTGTTTAGTATTTTTAGCGTGAGCCTGCCATAATGACTTTTGTACCTCATTAAATATATTAGCTAGATGACCTATATTTTCACAGTATACATCTCTAGGGAGAAATAAAATTTCATCATCTTTATTCGATTCTAGGTAGTGGGAACCGCAAGGAACTAGTTCTCTGCCATAGACTAAGAAATTAGGGGTATAGCCCGTAGTTTCGTTCACTGAGCTATTTATAGCGAACTGAATTTTAGTTAGTTTACTGTCCCACGATCTATGATCGTTTTCAATGAATGATGCTATGCTTGTTATAACCGTTTTGTTGTATCGTTCCACGGTGTTAATTTGTGGTGTGTATTTAGGTGTAAAGTGGATGTTTGGAATTTTGTATTTATTGAAAAACGAGTTAAGTTCTTTACTACTAAAATGAGATGCATTATCTAGAATAACGGTCTGTGGGATTCCGTGTACTAAGAAAACATTATCTTCTAGTATTCGGATAACGGATTCTGAAGTTGCACGCCTTACCGGAAATAACATAGTGTACTTAGAAAAACAACATACCACTACTAATAGATAACTATGCTGCTTTCTACTAGTCGGCAATGGACCCATGAAGTCTATAGAAATCATCTGGAAAGGACGAGATACTTGTTTAGGTCTACCCATTTTACCTAGCGTACCATGAGTAGATTGCTTGTAGGATAGACAGGTGTCGCAACTGGAGACAAAGTTAACTACGTCAGCGTACATACCTGGCCAATAGAATCGGAGTGCCAAGCGCTTATAGGTCTTGAATATACCGAAATGTCCGGCGGTAGGTTCAGAGTGCGACTGGGTAAGTATTCGTTCGCGTCGTTCCCTAGGAATTACCTCCTTCCATTCAAATTCTTTATGTAGTACGCATTTAGCTTGCATAAAACGGTAAAGACGTTTATTTTTAACAGTATAGTTAGGGAATGAAGTAGGAGAATTTTGACATCCATGATAGATATTTAGATACCACGGGTCCGAGCTATTAGCGCCATCTAGCGATGTATCGTCCGTGTCTATAGCTAATATAGGACATGCGCGAGAAAGAGCGTCGGGTATAACATTATCAGAACCGCGACGGTGTTTTATAATGAAGTTGAAGCAAGATAGTCTAACTCCCCAACGAGCAAGGCGACCGGTTGGATTATTCAAGTTCAAGAACCATTTGAGAGCTGAGTGATCGGTATACACAGTAAACTGTTGACCATTGTCGAGATAGCATCTCCAATGTTCTAGAGCTACCAGGACAGCAAGCGCCTCCCGTTCGGTAATGCTATAGTTCCGTTCAGGGGCTGTTAGTGATTTGCTCATGTAAGCTATAGGGTGTTCGGTGCCATTTTTAGTTTGCGTTAGTAGCGCGCCTACACCGTAGTTACTAGCGTCGGTATGCACTTCGAACGGTAAAGTGTAGTCGGGACAAGATAGAATAGGGGCGGAAATTAAGCATTCCTTTAGCTTATTAAAAGATTCGTCAGCTTCCCTAGACCAAATAAAAGTTTTAGACTTTTTACTAGACGAAGTAAGTTGATTTAACGGCGCAGCAATTGTACTAAAGTTCGGTACAAATCTCCGATACCAAGATGCAGTGCCGATAAATCTTTTCACTTCTTTCTTGTTAGTGGGGGTAGGAAAATTGAGAATCGCGTCAACTTTTCCAGGATCGACATGCAATCCTTTAGAGTTGACTACGTACCCTAGGTATTTGAGTTCGTCACGGATGAAAACTGATTTTGACAAATTTATACGCAGATTAGCCATCAATAGCTTTTTATATACTTTAATTAATAAGGAAATATGAGAGTCGAAATCAGGAGAAACTATAATTATATCGTCAACAAAAACGAATACAGAATTTTCAAATTCCGGCCCGTAGAATAATAAATCGACTAGTCGTTGTTGTGTTGCCGGCGCGTTCGTTAATCCGAATGGCATCGTAACGAAACGGTAGGTACCGCGACCAGGAATGTAGAATGCAGTTTTATCGCGATCTTCTTCGGTGATAGGTATTTGCCAGAAGGCTTTAGATAAGTCAATACTAGATAGATATTTAGCATTTTTTAGATTATCTAAGATTTCTGAGACGTACGGCAATCTATACGCGTCTTTACGAGTTACAGCGTTCAATTTGCGGCTGTCTAAACAGAACCTGAGTTTACCGTCCTTTTTGGGCGTTAGCAACACCGGTGAGGACCAAGGGCTTTCGCATCGTTCGACGACTCCTAGTTGTAGCATTTGATCTAACTCCTCACATAAGATACGCTGTTTGTCAGGTGACATTCGGTAGTAGCGCTGTCTGATAGGTGGTGAGTCACCAGTGTCTATGTGATGAGTGATCAAGTGAGTACGACCTAGACCAAGTTTCTCAGCGGAAATATTCTGGAATTGCTCCATAATATTATCCATAGTAGTACGTTGCGCGTCGCTTAAGTCGCTATAGGAACGCAACAGACCGTTAGTCTCATTCACACTCGAAACCTGTAGTTCGGAATCGTTAGATAGCTGTATTGATTTCGAAAACTGAGGAAAAATCTTAAATTTAGTCCAGAAATCGATACCTAGTATTAAAGAATTCGTAACGGATGGTATGACGTAAGCTTTCAAGACATGAAATTGATTTTCAAATTTTGTAGGTAGATTGATATAGCCAATAGAATTCAAGTTTTGTCCACCCGCAGCGATAAATAATTTAGAGTTATCATTAGGTAACAGAGTTAGTCCCATTTTTAATAATTTTTCATGAGAGTTTTGGCCTAAAATAGTCACAGCTGAACCAGAATCTAATAAACCACGTAGGGAGATGTCACCTACGCATATAGTTGCGTAAGGACGTATGTCATTATTAGGTTTTTTATCCAAGATTGATGCAATTGAGTAGCTAGAAAAAAATATATTAATGTTAGTTAACCACTCCTTCCATTCTTGTACATTAAAGTTTTTATGTTCGCGAGTAGGTATAGCACGAGAATTGCAGCAATCTTGCGATATTAGTTTTTTGTATTAGTATTAGTGTTAGGTTTACGTTTAGATTGACAATCAGGACAGTCAGGAAATTTAACCTCCCGTTTCCCGCATTTAAAACAAATAGGAAAACGTTCCTCTTCGCATTGACTCAACGAGTGTTGGTTTGTCCGGCAGCGAGGGCAAGATAACCGAGGATGAGAGACTCGTTCGACAGCATTGACCGATTTTGATTGAGTTGTATTTACATTTTTAGGTGGTTCGTATTTTTTCGTGTAGTGTTTTGAAAAATGTGGTTTATTTGTATAAGAGTTTTTATTTTGATGAAAGTTAGTATTATAGTTTTTATTTTGATAAAAATTAGAATTAAAGTTTTTATTTTGATGAAAAGCTAGGTCAGGAGCTAATGTATTAGGCGTAACGCGCGGTGGTTCCCTATACTGAGATGTTAGGCTTTGCACACTTTCATAGTTCCTACATAAGGTACGCAGACTTTCGACTGAGTTTATACTAGTAGGGTTAGTAGCAAGAACGTTCGCGTAACAGGGACGGATATTGTGAAGCAAAATGTCTAGTTTTTCCTGTTCCGACAAAGGTTTGTTTAATCTAGAAAAATAATCAGCCATTATAGAAAAATATATGACTACGTTTTCCGAATCCCCCTGTGTACGGTTACGAATCTCAGCCAATAGTCTGTAATCGTAGTCAGATTTACTAAAGTCATTAAGCAGTAGTTTTGTTAGTTCACCCCAAGTTTTAACTGAATCACGTACACTGCGGTGCCAATGTTTAGCATTGCCGGTGAACAATAATGGAGCTTGAGCTAATAAGCGATCAGCAGTAATATTTTTAATTGATGCGTAATCTTTCACGTCGTTAAGAAAAGCACGAACGCAAGAACTACCATCAAACTTAGGCCTAATGCGTTCGAGTTGATGATCACAGTTTATTACCGTAGTTGGTAACGAAGTGCCCTCGAAGAAAGGCTGGCTTACGTTAGATGTACTAGGCGTAGGAGTACTGGGACGCTGTACGGTAGATAAGCGATTGTATAACGCATTAAAATCTTTATTTACCGACCTCACGGCAACATTAGAGTCCGCGGCGTCGATGCGTTTTAATCTATGATAGATGTGATAGCACAAAGCGCGCGCGCGTTCGTATAGGCTAGCATCATACTTCTCCTCGAGCTGTTTAACACGGGTAGCGAGTTCTTTCATCGAATTAACGGCACCCGCGAGATCGTCGTTAAAGTCTAGACCTGACTCCAAAATATCGGTACTCGGAAGCGATGGTGTTAATTTAGCGATTTGTTTTTTAAGCTCGATAACAGTAGTAGCTGGTTCTACACCTCGTATTAAAACCTCATACGTAAGTTCGTTTTTGTTTAGCAGAAAATATTTAATGGCGTGAGTTCCCATATTTAGAAAATAAAAAAAATTAAGCAAAAGCGCAACAAAAAATAAAATCAACAGCAGGTAGGTACAAGATTAATCAACTATGTATGAAATGAAATGCTAATAAATGATAAGTAATGAATAAAAATGATATGAATGAATGAAATTATGAATGCAAAATGATACTAGCAAAATTAAGTTAGCGTAAACTATTCTTTACAATGTCCCTACGTACGACTCGGTGATGATAATATGCAGGTAGGTATAGCACTGTTAGATGAAGATTAATGAGCGAATGAAATAATGACTCAATTCGAGATAAATGTGCACAATCAAGTTAGTTACGAACTGTTACGTAATTTTACAATTTAATTACAATAACATGAGTTTAAATATATAGTAGCATCGAAGTTAACAAGTTACACAAAGAAAAATTTTGTAGGTAGTTGAATATTTTTTCTTAGAATTCAGTTAAATGTACATGTACGTAACAGTTTATAATTAAAAGCAATTACAAAACAAAAGAAAAATAGCTAATGCATTAATGTTCTCAGAGCTAGCTGTAAAATAATATAATAAATTAATAGGTAGGTACGTACCAGTTCGTCGATGTTACAACACCTCGTCGTTTACACGGTTGAAAGTGGCGATGCAGAGGCTGTAGTGCTATGAGAGAAAAACAGTGTGGATTGGTGGATGAAGAACCACGAGAAGGGCGCCACTGTGAGCTGGTGAGCTCACAGGTAGGGTAGTAGGTAGTGAAATGAAAGGCTAGGGTCGTGGATCGAAGCCTTTAATGTCTTCTCCACCGCTCCACACCGTTTACAATAGGAAGGAGAAATGGTCACCGGCCTGAGAATGGAACGCTGCTGGCTGTAGGGCTACGGTCTCCCGCCCAGGTGAGAATCCTGCACGACCCAGCGGTCGCCGCGAGGAAGTCGGCGGTACCGGCGGTGCTCTGACCCAGCGTCTCGTCCAGCTGCTTTCAGGCGGCGGACCCAGCCGTAGGCGGCTTTTAAGAGTAGGTCTTCCACAGAACGATCTTGAAAACAGATCTTCAGAAACGATCTTGAAAACTGTCCTCAGAAGCTATCCTCAGAAGCTATCCTCAGAAGCTATCCTCCGAAGATATCCACAGAAGAGATCCACAGAAGCTATCCTCAGAAGCTATCCTCCGAAGCTATCCTCCGAAGATATCCACAGAACCCCAGCGGGTTTTGTATCCGATTTAGATTGAAGCACTAGTTTTAAGATTCGCCAATTTTTAGTTACAATTTGCCAATATGTACGTATGAGACAAGGTGTCCGTTTGAATTCGATTTTAAATTTTCCTAGCGAGACCGTTCGTATGTGTTCGGCTCAAGCGATCGTCTCAATGTCAGTGAATGACGACACGCGACACCGCGTCGCGGCGCCCCCGCGTCCCGACGCCCCGCGCCGCGAAAACGAGTTCTCACTACAGCATCGAGTCATAAGTAGGTACGAGGTAAATGCCGCGCCGTGCGCCTTTTTCAAATAATTAGCAAAAGTTAACGTACAACGTTACACCTACTATATATTTCGGACACATAACACACCTACAGACAGACATACAACCAGCAGAAGGCCTCATTAATTGTAGGCCTCCGTTTTGCCCTTTGGGTATGATCCTTGAAAATTATTCATATTTTTAATATATATTTTTATTTTTAATAACAAATCGTTAATGTCGGGATCTAAGCAGGCCATTGAGGTGAATAATGTTACCCTTAATAAATAGCTGTGAATACATGGTTGAGGACTGGTATTTTTTTCAGATTCTGGCTGCGAATCGATATTTACTCTGTTTGTTACTATGGAAATGATATATTTCTAAATGTTATATATTTTTTAAACATAGTGTTCGAGATACATATTTTGAAGTAAAGTGTAATATTCCGGCAATAAAAAATAAATAGTTTTCCCTATTAATGAAATAATCCGAAACCGTTGATTCCACCCTTATAATATAAGGGTGGAAACAACGGTTTCATCTAAAATATCTGGCATCTTACAGCTATGGACACAATCTCAAAGGAACAGCAAAACTCTGCTCACGTTCCCAGCTGTAACGTGATGCAAATTTCAGTATCCACTCGCGAGCACGAGTCGTGCGGGAAAAGGGTGCATTTTATTATAACTGCACCCCGGTTAGTCATGCACTTCGGTGAAATTCGGTATGACGCGATGTCCGAATTAATTTGACACGTCAGTGTGGTTTGGTGTTCTTACCATAATCACAGCCTTAATGTCGAATTTCCACTGGCAACTTACCCCCGACACATCTTTATGTTCATTTTTTTTTTAATACCATTTTTCTTTATTGGATAATACCCATACAAGTCGGATAGCGACTGCATATAGATTGGTGACGGTTTAGACCGGCCCATCACCACTACCGGTTTCCCGTGTAGCAAGGACTTCCCAAAATCATCATCAATCATCATGCAAGTGGATCTTCTTCTAAAACAAAACCAACACTATACGTAAGATATGTAGTAAGTAGTAAGAGTGCAGGCGATACCGAATGACAATTATAGGTGGGAGGAGAGAGTATCGTTTATTTACGCAGAAATAGTTAGTCATCTTCATCCTAATAAAATTATCAACCCATTACCGGCCCACTACAGGGCATGGGTCTCCACTTAGATTGAAATAGATTTAGGCCTTAGTCCTGTATAATTATACCTACTAATTTGATAGTAATAAAGTCTTGAGTAGTAATACTAAACATTAGATAGTAATTATTTACTGTCTTAAAGTTAAGGACTTCACTAAGCAAACTATAATATTCTTAAACACGAGTGTAGAATCAATCATAGTCCCATCATCAAAGTAACTCTACGTTTTTGATCCTGGGCCCTGGCGCGATTGAGTCTCTGATCTGAATACGTTATAATGCAATCACACGGTTTTATTGGAGACTCCCACCCCCTAACCTCCCCCCCTCTCCCCCTCCCCCCCTAAAACTATGCGAATTAATGAGATTCTTCTACAATGCGGAAATGGTCTCTAAGAATATTGGCTGCGTCTGGATCCATATGTAGGTAAGTAGACGATTGACGAGCTTTATAAGCCTTCGCCCAGGGCGTCTTTTAGTAGCGATACAGTCAAGCGACTGCATTGTTTTAAAATAGTCGCGCGTATCTGGAACGCATGACTGCAATGCGATCGGTTGTCGCATTCGCAACGCGCAACAGAAGAGATGTCGCATTGTATCAATCCAGCATCGCTTCTGAATCGATGCAGACGCGCGACTTTTCGGCTTACAATGGGGGAAAAGAAGAGGCAATACTTACTAATTTTATTATGAAGTGCATTATTAGTTTTTTAAATTTTACGTAATGACCATGACATAATTTACCCTGGAAGAGATATGGCAACTTTTAGGAAACATATCTATATATAAAAATCAATGCCTGCACTTTTCGTTGTAATTTTATAACTCAAGAACGGGCTCACCTTTTTTTTTTTTTGTTTCTTTGACGTGGTGGAAACCTTTTATAGGTACCCCCATTCTGCGGCCGAATGCGGAAGAACGAAGGTTATGTGGGACTCCAACCAGGTATACCCACTAAAACCAACACGGCATGACCCTCATGCTGCTGGACGCCTGGGGAACCCGAAGTATGCATCCCAGGACCCCAGGTGTCCGGCAGCCGCCCCAGCTGGGGCTCCCGCTCGCCTCTGGGCTGTCCCTCCAGAGGCTCGCGCCCTCCCGTAATTTTTAACGAGGTTTTCTTCCTCCCGCGATGGGCATCGCTGCCCCCCGCCCCGGGGTGACTCACCCCCAGTTTCAATCACAGTGCCCTCTGCTAATCAGAGAGACACGCGGAGAAACTTCCCTCCGCCAGGTCATTGGCCATGGCTAACAATATCCCCGTAGAAAATTATTAACCATGTTACCGGAGCGCACCGGACCGAATACTGCTCTTCCCCTCGAGGGGAAGAGCAGTATTCACATATAAACATTCAAGAGGACCAGCAGCACCCAGGCACACTTGGAGGTTACCTGGCTAGCACCCCGAGAACGGGCTCACCTATCCAAACCAAATGTTTAGGCTTTGTTTGGACTATATAGTAGATGGTTTATGTGAAGTTTGCACAAAATCGGTCGAGCGGTCCTTCATTTATCACATGTACATGTACTGGGTAGGTACAGGTAACTTATCGGGTCTACGGTAGGTGGCGCTGATGTCGTTATGTCACCGGGCAGGATAACGTCTGCCAGGTCCGCTAGTTATGTATAGTTAGTAACCTCTGATCAGTAGGTACAAAGGTATTGTTGATTCAATAATCTGCATTGATCCTGCGTTGTATGCAGCAGTGCATCAATTCTGCGTCGCGATTCGCGACCATATCGCGGTAGTAGCGACACAGCATTGGGGCTAAATGGGTGATCATATACGGGCTAGCGACATCATCGGTACTATATCCAAGGCCTTTTCGCGACTGCATAACTATTGAATCGCAAAAAGTCGCGGTAAGCGAAGGCCCTGTATGCTAAGTCTCAGTTTGAATACCTCCAAACTTTACCAAATACTTTAAATTTATTGAAAAACTGTAATATGTAATGCAAAATGAACCCAAAGACTCAATAAAAGTCGTAATTTAATACTTCATATATTTATTTTACAACATTTCTGCTTGAGGCGCTGGCTGTAAACGAATGGAATGTATTGCCGAACTAAAACCTTTGTTTAGGTCCATTTACCCTGAACTCACTGTGTTTCGATCAGTAGTATTTAGTAAAGTTTTCGAGCTGTGCAAACTGAGACTAAGCATACTGATATTAATAGCGAAGTAATGAACTTTCAACGTAGGTAAATTAGAAAGAAATTGACACTAACTATCGCTAAGTGAAACTAACGATAATTAGTATATAGTGTAGGTACAGAGAGTAGCTTTTGCTATCTACGGGAATTTATTAAATTATTCCACGGTGAAGTTAATATTCGTTCGTTTTTACTTCACTCGATCTTTGTTCACACCGGTGTTGCCGATTTATTTGTATAGGTTTTAAGATCCTACCGATATTTGCTCTTCAACTCTAACATGTTCTATTTAACCGACTTCCAAAAAAGGAACAATTTGGCACGTATTTTTTTATTTTAATTTTTTATTATCTTTATTATCTTAATGAAATTATTTTATAGGTTATCTAAAATTGATTATTACACTAATAAACAGACACAAATTATGCATTAAATACAATAATAGCACAGATTAAAGAGTCTTGTTGTAACTTAAAAAGTTTTATCTTTAGGGAAATAAATCGTTTTCATTGAAATTTTAACGGCATTGTGCCGGTTTTCCAATTTGTCCACTTTCACAAAATCATCGAGAACGAACGTGCCATTTCCGGAAATTGGAAAACAATTATTGTAATTTCGTACGACAATTTTTTGATTGAAACGAATTTCTATTGGAATATTTTTATTTTACGTTTTCATTTTCGAAATTATTATTCGTCAAATCTTTTTAACCGGCTGCGGCAAAGCAACTATGGTTTTAGCATTCTGTCCATTTGTGGTCGTGAATGAATATGAATTAAATATGAATAGTTTGAGAATCATTCAAACTATTCATATTTATCTTAATTATTGGCTGATGCCCGTAATTTTTCCCGCGTGGATTTATGTTTATTAAAACTCCCATGAGAATTCTTGCCAAATTTTATCAAGATATCTGTATTATATTCAGCCATAGGTTTTTAGTACACCATGGGAACTTTAAATTTTCCGGGATAAAAACTCAATCCATTCCAATATCCGTTTGCAAAAAAATAGTTTCTTTATTTTTGTAAGTTCGTAACGTAATGCAAATAAAATCAGCTGACGCTATGGATGTCAACGAATGCTGCGTTATCTTCCAGAGATACCTACTGTTGCGCGCGATAATTGTGTTTAAGTATCTATCTATCTATAATATAATAAAACTGTAACAGATCCAATTCTGTACATTGAAGATATTTTGAAAATTTTTACCGGAGGGCACTCTATAATCGATACTGAAGCCAAAACTGCAATTTTTTTCATTTTTGTCTGTCTGTCTGTCTTTCTGTCTGTCTGTCTGTATCTTGGCCGCGCATCACGCTGAAACTACTGAATGGATTCGAATGAAACTTGGTACGATTTGAGTTTATACTCCGAGGTAGGACATAGGATACTTTTTATCCCGAAATTCAGCACGGTTCCCTTGGGAGAGGGCATGAAAGTTAAAACGTGTATTTAGCTGTAATTCATTAACGCGTTGTTCGATTTCGCTCATTCTTTTTTGTTAGAAAGGTTGTAGTACTTTAAGTATTGTCCCGTAAATATTTCAAGGTCATAGGTATTTTAATTCAGAAATGACAGACATTTATTGGGTTCAAATAACTTGGGACCCGGATCTTTGAACGTACGGCTTATTTTAAACTGGTGTGCGTTTAAATTTATGTTTGTCGGTCTGTCTATTTGTTCCAGCTAATTACCGAAACGGCTGGATCAATTTTGATGGAACTTTCAATGGCAGATAGGTGATGTTATAAGGAGTAAGTAACTTAGGCTACATTTAGTTTAGGTACAAAAAAGGATTATGGGATCCAATCCGATCCTATATAAAACCTATATCCAGGCGGACGAAGTCGCGGGGGTTGGCTAGTAGTATAATAATAGCGCTAAGTTTTTGGAAGCGGTCTCCTTATACTTACCCTGTATTTTTGACGTGATGTTTACACATAATTTCCCAAGTTCGTAGCAGAAGCACACGAGTAGTAAATCTACAGAGGGGAAGCTTCCACAAGCGGCCCGCTGTAGGTGTACTCACACAAACACACTCACCAACGGTTCACGGACGCGCGCTCGTTCCACTAACCGGTACAGTTGGTGACAAACATGCGCATAATATGTGTGAGTGTACCTACAGCGGGCCGCTTACTAGAAGCTTCCCCTCTGTAGGTACTCTGTGGCAGAAGTATGGCGGTGTCATCTTAAGCTCGAAGGAGCCGGCGATTCGATAAGTATGCAAATATTAAATCTCCCTCGACACGGGCTGTTTGCGCGTCTGTTACTTCACTCGTTTGTTAATATATGCACTTGGGGTGTGCGCGGGGTACTTTACTTGGGGACGGTTAATGTATTTTTAGATGAAACCGGTTACTATGCACCTACTTGACAACCTCCCTGCTGCAGTGGTGAGCGGTGTGGTCTTGTCCCGAGTTCGATTCCGGCAGGGCTAGTTTATGGAGTTTATTATTTTTAATTGCCTCCCATGATCTGATTGAAAGTTGCGACCGTAGCTTACCACCCTGTCGGTAAAATCGTGCCAAGATTTAGCGTTTCGGTACGATGACGCATCAAGGGTATGGATTTTATTCCAATTTTCAAATTCAATTTATTTTTGTTTTCAAAGGTTTATACCAACACCCACCACCTTTTGACGTCCCACTGCTGGGCACAGGCCTCCTCTCTCATAGGAGAGCTTAGACCCGCCACGCTGCTCTCAACGCGGCTCAAACATCTATAGTCACATGAAGTGATAATAACGAAAATATCTTGACAGAAAAATCCAATACCTAACAATTATTTGCCCGACCCGGGAATCAAACCCGGGACCTCGTGGTCTGCAGTCGAATATACGACCAACGAGGCAGTTAGATGGAAGTGAGGTAATAGTAACAATCATTAATTACGACAACTTCAAACTAAAGGGTCCTAAACACGCTCTCTGATCTGACAAAAGCCCAGTGGGGTTTTCTTTTCACTATGATAATCTCGCAATGTCACTTTAGACTGAAATATCCTCTCCAAGTTAGCCCGCTTCCAACTAACATTGCATCGTTATTCACAACCAGATGATATCACAGTCAAGAGCTGACTTTGCGTCGAACAAATAAACTTCTTAGGGTCAGCACACACTGAGCAGCGAAACGCTCGACCATGTTCTTTGCAGAGTACAATCAGAATAACAAGCTTTATTTTAACCCCCGACGCAAAAACGACGGGGTATAAGTTTGACGTGTCTGTGTGAGTGTGTGTGTGTGTGTGTGTGTGTGTGTGTGTGTGTGTGTGTGTGTGTATGTGTGTCTGTCTGTTCCCCTGTGGCGTTCAAACGGGTGGACCGATTTGAATGCAGTTTTTTTTGTTTGAAAGGTGATTTAGTCGAGAGTGTTGTTAGCTATGTTTGATGAAAATCGGTCCAAGATGGCCGACGCTACAAAATGGCGGATTACATATTTTTTCACAACTCCCTTAATATGGGTATCAAATGAAAGGGCTTGACTAGTAGAATAGCACTATTGCAAATCCAAGATGGCCGCTGCCACAAAATGACGAATGTCGGGGATTTTTTAAATTTTTAATTTACACTTGTAGAAAATATTGAACAGACTTTACAGTCTCAGAAAAATCGGTCTACCAATCAAGAACGGACACATGGGTACATTTATACGTGTAACTTCGTACGTACGATTGATTACTAGGTTTCTTATAGTACTAAATTTTTCCTGAAAGTATGTAGAGTACGATAGTGAAAAAATTATCAAAAGAAGTTAATTGGTTTTTGAAATAATCGCGATCGTACAAAGTCAAAGTATATTTATTAAAAACACTGTAGTTACACTTTTTGAACGTCAATCTAAGAACATGAAAGTGGGGTAATGGTAATAATGATACATACATACGGGTTGAATACAGAACCTCCTTTTTTTAATCGGTTAAAAATGTGCTCCGTAAATCGAGCTAATGACTCGTCAATGTAATGATAATCGCGAAATGTGTCACATATAAGGCGACCTGCGATAAATCAATCCGACGCACGTGGTGACATACGGACGGACGGTTCGACCAAACGATGATTATCGGCATTTAATGAGATGGCATTTAGACAACCTCCCTGGCGCAGTGGTGTGCACCAAGGTTTTATAAGTGGGTGGTTCCGGGTTCGATTCCCGGCAGTGGCAATGTGTGTTATAATTTCAAAATTGTCTCTGGTTTGGTCCGTTGGGTAGCTTCTGCCGTGGCTAGGTACCACTCTATTGGCAAAGCCGTGCCGCTAAGCGATATAGCGTTCCGGTACTATGTCGCATAGAAACCGATCAGGGATAAATCTACATAATATATTGGTTTAACAAAAAATGCCATAACTCTTCCAAGTTAGTTTGCGTCCATCTTAGACTGCATCATCACTTCTTTCTCCTGAGCAGGTGTCCGCACCTAAACCAGATTAGGTTTGTTGTGCGTGTGCATCGTCACTTACCATCACGTGAGATCGCAGTCAAGGGCTAGCCTGTAGATGAACTTAAAAAAAAATCAGCCAAGTGCGAGTCGGGCCTCGCTCTTTCAGGGTTCCGTACATACATAATTATGAACAATATAATATTTTGGGTCTAAGAAATATTTAATTTCCGAGCTAGACATCGCAACAAACCGTGAAAGAAAAACCCAAAAAAATGTTCGTTTATTTTGGTCACAGCTTATAAACTATTTAATAAATCGTTGTTTTCAGTATTTGTTGTTTAAATAGAGCATATAGTACATAATATACTTACTGAAATATCATATTCCCAACTAGTTTAGTTTTTGAGATAGCCCCCGTCACAAAAATGGTCTAAAACTGACAACTTTGATGGCCTCCCATTCCCTTATTTTTTGAGATAAAAATTAAAAAAATATATATTTGTACTCTACTTAATGAGCTCTAAACAATGATACCCCACAAGCTAGGGTAAAGAAAAAATTTTTTTTTCCGGCTCCTTTTTCATGTATGGGAGAGTATAATATCGGCGTAAAGCGGACTTAAAGATCCTTATTTTAGAGTCGCAAATTCAGCACTACCGATTTTTATTTCGCAAATTTTCCGCTCGGTGCGCTGATGTATGGGTGAACTCGGACTTTAAAACAATGTAGATAAGATATAATTTAGTTCGACTTTATAGTGTTTCGATTTTATAGTGTAACTATATGTATACAGGTGCAGAATGCACGAATTGAACTTTCTTTTTCTGTTTCTTGAAAAACCTCAAAGATTAGCAAAAAATATTTCTCGTGCATCCATATGACAAGTGCTCTAAGGCCACTCCAGTCAAGAGCACTAAACCCTTCGCAACACAAATTACACCTGCCGAGAATCGAACCTGGGACTCTCATTTATGAGAGCCTAGTGCTCCACCACTGCGTCAGGGAGGCCGTCAACAAAAAAAAAAAACAGTTAAACTGTATGGTAAGTACTGGGGGCCTACTCTCTTTCTCTCAAACGAAACTTCGCAAACGAACGAAATTTAAACGAAGTTTCGTTAGCACCTCTACTCTATTTTGTTTTCGGATCCGCAGACGAAGTACGGATCCATAGACAATTTTCGTGAACGATTGGAATGAACGATTTTGTGTGGGTCTAATAACTGACTCATTTGAAGACTACTATTTAATGCCAAAAATGCCTAGTAACTTATGACAACTAAAAATATCCGTATTATGCACACGTAATAACTACCTATATAGGTACCTACCTATTAAACTACTCGTAACATGTCAATTGTCAACTTATGATTTTTTGTTTGAAATTCTTTAAAAACTTTTCTGGAGTTTGTTTCTCAAGTATGGTGTTGATAAATCATGTTTTCAAGTGCTTTTTATACTTCGAAATCTCAATATACATTCCGTCAGAAAGTTACAAGACGTGCAAGTCGTACAAGTTTGGATTTAAAAACTTTGTAAGTAAATATCATAACTTTATTCAAAACTAAATATGAAACTTATTTATTATTTATTCACTAAAAATATCACCTCTTCTTAATATTCTTTTATACATCTTTTCAGTTTAAAATGGCTAAACATACGGGTTCCGCTACTTCCGAACAAATCGACACCCTCCTCAACTTTTTAGACGAGCAAGAGCATAGGGATCTAGCCCGCGGGACGTTGAGGAGTGTCGAAGGAAATGTGCAGACAAAGAGACTGTAGGAAAAATTGTGCAATATACTCAATTCCATGGGCGGTTGCACAAAAACCATTCAGCAATGGCAAAAGGTATGAAGTGTTTTATTAGGTACCTAATCTTTCTTAGAATTCTCAATTACTTTAAATCTAATCTTAGTTATGTTCAAATATTTTTTGCAATAATAATTGTTGTGAAACAGTATTTTTATGATTTATGTCTTGTACCTATTTAATTTAAAGTCCATTTTAAAACAATTTCATCAAATATGATTTAATTTCGATATTTCATGATTCTATTAGGTACCTACCTATTATTGTATGTTTTATTTTCAGACTAATGAAATTATTCCATCAATGTCCAGTCAAAGAATCTCTTAGTTTGGATGTACCTACATGAGGAAGTTGTGGAGTATGTGCGACCCAGCCAGGGTGACGTAGAGCTCCCGGAACCTGTGAGTCAACCACGGGTGTCATAAGAAATCCTGACTCCTCGTCCATGTAAGTATAAGTTACTGTGATATTTAAGTACATATATCATTAAATGATGTTATAAAAATTTTAGTACATGATAGTAAGTACATTATTTTGAGAGTCTATTTGCATGAAATAACTTTTAAACAAACTACAGATAAGACATTAAACTTTAGCATTGAATAATATATACTACTTCAAATTGTGCAAAAATAAATTTATTAATAATTGTGTACTGCAGAGACCTGGAAACACTGGGCTATCACTGTGTTAATATAATACAAGAAAAAAAACTATTATTACTGTAGTATAGTTACTTTGACACAGTAAAATTTACATAACATTATTATCTGAACCCATTCTGTCTTATGTAAGGCATTTTTGTTAAGTACCTTTTTAAATTGGAATATTATTTTACAGCCTCACAGCCTACACATCCCAGAAGGAGACATTCTGCTGCTGGCACTGATGTCAGAAGCAGAGATTATTTCAATATGAAGAGGGGCATGTAGAGAGAGAAATAGTCAGGAACACCGAGCTTGCAGGCATAAGGGCTGCCTTGTTAAACCTGTGTGGCCTTATTAGGGACTTTTTAGATAGACAATAGGAATTATGATTATTTTATTATATTAGATTATTTATTACTATTGTTGCCTTTCTTTTTAATATTTTGTTTCTAGGTAGAGTTAAGTAAATAAAACATTATTGTAAGTTAAAAATAAATTTTATTATTATATTAAAGTAAAAAAAAGCTTTTATTTGCATTCCTTAGCATACAATAGAATAGAAATATTTTTTATTCAAATAAACTTTTACAAGTGCTTTTGAATAGGTGATGAATGCCACATGGAGGGTCCATGTTGCTTCTTATCTCACACTCCCTCCAAATATAAGCATGTGTGTCGTTCCACCAAATGAAGCATCAACATATGTTATAATTAGCAATCACTATCGCATATCTGGAAAAAAATGTAATTCATTAATTCTTATATTATTATATCATGATATTATGTTGTTAAGATTAATGAGAATTAAGGACAATGAAATCATTAATATTCTGTTCTCATACTTACAACTTGGGTGTTAAGGGTATAAAAATGTTTCCGATTAAAATACTGTTCCTCGTGCTCAGAAGGTCTAACAATTGCAATATGAGTGCAGTCGATGCACCCAATTACACCAGGAAGTCCATATTTCTCATAAAATCTGCAACATTAATGAATTCAACTCAATATTCACTCAACTAAGACACATACTAGGTAGACATACATACCCCTTTTTAATAAGATAGGTACCTTTCATTTCTATTTTGCGGGAATTTTTTAAGCTTTATTAAAATATAGGGTCCATGTTTTGCCCCACAGACCCTTGGTAAGTACCTCGGGCATAAAAATTCAAGGCCGTAAGGATCTGAAAATGTTGAAGATTGTGAACAGTGAAATGCTTACCTACCTATTTTTATTGAGTAAAATGAAAAAAAAAATGTACAGTACCTTAACTGTGGGCTCGAGGTAGTAAAGGCACTATATTTTCCTGGCACAACTCTTCGAATAATTGCCGACTGAGTCTATAATTTCCTACAAACTCTAATCGGGGAATTTGGCTTATATTGAGTTGATTGCGCAGGCGGCGCCGTCTCCTTCTACGCTCTAAACGCTCTTCACGTAGAGCAGCCTCTATTAAAAGCATTCTTGTAGCCATTTCAAACAATTTTTTGACAAAATTCACACAACGAACGAGAAACGAAAATCAAACGATAACACTTTTGGTTTCGTCAATTTGAGGTTAAAATTCCGAACAATCAGCTGTCAAAATCTAATTTTCGTTCGCAACGAAAATGAATTAGAGTAGGTTTAGAAAATCTAAACGTCAAACATTTTCGTTCGAACGAAACTTCGGAACGAAAAGAACCGTGGTAGGAAATACGCGAAATTTCGTCCGATATTTCGTTTTTCGTCGAATTAGAGTAGACCTACTGGTATTCCAACTGTAAAGTAGCTCTAACGAGCCAAAAGAACCGCTCCAACACTGTTAACAGATAATGACATCATTACCCGCCTGTTCGACAATAATGGATTTCGAAACGCGAAAACTAAATTTTCCGCACTTTTCCCCCACTCTCCGTCCACATTTTCCTCACATTTTGCTCCACTTTTCCGCGCAATTGTATGCAATTGAACGCTGATGGGATGCAGCTTTGTCTCTTTGAAGGCAATAGTGCGTGAAGTTACTATGTGCCTATTAATATAACAGATATAGTATTTTCTCTCTTCCAATAGGAAAAGGAGGATTTTGCGTTCAAATCTTAGATCAATAACGTACAAGTTTCGAATATTTATTTCTTTATAATGTGGCGGCGGGGAGCAGCGTCGTTCAGTCCATCACACTTATATTATAAAGGCGAAAAATTGTGTGTGTGTGTGTGTGTGTGTGTGTATGTTTGTTACTCTATAACGCCGCAGCTACTAAACCGATTTGGCTGAAATTTTGAATGGAGATTGATTATGCTCTGACTTATCACATAGGCTTTATCCTGGAAAAATCCACAGTTCCCACGGGATTTTGAAAAACCGAAATCTATAGCTACAGCTCCAGGTAGAGCAAATATAGCAAACTTCCTTGAAAGTAGGTATAAAGGTTGGAACACGGAGCGGGAACGGGTACCGGAAATCCACGATTCCTTCGGGATTTATGAAAAACCGAAATTCACGCGGGCGAAGCCGCGGACAGAAGCTAGTACTAATATAATAAATTCGAAAGAAAACTGTGTTTATCTGTCTGTTACCTTTTAACTGCTAAACCGCTGAACAAATTGACAATATTTGAAAATTGGCACAGATATAGATTGCATCATGAAGATGGATACAGGCTACTAGACTTATCCTGAAAAGATCCAAGATCTCATTAATAAAGTCAAGGACATCAGCTAGTCATTATAATAACTTCATCATCATCATCAACCCATTACTGGCTCTCTACAGGGCACGGCTCTCCTCTCAGAGTAAGAAGGGTTTAGGCCGTAGTCCACCAAGCTGGCCAACACACTCAACACGCCCTATAAAGAACATTATGGAAACTGTCAGGCGTGCAGGTTTCCTCACGATGTTTTCCTTCACTATTAAAGAAGGTGATATTTTAATTGCTTAAGGTGTTACGTTTTCTATACTAACTTCATGTTACCATTCAAGAGCGAATGGATTATATATTTACACTTAAATTACATCGCACAGCCTTAATATAATTTTTAATTTACGCGAAATTATATTTACATAAAGAAAACATTACATAGACAGCTTAATTATTATAATAGCCATCTATTAAACGCTGTTTTGCCTAGCTGACCGAGATGACTTTACTTCACTTTTAGCTGTTTATGTAATGTTTTCTTTATGTAAATAAAATTTTCCGCAAATTAAACATTAAATTAAGGCTGTGCGATGTAATTTCAGTGTAAATATATAATTCATTCGTTCTTAAATGGTAATAATAAATTAGTATGGAAAACGTACCACCTTAAATCTTACATATCTCCGAAAAGTTAGAGGTACATATCTACGTGCCGGGAATCGAACTCGCCCACTAGGCTATCACCTATAGTCTAGTGGTAACCTATAGGTTATAATATATTAAACAGCTTTATTTACTTTGACCATACGGTTGAAAATAATATACGCACTACGCTACGGCGCGCCTAGTTGAACCCGGGTATACTATAATCTAATGATTATTTAATTTTATGATCATTATGGGCTTCAATTTAGAATATAACAATCATAATCACTCAATTTAGTGTCATAATTAGGCATTGCGAGCTTGTTCCGCGATTGTTCTGATAAAATCATTGTTTGCGGTTTTAATGTAATTTACTGCTTCCAATGATTATTATGAATTGGCGTGATTGAGCTGATTATTATGTATCGATTTTAAAGCATTACCGTGATCATCAATTTGTTACCCGAATACTAAATCATGACTGCCTCGTTGGTCTAGCGGTTAGCACGTTCGACTGTGGATCACGAGGTCTTGGGTTCGATTCCCGGGCCAAAACAATGAGGTATTGGGGTTTTCTGTCAAGAAATTCTCAGTGGCAGCCCGGAGTTGGAAGTTGGCGGTGTTAGATACACCCCCGTGCCTCGGAGAGCACGTAAAGCCGTCGGTCCTGCGCCTAATCTCTCTCCGGTCGTGTCGCATTGGCGTCCCATCGGACTATGAGAGTGAGGGAATAGAGAGTGCACCTGTGTATGCGCACACACTTGTGCACTATAATATCTCCTGCGCAGATGGCTAGTCTCTGCCTCGCTTGAGATTGGCCGCCGTGGCCGAAATTCGGTCAGGAGGACTAAATCATGATAATATACAAACGTGGCTTATATATTGCTTATTTGTATGTGTATCAGATGCTCGTTGTTTTAGTTTTTTTTTTACGTTTATTTAAATTTTTGTTGCTCCTTGTTTATCGTAGGTCCAATAGGCAGATCGAAGACACGAATAAGCGCAGTTATTACATTTTCATTTAATTTCATTTCATTTCATTTCATTTCATTTCATTTCATTTCATTTCATTTCATTTCATTTCATTTCATTTCATTTCATTTCATTTCATTTCATTTCATTTCATTTCATTTCATTTCATTTCATTTCATTTCATTTCATTTCATTTCATTTCATTTCATTTCATTTCATTTCATTTCATTTCATTTCATTTCATTTCATTTCATTTCATTTCATTTCATTTCATTTCATTTCATTTCATTTCATTTCATTTCATTTCATTTCATTTCATTTCATTTCATTTCATTTCATTTCATTTCATTTCATTTCATTTCATTTCATTTCATTTCATTTCATTTCATTTCATTTCATTTCATTTCATTTCATTTCATTTCATTTCATTTCATTTCATTTCATTTCATTTCATTTCATTTCATTTCATTTCATTTCATTTCATTTCATTTCATTTCATTTCATTTCATTTCATTTCATTTCATTTCATTTCATTTCATTTCATTTCATTTCATTTCATTTCATTTCATTTCATTTCATTTCATTTCATTTCATTTCATTTCATTTCATTTCATTTCATTTCATTTCATTTCATTTCATTTCATTTCATTTCATTTCATTTCATTTCATTTCATTTCATTTCATTTCATTTCATTTCATTTCATTTCATTTCATTTCATTTCATTTCATTTCATTTCATTTCATTTCATTTCATTTCATTTCATTTCATTTCATTTCATTTCATTTCATTTCATTTCATTTCATTTCATGTCATCTCGGTCACTAAAGTGAAAAAAAAACATTAGGAGTTCGACAGTTGATTTGTAGAAGTAGTTTACATGATGAACATTTCACGCAGTATACCTACAAGCAACATGTGCTAGACAATAATTATTGAAGCATTGTACGGACTAAAGAGTTGCAAGTGAAAATCTAAAAGATTGAAAGTTAAACCAAGTCCATATCTTAAAAACTACTGAGCCGATCCCTAAGTTGAAGTAAATAACAAGTGTAAATTGAAAATTTAAAAAACCCCCGACATTCGCCATTTTGTGGCGGCGGCCATCTTGGATTTGCAATAGTGCTATTCTACTAGTCAAGCCCTTTCATTTGAGGAAGCTGTGAAAAAATATGTAATCCGCCATTTTGTAGCGGCGGCCATCTTGGACCGATTTTCATCAAACATAGCTAATAACACTCTCGACTAATTCACCTAACACTCTCGACTAATTCACCTTTCAAACAAAAAGAAACCGTATTCAAATTGGTCCACACACACACACACACACACACACACACACACACACACACACACACACACACACACACACACACACACACACACACACACACACACACACACACACACACACACACACACACACACACACACACACACACACACACACACACACACACACACACACACACACACACACACACACACACACACACACACACACACACACACACACACACACACACACACACACACACACACACACACACACACACACACACACACACACACACACACACACACACACACACACACACACACACACACACACACACACACACACACACACACACACACACACACACACACACACACACACACACACACACACACACACACACACACACACACACACACACACACACACACACACACACACACACACACACACACACACACACACACACACACACACACACACACACACACACACACACACACACACACACACACACACACACACACACACACACACACACACACACACACACACACACACACACACACACACACACACACACACACACACACACACACACACACACACACACACACACACACACACACACACACACACACACACACACACACACACACACACACACACACACACACACACACACACACACACACACACACACACACACACACACACACACACACACACACACACACACACACACACACACACACACACACACACACACACACACACACACACACACACACACACACACACACACACACACACACACACACACACACACACACACACACACACACACACACACACACACACACACACACACACACACACACACACACACACACACACACACACACACACACACACACACACACACAGACAGACAGACAGACAGACAGACAGACAGACAGACAGACAGACAGACAGACAGACAGACAGACACACACACACACACACACACACACACACACACACACACACACACACACACACACACACACACACACACACACACAGACACGTCAAATTTATAACACCCCGCCGTTTTTGCGTCGGGGGTTAAAAATAATGCTCACAATCCGATTAATTGAAAATTGAGTGAAATCGGCTGACGAACATAGTACGTAGGTACACACAAACATCGTCGTCGTCGTCGTTGTCAACCAATTGACGTCCACTGCTGGACATAGGTCTCTTGAAGGGACTTCCACTTGCCACGGTCTTGTGCCGCTTGCATCCAGCGGCTCCCTGCGACTCGTTTGATGTCGTCGGTCCACCTAGTGGGGGGTCTACCAACACTGCGCTTCCCGGTGCGAGGTCGCCACTCCAGCACCTTGGGACCCCAACGTCCATCGGTTCTCCGAACTATGTGCCCCGCCCATTGCCACTTCAGTTTCGCAACCCGTTGAGCTATGTCGGTGACTTTGGTTCTTCTACGGATCTCCTCATTTCTGATTTGATCGCGTAGAGAAACTCCGAGCATAGCTCTCTCCATCGCTCTCTGAGTGACTCTGAGCTTTCTTATGAGGCCCATAGTTAGCGACCATGTCTCGGATCCGTATGTCATCACTGGCAACACGCACTGTTCGAAGACTTTCGTCTTCAGGCATTGAGGAATTTTGGACCAGAAGACATCGCGAAGCTTCCCGAACGCTGCCCATCCGAGTTGGATTCGGCGGTTGACCTCTTTCTCGAAATTGGACCTACCTAGCTGGACTGTGTGTCCTAGGTATATATACTCGTCTACAATTTCGAGCGCCGAGTTCTCAACGATTATCGGGTGAAGCGGGACATGAGTATTTGACATGATTTTCGTCTTACTCATGTTCATTTTTAGGCCCACCTGTTGAGAAACCCTGCTGAGGTCGTTGAGCATTGTATTGAGATCTTCCAAACATACAAATATGAAATTTTGTATATATGTTTGGAAGCCTATCTTCTTAAAGATTATCGTATTATATGAATATTTTACATTTCCAATAATATTACATACAATATATACATGTCTAATTGATAACCTCCTTTTTTGACGTCGGTTATCATAGATTTGCCTGATATTAGTGCTATTTTTCTCCACAGTCCGACACACATGCATCACATGTATGTGTTGGACAGTGTGTCGACCAAGTGTAGCTGAGAGCTCGTTTCACGGCACATAAACCGATGCCATTTATTTTTTATTTATTTTTATTTATTTTATTTTCACACTGCGCTCGCCTTGAGTGTATACAAACTTACAAAGTGTTACTAACTACACTATCACGACTCCGTTGGTTAAGTGGTGAGCGCTGTGTGTCCTATATAGGGGTAGGTCCCGGGTTCGATTGGCTGAGGTCTGGTCTAGTGGGAAGCTTTACGCCTAATGGCAAAGCTGTGTCGTCAAGCGACTTTACATTCCTGTACGATACTGTATAGATAACGATTAGAGGTATGGGGTTAATAGAACTATCAAAATAATTAGAGATGTTTGTTTTTGACGATAAAAAAAAAGAATTAAAAAAAAGTAAAAATATCATATTAGCATATTTCTACTCTACTCGACCTACTGAATTTCTACACCAGTGACACCCCCACCGTCCCCCACCCCCCGAAAGGGCAAAAAAATTTTTTTACCTAAAAAAATATTGGCTTGTACCTGTACCTACATAGGTAGAAAAACACAACTCCTCCTTTTTTTAAAGTCGGTTAAAAAAGTAGCCTATGTTACTCCCTGGTTAATTCTCTACTTTTATGTGAAAGTCCCGTCAAAATCGGTTCAGCCGTTCCGAAGATTAGCCCGTTCAAACAGACAGACAGACAGACGGACAGACACAAAAATTTTAAAAACGTATGATTCGGTTATGGTACAGTTCAAATAACCATATGAGCTGAATATGAGGTAGTTATTTCGAAATTACAGATAGACACTTCAATTTTATTTACTAGTATAGATTATGTAAACATAGCAATGTAATTAAAACTACTCGTAGGTAAATGTTAGCAACATCACAAAGCCTGTACCACAGAATAATAACTAGTACCTAAAGGCCTGTACAAACATTGGATGTGTACAGAATACGGACGGAGGACAATAATTCCGCGGAGTCGTCATGCGACGTCATCTTACATTATCGTTATCTGTGAGCAAGGCGCCAGTATGTACGAAACGCAACAGATGAAATTAAGATATAACATCAGAACCATAATATTACTAGGAGAATTTTAGATATGCATATGGAGGAAAAAAGATAAAGAGAATGTGTGTGAAAGAGGATGCGTGTAAAAGGCGTGAATGATGCTTTGACGTGCAACAGAAGTAACTGGAATAATAAGACATGTTGTGCTGACCCCACATAGCGTAGGATAAAAGCCGGAAGAAGAAGATTTGCATTAACTGCTTCGATATTCTAGACGCTAGTTTATTTTACAGTGGTTCCGGGATTAAATAGTTATTGGGTTTTAAGTAGTAGTTGTATAAGCCCAGAGTTGGAATGTTGGCGATGTTACAGAGCAATCGGTCCTAGGCATGATCTCTCTCCGGTTTTCTTCAATACATTAGTAAGTAAAAACAATGTAAAATAAGTAAAGACTACCAGTATTATGATATGTGTATACAGTTATTTTTAGTAATTAATATAGTAATTTCAATAAAAGTTTTCAACCTCTAGTTGTTTACCACATGGTGCTATATATAGGCCTTAAATCATGTGTTATGTTGACCGGCGATATTTGTCATGTTCAAAAATATTACTGTTCCTATTGGTTCAACACGGTTCGACTGTGTGGTATTATGTTTATAGTACATGTACGGTAATCAACCGCAGTGCAATAAGAGCCACTTTACGAGCTAATCGTATTGTAAATGTTTTATCGTTCACTCTTGCTTGTACTGTCAAAAATGTATACGCACGCTTTCCGCGCGGATTGCCGCACATAATTCACAGTATGACACGAGATCCATCTTGTGCGAGAACATTTCTCATAACAATTTATACATTCCTCAAAAATTATTACGAGAGTCGAGATGCTCGCAAAAAATTACACATTTTTTAGGTTTCCTCGGGGATTCATTACCATCTTGCATGTATAAGTAGATTTCGTGTTGAATATTACACGTTTGATTAAAATTTGATTACAGTTCAGGCTGCGTACATGCATGCTTGGCACGGTTTTCAACCCTGTAGATTAGCCCTATGGAGTATGCTGATTAATTAAAAAAAAAATGCCATGCTATTCAGCCAAATTTTGATCGTAACAGTCCAGTTTTGAAGGCAAACTTTGGCGCGATGAAGACCCACGGATTTTTCGTTCCCCTACTAGAGACTTCCGTATAATAGTCTATTTATTACTCCGTATAATCGATTTAACAATGTACACAATCTATCAACTAAACTATCAGCTCTAAACGTAGATAATACTATCCTTTTCCCCAAGGAATATTATGAAAAAGATAACACTATTTTAAAACCAGTCTATTTGTTTCAGTTTAAATATTGTAATTTGTATACAACAGAATTTGTATCATTATCTACTTTAAATCCATTAGTAAACTATAATTTTAAACTCCCATAAACTTCAAATAAACAAGTGTTCTCAGACTATCGCAAAGCAGAAAGACAAACGAAGTAACAACCACACGAGTAGTAAATCTACAGAGGGGAAGCTTCCACAAGCGGCCCGCTGTAGGTATACTCACACAAACACACTCACCAACGGTTCACGGACGCGCGCTCGTTCCACTAACCGGTACAGTTGGTGACAAACATGCGCATATGTGTGAGTGTACCTACAGCGGGACGCTTACTAGAAGCTTCCCCTCTGTAGGTACTCTGTGGTAACAACTTCAAAACACAAATAACCGACTCAGCGGTAGTTCCAATTTACATGCAATCCAGAATATTGATTCATCATATCGTTATTTCAGTTCGGACTACAATTTATGTTTTGTTTCAAAAGTTATCAGTTCTCTATTACCCTGTCCAATTAGATAGGTAGATAGTGTTTTTGTTTGTAACTGTGCGTATGTTGAAAGTAAATAAAACCCGCCAAAAGCGAGTCAGATTCACACGCCGTGGTTCCGTATCTAATAAGCAAACGTATAAATAGTTATGTGGTTAAATTATTGGTCATATTATATGCGTAACCCAAAGTGGCTCTTATTTGATGGTTTAGTTTGAATTCCCTTATCATAACTCCGAAGCAGATGAAGGTAGAAACTCTGTTGTAAAAAATCTTTTAACTAAATTTAATTGACAGATCTAAAAATAGTGCTTTCTCACAATGTTCCCTAAGGAAACATACAGCATCACATTTAGGGTTGTCAATTCATTTCAGCTTACAAATCGTGTAGAACAGTGTTACCAGTGCCATCCCTCAAGACGTATTTTACTCGGCGTTTCTATTCCAGAGCGGAGTTTCTATTTTACTAAATTAACATTGACATAGCGTTGAGCTAGTTTTACGCTATGTCAAACAGAGACAGTAGAGATGGTGACACAGAGAAACATGTTGTCAGCAGCTCAGCACATTCGAGCAAGTTTATAATATTGACACTGTTTACACTTATACGTATGATACGCCCTTAGCTTGAACTGTATGAAATTACAGAAACGTAAGATATACCAGTATCAGCGGGTATACAGAAATATAAGATACTAGCTGTTGCCCGCGACTTCATCCGCGTGGATATAGTTTTTTATATACTATTGGATCACATAATCCTTTTTTTGTACCTAAACTAAATGTAGCCTATGTTACTCCTTATAACATCACCTATCTGCCATTGAAAGTTCCGTCAAAATCGATCCAGCCGTTTCGGAGATTAGCTGGAACAAATAGATAGGCCAACAAACATAAATTTAAGCGGACACCAGTTTAAAATAAGCCGTACAAAGATCCGGGTCCCAAGTTATTTGAACCCAATAAATATCTGTTATTTCTGAACTAAAAAACCTATGACCTTGAAATATTTACGGGACAATACATAAAGTACTTCCTTTCTAACAAAAAAAGAATGAGTTAATTCGAACTACGCGTTAATGAATTACAGCTAAATACACGTTTTAACTTTCTTCCCCTCTCCCAAGGGAACCGTGCTGAATTTTGGGATTAAAAGTATCCTATGTCCTACCTCGGAGTATAAACTCAAATCGTACCAAGTTTCATTCGAATCCATTCAGTAGTTTCGGCGTGATGCGCGGCCAAGATACAGACAGACAGACAGACAGACAAAAATGAAAAAAAATACAGTTTTGGCTTCAGTATCGATTATAGAATGCCCTCCAAAAGAAATTTTCAAAATATCTTCAATGTACAGAATTGGATCTGTTACAGTTTTATTATATTATAGAAGAAGATAGATAGATAACAGTAAAAGTATCAGGGGGTGAGGGAGCTTATCTTCATCTAGTGCTCCAATTGTCAACTTCACCTGCACCTGGTGCCTCCTGCTGGTCTACAAACGAAGGCTATGACGAACGACCGATGGCGATATAACCATCCAGAATTAGCTAGACTGAGTAGATGGCGTACATAGGCCGGTGTCAAACAGCAGCGACTGTAATGACTAACTAACTAATAAGTACCAAATGATGCGTATTTATGATTCTCAAGCTTTAATTACAACATAATATTGTGTTGATTAACTATATGTACACTATGAAATATTAAAAAAAAATCTACTTAGATTGTGCGTTGTCTACCAGTCAGTCAGTCATGGTACTGTTTTATAGGTATGGATATATTATGTGTCTGTTTTTAATCTCAGACAATCTTACATTTGACATTGGGTGCGATGATCGGTATAAACATTGAATAAAATTATATCGAATCCGCATGATTCTACAGGGATAAAATATGCTTCCGTTCTGTTAAAATTACCCTGAATGTTAATTATTAACATGCGGATATATGTGTGCCGTCCCCCACGAGCGCAGTGATTGTATTCCGCGCCCATTTGCGCGCCCGTGTTTGTTTAGACTGCCGCGGCCGACTCGCCAGATGGCTGTTGTTTGCTCAAAATCCGCAAAGTCCTCAACAACTCCGCACACGTTTTTGGCCCGTTCATGTATTTTACGAGGTTATCTGATCAGTGTATTGTTTTATATGAACGTAAATCACTTAATTTTAAACTTGTATAATCTTTGATACTCAGATAAGTATTATATTATACATCTTAACTTCAATTTAATGATGTCTTTGATAAAATTCAACTTTGAAATCTTTTGAGAAACCAATGTTTTGAATATTGTACGCAAAAGCGATTGCTTAAAATATGAGTTTGTGAGAGTTAATATGCCGTTTTAACGATCTGCCTGGCGCAGTGGTGAGAGCTGTATCTATAAGAGGTTCCGGGTTTAACCCCAGCAGGGGCAATTTGGGAATATAATCTTCTTATCTTCCTCTTTATCAACCCATTACTGCCCCACTACAGGGCACGGGTCTCTTTTCAGAATGAGAAGGGTTTAGGTCATAGTCCACCACGATAGCCAAGTGCAGATTGGTAGTCACACACATTTGAGAACATAATGGAACATTATGGAAGGCTGGCACCGCTTTGGGAATATAATATACATACTTTCTTAATTGTCTCTGGTCTGGTCTGGTGGGAAGTTTCAACCGCGGCTAGGTACTACCCTACCCTAGTTTCGCTACGATGTCGCGTACAGGGGTACCTATCAGGGGTATGGGTTTAATAAAAAAAACTGTCATACCTCTTCCAGGGTAGCCCGCTTCCATCTTAGACTACACATCCTTTGACCTTTTTTTTTTTTTCTCGTGGTGGAAAGCTTTATGGCTACCCCCGTTTTTTGGGCAGAACGGGGGTTATGTGGGACTCCCCCCCTAGTGGGGGTATACCCTAACTAAAACCACCACCCACGGCTGTTCCCTCTTGCTGACTATTGAGATTGCTGTCAACTGCTAACTTGTGAATAGCTAGCTAGCTAATTGATGAATAGAAATCAGAGTAACTTTCAGCGGGCATATTTTATTTATGGCACAAATTTTAAACAATCTTTTCTTCTAATTAAAGACTGATAATTATTTTAGGATTACTTTTATAATATTAAAACAGTAGTTAGAGATTTCCTTTCAAATAAAAAAAAAAAGATATTCTAGAGATAAAACTTGAAAGTTAAAATGTTAATAAACAAAGAGCCAGTCACAATCGTCACCCGCGGCTTGTTTCAACTCAAAAGAATGAAAATGAACGAAATGCGGGAATATTTTTCTGCTTTTTGAAGTGAAGTTTCCTTCCATTCTTTTATCAAAGTTTTACTATCATTCCGATAGAGAAAAAAATATTGTTGGTCGGAGTATAATAAGAGAGTTTCGGAGATCGTTTTTCTAACTGCTACGTATTCAAAAGCTTGCTTTGCGTAAAATGAGTTAAGTAGTTACGAACTACGGGAATATATCTACTATACTTCCAAAAACGCCATAGAGGGCGCTGACTGTTCTTAGGTAAATCACGCTCACATAACACATATTGCAATAGATTGCTGTGTTGCATGCATTGGAAATACATAGGCTACTTTTTATCCTGGAAAAATGCACAGTTCCCACGAGATTTTTAAAACCCGAAATCTATAGCTACAGCTATAGGTAGATTACTATAGCGAACTTCCTTAATAGTAGGTATAAAGGTTGCAAAAGAGAGCTGGAACGGAAACCGGAAATCCAGGATTCCCTCGGGATTTGTTTAAAACCGAAATTCACGCGGGCGAAGCCGCAGGCAGATGCTAGTAATACAATATCTATCATGTAATATACCTTACAAATCCTTTCCATTTGTTCGTACCATCCCATGGAATGGTAATGACGGGTTACCACATCAAATAGCATGTATTCAGTCTACGCATGTTGTATTGAAGAATTATTCAATTATTCATAGCCCACAATCACGACTGTGCGCGGATTTGAATAATTTAATCAACAATTTCGATAAGACGCCACTACTCACCTACTGTACTATAGTGGGTAATAGAATAAGGTATAAATATAAGCACCTTGACGGGTATACTCTGGAAAAAACAATAACAATATTTTTATTGTTAAAATTAATTATTTTTTAACAATGTCCCACTCCACCCAATAAATCGTTGAGAACCCTAGCAAAACAATTGTAGTTGAGTATATTTACGCGGTTCAACTTATAGGTAGGTTCAATTTTAAGAATCCAACTCAGATGAGCAGTGTTCAGGAAGTTTCGAGATGTCTTGTCGACCAAAAAGTCTCAGTGCCTGAGGATCAAAAGCTTCGAACTGTGCGTGCTGACGGCTCCGATACATGGTTGCTAACTATGTGCCTCATCTCACTCGTAGGTTCGACGACTTCTAGATTCATTTAAATAAACAAAACAATTGACAAAGTTAATTTGTATAAAAAATACTATTCTGTTTCATTAACCGGCTTTATCTGTGATGTAGGTATTTAACTCCAAAATAGCATCACATGCAACCCTCGAATAAATACACGGGGTGACAACAAAATACAAAAGGGCGGCGCGGCGCGGTACGGCGTAATAATCGTGACGAAATCCGATTTCCGACTTACGACGCCCGCCGAATATAAAACGCATCAGAGTAACACCGTCCCGCACATCTGCGGCTTCCCACCATTGTGTATACCTGTGTATATTCAAACAAGATGTTATTTAAAAAAAATACGCGCCGAATTGAGAACCTTGTGAGAATTGAATTTTGGAAGTCGGTTAAAAAAGAAAATTAGCCATGATGAACATGACTAATATACCCTTTCCCTTCCAATTAAGTGAAAACTTGTGCTAGGAGTGGGTACGACAATAGTGTAACGCGTGGGGTTTGAACCGTCGACTCTACGGTCCACGATCCGCGCCCGACGACCGTTGTGCTATTAAGGCTTTAGAATTTACAAGTATAAATTAAAAATTTAAAAAACCCCCGACATTCGCCATTTTGTGGCGGCGGCCATCTTGGATTTGCACAGTGATATTCTACTAGTCAAGCCCTTTCATTTGATACCCATATTAAGGGAGTTGAGAAAAAATTTGTAAATCGCCATTTTGTAGCGGCGGCCATCTTGGACCGATTTTCATCAAACATAGCTAACAACACTCTCGACTAATTCACCTTTCAAACAAAAAACCGCATTCAAATCGGTCCACCCGTTTGAGCGCCACAGGGGAACAGACAGACACACACACACACACACACACAGACACAGACACGTCAAACTTATAACACCCCGTCGTTTTCCGTCGGGGGTTAAAAACACATCAGAGTAACACTGCGCCGGACAGCTGCAACTTCCCACCACTGTGTACTTACCTGTATTCAAATTAGATGTTATTATACCGTTGTTGTCTACTTGAAAACTCGTCTTTAAATGCTGAAAATACTGACAGCGTAGGAACGAAATCAATAGCGTTTTGCTCTTTTTAACCCCCGACGCAAAAACGACGGGTATCATAAGTTTGACGTGTCTCTGTATTTGTGTGTGTATGTGTGTGTCTGTGGCACCGTAGCCCTCAAACGGGTGAACCGATTTGAATGCGGTTTTTTGTTGGAAAGGTGAATTAGTCGGGAGTGTTCTTATATAGCTATGTTTGATGAAAATTGGTCCAAGATGGCCGCCGCCACAAAATGGCGGATTAAATATTTTTCACAACTTCCTCAATATGGGTATCAAATGAAAGGGCTTGACTAGTAGAATACACTATGATAAATTTAAAATCCAAGATGGCCGCCGCCGCAAAATGGCGGATTAAAATATTTTTCACAACTCCCTCAATATGGGTATCAAATGAAAGGGCTTGACTAGTAGAATACACTATGATAAATTTAAAATCCAAGATTGCCGCCACCACAAAATGGCAAATGTCCTAGGTGTTTTAAAATTTTTAATATTTTATACTTGTTAGCTAAGAATAAATATACAATAGTGTGTTTGTCTGGTTGTCCCTTACCTGTTCATGGCTCAACAGTAAAACCGAACTTGATGTTTGGTTCTGGGGACAGACGTAGGATTATTTTGGTCCCAGAGAATTAAAACACCCCATACTTATCTCTGTGCTTTTTGTCAAGATTGGTTCAGAGTTTAAACTGTGGAAATATAACAGATAGACAGACATACTTTGGCATTTATACTTAATTTACTCGTAGTATAGTACTTAGTAGTATAAAAACTGAAGTATGGATGTGCTATTGCTATACTTGTAGAGTCTTCGAACTTTTTGTTTTGTCAATTTGAGATCGCTTAGGTGTCTCATAATCTTACTTCAAAAGTCATCAAAATAACATTAAGCGGTCTCACATTAACGTATAATTATTCGAATTAAATATTAGACTTCTGTCTTTTACTCCAAAATTCGTCATTAAACGACCAATTTCAGAATACAGACACTGTATTTCACACCCCTCTCAAACAACAAACTTTGCTCGCGGAATTAAATCAATTAAGTACGCTTTGCTCTTTTATTAGCATACGTATGATACCTACTTCAAACTTCGTTACTTAAGGCCGCTCTCTTCACGCGCTTTTCCATACAAACGTATTACGCCTATTATTCTAATATTTGTCGCAATAGGTCTAAAGTTAAGCCAGATATCAATTTATATCTCCATTACCTATGCCATAAAATAAAAATATGAGTAAAATTATATTTATTTTGAAAGTTATGACGCTTGAAAAATCACTATTTGTGGGCAAATTTTGGGGCAACTTCGTGCGTAAATAAACTATATAAGAAACTAGAAAATTGAAAAACGACCGAAGTCTTATCATAGGTTACTTCATAATAATTACAAATGTCTTTAGTTCATGTAAAAAATTGCCAAATATTTGCTAAAATAGGCGAAATTCCAAACCTTGATTTGCATCTTTTTACTTTGCCGTTTTTCACTAAAAATCATGATAAGTATTAAGTATCTCAAGCAAAATTTATTTATTTAATTAATTTATTATTTATTTATGTATATATTTTTAGTACTCTTCTATACTGAAGACGTCTCGCTCTCTAAATGCAGAAATCACTGTTTTCGACTCCACTCACCAACGATTTGTCGCTCCCATGGAGAGGGCTCTTAATGCTCACGGTCTTTAAACACTTCTAAATCTATTTTGAATTTTGTGGATTTTGAATTCGAAGCTGCGTCCCTTCGGATTTCAAAATTATTTGTCAAAAGCCAAGTTAATTTAAAAAATACACACCTATTTAATGCGATTTGTGTATTTCATTGAATTATAATTATTTTAAGTTAGATAGGTACCTACTCGAAAATGTCCCTTAGATATTCCGTAATACTAAATACCATTTATTTATTAGAAAATCATGATTTTTAAAAAATAAATATATTAAAATTTCAGTTGTTTTAGCTATCATTACTTACCTAGAAAATGTGACTTGAAAAATAATAATAATAATAATAATAGTCATTTATTTCAGGCTTAAAAACTCTTATTTATATAGCACTATTAAACACAAGAGATTATTAGATTTTTGTTTAGAGAATATTAGTCATAATGAACATTATCTACTAATATTCTTTAAAAAAAGTTTGTTGTCTGTAAATTCGGTTTACGGACAATAATTTTACGTGATAAAGTCATAAGAAAACATTGCCTCTCTATCGCTTGCTCCGCGCTCTCGCTTGCACACTTAGCTATTACACTCTCGCTTATTCCGGGATCTCGCTTGCATGCTTGGCTAGGCGGTTCGTGACAGTGAGTCATGCTCTTTCGTGCGTGCGGCCGGCGTTCATGGATTTATGACGTCAACTTCAAAAAACATTATTGTAGGTACATGATTATTCTACATAAGCCAAGAAAACACTTTATAGACATGCAAATAACATTTGATGTGAGCACGGTACTCACACTGCTCTTGAGTGTTGACTCTCAAGCACTTGACCTCGTTTCCTTGATGGCTGCTTTTACTGTGTTCTATAAACATTATATTTTTACATTCAATGTATGTGGCACTTTGAATACCATTACTTACGCGTATGTATTTACATTGTAATAATATAAATAACTAGCTGATGTCCTCAACTTCGTCCGCGTGGATTCATATATGAATCTCATACAAACTTTCAACCCCTATTTAACCCTCTTAGGGGTTGAATATTCAAAAATCCTTTCTTAGCGGATACCTACGTCATAATAGCTATCTGCATGTCCCATGTGGTTTGACTTTTTTCCGACATTTTCATCAATTATCGTCGTATTTGAACCAATTTACACAAAACCTTAGCAAATTATACGCTTCGACCTTCTTCGTGAATCATTCTTTCTATTGGTGAACATGAAAATCCGTTTAATATTATAGTTTTTGAGTTCATCGCGAATAAACAGACAGACAGATGCGGCACGGAATTTTGTTTTACAATAAATGTAGTAATAGTTATAGTGATGTCTCCTGCCAAAAGACTTTATACACATAAAACCATTTCAAAAGAAGCAAACAACTTGAAACCGTCCCCAAAAAGGTGTGTTTTTATCAGTCGATAAAATCGCTACATAATTGGACGTTATTGCTATAAATATGTAAAAAATTTGTAAGCTCGCTTGCGTCCAGATACAAAATGTATAATATAATACAATACAAACAGATATTGCGATACTGCATGCAATAACGAACTTGTAGATAGGTCTACAACATTTTTGTATACGATAGTCAACAAAAAAGCACAATGCAATTTTAACAACAGAGTAAACAAAAGAAGAAGCAGTAACAAATATAAAATGGAATCAAATAAAATAATTGATTTCAATTCAATTGAGAAATCACAACTAAGTGGATTTTTCAGCTTTTCATTTTCTCAATAACCACGCGATCGAGTGAAGCAGGCTCCGACAATCGGAAAAATAATAAAGTGGCGGGAAAACATTTAGAAGTTGGTTGGACGTGACAAATAAACTATCAACTGAGAAATGGAAGTTTTCCGTTCCGAGCTGTTGAAACTAAGGAATTGCCTATTAGTTATCGTTTTAGAGGAAGATGAAATATCTGATACTTGCACACTTGTATAGGATGATAGTAATAAAGAATGAAATAATGATAAATGTATATGATAAGTTTTTGTTAAATAAAAAACCGGTCAAGTGCCAGTCGGGTCTCGCTCTTTTAGGGTTTCGTACATAATTATGAACAACATAATATTTTGGGTGTAAGAAAATTTCTTCAATTCCGAGCTAGATATTGCAACAAACCGTGAAAGAAAAACCCAAAAAAATTTCGTTTATGTTGGTCATAGCTTTATGATTATCTTTATTTTTTAAACGTAAAATAAAAAATATATATATTCGTACTAGACTCAATGAGTTCTAAACAATGATACCCCATAAGCTAGGGTAAGAAAAAAATTTTTTTTCCGGCTTCTTTTTCATATGGAAGCCTCCCTGAAAAATAATTTAATTCAATTTCTAATTCAATATTTGATTTTGGGTCAATGTTCTGCACCAAATACCAAAATTTCAGGTTTGTAACTCATTTCGTTAACGAGCTAGAGACCTGTGACCAGCGGACAGACAGACAACAGAGTGACATTAATAGGGCTCCGTTTTTACCCTTTTACAGATCCCTAAAAAGGTAAATATATGTTAAGCAAAAACAACAAAATATAATTATGTATTTAGTATACTGGATAAAATAAAATGGTTCGAAAGACAGACGGAAAAATGTTCTTTCCATATTTCGGTAGGAATTTTATTTCCTAAAGGTAAAGGAGTAATATTTTTGCCGTTTTAACAACAATTTTCTATCACGCTTTCTCAATATCACACTACATACATCTTCATTCGAATTATTTATGTAGATTGTAGCACATCTCTTTCTCATCCGAACACTTTATTGCTTCCCAACTAATAAGAAATGCGGACGCTCCCAGAGAGTTCCTACCAGTTCTCTATAGACGTGTGAAATTTATCGCTTCTTAAAACAAGGATTTATTTGCAAACTATTGGAAAGCGCACCAGATTGAATACGGAATACGGGGATACAAAAATACTCGATTCTCGCACGCCGACGACGCGGGAACCACAAGAATCGTATTCAACACTGAACACTTGTAGACATTTTTTTAACTGGCGAATACTGATGTCAATTTATCGATAGAAGTGATATCGATATCTTAAAAATCACCAAGTTGTCGGTGTATGTTGATAAGTATGTTGGTGTTGGTAATATCAAGTGACAAGTCCATCGATATTAGATTAGACCTGTAGATACATTGTATACAATAGCTCTTGTGATATTAAAAAGACCCTATGATTGCACGGTGTGAATTACCTACCTAAGACACAACATTATTCACGTCGTAATGTACAATTGAAATGAATGCTGTTAGATATAAGTAAATTAAGTATGTAATTTTAATTTAATTATTTTTCAGTTCTGTAGTTAGAATCTTCTATACATATAATAAAATCGTCGACTTGCCATATCTGAGTGCTTAGTCTCAGTTTGGAGCGCTCCAAAACTTTTTAGTATACTATAAGTATACTATTGATCCAATCACCATGACTTCAGAGTAAAATGGACCTAAAATAAGAGTCTTTGGGTTCATTTTGCTCTGAAGTCATTTGTGATTCGATCAATAGTATACTTCTAGTATACTTTTAGTTTTGGAGCGCTTCAAACTTAGACTAAGCACTCTGTACATTAAAGATTTTTGCAAAATAATAACTGGGGGATGTTAGGGATAAGTAATAGAACGTAAAAAAGGTATTTTTGAAATTTTTGTCTGTTTGTCTGTTTATCTGTTTGTCTGTATGTTTGTGCGCGCATCACGCAAAACCTACTGCATAGATTGAAATGAAACATGGTACGATTTAAGTTCATACTATACTACGGAGTAACATATAGGATACTTTTTATCCCGAAATTCAGCACCGTTCCCTTGGGAGAGGGGATGAGAGTCAAAATGTGTACTTAGCTGTAATTCATTAACGCGTGGTCCGATTTCATTCATTCTTTTTTTGTTAGAAAGCAGATACATAAAAGATTATCGGCTAATCTCTAAAAAGCTGGATCGATTTTGATGGGACTTACACTGGCCGATGTTTACATTTTGATCTACCTAAACATCTGCCAGTGAACTTTTAACAGTATTTAGGAAGGTATATGAGCTCAAAGGAGCTTAGGAAAAACAAAATTATTCTCACGGGATTTTTAAAATCAATATCCACGCGAACGAAGTCGCGGGTGTCCGCTTGTACTTAAATATTTGATCAAATAGCAGATTGACGGTATTACAGATGTCATGTTATATAACTTGAATTTTTTTTAATATAGTTTTCTAAAATCATCAATTTATTGTGTCACCACGTTTCGCTTGTCTTATCGAATCTATTTTCTAAAACTATCGATAAGCGCTTATCAGGCATCCTCACTAATATACAGCTGTAGGAATTTTAAAACTGGTGAATAAATCGCGCATTTCCACCACTAACCCCTCGGGCCTGTTGCTTATCACGACCCATTTTCAACTTTATTCCAATACTAATAAAACTGCAATTAAATACTGAGATTTTTACAGAAAAACGTTTCAAAGATTGGCATTTGCGTAAAGGATTTTGCTCTTTTGTTGGAACGTAATAAAGTTTATTTTCGCTTGGTTGTTCCGTCGTTATGATGCCCGCAGTGATACGACGCAGTGCGTATACGAGCGTCCGATGCGTTCGCATCCGGATATGGATGATATTTATGGGATGTTTGTTAGGCTTGAATGGATTGCGGTACGAGTAACTTGACCATTATTTGAGATTCTAATTGACAATAGATTTTAGGCTTCAATGTAATCTTTTCTCATCTGATTGTTTGTTTCTAAATCTAAATTAGCCTGGAATAGCAATAATAATTGATTATCGCAATTTTGGTACTGATTGTAAGTAAAGAGAAAGAAAGAGTTTATGACGACTTCCCTGATGCAGTGATGAACACTTGTGGTCTTATAAATGGGAGATTTCGGGTTCAATTACCGGCGGTGGCAATTTGGGATTTTTTATAATTTCTAAATTGTCTCTGTTATGGGTCTTGTGGGAGACTTCAGCCGTGACTATAAGTTACCACCCTATTGGCAAAACCATGCCGCCAAGCGATTTAGCGTTCCGGTACGATAATCCGATCAGGCGTAGGTACGGGTTTAATAAAAAGCTTCCATATGCACTTCTTCCAGGTTACCCCGCTTCCACCTTAGACTTCATCGTCACTTACCATTAGGTAGAATCGCAGTCAAGGGCTGACTTGTAATGAATAAAAAGTATACGTTAGCGTTATACTAGTATTCGAAGTGAAGCATGAGATGGCGTCTGCGTCTTCAGTGTGCTTAGTCTAAAGCGGAGCACTCGAAAACGAACTCGAAAACTATTGATCGATTTCAGAGTAAAATAGACCTAAAATGGCTTGTATTAAGGTTTGAGTTCGCCAATACATTCAGCATTCGAACAATGCTGAATGTATTGGCGAACTCAAACCTTAATACAAGCCATTTTAGGTCTATTTTACTCTGAAATCGATCAATAGTTTTCGAGTTCGTTTTCGAGTGCTCCGCTTTAGACTAAGCACACTGAGGTGGCGTCAGAGTTGAGTCAACTCGGCTTCGTGGGACGCGCGGCGCCAGAGGGACGCGCGGCCTTGGTGCGGCCATTAAATCGCTGGAAAACCGCTGAAAATACGCTTTCGAAGAAGAAAAAGAGTTCTTTTTAACCCCCGATGCAAAAACGACGGGGTGTTATAAGTTTGACGTGTCTGTGTGTGTATGTGTGTGTGTCTGTCTGTTCCCCTGTCGCGCTCCAACGACTGGACCGATTTGAATACGGTTTTTTTTTTGTTTGAAAGGTGAATTAGTCGAGAGTTGTTGTGTGTTAGCTATGTTTGATGAAAATCGATCCAAGATGGCCGCCGCTACAAAATGGCGGATTACATATTCTTTCACAAATCCCTTAATATGGGTATCAAATGAAAGAGCTTGACTAGTAGAATAGCACTATGCAAATCCAAGATGGCCGCCGCCACAAAATGGCGAATGTCGGGGTTTTTTTTTAAATTTTCAATTTATACTTGTATATATATTCGCGTCACATCGTATTATGTAGCGTTCTCGCTTTTGTCGCTAACGTAGGATACACTGTCAGGGATAAAATACAAAACGAAGAAACACAGAGGGCCTAAGTGGCTGATAAAGCTCAAAGACTATGCAAGCTGAAGTAGCAGTGGACAGTTCATCTCGTTGCCGATGGGGCAGTCGTTTTCTGAGTGCTTAGTCTAAGTTTGAAGCGCTCCAAAACTAAAAGTATACTAGAAGTATACTATTGATCGAATCACAAATGACTTCAGAGCAAAATGAACCCAAAGACTCTTATTTTAGGTCCATTTTACTCTGAAGTCATGGTGATTCGATCAATAGTATACTTATAGTATACTAAAAAGTTTTGGAGCGCTCCAAACTGAGACTAAGCACTCAGGATTGGAGATCGCGTACCGGTAAACGCATTGTGCGACGGCTTCCAGCCCGCTGGACCGATGACCTAAGCAAATAACTCAGTGCGGGAAGGACACCAGCCCGCTGAAACAGTGACCTTAAGAATGCATGTTGGAGTGCCTTGAAAAAAGCCTCCGTCCAGAAAACTCAGTATGTACATGTTGATGGAGTGAATGGAAAAAATAAAATATTTTAGACGCTTTCACTCACTTTTATTTTATGGCCCAACATGATTCACCTCCTTGAGATAAGTTACAAATAAATTTTATGCCATGCCATCCCATGATCACTATGGCATTTTATCTATCTAACATACATTTATTATAATATACCACAACCTTCGAGTTCTCTCCACAGACTATCACTACATTTTACATACCTAGGATCTTGTAATATTTTGAATGCTGTGGATTTTTGAATTCGATATTTTTATGATTATGAGTTATACTTATTGAAATAATAGAAAATTATGACATTTATACGAGAGTTTCTCAGCTGATTTGATTAAATAAGACGACAGGTAGTTAATCAATCGAAGCATGAACTAGTAATACGGTTGAAAAACATTATCAATTTTTCAGCATTTTTTAAATCTAAAAATAAAGTAACACTAAATAAAGTATGTTAGACTAGTTCTCATCATGATCAACCCATTACCGGCTCACTACAGAGCACGGGTCTCCTCTCAGAGTGAGAAGGGTTTTGGCCATAGTCTACCACGCTGGCCAAGCGGATTGGCAGACTTCACACGCCTTTGAGAACGTTATGGAGAACTCTCAGGCATGCAGGTTTCCTCACGATGTTTTCCGTCACCGTTAAAGCAAGTGATATTTAAATACTTAAAACGCACATAACTCCGAAAAGTTAGAGGTGCGTGCTCGGGATCGAACCCACGACCTCCGATTAGAAGTCGGTCGTTCTAACCACTAGGCTAAGACTAGACTAGACTAGTTCTAGTTCTAGTCAAACCCATCTAGAACACCCAATCATGAGCCTGTTCACGGAATGCGCCACAGATCCCACTACGGACAGCGCGGGCACATGCCGGCGGAAAAACTAAAAGTAAACTAAAATTAGTATTAAATCCAACCTACGACATTTCGTTTTATTTGAGCCTCTTATGCCATTAAACTGCTAGAGGGTTTTAAAATTACAGTACAATAATATTAAATCTAGATAACATTTAACTAGGTTTAAATAAAAAATCTCGCATTTAATGCTAATTTTATTTTTCTAATATTTACGATTTAATTTCCTCGACACTTTGGACCGCACTCGACGTCCGTTCCATTATTTATTTCATAATGAGAATTGAACTCTATGTAAAGGTGTAAGCCCACTAGATAGCATACGGTATTAAAAACGAACAACGATAAAGCTGTTATTTGTGACTTCATCCGCGTACAGTTTCTGTTTTCCCGTGGGGCTAAAATATTTTTGTGCGGTAAAAGCAGATCATGATTTAACCTTGTGGAGATAAAAATCACACATTGAGATAGACATAATATATACTATTCCATGTGAACGTTTATTGTAACTGTACGTAAAATGACTATATACACTGAGAGAAATTTGGTTATATTCCTTCGGTTTTGACCTTTAAAAAACGTAGAACAAGCTTAGATAAGGGAAAACGTTTCCTTTCCTGTTTGGAAAGGCAAAATCAGAATCTAATGTCATGTATTATTTATCATCATCATCATCATCACCCATTACCAGCCCACTACAGGACACGGGTCTCCTCTCAGAACGAGTTCTATACATAAAGCTAAACGGTTTTTCGTTCCTCTACAAGAAAACCAGAAAATTTAGACAACTTTACCAAATACATTTGATGTTTCCACATCGAAAGACATACATCGCGGCGTAAGCTTAAAGGCTAAAGCGAAGAGATTAGAATTTTTGTATAGTTTTGCAATGCCAAAACTTCTTTTGAAGCAGTGATTAGTTAATACTTCCCTGATTGATCTCTCTTCGAAGTAATTACTGTAAACACGATCCTGTATAGTGAGCGAAGACCCTTAAAATCCACGACACTTGTCCTGACCGCAGACGGGCATTCCATTATTTATTTCGCGATGAAAATTAAATTCAATCTAATTATGGCAACGGGAAATTGTATTAATACTAACCCTGATATTTTGTAGGTACGAATGCTATTTCCTTTTTAGTCTTATATACCTACATAGGCTTCGCCTGCGTGAATTTAGGTTTTTCACAAATCCCAAGGGAATCGTGGATTTCCGGTTCCCGTTCCCGCTCCCTTTTCCAACTTCTATACCTACTTTCAAGGAAGTTTGCTATAGTAATCTACCTATAGCTGTGGCTGTAGATTGCTGTTGCAAATATCGGTTTAAAAAAAAAATCCCGCGGGAACTCTGGTATCTTCCAGGACAACACGGAGCCTATGTGTTATTCCATCTATCTCCATTCCTTTCAGCCAAATTGGTTCAGTACTTGCAGCGTTAAAGAGTAACAAACATACACACATACATTCATACATATTAAACACACAAAATTTCGCCTTTATAATATTAGTGTGATAGTTGCGTTGTTTTCGTATATTTATAGCCGATTTTAAAAGTCCGTCACGGTCTTAGCGATTAAAGTATCTTATTGTATTACTTAATGCTTCTAATAATTAAAAACTGGTTAATTTTTTGCGCAAAGTATCAACCTGGCTGTTCGGCGCAGAAATGCAGCCAGTATTCTTGGTACCGCACTTGGCATTCTTAGCAGGTACGATTTGTATAGTAATTATTTTAAGGTACCTTTAAAGTTAGTTTTATTGCAAAGTTTAGTCTTATTAAAGTCAGTGTATTCATTTTATTATTTTTTATAATATGATTTTTTGTTCACTAGGTAGGACATTAATTTCCCAGAGAGTGCTATCTCCATAGCACTCCAATGTTAATAATGTGTGGAGTAATAGAGCAGTACGCATATGGGTCATAAACTTGTAACTAGGGTTGTCAACATTAACTTGCTTGTATATTTAGGTACAGGTTTTTCTATGATAATCGGAAAGATCAAATTGTTTAATGGATACAAATAAAAAAAAAGAATACGCACCAAATTGGAAACCTCCTCCTTTTTGGAAGTCGGTTAAAAATACAAGCGAAATTAAACTGAACAGTGAAATAAATATTAAATTACCGTTTAAAATATTCGGAAATTTTTCTTCGAGTGTAGGTAGGTCAACATTTCAAACGTTATTTGATTCTTATTTGAATATTAACCAATCAAAATCAGTATCTTAAATAATCACTTTTTGTACATATGTGATGTGGTATATCTAACAATGTGGTGTGGTCTATCGAGTTCTTTTTTCTATGCCAAATTTATTTGGCCAATAACTTACTACCCATATATTTACACACATTTCTATACAAGCTAAAGCGGGTTTTAGTAGGTATTATTAATTTGTTGGTACAGCGCAACGTTCCGCCGGTGTAACACAATTTGAGCTCGTCGCTAGCCCCAAGTTGACCGCAGCGTCGGTAACACAGGCTCAACTGAAATACCTCTATATCGGTAATACCACTATACCATAATATACTTGATACAAATACCTATTCTTTATTAATATTAGGTGAATGAGATTTGCTACATATTGCACTGAAACTTGCAATTTACTGTCGTTGCTGTGACCAAATTCAAATTCAAAATTACCAAATTCAATTTCATATAGGCCAATCTGTGGCTTTTATGATAAGTCAAGACTCAGCCACTAGTTAGGAAAGCTTGTTGTTGAGAACCGCTGCTGAGAAATTCACCAGTTGTTTTTTTCGAGACGCAGAATATTATACCATGCTATATCAATACCATACCATAAATTATTATAATGCAGATATATCAATGTAACATCAATTTTTTTTCAATAATATTAAATGTTGAATGGAAGCAGGCGTTACTTTGCGGAATTCCATGATATACAATGAATATAAAATTATTTTGCTATAATCCGCTAACAGTGACAAATTTGTAGGCACAACACCACACAATCTTGTAGGCACAACACCACACAATCTTGTAGGCACAACACCACACAAATTCACCACAAAACAAACTCGACGATCGTTTCGCTCCGACACCGGAGCATCTTCAGGAGATGTCGACTTCACAACGGACGATTGCAAAGTGAGTTCGTGTCGAATGAGCGGTCTTATATATACTATCCCCGCTTAGTCATCTACCCTCCTTTCTCTTTCTCTCTGGCCACGCCCCCTAAATATGTTGAGCAACGGTGAAGATGACACATTTATTTGCTCATTCAGCAATTCGACACTTCTACCGCTGTGCCCAACTATTTCCAATTGTTCCAACACGCACAGTCTTAAACTTTTACAGCATGTGTGTAAAATTTCAAATGTATGACCCTCGTCTATCCTATGTCCACTATCCAAAAGATGTTTTGCGAAATGAGATCTTTGAGGCTGGTTGTTTCTAAAGGCAGCCATATGTTCTTTATATCGAGTTACAAAATTGCGCCCAGTTTGACCAACATATATAGCACTACATTCGGGGCACTTGAGTTTGTACACACCTGACTTTTGTCCATTATTTAATTTATCTTTACCATTACAAATTCTTCTGAGCGTATTATTTGTTCTAAAAGCAGCGTGTACATCATGTGATCTAAGAGTCCTAGCAATACGCTCAGATATTGGTCCGAAATAGGTCAAACTGGTTTTATATTTATTTATTTTGTCTGATGGCGCTGGATATAGGTTTTTCTTGACCTGCACTAACTGTTGTTTTCTAAGTATATTATTTACAATATTAGGGTTATACCCATTTGAACGCGCCATGTGATAAATAATATTTAATTCTTTTTTTATAATTGTCTTTTGTAAGAGGAACGGACACTAATCTGTGTATATAACTATGAAAAGCTGCAAGTTTATGTTGCCAAGGATGGCATGATGATGCGGGTATGGTTGTGTCTGTATATGTAGGCTTGCGGAAGATCTCAAATTGATGTTTATTATTGACACGACTTATAGTTAAGTCGAGAAAATTTAGTGACTTGTTTTGTTCTATTTCCGACTTAAATGTAATTTTGGGGTGTATTTTATTAAGTTGCTCAACAAATACATCCAGTTGTCTCATTGTCCCTGTCCAACATATAATGATGTCATCGACATATCTGTAGTAATATAGAATGTTACTATTTTTTACAATATGTTTGTTTTCAAAATTATCCATAAAAATTTCTGCCATTAATGGACTTAGAGGAGATCCCATTGCTAACCCATCATTTTGTTGGTAGAACTTATCATTGAATTTGAAATAATTTTGTTGCATACATATTTGTGTTAATTCTACCAATTCTAATATTTCACCAGGGTGTAGCCGTTTCATTTCAAGTAATTTAGTCAAAATATCTATGGTCTCTTTAACTGGTACATTAGTGAATAAACTGTCCACATCTAATGATAATAATTTACACCGGACCGGCAGTAACATATCTTTAATTTTATTTACCAACTGAATACTATTTTTCAGTGCAAATGTGGGCTGAAAGGATGTCTTTGATTTTATAATGTTATTTAACTGCTTAGCCAATTCATATGCCGGTGCGCTAACGTACGAAACAACTGGACGTATTGGAATATTTTCTTTGTGGATCTTTGGCAAGCCGTACATAGTTGGCGCATGTGGGTTCATCACAATTACTTTCTGTTTAGATGATGTTTTCGGAAAGATGTACTCAGATTTATTTACAGTTAATCTAATTTTTGCCGCAAATTGTTTAGTTGGATCTGTGGACAACTGAGTGAACTCCTCCCCAGAGATGACCTCGTTAAATTTAATTTCATAGTCATTGCGTTTTAAAACCACTACTGCGTTGCCCTTGTCGGCTTTTGAAACTACTAGATTGTTGTCTTTAATAGTTTTTTGCAACGATTTGAATACTCTAATCTCTGGATTAAATACTGTGGGGGTAGGAGTGTTTCTAATTTGATCTGCAATGATATTTTTAACGATGGTATCTTTTTTACTAAGAACGATAGCCAACTCCGCATCTACAGCTAATGTTTCCAAGGTTTTGTTTGTGGTTGTTGTGGACATATTATATTTTAAACCGTTTTCTAAAAGTCTCATTTCGTTTTTTGAAAAAACAGTGTCAGAAAGATTTTTAACGCGAGGGTAAAACACATGATTATGTACGTCTGTCACATTGTCTGTGGTCCTGTTATTAGTTCTAGAAGATTTGGAGGAATTATTGACAAGTGAGTTTAATTTTCTTTGTTGAGTAAGAAATTTTCTGTGTACTTCTAAGGCAGCTAAATCTCTGGCTTTCTGGTCTAAAAGATCGAACTCAATATTATGCAGCTTAAATGTAAGTTCTGAATATAAGATTTTTAAATGAAGTTTTAAATTATCTCTAACAGTAAACCAATGACGTGATTCTTCATTTAGCCAAATTTGTTGAGCTTTTCTAATAGCAATATCAGAGGCTCTACTGCGCGTGTTGGATCTGATGTTAATATAATTGGGAATAACATTTAAATGTTTACATTTTTGATTAAACCAAATATTTTGAACCGCGACACGATGTAACTTTGTTAATTTGATGTAAAGTCTAGCCTGAACGGTCAAGCTCACCGATTTTAAATGTTGAATGGAAGCAGGCGTTACTTTGCGGAATTCCATGATATACAATGAATATAAAATTATTTTGCTATAATCCGCTAACAGTGACAAATTTGTAGGCACAACACCACACAATCTTGTAGGCACAACACCACACAATCTTGTAGGCACAACACCACACAAATTCACCACAAAACAAACTCGACGATCGTTTCGCTCCGACACCGGAGCATCTTCAGGAGATGTCGACTTCACAACGGACGATTGCAAAGTGAGTTCGTGTCGAATGAGCGGTCTTATATATACTATCCCCGCTTAGTCATCTACCCTCCTTTCTCTTTCTCTCTGGCCACGCCCCCTAAATATGTTGAGCAACGGTGAAGATGACACATTTATTTGCTCATTCAGCAATTCGACACTTCTACCGCTGTGCCCAACTATTTCCAATTGTTCCAACACGCACAGTCTTAAACTTTTACAGCATGTGTGTAAAATTTCAAATGTATGACCCTCGTCTATCCTATGTCCACTATCCAAAAGATGTTTTGCGAAATGAGATCTTTGAGGCTGGTTGTTTCTAAAGGCAGCCATATGTTCTTTATATCGAGTTACAAAATTGCGCCCAGTTTGACCAACATATATAGCACTACATTCGGGGCACTTGAGTTTGTACACACCTGACTTTTGTCCATTATTTAATTTATCTTTACCATTACAAATTCTTCTGAGCGTATTATTTGTTCTAAAAGCAGCGTGTACATCATGTGATCTAAGAGTCCTAGCAATACGCTCAGATATTGGTCCGAAATAGGTCAAACTGGTTTTATATTTATTTATTTTGTCTGATGGCGCTGGATATAGGTTTTTCTTGACCTGCACTAACTGTTGTTTTCTAAGTATATTATTTACAATATTAGGGTTATACCCATTTGAACGCGCCATGTGATAAATAATATTTAAACGCGCCATGTGATAAATAATATTTAATTCTTTTTTACATATACAAACCTACTATACTACTATATTTTTTATATATACAAAACTACTATATATTTTTTACATATACAAATTTACTTCTTTTTTACATATGCAAGCCTACATATACAGACACAACCATACCCGCATCATCATGCCATCCTTGGCAACATAAACTTGCAGCTTTTCATAGTTATATACACAGATTAGTGTCCGTTCCTCTTACAAAAGACAATTATAAAAAAGAATTAAATATTATTTATCACATGGCGCGTTCAAATGGGTATAACCCTAATATTGTAAATAATATACTTAGAAAACAACAGTTAGTGCAGGTCAAGAAAAACCTCCCGTGTGGGGTTGCTGGTCCCCCATCGGGCGCGTCCCCCCGGTGGCGGATGGGGGAACGCCTCCCAGATATGGGAGGTACCGGGGAATCCCGGCGCGGACCAAAACCAGCAGGGGGTTGCCGCTTGGAGGATCCTGGTACTTCTCTGTTCATCAGAGTGGACTGTGGAGACTCCGGGCGGCGACAATTGGGGGGGAGGCTTTCGGGCCGTGAGGAAGAAAACCTCGTTAAAAAATTACAGGAGGGGGTGGAAACGCCCTGCGCGGCGGGTCCGCTGGTCTTTTTGGCCGGTGGGCGCTGGCTTCGGCCACCGTCGGGCAACCCGTAATCCGCACTGAGCGGAACCGGGGGCCCCACGCACTGAGCGAGGGGCCGCGAGGAAGAAAACCTCTATAAAAAATTACACGAGGGGTGAACCTCTTGAGGGTCGCCTGCGGGTGTGGCCCTCTCGAGGGTTGCCTCTAGCGAGAAACTCCGGGCGATGGAATGGCGTATCCGTCGCCCGTTGAGACGCCTCGGGTCGGGGGGCGCACCATTATGTTCCTGGTGCGCCTCAGACGGTGTTAGGGGGCCTTTAGGTCCCCTGGTGGAGGGTCTGCCTCGGCGGACGGCGCCGGCTGGGTCGCGGATGATTGCGCAAGTGTACCCGTAACCCAGCCACCAGGCGACACGGAGGAACATCGCTGGGTTTTAGTGGGTATTCTGGCCACTTCTTGGCCTGCCTGAGTCCCACACTACCTTCCGGAAGCATTGCAGTTCGCTGTAAGGCTTCCGGAGGGTGTGCGTAAATGCATTTCCCAGCGTCAAAAAAAAAGGTCAAGAAAAACCTATATCCAGCGCCATCAGACAAAATAAATAAATATAAAACCAGTTTGACCTATTTCGGACCAATATCTGAGCGTATTGCTAGGACTCTTAGATCACATGATGTACACGCTGCTTTTAGAACAAATAATACGCTCAGAAGAATTTGTAATGGTAAAGATAAATTAAATAATGGACAAAAGTCAGGTGTGTACAAACTCAAGTGCCCCGAATGTAGTGCTATATATGTTGGTCAAACTGGGCGCAATTTTGTAACTCGATATAAAGAACATATGGCTGCCTTTAGAAACAACCAGCCTCAAAGATCTCATTTCGCAAAACATCTTTTGGATAGTGGACATAGGATAGACGAGGGTCATACATTTGAAATTTTACACACATGCTGTAAAAGTTTAAGACTGTGCGTGTTGGAACAATTGGAAATAGTTGGGCACAGCGGTAGAAGTGTCGAATTGCTGAATGAGCAAATAAATGTGTCATCTTCACCGTTGCTCAACATATTTAGGGGGCGTGGCCAGAGAGAAAGAGAAAGGAGGGTAGATGACTAAGCGGGGATAGTATATATAAGACCGCTCATTCGACACGAACTCACTTTGCAATCGTCCGTTGTGAAGTCGACATCTCCTGAAGATGCTCCGGTGTCGGAGCGAAACGATCGTCGAGTTTGTTTTGTGGTGAATTTGTGTGGTGTTGTGCCTACAAGATTGTGTGGTGTTGTGCCTACAAGATTGTGTGGTGTTGTGCCTACAAATTTGTCACTGTTAGCGGATTATAGCAAAATAATTTTATATTCATTGTATATCAATAATATTAGTCATGATCAACATGACTAATATTCTTCTTTAACCTCCAAATAAGCGGAAGCTTGTGTTAGGAGTGGGTGCGACAATAGTGTAATGACGTGGGGTTTGAACCTCGACCTTTCGGTTTTTGAGCCAGAATTTATGTCCAGAACTAGACGTCTAACCAGTGGAAACGAGATACGCGTCAAATTAAAAATATGCCTGGGAAATTAATATTCCATAATCAGCTACCACCTAGTATGCGGATTCATAAATACATTTAACCAAAAATCCTCGCACGAAAATTCTCAACACTTTGCACTCGTAAACATTTTTCGCGAAGAGGCGCATAATCCACGGAATATTTTCAATATGCGAACTTTTGCAGATCCGCTCATACCGTACAACGCGCCATCGCGCAAACTTCTGTAAAGCGGCTTCGGGGAATCTCCTTTCCATTTATGCGTTGGAAATGTAATAATATCACAATCGCGTCGATGATTTTGATATTCGCTATTATTTCCTGTCTGCAACAATTCGAATAGAAATATTGCCAAAATTCATATGATGGGATGATGTACCTACTTCAGTCTGACGACTCCTATGGATTTAGATCGCATAGAATTCGTGAGCTATATCTCCACTTGTGACGTTTGGTAGCATTGCCGGAGTACTCCACCATTTTTAGTCCACCCCACCAATTATCTGGGTCACTGCTTTATACAAGGTCTATCCATCGATTATTGAGATCATCGTCTTTATCATCATCACATCTTTAACTTTGGATAGACATCAACTTGGTCAAGCAAACTCTTCACCGGAGATGGTCAGAAGTACTTCTAGCTTGCTTCAGCTATTTTTCGAAACTTTCGAATTCAAATCTATAATCACCTACTTTTATGAAGTCAGTGAATAATTATAAGGATCAGATAAAGCATTTAAAAAGGATCAAACCCTTTAATTATCCCGGTTATTAAGCATTCACAAGGCGGACGTCAAGACATGCCCACAAAAGGTCCCGGGCACAATGGAATTAATTGTGAAGGATGGAATAGTTCCGCGCCGCTCCAACCGGGAATATTTTAGTGTCCCGGGGACGCCGCTGACCATTTGTACTGTTAACTTGGGGAATTCCTCTACTCTGTAGCTATAAATTGTTTAACTGTCTATGTGTTATTACGTAGGGAGATTTGTAGACAAGATATGCAAAGTGGAACCAGCTCCCATTTACGATGTTTCCTCAAAACTGAAATGGGCAGCGGATGAACAAGTTTATTTGAACGCATTGATTACTCTCTCGTGCTGCAGATGTTCACGGATAAAAGAAAGATAGAAGAAACGTTTATTAAAATATCCTATACATCACTATTCTTGAGCATTTCAATTTATACACAACTAAGACAAGGATAAATACTAATCAAAACGCAGTGCCACCCCTGAAGCTCATATCTCGATAATTAGTGGCACGTGTTCGCCGACAGATGGCGCTCGTCCATTATTGCTATTGACATGAGCGCCTGGTGTGCTCAGGGTTGTCACGTGCGAGGGAATTTTAAATACTTACTAGAAATGCTACCATAAAATGATTCGAAGTAAGTATGGCTTAATATAACTATTGAGATGCATGAGTTACGTGGACTTCGGTAACTTTGGTTGGATCCTATTGGATCCTGTTACCGAATTTGGAGGCTTGAATTTGGTCTTTAACGTGCTTTCAGTCACAGTCAGCCCCGGTTATATATTCTCTAACATCTGATAATAATCGTCAAGGCATTTAGACACCATCAACCGAAACACAATTACTTATACTTATTTGACATCAAAAAGCTAAGATAAAGCATCTCTCTTCTTGGTCTTTCAAAAACCGGCCAAGTGCGTGGCGGGCCATACGCAGTGTTATAGGGTTCCGTAATCACAATCCTCGAAAAACAGATATAACTCCTTAACCTGTGAACCCCACTTAGCCATGATAGTTTTCCTTTAAAATTGATTATAATATATACTACTGCTGTGAATTTTTTCAAGTTCCTATATACTGCCATTTGGCTGATAGAGGGAGGGGACACTTGACTCTAATAAAAATTAGCACTTCAAAACATCATATTTCACAAACGGATCTAGAAATCGAAAAATGATATTCCCACAACCACAGTATTTTTAAAAGACCTATTCAACGATACCCTCTGGGGTATCGTTAAAATGGGGTAGACGAGAAAAAATATTCATCCCCACTTTACATGTAGGGGAGCTACCCTAAAAAAAATATTTATCAAAATTTTATTTCCACCACTTTATCGGCGTGATTAATATTTATACCCATGCCAAATTACAGATTTCTAGCACTAATAGTCTCTAAGATTAACCGAGGACGGACGGACGGACGGACAGACGGACGGACATGGCGAAACTATAAGGGTTCCTTGTTTACTACGGAACCCTAAAAACACATATCAAACACTGCGGAACCACGAGATACGAACCCATAAAGTATAAGAAAGCAAGTCAAGTGGGTATGAAAAAATAATATAGGTACAGTCTAGTAAGACTTGCATCTCGTTTCGTTGTATTTCCGCTGTCAAAGGGCACGTACGGCACGCGTGCCGCGATCTAACGACTACAAATAAACGATTCCAGTCCACTGGTAGAACGATTTGAACCGAGTTTTATATAAATGCTGGTTTGTAGCGTCTTTGATGCAAGTCAAACATACGAGAAAGATTTTAAGATTTTCTTACTACTTATTCTAACTTTTTAGTAAAATGATAAAAAATGAACTCATACTCAATGAACATATGCGACTTCGTGTGAATGTCCGTCTATCACACTGCTTATATATTTAGTGGGTATAACTTATTATGCTTATGCTATCGACTTGAAATTAGGAATATATTTTAATAATACATGTCCAAATAAACGAGTTTTCCCTAATAATATTTTTCACTTTTCATGTTCTTAAAGTTTTTTTATACTAGATGTGAGCGGAATTAAAATGCTTTTTTTGTTTACACAATAAGTAGTATTTATAGGTAGGTAAATCAGAATGTGATAGCAAAAGAAAATTCAATTTTTAATAAAATTTCTGTAATAACCCCAGCCGGAAACTCGGGACCTCCCATATAGTATGATGGCAAATTAAATATAATTTTTAATGTAATTTCTATAATAAACCCAGGATTTTCTACTTAAAGAACATGTGCCGGGAGGTCATCGTGATCATCGGTCATCAAAATTTATACCTTGAATTTTAAATGAACCAGTTCAATAGGAGAGCATTCCCCTAAATGTCCAACTAGAATCAGTTTGTTTATAATTAGACCACTTCAATATCTCTCAGACCGCATTTCACCTGAGAATTAACCGCGGTCCGCCTGACCGCAAATAATTGTGTTAGCTCGCTGTTTTACACGATTACATCATTGCAGTTTAAACGTTAACCTTAGCAGAAAATAATGTCTGTATACGTTTCTCTATTTCTGTGTCTCATTTCTCATCGGAAGCCCAAATTAGACGGTTTATTTTTCGGGATTTTTGCATTCATTTTCGAGGCTTCATCGATGAATCATCGAAAATGAACCGTCTAAACACCGACCGTTCATCGTTCACAGGCACTTTGCCATAGTAAATATCGTATCGTGCATCGTTCATCGCAAAAATGAACGATGAACGGGGCACCGTCTAATTTGGACTTTAGAATCGTGATCTCTTCTGTTAATCGCGTAATGACAAGGTTTTTTTTTAAATCAAATGCCCCCGATTATTATCCGGTCTTATAAAGTATAACCTATAATAGCGGTGATAGCTTAGTGGTTAAGACTTCAGCTCTCGTTCCCAGGGGACTGAGTTCAATCTCCAGCACGGAGTTTAACTTTTCGGAGCTATGTGCGTTTTGAGCAATTAAGTATCACTTGCTTTAACGATGAAGAAAAACATCGTTAGGAAATCTGCACGCCTGAAAGTTCTCCATAATGTTCACAAAGGCGTGTGAAGTCTAACAATCTGCATTAGGCCAGCGTGGTGGACTACGGCCTAAACCCTTCTCATTCTGAGAGGAGACCTGCAGGGCGATTCAGAACACTTCGATTCGGTTCCGGTTTCGACAACTACCCTGTCGGTACGGTTATTCTGAATTGAAAATACATCTTATCGTAGGTACGATAAGTAATTCAGAACACTTAGATAACGTAATTATCGATCGATTCGGTAATTTATCGTACGATAAGATGTATTTTCAATTCAGAATAACCGTACCGACAGGGTAGTTGTCGAAACCGGAACCGAATCGAAGTGTTCTGAATCGCCCTGCTGTGTTCTGTAGTGGGCCGGTAATGGGATGATGATGAATGATATCTTCCGCAATAAGATTCAATTCTATAATAGGTAATCGCAGTTTTTTATGTTACTATATCTTTCTTAGATAACATTTTATGCAATCTTAATAATTTGCAAACATAAAGTCACAATCGTACTTTTTTTACTGGTAGTTGCATCTTATACGCCCCATATTATGTGGGTTTGATTATTTATTATTATTATAATAACCAATCCTAAGAGATACTTTATCTCTCTTCTTATTCTTAGTAAAACTAATATCTATGTCTATGGTTTGTCAAATCGTAAAAATATGTAGTTTTTAAAGTTAGGTACATATGAGCTCAAAATTTTAATGTTAATCTTTCAGTAGGTGTTCAAAATTACATATTTTATGTAAATCTTTTATGCTAGCAAATAACTACCTAGATGTCGTAAAAATATAGAAGACGGAAACAGTTTAAGTAGTTTACAAGTTACATATAGAATTGGCACTTATTGCGGAAGATATCATGGGTTTATACTTTATAGAGGCGGATAATAAAAACCGAGTATACGAGCCCGGCTAACGACCGCCCGGTCTAAAGTGACAGAGCACTGTGCGAAATAGAGGTTTCAGGTAATTTTATCGACCTTCTAATGACGTAGTGGCACTACCCCGACACTACATACAAGTGATCTTAGTACTGACAAGTGTGGCTAGCATGTGACACACGCGAAAATTATCTCTACACTTTTTTCTCGTCGAAGACAAGTGAAGTGAAGAGAAAAAGTGTAGAGATAATTTTCTCGTGTGTCGCATGTTAGCCACAAAGGACAACTTTACACGTATATCGAGCGGGACAAGGAAAGCACTAAGCTAAAGCTATATGCAATACTACTAGGTGTACTGCTACGTTGCGGGTGACGACAGGTAACGATTGGCGGGGGAATGACCACCTAAACGATAAAGACATACCGCCATGATGGCACGGATTTTGCTGGTAACTAGCCAAGGCTGAAACCTACAACACCGAACCAGAGACAATTTTGGAAATTATTACCCAATTTACCCCTAGCGGGAATCGAACCCAGAGCCTCCCACTTATGAAACCACAGTGCTCACCACTACCAGGGTTGTCGTCAAATCCTACTAATCCCACTAATATTATAAATGTGAAAGTGTGGATGTTTGGATGTTTGTTACTCAATCACGCTGCAACCACTGAACCGATTTAGCTGAAATTTTGAACGGAGATAGATTGTGCCCTGACTTAAAACATACTTTTTATCCCGAAAAATCAAAGAGTTCCTACGGGATTTTGAAAAAACCGAAATCTATAGCTACAGCTATAGGTAGATTACTATAGCAAACTTCCTTGAAAGTAGGTATAAAGGTTAGAAAAGGGAGCGGGAACGGGAACCGGAAATCCACGATTCCCTCGGGATTTGTGCAAAACCTAAATTCACACGGGCGAAGCCGCGGGCATTCTCTAGTAAATAATAAAACATTCGGATGAGCCTGTGACCTCTATTCTTAGCGAGTCTGCATTTTGATTCGAGTTATTTTTATGCGCCTATAAACCCCTTTTAGTATACGAGTACCTACATTCAGATAATCCATTTTCATTACATGCCGTAAAGCAATCTTATGTTTGTTTCCTTCCAAACAACTCACATTAATATATGAGTATCTCTGTACATATGAAAATTAGAATATTTCAATGGCATTTTCTTGGTATAACGATCTAACGATCTATGGTTAACGATCTTAAGATTAAACTATGGGATTTCGTCGCACGATGAAAATTAGCACCTAGTGCGTTCGCGAGATGACTTGCGAGATTGAATTAGAATACTTTAAAGGGGATTTATACGTTTGATTCGATCGTACGAAGAAATCACATCGTAGGATCGTACGATCGTTAACCAATTAGGACGACGGGTTAGAAACCAAAATTTTGCTAACGTTCTCCGAAATTGCTAATGTTGGGTTAAATATAATAATAATCTATCTTGTATGAAAATTTGGAATGGCGAAATCACAAGAACTGCAATAACAAAGGAAACGATAACTCAGTCATTAATGACCAGTGTGCTTAGTCTAAGATCGGAGCACTCGAAAACGAACTCGAAAACTATTGATCGAATCACAAGTGAATTCAGAGCAAAATGAACTCATCATCATCATCATGATCAACCCATTACCGGCTCACTACAGAGCACGGGTCTCCTCTCAGAGTGAGAAGGGTTTTGGCCATAGTCTCCCACGCTGGCCAAGCGGATTGGCAGACTTCACACACCTTTGAGAACGTTATGGAGAACTCTCAGGCATGCAGGTTTCCTCACGATGTTTTCCTTCACCGTTAAAGCAAGTGATATTTAAATACTTAAAACGCACATAACTCCGAAAAGTTAGAGGTGCGTGCCCGGGATCGAACCCACGACCTCCGATTAGAAGTCGGTCGTCCTAACCACTAGGCTATCACAGCAAATGAACTCAAATACTCGTATTTTAAAGTCGCAATTCCATAGTTCGAATATGTATTTTACTACATTTCTGCTTGGGGCGTTCGTTGTGTTCGAATGCTGAATATATTGGCGAACTCAAACCTTAATAAAAGCCATTTTAGGTCTATTTTATTCTGAAATCGATCAATAGTTTTCGAGTTCGTTTTCGAGTGCTCCGATCTTAGACTAAGCACTAAGGTCCTCATTAAGGGCTCGTTACAGATTTACATCTCGATAGCTTTGACTTGGAAGCTGAGTCGTTATAATTTCTCTATTACCGCTTTCATCGTCTAACGGACCAAATGGATAATTCTACCACAACCAGCACTGCAGCCTTTTAATGTTAGAACTTAAGCATCATAACAGTTATGTGATTAATGGAACGAACGATAGCAATAAAGAATGACATAGAGAGAAAAGAGAGAAGGTTTATTTTCTACAGACAGTAATATTATTATTTCATGGAGAAGGCTGCCTGCATTCAAAGGCTCCATTATTTCGTCCAGACTTAGTTTAAACGTCATAATACTTTTATACCTTCTCAATGGTTCCCTTCCCCATTATTTCTGACGTTAAACAAATCCTACTCGCTGTAATTGGCAAATATTTAAGTAAAATAATTAGTGTGATTCCCAATTCGAAATGCACTTTATAATGAGTTACATTTGGTTGATTTTTAAATGGGATAAAGCCGACTCGTTAACGTAAACTAATATTGAATCAGTCGGGCTGCGGAATTATTGACGCGTCGGGACTTTTGGACAAAAATCGAATGATTTTTCGACACATCAGATTGTTTGTTCTGTCATGTTACAATTACACTTTTGTACTGGATAATTAAAATTGACAGGTACCTACACATAATATCAGAAGGTTTATTTTACTATTTGTGTGATAGATAGACAGTGAAACACTCAGTTAATATCTACGTATATCATACGTACGGGGAAGTAAAAATCAAAGGAAATATATACAGAAAAACCGTTTTGGAAAAAGTTGACATACTTACTCGAATAAAAATAACAGCTCAGTATTTTTGATCAGTTTAACAGTTTATAGTTCAATGAAAAACCAAATTATTTTATTGTAATCCGCTAAAATACATTTTGTACTTAAATATGTATTTCAGATTTTATGTTTCTTCCTAAAGATTAAACAAGCGAACGGATTTTAACTAGAACTAATTATAATTACGGATGGTCAAAAAATAAGCTACGAGTATATATAGGTTTCAGCATTGCTTAACATGTAAGACGACAAAAATAAAACTATCTTCTTTGTGTTTTAAAATTATTGTTATAAATAAATTCCAAGCTGTTATGAAATACGGCGTTGCCGTTCAAGAACTGTGAGGTACAATTCCCAGGTGCTGTTTATTTGAGTGTTTAAGTATATTGTAGCTTTAAAATTGTGAGAAATTGTATCAGGATATTTTCCACTCCTTTTGATATTAATTTACAGGTGTTTATTTACAGTAATGTTTAGAAGCACCTGCGTTCGATTTTCCGTTAGAAAATGTAGGGTTTACAAACACATAAACTACAAAACATGTCGTCATCATTCATCATTATCAACCCATTATCGGCCCACTACAGGGCCTTTAATGCTCTCCCGACCGAACTTCGGCCTCGGCAGCCAATCTCAGCTGAGTCGGAGACTAGCCAACTCGAAGGAGATATTATAGTGCACAAGTGTGTGCAGATACAGAGGTGCACCCTTTATTCTCTCACTCTCCTAGTCCGATGGGACGCCAATGCAACACGACCGGAGATAGATCAGGCGCAGGAACGTCGGATTTATGTGCTCTCCGAGGCACGGGGGTGTATCTAATACCGTCAACTTCGAATTCCGGGATGGCACTGGAAATAGAATAGAATAGAATAGAAAAGTTTTTTATTCAAATAAACTTTTACAAGTACTTTTGAATCGTCAATTGAATCTACCATATCAATACCATACCATACCATACAATTGAATATCTTGACAGTTAAACCTAATACCTCATATTTTTTTGGCCCGACCCGCGAAATGAACCCAGGACTTCATGATCCTCAATCCAACGCTAGACCAACGAGACATCACTTATATCGTGTCTCTAAACTTCTATCATAAACTGGGTTTACGCTTTAGTTAATCTATGATGTCCGTACATAATCTAACGATATACTTACACTATCTGTATCTCGGCACAATCCCGGGGGAAGTAAAATTAGATGAAATTTAATTAGTGGAGCATGCCCTATCCGTAGCTTTACTTTATATTTATGCGGGGCGTTCCGATCTTTGAGCGAGGTCGACTTAAAAAAGGGTCTTGTAATTTAAATAATTTCATAAAATTTACATAAATATATAGAGGCCGTTTAGTAAGATAATTTTAACGTTAGGTTCAAAGTGGTACTGAAGGTCATGATATGATGATTTTGATTAAACTTGCACTGTTCCCTAAGTTGAAATAAATGTAAGCCAATAAAAAAATGTCACAATCTGATTAATAATTTCGGAGGAATGCGTGGACAAACATACATATTGTCGAGGTATGCAACCTCTGTTAATTCGTGTGCGCTGGCCAATTACACCAGAAGAAAAGAGTTTGTCAATGAGAACATTTTAAGAATTCGAATTACGAAGCCGCAACCGAGAATTAGCTACGAGAGGACACTTCAATTCTGTTCCTTGTACTGTGCATATACCTGAGTAATCTCCTGTCCGGACCGGAGCCCTAAAATCCTTTTGGTCCATTTATTGTTGTATTGTTTATCACAAAATATACGGAGTTATTGTATTCAAGATGTAGCCACTTGTTTCATTCCCGCTACATATTGGTGATCCGACGTGATCATGATACACGGCTACGAATCCGACGTGATACGATTGTTTGGACCCACGGGCGATTTAATCCATGGAGACATAAATATTTGGAGATGTAACTAATTGGAGGAATTTTATTGGAATTATTTGGAGAACTTCATTACCTACGTACTTTGGAAGACGTGACTGAGGTTTTTCTTTTCCTTAACCAAGTGCCTCCGGAACATAACCAGTGCTAAAAAACATAAAAATCAAGAATTACGATAATTATTGCATTGGAAAATAATTATTTTTCGTTCACTGAAAAGAACGTTGTGATTGACATCTGACACGGTCAAAAAAATTTATTTTTGAATTTTTGGAATTCGAATGAAAAAAATAGAAGAACGTAAAGACATTAAGTGTCAAAGTGTAAACAAGAAATTTTTTTATTATTTTGTAATTCTTATATTGTAAATATTTTTCCTTTTTTACCAGTTTATTTTCAGCATTTATTTTAAATTTTGCGGACACTCATTTTGACTATGGACATAAGGTTAAAGGAATTGGAGGATGAGAATGCAACTCTAAGTAAAAAGATTAAAGAGCTAGAGGAAATTATAAAGGAAAATGTAACCCTCCGTTCCATATTGGCCAAAGCTTCGGAAACCCCAACCTCAACCCCTACGGAGTATTGTAGTTTCGCAGTTTCGCAGGTTTCCCCAGGCAGCTTGGCACCTTCTGCCACTGATAGTTTGTTCGGTCTTTTAAATTCCCTTCTTGATGATTTATCAGAACAGGTTGCTGCACTAAGCAGAAATAATTATAAACGCAATAGGCGTAAAGGTCGAAATAATAATTCTAAAACAAATTCTTACAGATCACAGAGCAATCACCAGCGGCAATCAGTGGGGGCGATGCCTGATTGCCCAGCTGATAGTCGCCGTTTATTCATTACGGAAGCAAAATCAAAATTGCGTTTTTTAATAGATACTGGCTCTGATCTGTCTTGCTATCCGGTAACGTGGATTAATCGACCACCTAAGGTAACTGAGTTTACCATGCGCGCCGCAAACGGCAGCGACATCAAAACATACGGTACGATTACCTTATTACTAGATTTAGGTCTTCGACGTGCCTTCAAATGGAACTTTATAATATGCGACGTAACTACCGCTATTATAGGGGCTGATTTCTTATCTTATTTTAATTTAATGCCAAATTGCAGGAGCGGCCGGTTGTTCGATAACACGACTGGTCTGTCCAACGTGGCGTCCGTGTCTTCAGAAGGACACGTTAGTGTAAAGTCTATTGACACTAAAAATGAAATACTATGTAAGTATCCTGCTATTTTAAGGCCACCAGGTCCTGTGCGCGAGATTAAACACAACACGGTGCACTACATCCGAACAACGGATGGTCCGCCGGTTGCTTGTCGCCCGCGCCGCCTGGGCCCACAGAAGTTAGCCATCGCAAAGAAGGAGTTCGCAAGTATGGTTGAATGCGGCTCCGCCAGACCTTCCGATAGTCCTTGGTCTTCAGCTTTGCATCTGGCTCCAAAAGGTGAATCTGATTGGCGTCCGTGCGGTGATTATCGCGCTTTAAACGCGCGTACGATTCCCGATAGGTATCCTGTGCGTAACATAGGCGATTTTAATCAAAATCTAATTGGTTCAACAGTTTTCAGCACGATCGACCTTGTAAAAGCCTATCAGCAGATTCCCGTAGCAAAGGACGACATTTGTAAGACTGCAATTATTACACCTTTTGGTTTATTTGAATTTCCATACATGACTTTCGGACTCCGTAATGCTGGTCAAACATTCCAGCGCTTCATTGACGAAGTCGTTCGGGGTCTTAATTTCTGTTTTGCTTACGTTGATGATATTTTAGTTTTTTCTAAAGATCCGCAACAACATGCGGAGCACTTAAATATTTTATTTAAACGCTTAGAACAATACGGCGTTGTTATAAATGAAAATAAATGCAATTTTAATGTTTCAGAAGTTCGATTTCTGGGTTACAAAATCAACGCCGCCGGCATAAGTCCGCCGGTTGAACGCATTAAGGATCTTCAGGAGTTTCCCTTGCCGAAGACGGTACAAGGTGTTCGAAGATTCCTTGGTATGGTGAACTTTTATCGTAAGTTTTTACCTGGTATAGCCCGGTACCAGGCCCCACTCATAGATGCTCTGTCGGTCATTCAAGGTAAAGGCGCTAAGCCGTTTACTTGGACGCCTGACTTAGAGCGTTCTTTTAACTCGTGTAAAGAGAGTTTAGCTAATGCTACTTTATTAGCTCACCCAGTCGCCGACGCTCGACTCGGGTTGTTTACCGACGCGTCTAATACGCATGTCGGCGCGTGTTTACAACAATTAGTTGATAAGGGGTGGCAACCAATCGCATTTTTTAGCAAAAAGCTAACTGCAAAGCAATCCGATTGGCCTGCTTATTACAGAGAGCTTCTGGCAGTCTATGAGAGCGTGCAACATTTCAAGCACATTCTGGAAGGTCAACATGCCACTATATTCAGTGATCATAGGCCACTCTTATTCGTTTTTACTCAACGGCGTGAAAAACTTCCGCCTGTACAGTTAAATCAAATAATATTTATTTCACAGTTCACTACGGACATTCAGCACGTCAAGGGTGCTGACAACCTGGTCGCTGATGCTTTCTCACGCGTAGAGAGCATCTCGCTAGAAGACCATCTCGCTGCACTGGCGCACTCACAAGCTTCAGATGAAGAGTTAAAGCGCCTGCGCAATGAAACATCCATGAAGTTGGACTTCATTACGGTACCTGGTACAACAATTAAGTTGGTATGTGATGTTTCTACGGGTAAACCCCGTCCGTACGTAACTCCACAGTTCAGGAGGAGCATTTTCGAAAAACTTCATAACCTCAGCCATCCAGGTATTCGTGCAACCGCTCGTTTAATTATGGATCGCTACGTATGGCCATCGATTCAACAAGATTGTCATATGTGGGCGCGAGCGTGTGAAGCGTGTCAACGTTCGAAAATTTCTCGTCATACAATCGCTCCGTTTACATCTTTCTCTTTGCCATCTGGGCGTTTTTCTGTAGTGCATGTAGACATTATAGGTCCTTTACCCTATTCCTCTGGCTCTAAATATTGCCTCACAGCCATTGATCGTTTTACACGTTGGCCTGAAGCATTTCCAATGCCAGATATAACTGCGGAAACGTGTGCCAGAGTCTTCTTAGATGGCTGGGTGGCGAGATTTGGGTGCCCTTCTTCTATCATTTCAGACCGAGGTTCCCAGTTCAGTTCGCATCTCTTCGCGAAAATCGTTGAGTTGACTGGTGCGCAGCATCGCATGACGACAGCTTATCACCCGCAATGCAACGGTATGGTGGAGCGTTTTCACCGACAGCTCAAGGCAGCCATTGCGTGCCACGCAAATCCGCAATGGACCGAGGTATTACCATTGGTACTCCTAGGTATCAGGAGCGCATGGAAAGAAGACCTCGGTGCGTCAAGTGCTGAACTTGTTTTCGGAGAACCTTTGCGATTACCAGGTGCGTTTTTTAACCCGCCTGCTAACGATCGCGTTTCGGACCCGGCGTATTTTGCCGATAGACTTCGCGCGCATATGGCCGAGTTAGTTCCGACTCCTTCTTCGAAACATGGTAAAACAATTTTTTACATTCCGAAGGACTTAGCCTCTGCAGATCATGTTTTCTTGCGTCGAGGGGCAGCTAAAAAACCTTTTGAACAGCCATACACTGGCCCGTTCAAGGTATTAGAGCGTAATAAAAAATTTTTTAAACTTAGTATAAAAGGCAAACAAGTAAATGTAGCAATAGATCGCCTTAAGCCGGCTTATATTTTACAGCCTCATCAAGACGATTCGCCCTTGCAATCGTCCCGTCCTGCTGTCACTACTCGCTCCGGTCGTAGAGTTCGTTTTTGTATTCCCTATCAAGCAGCTTAATGATCAACAAATTATTAATTTTTCTTTTTTCTCTTTTTTACTCCGTAGGGGGGTGATGTCGAGGTATGCAACCTCTGTTAATTCGTGTGCGCTGGCCAATTACACCAGAAGAAAAGAGTTTGTCAATGAGAACATTTTAAGAATTCGAATTACGAAGCCGCAACCGAGAATTAGCTACGAGAGGACACTTCAATTCTGTTCCTTGTACTGTGCATATACCTGAGTAATCTCCTGTCCGGACCGGAGCCCTAAAATCCTTTTGGTCCATTTATTGTTGTATTGTTTATCACAAAATATACGGAGTTATTGTATTCAAGATGTAGCCACTTGTTTCATTCCCGCTACAATATTATGTACAATGTACATACATAAACCTGTAAAAAAATCGGTTCAAAACAAATAGTGTACTTTTTAAATGACATTAGGTACTTACCTATTTCATTTCGCATGCATATTAGGTACCTATTAAATTTCTTATTCCGCGCGCGCATCAAACCGCATCGCACCCCTGCTAATTGTCCAAATATGCAAATGTCATCAAAACGGACACATTAATTGTTTCATTTTAATCCCGGCACAATGGGGAAATGCTAAACACTCGGGATCTTTTTGTTTAGAGAGTGCAACGACCTCCAGGCCACCGTGGTTGATTCAGAAGTTATGATAATTTTATTTAGACCGACTTTTATAACTGGTCTCCATCTCTTGCTCCGTAGTATTACTCATTTCTGAGGGTCGTGCCCCTCAGGGTCACCAGAGGGTCTCCTACTAATCACAAGTCTAATAGCAATAGTAGGGGACAGGGGTTATCTCAGAATCTTAGCTTAGTAATCTTCTTCATACGATTTGATTAATAAGGCAATGGGATTTCAAATCTAAAGTTTTTTATTCATATACAAGTTAGCCCTTGACTGCGATCTTACCTGATAGTAAGTGACGATGCAATCTAAGATGGAAGCGGGCTAACCTGGAAAAGGTATGCCAGTTTTTATTAAATCCCTGATCGTAAAATCGCTACTAAAGAAATTAGGCTAGTCATGAATCTGCCATGCCACTGCGTTACGCTGCAGCATGGTCTGACCCGCCTCTATAGTGTGATGCAGCAAGTTTTTTGCTATGCAATGCTTTTGCAGCACGTCCCGCCTTAATTGTTAAAAAGCGCATATGATCGAATTAAAATCCCCATCGCATAAACAAAGGCGATACGGGATTCCATCAGTGACCCTTTCGATGGCGCCGGTTCGAATTAGCTCGAGTCAAAACAAACAAAACATGTCCCCCGCCGCACGAGTCGTAACTTGTGAACGCATGGGGACTGCACCGGTAAGTGAAAACGATGGTCCAATATTGTTACCAATTACCAACTCTGTTGTAAACATTGATACGATAGCAAAATACCAATATGGCGGCTCCACCCATCTGGTAGCGCCATCGCGCGTTTGTTACTTACAGAACTGCCGGAGTAGTCTAGAGTTTGGTGTGGTCGATTGAGTATCGATGCTGTGATAGCCTAGTGGTTAGGACGACCGACTTCTAATCGGAGGTCGTGGGTTTGATCCCGGGCACGCACCTAAAACTTTTCGGAGTTATGTGCGTTTTAAGTATTTAAATATCACTTGCTTAACGGTGAAGGAAAACATCGTGAGGAAACCTGCATGCCTGAGAGTTCTCCATAACTCCATAACGTTCTCAAAGGTGTGTGAAGTCTGCCAATCCGCTTGACCAGTGTGGTAGACTATAGCCAAAAACCCTTCTCACTCTGAGAGGAGACGCGTGCTCTGTAGTGAGCCGGTAATGGGTTGATCATGACATGATGATTGAGGATCACAAGATTTTGGATTCGATTCCTGGGTCAGGTCAAACATTATGAGGTATTGGGTTTTTCTGTCACGAAATTCTCACCAGCCCGGAGTTGGAAGTTGGCGGTGTTAGATACACTATCATGCCTCGGAGAGTAGGTAAAGCCATTGGTCCTGTGCCTGATCTCTCTCCGGTCATGTCGCATTGGTGTCCCATCGGAATATGAAAGCGAAGGAATAGATGGAGACACACTATAATATCTATTACGTAGGTATTTGACTAGTTTCTACCTCAGTTGATCTTGGCCACCGTAGTCGAAATTTCCGCCGAAAGAGGAATTCCGCCATTATTCAGTACGGTAGGTAAATAATCCGATATCCGGTTTTCTTTTTTGAAAGGAATAGATTTTGGAGGGAGAAAATCAAGAGGACCGTCAGAAAATTTATCACAGTGCATATACAATTTTTATTGCCTTATTTAGTTCATTATGTGCAAACAATCTACCGCGTCCCTTGACGGTTCAGTTCACAGACCTTCTGAATCAAACATTTTTTTCTATTTTATTTCGCACTTGAAAAAGTCCGAAATTAAATTTAATGAAAAAGACTACAATATACGTATAAAGCTATTACAGGATTTCATTACAATCCCTTCGAGCGGCGTCATTTCAAATTACCAAAAATCAAAACAAACAAAAGTGTCCCCTGCATGTCCCCTGGAAGCTGTAGTGCATAAGGGGTGAATCGAACAACACCGGTAAGTGAAAATTATTGGCCAACATTGGACGCTCGGTTTGAGATTAATTCGTTCTATATTTGAACTAAAGCTGTAGATACAGGCAAATCGGATAAGCTCGACGTTCTTCAATTTCAAACTTAAATTTAGAAGTCCAAGGATTTATTAGTTACCAATTTTGATAGTTAAAAAAATAAAGCAGGTAGTAGAGTGAATCTCAATTTAGATAATTTAAAAACATAATTTATTTATTTATCATAGTATTTTTTCTATAGGTAGCTAATTGATTCGTTAAGCTGAAGTATTGATGGGCGGGGAAAAGGTGGCCTTGCACCGGAAAACGCAGCTTTGGAAGACCTCTCACTAGGTGGAAGGTTGATCTCAAGCCCCTGGCAGCCACTGGATACAAGCGGCCCAAGATCGTGTTCTGTTGAGATCCTTCGAAGAGACCAATGTCCAGCAGTGGACAGTGGCAGTGATATCGATCCAGACTACGACTATAATGTTTTGGTATATTTTAGATAACGAATGCTGCTCGTAAATAAAGCTACTAAGTATGTACCTACGTAATTAAATCGTAAAACATAATCCAAGGAATTTAGCATAAACTTAATAATGAAACAGTCGGTGGTTTTATTGCTCGTAAAACGCCAAATTTAATTTATTTCTGTCCCCTGGGTTAACGGTCACTTTATCATATTCTTGCAGCACGAATATAAATTAAAGTGTTTGGTACAAAGCATTCATCTTCCAGCTTATAAGAAAATAGCTCGAAGACGAAATCTATGGTCGGGCATATTTTACGTGGAGAAGATGTAAACTGCACAAGTGGCGTTCTTATGGCAACCCACCGGATGAATGAAACTCTACAAATATTTGGAAGAGATCTGTAGAAGACGACATGAAAAGAGTGGGTTGTAGCTACTGACATGGAAAATTTTTTAACGACCTCCCTGGCGCACTGTTAAGCAATGTGGTCTTATAAGTGGAAAGGCCCGGGTTCGATTCCCGATAGAGGCAATTTGGGAACCTATTATTTCTAAATTAACTTTGGTCTAGTCTGGTGAGAGGCTTTGACCGTGGCTATTTACCACCCTACTGGCAAACCGTGCCGCCAAGTGATTAAGCGTTCCGGTACAAAACTAATGAGGGGTACGGGTTTAATATAAACTGTCACAACCCTACCAAATTAGCCCTCTCCATCTTATTGATGCATCGCAGTCAGTTTTATCCTTATTGCAATAATGCATTCAATCAAACCACTCAAAGGTAAATACAATCTTCACACAGTAACTGTCATTTTAAGACGATCGACGAGGTAACTAACTGACTTGTGTCAAGAAATACGACAGTGATTTAGCGTATAAAGCTATTGTAGACTGCGACATAATGTGCCCGTTATCGTGATAGTATCGGCAGCGCGTCGCTCTACTGCTCTATTCGTTTCAAACTTCGCCAATTCACGTTATCTGTGTCAGGTAAAACTTGCAGTTGTGGAGATCTATTGCTTTATTTGCACTTTGTCAATGGATTTTGTATCGATTTAGTCTCTTAACTATAAAGAAATTTACGTTTTCCTTCTTACTATCTACGACTATCAGTTTGCATCACTGAACTGTAGACATATTCCTATCTGTCATGTATTTCTGTATGCAACATCCCTAGAGATTCCTGGTTGCCCCCAAACATCCGAATCGGGGGCTGATGGGATAAAAGTATGTATGTACCTACACATATTCAAGTAGTGGCGTATAAAAATGCTTGTAATAATTATTGTCTGGAGTTGAATGTGACAAAAATTAATCAGGTGGGGACCGGTGGGAATTCTTGACGATTAAATTATATCATGCCCTTAATACAATTGATTGAATATTGAAAAAAAAAAAAAACTATAAAATAATACGCTTTCTTTTATTTGATACCTCCGCTACGGAGCGCAGACTAATCCTTAATCTAAACTATCATAATTCGAAGCCAAAAAGTCTATACTATTGTATCGTGTATCTTGTAAGTTATAAATAAGTTCTTATTTCAAACTAATTTCTTATTTCAAAATACCACATATTTTCAGCTAATTGAACGGTGTTCAATATTGGAGCAAATTGTTGAGTGCCAACTAAAGACTTTTTCGTGGCGGCAATCACTGTACGTATACTACGTGTCTCTTTAGGGAAAGAAAGTAACGATGTTAATAGCTAATTTGTACACGTAAAAAAGATTCAGGCTTCGTAGCAATGTTGGTCAAAAGTGTCCCACGGATATCGGACCGGACAGTATAAAAACTTGCCCACGCCAAAGCCCGTCAAACTTTTTACAGTGTCCTGTTACGCGGATTAGAGCTAACTAGTTTTAGGGACAAATCACCCGCCCAAGTTGGCCCGCACTGGCCGTGATGGGAAAAAGTTTATTATTGGCCGAAGTTTGCCACATAATACAGCTGGCTGAGATTTTCGATACAGTCTAGCTCGTAAACAGTTGGTTCACTTTATACTATGGAAAATATTATATCGAAGCATGTTCATCGATTAATTTAATGTCGATAGCAAGACAGACTGATGGACAAATATTATCGTTCAAATGATTATAGGAGCTTGAAAAGGCGCAGTTATTTCGAAATCACAGACATACTTTGATTCTATTTATTTGTATTAATTAACTGCGGGTCTTGAGGTTATTATCACTTTCATACGACTAAAGTCGTTGAATCTCGCCGACTCGCATTAAAGCGGCGTGGCAGGTCTAAGTCCTAAATCCCTCTCCTATAAGAGAGGAGGCCTGTGCCCAGCAGTGGGAGGTTAAAGAATCTGTAGTATGGTATTAATTGATGTATATCATATAGGTATTTGGACTTAATAAGGAAAAGAATATTTTAGGTAAAATTAAACCGACTTCCGACCGATGGAAAGGAATACCATAAAATTTTAAGATTTCCTTCGATTTCTCCAAGATCCCATCATCAGATCCTGACTTGATGACCATGAGACCACCTGGAAAGTATACCCTTTCAAACAAAAGAAAATTTTTCCAAATCGGTCCAGGCGTCTTAGAGTAATCAGAGAACGTACATAAAAAGATTCCGACGTATTAAGAACCTCGTTTTTTTTTTGAAGTCGGTTAAAAATAAACATTTTCTTTTCATTTAAAATGTTAACTGTAACAAAGGTTTTAAACGCCCAGCAGTTAATTAATCGAATAAAGGCGCCGTGCAGCCATTAAAAGTGAAAATGGAAACAGCGGTCAAGTGCGCCACGTAGCCACGTAGCAACGTAGCCGCGTAGCTACGTAGCGCATGGTGCGATCCGTTTCATATGAAAATTTCATTAACTACGTGCGGAGCCCGGGGCGTGCTTACTCCCGGCAATGTCGTCTGATTTGGTATTAATTCTAATAACTCACATAACTATTATAAAATTATCGCCCAGATAGAGCTGAAAAAATGTTATTTTTTTTTCGGGATTTTCCATAATATGGCTCTTACCCCCCTTAGGTTTAAATTTTTTAAAGATTTTTTTATCATTTTCCGTACTCAATAGAAACCACAAACGTATTTTGTAAAAAAAAATTAAACACTCTACCTGCTGAAGTTGTAGACCCCTGTCACAGATGGACAGAGTGCTTAGTCTAAGATCGGAGCACTCGAAAACGAACTCGAAAACTATTGATCGATTTCAGAGTAAAATAGACCTAAAATGGCTTGTATTAAGGTTTGAGTTCGCCAATATATTCAGCATTCGAACACAACGAGCGCCCCAAGCAGAAATGTTGTAAAATACATATTCGAACTATGGAATTACGACTTTAAAATACGAGTATTTGAGTTCATTTTGCTCTGAATTCACTTGTGATTCGATCAATAGTTTTCGAGTTCGTTTTCGAGTGCTCCGATCTTAGACTAAGCACACAGATAGCCGAGGCTTAATACATAGGGCTCTGTTTTGCCTTTTGGATACCTATGGAAACCTTAAAAAATTGTTTTTAGTTGTTTTTGGTTTGCCCTTTGGGTGCGGAGTTCTTAAATAACGGTTTTAGGTTTTGTTCTATTGGTACGGAACCTTTTAAGAGCGGGTCGAATGTCCGCTCATTTCTGTAACAGCGGAGCCTAACCGGTCGCCTAAAACGCGCGGATAAATTAACCGAGCCGCACGATTTGCATCCGACCTGCGTATAATACACACATCCTCTAGCCGGGCCGGCTAATAGGCCCGGATCATTTTAGTTAGACAACAGCACGGTAGAGTTGGTACTCTACCAACGGTACTCTATCTACGGTATCGAATGCTATCATTCAATTAGCTTTACGTTTGAATAACGTCCCAATACGGATTGATCATTGATGTTTGGATTATTGATTTTAGAAACCGATTAGAGGTCTGGGTTGAATTAACTAACTGCCTTTAGTTTTTTCTAAGTTTATGGAATGGCGACCTCGCACCGGAAATCGCAGTGGAAGTGGACCTTGAAGGTCTAGGAGACTGACGACATCAGACGAGTAACAGAGAGCCGCTAGATACAAGTAGCGCAAGATCGAGGGTGTGGAAAAGTTCCTATGACCCATGTCCAGTGGTGGTCGTTTATCGGTTGACGACGATTAAGCTTTCTAAGTTAGCTCATATGCGTAATCACTTACCACCAGGTGAGATAACAGGGCTCGCTCACCACTGTGAGATCAAATTCGCCAAATTTGTTAGGTCCTTCACCAAAATTTCCTACCAGCTCCAAAAGTTAGTACTTCACCGAAATTTCCCACCAGCTCTCGGAAAAATATTGAGAGCAAAAACTTCCCAAGTAAGAGTCATAAAAACGCTACTCTAATATATTGAATCAGCTCAGAGTATACCATTAATATACTCTTGTCTCCACGCGATTACCCGCGACACGAAAGCGATTCACAAAATCATTAATGACTGCTTGAAACGTCAACACGGCTCGAAGAGTAAAGCTGTTCGCACATTCGACATAGGCTAACAATAAAATACATCCCTGAGAATAATTTAAGATTGTGTGAAGATAGGGAATCTATAAATGAGTAACCTATATCATTGTTATGTGTTGCTCTCATTTTTTTCAATGGACGGGATTTTAATTCGATGGTACCTATCATCGGCTAGTGTAAGTATACAAGCGGCAAGATAGTGGAGTACTGACTTCTATTTAATACGAGGATAGGCTATAGAAGACATCAAAAACAATTTGAATATCGCCATTTTGGTGCTGAATTGCATTGCTAACAAAAGTTAGAGCAAAATTATCCGGAACTAATATCAATTGTATTGAAAACTTCTAGTTCCCAGTGCCTTCAATACCTACAGCACTTTGAAACGATTTGATTCTAACAGAATCAGCTGTAATTTTACCTGTATGTATTAATTATGGAAGTCAGTGTCGTGGGGTGTTACAATCCCTATAAGAGTCCTATGTCTAGCGGTGGAAGTCGATTGAAGTCAATGACGTAATTGACATGGCTCGTACGTGTTTGGGTGCGTTCGTTGCGTATAGATGCGCGCTCAGCTTAAATGACACCGAATGTCAAACGCAACCACAGCATAGCGCACAAGTGGCACATCGGGCGCGGCCGAACAAAGGGCACGTGCCAACGTCATAAATAAGATTAGGGTGCGTCATGATTTGCCCGTTAAAAACCATACAGCGCAGTCCCATTGTCGGTGGATGCAGGCGCTTTCAATTTGTACGCACTAACCAAACAGGGTGAATTTACGAGTGCCGGCATTACGCCGCGGCGCCGCACCGGGCCGGGTGCCGGTGGGGGGGAGGCAGGGGGGGTAGACAACGGGCGCATAAATTAAGAGCGGCCAGGGTGTTTGAATCGAAAGGGTAGCGGCAAAGATAATGTGCGGTAGATGCGTGGGTGTATGCAGATATGCCTTCATCGATAAAAACCCGCGCATCTTATTTGCAAAATTAGATTGATTTCGTCGATAGTCGGCTGCACGCTTTTTAACCGACTTCAAAAAAAGGAGGTTCTGTATTCGACCCGTATGTATCATCATCATCATCATGATCAACCCGTATGTATGTATATATGTAAGTATGTAAGTATGTATGTTTGTAAGTATATATGTTCGCGATTATCTCCACAACTAATGAACCGATTTTGATGATTGTTTCACTATCGTAATCTGCATACTTTCAGGAAGTTATACATCGAGTTATCATTCTTACGTACGAAGTTATAAGCATAGATGTACACATATGTGTGGTTGGATATGTGGTTTGGGGTCGACTTCAAAAAATTATATATCATTTGAGTTAGGTAGTTCTTCATCATTATCATGATCAACCCATTACCGGCTCACTACAGAGCACGGGTCTCCTCTCAGAGTGAGAAGGGTTTTGGCCATAGTCTGCCACGCTGGCCAAGCGGATTGGCAGACTTCACACACCTTTGAGAACGTTATGGAGAACTCTCAGGCATGCAGGTTTTCTCTTTAGAGAAAGAGAAAAAAAATATATAAAATTTTGTAATCTGTTTTCCTATCATCATTTCTTTAAATTAAGATGATTCCGAGTGTCATATCTGCGAGATTATTCGATTAAAAATCGTGAATTATTGCACTCGCTGTCAGTGCAGGCTTATTATGAATTATGAGTTAGCTCCTAGGATTAGTTAGGTTTTATGCAACGCTGAGAGCGTATAATTGGTGATGATTATAGCGGGTGATGAATATTTGTTACAATCTATATATATAAAACAAAGTCGTGTTAGTTCGAACACTTATAATTATCTCGACAACGGCTGGAGCGATTTTCATGGTTATCGATTTGTTGTATTTGTTTTCGTCCCGAATAGCAGAGTAAATATTAAAAACATTGTAAAATAGATGAAAAAATAAAATAAAAGAAAAAACATTTTCCCATACAAAATGTTCACGGGTTTCGTAACTGTCGCGTGGATACGGTAAACTCTCTCACCCGTACCTATACAGTGTGTCTGGGATCGAACTAGCGATATTTTAGGGACATATTCTACAACTCATTACCTCTCTGACAATACCACTTATTAGGGCCTGCCCCCCTCCCCCTCCCAGGGACAGCCATTTCAATTTGGTGTGCGTTTTTGTGGGTATGTGCGCACAAAAAATGTAATAACTCGAAAGTCTGCTGATGCACAGGTCTTCAAATAACCTTATTCGATTGGATACAATATTCTCCATCGCTAAATACCAAACAATAGAATAAAATGTTAAAATAACTCGATCAAAAATGCTTCGGAAAAAAAATTATTTTTTCAAAAATATTAAAAACTACAAGTTATTGCTGCATTTTGCAAAAACAAGGTCGTTAAGATTACATTGCGCTTAGTCTAAGATCGGAGCACTCGAAAACGAACTCGAAAACTATTGATCGATTTCAGAGTAAAATAGACCTAAAATGGCTTGTATTAAGGTTTGAGTTCGCCAATACATTCAGCATTCGAACACAACGAGCGCCCCAAGCAGAAATGTTGTAAAATACATATTCGAACTATGGAATTACGACTTTAAAATACGAGTATTTGAGTTCATTTTGCTCTGAATTCACTTGTGATTCGATCAATAGTTTTCGAGTTTGTTTTCGAGTGCTCCGATCTTAGACTAAGCACTCTGTTGCGTTAACATGCGATCCACGAAAAAAATTATGTCTACTCATTTTCTCGCCGAAGACAATAAAGATAAACGATAAAACGAGTAGACAACCCGCATTGGAGCAGCGTGGCGGGTCTAAGCTCTAAATCCCCTCCTATGAGAGAGGGCTGTACCCAGCAGTGGGACGGGAGAACATAGTATTAACATTCTGTTACTTAGCCACAGAAAAATACGAGAACTGAAATTAAGCATAAATTCAACCGCATAAAAACATCCCACTTTAAACTTAAGAGCCAGCGAGCTTTTCTTTTCACCGCTGCATATTTAAAGTATCCATTTCTTAGCTTTTGTAATGCCGAGTAGCGCTCTACAGATGTTTATGTTGATAATAATATAATTTTTAAACCTGTGTAAAACTGCAAAAGTGGAAACTGCAGGTGGTCGAAACAAAATAAACCGCTAATGGAACAAACGGTCAGGAAGCCGTGTGTTACACCGTACAATTGTCACGGGCAGTGCGTGAACAAGTATAAATTAAAAATTTAAAAAACCCGCGACATTCGCCATTTTGTGGTGGCAGCCATCTTGTATTTGATAGTGCTATTTTACTAGTCAAGCCCTTTCATTTGATACCCATATTGAGGTAGTTGTGGAAAAATATGTAATCAGCCATATTGTGGCGGCGGCCATCTTGGACCGATTTTCATCAAACATAGCTTCACTTTTCAAACAAAAAAACCGCATTCAAATTGGCTCACCCTTTTGAGCGCTACGGTGAAACAGACAGACACACATATACACACACACACAAACACACACACGGACACACACACACAGAGAGAGAGAGAGAGAGAGATACACGTCAAACTTATAATACGCCGTCGTTTCTGCGTCGAGGTTAATTAATGAACCTAGGTTTATAAGAAAGACGCGTCGTCTCAGCCGATAGACGTCCACGGGATATGATCTTGTACCACTTGTATCTAGCGGCACAATTTCGAGTGCCAACTTTTCAACGATAACTGGGTGAAACGGGACATGAGCAACAGACATGATTTTCGCTTTATTCATCGTCATTTTTAGGCCCACCTGTTGATAAACTCTGTTAAGATGATTGAGCATTGTATTAAGAATTTATAAAACTGCCACTTCAGCACTCATCATTTCGTAAACGGTAGTTTTTATTTCAAAATATTTACAAAATAGAATTCGCCGGTGTGAGTGCAGGCGAAAGTCATTGCCGCTGCAGCAACGCAATGACATTAGCCACAGACAAGTTGCGAAGATGGCGGAATTAGGAGAGAAAATAACGTTTTTTCCAAACAGCTACTATAAGATTCAAAGGAACTCTCTTGGTACCTACTTATTTTGTACAATAATATGAAACGAGTCCGTTTTAGCTCGAGGTTTTATTTTTTGAAATGTTTCGCTTTCGAAAAGTTGCATTTTAATCCAACTTAAAGTGGTCATAAATGTAAGTGCTTTAGTAATGGAACTCAATAAAAAGATGTTTAGATTAATTGTATGTGACAATAAATAACAGCTTGCCAAGGACAACAAGTTCGATAAAGCCTTCCCACCACCACCACCAACCATTACCACTACAGCCTTTTAAGGCCTGTGCCCAGTAGTGGGTACTGGGCACAGGCCTCCTCTCTCATAGGAGAGAGGGATTAGAACTTAGACCCGCTACGCTGCTCCAATGCGGGTTGGCGGACTTTAACGACTATTGTCACATGATAGCGATAATAACCGGGACCGACTTCTTAACGCGCTCTCCGAGGCACGACGGTGAAACAATGCCATTTACCAACTCCGGGGCAGAAAAACTCAATACCTAACAACTATTTGCCTGACCCGGGAATTGCCTGTGTGGTGAGCCTTCTCCCAGCTTCTGAAAATTCTCGTTAACAAACCGAGTAATATTCGAGGGATCAAAAGAATTGATGCCTCGAATATCACTCGATTTAGTGACAATAATTTTTAGATAGCTTTACGACAATCATGCCTGTTGAAAAGAAATTATAAAGTCTAGGTTGGAGCCCGCCTGCTTAGAAGATGACTATCACTCTTGCCCTGAAAGCACTCAAGTTGCATGCGACATTATGAGTTCCGAACGTTCTATACGCAATCAGAATTGTTGGAACGTTGAATAGCTTCGGGATTCTCGTAAAATATCTGTTTTAGCCATTAGTTTGCTTAATTCCGCCGCTGTCACGCTCAAAACGTAAGTTAAGGTCGTTTAAACTGCACTAGGGCTGGCGACATTGCAATTTATCATTTATTATTATTACTATAATGTCCTCTCTACCAACAACAACGCAGGATAATATAGTGCACAAGTGTGTGCGCACATAAAAAATAGTTACTCTCTATCCTCTCACTCTCATTGTCCAGCAATCCAGCGTGACCGGTAGGACTTACATATTATATTATCTTAGGGACTTACAGATATCGCACGATCCAATGAAATAACATACAATGAACAAACTAGATGTCGCCACGCGATCCTGAATCGCACTAACAGAATTTTATCTACGGTGTACCAGGACTATTTACATTTTCAAAATGAAAAGATTGAACCAGCTGGGTCCGAACTCCAAACTGAAAACTAGCGCGCTGGGGATTGTTGTCAATGCTCAGCTATGCTGAGTTTGCGACCCATCGTTCGCTGTTAGGTTTTTAGATAGATTTACGGCCTGTTTTATCACCTTCTGATAAGTGTCGGACAGGGTTGTTACGGATGCAAAAATTTAGACATCCGCGGATGCAGATGCGGATGCGGATTATTAGAAATTCACATCCGCGGATGCGGATTTGATGCAGATGCGGATGCGATGCGGATGCGGATGCGGATTTTGGGATAAAAAAAATACAATTATTTAAATTTTAAGTGCATAAATAAATGGAAATCAATTTAAAATAACTTTCTATTTATGTAATCATATTTCTGGAATAAAATCACACAAGTTTGTTTTACTTATGACACAACAGAATTTAAAGCTTTAAGTTTCATAATAAAAAATCTTTGTTTAATAATTAGACTTAAAAATTGGTGAATTATATTTAATAAATAGCAATATTGTAGCCTTCTCAGTTTCTAACCTGTTTCTTAGTGGATTATATATTAACCCGGCTTCACTAAATAGCTGTTCGCTGGGACACTGTACACAGTACAGTGTACTATACTGTGTGTGTAGTACACAGACACAAACTATAATTTATTGACAATGAGATAAAACACAACAAACAAAAGCTGTAAGATCTTGTTACGCGCCTTCCTGCGCGTCCCGAAAGAAGTTAGCAATTACCAAAACAAATGCAAAGAATGTGCCACTATGACTCCGCCCACTTTCTTTACGTGTTGTTACTTGTTGATGTGAATCTGCATCCGTAAAAACTCCGCATTGATTGATGCGGATGTGAATGCGGATGCAGATGTCTGAATTAATGCGAATATTCCGCATTTGCGGATGCGGATGCGAATATTCGTAACAACACTAGTGTCGGATAGCCTAAACGTAAGTTTTGTCACTTTCTTACTTTATGTCAAGTGATTAAGACAAAAGTTGTAGACTAGTGGATTTCACTGTATAGTATTACTAGCTTCTGCGTGCGGCATCGCTCGCGTGAATTTCGGTTTTCACAAATCCCAAGGGAATCGTGGAATTCCGGTTCCCGATCCCGTTCACTTTTCCAACCTATACTTTCAAGAAACTTTGCTATAGTAGTCTACCTATAGCTATAGATTTCGTTTTTTTTAAATCCAGTTCGAACTGTGGATTTTTCCACGATTAAAAGTCTATTGGCCTACTATGTGTTAAGTACACACACAGAAAAACTTTAGCCTTTATAATATTAGTGTGGTTTGCAATTTCATTAGTAGGTTTCAAATAATCGGAACCGATGGCAATAGACGGTGTAGTGCTCTCCGACGCACGGAGGAAAGACAAAGGCCAAATTCAGATGTTGTTGATGCCATGTTCTATAATAGTACCACATGTCTGGACGCAGAGGCAGGACCAGCCCTATCTATGGTAATTAGGGCAATCACATTTGCATCGCGAACTTGGCACGGCTCACTGTTAGCGCCATTGGAACCAATTCAGCAAATTATGGCTCGCCGACCAGAAGCTCGTGCGAGTGGGTTTTATAGCCTGTGTGCCCCTTTCTTATGCAAGCCGTTTTAGAGGAGGTTAAAGGCTCACTGATTTATCTGTAACGTGTTAATGGACAAAATTCGTAGCGAGGAACTCTGAGTAACTTAGGTTACCGATGCCCAAAGGAAAAGCAAGCTGAAGTGACATTGTGCCGGCCCTATCTGAAATGTTTTGGAGATATAATACTGTGAAAAATTCACTAATTTAGCCAACACATGGCATGAAACGAACATAGAAATATGACCCTATCTTATGCTATCGGTCTCCAACCGATCTTCTGCCATCCGATCTACGGCCACACATTAAGGCAATGTAGGTACCATAATTGAGCAGACACAAAACACTCACCGACTAGCAGAAGAACCACACAAATTTACACTCACTGAACAAACCGACAAACAACTTTCTATTTCCAGGCTACGACTAGTTCAAACGACGGTCGAACAAATTCTGAGCTCCACCCAAAGTTCCTTTTAAAAAGTGAATTTCAAAATGACTCATTCCACCAAAGAAGAGGGTATAATTTCTCTTAGTTCCACCACGACCAAAAGACGTCTTGTCAAAGACGACGCGACACCACGCGACACGCAATAGCGCCACAGATAGTAACTTATTTAACGTTAACGGATGCGATATTATAACGTTCTCAACGCTATAAAAATCACGACTTCCGGTAACGATAATAAATTACAACAATACCTACTTACATCGCATATTGGCAGACTCAGTTCGGGCCCGCTGTCACGTGTGAATAACAGAATAGAGGCAAAACTTCCAAAGACCTTTTTGGAAGGATTTCCACAGGATCGTAAGACAAATTAAGCAAAAAGATTTTAACTGTTTTTGACGTGATTATAAATCGATGAAAACCCGCTGCACGCTCGAAAAAGCATGACGTCACGTTCTGAGCGTGCAATAATCGAGAGCGCGGAACAAGCGATAGAGAGGCACGATCGACCTAAGCGTTCGGCTTGTGACGCATCTATCTCGCTTTGTTTTCTTATAACGTTATCGCGTAAAATTATCGTCTGTAAACCGACTTTACAGACAATTAATTTTTTTTTACATTTATTAGGGAACAACTTTTTAAAGTACCTACCATTTTTTAAAGTTTTCAAAAAAACAATGTTACAATAAAAACGTGAAGTCAAAACAAATAAAACACACACATAAAACGCACGCATTCAACGCATTATAATCCCATAATGTAATTAATGGAACGTGATCACGACCCTGAGAAATGAGGAACACGACCCAGATAGAACGAGATAAAATATTAAAAAAAAAGAACAAAAGATTTTCCATAATATAAAAACATGCTGAACTAACCGTTATAAAGTTTAAAACGTGAATAAAACATCGCCCTCTATGAAATGAAAAAGCTTAGTAAAGTGTTATTACAGTAACTGGCGTAACATTTCTGCTCTCGTTACGCGACCATTGTGGAAATTAAATATCCACCATATCACTGTGGCTAGATGAAACCTTATGGGTGGAATTAAAACTAGTTGGCTACTAACTTTGTAGAGTTTTCATGAGTTTTTTATATTCCGTAACTTTTTATGTGATTAATGGATATTCGTTCACTGTGAGAACTGCCTCGTTGGTCTAGCTCTACGTGGTTAGCGTATTGGACTGCAGATCACGAGGTCTCGGATTCGATTCCCAGGTCGAGCAATAATTGTTAGGTATTGGGTTTTTTGTTAAGAAATTCTCAGTGCTAGCCCGGAGTCGGTATTTAGCGGTGTTTCAGTCTCGTGCCTCGGAGAGCACGTTAAGCAGTCGGTCCCGGTTATTATGACTATCATGTGACAATAGTCGTTAAGGCCCATCAACCCGCATTGGAGCAACGTAGCGGCTCTAAGCTTTAAATTCCTCTGTCCTTTGAGGAAGAAAGCCTGTGCCCAGCAATGGGACATTAAAAAAGGCTGTAGGCTACTAACTTTGTAGAGCGTAGGTTTTCATGAGTTTTTTATTTCATACGGCTGTTTTTTATCCCGTAACTTTTTACGTGAATATTTGTTCACTGTGAGGATCGTGTAATGATAGAGAACATCCGTCAAAGGTCCTTGTTAAGGAAGGTCAAGATTAACCCAATACTTATAATTATATTACTTATAATAATAATACTTAACTTAACTTAACTTACTAATAATACTTATAATTAAGTCAATACCTGGATTAGGTCAAACATTTGGTCCTAGTTTTTAACTCTAAAATGTTATAATAATTATTATTATCATTATTAATTTTCGTTACGCTAACAGGCAACCATGTCGCAGACAATCTGAGAGCCCCCTAAATGATTACATTGTCCCAACAAAATCCCTACCATTATGTAATTAATGGAAAGAGTCGGGAGTCACGACCCTCATTTATAAGGAATTCGACGTAGTGAGATAGATGGAGAGAGAAAATAATATATAATTAATGAAATCTAGACAATTCTCATAAGTCCAATAATAACCAGCAGTGATGAATAACGGTAAATTTGATAAATTATGTCCAATAATATAACTTACGTTCGTCGCGCCGTTACATTCGTGTAACGCGATGTAACATTTACACGTGGTGTGACAAATTGCGTGACATTTGTCGCCGAGGAAAAACATGAACATTTATATTCCATAATAAATTCAGGGGACGTAGGTATGATTTGCGACAATTCTATTACAGAGGCCATTTTGTTTTTTATACAGCATCTTGAAAAGTAATTTCTTTGTCGTTAAATAGTTCTCGGGGTAGTCTTAACTTTTCATTGATAAGTAAAATCAATTCAAATCAACTATGTATTTAATATTGTGTAAAACAAAATTATTCCTCCATTTCACTACATAATTCCACAAGGGCCAGGAAGGATTTCGGCAATAAAATGGCGGACGTCTGCCTACACCTCTATTTTAAATAACTTTGGGCACAAAAACCTGACGATCCAGTCCCTTATCGAACGACTAATGGCGGTACAAAGGCTCTAATGCGAAATAAATTGTCGACCACCTCCGAAAGCGTACAACGAATAAGAACTACTGGAATAGAGAAACAATATATTGTTTTTTGTTGTACTTACTGTAACAGAAGGAGTTTTTATCAATAATATTTTAGCAATAATTATTATTGTAGCAGTTATAAGAGAGATTTTTTTTTACTGAATTGAAAGAGAGAATTGAAATTGAGACAGTTAACATGAAGCGGTAAGATACATTGGCTCTAAAAAGCCTTAGACCCAGAGTTCCCACGGTAAGGTAGGGCTGCCGGGCTAAATGCTGTCTCTGTGATATACAAGCATAAATTAAAAATTTAAAAACCCCCGACATTCGCCATTTTGTGGTGGCGGCCATCTTGAATTTACATAATGCTATTCTACAATACTAGTCAAGCCCTTTCATTTGATACCCATATTGAGGGCGTTGTGATAAAATATGTAATCCGCCATTTTGTAGCGGCGGCCATCTTGGACCGATTTTCATCAAACATAGCTAACAGCACTCTCGACTAATTCACCTTCAAACAAAAAAAACCACATTCAAATCGGTCCACCTGTTTGAGCGCCACAGGGGAACAGACAGACACACACACACACACACACACACACACAGACACATCAAACTTATAACACCCCGTCGTTTTTGCGTCGGGGGTTAAAAATGGGGACATTGTGTATACCTACCTATCCATTTTTTTTTCTTTTCTTCTTCTTCTTCTTTAGGTGCCTCTCTGACTAGCGAAGGTTGGTCATCAGAATTGTATATTTCGCCTTGTCTCTTGCGAGACTAAACAGCTGGGCAGCACTCGCGATCCCAGTCCACTGCCTGATGTTGCGCAACCAAGACTTTCTCTTGTAAACGATGCGCCACTTGCCTGCCACTTTACCCATCATTATAAGTTGTACGAGTCCGTATCTGTCATGCCTAAGGACATGCCCCAAATAAGTAACCTTCCTCTTTTTGACTCAATAAACTATTTTTTTAAACCCATTAAATATGTATGTTTTATATTATACTGTTATAACACCAGTTTAGTTTCAAGAACAAGTCACGTGTCGAGGAGAAATGTCACGGTTTTTCTACCACTTTCAGTATCAATAAGGCTTTGCGTGGCCTGTATCCTTCACGGCTCGCTTTTTACAACCGGAACCGGAAACCGCTCGAGCCTTCAGGAAATGCTCGCGTGTTTGTAGCTAAGGTGGTGGCACAATACGCGGTAGGATGGTAGCAAGCTTAGGGTTAATATCTCTTACCTTTTTGATTACAATCGACCAAAATTTTAGTCATAAAGTTTTAATAAATGTCATCAAATGAAAATCTTAAGAGAGCTTTTTCACGTTTAATGTATGTAGATATATCCAACTAAAATCTTAAAAGAGCTATAAGATCCTGAACAGTTGCTTTATTGGTTTTTTAAGGGTCTGTTTCACCATGTTCTGATAAGTGTCGGAAGTGTGTCTGAAGGTGGTGAAACAGTCCCAAAATCTCCTACGCATGACCATTTTATGTAACTATGTAATCAATTTTTGATTAACTTTGCTTTTTTGCTTTTATAGTCTGCCATACCGTTAGATACCTGTTCTCGGCTTAGCCGCTGAACCGATTTTGACAAAATTTAGCATTACACCTTATACACTAATAGCTTCTATCCTGAAGACGGACACAGGACAGTTTATATACTCGAAATTCAAAGTTCTTACGGAATTTTGAAAACCTAAAACCAAGCAGACTAATTGCGGGCATCAGAGTTTAGGTGAAACTAAATACGTACATTACATTAATAGGTACATTGTATTTACAATCTCATAGCTCGGTGTGTCTCCAACTTTGCGATAAACTAATGCTTATATTAGCTTTTCGTTAGCAAAGTTTGCAGTGACAGCTGCTAGACGAGCGTAACGTAAACCCTTCACGTTTCGATAAAACATTATAATACTTTTAGATATATTTATCTCTGATAGTAGTAGACGAACTAGCACGTAAGGCTACGATTCTGAGGGTGGCAGGACTAGAACCTATGGTATCCATTTCTTTTAGTCAATACAAGACCTGATTGTATGAACTAACACGTAAGGAGCATTCTACACTCTGGAAGAATGTTACTGACTGCAGTCAGCCTAAGGAAGCCTTTCCTACTCTGAACCAGCCTTTAACTAACAAACTACTGCGCCTTGACAGAAGTAAACTTAGGAAGGTGGTGGGACTCATTACAGAGCATAGCCCATTAAACACCCACCTTTTCATTATAGGTGTCACAAACAGTGCTCTATGCAGGGCAAGCATGGACATGGATGGAACACTAACGCACGTGCTCCTGGAGTGCACGGGCGTGGCTGAACAATGCAAGATCCACCTAAGATCTCCAGCCTCATTCCAAGAAGTTCTTGGCAATCTGGGCGTCTTCTGGAGTGATATTGGATGGCTGGAGCGAAAACATCAATGGGATAGGCATATCACGCACAACATCCCTTACATCGATGATCCCTAACCATTAGGTGGTTTAGGTGTCCGCACTATTTAGGTTTAGGTTAAACCATTTTGGTTTAGGTACATGAGACACCTGCCCAGAAAAAAGAAGAAGAAGAAGAAGTAGTAGAGTACGAACAGTCATTATCGGGCAAATTTTAAAGAGCTATTTCCATTTTTTGCCTGAATTTTCTTTTCTACGGCTCTAACTTCTATGATGAAAGCTTGTACTTAGCTACTTTTTTAGGAAGCTTACTAGAAAGGCCCTATTCAGGAATAAGCGAGAAAAGGTTACGATAGGATTTAACTCCTGTTTTGTGATAGGTAAACTGGTAGCCAGTTTTAAAACAAACGAAGGGCAAGTGTGAATTAAAATTTATGCGACTGAAATCCCCTCACCGACTGAAAAATAAGCTGATAATCCTCAAACCGCTGAACAGATTTTCATCAACTATACTTAAAAACATTTCCAATTAAACCCGCCTTCGTATGAAAAAAACCGCATTCAAATCGGTACATTCGTTTGACTTACGTTGACACAAACATACAGGCACACAGCCAGATAAAGCAGTCAAACTCAAAACACTCCTCTTTTTGCGTCGGGGTTCAAAAGGAAAATACGCTCCGGATTGAGATCCCTCCCCCTTTTTTAGGAATTCGGTTTATAAATCGACATGCAAAGTGAATTCCTGGGGTATTGAGCCTTTATTCGGAGTGAGGTAGAGGTAGGTATCGGTCGGGCGCGCGGCTGGCAGGTATGTGTGGAGCGATCACTACAGCGGTTTTCACTTAACTGAAACAGCATTATGTGCCCGACTGCGACCTCTGATCGATTGATCGGGCTAACTTGCCAAGGGGATGAATGAATATATCACGGGATGAATTATGCTACCTACATTTTAAGTTGCATCGCCGTCATTCATCATCAACTGCCTCGTTGGTCTAGTGGTTAGCATATTCGACCGCAGATCACGAGGTCCCGGGTTCGATTCCCGGGTCGGGCAAAAATCATTGTTAGGTATTAGACAGTGCCAGCCCGAAGTTGGATGCTGGGCTTGCTGGCGGTGTTTCACTCCCGTGCATCGGAGAGCACGTTAAGCGGTCGGTCCGGGTTATTATCATTTTCATGTGACAATAGTCGTTAAAGCCCGCCAACCCGCATTTTAGTAGCGTGGCGGGTCTAAGCTCTAAATCCCTCTCTCCTATGGGAGAGGAGGCCTGTGCCCAGCAGTGGGTCGTTAAAGCAATAAGGTTATTATTAGGTATATATACTCGTAGTTAGCGGCCATGTCTCAAAATCATACTGGCAACTGAATGATCAGAATATATAAATTATGTACTTAGCAAAAAACTACCTGTGTGTACTACCAAAAGGATGGCTTATTTAGCTCAGTGGATGTTTTTAGAGTATAGAAGAGAACCTTTCCTTGGAAGAAAGCCTCAGTATACGTTTGATTATACCACGTATGACAATTTATCACGTCGTTATGAATGAGTGCAAGCCACCGCGACCGTGCCGGCGACTCGATCCATCAATTACATGTGACGGCGTGCCTAAATGACATTTTATTCTGCTCAAGATCGGTCAGGTAGGGACTGTGGGAGGCGTTCCTTGGGGATGAAATAGGGGAAGACGTAATATATTAATTAATGTGTTATGATAACTCACAGTTTTGCATAAATTAATACTCAAAATTAGAACTCGTGATCATTTTAGCATTATAATTAACAAAGATCATAATTTTATAACAAGTCAGATTTTTTGACTGACAACATAGACAAAATCCAGATTAAGTAAGTACCTTACTTTGAAAACGACCATTCCTGAAACATCACTTTTTAAACAGTAATTTTTAACTTAAGCTATATTTTTTCTAAGAAACAAAATGACCCCCAAAGCGCCTACATTGTATTATATTTCTAGCTTACTACTATTACTTTTTCTTTTATATTGTTAGACTAGATGATGCCCACGGCTTCGCCCGTGTGGATTTAGGTTTTTAAAAATCCCGTAGGATCTTTGGATTTTTCAGAATAAAAAGTAGCCTATCTGTAGTAACCAGTCCCCAAAAAGAAAAATCCGTGGGATCCCTACGATTTCGAAATGCAATTCCTTACAGCATCAGGGCTGAGGAGTTGGGTATATATGTACCTACTCGAGTTCATTCAACGTCATTACGTTAACGTAATTAGTAATTGGTACCCCCAATATCAATTTAAATAACCGACAGTTCCTAAATCCCATTAGTTTTGGGGATCAGGTCCCCTACAGCATCAGGATTGAGGAGTTGGAATCCAATTTTTTTGTAGGATAGTGTCGCAATGTTTCTCTATCGATTTAAATAAAAATTAAGCAAATCGGTTCAGAAATCTCGGAGATATCGGTGTACATAGAAAAACACAACTCCTCCTTTTTTGAAAGTCGGTTAAAAAGTAGCCTATGTTACTCCCTGGTTAATTCTCTACTTGTATGTGAAAGTCCCGTCAAAATCGGTTCAGCCGTTCCGAAGATTAGCCCGTTCAAACAGACAGACGGACAGACAAAAATTTTAAAAACGTGTGATTCGGTTATGGTACCGTTCAAATAACCATATGAGCTTAATTTGAGGTAGTTATTTCGAAATTACAGACAGACACTTCAATTTTATTTATTAGTATAGATATAAATATTGTATCAAGTGATTCGTCAACAAATCGCCTTTTTACTTAGACATTTTCATAAGATTAAGAGACAAACAAACAATGTATTTTCTACTAGATGATGCCCACGGCTTCGCCCGTGTGGATTTAGGTTTTTAAAAATCCCGTGGGAACTTTTGATTTTCCAGAACAAAAAGTAGCTTATCTGTAGAAACCCGTCCCCAAACCGGAAAAATCCCGTGGGATCCCCACGATTTCGGAATACAATTCCTTACAGCATCAGGGTTGAGGAGTTGGATATGTACCTACTCGAGTTCATTCAACGATAAAGTCTTTAATTGGTACCCCCAATATCAATTTATATAACCGAAAGTTTCTAAAACCCATTAGTTTTGGGAATTAGGTCCCCTACAGCATCAGGATTGAGGAGTTGGAATCCAAATTTTTTACAGAACAGGGTCGCAATGTTTCTCTATCGATTAAAAAAAAATTACGCAAATCGGTTCAGAAATCTCGGAGATATCGGTCTACATAGGTAGAAAAACACAACTCCTCCTTTTTTGAAAGTCGGTTAAAAAAGTAGCCTATGTTACTCCCTGGTTTTTAATTCTCTACTTGTATGTGAAAGTCCCGTCAAAATCGGTTCAGCCGTTCCGAAGATTAGCCCGTTCAAACAGACAGACAGACAGACAGACAGACAGACAGACAAAAATTTTAAAAACGTGTGATTCGGTTATGGTAGCGTTCAAATAACCATATGAGCTTAATATGAGGTAGTTATTTCGATATTACAGACAGACACTTCAATTTTATTTATTAGTATAGATTATTGAAATAAAAGAATAATAAATGCTCGAAATTGTCCCTATAAAATATAGACAATTTTGTGCATATTCGACGGCGAAAATTTGAACAGCGTCTGCTTTAAACAAATCCCAAAGCACAAGTAAATAATGACATTTCGCTAACAACTTATAAACATTTTGAAAACTGAATTTATTCAAGAGCACGGGACATCAGGAATTGAGCTGAGCGAAAAAGAAAACAACCGGCGCAGTAGGTAGTCTGCGACATGCAAAAGTTTAAATTGGCGAGGCGAATCTAGTTAGAGTGCCTTGTTACTTATACGTGGGGTAATTTGTGCACTAATTGAATTGCGCGTCCGTTTTAGATGGAATTGTTCGTGAATCGTAGCTATTAACTATTTTTTGACCTGATGACGTCTTATAATTTGATGAACGCCTACTACACGCACGAAAAAGCATGACCCATTGTCACGTACCACGTCCAAGCGAGAGCGCGGAATAAGCGATAGAAAGGCAATGTTTTCTTAATATGATGTCATCATGTAAAATTTTATCGTCCGTAAAACCAACTTTACAGACAGGCAATTTTTTTCTCTTCGACGTGGAACTTTGATTAAACTACTACTAAGTTGGTCCAGTATGATCTGTATGCATCACTCACCACCGCTCTCTAACTTAAACTAGCGGCACGCTATGATGGCCGGTTTGACACATTACAATAGTGATGTGGAATGTCAATTTATTCTCGAACAAAAAACAATTAAGTTTTGTTTTTGTACCTGATTAAATAGGTTTAATAAAACAAAAATGTATATGTTTATTTAATTTATTTGAACGAACTGAATATTTGAACGAAAATGAATATACATACTTTATATGCACACAAGAAACATATGAATACAAAAGATACCAAAAAAGGTGCCACAAAAGGCCATAATTAATCAGATTCGTCCATACTACTATTTTCACTGTCGTCACTGCTATCATCACATACATTAATAATTATATGTTCGTTTTCTATAATATTATCTATTTTCACATCTCTTTCATAATCTTCCCTTATTAATTTAACAGTTCTATTCACAACCTTTTCCCAGTCTCCTTTAGTCACATGTTCACAAGCTTCTTCTAATAATTTTAGCATTTTTTTGTGGTAAATGGGGGTTCTGTATTGTGTCTTGCAGCATATCCCTTAATTTGAGCCCACACCAACTCAATCGCATTATACTCACAATGGTAAGGCGGTAACCGTATAACTCTGTGCCCATGTTCTAATGCTATTTCGTCAATGACGTATCGGATCTTGGTTGGTTTGTTTTCTTTTAAAAGACGTACTAATTCCGCTTTTAACATATTCATGTTTGCATCTACGCCATTTTTACGAAGCCATGCGACGATATCAGCTTTCTTTTGGGATTGGGCAGGTGGCTTGTCAATTTGCATCGAGTGGTTGGGGCGTTGTCCATAATTATAATAGATGGTTCAGGGAGGCTACACAACATTGAGGTAAACCATTCAGTAAACTTTTCTCCATTCATGTCTTCATGATAGTCTCCAGTGGTTTTTGACGCAAAAGCCATGAGAGAACCTTCGACAAACCCGTTGATGGTTCCGGCGTGACAAATTATAAGTCGCGATCCTTTTCCTACAGGAACTTTGGAAGTAGATGCTGCTGTGTCATCGTTCCAAGAACGGCCTACAGTATGGTTAGCATAAAGCCATGTTTCATCCAAGAACACAACATTTTGCCAATTTTTGATTTCTTTCACTTGCCGTAAAAAAGTATACCTTGCCATCGCTATATCAAATCTTTCCATCAATATTTTGCGTTTGTTACATTTTTTGTATCGAAATCCAATGGTCTTCAAAATCTTCGTTAAAGAACTTTCCCCACCGAAGAATAATCCAGCTTCCTTCAGTGAATGCACCAACTTTTTTCTTGTTGGATACTCCTTCTGTAAATAGTAGCCGTAAACATGTCTTCGGATAGCATCGGCATCAAAGCTATCGATGCCTACGACTGGTTTTGCTCGTTTTCTCTTTTTTGGTGTGTGAAGTTTATTTTCTTCTGTGCCAGTCTCGCCATATTTTTTTTTAGTTATCCGTCTAACAGTTCGTTGTCCAATATTAAGCGCATCAGCTACGCGTTCAACCACTGACGTTATAGGTAAAATTGGCCCTCCATTTTGAGCTTCACGATCGAAATAGTTACGAAGGCGTATTACGAACTCACGTGTCTGACTATTTAGAACAGTTCTCTGCGTACGTTCGGTCATATCGACGAAATCCACAACAAAGGGCTTGAACAGAGTCCAAATTAACGAGCAAGGGTCAACAGTAATGCAGTATCAATATTTGAAATCCAAAGCCAGGTCAAAACTATATCACAATCGCATTGCACTGACAGTTTATACTTTTCGAAGCAACGTCAATTCGAAACTGCTTTGTTTTGCATTGAGCATTGACGCGAGTTTGCCGGAGGTAGTAGTTGTGCTAGCCAGCGATCCTATGTGACGATCGTATTAGATTCCATTTTTAAAAATTTATTGATATTTTTTTGCGATTTCAGAGGTTTGTCCACATAGTGAAAATTGTTCATATTCACAAGTACATTCACCCCTTAAATGGTGCAAACTGATTTTTCTACACTTGTATACATTTAAGAAATCAATTTAATAAATAAATTTTGAGTCCTAAACCTAAAACTACATTCGATAAAATTTATGAATCTCTGCACATCACTATCGTCAATAAAGTAATACAATTATTTCCTTCAAAGTCGTTATCAATTAATACGGAACTTCATGAGCGGACAAACGTCAAACCGGCCATCATAGCGTGCCGCTAGAGTAGTGATCATTACTACATGAAAGACACCGAATTAATTCGATATACATTGCTGCTTTGATGCGTGAAATTAAAATAAAATTTCAAACAGACCTTCAATGGATAATAAGTATAGGTCAAATAACCTCAGTGTCTTTTTATTTTTAATAGCCATTGAGTAAGAGATAACGGGGTCAGGTAAATGCTATCATATGCTATTGTTTGGGCGAATTCATAATAATATAGATATTATTTATAGCATTCCTGCGAAAGTGTATTTTTTTCGTTTGTTGGTTTGTCCTTCAATCACGCCGCAACAGAGCTACGGAACGACGTGATTTTTTGCATGGATAATGGGTATAATTGAAGACCTGGAGAGTGACATAGGCTTCTTTTTATCTCGACAAAATAAACAGCTCCCGCATGCAATTTTCATGCTTTCAACATTGGTGTTTGTCTTTCAATCACGTGGCAATAGAGCTACATCGTCGTGATTTTATTTACATAAGTTACAGTTAAAGAGGAAAAACTTAGAGAGTAACATAAATTACTTTATATCCTGGAAAAACGAAGGGTTTTCGCTGCATTTAGGAAAAACCATGTAGACGAAATCACGAACAAAGCTGGTAAATAATACTTAATTGTGTGTCCATGTACCTAAATTAAATCATCTTTATTGTTATAAATTTGTCTCTCTAATATATTATAACTATTGTCATGTTCATTATTATAAATTAAAACCCATATTATTTTCTTTCCAGGTACGTACCAGCTATTTAATACGTCTATCGTGCAGCTAGGGTAAGTACAAATCGGCCCTAACTTAACAAGCTGCTATTTACCCTTCCATTGCAATAACGGGTTGTAGCTATGACGTGAGGTAATTATCGCCATCGGTCATTCTAATCTACGACCGTACTACACTAATTTAAATAGCAGTGCACTTAGAAAAAAGATTAAGCATAATTTTCCTGTAATTATATTTATGTTAAGTGAAATTTTACGCTTAGTTTATAGTCAAATGCAAGCATATATTATTCCAAATAAGCTAATGGTCGCGACTTACTCCAAGTGTATTTAGGTTTTTAAAAATACTCGGATAGATTTTCGGGATAATATCCACAGAGATATTGTCGCAGATATCAGCAGTGATGAGTGATACACTGCTAATATTTTACAAGTATAAATTGAAAATTTAAAAAAACCCCGACATTCGCCATTTTGAGGTCGCGGCCATCTTGGATTTGCATAGTGCTATTCTACTAGTTAATCCCTTTCATTTGATACCCATATTAAGGGAGTTGTGAAAAAAATATAATATGCCATCTTGTAGCGGCGGCCATCTTGGATCGATTTTCATCAAACATAGCTAACAACACTCTCGACTAGTTCACCTTTCAAACTTTCAAACAAAAAAAACCGCATTCAAATCGGTCCACCCGTTTGAGCGCTACAGGGGAACAGACAGACACACACACACACACACACACACACACAGACACGTCAAACTTATAACACCCCGTCGTTTTTGCGTCGGGGGTTAAAAAGCGAAAGTGTGTTGGTTTGTTTTGGTGTGTTGATTTGTTTGAAGTTATTCTTTTGCATGGATATAGTTGAAGACCTAGAAAGTAATATAGAATACTCTCTATTCCGTAGAATCTATGAGATTCCAAGGGATTTTTAAAAACTTACATTTAAAAAAATTAATAACGCGTGAATAATGTACATAATTCACGCGGACTATATCACAGGCATCAACTGCTTATAATAATAATAGATATAAATAATTATTACTACATAAGTTCTAGTTCTAATGTAAAAATTACGGGTAGGTACATACCACGATTAATTTGTTTTTTGTTTTTGTCGATATTTCGGTCCAGTTTCGTCACGACCACGGTCCATGTAACTGGACCGAAATATCGACAAAAACAAAAAACAAATTAATCGTGGTATGTACCCGTAATTTTTACATTAGAATATGTCGATAAACCACGAAATAAGCCTTAAATCATAAGTTCTAGTTATTTAAATATAAATTCTATTTCAAACAGCATTTTCCGCATTCACATATTTATTATATCTTCAAAGCTGGCAGTAAGTGATCGAAATATTATATTTATATTCAAACTGTGTTCAATATATTTACAAATGCGCAACTGAATAGTGATCCGTTCATAGTGTGTTCCGAGTTAATTTAGCGTAAACCTTTCGCGTTGATTGCTCCCAGCTAGCTCTGCTGCATACAAATTAAAATGAATAAATACTTTATTTCATGAATTTATTGGTGTATTTATGAGGCTTTAGTGATCAAGTAGGTAGTGATTTTTTCATTACATTTTCGAGATTCATTCATAATAATCACACTAATATTATAAAGGTGAAAGTTTGTGTGTGTATGTTTGGTACTGTTTAACGCCGCAACTACTGAACCGATTTGGCTGAAGTTTCCAAGGAATTTTTAAAAAACCTAAATCCACGCGGACGAAGTCGCGGGCATCAGCTAGTAAACAATACAGATACCAATAATACGTTTAGGGTACAAACTAAACTTCGAACAGGTAACTCATTTACAGTGAAGTTTCGCGCTGTAAGTTAGTCAGTTAGTAATATAACTGAGTGGTGACATAAGTGTCTCGTTAGTGGTAAGTGGGCACTGAAATATCGGTACAATCATACGACGAAATAATTTGTTTATAAACACTGCGATTTTCCATTTAAACTGAGTTGTTTTAGCTTTACGTAGAGTAAAACAAGGAACCCTTATACTCAATTTCCTTCAGTCTGTCTGTATGTCCGTCAGCAAATCATCATTTAACTTAAAAACTATTAAAGCTAAAAAGCCATTTTATTTATAAACTATTGAAGTTACAAATTTGATGATAACCTATTTGCATATAAACCCATTTTTAACCCCCGACGAAAAAACGACGGGGTGTTATAAGTTTCACGTGTCTGTGTGTGTGTGTGTGTGTGTGTGTGTGTGTGTGTGTGTGTGTGTGTGTGTCTGTTCCCCTGTGGCGCTCAAACGCGTGGACCGATTTGAATGCGGGTTTTTTTTTATTTGAAAGGTGAATTAATCGAGAGTGTTGTTAGCTATGTTTGATGAAAATCGATCCAAGATGGCCGCCGCTACAAAATGGCGGATTACATATTTTATCACAACACCCTCAATATGGGTATCAAATGAAAGGGCTTGACTAGCAGAATAGCACTATTGCAAATTCAAGATGGCCGCCGCCACAAAATGGCGAATGTCGGGGGTTTTTTAAATTTTCAATTTATACTTGTACATTAAAAAGCTTGCAATACATAAAGGCGAAATTTTCAAATTAAAAAAAAATCTGTGGTGGATGCAATGTAAAAAATAAGATATGCAAAAAAAAAGTTAAAGTTAGTAATTAAAAACTATAAAAAAGCACTAATAATAATTTCTAAATTCTAGTTATAGCTATTAATGATTTAATACGTAAATAAATAGTTAAGGTAAAGTAAAAAAATATGTAAACTGATTCGTCTATATTCCAACAAATAAATAAATAAGTAAGTAGAAAAGAAATCGTAAAATTAAACATTAATTAATTAGGTGAGAGTGTGAAACGTCGCGAGTGGAAACCGATTAGAATCTCGTATATGTTTCGATTGCGGTAAATTGTGAGCGGAACATAACGATGCGTGTATAAGTTGGCAAGTCAAAGCCAACAGACAAGTTGGCTCGTTTCGCCTCTGTTGTGCGAGCAAATGTAACATGAAAACCGCTGCGTTCGCGTCGCGTATTTGCTGACGTATTATTGCATAACTTTGGGAAACTTTTACACAGAACGCCGCTACACAGACGGTATTGAATTCAATTAGTTTATTCTCTCAAAACATATGTGATTAGACACCGGTGTTGGAGAGTAAAAAAGGTTACGACTTCGGCTTCCTTTTCGGGAGGACTGATTGTGAGTTCAATCCTCGTTGGTCTAGTGGTTAGCATATTCGACTGCAGATCACGAGGTCCTGGGTTCGATTCCCGGGTCGGGCACATAATTGTTAGGTACCTATTGGGTTTTCTGTCAAGAAATTCTCAATGACAGCCTGTTGTTGTTGACGTTGTTGTGTTGTTGTGACGTGAGTTGGTAGTTGACGGCGTTTCACCCCCATGCCTCTTAAGACGGCATCGTCACTTACCCGCAGGTGAGATCGCAGTCAACTGCTAACTTGTAGATCAAAATAGTAGTTTATGAAACGGTTGCATAATAGAGGTTATTAAAACACGAGTGTTAGTTTAAAAAACGAGCCGCAGGCGAGTTTTTTAATAGTATTACACGAGTGTTTTAATAACTAATTATGTAGAGTTTCATACACTACTTTATCTAAACTCATATCTTAAAATCCAAACCATAAAATCTTGGTAATATTTTTGTCGTGAGTTTTCTTTGATTTTGCTGGCAAAAGATTGTTGGTCGGTGGTCAGGTGGAGTTAAATTCTCTTCGGTATCACTGCTAGACATTTTTCCGCACAATAAAAACCATGTCTTGTAAAGTTTTGAGTAACAAATAAAAAATTTAAATATTATAACTAGCGTATGGCGCCAAAATTCAGTTGTTACCATAGAGATTCTTCTTCTTTTTCGGTTTGTCCCTTTCGGGACAGGCCAAGATCGTTGACCATACAGCCTGGGTTACCATAGAGAAATTAATAGTAGTAGAGGAGTCCTAATGTCCTATAGAAATTAGTGGATCGGAAAATAGCTCAAGCTTATCAAAAATTTAATTTTTAATAGTTATTAATTTTTAGGGTTCCGTACCCGAAGGGTAAAAAACGGAGCCCTATTAATGTCACTCGGCTGTCTGTCTGTCTGTCTGTCTGTCTGTCTGTCTGACTGTCTGTCTGTCCGTCTGTCCGCCGGTCACAGGTCTCTAGCTCGCAGACGAAATGAGTTACAAACCTGAAATTTTGGTATTTAGTGTAAAACGTTAACCCAAAATCAAATATTGAATTAGAAATTGAATTAAATTATTTTTCAGGGGGGCTCCTATACATGAAAAAGGAGCCGGAAAAAAAAAATTTTTCTTTACCCTAGCTTGTGGGGTATCATTGTTTAGAGCTCATTAAGTAGAGTACAAATATATATTTTTTTAATTTTTATCTCAAAAAATAAGGGAATGGGAGGCCATCAAAGTTGTCAGTTTTAGACCATTTTTGTGACGGGGGCTATCTCAAAAACTAAACTAGTTGGGAACATGATATTTCAGTATATTATGTACTATATGCTCTATTTAAACAACAAATACTGAAAACAACGATTTATTAAATAGTTTATTTAAGCTGTGACCAAAATAAACGAACATTTTTTTGGGTTTTTCTTTCACGGTTTGTTGCGATGTCTAGCTCGGAAATTAAATATTTCTTAGACCCAAAATATTATATTGTTCATAATTATGTACGGAACCCTGAAAGAGCGAGGCCCGACTCGCACTTGGCTGATTTTTAGTAGTTATTTTTAGTAGTTACTTAATTTTAAGTAAACTTAATTTTTAGTAGTTACTCTTCTGCAATTTAACACTATTCACAATGTTTAACGCGTTTGTACAGTTACACACATCTACTGTAAGGAGGTCGCACGAATTTCCCGCCATGGCTCAAAAATACCAGAACCCAGTTCGCCTGTACTATAATGTAGAAAAAATTATTTTATAACATTACTTTGCAATAATTTCCTAACAAAGTAGTGTTATAATGAATTTTTTTAATTTTTTTTTTAAATATTATAGATGTATGTGAATAAAGTAGTCCAATATATGACACATTTTGATTTCATATTCGGGATTTTAAGATATGAGAGTAGATAAAAATAATTACAATTTTATTGCTGCTTGGCTGCAATTTTATTTATTTGTATAGGGTGGTCTGTTTATTTTTATTTATTAGTGTAGGTTATTTTTATTTATGAGTATAATAGTCAAACTTATGACATTACACCCAAGCTCGATAACACGCTAACCACGACCGCTGTGATATATTATAATATTAACACACAAGTTCGGTAAACTTCAGTTTTCAATGACTTCGTGTTAACGGTTGTGTGGAACGTGTTAGTGGTAGAATAGAATAGAATAGAATAGAAAAGTTTTTTATTCAAATAAACTTTTAAAAGTACTTTTGAATCGTCAATTGAATCTACCACAGGTTCGGAATGCAGTTCCAGCCGAGAAGAACCTGCAAGAAACTCGGTAACTACGAGTTACCGTTACCGTTTATTATTGGAAGTCCTATCTTGTAGTTCATTTATACTTACTATACTAGTATATAATATACTATACTATATACGTATACTACCATTATTTATAAGATAAATCTTGAAATAAACATTATTTTCAATTAACCCAGTAAAATGAATCTCACAACGTCGCTGTCAGAGTATTAATATGTATGTAAGTAGATTAAAATGTTAACGCACAATCGGCCAACCCGGTCATGCAATAATGATCATAAATCGCACAAGTGTGGTAAAGTAACCTAAACCCCACGCAGAAGATTCGAAGCGAAATAAAAATGTGATGAACAAGCGCAAATTCACAACAAGAGATTTAAGATCCATTATACTGTAATGTTTTTGTATTTCGATGCTCGAAAGTATCTTTCCGAGTGAATCGTGGATTTCCGGTTCCCGTTCCCGCTCCGTTTTCCAACCTTTATACCTACTTTCAAGGAAGTTTGCTATAGTAATCTACCTATAGCTGTAGCTATAGATTTCGGTTTTTTCAAAATCCCGAGTTAACTGTGGATTTTTCAGGATAAAAAAGGTAGCCTATGAGTTAAGTTAGGGCATAATCTATCACCATTCAAAATTTCAGCCAAATCGATTTAGTAGTTGCGGCGTTAAAGAGTAACAAACATACACGTTCACACACACACACACACACACACATACACACACACACACACACACATACACACGCACACATACAAACTAATATTAGTGTGATAGTGTAAAGTGTGATTGCATCTGGAATATGTCTACAACGGTGACCAAAGACGTCGATTTATTCGAGTTGCAACACGTAACCGTTCGCGTGTAAACCCGAGCCAGGTCGCGTGGCATTAACTCTTGAAACTCAATTCCGCTCACGGCCCGCTGCATTTTGCTCACGCCGTGCGAACTGCGACCCAGCGACATGCATCGCGCGGTTTGACAACGCATTCATCGCTCCAAGGGGCCGCGGAAATTAGATGACGCGGCGGCTAGTGCGGGGAAACGAATAAACATCGATGTTTTCCGATATTTTATCGATATCACGTCATCATCGTTTCGAAAAAAAAATTATTACAATATTGTTTTATTATGAACCTAATGTTATATTATTTAATTAATAATTTAAAATTAACTAACGGAGCAATCCAATGGCTGCTGGAGACAGGGACACTCATACATTGACACACACGCAATGAAGGAAAAAAAGAGATAAGAAAAAAAAACTTGAGATGTGTCAAGTGACACCCGGATTGAACTTCGTTCCATCCGGGTTATATTGTATAAAGTTATTATTTTTTATGATTTATTATGTACAAAAAAACCTGTATACACTCAACAAAAATAAATCGTCGCGACACCACACTGTTCAATGCGAAATAGAAAGACGAAACGAAAATAACTGGCTTGCTTTCTATAAGAGAGAGAGAGAGAGAGACAGACAGAAAAACACGCGCATGCCGCACGGCTTACAACTATAGCAAAAAGTGTCGTGACAACTTTTTCTCGTAATTTTTTCCATCTAGCCCCCTTTCGCAACGCGCGATAAGAAACTTCGTTCCAAAAATCGCTACAAAAAGGTCTCTGACGCATTGTCACTTCTGCGTTAAGTTCATCAAAAAGCCTCCTTCTGCGGGATAGCCTAAACGTAAGTTTTGTCACTTTCTTACATTATGTCAAGTGACAAAGACAAAGGTTGTGAATAAGCTATCGACCCTTATAAGCAAGAAGCAGAAGTAGGCGCTAACTGAACAAAATAATGTGTTATTTATCGATAGATGACTGTCAATTGAACGTCCCTAGACCGGCGGCGGGCGCAAGTCAGCAATTTCCCGCAACTCGGCGTGATTTATTCCATAACTCCGGTGCCGCGTCATTGTGTCGACTCCGTGATCAACTTCTCTCTCGCTGAGGACCCGACTTCACAGAGAGTATAGCTTCTCTCTAGAGACTATCTACACTTTGTGAAGGTCATCGTAATATACTTATGATTTTTAAAGTAATTATAATATATTAAAAAAAATCGTGTTTTTGGAAATTATATTTAGATACGAATTACTTACTCACGAAATATGAATGATATTTTTCGATCTTACAAATAAAAAAAAAATAGAAAAAATAATCATCAAAACTTGTATGGCACTGTGCTGACGAAGTTTTTGTGCAGAAGAATTGTAAATGTGAGCTACGAATTTTTCTTCTTACAACGCTCTGTATTGAGTACAGGATGAGTTTGCGTTATGTGAACCCTTCTGTAGTCCACCGCTCCACCTGACTCCACGCAGTCTTGTCTATCCTTCGCCGCTTACCGAGATGATTCCATAAGTGTTCTAGCACTTATAAAATTAAAATAAAAGTTTTACTGACTTTTTTATCGCTGATCGCTGAAAAGGGATTTACCGGGTGTCACAGAATTACCATAAACAGGCTGTTGTACTTGCAAAGTGCAATAAGCGCCGGCGAGTGCGCTAGAAGCTCCATTTGCCTCTAATTAATGATATTACAGCATTAGCACCCGTTAAACCTTACTTTTCACCTTCCATTCTACTGAAAGGGTAATTTTCAGAATTGATGCATAACTAAGTGGTAGGTAACTAAGCGTTAATCCTATCGCCGCGGAGATGACTAGTGAAAATGTGCTTTTTTAATTAGACTACAAGTTAGTCTGCAATCTCACCTGATGGTAAGTGACGATGCAGTCTAAGATGGAAGTTGGGCTAACATGAAAGAGGTATCGACTGGCCCGTTGGCGCGGTTGGCAGTGACCCTGCCTTCCGCTCCGGGGTCGCGGGTTCGATTCCCGCCCCGAGTCTGGGTATATTTAAAAACATGTATGTATTATATGTATACCTTTATTAAAATATATATGAAATATATGTAAATATGTCTATCAGTCGGCTGTTACCTATAACACAGGCATTAAGTTGCCTACTTTAGGAACAGACGACCGTGTGTGTGTGTGTGAGTATTTATTTATTTATTTATTATTTATGGATACGACTAATCGGTTTCTACACGGCGGCGTACCAGAACGACAAATCGCTTGGCGGCACGGCTTTGCCGGTAGGGTAGTAATCAGCCACGGGTGAAGCCTTCCACCAGACCAGACTAGAGACAATTTAGAAAAGATTAAATCCCAAATTGCCGGGAATCGAACCCGGGACCTCCCACTTATAAGAACCACAGCGCTCCCACTGTGCTGGAGAGGTCATCGTCAGTGCTTCTAATGATATCATTCCAATTTTAATTTTACCCAATTCAAGAAGAAAACTCTACTAAAATCTCTTCTTCTACTAAAATATCTATGGTCAGTCTAGCTCGAGTTGTTACAGAACACAAATTGGTATTTTTTGAACATAACAATTCGTATACAACTGCCGTTTCTTCGCCCCAGACGAGCGCATGAAATTGGAAATAATTTCACAATTTCGAAGTATTTTGTACCGCGGGAACTCTCAGCTCGCCGATTGTGAAGAGCCGACGCTTCGGCGGTGTATCGAAAATGTAATTTACTTTCGAGAAATCTCTATACAAAATCAGTATGTATATTGATACTTGGTACAGATTTGTTTTCTATGCATGTACGATTCCTTATTTTAGTAACCCGTGACGCAAAAATATAAGTTTACTGTCATACTGTAAAATCTGTTTGTCTGTGTGTCTGTCTGTGTCTTCGTAGTGCTCAAATGGACGGACCGAAACACAAGACCTGCTTCGAGACAACTAAGTATACCTCTGTGCCAGAGGGGTCTTCAAATTTCGGGGTATAGCCACTTTATACGGTCAATTAGAGATAACGGTAAATGAATTTGGGTAAACGGTACAATTTGTACCTTTATTAATATTCGGTTCCGACACGCGCTGTACATAATTTGTTTCTGGTCATCCCTTTGTCAAATAGAAATTTCCATAAATAATAAAAAATATTTCATTTTCTGGAGTCAAAATTACTCCAGGTCGCACAAGTTATCCTGTGCCAAACTTCGTCAGATCCAGCAGCAGTAAATCCCGTGGGAGCTCCGTAATTTCTAGACATAAAAAGTAGCCAATGTCTGAAATGAGTTTTGTGGCGATCGTTGCAAGAGACCTATGTCAAAGTTTTGACTTTTTTGGTGACGATATATAAACTTTTTTCGACATGATCAGAAATTTCTAATAAAGCGAGGTTTACGAATGGAACGTAGCGTGACCATGCTTGACACACAGCGTGTAAGCCCTCATACGCATTAGCGGTCAACCGCGTACGCGGCTGACCGCGCGGCTAGCCGCTTTTATATTTTTATATGCAACCGCTCTTTTTGTACGCACTAAACCGCGTCGAAATTTTATGAAGAGGCTAGCCGCGCGGTCAGCCGCGCACGCGGTTGACCGCTAATGCGTATGAGGGCTTAGGGACCTTTCAGATAGACCGGCGCGGAGAGCAGAGCAAATTTTAATCGCATTTAAAATAGAATCTTAAGACACTGAAATAAGCTTTATTTTTACATTTTATCTCTTTTATGATAAGAGGATGCTCAAGAATCCTCCCAATACGCTCGGTGGGAATTATTAAGAGCAGCCGCTCGGCTGCTCGTCAAGCCGGTCGATTGCTCCATGCTTGTGCTCTTTCGCGCTCGAGCATGCGACCGGCTCCGTTCACGTGCTCTTTAATGCTCGCGCAGCCGACCGTAGGCCGAATTGCTCTGAGTACAATCCGGCCCAAGACTCAAGAGCGTACGCTCGGCTCCGAACGCATCCGCGTGACCGTTCACACAGACCGGTGCGGAGAGCAGAGCAAATTCAAACGACCGGTCTGTGTGAAAAAAAAAATGCTCTCCGACGCTCTCCGCGCCGGTCTATCTGAACGGTCCTTAGTCATACCATGCATGTGACGCTACACCCGCTATATCTCTATAGTGCAAGCGTATTGCTAATGTATTGAAATTCCATTTTCCATCCAGGGTTTACGTCTAAGTTTACGTGAAGAAACGCAGTCAATGCTTTTTACCCGACTACGGTAAAGCCAAAAGGAAGGGTTATGATTTTAGGAGTCTATGTATGTAGGTATGTATGTTTGTATTAGATTCTGTGTATTCCACTGTAGCGCCTAAACTACTGGGCCAATTTTGATGAATGAGGTGTCAATTAATTCGTTGTTATGGTCCGGGTGACATGGGCTACATTTTATATACGAAAAAATAGAGAAGTAACCTTTGCGGCTTAAACTAGAATATAAAGTTAGTTTCTGATAGATATAACAGATGGCGCCACTAGCTGCTTGCCCCGCGCTTTCTTCCGTTCGAATTCTCATTAGTACACAGTTGAATACACGTTTTTCTGAACACTAAATTAGTAGTCGAGTTTTAGTTTACTAAATTTGTCGTCCCAAGCGGTAGACACACATAGGATCTCTTACAAGGATCACCACAGAACAAGAGCCTGTGCCGCTTGTATGAGTGACATGCAACTCGTCATGTCATGTCATTGGTCTAACTTGTGAGAGGCCTGCCAACAATGCGCTTACCAGTGCGAGGTTGTCATCCCAGCACCTTTGAACCTCAACATCTAACGATTATTCGAACGAAGTTATTCACGAAGGGACACTTCAACTCTATTTATTCTTATAGATTATAAGAACCTTCGGAATATTTGCGACTCGCGGAAGCAGATTATCGTGTCACGTCTGCCACATAACTTGCACCGGTTGCGTTCACGGCCAGCGCGTAAACAAAGGTGGGCGGGACGGCGAATAACGGCCCACGCGTGCCGGACTGCGGAATTATTAATAACAGGGAGCATCTACAGGGAAATCGACGATAAGAGAAACTGCTGGGTCTTCAGGAATCGGTCCTACAAGAAAAATAGCATTTCATTTTGTTCTACACTACTTCTGTTCTAATCTAGTGAATTCGTATCCTGAGTCGATTGATAACTAACTAGCTAGTACATAAACCTTCCTCCAGACCAGGCAAAAAGAAAGAAAAGAAAAAAAGAAAGCAAAAAAACCAACTTATCGACCATCGTGAGTTGTTCTTTTTTTCAGAGCAAAATTCGCTACAAAAAGGTCTCTGACGCATTGTCAGAGGATAAATTTGAGTGCGAAACATTAAAAAAAAAGACCAGGCAAAAAATAATGTATAAAAATGGTAAATTTTGTAAATGCCCGTTCCGTTGCTTACCCTCGGAGCAATCTCGTCGATTCGTTTTCTGAGCGTATGAGTCGATTGGTAGCTAGCCACGGCATAAACCTCTCTCCAGACCAGACATAAAATATTTAAAAATTATCAGTTCCGGAAATGCCTCTTCCGGTAACCTAACCCGAGGCTTCCCACTTCTCAGAGCACTGCGTTCACCACTGCGCCAGGGACGTCGTCGCTTATCAAACGTCTAAGTAATTATCGCCTCGGTTATTGATTCATCATTCGTAAAATAATTATTAGAATGTACCTAAATAAACCCCATGGAAAATCCGATATTCAAGTAAGTTAGTCGAAGTTATAAGTCTGAGAAGTTCCCCGTAATTTATGAAGAAGCTAGTGTATTTTTTGCACTTTAATTAAGTTTCGACGGATAGGTTTATTGATAGTAGCATCGAAGATACCGCGCTGAATAAAACTCACAAGTCACAAGTCTCCACTTGCCAGTGCCTGGTAATGAAAAAACTTGCAAGTATTTACTGCTTCGCTACTTGGCCGAGGGTAACTTTGGCAGGAAACTCCTTAAAAATAGTGAGATGACGTGTCTAGAATTTGTTACTTTATGATCGGTACTGTTAGTTGACATTGTTGGGAAAAAGTGTAGCAATTAAATTATAACTTAATTAAACTATTATTTACTCAAATGCGTTTATAATCCGCACAAACTCAATTAATATCGAATCAGAGATTAGTTTAACCGAATTATCTTCTCAGATCTAGGATTTCATTTAATTAATTACACTCATCTATAATACAAGAGCAATAGTGTTAGAGCAATAAAGTTTGTGTGTGTGTGTGTGTGCGCGTGTGCGTGTGCGTGTGCGTGTGCGTGTGCGTGTGCGTGTGGGTGTGGGTGCGCGTGCGCGTGCGTGCGTGCGTGTGTGTGTGTGTGTGTGTTTGTTACTCTTTAACGCCGCAACTTAGTTGTTAAACTTAGTTATATAATGGTAGGTATTTAGCTCTACTGCAACCTATATTGCATTTTATTGTGTCGAAACAAGAGTCTCTACTTATTTAAATGATTTTACGGAGTGAACATTCTGTACCTTGTGGGTACTAATATGTATTCTGTGGTATACCCCAAAACCTCAGCCATCGAAGACAAAACTAAAGTCAAAGTCAAAGTCAAATAATTTATTCAAAATTGGCACACTGTACAAATTTTAACGTCAATCTAAGAACATTGAGATAATGGTGATAATTATTTACGAAAACTTAAAACTAAAACTACGAGGGTTCCAAACGCGCCCTGGTCTGAGAAGAGCCCACAACAAACTCAGCTGCGTATCACCATTTTACAATATGATTCAGTCATAAAAATGACTGAATGGTGAATGACTGTATGATTCAGCCATAAAACTGTTGGCTTTTAGAGAAATCTATGTCCATTGTCCATGTTTTTTTTACTTTTTTGTCATCAAAAAAATCTTATGCTATAATAATAATATAAGCGAAATACCTGCTTAATACCTACCGGTATGTTCGGAGATTTAAAATTATATTTAATTCACGGAGATCTGCATATTCCAGACGCGGCCGTTAAGGCTGGAAGGCTGACTGAAAAGGATCCGTTCGAGAGTCCTTGTACCCCCTCCCGGCTCCCAAACGTTTGCTATTCATATCATTTTGCATCCGAATTAGCATATCGCATCTGCCTTCCCGTTTGAAAATTTGCATTTTATATTCAATCGGCTGCCCACGTACGTAACGTATTACAGGGTATAAGGAGACCGCTTCCGAAAACTTAGCGCTATTATTATACTACCCAAACACAATCCAATACCAATAACTGTTTGCTTTATAGAGTAGGTATCGAGCGCATCGGTAGGTATCTTAACGCAACGTTCGTTGACCTCCAGTGTCATCTGATTTTATTTGAATTAGGTACGAATTTTAATTTTTTTTTTGCAGTTATATATCTATATCAGTATCAATACTAATCTATACTAATAAATAAAATTGAAGTGTCTGTCTGTAATATCGAAATAACTATCTCATATTAAGCTCATATGGTTATTTGAACGCTACCATAACCGAATCACACGTTTTTAAAATTTTTGTCTGTCTGTCTGTCTGTCTGTCTGTCTGTCTGTCTGTCTGTCTGTTTGAACGGGCTAATCTTCGGAACGGCTAAACCGATTTTGACGGGACCTTCACATACAGGTAGAGAATTAACCAGGGAGTAACATAGGCTGCTTTTTTAACCGACTTTCAAAAAAGGAGGAGTTGTGTTTTTCTACCTATGTACACCGATATCTCCGAGATTTCTGAACCGATTTGCGTAATTTTTTTTTAATCGATAGAGAAACATTGCGACCCTGTTCTGTAAAAAATTTGGATTCCAACTCCTCAATCCTGATGCTGTAGGAGACCTAATCCCCAAAACTAATGGGTTTTAGAAACTTTCGGTTATTTAAATTGATATTGGGGGTACCAATTAAAGACTTTATCGTTGAATGAACTCGAGTAGGTACATATCCAACTCCTCAACCCTGATGCTGTAAGGAATTGTATTCCGAAATCATGGGGATCCCACGGGATTTTTCCGTTTTGGGGACGGGTTTCTACAGATAAGCTACTTTTTGTTCTGGAAAATCAAAAGTTCCCACGGGATTTTTAAAAACCTAAATCCACACGGGCGAAGCCGTGGGCATCATCTAGTCTAATAATATAATAAGTTTAACTCCCCAAAACTGATATTGCACAAAAAATGCAATTTTTATGTAAAAAATATATTTATTTCGCGTTTCTTTTATGATATCTTATCAGTAGATAGAGTGAGTTAGATGAGTTAGATTAAAACTTTCCTGAAAGTATGTACCTAGATTACGAAAGTGAAAAAAATCATCAAAATCGGTTCATTAGTTGTGGAAATAATCGTGAACATACAGACATACATACGGGTCGAATACAGAATCTCCTTATTTGAAGTCGGTTAATAATCTAAACGATTCCCTGTCTGAACCGTTTGTGATTGAGTCTGACTCGCACTTGGCCGGTTTTTACAATAGAATAAAATCCCAAATAGTCCTCCAAAAACAATTATTGCAATCAGATGAAAATTATTTGAATTTTGATTAGTATCTCAAAGAGGTGAGAATCTTTTTAGGATAAAAACGGCAGGGTGAGTCCTTTTAATGTCACTCTGCTGTCTGTTTGTCCGTCCGCCGGTCACAGGTCTCTAGCTCGTAGAAGAAATGAGTTACAAACCTGAAATATTGGTATTTGGTGTAGAACATTAACCCAAAACCAAATATTTAATTAGAAATTGAATTAAATTATTTTTTTAAAAGAACGCTAAGTATAACTTTGTCAACTTAATAATACACAACAGTGAATAAACATTAGGTATATTCTTCTCGCATTTTTCGGTACCTATCTGAAATTGTAATTCAAAGACAATAGCTGAGTATTCACTAAGTCAGAAGCTTTGCCAAGCATTTACGTTATCCGGCAGTGAGGTATGTATTTACGTATGTACGAGGCAAAAGTGTATCCATCGGTCAAATAATACTTTTACTGTTACTGCGTAAAGCGGCAATACTCATACTCTTCTGCCAATCGTAACGAGAAGTACGCCTAGCGTTGTCCTCGTTTCGCCCAGTGGTAGTTTCACTTGTATGAAGTGTCGGGGATGTACACAGATGAGGAAACAAGTACAAAGTTCGTAAACTAAAACCCGACTACGCAATTATTTAATAATAAATTAGTGTGCGAAAACGCGGGGCAAGCAACTAGTGGCGCCATCTGTTATGTCTATTGGAATTACTAATTTAATAATCTAGAAAGCCGCGCGAAGGTCACTTCTTGATTTTTTTCGTAAATAAAATGGAGCCTATGTCACCCGAACCATAACAAAGAATCTATAGACACCTCATTCATCAAAATCGGTCCAGTAGTTTAGGCGCTACGGTGGCATACACAGAATCTCATACAAAAATTGGCCACATACATATACATAGTCTGCTAAAATCATAACCCTTCCTTTTGGCTTTGCCGTAGTCGGGTAATAAGCTACCTCGGTCGAGGCAGCGCGCGCGCCGTCTCGTATAGGTACCTCCAATCGTGCTTGCGAACAAAGCGGAGCCTCGTGAAGCTATCGCGCTAAGAACAGTGTGCTTAGTCTAAAGCAGAGCACTCGAAAACGAACTCGAAAACTATTGATCGATTTCAGAGTAAAATAGACCTAAAATGTCTTGTATTAAGGTTTGAGTTCGCCAATACATTCAGCATTGTTCGAATGCTGAATGTATTGGCGAACTCAAACCTTAACACAAGCCATTTTAGGTCTATTTTACTCTGAAATCGATCAATAGTTTTCGAGTTCGTTTTCGAGTGCTCCGCTTTAGACTAAGCACACAGACTCAGCTCATGAAAGCTACCGTTTTAGGCTAAAAATATTAATGCGGTGTCCACTTAGCTCAAAATTTGAATGAACACAAAAGAGCTCAAAGTCTCCGGGCCAGACCGCGCCGCGGCATTACTGCATTGTGTGAACAATCTTTACACACGTATTTCACTAGGGTTGACAAACAATAATATTATACGTCCTACTTTGGGAATGGGAAAAGTTTCATAGTGTTGATGTTGTGCAATGCATTGAGTTATCACACTAATTAGCGGGTACGGGAACCGGAACTCCATGATTCCCTCGGAATTCGTGAAAAACCGAAATTCACACAGGCGAAACCGCGGGCAGAAGCAATAAATGAAGAATAAATACCTTGTACAGGCTATAAGACGACTGCTATCGAAAACTTAGCACTTAAATAATGTTACCTAAACAATCCAATGTCAATAAACATTTGTGTTATATATTTCAGATTATAGGTTCAATTTACTTAAAAATAAAAGCGCGTCATCTTTCAACGATATCCAGAAAATGTCGAAGTATGGAGGTGTGTGGGCAACCCTAAAACATGCATGCAAATCCGTTCTGAATCGCATCTCCATGTGAATGGGGCAGTTTTCCACATTTTCTAACCGCAGCGCATGCAATGGCCCCGCGTTTTAGACCTAGACTATATAAACGCCAGGATTTATACCCAGATTCCGGGCTCCCATTTACGAACTGTATAGAGTATATTATATTGCTAGTGGTACCGATACTAAGGCGTCGTCCTATAGGAGCGAATTAAATGCGAATGCGATATAAAAAATATTAAAGTATAGAAGCTCTTTACAAAATATGTGAGCGAATTGCGCTAAAACATAACTGGATGAATTGAATGCGATCAAATAAATAATCTAAAGCTAAGCTAAGCTATAATTTTATGATATCTGTAATTTTGATAAGTACCTACTACATTCTTGTGAGACAAAAAAAAACAGAAAAAGTGTCAAAACAATGTTAATACTACTATTAATTTAATAAGTATTATTATAAGAATACAATTTTATGCAAATATTAAAATAGTGAACTGCAACCAAACTGTTATTTTTGGGCGTGTCCCCAATAGGCTAACAGTGAGCGACTAACTGTTTGCTTCCAATTCATCTCCAATTTTTAAATGAAGTGTCCAAATAGCGCGTTATTTTTGCAGTTTACGGCATTTTGCTTGCCAAATTATTCAGTGAGTTCAGTGAGCGGCTGATTCACCTCCAAATGCCTCCAAAACTATGAGAAATCCGGAGTTATGAGTTGTGACCGTTATGCCGCTTAGAGTCAGCCAAGTCACTGTTTCACCTAATGGGAACACGGCCTTTGTCAGTATACAATCCAGATGCAGTCAATCTGTCTAGATCATAATATTTGCGCGACTATCGCACCGCATCGCATTCGCATTGTGTTCGCTCACGTAGGACATTGTGGATCGATTGCGAAGTTCGAATACGATGTATTTATTTCACTCTGCGTAGGTTTATGTACGACGTCGAAGCACCTCAATAAGTTTCTTTACTGACCATTTTCAATAAATAATTGGAGTTTGCAAATATTTCTTTTCCAGCAACAGATAAAAGTTAAATAACGGAATCGTGTTAAATACATTATTGTAATAAAAAACAAAAAAAGAAAAAAAAACGGCGACATCGCATCGCAATTTATTACGTGAAGGCAAACAGTGCAAGAGATAATGCTTGCTTCTTTTACTCGCTCCTTTATAGATGCAGAGGCCATGAAAAGCGAGGTTTAGTTTTGCTGTATAGATGGTACTTGATTCTGTTTTGTGGTAGATGATACTTACTCGTAACTTGGTTACTTTGTCTGTCACTTTTGGAAGAATTGAATGAAAAAGATTTGTGAACTTAGAAATAGATTACTGAATATTTGTTAGCTTTTTAACTGAGAAAGCACTAAATGGCGCCACACGAATCACATGTAAAGATCTTTAAATAAACATAATATCTTACGTTGTGATTTTTCTATGGAATATCAAATTGGTATAAGTTGTAAAAGTGTAATTGCACTAGCCAGGAGGAAACTTTTTGAAAATCATTTATAATTTTCTCTGGTAAGTACCTTCAAAATAGTACTGTAATATTAATGAATCCGCGCTTTGTTCCCCGAGAGTTTATTATTGTCGTTGCCGTCATAAACCGATAGACGTTCACAGCTGAACATAGATCTCTTGAGTTACTCATACAACATAGTCTTGTGCCGCTCGTGTCCACTCTTCTGATATCGTCCACAAACTGGAGGGTCTTCCAACACTGCGCTTTCTAGTGCGAGATCTTTATTAAAGCATCTCGCAATCATAACGTCAATCGATTTTTGGAACTAGCGTGTCGTACATTGTTTGTACTGTCGCTAGTTCCAAAAATCGATTCATCATTCATCATCATTATCAACCTATTATTGGCCCACAAGGCACGGGTCTCCTCTCAGAATGAAGTGTTAAGGCCGTAGTCCAAGCCAAGCGCGGTTTGGTAAACTTCACACGCCCTTCAGAACATTAGATGTTTTCCTTCACCCATAATGGTGGCAAGTGATATATTTTTATTGCTCAAAACGCACTTAACTCCTAAAAATTACTTTTCGTGCTGGGTATAAAGTTCGGCCCGTATCGCCACTTCTAAAACAATATAACAAGTACTTAAATAAAACATTTAAAATACCCCCGACATTCGCAATTTTGTGGTGGCGGCTATCTTAGATTTGCATAGTGCTATTCTACTAGTCAAGCCCTTTCGTTTGATACCCATATTGAGGGAGTTGTGAAAAAATATATAATCCGCCATTTTGTGGCGGCGGCCATCTTGGACCGATTTTCATCAAACATAGCTAAGAACACTCCCGAGTAATTCACCATTAAAAAAAACTCCATTCAAATCGGTTCACCCGTTTGAGCGCTACGGTGGAACAGACACACACACACACACACACACAGACACGTCAAACTTATAACACCCCGTCGTTTTTGCGGCGGGGGTTCAAAATCTATAGCACTGGTTAGGAGCCCAACGTGCAAGTAGTCTGTAGATATTTCTTTTCCGCGTCAGTTATCAGCTAGTTTTATTGTCACGCCTCGCCCCCGGCTCCGAAGCTGATGGATGACACCACTTGGCTCCGCTGCGCTTTGTTTTGTCTTCACAAACTTCACCGATAAAGTTGAATTAGGGTACCAATAAGATAAAAAAGACAATGGATATTGAATGTTACACTTTGTGAATACCTTTTTTTATTAGGTACCTTTCTTTCACAAATGGTTTGTTACCCCCACGCAAAAACGACGTGGTGTTATAAGTTTGATGTGTCTGTGTGTGTGTGTCTGTCTGTGGCATCGTAGCTTCCGAACGGATGAACCGATTTTAATTTTGTTTTTTGTTTGAAAGGTGAATTAGTCGGCTTTTGATTGACCTTCCGGGTTTTCTTTTCAAATTCAAAAAGTGCCTGTGTGAATATAGTACAGAAATCCATGTTTCTATTTCATTATAGTCTGTCATCACTCATCATATTATTACTTTGTATTTGGTACCTATTTGCTTGTATACATATTATGTACAGTAGGTACTTATAATATTTATGTTTTATATATGTTTTCAATTTTTCTATAACATACTACATAAGTACATACACGTACTACATAAGTTTCTTTAAGGTAAATAATGAGTATTTCGCTCGATTTGAAGAATAAAATATTGCTTGTATGGACTTAATAATTCCTTACGCTAATGGTTCCCAGGTTTTACTTAATATTCATTTTATTTTCCTTAATCTACAACAGAAAAGTGTTTAATTTCTACCCGAGAGCTAAGCATTTTAAAAGCCACTTCGGCGACCGCAGATGCTTGTTCCATTTTTAAAAAGTAAACAAACAGGATTAAATTAAACAAATGGTATTAAATCCAACATATTAGCGTCAGCTCCACATGTTTACTCGTTAAAAGCACATCCGAAAATGTGTCTAAATTAACATAAAACCCAATGAATGGCGATAAAGCTGAATTGCCGCGGAACAAACCCTGCACGTATACAGGGTGTTTGTTACCTACTCGTATTTGCGGTCCTAAAACTTCGAAGATTGTTAGATTGTTTAATTTAATTACTGAACTAAGTTTAATTAAATTGATATTAATTTTACTCATTCAACGGCATCATCTTGAGTTGTTTGTATATTTTTAGTGAAAATAAAACAGTAGATATATTTATTTTTTTCCTTCATGGAAAGCCTATTGCAGTGGCAGCTTATGAATAATATCAAATATGAGATACTTATTCCTGTTTATCGATTCAGTTTATTCACTTTGTTTGGGTCAAATTCGATAACGGTAATACTGTTCCAAATGAATAAAACACTCTGTATAATACGAACAACGCAGGGCTGTTATCGCGGAAATTATCTTGCGGAATCTTGAAATTTTAACCAAACATTCTTGCGATGTTTTTCTTTAAGTTCCACAGAGCAACGAGTACGTTGGGAAAGCCGTAAAATTTATGGATGTAAATCAACAAATAATTTCCTTAGATTTTCATCATGGTATTTATAATCTTATGTTTAGACTCCACCTCAGCTGCAGTCGCTTGAATAACGAGAGGCCCTGCTGGGTATTGAACCTTGTACCACCCACTGAATACCACAGCACTCACCACTGCGTCGGTGGGTTTTACCATTACCTCGTTATTTCTTCCAGGCAGGAGCAAGCATAGGTCGTTAGCAATATACCTACATACATCTTTACAATTTTATCTTAACGTGTTTTTTTTTTTTATTTTAAATTGTCTTGGCTTTATCGGTATGTAAGTTACTCCGTTTAAGAATAAGCTTTAAACAAGCTATATTTTAACAAAAAATTAGTCTACTTTGATCTAGCAATTTCATAGAAATTGGTGTGCCAATTAAAATGTTAGTGACAAATGAGTAAATTTATGCGTGTTACTTCGAAAAATGATAACTATGTTAAATAAAATATATAACACACCTTGTATTATTACAACCATTCTGAAAGTATGTAGATTATCATAGTGAAAGAATTACCGAAATCGGTTAATTTATTTTTGAAATAACAACCTCCTTCTTTGAAGTCCGTGAAAATATCATTTGTTGTAAAATCAGCTTTGTACGTCTGAAAAATATCTTGGTTAATGCTAAAATCTAAAATTTATTTATTTTACTTCTCTTATACGAGGAAAAGTCGGAGGTGGTTATTATTATTTTTTACTGAATTTTATTCGTGTTTGGCAACCCTATTTATCTCTCCATTTGCGCGCATATTCCTTACTTGACGGCGCAACTCAATTAGTTAATGAGAACGTTGCCCCTTGATTAACTTTCTCGAGAAAAAGCTTTGAGCTTTACAGATTTCCACGAAAATAACAAAATCCAACGTTCGCTTTTTATCTTTTCCATACTCAAGGACCCGGATAAGGATCTATCGTAATGATGTTACTTAAATCAAGTAAAATGAGGTACCTACCTATATAATAATATATTAATTTTTCTTGCAATATCAAAGGGCGAATTTTATAATTTAATGGCAGTGATTTAGGTCCTTTAGGTCGTACTCACAATCTCTTTTTAACCGACTTCAAAAAATGGAGGAGTTTCTCAATTTTAACTATACATGGTATATAACATACATAATTACATACATATGCTAAATTTGTAGGGTTTCAGGAACTGTTGATGACCCGGCAGACGTCGTCCTGCCCGCTATTAGCGCCACCTACCGGGTCCAATTTTTCTACTTATAAACCTTCCTCTTGAATCACTCTATCTATTAAAAAAACCGCATCAAAATCCGTTGTGTAGTTTTAAAGATTTAAGCATACATAGGGACATAGGGATATAGGGACAGAGAAAGCGACTTTGTTTTATACTATGTAGTGATGAAATGGGAATTGATATAATAAGGGCGCATATAAGGAAACGACGAAACCGATGCGTGACTTTCGCCCTACTTTAACATACGTGTACAAACAAAAGTTATTTTTATATTTTTAGTGCCGTTTGGAGTCGGTTTTTTATTTTTTTAAATAATTTTTATTGTTAGACAAAAATGCGTATAGAATTTTATTGATCTTATAATATGCGTTACGTCACTGAGTTATAAAAAGCCGTCACTTACTGCACGGCGTCGTAACTGCACGTTTAGTGATGTTTTCCGGCAGTAAATTCCGGCAGTACAAGTCGTCATTTTCCGCGTCGAACAATACCCTCGGTAACGGTGCGTCCCGGCGGGACGTTCGGGACTCGTGCTCTCGCAGATTTAAATTGGATTTTAAATTCCTATTTTGTCTCCAATACGACGATTTGAAATATCAAAATCTCTGTTTTCTGTATCAGTGGTTCTGTATATGCCACAAACTACGTCGAGTAATAACTGTAATATTAAAAAAAATCAGCCAAGTGCGAGTCGGGCCTCGCTCTTTCAGGGTTCCGTACATAATTATGAACAATATAATATTTTGGGTCTAAGAAATATTTAATTTCCGAGCTAGACATCGCAACAAACCGTGAAAGAAAAACCCAAAAAAATGTTCGTTTATTTTGGTCACAGCTTATAAACTATTTAATAAATCGTTGTTTTCAGTATTTGTTGTTTAAATAGAGCATATAGTACATAATATACTGAAATATCATATTCCCAACTAGTTTAGTTTTTGAGATAGCCCCCGTGACAAAAATGGTCTAAAACTGACAACTTTGATGGCCTCCCATTCCCTTATTTTTTGAGATAAAAATTAAAAAAATATATATTTGTACTCTACTTAATGAGCTCTAAACAATGATACCCCACAAGCTAGGGTAAAGAAAAATTTTTTTTTCATGTATGGGAGCCCCCCTGAAAAATAATTTAATTCAATTTCTAATTCAATATTTGATTTTGGGTTAACGTTTTACACTAAATACCAAAATTTCAGGTTTGTAACTCATTTCGTCTGCGAGCTAGAGACCTGTGACCGGCGGACAGACGGACAGACAGACAGACAGACAGACAGACAGACAGACAGCCGAGTGACATTAATAGGGCTCCGTTTTTACCCTTCGGGTACGGAACCCTAATAAAATACTTCCCTTTGAAGGCACTGACTCTCAGCATCATAGTACGTTACATTTACCATTGAAGTATAATCACAAAATCAAAGTTGATAATAATCGTACTATTATATTATGGTTAAGATAAGCACACATTTTGCTTATTTTTTTGGTGCTTAAACTTCAACGTAACTTGGTATCCTACTATGGTGTAATTATTGATCCTTGGTGCATAAGTTCACTTAGGTTCTACCTATACTAGAACACACAGTGTTGGATTGGATACAAATCCAATACTAGAACATAGTACTAGTCATCTTTGTACTGAATAATAATTAGGGAAAATTGCCCAGTGATAACATGATAACGCATCACAATGTAATATCAGAATATTAAATTATCAATAGATATGCGAAAAAAATATTGCAGTGCTGTTCATTCACGTAGCCGCGTAACAACCAAAATGATTTCCGAATTCCGAAAAATGAAGTATCTATATCTTTTCCACGCTTTTTTCGACACAAACTCAAGCGGGAGTATAGACAAACGAGATTTTGAGGTGGCCAAAGAAAACATAGCGAAACTAAGAGGATGGAAACCAGTTGATGCTAAATACAAAGAAGCCGAGCAAGCTTTGATGGATATTTGGGAGGCGTTAGAGAAAGCGGCCGATTCAAATAAAGATGGCCAAATATCAATTGAAGAATGGTTGACAATGTGGGAGGAATTTGCTAAAAATCCATCAGCACCATTTGAATGGCAAACTCTGTATTGTAAATTCATCTTTGAACTTGAAGATGCGAGTGGTGACGGAGTGATAGATAGTGAAGAGTTCTCTACTGTTCACGAGTGTTTTGGACTTCTAAAAGAAGATAGCGAAGCTGCCTTTAAGTTGATGACTAAAGGCAAGAAAACTATAACATGGGAAGAGTTTCAAGAGCTGTGGAAAGAGTATTTTACTTCCGATACCCCTACGGATCCTGGTAATTTTATTTTTGGCGCCGCTACTTATTAATAACATTGACAAATTATAGTGAACATTGAAGAGTGGATATACCTAATGTGTGATATTTTAGTGATTTTTACATGATTTGTGATGGATTTTGTGATCCTAAAATGACAATGTCCTTGAAATGATATGGGTTTTAAGAACTTCCTAATAAGCTCTTTTTTAATTTTAATATAACATTGGTAATATTATATCGTTACGAACTTCTATAGATGCCTACGGTGTCTTTGGATTAAAAACCTTCAACTTGTTAGATTTAAATCTATAATATAATAAAACTGTAACAGATCCAATTCTGTACATTGAAGATATTTTGAAAATTTTTATTGGAGGGCACTCTATAGTCGATACTGAAGCCAAAACTGCAATTTATTTCATTTTTGTCTGTCTGTCTGTCTGTCTGTCTGTCTGTCTGTCTGTCTGTCTGTCTGTCTGTCTGTCTGTCTGTCTGTATCTTGGCCGCGCATCACGCCGAAACTACTGAATGGATTCGAATGAAACTTGGTACGATTTGAGTTTATACTTCGAGGTAGGTTATAGGATACTTTTTATCCCGAAATTCAGCATGGTTCCCTTGGGAGAAGGGATGAAAGTTAAAACGTGTATTTAGCTGTAATTCATTAACGCGTTGTTCGATTTCACTCATTCTTTTTTTGTTAGAAAGGTAGTACTTTATGTATTGTCCCGTAAATATTTCAAGGTCATAGGTTTTTTAGTTCAGAAATGACAGGCATTTAGTGGGTTCCAATAACTTGGGACGCGGATGTTTGTACGTACGGCTTATTTTAAACTGGCGTGCGTTTAAATTTATGTTTGTTGGCCTGTCTATTTGTTCCAGCTAATCTCCGAAACGGCTGGATCGATTTTGATGGAACTTTCAATGGCAGATAAGTGATGTTAAGGAGTAACTTAGGATACATTTAGTTTAGGTACAAAAAAGAATTATGGGGTCCGATCTGATTCTATATAAAAACCTATATCCAGGCGAACGAAGTCGCGGGGGTCGGCTAGTTTAAATATATTGATATAAATGTTTATTATAATGTTTTAAAAATTAAATTATAACCTGACCATTATATTAGATACTATTGTACATCACAATTCACACTAATATTATAAAGGCGAAAGTTTGTGTTTGTGTGTATGTGTGTGTATGTTTGTTACTCTTTAAAGCCGCAACTACTGAACCGATGTGGCTGAAATTGTGAATAGAGATAGATTATGCCCTGACTTAACACGCTACTTTTTATCCTGGAAAAATCCACAGTTCCCATGGGATTTTGAAAAAACCGAAATCTATAGCTACACCTATAGGTAGATTACTGTAGCAAACTTCCTTGAAAGTAGGTATAAAGGTTGGAAAAAGGAGCGGGACGGGGAAGCCGCGGGCAAAAGCTAGTTATATATAACATGCAAATTATTTTATTTAAATTAATTTCAATGTGCGTGAATCATTAATACGCGCTTCAGTTTGCAATTTGAACCTTGATAGCAAGTCAATAAGTCATGAATATCGCGGTGATTAAGCGTTAAATGATAAAAAAAACATTGCGCAGGTCGTATCACGTATTGATGATAACGTACTCTATCACGATTCACGATAACCAGATGTTTATAATCGATTATGTAAGTAATTTTAATGTGACGCAAAGTTGTCGCCATGAGGAATTTTATTATGATGTACCTATCTTTGCTATTAAGGTTCACTTGAAAAAAAAAAAGTTGTTATACACTTTTTGTCCTCCGTTAATCCTGGTTTCTTTTCAAATATAAAGTTTGATTTTAAATAGTTATTCATATGAGTTCTTTTACTATGTGTTTGTGTGTGTGTGTGTCTGTCTGTTCCCCTGTGGCGCTCAAACGGGTGGACCGATTTGAAGGTGAGTAGGTGAATTAGTCGAGAGTGTTGTTAGCTATGTTTGATAAAAATCGGTCCAAGATGGTCACCGATACAAAATGGCGGATTATGTATTTTTTTACATCTCCCTTAATATGGGTATCAAATGAAAGGGCTTGGCTAGTAGAATAGCTCTATTGCAAATCCAAGATGGCCGCCACCACACAATGGCGAATGTCGGGAGTTTTTTTAATTTTTAATTGTTAACATTCAATTGGGGTTTAATATTATCCACGATTTCTATTTTTACCAATTCGCAAACCATTTCTTACTTTAAATGTTTCTAGTGATCTTTTTACATTTAAACATCAAGTCAAGATTTGCGAACGGAACCCTGAAGTATAACGAATGTATTTTTCATCGAGTGCTATAAATAATCGCTTAACCCTCAACTCCCGACGGTTTCTCGGTCCCCGAATGAATTTGCATTTCCTTCGCATACGTTCGATTGTGAGCCCCACTACTACCACTAACAGTCCTTTAACGTCCCACTGCTGGGCACAGGTCTCCTCTTTCATAGAAGAGAGGGATTCAAAGCTTAGACCCGCCACGCTGCTCCAATGCGGGTTGGCGGGCTTTAACGACTATTGTCACATGATAATGATAATAACCGGGACCGACTGCTGAACATGCTTCTCCGAGGCACGGGGGTGAAACATCGCCAACTACCAACTCCGGGCTGGCACTGAGAATTTCTTGACAGAAAAGCCCAATACCTAACAATTATTTGCCCGACCCGGGAATCGAATCCGGGACCTCGTGATCTGCAGTCGACTACGCTAACCACTAGACCAACGAGGCAGTTTGTGACCACCTTGAAATAAAGTTGAAAAGCTTAGTCGGCTACAAACTCAATCACAACCTATATTTGAGTCTCGACACAATATAGTTAATACCAAGTGAATCCTAACTAATATTATAAATGCGAAAATGAGTTTGTTTGTTACGCTTTCACGCCTAAACCACTGAACTGATTTTAACGAAATTTGGTACAGAGATAGATTGGACCTCGGAAAAGGGTATACGCTACTTTTATCCTTACTTTTATCCCCTAAATCCTAGAGTTCCCGAGGGATTTTTAAAAACCTTAATCCACGTGGAAGGAGTCACGGGCATCAGCTAGTATAATATAATTCTTACTAAAAAGGCTGTGATATGATTAATGATAAAATCATAATAATATTATGCTCGGACCCTATACGATAGTGAACGAGATTATATCGTGAAGTCAAAGAGTGTTCGCCATATAAAGCCATCTTATGCGTAAGCCAATAACAATGAAGGCATAAGAATGACTGATGACATGGCATGTCAAGGGTTAATGGTATTTACACTACACGATAATTATGGCTGTGGATTTTATTAAAATTATTATTTTTCGCGGATATTATTGTTTTCTTTTGATATGGTTAGCGCAAAAATGTAAACCAGGAAAGCAACTGGAGAATAATAATAAAGATACATTAAAAAAATATATCATAGCTAAGGCATACAAACGTTGAAGGCATGAACCGAGGATAGATTTTGTGAGACTAATTTAAATTATCAATCTTTGCGCATATCTACATTATAACGTATGTAACACATTATAACGTATACCAGGAAAACAACTAACTATATATATCATATTAAAAAATATAATAATGGAAGTAGGAACGCAGAAGGAATAAACCGAGCATATATTTTGTAGGGCTGAGATGACAATTGAAGTTCGATCCTGTAGAAAGATTAATTTAAACACAATTCCAGGGAAAATCAAATTTGGAAGCAACTACACGTGAACTGGAAGCTTAGCTTTTAGAATACGGAATCGTGTCGCATCGATCGTGTCGATGTCGTAATCGTAACACGTAACGCAGATATTAATGACCACAACGCTTAGGGGGGCAGTAAGTGAGTTTCTGTGTTGTAGCTTGCCTTAATAAGCTTTTTATGACCGGGTTGACAATGATAGTGGAATCCAACAAAGGGTTCATAGCCATGCAATCATAAAATACCCTACGATGTTCTTTAGTACTCTTTCTCTTCAGTTTGTTGTTCCGTAGTGCCAACGGGACTGTGTTATACTAAGCCTCGGTTGTCGGTCAGTCTGTCTGTCACAGACGACCTCCCTGGCACAGTGGTGAGCGCTGTGGTCCTATAAGTGGGAGGTCCCGGGTACGATTCCCGTCAGGGGAAATATGGGATTTTATAATTTCTAAATTGTCTCTGGTCTGGTCTGGTGGGTGGCTTCAGCCGTGGCTGGTGACCACCGTAAACCCGGGTAACTTGGCCCGAATTTCTTAAGTTTTTTGGTTCAATGTCGAATATTTAAAAAACTATTATTAGTTTTACTTTGTTTGTGAGCTACACTACTGTTAAATGTACTCTTCTTTTCATATAATTAAAATCTATAACAATCAAATGGAAATGTATATGATAAAAAGCTAAATTTAGAGAGCGGGCCAAAAATTGATCACTTTTTACAACTTTGCTCATTTTGGGAAAACTTATATAACTCCAGTATTTTTAAGTTTTAACCGTAAGATCATGAAACTTAGGGTTACTTTAGAAAAATAGTTTATGTAACCTAGGATCTTATTACTAAACATTTAAATGTTCATATTAGCTGCCAAAATTGAGTGGGCAAAGTTACTATAATTTTTTTGTAAATTTTCATACTAATAAAATGATAAGCTAGGGTTGTCATTTTTTATTCTTAACCAGGTTTAAGGTAAGGTACGTAAGTTATTATAATTTCAAACCAAAAATATTAAAACAAATATGAAATGAAGCTTATAAAAATCTTTAATTTACTTATAAGAAATTTAATAAGTATATTTTAACTTAATACTAATAAAACTTTCTAGTAAGGAATCATCAAAAAATTAAATCAAAAATATTCAGTCAGTTTGTTAAAATCACAAAAATTATTATTATTAAGGTAGGTAGGTATTAAGGAATAATGAGAAAAAACCTATGACCTTGAAATATTTACGAGATAATTTTCAAAGTACCGCCTTTCTAACAAAAAAAGAATGAATGAAATCGGACTACGCGTTAATGAATTACAGCTAAATACACGTTTATACTTTCATTCCCTCTTCCAAGGAAACCTTGCTGAATTTCGGAATAAAAAGTATCCTATGTCCTTCCCATTTCGGAGTGTAAACTCAAATCGTGCCAAGTTTCATTCGAATCCATTCAGTAGTTTCGACGTGATGCGCGGCCAAGATACAGACAGACAGACAGACAAAAATATATATTTTTTTGGCTTCAGTATCGATTATAGTGCCCTCAAAAAAAAAATTCAAAATATCTTCAATGTACAGAATTGGATCTGTTACAGTTTTATCATATTGTAGAAATAAAAACTTTCTCATAACAGAGATAGTTCCAAAATGAACTGTGATAAAAAAAACGTAAACGAAAGTAACTGTTAATGTCAATTTAAATTTACTGTACAGGTGACAACCCTAAGGGCTATATTTTGGTGGGCAAAGTTATAAAATGTGCGTCCGAAACAGCAATATAACATTGCCCACCAACATATTTCTGAAACTGAGAAAGCATCCGCGCTGATTATTCGATCTATATCGTTTATTTGATATCAAATAACTGTAGTTTAAAAATTACTTACCTGTTGCAATTACCAAGCGAGTTACAACAAAAGTTTTTTACACTATTTTTGGCCCGCTTTTTATACCATCAACTTTGACTGGTGCTCACTGCTAACTGAAGTGAAATTGGTAACAGTTGCTTATGCAATTTTGCCAGAAATATACTCAATTTTGTACCACAGATTAAATATTAAACGTAAGTAAAATATCTTTCCAGATTATTCAACATTTGTAAAAAGTACTGCGTCGGGCAAAGTTAGGTTAGTTGGGCGAAGTTACCCGGTTTTACGGCACCCTACCGGCAATGCCGTGCCCGGTGCACCAAGCGATTTAGCGTTCCGGTACCACGATGCTGTATAGAAACCGATCAGTGGTATGCGCATACCTCTTCCAAGAGCCCGCTTCCATCTTAGATTGCATCGTCACTTTCCATCAGGTGATGAAGGTGACGCTTACGAATGTCAAGTGACAAAGACAAAAGTTGTAGATACTAGATAGCTATCCGATACTTATCAGAAGGTGGTGAAACAGGTGAAGGCCCTTAGTGAAATTGAAGATTTTTATAGAAATCATATAGTTTCCATGTTTTATGGGTTTTCCATGAGATGTTTAAAAAACCTAAAAAAGACAATTAAAAAAAACATCTTTCTGATCTTTTTACTTCGCGCAATCAAAACAAAAATCAACTTATCCGGCAGTCCGTTTGTTCACAGTTGAAAAGTTGATCCGTATGTTTGTTTGTCAATTCCGACGGATTAGCGTCACGCGATACGCTTGCTGTGCGCTATGGGTGGGATGTTTTTAAATATTTTCGCAACAAAATGAAACTGAAGCGTGTTAGTTTTACGCCTCTGCTATTGTTTTATTTTTCAACTATAAATCAGTTAACTCCGAATACGCGAACGTTTTCATATTGAAAAGTTTTTTTTTTTTTTTTTTTGTTATTTGGCCGGCAATTTAACACTGTCGGTATATCTACTATGCTCGTTTTTGATAGAAATCAGCTTTAAACTTTGTTGTTTGCGCTTTTAGGTTCTGTAATCCAACAAACAAACACACTATATTGATCAATAAAAGAAAAAAAAAAAACTTGCACATTTTAACCAATCAAAGTCTATGAATAATTGTCGTAGGCACACTAAATAATCTAATAATGAATATTAACTAGATGATGCCCGCGACTTCGTCCGCGTGGATTTAGGTTTTTAAAATCCTGGGGGAATTATTTGCATTCCCGGGACAAAAGTTTCCTATGTCAATTTCCGGGACGAAAACTACTTCTGCACCCGTATAAATCGGTTAAACCTTTAAGAATCCCGTGGGAACTCTTTAATTTTCCGGGATAAAAAGTAGCCAATGTCCATCCCCGGGATGTAAACTAACTCTGTACCTTTGATCATAATCGGTTAAACTATTGGCCGTCAAAAGCTAGCAGACAGACAAACACTCTCTCGCATTTATTATATTAGTATGGATTAATCTTTTAGCTACAATATTGACGATGGAACTCCGTTTACATCGGGCGCACTCGGAGATGACTTTGTCCGTGTGGATACGAGCGACGCAAGGACGCGTCGTGTGGAAGTTTCTACCAGAGACCCATGTCCAGCAGTGGACGTCTATCGGTTGAAGACGACGACGTAAACCTATAAAACCTTTTCAATCCGTGCGAGAATATATCAAAGCTATAAACTCCAATGCCCTTGTTTTTAACCCCCGACGCAAAAACGACGGGGTGTTATAAGTTTGACGTGTCTGTGTGTGTGTGTGTGTGTGTGTGTGTGTCTGTCTGTCTGTTCCCCTGTGGCGCTCAAACGGGTGGACCGATTTGAATGCGGTTTTTTTTGTTTGAAAGGTGAATTAGTCGAGAGTGTTCTTAGCTATGTTTGATGAAAATCGGTCCAAGATGGCCGCCGCTACAAAATGGCGGATGATATATTTTTTCACAACTCCCTTGATATGGGTATCAAATGAAAGGGCTTGACTAGTAGAATAGCACTATTGCAAATTCAAGATGGCCGCCGCCACTAAATGGCGAATGTCGGGGGTTTTTTAAATTTTCAATTTACACTTGTATTTCGACTGTATCATTCAATGGTCGATAAACTTATAAAGTAAAACCCTGTGAAAGCGCGTAAAAGTATGCAAATAGAGGACGATGGGTCCCGCATAGTTGAGTCCTCTCGAATATTTTAAGACCGGATCATTCCAAATCCTTTTTATTTGCAGTAAAAATCTTTTGACTAAATAATTGTAGGCCTTCTTGATCATTGTGTTTCGTACTATTATTAACCATGCGTTGATGAAGTTTTCCCTGTTTGGTTTTTTATTTATTTGCGTCGGGGGTTATCCCGACGCAAAAACGGCAGGGTGTTATAAGTTTGACGTGTCTGTATGTGTGTGTGTGTGTGTGTGTGTGTGTGTGTCTGTCTGTTCCCCTGTAGCACTCAAACGGGTGGACCGATTTGAATGCGGTTTTTTTGTTTGAAAGGTGAATTAGTCGAGAGTGTTATTAACTATGTCTGATGAAAATAGATCCAAGATAGCCGCCGCTACAAAATGGCAATTTTTTCACAACTCCCTTAATATGGGTATCAAATGAAAGGGCTTGACTAGTAGAATATCATTATGTAAATCCAAGATGGCTGCCGTCACAAAATGGCGAATGTCGGGGTTTTTTTTTTCATTTTTAATTTATACTTGTACAATCCTTTAATTGGCACCAAAGTTCTGTCACCTCCATTAATTGACAGACCCAGTCATAATGATAATGACATTACGAACGGTTCAAGTACTCACCCCGTATTCACATAACAATTTATTCTCCCGTTAAACAACGTTATTTCGGTTGTTTGTGAAAATAATGGGATTCAAACCTCGACCCATTGTCCACGAGACGGAGGTCCGACAAGTGAAACGTTCCTCCCCTCTACCTAGATCCCCCCTACATAGGCACGCGTGAGTGGCAATGAATGAAACTCATAAATCAGTTTCATTGTTATGAATATTACCATTGATGAAAAAATGTTGTGAAAGCTCATTGTTCAGTTTTACAGTAAGTTGACTATTTACAGAGGGTATATAGTGCTTACAAATTAGTGTCTGTTACAGAATGAAAACAAGTGATAATAATCTAAAAGATTGAAAATACAAGTATAAATTGAAAATTTAAAAAACCCCCGACATTCGCCATTTTGTGACGGCGGCCATCTTGGATTTGCAATAGTGTTAGTAACTAGTCAAGCCCTTTCATTTGATACCCATATTAAGGGAGTTGTGAAAAAATATGTAATCCGCCATTTTGTAGCGGCGGCCATCTTGGACCGATTTTCATCAAACATAGCTAACAACACTCTCGACTAATTCACTTTTCAAACAAAAAAAACCGCATTCAAATCGGTCCACCCGTTTGAGCGCCACAGGGGAACAGACAGACACACACACACACACACACAGACACGTCAAACTTATAACACCCCGTCGTTTTTGCGTCGCGGGTTAAAAACAGACTTCGCCACGCACTCGACAATCCGTATCTCTGAAACTACTGAACCGAATTTGATGAAACTGGCATTGTTCCCTAAATTGAAGTAAATGTAAATCAACAAAATAGAAAAATGGTCACAATCCACAATCAATAGTTTCGACGAAATCCGCACATATGTACATCTATATATGTTGGTACCTTCTGCACTGATTAGTCTCCGCCTACGTTGAGATTGATACACAAACCCCCTAAACTAGATGGACGGAAGATTTCAAGCGATCCGCTGGATACAAGCGGCGCAAGATCATGTTTTGTGGCGGTGAAGATGCTGTAACAGGATATAGCAAAAACTATCCTAATAGTCTCCATTTTCGGTCCATCATTTTATATTGTTTATTATACGAATCTCTATGGTATAGAACGCACTTACGGCGTCCGTGTTCCTTACCTCGTACGACTTGGATGTCTTCAAGGCAAGAGTAAACAGGCGTTTTTTAGGCAAGCGCGCTGCAACTCAGACCTCATTGTTGCCATCAGGTATGATTATTATCGCCAAGCGCGAGTCTATCTTGCAATAAAATAAAATCTAAAGAAATACTTAAATGATTTTTTACGTCCAAAACTTCACTTGATAGGATCTTTACGATGGAAAGGAGAATGGGCAAAAATGTATGAACGTTGGTCTACCTAATCAACACAAACGCCCTCTATGGAAATAAGAAGCTAATAAGTAGTTAATCAAATTACGTATAGCGTTTATGCCAAAATATATGGGAGTTTTTCAAAATTCACTAAAAAATAAATGTTTTAAAAATACTCTATATTAGTAATTCTACTATGAATTTAATTAATAGTGCGTAGCATTCTACATTAAACTGCCTCTTAGGTCTAATGGTTAGCATAATCGACTGCAGATCACGAGGTCCCGGGTTCGATTCCCGGGTCAGGCAAATAATTGTTAGGTATTGGGTTTTTCTGTCAAGAAATTCTCAGTGCCAGCTCGGAGTTGGTACTTGGCGCTGTTTCACCCCCGTGCCTCAGAGAGCACGTTAGGCAGTCGGCCCCGGTTATTATTACTATCATGTGACAATAATCGTTAAAGCCCACCAACCTACGTTGGAGCAGCGTGGCGGGTTTAAGCTCTAAATCCCTCTCCTATGAGAGAGGAGGCCTGTGCTCAGCAGTGGGAGTTAAAAGGCTGTAGGTGGTGGTGGCGTAGCGTCTAGAATTAAATACATTGGTCAAGTTGGAAGCAGGGGGCACAAAACCGGCCTAATGTCGGACCCAATATAACTAATAATAGTAATAAGTCGAGATTATTAGCACACAAGTAGATAGGTACAGAGGGAAAGCTTCATACAAACAGCTCGCTGTAGGTACACTCACACAAACACTCACCAACGGTTTCGGACGCCCGCGTCCATCGATGTATGTATTAGAACTACATCGATGCCCGCGTCTAACCTCTAACCAGCTCAGTTGGATGACAAACGTGCGCATATGTGTGCGTGTACCTATAGCGGGCCGCTTGTAGAAGCTTCCCCTCTGTACCTATCTACTCGTGTGATTATTAGCTTTATCGTTAGAAAGCTGCGAACTATTCCTATCGTTACTAGGTGGCATATTATGTCCTTCATAGCCTAATGCTTCTATATCTTGCGGTCATAAAACAGAAAATAAGGTAAGGGGCTGCATTATGTTTTTCTCGAAAATCTCTTGAACCCCAAGACTTACAGCTTTGCTTCCATATAATAAAATTAAGTACTAAAAATAAGCTTTTCATTGAAATAGGTTTCATTTGTGTTGAGTAGGTAGACCACTTTGCCCATCCTCCTTTGGCGGCTGTTTTCAGAAAAGTTCCTTTTAACGATAACCGTAATGTCTCTTGGCGCAATTAGCAACAAGAAGAGTGATAGAAAGTCGACGACTCGGCACCTGCTTTGTGTCGTTTGTGGCGGAAGTAACGGTTATTCGTTTAGTACCTACTCGATAGCGGTAGGTATAGGATGTACTTATCTAATAAATTACTTGTACTTAATATTAAAATTATACTAATTATAATACGTATACTTGCTAAAAATATTAGTATTGTCGCGTGTTACGTGCCTTATTATGAATACAACTTTAGAATCGATTTTAAAATTTCCGCCTCATAATAGTTAGGTATGAAATAAAAGTAAAAGTATCATTAAAATTGGTTCAGCCGTTAGGAAGAAAACTTAAATAACACGTGTTATTCTATCGTTCAGTTAGTCATCACATTATTATTATGAGCATAATATACGTAAGAGGCAGTTACTTGGTATCACAGACAAACATTTCAATTTCATTTATTTTTTATAGATTTGAACGACATTACATGAAACTTGTCTATTAATTATTTATCATAACCCAAGTAATGAAGAAATACAGAAGAATACTAAATATTGTCAGTAAGTAATGGTAAGTATATATTATGTTCTAATTATTAAAATAGAGTAGGTACCTACATAACTTAGTTCTTTCGCATATAATTATTTTTCAAAATTCATTATTTAAAAACCTGGTCTATGCTAAAAACCCACCAAAGAAAAGCTTAGCATAAGATACGTAGTTCCGTATATTATTGAAATTTTTTTGGCATAGAAACACAGACGTTCAAGCACCGATTTATGTATATCGAAAAAAAAAAACAGAAGAAAAGTACAGAAAAAATCCTCTTGTTACAAATAAAAACTGCGCAATCCGATTTTAACAAGAAAATTCTCAAGTAGCCCATTTATTTTACCTCGTTCTACTGTTCTGTTTTGTATAGAAATGTTTCGTTGAAAACGCAAATCTCAACTTTCCCGTAGAGGGTTCTGTACAATCAGTGGGTACTTAAGTTAGTACCTGCCTGCTTGCCGCTATTCTCTAAATGGAAAGTACTACAAATATAAAATTGAATATTATATTGTGTTTTTGGTACATTTGTTCCTCCCACAGCTTCTCTGTACCACGAAATAATTAGCTATTAACGCTTTCTGCTCTGCGAATACTCCAGTTGGGCTTGGGACATTACAAAAGTGCGAACTGAGTCATAAAGCATTATCATAGTGTTGTGAGGGAGTTCGATTCCCACGCACCGCACGCACTTTAACTCTTCAGAGCTATGTGCGTTTTACAATTAAATATCACTCGGTTTAACGGTGAAGAAAATCATCGTGAGGAAGTCTACCAATCCGCACTTGGCCAGCGTGGTGTACTACGGCCTGAATCCTTCTCACTCCGATAAACCCTTCTTACTCTGATATGAGACACGTACCTTGTAGCTTGTAGTGACCGGCAATGGGATGATGATGATGATGATGATGATGATGATGATGATGATGAGAGATACCTCACTTCGGACGTGACAGATAAATAAAGAAATAAAACAAAACTGACTGACTGAAAATATTACCAGTTCGTTAGTAAATGGTAGATTTTAGTTTGTAGATTACAAAAATAAAATCTAGAAGTATCTACCCATTGTGTTCCATGGTCATTTTAGTTTTGGATTTTATCTTGTTAATAGGTATGCAAGGGCGTCGCCAGCCGCTGGCTAAGGGGGGGGCAAGCTGGTGATATTATAGTATGCGAAAAGTGTAAATAGGCCCAGTCATATTTTTCAAGTGCTGCAAAGTTAGCACATATGTCTTCCGAAACTGCAAAATTGGAGACTACTGGTAGTGGTCCTACCAACATATTAAAAAAATCAGAATTTTCTTTTCAAACTATAGCATATTTATATTTTCTCAAATCTCTAGGGGAGGGGCAGCTGCCCCCCCCTGCCCCTACCTGGCGACGCCCTTGTAGGTATGTATGTATGTAGTAGATAGAGAAGTCTCGAGTCACGCCCGAGGCCGAAAGGACGATCCTAATGCGGACTTTGGGAATAAATAAAATTGTTATCCAACAAAGTTTACGAACAATGTGCCTCAAGGAAATAGAATGCGCAACCAACATGTGTTTTACGTAGTAACACTAAATAGCTTTTTCTATCTCAAAGTGATTTTTTTATTGGCATGGAACTTTTAATAAATTCATAAGATAAACGCATTGCTAAAGCGTGTTCGTGTGTCTGTTTTTTTTATTTTTAACGCATCACCCACTCAACTTATTTGAACGGACATATAGAGATAGTTTGCATCCTGGAGAAGGAAGGAAAAATAGACAAACCTTTTATCCCAGGGAAATAACCTTTATTTACCTTTACCGAAGGATTTAGAAAAACCGGATGAAATCACTGGTAATATTTTTTTAAGATGTTTATCTGATAATACTCGTAAATAGCAGTGTACGAAGATCGTCCAGTATGTAATTGACATGCCCTATAAGACACCACTACGCACACACACACACACTCGCTACGCTCGTGATTCTAAATTAGAATCCTTCGTTTGCTCGGGATTCAAACTAGGCACTCGCAACAAAAAATAACTTTGCTATCAATACATAACACAAATCAAACTGTAAAACATCGCCGTAAAATCTCTCACATCAAGCGAAAACCTTCCGGAATCTGTGGACGATAAAAAACCCCGCTGAAAGATAGCCTTGAGGGACAAAAAACAAGTTTACCGAGCCCTTCGCGAGCGACCACCTGCGCCTTTCCATATTATATATTACGACACTTGTATACGTGTAACCCTTTGAATAAAATGTTTTTGTTTCTTGGAAGGGCTTAGAGCGAGAACGGTGAAATGCGATGTAAGATAACGCCTCTTTCATCCTGAAGTAATGTGTTTAGTTTTTGTCCTTTTATTTACGTGAGTCTATAAGTTGTGATTGTAGCAGTGTATGTTGGTGTTAACAAGGACCAGAGTATTTAGAGAATCAGCGTTACTTTCCGAAAGTCCATGATCAACAAGCAAGTTTACTTTGTAATTTATAAAACTTGTAAAAGTAGCAGCACTTTCTTAAATCAAATAAAATAAAACTTTAGCTTCACACAGATAGCTGATTCTAGTGGATTATCTAAATGTATAAAAGGAAAAAGTGACTGACTGACCGACCGACCGACCGACCGACCGACCGACCGACCAACCGACCGACCGACCGACCGACCGACCGACCGACCGACCGACCGATCGACCGACTGATCTATCAACGTACACTACAACTTTAGATCTAACAACGCAACATTGATAGTTTGAAAATGAAAATGCGAGAAAATGAAAATTGATATGAAAGTTTTCCGTTAAAGATTAATTAATAGTTATTCAGGATTTTCGAAAATTCCACAACCAAGGGAGTTAACTAGGGGATGAAAGTTTGTATGAAAATCCGTAATTTTTACCGTAATTTTTCGAGATAGATTCATGAAAATCATTATTTGGGATTTCACCGTAATTTTTCGAGATAGATTCATGAAAATCATTATTTGGGATTTCGATACGCCTCTTTCAGAGGGAAAACATAATCTCATAGGAAATCAGAAATTGTACGCGGACGAAGTCGCGGGCTACCGCTAGTAGCACAATAAGATTATTTCTACTTGTGTTAATAATACGATTGAACCTATATAATGTAATTTCTAAAGTAATTTTTTTCTGTTTAGTTTCTACGCATCGTTATCGAATAACCGTCGAATTTATTTCATGAAACCAGTAAGTAGATACGTAGGTAAATGGGATTTTCAAAACTGCTTATAGTCTTATTCGATAACTGTATGAAAATCAAACAGATTGAAACAGAGAAAAATATCCCAGGCTTCAACAGAATTGCAGTGGTTGAAAATTGTAGAAAAATTGCCTGAGGTAATTCTTGTTGCGATTTTTCTGTATAGTCAGACAAAGGCTTACGTATGGAAAAACAATCGATGTTGAATAATACAATGGAAGATTTTGTATTTTCAAAATATGTCTGTCTCTACTTTTCGAACTATCCTGAGTTTGCTGACGTTACTTCTGATTTTTCCTCCAAATAATTTCCTTCCTTTATTTGAGTAAATCTGAATTGATGAAAAAATGGTAGCAATCCTTTCCTTCCAATTGTAAGAATTCGATTCAGTAGGTAATCGAGAAAGGAAAATTATTTCACGCTTTTGAAAACAAATACTTAGAAAAATTTAAAAGGAACATCCGGTTTCTGACTTGTAGGTTTTTGCTGTTTATCGTGAAGTGCGTAGTTATGAATATAATGTTCCCTAATCGATTTCGGTCAAGACATACAATCTAAACGGAGATTAGTCAACTACGCAGGAGATACATACTGCACAAGAGTGTGCGATCTAATTTGCGCAAGCTAGTTGCATTTTTAGTGTAGGATCTTGGTAGGATACGGTGGTAACCCACCATAGCTGTGGCCTTGCACCAGATCTCTGCCAATTTATAAAATTAGTTCTAGACTGAGCCAGCGGAGGATGAGCGGAGCCTGTTGATACATCAGGAACTCCTACGAGACATTCTATGCTGCGCTAAAGGTAGTTGCATGATAGATTGTAAAGTTGAGCATTTTCCGCGGATATCCCCAGATGTTCTGGTGATGGAGCCGCGTCATTTCCGCCGCGGAAATTAGCAGGAGATTAGTCCGCATCGCTGCCCCTCGCTGACGTAATTAAGACCAGAAACATCCATACTACCTAAATTATAGATACAATCAGGTGAGATCGCAGTCAAGGGCTTTATAGATGGCTACAAAAAAATGCGACAGTAACTCTATCCGTATATGTCCATTAATATTTTTTGATTCAACCGCTGAAGGGACGTTGACGAAGTTTTGCACAGGGATAGCTTGCATCCTATCGTCCTACTTTTGAATCGTCAATTGAATCTACCTGCGGTAGATTCAATTGACGATTCAAAAGTACTTGTAAAAGTTTATTTGAATAAAAAAACTTTTCTATTCTATTCTATTCTATCCTAGAAAGAGCAAGCAATAATTGATTTTGATTTTTGATTTTGAAGCTAGTTTTTATTCCAAAAAATCAAAGAGTTCCCACGGGACTTTTAAAAGAAATATCGCAGATCAGATCTTGACGAAATTTTGCACAGAAAAAAATCGGAAATTTCCGGAGAATCGAATAATTTCCACGGGATTTTTATACAACCTAGACCAACGCGAACAAAGTTGTTTCACAACTGGCATTTATAGAAATTATCGTCTGCCCAGCGACTGCCTTCTCAGCTGGTTTGAAACCCATAACAATGAGGCGAATTAATCAATCCTCCCAACTTAGTCTAAAGTTTGAAATCTATTAGCAACTGTCTTGAATGGAGCCGTCGAATTGTCTTGAAACGTTTTCGATACAAGAGATTCACTTACAAGGTAGAGCGGCTATGGAGTCCGTACAACTTACTCGGTTCGCTACGCTTATGTCGCTAGACTATGATAGCTAGCAAGTTCACATCGCTGGCTTCGCTTAGCTCTGTCGTTCGCGGTGTGAACCGTAGTATGAAAAGACACGATAGCGACATGAGGTGAGCGACATCGAGGTTGGTTTCACTTCACTTCGCTCCCAATGTGGCATGCGCTAAATAATTATTATAAATGCGAAGCGGTAACAAACGGTACCTATAATAGCGTTTGTTACCTGTTTACGGGTCAATTTCTGAACTGATTTTAATATTTTTAATATAAAAATACCTTATTAGGTACGCCCTCAAAATGGATGGAGAATAATTTTTATTCCAGAAATTCAAGGAGCTCCCACGGAATTTATCAAAAACCTGACTCCACATCGCGGGCACTAGCTAGTTTTTTTTATAATATTATTACTTAGGCAGATGACATAATTATCGAACTATTTTAGCAGCAGTTTTATCTAATAACCTAATCAATGGTTTTACTTTAATTAATGATTAAACATTTTAAATATTGAGTGATATTTTACACTAAACGTTACCATTACTAAATAGGTAGGAACAAAAAAACAGAAATAAACACTTAAGAAAATTATTTTCTATTTTTTGAATGTGTTATTTTTTTAATGAATGGTATTCAGTATACTAGACTAACTCTAGTCGATAAAACTATTGATTAATTAATTATATTATCAATGATTTTATTATTGATGATAAATAGCTGAAACAGACAAAAGGGCCTTTTTCCCCTCCTTGATTTGTATTGGTTCTATCTGTCACGAATATAACGTTTCACTATCTTCGTTCTAATGGCATTGTGGTGTTATTACGGGGGTTTGAGCATTCAATTCAAGCAAATACTGGTAAGGACTCTCGGTTCAGAATAATTTGGCCATCTTGGACTACCAAATGAATATTGATAGGTGAATATCGTTTGAATTTGTGCATAACAGCGCTGTCTGTCTATCTGGATAAACTAAACATGTGGAAAATATAATTTACAGTTTGTACGAGTATTGTTATAAGTAGCATGAAATAGAACTGTTTTTAATATTTATGTTTCGACTTCGTCCCTGTGGATATAGTTTTTTTAAATAACTTTAATTTTCCGAGATAAAAAGTAGCCTATGTCCTTCTCCAAGGTCTAGTTTATCTCTGTACCAAATTTCGTCAAAATTGGGGCGTGAAAGCGTAATATAGATACGGACAGAGAGACAGAGTTAGTTTCGCATTTATAATATTAGTATGGATATCAATTAGTTGACATCAGCGCGTAAGAGACTTCATATGCTTGGATTTAGGTTTTATAAAATCCCGTGGGAACTTTCTCATACTCCGGGATAAAAAGAAGCCAGTGTCCGGCATAAGTAGTACTACTTAAATTCATGATTTTCGTCAGTTACAAGCCTACGAACATTAAAAAAAACATCCTACTTGAAAGTACTAACTTTACACTACACTTTTCGAATGTCAGCAATTTTACAAGTACATAGGTATACCCATTATAAAAGCTGTGATAGCGTAGTGGTGAGGACGACCGATTTCTAATCGGAGGTCGTGGGTTCGATCCCGGGGCACGTACCTCTGACTTTTCGGAGTTATGTGCGTTTTAAGTATTTAAATATCACTTTAACGGTGAAGGAAAACATCGTGAGGAAACCTGCATGCCTGAGAGTTCTCCATAACGTTCTCAAAGGTGTGTGAAGTCTGCCAATCCGCTTGGCCAGCGTGGTAGACTATGGCCAAAACCCTTCTTACTCTGAGAGGAGACCCGTGCTCTGTAGTGAGCCGGTAATGGGTTGATCATATATGTATACCCATTATGCAAGTGAGGTAACGGTGTTAACATACGTAAACTTTAACATACGTAAAATGAAAGTTACGAAGGTTAAAGAGAATTGCTTTCACATCACAGTTATGCTATTTATTATTCATGATACAGCCAGCGAAATCATTCGTATCGCATAAAATAAACTGTGTATTCAGAGAAGATACCCGGTATTACCATAAAGTGTATAAGCACTAGTGCAGTAATATCGCGAGTGTGCTGGGAAAATGTCGGGAATATGTTGGGAGTATGTCGGGAACGATCACGCGTTACGTAGCGACGTGTTCGGGGTAGAACTGGCCTTTTTGAGGATGAACTCTGGTTTATAGGCGCGGGTAATACCGAATAGGCTCGTATTACTTGCTCATAATATGTTGCTTAAGTTCAGTGCGCTATAAGTGTGATATATCATGTATAAGTGCGCTATAAATCATGCATAAGTGTAAAGAGCAACCGCCGAGTTTCTTGTTAGTAATTCTCGGTAGGAGCGGCATTCCAAACCAGAGGTAGATTCAATTGATGATTCAAAAGTAGATATTTGTAAAAGTGTATTTTAATGTAAACATTTTTTATATTATATTCTATTACTTATATAGAGCGGGCTTTAGGGTGTCACTATGAGTACTTGTGACTCCATCGTTACAGGGATAAAATTCTTAACAAAGAAATCCGTAGAAGAACCAAAGGTATTGACCAGAGCTATTGACATAGCTCAAAAGATTAACAAGCTGAAATGGCAGGATCGATGGGCGGTGGACCATATAGACTTATAGAGAGAAGACCTAGTATAATTAAAAGGTTCATTAGATTTATAGGAAGCAAACCAGACTTAAAATACACACACACGAACAGTCCAACCACACAAAATAGCGTATATTCATAATGATGTCTCGTATCGAACGTGTGTGAGTGTTTGTTTACACGTTTTAGCGAAAACATAATAATATATGTCACCCGTTGCATTTACTTCTTCTTCGTTCTTCGTTCTTACTTCTGGCACCAGCTTGAGGGTTTGTTGATCATTGAATATACATTATATAAACATCGGCACGTTCGAAGGAAAGTGGAGGGGGTAAGCTATTGTATTCCGTGCGCGACAGTTCCCATGCGCAGCTATTCCCTCCAGCTCCAGTTTCGTTCAGCGTTCGATGTACGTGCCGCGGGTTATACACATTTATATTCCGCGATTTGAATTTCTTTATCGTCCATGTACTTAACGTATTACCTATTAGTAAGCAACTCGAACGTACATAAAACCAGAAGCACCTATTTGCAATGAGAAGAAATAATCTTATATTTCTCATAAGCTAGACATATTCCGAACTCCAATATTCGTCAAAGTTTAAAACATCGTCTGATCAGATAGACTCCATCCAGTTTTGTAGCGTATAAAAGTTTGAAATATGGGAGATATAATAAAACGCCATATGCCAGTACACGGAGATATTGAGACGGGCGGGACCGGCGCCGGGACGAGATGAAAACGAATATGTGATTGACGGGGACCTAGATTGTATCGCGGATAAAACTTGACTTTCTACACTTTGGGGAATTGTTTTTTTTGTATTGAAAAATATTTAGTTTGAAGACTTTTGCAAAATCTTTGACACATAGTAATATCTATAAATTGTTATATTATATTCCTCCTTAATAGATTAACAATGAAAAGTAAGTCAATTATTTATTTGATCTACTCGCTATTTATATACATCTTAACTTAGCAGAAACACATTTGCAGGTCATTCAAAATGTTGATTGGTACTCGTATTTTATGAGTGAGGATATAGTTAATATCCTAGCTATAACCAGTATTGCCAGTAGTATTGCCACCTGAGCTGGTGGCAATACTATAGATTGGATAGCTATAGCTAGTAATCTCGTGGCAATTTTAATATTTGATTAGCTCGTCGTTTAAAATTAATCAATCCTTCACCATAGGACTTCCACTCAAAGTCCAAAATATAGTTCCTTCTACGCAGAAGCTGTTTTAAGTGAGTGAGTGGTTATGCCACCCACTTTCTTCTCCGATACTACAAGTGCTTCTTGTGAGAAAATCCAATAACTGAACCTAACCTAACCCGGGACCTCGTGATCTAGAGCCATATAATCCGCTAGACCAGCGAAGCAGTTTACTAACATAATAATAGCCTTAGTGCAGAAACCGTAACAAAGTGAAGCGGTGACACAAACAAGTGTCGTCGGTCACCACGGGACAGGTTGCTTTGTTGTGGTACAAGTCATCAGACTCGCTGAATCATGGTCAATTAGTTTTTATTAATTAATAGTTAAAAATGCTCATAATTTATTTACGTGATCAAAATATCAGATACCAGATTAAGGAGATCGTTAAAGTATATTCCAAGATCGGTATATTCCAAGCATACTGCGATCGCCAATCCGTCTGCCCAGTGATTAAGGGCATTTAACCTTGCATGGATATAGAATGCCAAACTGCCTCGTTGGTCTAGCGCTAGCATATTTGACTGCAGATCAAGAGCTCCCGGGTTTGATTCCCAGGTCGGGCAAATAATTGTTAGGTATTGGGTTTTTCTGTCAAGAAATTCTTAGTGCCAGCCCGGAGTTGGTAGTTGGCGGCGGTGTTTCACCCCCGTGCCTCGAAGAGCACGTTCAGTAGTCCCGGTTATTATCACTATCATGTGACAAAAGTCGTTAAAGCTCGCCAACCCGCAGTGGAGCAGCGTGGAGGGTCTAAGCTCTAAATCCCTCTCTCCTATGAGAAAGGAGGTCTGTGCTCAGCAGTGGGACGTTAAAAAGGCTGTAGTTTCGCCAGCGGCATCAATATTCCTGACTCTGGCAGCGGGTACGGTACGGTTGAAGCTCTCTTTATTGCCCGCTGAGTGACTAAGCTTTCTCACGACCAATCTCTGCGACCAAGTCACAAAGCCATGTTTCATCACGGGCAACATGCACTTAAGATTTCGATCTTCAGGCTCTGACTTCAAAAGAGAAAGCATCTCAAAGCGTTTTACTGCTGCCTTCCACCACTACAGCCTTTTAACGGCCCACTGCTGGGCATAGGCCTCCTCTCTCGTAGGAGAGAGAGATTTAGAGCTTAGACCCGCCACGCTGCTCTACCGCTGATAGTGAAAATAACCGGGACCAACTGCTTAACGTACTTTCCGAGGCACAGGGGTGAAACACCGCCAATAACCATCTCCGGACTGGCACTGAGAATTTCTTGACAGAAAATTATTCCAATACCTGACAATTATTTGCCCGACCTAGGAATTGAACCCGGGACTTCGTGATCTGCAGTCGAATATGCTAATCACTGGACCAATGAGGCAGACTGCTGCCTTGGAGAATATCTATTGGATCGGACTTAACATAATCAACGACGTCACAACCTACGGCTTGCCGATGACATAGTCGTTATTTTAAAAACCTTCAGTCATACGAAAAAATCATATCAATTTTCTCCAGTGACTTGTACCGCACAGCATCGTGAAAGCCGCTCATTACGCCCCTGCTTTGTTCGCTCTCAATGCCGCCAATCACGACGCGGTCGCAGTTTTGTGTTAGACTGGATTCAATCACAATCCACAATCGCTTTACGGGGGAAGGTCGGATTCAAACTGGATTCAAGTGAGGTTTTCTGTTTTTGTGTACACACTATCCGATGCCTATTACTACTGACGTTCTTTACCTTCAAATAATTTACTTCCTTTATTTACATCTGAATTCTGTATAAATGGAAAAAATCCTTCCCGATTCAGTATATATTTCCAAATCCGGATAGAGAATGATTTCCCTTTTGAAAGATAACGTTTGGAAAACGAAAATATCAAGAAAGGTAAACGGACACTTTTGTATGGAAACCATATCCACGGACACAGACGAAATTAAAAGTATCTATGTATTTAAATACGACAATGATCTACAATGACATAGGTCGCATTGTTGTGGGCTAGGTATGTGAATCCCGAAAAAATTGAAGAAGTTTCGGTATAAGAAAATATTTAGTAAAATAGATAGCGTATGCGACCTATGATCACGTAGCTCAACCGTGTGCTGGCTGCGGTATGGAAACTATTTTTTTTAAATATTTAATAACTTTTTTTGACATCGATTTCGAATCAAACATTATATAATATTATCTTTCATTTGAAACAATTTTGGTTTATGTCCGCCATGCGGGTCGGATTGTGCCCGTTTACCTTTCACTCAGTGTTCGTTCGCGTAGATTAAGGTTGTTTACAAATGCTGTGGGATAGCTTGGAGAATCGATCCAAATAAACAAACAAAAATTAAAAAAAACTGTATTAGTGATGAATAGAATTATAGAATAGAAAAGTTTTTTATTCAAATAAACTTTTACAAGTACTTTTGAATCATCAATTGAATCTACCACGGGTTCGTAGAGTATAAGTTATTCTATTTTGAAATTACAGACAGATATACTTCAATGTTACACAACTACTTCAATGTGAAGAGGAGGTACTTATACTATATCTTAGTTCAATATTCACTTGACGTTATTAATTTCGTGACGTTAGCCCTTGACTGTGTTCCCACCTTATACTTAGAACCATTCTAACTTGAAAGAAGTATTAAAGTTATACTAAACCAATACCCCTAAATCCACAATACTTTCACGTTTACACGTTTATGTTACCTACCAATCCTACATAAGATTAAATTGAGACGGAATAAGGTCGATATTCCCTCGTAAATAAAGAGTAAGGCACGTACGCGTATAGTTCCCGCACGAAGCCTGAATTCAGAACTGCGACTTAGCAACAACTCATACACAACAATGGGATACTTGGCTACTTCTTTTGTAGAGCCAGGCAATCTATTAATAGAAAGGAAACTAATCTTTTTGACGACCTCTCTTTTACAAAGACGCATTATTATGCAACCGAGAAACATTAAAATTCTTAGTAGACAAGTATAAAAATTCGTAAACTAAAACCCGACTGTACTTAATAATTTAATAATAATAATTTAGTGTGCAAATGCGCAGGGCAAGCAGCTAGTGGCGCCATCTGTTATGTGATTACCGAAACTAATTAAATAATCTAGAAAGCCGCGCGCGGCGCGAAGGTCACTTCTCGATTTTTTCGTAAATAAAATGTAGCCTATGTCACCCGGACCATTACAACGAATCAATTGACACCTCATTCATCAAAATCGGTCCCGTAGTTTAGGCCCTACGGTGGTTCACACAAAATCTCATACAAAAATCGGCCACAAACATACACACATACATATATAGGTACATAGACTGCTAAAATCATAACCCTTCGTTTTGGCTTTGCCGTAGTCGGGTAAAAAAATCAAATAGCTTCGGAACAAAAACGCGAGTTATCTTCTCCAATAATAGTTTCCATTTAAAATCTTATCTATCTTAATTATCCAGTAGTGGTTTTTGGTGAGGTGAACGCAGCAAATTCGGTTCTGTAGTGTTTCGGTCTATTTGCCTAGGCGCGGACAGATGGCTTTGATGGCATATTGTCATGAAAACTGCCTCGCTAATTAATAGAGTCCATGGAAGTAGTGTAGCAATAGCATTCTGTGCATGATAGCTTGTAAGATGGATAGGTAGTCGTTAAGTTTAGACCTTTAGTATAGTCTGTTCGTTTTCTTACGGTCGCCTTTTGTGTCTAGCCGCCTCCGCCGCGCGGTGTTTTACCAAAGACACCGCCGTGACTTCAAAGCATGCCGCGAGGGGTGTACAGGCACAAGGGGTTTTGGCGTTTTATACCTACTCATAATTTTCCATTAAAATTCTCTTTCCTTTTTATATTTTTTTATATTCTTATTTTATTACAAATAACCATAAACATAAAATATAATATTCTCATGAACACGGGTCTTCTCTCAAAATAAGAAGGATTTTAACCATAGTCTACCACGCTGGCCAAGTGGGGATTGGCAGACTATTCGGAGATTCTGTTAGAATAGAAAAAAAAATTACAAACAGAAAAAAGTAATAAAAATAAAAGCAGAATACTAAGAGCACCTGCGCCTGTACCGACACTAAGTTACCCAACGAACTATAGTTAAGTGTCAACTTGATTACAATAATATGAATATCTAGTTTAACCTGAATATTGACCTTTTCCAATCATTTAACTGCAATGGGGACTTAGAAAGGATAATTTCGTATTCGGAGCTAGATAATGTTATACATTTAGTTCTGGATCTGTTGTTGGTACAACCTACAACCTAAGCGAAAGATCGAACTTGAAACCAAAAGGTACTTTTACACGTCGATACGTCTCGTTTAAGAAGAAAGAAAAACCGTGTATTATTAAAAAAATGTGTCACACATCGCTACACCTTAAGGACGATAATAAAATTAATTACCTCAACGCATCCACCATTTGAGCACTTACCCTAAAATGTCCCAAGCGACAGAAGCGCGCGTCGGGATAACATGTATCATGTGGTACAACTCTAAAAGAGGTCATCGTTAAGGGTTCATGTTGGCTAAGCACGACATTAAAGTCTGTCCATTTATCCTTGCAACACGGTTCCTGTTATAATGTCCAGTTAGCGATGCGGGCCACGGCGCGAACTCATAATTTCTTCCATGTTTTTTCAGCGGGAACGCGCGCCGCATATTTTACAGCTGATTGATCCAGCATCGCTGGCGGATGGCTTTTCGATGAAAATGGGATGTTTTTGTTGTTTCTATTTTTTCGTACCATGTGTAACTACCCTTTGGGCTTTCGGCTCAGACCAAATTCGAGTCAGTAGTCCTAATTATGCTATTTCTATTTATTTCATTGAATTTGTATTTTCCTTTGTAATTTAAAGAATCTTACCAGTACGTTTTTCGTTTTACGTAGGTACTCATAGGTACGATTTTTTTCAAAATTTTTTATTGTAGGGCACTCTTTAATCGATACTGAAGCCAAAAATGCAATTTTTTTCATTTTTGTCTGTCTGTCTGTCTGTCTGTATCTTGGCCGCGCATCACGCCGAAACTTCCGAATGGATTCGAATGAAACTTGGTACGATTGGAATTTATACTCCGAGGTAGGATATAGGATACTTTTTATCTCGAAATTCAGCACAGTTCCCTTGGGAGAGGGGATGAAAGTTAAAACATGTATTTAGCTGTAATTCATTAACGCGTTGTTCGATTTCACTCATTCTTTTTTTGTTAGAAAGGTGGTACTTTATATATTAAATAAATATTTCAAGGTCATAGGTTTTTTAGTTCAGAAATGACAGACATTACAACCCTCAACATTGGGTTCATATAACTTGGGACCCGGATCTTTGAACGTACGGCTGGTGTGCGTTTAAATTTATGTTTGTCGGTCTGTCTATTTGTTCCAGCTAATCTCCGAAACGGCTGGATCGATTTTAATGGAACTTTCAATGTTATAAGGAGTAACATTTAGTTTATTAGATCCTTTATAAAAACCTATACCTATCTACGCGAACGAAGTTGCGGGGATAGTCGGGAAATAAAGTCGTTTACATTCGATAACTCATAGCATAAGTAGTTTCCGCGAGTTCACGAGTATAGGTATCAATTAAAGATTCAGTGATTCAGTTTTATTAACCCCCGACGCAAAAACGACGGTGTGTTATAAGTTTGACGTGTCTGTGTGTGTGTGTGTGTGTGTGTGTGTGTGTGTGTGTGTGTGTCTGTCTGTTCCCCTGTGGCGCTCAAACGGGTGGACCGATTTGAATGCGGTTTTTTTTGTTTGAAAGGTGAATTAGTCGAGAGTGTTCTTAGCTATGTTTGATGAAAATCGGTCCAAGATGGCCGCCGCTACAAAATGGCGGATGATATATTTTTTCACAACTCCCTTGATATGGGTATCAAATGAAAGGGCTTGACTAGTAGAATAGCACTATTGCAAATTCAAGATGGCCGCCGCCACTAAATGGCGAATGTCGGGGGTTTTTTAAATTTTCAATTTACACTTGTACAAGCTGCATACGGTTTGTTAGCGGTATGTTCGCCGCGGCCAACGGTTGATTCTGTTCGCCGTTCAACCGACAGAGTTGGTGTTTTTGAATCGTTTTTTGACAAACAAAGCTTTGGGAGAGTTGGGCAATCTAACCGTTGCATTGTCAAAGGGTGTAGGTTTGTAGAGATTCTGTAGAGGCGTTGCACAGGTTTTGATTACAGAAAAGTTTTGTACAGTCTACAGGTTCTGTTGAAGTTTGGTATCCGTTCAACGTTCTTTTTTAACCCCCGACGCAAAAATGATGGGGTGTTATAAGTTTGACGAGTCTGTGTGTGTGTATGTCTGTCTTCCCCTGTCGCGCTCAAACAGGTAAACCGATTTGAATGCGGATTTGTTTGTCGGGAGTGTTCTTAGCTATGTTTGATGAAAATCGATCCAAGATAGCCGCCGCTACAAAATGGCGGATTACATATTTTTTCACAGCTCCGTTAATATGGGTATCAAATGAAAGGACTTGACTAGTAGATAAGCACTATGCAAATCCAAAATGGCCGCCGCCACAAAATGGTGAATGTCGGGGGTTTTTTAAATTTTCAATTTATACTTGTATTATTATTGTATACTTATGACGTCATAAGAAAACAAAGAGAGATACCTAGATAGGTCAGTGTCACAATTCGAACGCTGAGTTCCGCGCTACGTACTACGTTCCGCGCTACGTGCTACGTGCTACGCGCTATGGTCCGCGGTACGTGACAATCATGAGCCACGCTTTTTCATGCATGCAGCCGGCGTTCGGCGTCGATTTATAATACGTTATCACGTCAAAAAAATATTCTAAAAGTGTCTTTAACCTTTAAAATATTCTCCTATCTGGAACTTGTAACACCGAATCAAACACGAAACCAGGCATAATATTATTTGAAAATGTCCATCACAAAGCAACCGCCAATAAATATAAACTTTACATACATGGCAGCCGTCAAGGGGTTGAACTGTGCGGCGAGCAGACAGCAAATTAATGTAGTTTCAAACAACGCGCCCTAATGAAATTAATGAGGTATACGTCGCCGGCGGCGCGAGCCCGGCGTCTAGCGCCCGCCGACACTGCGCGAGGTACGACAAAAATATATAAATAAAAAATATACATCTATCTATACATATAATAAAATCGTAAACTTGCCGTATCTGTACATTAAAGATTTTTTCAAAATAATAACTGGGGGATGTTAGGGATGAGTAATCGAACGTAAAAAAGCTATTTTTGAAATTTTTGTCTGTTTGTGTGTATGTTTGTGCGCGCATCACACAAAAACTAATGAATGGATTGAAATGAAACTTGACATGATTTAAGTTCATACTACGGAGTAACATATAGGATACTTTTTATCCCGAAATTCAGCAGGGTTCCCTTGGGAGAGGGGATGAAAGTTAAAATGTGTACTTAGCTGTAATTCATTAACGCGTGGTCCGATTTTATTCATTCTTTTTTTGTTAGAAAGGAGATACTATAAAGATAACCGGTTAATATCTGAAAGGTTAGATCGATTTTGGTGGGACTTTCACTGGCGGATGTTTACATTTTGATGTACCTACCTAAATATCCTCCAGTGAACTTTTAACAGCTTTTAGCAAGGTATGAGCTCAAAGGAACTTAGGAAAAATAAAAATGATTCCCACGGGATTTTTAAAAACCAATATCTACGCGAACAAAGTCGCGGGTATCCGCTTGTACTAATAAAACAAGCTATGAAGGGGAAATTGAATTTTGGGCCTAATGCACGAATGTATCGTATCACTTACCCTGGACGGCTTCCAGTGGCTTCTTTGGGGTACCCCAATCTGGTCTCCACAGGTCTTCGGTGATTTTAAATATTATGCTGGCAGCTGTAGGATGTAGTAGTATGAACATGGAAATTGATGTTGAATCGCGCCGCGCCGAATTATATGCACAAAAAACACAGGAATAGTTCGGGAGCGTTTGTGTTGCGTCGCTCGTTCGATGACAACTGACTTGTATTGATTGCACCTGTAGTTGGCGCTAGGTGGCACGTTTGGCTTGTGATAGGTACATTCGTTTTGGATAATTTGAAAGGTAATGGAATTATTTGTGCTTGCACTACACTAACTAGAAAAAGGATAGTTCTACGGAACATGCCGCCGACCTTAAAATAACTGGCTTATTTTAAAGAGAGTGAATGAAAACCTTAAACGAAGGTACCGTAAGAATAGGAATAACAATGAAAAGTAGAAAAAAGTAAAACAAAAATATGTAAAAAAAAGGACATCTATAGGCAAGGGAGATACCTTGACTACAGGTCCTTTCGTAGGAGTATTACCCATGCGTACAGTGACGACACGAGTAACATCATCGACGCGGGGGTGCATCTGATGCACGCGCGCTAGACGCCAATGCATAGGCGGTAGTATGTTGTTGAGTAACACGACCCTAGAACCCTCGTGGAGGGGTGTTTTATGTTGATCAAGGACCCATTTACCTCGAGGCTGCCACTGGTGAAGATATTCAACACTCCAGCGTTTCCAGAAGTGTTGCACAGCCTGCTGGACGATTTGAGAATGAACAAGATGATTCGAATTGTCTTTACTACAATCGAATTGTGGTAGAGAGGTGAATGACTTCCTGATACGAAAGTGATGTGTGATTGGTAATGGGTCTGTTGGATCTGTGTAGTGTGAGATGAGTGATAGTGCAGAAAGTGGTCTTGAATTGAGGACCGTTTTATTTTGATTTTGGATTTTGCCGCCGACCCTGAGCAGCTCAGCGGTATCGACGAATGTTTTTTGCTTTTGTAATTGATTTGAGCAGATTTTGTTGTTTTTTATATGTAAAATATATTCTGAGAATTGGTCATTTTGTACCAGTGTTACTACTCGTTGGGGAGCGAATTTGGTTTTGTGAACTGTAATTTGATCGAGTGAATGAGAGTTATGATAACATTGAAAACACCAAGAAACTACGCGAAGTAAGATGATAAGTGTTGAAAATCTCTCTAGGAATTGTAAATCCTGAGGTTTCTTGTGTACCAAGATATGTTTTTGACGTTCTTTATCAGCTGTTTGTAGGTGAATGAGTGTCTGAAGTGAATGAGAATCTACATGAGAAATAGAATATTCCTGCTGAGGAAGTTTGAGCCACAATGGCCTTGTGAACCATAAATCTTGATTGAATTGCGAAGGCACATCACCTCGGGATGTGGCATCCGCAGGGTTGCCTGCTGAACGTACGTGACGGTGCCATTGTGATGCTGGCACGCGGCTTGTAATTTTGGTACCACGATTGGCTACATAGATATGCCATTCGTGAGATGGAGACCGGAGCCATGCAAAAGTGATCGAAGAATCACTCCATGCAAACACATATTCAAAAGGTTGGAGAATAATTTTTTGAAATGGTGATAAAGGTTTCGCAAAAATGAGAAATGAATGAATGTTGTCTGTGTGATCAGTCATACGTAAGTAGATGCAACCAGGCTTTTTTGAGGAATTGGAGAAGCCATGAATTTGTATTTGCTTGTATGAATGTCGAAGAATATGTCGAGGTAAGGAACTACCTTCAGAAAGATTGAATTTTGAATTGAAATTAGTCAATAATTTGAAAATGGATTTGGGAGGTAGTTCGTCCCAGTTTACATCAGAAATCCGAAGTAGATTAATCAGATGATTTGCGAGCAGTATTATTGGACTAAGAAAATCCAACTGATTGTAAATTTTGGATATCTCTGTCAACGTGATATGTTTGTTGCATTTATGTGAAAAAATATCTACATAATATGAAAGTGTTTTTGTTTTAGGATTCCATTGAAGCCCTAAGATCTTAATCGAAGTATTATTATCAAGACCAGATAGAATAATTACTTTGTCATGGCGACGATTGTATCTGCTGATAGAAAATATGAAGTCTGAACTGTTGAAGATCCATTTACGGAGTTCAAACATTCCTGTTTTACAAAAAGTAATGAGCTCACGCTGTAATTGTGACGCATCCGACGAAAGGAGAAAAGATGATGCTTCATCAAGCGCTAACAAACAAAATATTTGTAATGCCAATGCAATGCCGAATGTAACTTCGCTTAAGCGATATTCTTGTACAGGTTCAGTAAATTTCCGCAAACGAATTCGTAGAAAATCTTGGTCTTCACTTCGAAGTTGTATATAACGATATATCATATCCATATCTGATGTGAACATAATGTAAGGAAGATGATATTTTAACAAGACTTCGCTGATATCTTGTTGATTTTGTCTGATGAAGAGTTTATCATTCAGAGGACGTTCAGACGTAGTTTGACAGGAAGAATCAAAGAAGACTCCGACCTGTGCTCTGACCTTGGTCGTCACAGGAGACTTCTTTACCATCATATGGTGAGGAATGTAATTCGGCTTTATAGCGCATGAAGGATTTTGAACAAGTGACATACGACCCAAGTTTACGTAATCTTGAAGGCGTTGAATATGTTCTGCTCGTAAAGCAGAATTGAGTGAAAGTTTTGATACAAGTCTATGAAGACGTGATGGAATGATTTCGCGAGAATCGCCTACCGGAGGCGAATTCATTTTAAATGGAAAAGGTATGGCATATTTTCGGGTTAAATTAGTTGAATGTGTGTTTACAGAAATCGATTTGCAAGGAACTTTAATAAGAATGAGAGGTTTGGTCTCAGGAATCGATTGATACTTTGTAATGTTCTCGCTTTGTGAAGGAACTGAAAGTGTTGTTTTATTATTTAGTAAATTATGAAACTTATTGTTATGATTGACTTGGATGAAAGATCTGGATTCCTTAGAATTTAAATTAATGGATAATTCGTCTTTATTGAATGCGATTGGTTTTAAATCGGTAAGGAAACTCCACATAGATTTAGGTTTTAATTTCGTAGAACTATGAGAAGTTATGGTGCGCTCGGTACGCGTAGGATAAGTATTGTTAATGTTAACATCGAGCTCAGGCGGTCGAGTTAACGCAGAGCGCGCTGCAGTAGCGGGTAGCGTCGATGATTCAGGATGAGCCGAGCCGCCGACCGTGCGAGTTGCCGCGGCGGGTTGGCGAGAAACATCGAAGGCGATCGCGAAAGACGCGCTGTCCGTAGCTGCTGACGTCACTTCTGAGGCCGATATGTCCCTATCGTAACGTTTTATTAATATTTGCAGAGCCTTTTGATAGTTTGAATCGGTAATGGAAAAAGATTTTAAAATATTTGATGGTTCGTCGGTCAATGATGACAGTAAGTAACGAAAACGTTGAACATTTGTTAATTTTCTATTGTTGTGAACTAAATATTTGAATGTGCAGAAGTACGATCTCCATTCAGCGACATTGCCACTAAATGTGGGTAAAGAAATTGTAGGTAGCATCGGCAAATGATTGTTACATAAAGGTGGTGTCACATGATCCGAACAATTTTTTCTTGAATTGAAGTTTAAATTGTCCATCGCTGTTTGAATATCATAGCATAGACTATCAAATCGATTGCGAATGTTGAAATATTCTTGAGGATTAAATTCACCTTTTTTTGCTAAGTGTTTTTCTATTTTAACTTGAACGGAGTGAAATTGTTTTTTAATTTTATTAAAGTCCCTAAATCGAACTCGAAACTCGGCTTCTTTAGGAATGCTCTCAGCCATACGTTGAATACTGTTGAGACAAACTTCTCTTTCGTAAGTTAATAATTCGATTGATTCCATTTTGAAAAAGTTTAAAAGTTAAAACATGAAATTCGTTGTAGGAATTAAGCACTAAAATACGTTAATATTACAGTGTAAGGTAGTATGTAAGTGTATGTAAGTGTATGTAAGTGTATGTAAGTGTATGTAAGTAGTATGTAAGTAAGTGTAAGGTAAAGAAAGTAATTGTCTTTTGTCTAACAAAGACGGAATGAATGAATGAATGAACGAAATGAATATACGGGTATAGTACAAAAATACTACTTGTTTCGTTCGAAAAAACGAAAACAAACCGTAATGTGTAAGAATGAATGTTCGAATGTATTTAAGTATGATTTATAAAAAGTATGAAAGTGTTATTGTCTTGTTTGAAAAAACATAGACAAAGTATGGAATACGGATTATAGCACGAAAATGCTACTTGACTTGTTCGATTAAACAAGACAAACTGTTGAACAGATTTCGAAAGTATGAATTGAATGAAATGTGTAACTGACCTGTGAGAATGTACCTTTATGCAATGGCGCGGCGGCGGCGGACGAAATGCTTGGCGGTGGTTGTCAACGAAAAAAAGTAAATCTAAATTGCGAGATGCGTTATGAATGTATGTAGTATTGATTTGAGAAATTAGTTAGAATATGTAAGTACAACACTGTACGCATAAGTATTATCGAAAAATAATACGTAGTTGATGAGATATGAACGTTGGAATGTGGTCGGTATGTCGGTAGTTTTGTCACTTGTGGACAAAGGGATTGTATGTCGTATGATAGATTAATATACGTAAGAAGTTAATGAGTGCCAGCACAAATACTTAAAAGCCGTGGTACTTAATTAATCCGGTTCGTAGTAACTTATGAAGGGGAAATTGAATTTTGGGCCTAATGCACGAATGTATCGTATCACTTACCCTGGACGGCTTCCAGTGGCTTCTTTGGGGTACCCCAATCTGGTCTCCACAGGTCTTCGGTGATTTTAAATATTATGCTGGCAGCTGTAGGATGTAGTAGTATGAACATGGAAATTGATGTTGAATCGCGCCGCGCCGAATTATATGCACAAAAAACACAGGAATAGTTCGGGAGCGTTTGTGTTGCGTCGCTCGTTCGATGACAACTGACTTGTATTGATTGCACCTGTAGTTGGCGCTAGGTGGCACGTTTGGCTTGTGATAGGTACATTCGTTTTGGATAATTTGAAAGGTAATGGAATTATTTGTGCTTGCACTACACTAACTAGAAAAAGGATAGTTCTACGGAACAAGCTATATTGTAAGGACAACTAAACCGACTTCGGTCCAGCAATCTCAGAGAAATCGGTGTAACAATCAAAAATATTAGTTACATATGGGTACATTTGTGCGTGTAACTTCGTGCATAAGAATGCTAACTAGGTGGGTTTTTTACTAAAAATCTACCTGAAAGTATGTATTACGATAGTGAAAAAATCATCAAAATCGGTTTATTGGTTTTCTTCAACCAATGTATGTGATACTTACGACTTATCGTGTCACGTAAATCTTTACAACAATTAGTCTTTTTCACTATGACAATCGACTTACAGAGGCGGCAATTTTATCACCAGGTAGGTTATAGTACATTCATAATCTCATGTCGATGATAAGTTAACTCAATACTGCAATCTCCACTGCAGTCTAAGATGGAAGCTGGTTAGCAGGAGGCTTTTGCGGATGTAATCAAACTATTTTTATTTTAGACCTCATCTTACCTTACCACCACGGTGCACCAGGTGAGACCGCATTTTAGGGCAATATCCCATCACCTCACAGTTCATAAATAATTTAAAGGAACATGACTATCAAAATCAAGCCATTATACTGACAGCGACAGTACAACAATTACCTCATAGAAACCGAACACTATTTTATCTTGTTGAACCCATCATTTCAGTTTCACTTTATCATTTCAACCGTGGCTATTATATATTAAACTCTAAACGTATGTTAGTACAGTTCAATTTGCATTGGTTTCTTTAAATAATAGGGCAGCAGAGAATGTCAACGCGTCGTCATCTGAAGCCACAGATAACAAATATTTTCGCACAGACTGACTACCCTCGCGTTCCTTCACGTATCGCGTTTGACAGGTGAAGGGGGACCGAAGTGATCCTTAAGGTGAGCGCGCACTGTGGAATATTACCGCGCGGATTTATCTCGTAATTTGCGCCGTAGAGATTTTTTTTCGTGACCTAGCCCAGGCGCAGTGGTGACTGCCTATAGTCTTATAAGTGGAAGGTATCGGGTTCAGTTCTCAGCTTAGTCGACTTTGCAATTATTTATTTCCAAATTCTTTAGTTTAAGTCTGGTCTACTGGAAGAAATACCCTGGACTGCTTTTAGAACCAACGCGTCCATTCTAAGAGAGCTAAAAATAATAAATATGCTATTGTCCAGTCTGCGGCGCACCTTGGACTACTTCCGGACACATTGTCCGCCGTAGCTTTGAAAATTTAAAAAAAACTCTTAGTCACGGGCAAGGTTGAAGGGAAGAGGCCAAGAGGAAGTAGCCCCATACGCTGGTCCAATCAGGTTTTTTTTTTAATTCAACTACAAGTTAGCCCTTGACTGCAATCTCACCTGATGGTAAGTGATGATGCAGTCTAAGATGGAAGCGGGCTAACTTGGAAGAGGTATGCATACCCCTGATCGGTTTCTATACACGGCATCGTACCGGAACGCTTAATCGCTTGGCGGCACGGCTTTGCCGGTAGGGTGGTAACCAGCCACGGCTTAAGCCTCGCACCAGACCAGACCAGAGACAATTTAGAAATTATAAAATTTCAAATCGCCCCTGCCGGGAATCGAACCCAGGACCTCCCACTTATAGAATAGAATAGAATCTCGCGCTCTCGAGTCTCCGTCTCGCGCATTGCTGGAACGAGTTAAATCCAAGCTTTTTTATCGTTTATATAATCTTCAATTGTATAATAAGCTTTTTTATGAGCATACTTTTAATAGAGTTCTTAAACTTGTGTAAAGGCAAGTCTAAGACATATTTTTTATTCAGATAAACTTTTACAATAGTGCCAATATAAGACCACAGCGCTCACCACTGCCAGGGAGGTCAGCGCCGCACGCGGTAAATCTGTCCAAGCTGCTCTCCACAATGCCGAAGACAGATCCAAGTGGAAGAACATCGTGCGAGAGATACGATGATCCATGGCAAAGATCGCGACCCTCTGCACTGAAGTCGACTATGCAAACTGCGATGAGACTGGAAGGCTTCGGTAGTACCGGCAAAGTCGTACTGCCTAGCGATTTAACGTTCCGGTACGATGCCACGTACCGCAACCGATCAAGGATATGAGTTTAATTAAACTGCCACAATAACCCTTCCTAGTAAGGTGATTTTGTGCAGAATCGTAAAAACAACCTTGCGTAAATATTTTTCTATGTAGACTAACGCTAATATTGATCATTCATAAGAAAACATTCCTTAATGCAACACAATAAAGTATAATATAGATTGTATTTATTGACTCTTTTGGTAATGTGTATCGCAAATTGACCGTGTACGTGATAATATTTATGTTCCAAAGTCTGGTAAAGTTTCGTTAAGTTAATGTTTATGAACAGCGTTGAATATTTCACGATTAATTTATAATAGTTAAAAATATAAGAGAAGTTTAAAAAAATAACAAGGCATATAGCAAGGCAATAGTAACAAGGCAATATATACCATCACATTGTTATTTTTAAAAAGAGCAACCACCGAGTTTCTTACTGGTTCTTCTCGGTTGGAACGGCATTCCGAACCAGTGGTAGATTCAATTGGCGATTCAAAAGTACTTGTAAAAGTTTATTTGAATAAAAAACTTTTCTATTATATTCTATTCTATTTACTTCTAAACTAACCCTCAGTATTTTTTTAGATGCAGTAGTGTTACTGGCTGGTTGTAAAAATAACCACAAAAGCTGTGACGAGATCTGTGAATTTTAAGTTTTTAGCAAACAATTTTTTTAAACAATCATACGGATAAAATCTATTTTACAGAATTTATTTTCTAGCCAACCAAATGTTTAATCTCGCTGACCATTTAGTTATTTATGACCCGATACGATGAGTGTAATATTTGAAGTTTGCTAGCTAATCAAATATGGCTGCTGCCTATAAAATCTGCCTAAAAATGCTGCACAAATTAAATGCTGGATGAGGTTTTCCGGACAAAATATATTTATATTGCCAAACATTTAATAACTTCCCTTTTTAAAGAAATCTTCAAAGAACATAAAAAATTAAATCAGAACGTAACAAATTTCATATTATAATCTTTCTACCATCAAATTTAGATACTTAAAATACTTAATCAAAATTCCAAATGAAACAAATTTACTTACTGAAACTTGCAAAGTTCACCCCACATTAAATACTTTCGAAATTATATCATCTATCTATAGTATGGGTATAAGTTAGGTAGGTTCTTTCGCTTATTTGCGCCATCAAAGAGATTCCAGAGTAGCTGTATTGGTGCGGGGTAATAGATGGAGAGCTCGTGGAAAATTTTGACGAAGTGCTTGATAAAAGCTGAAAATTTAGAGAGTACGGAAACGTAGGTAACATCTGCCGGCTAGTTCGTTGAGGGTTCACATTTTATGAATTTTTGACTAAGAGATCGCTTTAATCACTAGCCTTTGTAATGTTAACATAATATTCACCACCGAGCAAACACACTTTATGAAAAACTCACGCGAAGACACTAAAAATTAAATCCATGCGACAAAGATCGTGAACATGTGAGTGTATTTGTATTACCACGTGAATAATTAAGCAATAAAAGGCGTAGGTACTATTTAGTGGAAAAGTGGTATTTTATTCATAAAAGAGACTTAACGTATACGAGAACTTTGTCAAGCACCTCCTCAAAATTCCTCACCAGCTCCCGAGCCATGAATACCTACTGGAAACTTTTCAACATTTTGAACCTTTCACCGTTCGACTGAACGATTTAATTTAGCTAAGTGAAAGGCTAAGCTGACTTATAAATTAAGGAGAGATATCGTCATTTAGTGAAATGAAGTTTTTTATAAAAACTTGGAGCACCTATTTCAAGGGCTTTTACTGGATTGCCAATTATTTCCGCCTGTCGGAGGGAATTAGGGAACATTTTTGAAATTCGATTAAAATTCTTTTAAAAGTATCTATTAATCTAAAGATCGGTGTTCATGGCCTAAGTTATTGCTTTTTTATGCAAAATAAACGTACAAATAGACGACCTGGCGCAGTGGTGAGCAGTGTGATCTTATAAGTGGAAGGTCCCGGGTTCGATTCCCGACAGTGGCAATCTGGGATTTTATAATTTCTAAATTGTCTCCAGTCTGTCGGTGGGAGGCTTCAACCGTGGCTACTTACCACTCTACCGGCCAAGCCTTGCCGCCAAGTGATTTAGTGTTCCGGTACGCATAGAAAGCTACTAAGGGTATTACGTTTAACAAAAACTGCTATACTACTTCCAAGTTAGTCTGCGTCCACCTTACACTGCGTCGTCACTTACCATCAGGTGAGATCGCAGTAAAGGGCGAGCTGAGGTCTGAGTGAGATCGCATTAATCACACCAAAAGCCACGGTATGTTAGTGTATTGATCGTTTAATCCTTGTCTAGAACTCCTGTTGAAAACAACAAGTAAGCCAAAATATTTTATCATTCAAAAGACCGCCCCGCCGGTTTGGCTTCGGACCAAAGATTGTCTCTATAAATTCAGTTGTACACAACGCGGTGAAAGGATTGTGGTTGACATTTTTAATAAAATAAGTACCTAACAAATAACTACTATCAAACTAACTAAAACACTATTTTAGGCATTATTCTGTTTGGTCAGGTCCATATGCTGAATTTTTGACTTAATTGAAAGAGTTTATAGTCTTGTCTAGATAGTCTTGATATTTTATAACAGAACTTTTTTTTTTCGAAAGATTTGCCAAGTTTTGTATTTATTTAGAGCGAGTTTAACGTGTTCTGAATTTAGGATTTTTTCCCAATAAAGGATGAGAAACTGTTAAAAAGATTCATTTAAATCTAATTAAAAAAAATTGTCATCACACTAATATTATAAAGACAAAAGTTTGTGTAAATGTTTGTTCCTCTTCACTGCCGCAACTACTGAACCGATTTGGCTGAAATTTTGAATGGAGATAGCTTATGCCCTGACTTAACACATAGGGTACTTTTTATCCTGGAAAAGTATTCCTGTGGACTAAAATAGATATAGACCTCCAAAAACGCCATAGAGGGCGCTGACTGGTCTTAGGTAAATCACGCCCACATAACACATTATTGCAATAGTTTGCTGTGTTGCATGCATTGGCAACACATAGGCTACTTTTTATCCTGGAAAAATGCACAGTTCTCACAGGATTTTGAAAAACCCGAAATCTATATCTACAGCTATAAGTAGATTACTATAGCGAACTTCCTTGATAGTAAGTATAAAGGTTGGAAAAGGGAGCGGAACGGGAACCGGAAATCCACGACTCCGTCGGAATTTGTTTAAAACAGAAATTCACGCGGGCGAAGCCGCGGGCAGATGCTAGTAATATTATAGTGTTTGATTATAAAACATGGTCTCCGTTCCAAGGGGTTATTGAACTTGAGCGTATAAGGCAAAGGACACATTAATGCTTCCTGCTGAGACAATGGGAGTCTCGACCGAGCGGCGCCGGCTGACTGACGTAGTCAATATCTACACTATCATATTAGCGCTATCTAGGAACTAGTGATAGAAAATTGACTATATTGTGAACACTTCGTTAGAGTAGAGTTTGTATTCTGGATACTTTTTGATGTTAACTGTAGGTATTTGTATCGCTCTTCTGTAATAGGTATAGAAAGGAAATAATTCATATAAACAAGAGATAAAATTCTTAAACTAAAACCCGACTACTCTTAATAATGTACAGTACCTATAAAATATTATTTTAGTTAGTGTGTAAATAAACGTGTATTCAACTGCAGACAGAATTCGAACGGAAAAAAGCGCGGGGCAAGCAGCTAGGCGCCATCATGTCTATCCGAAACTAACTTAATATTCAAGTTTCATCATCATCATGATCAACCCATTACCGGCTCACTACAGAGCACGGGTCTCCTCTCAGAGTGAGAAGGGTTTTTGGCCATAGTCTACCACGCTGGCCAAGCGGATTGGCAGACTTCACACACCTTTGAGAACGTTATGGAGAACTCTCAGGCATGCAGGTTTCCTCACGATGTTTTCCTTCACCGTTTAAAGCAAGTGATATTTAAATACTTAAAACGCACTTAACTCCGAAAAGTTAGAGGTGCGTGCCTGGGATCGAACCCACGACCTCCGATAAGAAGTCGGTCGTCCTAACCACTAGGCTATCACAGCTTAATATTCAAGTTTAGTTTCGATTATTTCCTATATAAAATGTAGTCTATGTCACCCGGACCATAACAACGAATCAATTGACACCTCTTCGTCAAAATCGGCCCAGTAGTTTAGACATTACCTACGGTGGAACACACTGAATCGGATACAAACATTCATATTACATACATACATAAATAGACTGCTAAAATCATAATATATAAAAAGGAAGGGCTTTTGGCTTTGCTGTAGTCAGGTAAAAATAAGTAACTAAGGGCCTGTTTCACCACCTTCTGATAAGTGTCGGATAGCCCAAAAGTATGATTTGTTCTTCTTCTTTGTTTGTTCTATAATTCTTACTTTATATCAAGTGACAAAGACAAAAGTTGCGAATAAGACATCCAACACTTATCAGAAGGTGGTGAAACAGGCCCTAAGTATCTTTTATAATGTTAATTTTATTGCACACAGTGTCTCGTATATTCTGTAAGGAAGTATTTCCATTAACAAAACATCTCTATATCATCGCATGCCCATTCCGCTCGCACCATTGGCTCCTCAATGGTTTGTGAGATCCCCATTCATAAGCAACGGATCCGGCCCATAACTCAATTGTTGTTACGATCTTTTTGACTCCACAACCCCTACAGGTTTATGGGAACTATTTCCCATCTCACCCCCTTTGTGATTTCGAAGCCAAGAAATCGAAATAACTCTATTATGGTGCAAGTTTAAAAATAAATTATGATATAGCTTTTGTCCGCGACTTTAGAATTCTGTGACTTTAAACCAGTAGTTCCCAAATTGGTCCAGGTGGACCCCGTTGGAGTTTACGTTGACGTGACAAAAAGGGGGTTCACAATTCGTAAGCGGGGGTCCACGAAATCATCTGCTTTTGATAGTGAAGAACTAAAATGTTGGCTCGACTTCACCTATCAATGTAGGCAGATAATATTTTAAGAAGCTCAGCGACTGTTACTTGTAAAAACTTGCATATTCCATATTCAGTACTTAACTTTGCTTTACAGAACTTAACTTTTTTGACATTCACTCACAGCACAATCACTTAATTAACCAATCAATCAATTGTCAGTTATTTTTCCAAAATTCGTGGTTGGAACTCAGCCGTAACGCAACTTTCCATAGTTAGATCTGATCTTCACATTTTTGTCGAGTTTTGGGAATATGGTAGAAATGTAGCTACAGGGGGTCCACCGGAACTAGCTAAATTTTGAAAATGCTCTCTGAGAAAAAAGTCTGGGAACCTCTGCTTTAGACTTTATTTAGAGATCTGTAATTGTATCACGATCAACCCATTACCGGCTCACTACAGAGCACGGGTCTCCTCTCAGAGTGAGAAGGGTTTTGGCCATAGTCTACCACGCTGGCCAAGCGGATTGGCAGACTTCACACACCTTTGAGAACGTTATGGAGAACTCTCAGGCATGCAGGTTTCCTCACGATGTTTTCCTTCACCGTTAAAGCAAGTGATATTTAAATACTTAAAACGCACATAACTAGGAAAAGTTAGAGGTGCGTGCCCGGGATCGAACCCACGACCTCCGATTAGAAGTCGCTCGTCCTAACCACAAGGCTATCACAGCTTTTTTTTTATTTATTTGATTTTGATTATCTGTGATTGTATAGTACCTACCATTACCTACAAACAAGCATACAGTTATCGTTTAACGAATCTAAACGTGTTTCGCATATTTGCCAACTTTGCCCTCCCATCTGTCTAACTTGGAGGCATCTTGGCGAACTTTAGGAATCTCGTTAGGGGCGTTTCACACCGCAATGCTAGTATCTATTTGACTGACAGACAGTTAGACCGCGCCATCAGATAACAGTTTGTTAACTGTTTACACACGCACTTGCAATCATACTTCATACTAATATTATAAAGGTGAAAGATTGTGTGTATGTATGTGTGTATGTATGTACGTTTGTTACTCCTTCACACAAAAACTACTGAACCGAATCGGCTACAAACATACATACATACATACATACATACAAACGTACATACATTCATACATACATTCATACATACATACATACATACATACATACATACATACATACATACATACATACATACAAACATACATACATTCATACATACATACATACATACATACATACATACATACATACATACATAGACTGCTAAAATCATAACCCTTCCGTAGTCGGATAAAAATCAGGATGCACTGCGCTTGGGTCCAAAGATTTGCATACCCTGGGTTCGAACCCTGAGTTAGATGGTCTTAAGATGGTGAAATAGGTAGATCTACTGTCCTGCTACTGTGTTTTGATACAGTCTTGTTTAGGCTAAGACCTATTCATTTTGTTTTAACCTAATTTGAATGTTGGCATGACAATAATAATTAATTCATTATTCCCGGCTAATGAAATCCTCGACAAGCATCTAATAACGCTGCTGAAAATATCGCCATAAAGGTTATAGCGGTATTTTTAACGTTATTACGTAGTTACGGCAACGGTTATTTTTATTGGGTGTAAGAAAAGATGGAGCTATAAAAATCATGAACCTATTCAAAATAATATTATGAAGGCACTCCGGAATTACGTTGTAGATAATATTTTTTCGGATTTCAGATTTCTTTAATTTTCGGAATTGGTACACTGTATCTGTAATTTTTTTTAAAGGCAGTGAATAGTTTTTAATCTAATTTTTAATATGTTACGTATTATTAAAAGAAGTACATAAAGGTAAGCATGAAATTTATGTAAATGTAAATTAATAAATATAAACATCATATATATTATACAGTATATTATCTACTTACAATACAAACATAATATTATAATAATACATCTACTACATTAATATTGGTGATAGGCAAAACAACAACAAAAATACACTTCAATATATTATGCAAAAATGAGCTTTATTCTTCACGGAAGAGGCTCACTTAACCTAATTTACTACTGAACTGTCCCCTAATGTCAATGTGGCTTTACAGCTAGGGCTGCCACTTTATAAAGTCTAGAAAGTAAATAATTGCGTCGAATTGAAAATCATGTTATAGAACATTGAGTCACGAAGCTGAAATGGGCACATAGCTCCAAGAACAGATAGACTTTGGGGTCTCAAGATTCAAGATGCTGACTTCGCACCAGCAAACACAGCATTGGAAGAACTAATCAACCATCTCAAGTGAGTCGCTGGCAGCCGTTGGATAAATGCGATACAAGATCAGATTCCGTGGCAATCCTTGCACGTTTGCTGTTGGTTAAAAAAAGGAAGAAGAAAACAAAGCATGTAGAGTATGAAGTTCAAAGACAAATCCAGTGGAATCACGCTCCTTTATCCTTCTCTTTTATCGTTTATCTTTAGTCTAAAACAGCATTTCATGGATTTACGGAGTCCTTGTATCCCTCATTAAACCGTCTGATAAGTACATAAGTACACGAATAATGTGTACTTCCACACACCGCGATCTTGCGCCGCTTGTGTCAAGCGGATTCGCGATGCTATAGTGTTAATATGCGCCGCCCTTTTTATTGGTTACTCTTCTTCTTCTAGGGATTCCCTCATTTCCGATTTGATCACGTCGAGAAACACCGGACTTAGCCCTCTCCCGTTGAGTGATTCCAAGCTTTTCATTAAACCCATAGTAAGCGACCATGTCTCGGAGCTACGTCAACACTGGCAACACACACTGTTCGAAAACTTATCTTGATAATTACTGATTAGTTAAGAAATACAAAACCCAGAACTACATACAAATAAAACGAACAAAATGTGCAATGTTTCAATGTTGACAACCCTAACAGGTAGCTCTGAGTTTGCCCTGCTGTAAAGGTTATTACCACCATTAACCTTCTGCTATAAATGTGAATTATCTGACCAAACAATGACATCTAATAAAGACAATATGCCGGAATTAAAAATGTCACAATAAATACACAAAATGAAAATTCACAGCAATCACTTAATTGAAGTAGTAACATTAACAAGTAAACGGCCATTGTTTTTTAAAACGATAAATATAATTCTGATCATAATAATCCAAACTAGAATAATTTAAAAAGCGCGACTTTATCCACTTGAATAAAGGTTTATAAAAATCCCGTTGTTGTGTGACTGGAGATATAGGTACATAGGATACTTTTCATCCCGAAAGAGTATCCCCGTACAAAATCGCGGACATTAGCTAGTACAATGATAAACATGACTAAATTAACCGTAAAGCAATATAACGAGTGGGATGAGAACCTGCAACTATTCTGAATTTATTCCACCCCTAAACAGATGAGGTGTCGAGACTTATCATAGGCAAAGTATTGCTAGCTGTAAATAATGTCCCCCTGATCGATTTTCTCAACGGAAAAGGAGATATTATAGTGCAAAAGTGTGTGTGCGAACACGGCTGCACTCTATTCCTTCACTCCTATAGTCCGAAACTGCAATGTGAAACACGACCGGGGAGAGATCAGGCGCAAGACCAACTAACTGCTCTACGAGGTACGGGGGTGTAAGTACTAAGTACTACTGCGTGAAAAAGCGACACTAGAATTAATAGAATAGAACAGAATAGGATAGGATAGAATATAATAGGATGGGATAGAATGGGATAAAATAGAATAGAATAGGATATAATGGAATAGAATGGGATAGAATGGGAAAGAATAAGATAGAATAGAATAGAAAAGTTTCTTATTCAGATAAACTTTTACAAGTTTTTTTGAATCGTCAATTGAATCTACCACTAACTCCCCCCCCCCCCCCTCCGCGAAGCGTCATTCACAATGTAGAAGTACTCCTGGTAGTATTACGTTATCTTTATCGCTAGAAGTTTCACTTGTATGAAGTATCGTGGGTGTGGTGTGATTATAGGTAGTAGGTAGAATCTATCAACACAGATCTATTCAGAACAAGGGGAAATCACGATGCATTGAACCGAAAAATTGAAAATAGGTCAGGAGGCAAACGTACTATATTTATACCCACTTGTATTTACCGATTAAAGTTCTGCAAAGTTGTTTCCTTCGTCAAAGTCAGCCCCGGGTGAATAAAAAAAAAGTTTCGCCCCGAAAAGTGGGTAAAGTGAGGAAATTCGAATTGATTCCGTTCGCCCCAGTTTCCCGTTGATGGATTTGTGATCAGTCGTTTTCACGCTTTCCGCTCGGTGGATTTAGGTTCTAACCGACTTCGAAAGCGGTGATGGTTTTCAATTTGACGTGTTTTTTGGCGATATTATGATATATACGAGGTACGTGTGGCCTACCTGTGATAACTAGTGCATATCGAAGCCTTGAAGACATGGTCTTTACTGTCAAAATTGGTACACTTTTTAAACGTCAATTAATTATTTATATGTATACTTAGTTAGAGGAAATAGAAACGAATAACGCTGATAAAACTTAAAACTCAAACAATAACAAATTTAAGATACGAGAACTTAAGCTACAAGAACTATTAGTTGCACAGTAGCATGGAACGTCGCTTACGCGTTTCTGCAAAAAGAACAAGTGTCTTAGACCTAAGAAAAACAGTTTTTAGTAAGCGTTTTCTTAGAGTAATAATTTCTGACAGGATTTGCAATATTTTTCCTCATATTTTATGTTATCACGTCCTAGTTTTACGAAGGTAACCGAGGTAGAAATAAAACCGAGCTTGCGTTAAATTCACCCCGGCGTTATGCATTATTTATAAATTCATCGAACCGTTGCAAGGGATGGCGCTTTACATTAAATTTGCATACTTTTAAAAATTAATAACGGTTCTATTATATTAAGGACGATATTCCCGCCGGCTCCTGTACTAATTTCACGGGTCTTAGGTGAAAATGAATTTTTACCGTTTGGCATACCTGGGCGTTTTCGACGCAAAGAGCTACGCCGAAGAGCTAAGTTCGTTAGTTTTTTTGGACTTTAAGGGCCTGTTTCACCACCTTCTGATAAGTGTCGGATAGACTAAACGTAGGTAAGTTTTGTCACTTTCTTCCTTTACGTCAACAGTCAAGTGACAAATACAAAAGTTGTGAACAAGTTATCTGACACTTATCAGAAGGTGGTGAAACAGGCCCTTAGACTGTTAACTAACTTAACTTTTTAGACTTTTAACTTAAACTAAATACCAACTCTGAGAGGTCATAGCGAAGCAAAAATAACGATTTCTGTAATAAGTAGGTACCTAAGTAGATACATACTTATTATACATTAAAAAATATATGTTTACATTACAAAATAGATCTGTTTGTAATGTATTAGAAATGAAAGCTTTTTTTACCCGACTACGACAATGCCAAAAGGAAGGGTTATGATTTTAGCAGTCTATGTATGTATGTATGTGGCCGATTTTAGTATGAGACTAGCTGATCCCCGCGACTTCGTCTGCGTTGATATAGGTTTTTATATAGGATCGGATTGGATCCCATAATCCTTTTTTGTACCTAAACTAAATGTAGCCTAAGTTACTCCTTATAACATCACCTATCTGCCATTGAAAGTTCCATCAAAATCGATTCAGTCATTTCAGAGATTAGCTGGAACAAATAGACAGGCTGACAAACATAAATTTAAACGCACGCCACTTTAAAATAAGCCGTACGTACAAAGATCCGGGGCCCAAGTTATTTGAACCCAATAAATGTCTGTCATTTCTGAACTAAAAAACCTATGACCTTGAAATATTTACGGGATAATACTTGAAGTATTACCTTTCTAACAAAAAAAGAATGAGTGAAATCGAACCACGCGTTAATGAATTACAGCTAAATACTCGTTTTAACTTTCTTCCCCTCTCCCAAGGGAACCATGCTGAATTTCGGGATAAAAAGTATCCTATGTCCTACCTCGGAGTATAAAATCAAATCGTACTAAGTTTCATTCGAATCCATTCAGTAGTTTCGGCGTGATGCGCGGCCAAGATATAGACAGACAGACAGACAGACAGACAGACAAAAATGAAAAAAATTGCAGTTTTGGCTTCAGTATCGATTATAGAGTGCCCTCCAATAAAAAATTTCAAAATATCTTCAATGTACAGAATTGGATCTGTTACAGTTTTATTATATTATAGAAGATAGATAGATAGATTCTGTGTGTACCACCGTAGCGCCTAAACTACTAGGCCGACTTGGATGAATGAGGTACCTACAATCTGCTAAGCTATAAAAATTAAGTTATCCTTTATTGGAGTCACATAAATCATTTGCTACATACATAATATACAGTATAACCCGCGGCACGTACATTGAACACTGAAGGAAACGTGGAGGGGATAGCTGTGTATGGGAACTGTCACGCACGTACTACAATAGCTTACCCCCTCCACTTTCCTTCAGTGTTCAATGTACGTGCCGCGGGTTATATAATAGATCATCATCATCATCATGATCAACCCATTACCGGCTCACTACAGAGCACGTGTCTCCTCTCAGAGTGAGAAGGGTTTTGGCCATAGTCTACCACGCTGGCCAAGCGGATTGGCAGACTTCACACACCTTTGAGAACGTTATGGAGAAACTCTCAGGCATGCAGGTTTCCTCACGATGTTTTCCTTCACCGTTAAAGCAAGTGATATTTAAATACTTAAAACGCACATAACTCCGAAAAGTTAGAGGTGCGTGCCCCGGGATCGAACCCACGACCTCCGATTAGAAGTCGGTCGTCCTAACCACTAGGCTATCACAGCTTCAGTGGAAGCGTGCTGGGCCCATATTATAATAGATATAATGCTCGAAATCTTTACTGAAAAGGCAGCCTTATATATTTGAAAAATCTTTTTCCTAACCGCTTAATAAATAAAGTTTGAAGCTTAGGCAAATGTACCGGTATAAAAGTTACAAATTAATTCCCCGGTGAACTCCCGGTCCTTGAGGGGAAGTGAAGGGGGGGGGGGGGGGAGGGTATTAACCCTTTGATCAGTCGACAGTGGGTCAGTCTCCCATCGGGACCCTTCTTATCTTGAGGCTTAACGTTTTTGCTAATTTAATTATTTAGGTACCTACAGAGATTTCGGAACTTTTATTCGGAGAAATAGCCACCACCACTACCACTACAGCCTTTTAACATCCCACTGCTGGGCATAAACCTCCTTTCTCATAGGATAGAGGGATTAAGAGCTTAGATACTCCACGCTGTTCCAATGCGGGTTGGCGGGTTTTAACGACTATTGTCACATGAATCGAACCCGGGACCTCGTGATCTGCAGTTAAATATGCTAACTACTAGACCAACGAGGCAGCCGGACAAATAGCATTAGATAGGTATATTGAGTTGGTCGCCGTCGCCGTCTCGACCGATAGACGTCCAGTGCTGGACATAGGTCTAATGCAAGGATCTTGTGCCGCTTGTGTCCAGCGGTTGCTAGCGACTGTCTTGAGATTGTCTGACCACCTAGTTTCCCAGTGCGAGGTCGAGAACCCTTTGGGATCCCATGTACCTCACCCACTTTCACTTCAACTGGGTGATTCATTGAAATCACACTAATATTATAAAGGCGGAAGTTTGTGTGTGTTAGTGTGTGTGTATGTTTGTTGCTCTTTAACGCCGTAACTACTGAACCGATTTTACTGAAATTTTGAATGGAGATATACTTATATATATAGTAGCCTATGTGACTCATCACATAGGCTACTTTTATCCCGGAAAAGTATTCCTGTGGGACTAAAATAGATATAACGGAAAAAACGGCGGTGGCGGCACCCGTCGTGTGTGGACGTGTCGCGAGTCGCTGTTAACCGCGCGTATTTATTGACGAAATAAACCCGTTGTGTTTTCAAATGTGATTACCTTAATGGGTGCATCCAAAACTAACTGGGATCCCTATTTTATTTTTGTGTAATTCACATAATAACTAATGTGCTGAATTGGAAACAATTTTGGTGTCTTAGTTTCTATATTTGCGGGTACTCTGTATTACAATCAACGTAATATACATTCGCGATGGTGAAGTGCGCGGCCTGTGGGAAGTTTTTATCGGTTATCGGAGCAGCGAGCTGTAGTCTGTGCCCCAGCCTTTATCATAAAGCCTGCGTGGGACTTCCGGAGCATATCCAATCCCCGAATAAATGGAAATGTCCAGAATGTATGGCAAAAATTCCTAAAGTAGGTAATATCAATACTCCAATAAAAAACGTAAGCATATATCACACTGATGGCGATACCTCAAAAAGCGTGGAGGAACACACACCAGAGGCTTCAACAGAGAAGGAGTTACTCAATGATACTGCTCTGGATACCACCCAATCATTGGGCCTTGAAATTCGCCTCTTTCGGGAGGAGATTCAGCAGTTACGTAAAGATCTTAAAGACTTTCGTGCAGATTTAAGCGACATACGAGGCGCGATTGCTGACTGCAACCAACGTATGGACGATTTCGACGGTAGACTGCTCAACCTTGAGAACCAAGTCAAAGTTACAGCCAGTCACACTTGCACGGAAACTGTTAAACTGGAAGAGACGATTTCTCAACTTAAAGAGGACCTAAATGATCGGGACCAGGAACTCCTCCAAGCGGATATTGAAATCTCTAACCTGCCTGAAATAAATGGGGAAAACCCCTACCATACTGTTAAGGTAATAGCGTCTAAATTAGGGCTGGACCTCGACGAAAAGGAAATCATCTACGCGGAAAGAGTCGGTAAGAAGAGTGAAAATGGTTCGCAAACGGCGGCGACTGGCCGAGGCCGTCGAATGGTGGTACGGCTGTCGCGGCGGTACCTGCGCGACGAGTTCCTGCGCTGCGCCCGGTCGCGCCGGGGCGCAACCACTGAAGGCTTAGGCCTCGAAGCTCCTGATAGACGGTTTTACGTTAATGAGAGGCTAACAAGGAAAAATAGACAACTTTTTTATCAGGTTCGGGAAACGGCTAAACATATGCAGTGGAAATACGCTTGGACTAAGCGCGGTAATATATTCGCACGAAAAGGAGACGGTAAGTCAGCGCACCGAATTAAATCGGAAGCTGACTTAGAACGGGTTTTTGGCGATATCCCTGTTGGGCTAAAAAAGAATTGATTGAGCGCGCATTACAATATCTATCAATAGTTTATTCTCTGTGTAAGTTATTGTTTATTATTATTAGTATGCACAGCAAGGGTGTTATCATGCATAAATACTATTTGAAAGTTCTCCATATAAATACCTACATAATACTTTTGTGTGTATATGCTTATATATCTATAGTTGGCATCCAATTTTCCTGTAAATTAAATATTGTTTTTCCACCAAGAAATATTAGTTATATTATTGTTTTGTATTATTATATAAGTGCACTTCTACTGTTTTTACTTTGGGTCACAAGTTTATTTTATAAAAATGTTAATACTTTATTTATAAAATGGATTGCACAATCTCATAGGCATAGATTTAATTACAAGGTGAAAAGATTACCGCCTTTTTTATGTTTTTTACTAGGTATTACGCTGACCCGAAAATGTACGTATTTCAAACTTGTTTTTATTTATAAACCATCATATAATATGATTTATGTCATATCACTGTTTTATGTCTATGCTATTCTTATATATCACTTTAAAATATTTACGCCGGCACAAAAACTTAATAAACCTACAAATTTTCTTTCTTACCTAAAAATAAACGTTAAAAATAGATCAGTGTAAATATTTTAAAATAGGATTATTTAACGCCGGTTCACTCGGAACCAAACATGAAGAATTTCTAGTAGCAATGGCCGAAATAACATTTGATATTATTGCAATTAATGAAACCTGGATCCGTGAAGGGGAAGATTATCTTGCCCCAATGGTACCGGGATACCGGTTGCTTCATGTACCACGCCCTACTGAGGTACGTGGCGGCCGGGGTGGCGGGGTGGGTTTTTTATGTAAAAAAAGGACTTAGAGTTAAAATATGCGATCATCCCAATCTCCACTCGGTAGAACAAATGTGGTTGGAGACTAAAACAAACGGTAAACGTATAATCATAGGAACAGCATATAGACCGCCTTGGCAGGATGTTAACTTGTTTTTAGATGCACTAACGCAATCTGTCACTTATCTTTCTGATTGTGATAACATGGTACTGTTGGGGGATTTTAACATTAACTTGATGAATCAGACAGACACGAAATCAAAACTTTTCAACGACTTTATCCATTGTATAAACTTAACTCAGTTAGTTACTGAACCCACACATTTTACTGACCATAGTAAAACCCTCATAGATATAATCTGTACAGATGCGAAAGTGCGGGAAGTTTCAATAAAACATATTTCTGAGCTAGGAAACCACGCTGTAGTTATAGTAACACTAAATATGAAAAAAGAAAAAACTAAGCCTCGGTGGTTAGTGACTAGGCCTCTAAAGGATATTGATCTCCAACTTTTTAACCAGCATCTAAACGATATACCCTGGATAGATATAAATGTAACTAGTGAAATCAATAGCATGGTATCCTCATTCAACAACTACATATTGAATATTTTTGATCTTCACGCTCCGTGTAAAAAAATACAGATTAAAGAGCAACACTGTCCGTGGATAACATCTACGATAAAATCCATGATCAAACTGCGGAATGCGAGCCACGAAAGATATAAATCAACAAAAAAAGAGTCACACAAATTATACTACAAAGACCTTAAAAAAACAGTTTTCGAAGCTATGGAAGCAGAAAAACGCGCCTACTATAAATACTATATAAATATACAGTCTAATAACCCTGCATCCATGTGGAAACACCTAAAAACAATTTTAGTAATAAATAAAAAGAAAGATCAAGAGCTTCCTGCATCTTTAAGTAACCCTGAGAGTATAAATAGTCATTTTTTAGATATCACATATAAAGACACAACTAAATTATCAACTTATTCCTATTTCGAATTTCATCGGTTTGGCCCTGACATTTTTAATTTTAATTTAACAAACGAGACTGAAATATTAAAAATTATTAAAAATCTTAAGTCGAATGCGACTGGCGTAGATAAAATTTCATTAGAAATGTTAACGTTGACCCTCCCACAGAGCTTAACTACTATAACAAAAATAGTAAATAGATCCATAATAACTTCAACCTTTCCAAATGCATGGAAAACAGCCATTGTCAAGCCTCTCCCTAAAATCGACAACCCAACAACCTTAAAAGATCTGAGGCCGATTAGTATCTTACCGTGTATCTCGAAAATCTTGGAAAAGGTGATATGTAGACAAATGACCAAGTTCATTGAAGACAAAAACATTTTACCGGTTTCTCAATCTGGGTTTCGTAAAAACCACAGCACGGTGACAGCTATCATGAATGTAATAGATGATATATTAACTGCACAAGATGAGGGCTTGGGGACCATACTAGTATTACTAGATTTTTCCAGGGCCTTTGATTCCATAAATACGTCTCTACTCCTATCAAAGTTATCCTATTATGGTTTCACTAATAATACTATTAAGTGGTTTAACAGCTACTTTAACAATAGAGAACAATTTGTCCAAATTAACCAAGTTAGTGGGAACCCGTTAACTTCCTCGTCTTCACCAGTCCGCAGGGGAGTTCCTCAGGGATCAATCCTGAGTCCTATGCTGTTCGCATTATACACAGCGGATATAGTCCGCAGTATCAAGCATTGCAGATATCATTTATACGCAGATGACGTTCAACTGTATTACTCCTTTCCTCCGTTGGACACAATTGAAGCTGTATCAAAAATTAATCAGGACCTTGAAAATATTGCAAGCTGGGCAGATGAAAACTCTCTAAACCTTAATCCCCAAAAAACAAAATTGATGTTTTTAGGAACCAAAGGAATGATAAATAAAATTGAAACTTTTAACCCCTCAATCAAATTAGGAAGTAATGTGGTGGATAGGGTATACGAAGCACGAAATTTGGGAATTATTTTTGACTCACACTTACGTTTTGAAACGCATATCAAAAAAATTGTAAAAAATTGCTTTTACAGGTTAAAAGTAATCTATAAAATGCGCCCCTACCTGAGTACAGATATTAGGATTCAGTTATGTGAAGCTTTAATTCTATCAAAATTAAATTATGCAGATACAGCATATGGGCCATGTATGCTGGCCAGATCAGCAAAACTAGTGCAGAGGGTTCAGAACGCCTGTGCTAGATTTTGTTTTCCTATAGCGCCTCGAACTTATGTCAGTCCCCACATTAATAGTGCTAACATGCTAAATATGGATTCTAGACGTAAACTCCATTTAGCGACAATGCTATTTGGCATCATCACCACAGGCAAACCAGCATATCTGCATGCTAAAATAATATGGAGGCAGGAGTATAGTAAACGGAGACCTGTACCCAGAATATCCATGGCAAGGCACAGAACTGCGGCTTTCCGTGGTGCTTTTAAACATGCAGCCTGTAAGATCTGGAATGACCTCCCACCGCCTGTCCGCATGCTAAAATCAATAATATCTTTTAAAAAATTAGTGAAACAATATCTTTTAGATCAACAAAAAGCATCGCAATGAGATACCATTCCAGGTCTTACGGGCACGACACAAGACGGTTGCTCGTCTATTAATGTTTTAGCGTGTAAGTAGCATATAAATATTTGTAACTATATAATAGTATGTAATTCTTCCTATTAGCACTCTCTATATATACTTTCATATAAATTACGATAAAATTTTACGCACTGTAGATATTAGTCATTAAGGTTGCGTACGCCTCACAGTCGGGTTTTGACGCCGCCTAAGGTTATGCCTGAAAATCAGCGCTGCAGTAACAAATACTGCAGCACCATGCTGAGGTTGTAACCTTTTCAGCTTAAATATTTGTTGTATACTTATATGTTCTAAAACTGTTTTGTATTGTAAAATATGTATCTTTAAGCTGAATAAATGATTATTTATTTATTTATTTATTTATTTATATAGACTTTCAAAAACGCGACAGATGGCTCTGACTGTTCTTAGGTAAACTACGCTTACATAGCAGATTATTACAATAGTTTCATGCATCTGTATGCGTTTGCACTTTTTATCCTGGAAAAATCCACAGTTCCCACGGGATTTTGAAAAACCGAAATTCACGCGGGCGACGCCGCGGGCAGAAGCTAGTAAATAAATAAAAGTATCACTATCTCGTAAAATCAAAATTCCAAAAACAAATAAGTAAAGTCAATATTTTACAGCCCAATGTCCTATACTTTATTCGCAGAGGTCTTTATTATTTTATTCCGGGTCATTAAGTAAAGCCTCTAGCAATATTAATTGCGAGTCTTTTTGTGAGTAACCGCTCCGATCGAGAATAAAATTATGTTCAATGAAATGCAATAATTGGTATTTTTTTACGAGTAAGTAGGTACCTAGTTTATTTCCAAACGGCATCCTTAGCCAGTGGTGGTTTTCTCTTCTAAGTATTTATATATATTTTTTTCCCTATTCAAACGGTACCTTTTCGTAAGTATAAATTAAAAATTAAAAAAACCCCCGACATTAATAACCCCCGATATTAAGGTAGTTATGAAAAAATATGTAATCCGCCATTTTGTAGCGGCGGCCATCTTGGACCGATTTTCATCAAACATAGCTAACAAAACTCTCGACTAATTCACCTTTCAAACAAAAAAAAACCGCATTCAAATCGGTCCTCCCGTTTGAGCGCCACAGGGGAACAGACAGACAGACAGACACACACACACACACACACAGACACGTCAAACTTATAACACCCCGTCGTTTTTGCGTCGGGGTTTAAAAATTAGCTTTTCTCATATTGTGTAACGTAACTTAACCAGTTTCTAAGGCTATCGTAAGATAGAAACTCGGAAGTCTGTGACTGTCAAAGGTGACTGACTGACCGATCTATCAACGCACAGTTCAAACGGGCTGTTTGGCATACAGATAGCTACTATGACGTAGGCATCCGCTAAGAAAGGATTTTTGGAAATTCAACCCCTAAGGGGGTTAAATAGGGGTCGGAAGTTTGTATGAGATTTATATGAATCCACGTCTCGTCTGTTTATATGCTGTGGTTGTTCAACCCTTGTTAAACAATTCACAAGAATGTTCACAAAGGTTAACGGTTGTTCTGACGCAAAGGCGCAACTCGCAAGTTTACCAACTTTTATTGGCTCCGCGGTTCGGGACTCCGTACCCTCGAACGATCCACTGAATCTTTGAAATATAATATAACTAGTTATTGTGATGGTAATTTCTAGCGGTTCATCCCGAATTAAGGGGCCTTAGATAAGTAAAACCTTTTCAAAAAGTTCATAAAGTTTTTTGAAAAAAGGAGGTTCTGTATTTGACCCGTATGTATGTATGTAACTGCCTCGTTGATCTAGTGGTTAGCGTATTCGACTACAGACCACGAGGTCCGGTTCGATTCCCGGGTCGGGCAAATAATTGTTAGGTATTGGGTTTTTGTCAGTAGTGAAATGTAATAGTGTGAGGTTGTGTGCAATCAAGTGTCAGTTTCGTGAGCATACTATGCTTATTTTCTCTGTCTATATGCCTACCGACTGTACCGATAATCTTACTGAGTTCACAGAGTGCCTAAGTGAAATTAATGCGATCGTCGAGGAAAGCGGAATTAGTATAGTTTTTATGCTAGGCGATTTTAACGCACATCCAGGAGAGTTGTTTTTCAATGAATTGCTTCAATTTTGTAGCGAGCAGACGTGGGTATGTTCTGACTATGAATTATTATCTAATAAAGCTGATGTATATACATACATTAGTGATAGTCATGGTTGTTCACGTTGGCTAGACCATTGCCTTACAACGAGTATGGCTAGCAAATATATTGAAAGCATACAGATTAAAACCGACGTGACTTGGTCTGATCATTATCCTCTGGAAGTTTACTGTAAATTTAACTTAGTCCGCTCTCAAATAGAGCCAGCTCAGCCCACGGCGGACAGTAAAGTAATCTGGGGGCACAGGGATAGTGATCAGATGAAACTGTACGCTGAGATTTGTAATAGTAAGCTAAGGCTAATTGATTTTCCGATAGAAATGGGCGATTGTTGCGATAAAATGTGTGACAAACTGGAACATAGACTAGTCATAGCGAAATTATATGAGGACATTATATCTATCCTGCAGGATGCTGCACGTGCCAGTCATAAGTTTTTAAGGCGTAACAAGAAAAGGTATATTGCAGGGTGGAATAGACATATAAGACCTTTACATGCAAAGTCTCGTATCTGCTTTCAGTCTTGGGTTCGAGCCGGACGGCCAACATGTGGAGCTTTGTATGATGATATGCGAGAATCACGTAGGGCTTTCAAGAGTAAGCTCAAGTGGTGCCAGGACAATGTAGAGCAAATTAAAATGGATGTATTAGCAACATCATGCGAGGCGAAGCAGTTCGGGGAGTTCTGGCAACAAACAAAAAGAATGAATGCTCGGGCGCGCCTCCCAGCAGAAGTGGGTGGTATAAGTGGCAGTAAAAACATTGCAAATATGTTCAAGGCTCATTTTAAAGTGGATCCTAGCAGGATAGATTGTAGCATGGACGACGTTGGGGACATCGTGAACTTGGGGATTAGCCCCTTGCGTTTCACTATCAAAGAAGTTGAGGAAGCAATTAAAAGCATGAAACGTGGGAAGTCACCGGGGCACGATGGCCTCAGTGTCGAACATTTGAGATATGCGGGTGTGCACCTTGCCAGAGTTCTCAAGCTGCTCTACAACCTTTGTGTAAGCCACAGTTACCTACCAGGTGATATGATGAAAACCGTGGTAGTGCCTATCATTAAAAACAGAACGGGCGATGCGGCGGACAGATCCAACTATAGGCCGATATCCTTAGCAACAATAACCGCTAAAGTACTCGACAGTCTGCTTGACGCACAGTTAAGCAAATCTTTCCAAGTACACGACGTGCAGTTTGGTTTTAGGCCAAAACTTTCAACGGAAAGCGCAATACTGTGCCTCAAGCAGACTGTGCGGTACTATACGGATAGAAAAACACCGGTTTATGCTTGCTTTCTGGATCTGTCCAAAGCGTTTGATCGCGTGGCATACAAAGTCCTGTGGCAAAAGCTTAAGAAGGAGACCAGCCTAAAACCCGAGCTTATCGCATTGTTCCAGTTCTGGTATAGTAACCAACAAAATGTGGTGAGATGGGACGATGCGCTAAGTGAACAGTATAGACTAGGTTGTGGAGTACGGCAGGGGGGGCTGACGTCACCTAGGCTGTTTAATCTATATGTAAATCAACTGATTGGGAGGCTCAGTAGAGCTGGTGTCGGGTGTTCGATTGACGGTGTCACTATGAATAACATTAGTTATGCGGATGACATGGTTCTGCTGAGCCCCTCAATCGGTGGTCTTAGACGGTTGCTACAAATTTGTGAGGAGTATGCCGGGGTGCATGGACTCAGTTATAACTCCAAAAAAAGTGAACTTCTTGTCTTTAGGGGAAAAAATAAATTACCTAGTTTGAAACCCAATATACAACTGGGTGGGTGTCCCCTTAAACAGGTCACTGAGTTCAAGTACCTTGGCCATATAGTAACCGACAGCCTGGAGGATAACAGCGATATTGAACGGGAACGCCGGGCGCTGTCGGTTCGAGGCAACATGTTGGCCCGCAGATTTGCGCGTTGTACACTGCAGGTGAAATTAACATTGTTTAAAGCTTACTGCCAATCGTTTTACACGTGCAGTCTGTGGACGAACTATACGCAGCGGACCTACGGCGCCCTGCGGGTTCAATACAACAATGTGTTGAGGGCGGTGTTGGGGAAGCCTCGAAACTGCAGTGCGTCGGCAATGTTTGCGGATAATCGTGTGGATGACTTCTACGCGATTGTGCGCAAGCGTGTCGCGTCAATGATGAGCAGGCTCATGAGCAGCACCAACACCCTCCTCAGCACGTTGGCCGCTAAAATGGACAGCCCTCTCTGGAGGAGCTGGAACGGGGTGCACATCGGCACTAGGCCACAGAGAGTACGCTGGTGGCCCTGAATAGGTTAAGGTAGTGTAAGGACTAACATAGATTAAGTAATAATTGTACTAACACAAACAGATGTACTAACATAGATATATATGTAAGTGTATTTTACTAACAAAATATGGATGCTTAATCTGAAATAAAATTATTATTATTATTATTATTATTATTATTTTCTGTCAAGAAATTCTCAGTGCCAGCCCGGAGTTGGTAGTTGGCGGTGTTTCACCTCCGTGCCTCGGAGAGCACGTTAAGCAGTTGGTCCCGGTTATTATCACTATCATGTGACAATAGTCGTTAAAGCCCGCCAACCCGCATTTGAGCAGCGTGGTGGGTCTACGCTCTAAATCCCTCTGTCCTATGAGAGAGGAGGCCTGTGCCCAGCAGTGGGACGTTAAAAAAGTGGTGATGGTATGTATGTATGTATGTATGTATGTTCGCGATTATTTCAAAAAAAACCAATGAACCGATTTTGATGATTTTTTCACTATCGTAATCTACATACTTATAGGAAGGTTTTTGTATATAACTCACCTAGTTGTCATTCTTATGTAGGAACTTACACGCATAAATGTATACATAATGTCACTAATATTTTAGATTGCACACGATTTCTTTGAGATCGCTAGACCGAAATCAATTGCATTTTTCCTAAAATATAGCTTGTTTTTCTGTTAACTATATTTTGATGTTAAAGTTCAGGATACGAATTGAGATTAAATGAGCATGAAAGATCTACATAATGTTCTCAAAGGCGTGTGAAGTCTACCAATCTGCACTAGGCCAGTGTCATTCTGAGACCAGACTCTCCACGAGGCTCCACGAGGCTCCACGAGGCTCCACGAGGCTCCACGAGGCTCCACGAGGCTCCACGAGGCTCCACGAGGCACCGCGAGTGCGAGAGTGAGGACGGTGCGCTCGTGTCCCCTGGTCTTCCCTCGCGTGGTGGAGCGACAGCGAGGCGAAGAGAGGTTTTTCGGGCGCGAGTCAAAATTGAAAAAAAAAACAAAATTCAAAATTCAAAATCATTTATTTCACGTAGGCCAACGTGTGGCTCTTATGACATGTCAATAATCTACCACCGGTTTGGAATGCTGATTCTGCTGAGAAGAGCCGGCAAGAAACTCAGCAGTTGCTCTTTTCAAAACAAAAAATGTTACAAGAGTAGCTTAACTATCTTGTCGACAGCTGAATCAAAGCTGAATAGAATAGACATATTTTTTATTCAGATAAACTTTTGCAAGTGCTTTCGAATCGACAAATGAATATACCACTGGTTCGGAATGGTGCTTACAATTCTACGCATGTTAAGGAAGGCAGACAAAAGTAGCCCCATTTCCGACGGTGGCACCCGTTCACGAGCATGACGCATGATCCAGCCATTGCTTCGCTCAACCATATTTGAGGGAACGTAACAACCCGCACCACACGACACCACCACAGAAATGTTTAAGGAGAGCGTGACATACTTAGGCTACCCAGGACAAGGACGCGAGGATCGCAAAGGCCGTGCCGAGAGCCGCTAGGGGGCGCCTCGCGAGAGTCTGGATCGGGCATTAGAATACTTGTATGTCATAAAGTTGTAAACTCCAAGTACTAGAGTAAACTTGGCAATAATTCTGTCATTTGGGTATCGAATGTCGAGTTACGAGTATGACGCGGTATCCCGACGCGCGCCTTGAGTGACACCTCTGGGATCTAACTTCGGTATCGTATTGAGAGGGACGCTACTTGTATAAGTTACCTACATACTTTATTAGGTTGAAACTAGCGATCCGCCGTGACTTCGCACGGGTCGTGATTATCCTCTTATGAGAGAGCTTGTGTCCAGCAGTGGTCGTTAAATGGATGCATTGGTGGACTGTATCCCTTGAGAAAAACATCCCGACGATATCCCGAGTTTTAAAACAAGTGATAGGTAACTGATAATCTAAAAGATTGAAGTTAAACCGACTTCACCACACTCTTAATAGAGCACCTTGAAAACTACTGAACCGATTTTGATGAAACTTGCACTGTTCCCTAAGTTGAAGTAAACGTAAGCCAATAAAAAAAGAATGGTCACAATCCGCTTAATATTTAGTTTTGGAGAAATCTGCGGACAAACATACATACCTACCTACCTATGAAATTTTGTAAGAATATTTGTTTGGAAGCTCTTATATTAGGCATATTTTGCAGTTTCAATAATATTAAGAACATACCCAGTACCTAGTTACATATTGTCGAATTTATAACCTCCTTTTTTGAAGTCGGTTAAAAAACGTTCTCGCCCATTATCACCCGACACTCTTTATACATACATATACAAAAACTCCGGTGGAAATAATCAGAATATGACGTCGTGTCGGTGATCCTGTAGGAATCAAACAATTGCCGCCTTAATGAGACCGTCTGCGTGAAGCCGACGAAAAGAGTATAAAAGGAGCCCGATCGAAGGGCATTTTCAATTTGGAGGCGGGAGATACGAGTCTCATAAATAAAACTTTTAGAACCAATTCCCGGGCGAAAAGTTTCATTTTGTAGTAGGCGAGGAGGCGGCTGTAAAATTTCACAGATATAAAATGCTGTGTAAATAGGTAAATAATAATAATATTATGCCAGAAAGCTTTTGTGTGTCGCAGAATCCTTTGTGGAGTTGATTATACTTAAATAATTTAAACATTGAATTATTGTAACATTTTGGATTATTATTGTAACATTGCAGTATTATTGTAACAGTTTGCTTTTTGAAAAGAGCTGCTTTTTGAAAAAACTGCTCTTTTCAAAAAGTTTTCAAAAAATTTTTTGGCCTGCTATACTGATAGCGGTGGTAGTAGAGTGTTAAACTTTATCATCAGAGCCACAAATCAGCTTACATGAAATAAATCATTTTGATTTTTTTAAATACCTTTGATGCAGAGGTGTTTAAAAAAACGCTGATGCCATTATGCAAAGGTGAACTGACTAAAAGTCAGTCTATCTTTTGAGAATTACGGCCTATTTCACCACCTTCTGATATGTATTAGATAGCTATCTACAACTTTTGTCTTTGTCACTTGACATAAAGTAAGAAAGTGACAAAACTTACGTTTAGGCTATCCGACACATATCAGAAGGTGGTGAAACAGGCCGTTAGAGACCTAAATTAAAATCCCCGACGAGTTAAAAGAAATTATCTTATATGAATTATTGCAATTGATAGTTTTAATGAAAAAAAAAAAACTATGAACGGTTTTTGACTTCTGTTCATTTGTTATAAAAAAATGTGAAGCCAAGACGGATGAACCAGATGGACATTATGTCCATAAGGACATAATGTCCATCTGATTCATCCGTCTGGCTCTCAGACTACTGAAAATTTGCGATTTCTTTTCCGCTTTCTCATTTATCCTTAGGTGAGAAAGAAATGTTTTTCATATTCATCCGACATTTTCTATACAGACTTACAAAAGTTGTTTAGCAAATTTTTGTTTTTGTTTCAGGTACAAAGAACCATCATAATATTATACTTATCCAGTTTCTACAATCACCAGATAAATAGTAGGTATTTAGGGCTATTTCGATGTAACAGCTAATAATAACATTATGAAAAATTACTGATTTAATTTTAGTAAAAATATTGTGATATAGATATTCCCTACATTCTTTGAAATAAATAGATACCTACATCAGTGAGTAATAATGTATTTATGCCCGATGTCACCAGTGGTAGGTACCTAGGTAGTAGGTACCAATTAAGTAGTTAAGGATCCTTTAGCGAAACATCACCTAAATCAAGATGTCTCCGTAGCGTTAAGTTGTTACATCATGTCACCTAATGTTACTTTATCTATACTCTATACTAATAAATAAAATTGAAGTGTCTGTCTGTAATATCGAAATAACTACCTCATATTAAGCTCATATGGTTATTTGAACGGTACCATAACCGAATCACACGTTTTTAAAATTTTTGTCTGTCTGTCTGTCTGTCTGTCTGTCTGTCTGTCTGTCTGTCTGTCTGTCTGTCTGTTTGAACGGGCTAATCTTCGGAACGGCTGAACCAATTTTGACGGGACTTTCACATACAAGTAGAGAATTAACCAGGGAGTAACATAGGCTACTTTTTTAACCGACTTTCAAAAAAGGAGGAGTTGTGTTTTTCTACCTATGTACACCGATATCTCCGAGATTTCTGAACCGATTTGCGTAATTTTTTTTTAATCGATAGAGAAACATTGCGACACTGTCCTACAAAAAACTTGGATTCCAACTCCTCAATCCTGATGCTGTAGGGGAACTGATCCCCAAAACTAATGGGATTTAGGAACTGTCGGTTATTTAAATTGATATTGGGGGTACCAATTAATGACTTTATCGTTGAATGAACTCGAGTAGGTACATATTCAACTCCTCAACCCTGATGCTGTAAGGAATTGCATTCCGAAATCGTGGGGATCCCACGGAATTTTTCCGTTTTGGTAACGGGTTACTACAGATAGACTACTTTTTGTTCTGGAAAATCAAAAGTTCCCACGGGATTTTTAAAAACCTAAATCCACACGGGCGAAGCCGTGGGCATCATCTAGTCATAAAATAAGGGAGTGTCTGAAACCTAGCACAGTGTCTAAATTATTTTTTTGATGAACGCCGGCTACAAGCACGAAAATGCATGACTCATTGTCATGTACCGCGGAACGTAGCGCGTAGCACGTAGCACGTTGCACGGATCTTTGTTTTCTTATGACGTTATTACGTAGAATTATCGTCCGTAAATCTAATAATTTCTCTTAGCCGTAAATCGACTTTACAGACAACTAATTTTTTTTTTATCCGACTCCCTTGCAGCAATTTAAATACAACAGCGACATCTAGCGGTGAAGTAGGATATTACATCGCCATAGACCTAACGATGAAAAGCTTCCACGCTTTCGTGCAAGATGTCAGCACTACTACGTTTTCCAACAATTTTCCAACCTTTTAAATAGCCTGAAATAAATGACTATTATTGCCAATTTTAATTTATGAATTTTTTGGAAAATCCTGAATATTGTTAGTAGGTACTACTACTACTTACTTATTTTGAACGATAAACTTGAAAATCTGTAATAACCATCATTCATTTTGTTAAAGCTTCCAATCGACTGTGAATTGCGACTGATCGAAATCAGCTGAAACTTGAAGAAAAGTGCCTAGCATGCACACTCAATTAATTCACTGTAGCAAATGAACTTTGAAATGAATTTAATTAAAATGATCTGCCATCTACGGCGGCAAGTTATTCTTGCAGCCAATACCTAGGTACTTAATTGTGGAAAGTTCGTCATTCGGCACTTCCGGATTGAAACTCCAATTATTATTACTCAAAGTTAAATTCGAACTTTTCAATAGGTACCAACTCTCTGAGACTATATCCGAGTTTGAGTTCATTCGAGTGCACTTCATTCAGGTTTCATTTTGTAGGAAATTCTTCAAATTGTTCTTATTCAGGTATAGGTATTATAGGTATAGGTAGGTAGGTACATAATATTATAGCTATGATATTATCATAGTACAAACAGATATTATTGAAGATTGGAATGGGATTAATTAATGGAAATCACTAAAGATGTCAAAATACATAATATATTAGGAACTGACCCCCGCGACTTCGTCCGCGTGGATATAGGTTTATAAATAGGATCGGATTGGATCCCATAATCCTTTTTTGTATACCTACCTAAACTAAATGTAGCCTAAGTTACTCCTTATAACATCACCTATCTGCCATTGAAAGTTCCGTCAAAATCGATCCAGCCGTTTCGGAGATTAGCTGGAACAAATAGACAGGCCGACAAACATAAATTTAAACGCACGCCAGTTTAAAATAAGCCGTACGTACAAAGATCCGGGTCCCAGGTTATTTGAACCCAATAAAATGTCTGTCATTTCTGAACTAAAAAACCTATGACCTTGAAATATTTACGGGACAATACTTAAAGTAGGTAGGTATTACCTTTTTAACAAAAAAAGCTTGTGTTAAATCGAACTACGCGTTAGTGAATTACAGCTAAATACACGTTTTAACTTTCTTCCCCTCTCCCAAGGGAACCGTGGTGAATTTCGGGATAAAAAGTATCCCATGTCCTACCTCGGAGTATTTAAAACTCAAATCGTATCAAGTTTCATTCGAATCCATTCAGTAGTTTCGGCGTGATGCGCGCCCAAGATACAGGCAGACAGACAGACAGACAGACAAAAATGAAAAAAATTGCAGTTTTGGCTTCAGTATCGATTATAAAGAGCCCTCCAATAAAAAAAATCAAAATATCTTCAATGTACAGAATTGGATCTGTTGCAGTTTTATTATACCTATTATTACTAGCGGTCCGCCCCGGCTTCGCCCGTGGTACATATATAGCCTATAGCACTCAAGGATCACGTACAACACATACAAAACGTGATTTTTCACGGCGTGTGAATGAGGCCTAAATTCAACGGCTATACGGCAGTTTTATAAAGTAGTAAACTGCCATCTATGTAAAATGCACGGAATTTCATGGCAACATGTCGGTAGCTCGACGGGTAGGTGATAGCGGAGCGCAGGTTTAAAAGTAATTCTCAGTAAACAACATAGATGGCGCTTTAATGGTGTCTTTCGCGTTATAATAGATGTCGCTACAAGACTAAAAATAAAATGTTTTTCTAAACTCAACTAAAGTTCGAATTCAAGTTTTTTTTACTTTCTCATTTATTTATTTTATTTTATTTAATAACAAAGTTTGTTTATACATAATAATATTGGGATTAGTATAATTTCATTAGTGTAAAATGTTTCATTATTCAGTCTTCTATTAGGTAGGTACCTACTTTCGTTGAGCAAGAAACAGCAAAAATAAGTTTTTTAATGGAGCGAAAATTTATATTTGTCTGTGTGACCACCCGCGACAAGTCGAGCCATCGAGGCTCATCATTGTCCCAAATCCCAATTATTATTCCGAAGAAAATGGATCGGGTCAATTTCCAATATTAATATTTTAGGTTGTTACAATGAGGAAGTTTCCTGTTGTTGAAAATATCATATTTAACACAATGGAATTAAAATATAGACCAAAACTAATAAATCAGTGAAAAAATGTTTAAAATCAATCAATAAATGACAGAGAAATTAATTATTTGAGTTTACGCAAAATGATTGCCGCCTCGCACTTAAGCGTGACGTCAGTCGTCATCGTGTCTAGGTATTTTTTCCATGTAAAACTCGTTTTACTAATTTCTCCGATATTACTGAACCGATTTACGTGATTTTTTAATCGACAGCTGAGGATGTTTGCAGAATGGTTCTATAAATTTTTTCGAAAAAAAAAACAAAAAAAAATTTCGATAAAATTCCTCTGAGCGTATTGGATGACGTCACACGCTGGAACGCCGTGTGAAACGAAATTATTCGTGAAAGCGAAACTTTAAAGTTCGATAACTTTTTCAGTTTTTGAAATAATTTCATGAATCTTTCAGATTTTTGTTTTATTTTAATTAAATATTTATAATTAATTAAAAAAATATTGGAAACTTGTCCATTAAGACACCATAGAGTCTAAGGTGTTAAATTTTTTTTTTACAATTAATTAAAAAAAATTTTGAAAACTTGTCCATTAAGATAAGACATTAGACACCATAGAGTCTAAAGTTTAGACTAAGAGTTTTAAGGTAAGAGGACTAAGGCTTAGACCATATTACCTTAAAAGATGTCTTGGAGCTAGACTACCTACGCTACCTCTTCGCCCCAATTCTTTATGCAAACTGTTTCAATATGGAAGGGGCTATACAGAATTCTATTATGAGCATCTCCATAATCCGCGGGATCCGGAAGCTGCTCGCGAAACTTTAAGTACATAAGTCCCGAACCGCGATATTACGTTTTCACTCCACTTTCGCGAGTCTCCGCAGTTTTTACGCATGAACTCTTCAGATTCTACTTCTGCGGATTAATTTCATTTTGCCGGCGCTGTGGGAAATTAATGTTTTCGTTTCTTCAAACTATTTTCGCTTCTCCATACAGTAGGCAACTACAGCATTGAATAACTGACAACTTTGAGACATACTTTACCATAATCATCGTCATCGTCTCGGCTGATGCATGTCCACTGATGGACGTTGGTTTTTTGCAAGAATCGCCACAGAACACGATTTAATCGATTCTTCTTTTTTTCTTGTTTCTTTTTGCAACAGTCGTCACACACGCAATACAGTCTTGCTGTTTATTCTCTCTTTCTTAACTCGCTTGAAATGGTTCATCCATAATGAGGGCACAGAATACTTAATAGTACAGGTACAGAACGCTCACTCCACACAGACATTTAAATAAAAAGCGACTCTTGATTCGACGCAATAATGCGTTAGTTCAGTTTAACTCACACAGCGATGAGTGTCTAAAATAATCACCTACAAGGCCCTCTTTCTATCGCGTAATCTTTTATCTCATCTGACGTAGTAACCGTGATTGAATTTGCAAGTACGGTGGGTTGAGTAGCGAAGGTGGTGGCAGGAATGCTTGACCCCCCCTATAGGTGCAGTAGATGAGTAGACACCTACCTAATGAACACTTGCACACTCCGTGATTGATTCAGCCGATAATCTCTGCGTTTCGACCTTCACACAGTCGCACAATCACACAAAAGACTATACAAAGCAAATCCCGCTCTCCCATTCTTACTTTCAAATTTTGTAAGCGACAAATCTGAAAGTCGTACTTCACAGATTTTATTTATTTACTAGCTGATGCCCGCGACCGTGGATTTAATTTTTTTTTAAATCCCGTTGATTGACCAAACTCTTTGGTTTCCCGGGATAAAAAGTAGCCTATGTGTTAATCCAGGGTATAATCTATCTCCATTCCCAGCTAAATCCATCCAGTAGTTTTTGCGTGATTCAGTAACAAACATCCAAACATTATTACTAGGATTTTCCTTGGTTTCGCCGTTCCTAAAGCAAATCCTGACTACGCTTACCCCAAAGTCTACAGACTTTTCAAGCTAATATGTCGTTCCTTGCTACGAATTTTTTCAATAGCTCGAAAGATATACAAAGCTCCAGAACAGAACAGCTGCTATATTAGAATACTCTCGAAGCTCGATTGAGCTCAAACAAGCAAAACAAACTCACATGTCGATACATACTCGTACGGTTTAGTGAAAATCTTCCAAATGCGCCATTTGGGCCCCGAATCTCATCCGCACAATGAGGCCGGCAGCCGAGCGGGCGCATGTGTTCACTGCTCGTGAAATAGACCTCATCAAACCTATCTGCCGTACTCGGAGAGCTGGTGGAAAATCCTACTTAATATTATAAATGTGAAAGTGTGGATGTTTAGATGTTTGGATGTTTGTTACTCAATCACGCCGCAACTACTGCACCGATTTGGCTGAAATTTTGAACGGAGATAGATTATGCCCTGACTGAAAAGTAGCCTAATGTTTTACATTAGGCTACTTTTTATCCCGAAAAATCAAAGAGTTCCCACGGAATTTTGAAAAAACCGAAATCTATAGCTACAGCTATAGGTAGATTACTATAGCAAACTTCCTTGAAAGTAGGTATAAAGGTTAGTAAAGGGAGCGGGAACGGGAACCAGAAATCCACGATTCCCTCAGGATTTGTGCAAAACCGAAATTCACGCGGGTGAAGCCGCGGGCATTCTCTAGTATTATATATTTTTTTACTAACCGATAAAGGACGTTATCAATTCGATACCTGTGTATGTAATGTAAATAGGGACTGTAAAATATTTAGGTACATAATATGATAATCTTATTAGGTCTTCCGAACAAATATACAAAATTTTATACGTACTTCTGTATGTTTATTGTTTATCCACTCGTTTCTCGAAAACTGTGGATCAGATTGTGAACATTTTGTGCCAAATCGCTTGGCGGTATGGCATTGACGGTAGGTTGATAACTCCCAGCGCAGGCAGGCCTCCCACTAGACCTGATGACTTACAATTCAGAAATTATTAATTCCCAAATTGCCCCTGTTGGGAATCGAACCCGGGATCTCCCATTTATAAGACCACAGCGCTCACCACTGCGTCAGAGAGGAGGGAGTCGGGAGGTATCTACTTGGAAAAATGATGGCAATTGATTTTTATTCATATAAGTTTTGAATTTATTATCTTTTTTCTGGGAACTGTTTTATCTCTGGTAACATTAAGGAACGTTAGAATTCTACGGAATTAAAAATCAGACTTTACAAGGTTTATGTCTCCATATTCAAGGAATATAGAGGTATCTAAAGTAACGGCGTCTAATATCTTAACCTTATGATCTAGCTAGTCTAAACTTTTATAGCTTTTTATCCATCACCTCTCCGACCAACATCGAACTTACACTAACCCACCACTAAGCAATTAAACCTATAACCACAACCAATCAACAGTAATCCTTAAACCAGTGCACGGAGAACTTCGATTAGAACAAGCTTTTCGAAATCAACAGCACAACCTTATACGCTTGCTGTACACACAAATATAATTTTACGTGTAGTTTATTGGGTATGTAGTTCTTATTACAATGTCGTAGAGTCGAGTATAGTTCGGTTAATGTTCAGTGGATATTAGTATGTTTGTTAGATGCAGTATTGTGAGCTAGGCTGCATATTGGTGATCGCAGCTAGCGAGCGAATAGGACGGTAGGTAAGTAAGCAAGCAGCCGGTGACAATTCAGGGTTGAATTAAATTTAGTTTTTTTTAGTTTATTTTATAGTTTACAAGCCATAACCCGATACTATCCAACCATATACTGTTTTGTTATATCTCAAAGGGATAAGGCAGCATTTTCGATGTAAGCTCCCGGGCAGCTTGACTTTTTCCGAAATTTTAAACAATAATCGTTATATTTCAACCAATTTACACAAAACCTTAACACATTATATACCTACCTAAACCTTCCTTTTCTTTAATAATAACATATTAATTACGCGACTACGGCAAAGCCAAAAGGAAGGGTTATGATTTTAGCAGTCTATGCATGTATGAATTTATGTATGTATGTATGTTTGTGTCAAATTTTTGTATGAGATTATGTGTGTACCACCTGCATCATATCGCCTAACGCGCTACTGGACCATTTTTGATGAATGAGATGTCTATTGATTCGTTGTTATGGTCCGGGTGACAGGCTACATATTATTATGTACAAAAAAAATCCAGAAGTTACCTTCGTTCGGCTTTCTAGATTATGAAATTAGTTTTGGATAGACATAACAGATGGCGCTACTACCTGCTTGCCCCGCGCTTTCGATTACATTATTGAGCGTAGTCGTGTTTTAGTTAACGAACTTTTTCTTGTATTGTATTAAAGTTTTGTCAACCCTAGCCTCAGGCGACCAATTCGTACGCTGATCTATTGAGGCGTTGAATATTTGAAATTCCTGCCCAACAGCGAGTCATCTACAACAGCGGCATACACTCGGAGCGGCAGCGCTCAATATGCACTCGTGATAGGGCAAAATACAATGCCCCGAAAAAAGTCGATAGGTTGATGAACGTTAGGTATCTATTTACGAACCTAGTACGAAATAAAAAATACGGTTGTTTTGGAACTAGGTAATTAAACTCTTTTTTATAAGCTTTTAACTAACTTGCAATGTTTGTGTATGTATAATAAGTATGTATGTATGTAACTATGTTAGTTCAAGTCAAGTCTTGGAACTAAATTTTTTAAGCTAAAATTATGCCAATTATGCATACACGTTTAGGGGGCAATTTCAACAATGCCGTTTTTTCTTGAATTTCGGTGGACTTTTTTATTATTAAGTTTTTTCAAATTTGAACTATGGTTTATTGTTCTTCTTGTTATTGTTTATGCTCTTATTGAATACCATCAAAATATGTCTTATAAACTCGTGAGAATACGTGTTTAAAATTTTAATGCCACCGAAATGATAAAACTAGCCACCGAAATGATATAAGTAGCCACCGAAATGATAGGAACTGTCCACCGAAATTAAAATTCACTGAAAATATATTAAATATACTACTGAGCAGCCTCAACCATACACTTTAACTAAATAGATGCACTCTTAGCAAGTGTGAAAGGTTGTATACTATCATGAGTGACAATGTGTTAACCTAGTTACGTATGTTCTACTTAATTTTAGATATTCATCTGGATTTCACACAAAAAAATGCACCTACCTACAATAAAAGGAATAGAATAAAACTAAATGAAAAGACATATATTTTAATTAACGATTTTAATCTTAGCTTAGCAATAATCAGTCTTTTAATTTCTACTATTCTAATAATTTCGCACTTACTTAAATACAGTGTAAACTCTATATATTGCGACACTTAAAGGGCTTCAAATTTTATGGAGTTATTGAGATTTCAGAGTTGTCGTTAAATGAAGAGAAAAAAATCAATATTATGATGCATACAGTGACTAATAAAGTATACAGTTTGAAAGTCTGTGACCAACCAAGAATATGATAACGTATAGATAATGCAGATGCATTATTTGACTGTGTATTTGAAGTTCCATTAGATTCTAAATCATCATTGATAATTGAGTGTGCCACTAAGGTTTGTCGAGTTGTCTGAATTTTGTATTTTTTTTTTTCTTATAATAATATGCTTTCGAACTGGCTGCGTTTTTTTTTTGCGTAGATTTCGGAGCTTGTGAGAATTTAATGCACTCCTCGAAAAAATTAATCCTGTAGCTTTTCTTCTTGCATATCTCTCTCTATCTTTTCTAAGAAACTCTTCTCGATCGCTTTTAATTCGTTGTTTTTTTTTCTGTTCGTATAATCTTCTTTTTCTTTTCTCTCATCTTTGGTCAATGTTCGTCTCGGCATTCTAAAAAAAATACGTCAATGATAGTTAGTAGATTAGTAGATTACATTTCAACATTGAATTCACCTGACACTTTAAAATAAATAATGTTATGTGCGTAAATATTTAAATATCACTTGCTTTAACGGTGAAGGAAAAAATCGTAAGGAAACCTTCATGCCTGAGAGTTCTCCATAACGTTCTCAAAGGTGTGTGAAGTCTACCAATCCGCTTGGCCAGCGTGGTAGACTATGGCCAAAACCCTTCTCACTCTGAGAGGAGACCCGTGCTCTGCAGTGAGCCGGTAATGGGTTGATCATGATGATTTTACAAAAAACTGATGAACAAAAATCAAAACTTACCTATATTTTAATATACATATCGCTCGTTATCTACTAGAATTTTCCTTTTTGGTTTGGTTTTCGTTTATTTTTCAGTGTTTTTGACCACCTACCTTCTACCTACCAACAGTTCATGTATTCTTTTTGCGACCATTTCATAAACTTTCTCTATTGAGTAAAAAAAAAATTAGTGTAGAACCAAATATGGGGAAAATCGGTGTACAGGTTCAATATTTTGATGACATAAGTAAGTGTAAACTTATGTCAATTTGTACATATGAATTATTTGAACGTAGGTATAATATAGTTACTAAAAACTCTCTGAAAGTATGTTAATTACGATAGCGAAAAAATTATCAAAATCGGTTCATTAGTCTTTGAGATAATTGCGGCCATACATACATACATAAATTCGTACGAGTCAAATACATAAACTCTTTTTTTGAAGTGGTTTAGTTAAAAAATTACCTGCTGGCCTGAATTTTCATCGAAACAAATAATAATCTACCAAAATAATAAAACAATCCACCGAAATGAGACAATTAAACACCGAAATGATAAAGCAATCCACCGAAATGATAAAGCAATCCACCGAAATGAGATAATTAAGATTTAAAAAAACCGAAATGAGAATTTCTATCATTTCGGTGAGTTTTTTGTCATTTCGGTTGACAATTTAGCCCACCGAATCCACCGAAATGATAACACCGAAATTAGAAATACGGACAAAAATTAGCATTACAAGAAGACTATTTATTACAAGATGATATGAATATTACACAAATAAACGTATTGCCATTACGTACTCTTGAATAGTTTTTTATATGTATTAACTAATTGCAAGACAAGTTATACCTGTACACGGAAATGATAAGAAGTTTGTCACATGCCACCGAATTGAACTACTTACTTTTTTTGCGGGAACACGCAGGCAAGCGGCGCATTTCCTCCTACGATAAGCACATAGACCACACTGTTACCTACATTTTAAGCGCACGAGGGGGGAGCTAGAGTTTTCCTATGCAAAACTACAATCGATTAAAAAAAAAACACCGAAATGAGAGGACTTTCTGGGACACAAGCATTTTTACTTACCAGTTATTAAACTAAGTAGATATTATCATAAAATTATTTTATAACTATACTGTCACTATTCACAATTTAAATAAAAGTAGCCATGTACCTAAAAAAGCAATACTTTTTGATTTATGAGGGAAATTACATTGAAAAAGGTTGTGAGGACAGCTACCGAAATGATAAATTCGGGGCTTTAAAAATTTTTTATTTCCTAAACTGCAGTCCTAATCAATAAATATTTATTGTCTCGCATAGGTATCTACCTATTCTACCTAGAAAAAAATATTAGATCTTTATACTAACGTTGGACAGTACCGATTTCACCCATGCCGTGCGAATTTTGCTGTTGGGAAATCCACCCTTAGATTGGATGACAATGCATTCTTAGTTAAGTGACGTCATTCTAAATCCAATATGGTGGACTGCCCAAGAAGGCGGACTAGTTATTTTTCATAGGGAAAACGATCACGGGTTACCAGCATGCCCCGGGAAAAGCGGAAGTTATGTTGGACTCTTACGCGTCTATATAACGTCATGGTTTTCCACGCATCGCCTGGTGGCTGGGCAGCGTGACCATTTACGTTCGCGCAACCTGCCGGGGCAACAGGTTTTCTTCTAAACACAATAATACGATACTACGTCTAGTCCATTTTATAAAGGAACATTTTTTTCTTCTTCGGTCTACGTTTAAAAAACATTAAAGTCGGTAATTTTATTTGACCGTTAAATTTAAAACTAAAAAGGTAATAAGAGAATACCTATATAACTTTAACATTTACAGTAATATTTAATAGCAAAAAGTGCTCGTAAAATTTCCACTTTGCATTCATACACAAACACAAATGGTTTGTAATTGCTTACAAACCATTTTGCGTTGGTGTTAAGCTTTCTGTAACCCTAACTGTAAGTTAAGAGACACAACACTTAGTTCTAAACTGAAGCTAAAACTAAACTAACCACGGCGCGTTCTGGAAACTGTTTGCGGTTGAAATAGCGCCGTTTAGAAATAGTTGCGCCATTCAGAAATAATGACCTCCCCGACAGGCGGGGGAGCTTTTCAAAATGGAATATATCTCTCTGAATATATTTCATATTTTTAATCGACTTGCAAAATAGTATATTCAGAGTGTATCTATATCGCATTTTTATTTACTCCTTTGTTCCGTTATATCTATTCATTCATTTTCATTTTTTTTTTCATCCGAAACGGTAGACCGTTAGGTTAGTTTCATTTAATTTGGTGAAGATCTGTTTACTTACACAAAACGTCAGACGGCCAAACAAACCGATGGATTATAGGGTTCTTTAATTTATTTAGTTTCTATATTGAAGCACGGTACCAGGTAGGTACTGTTTGGGGGTTCCAAGATGCTGGAATGGCGACTTCACACCGGAAAGCTCAGTGTTGGCAGACCTCAACTACGTGGACCGACGACAACAGAAGAGTCGCAGGGAGCCGCTGGATACAAACGTCACAAGACCGCGACGTGTGGAAGTCCCTACAGGAGACCTATGTCCAACAGTGGACATCTATCTATCATGGTTGATGACAACGACTACTGGGAACGAAATGAACTGAAATGATTGCAATTGTGCATTGTCTACATCTCCTGAGGATGCTCCGGTGTCGGAGTGAAAAGATCGTCGAGTTTGATTTGGTGGTGGATTTGTGTGGTGTTACATGTTGGTGGTGCTTGGGGTTCGCTTGTTTGCTTGATTTTCCTGCATATTTAACAGCAGGAGGGCTAACAGGGCATATAGCACATGCTGCTTGTTGTACCATACTTTGACTGTTTTGCGGATTAAAGCAAGATATTTTTGACTTTTCATCATAGACTATCTAATGGGTGAACAAGTGATAATCTAAAAGATTGAAAGTTAAACCGACTTCACCACGCACTTAAAAGTCCATATCTCGAAAACTAATAAGCCGATTTTGATGAAGCTTTCACTGTTTTCTATGTTGGAGTAAATGTAAGCTAATAAAACTTACAACCGCACTAGTCGCTCCTAAGATTTTCGGATGGTCTCCTCAATTTCTCTGGTCTGCCATCGTCAAACCCTAATTTCCTTATCATGAGACCACCTTTGAAATATCTTCTTTCCAACAAAAAAAGAATCATCAAAATCGGTTCATAAACGACGAAGTTATCCGCGAACACACATAAAAAAGCATAATATATATACATATACGGTCGAATTGAGAAACCTCCTCCTTTTTTGAAGTCGGTTAAAATTGAAAAGTTCTATGTATTTTTCATGTTTGCTCGGTAGAAACTTTCGTTTCCGCCGTGGCACACGAGGCGCTATCAGCCGGCTCTGTGTGAATTCCACTTGTGAGAGAGTCGTTGGTACTTGTACATATAGTAATATTTTCTGTGGGTCAAGTGTATGTTACACTTTATTATGCAAGTCGAAACCTCAGTTGCAGTGTAAATGAGATAATTAGAAAATTAAGTACAAACATTTTGAATGAAATATAGAGGAAATGAAATAATAATATTGTCACAAATTCACAACAACAATGTTATCATAGTGAAACAACTTGAAACGAACATAGTGAAACGAAACGAAAATATTCTAGACTTATGATAAAATATTGGGTGTAATACTTAGGGCCAGTTTCACCACTTTCGAGTAAGTATCGGATAGATAGAAGTATAGTATATGAGAAAAGGTTCCATCAATGATTACCCAATATTCACAAAGAGAAACAAGTCGATAAGTGTAGTTTAAGGTCCTGTTTCACCACCTTCTGATAAATGTTTTGTCACTTTCTTACTTCATGTCAAGTAACAAAGACAAAAGTTGTAGATAGGTATCCGATACTTATCAGAAGGTGGTGAAACAGGTCTTTAGTACACTAAAAGTGAATTCAGTATATTCTGTGGTGGCACTGTGTGGTGCGCACAGTGCTGTGGAAAGCGAATAGTGTGGTAACACACCTCGCTCGGCGCTCACCGCAGCTCATAGCGGTTGCAAACCATAATACATAAAGATATATCTATGAGTAGGTACATCGACAAGTTACAGTGCAATTTAGCCCGCACATCGATGACTGCCTAAACTTTATATTCACCTAAAAAGCCCTCTCTATCGCGTAATTGTTGATCTCATCTGACGCGGACGAACATCGTAATTTGTACCTACAGACTACGGGTTGCGCCGATGCACTTAGGTACAGTTCAGTGATTAGATTACATTACAGCAAAGTGAGGAAGGCCTGCCTAAAAGCACAGAATACATAATAATTTACGGCCTGTTTCACCACCTTCTGATAAGTGTCAGATAGTTTGAACGTAAGTTTTTCACTTACTTACTTTATGTCAAGTGACAAAGACAAAAGTTGTAGATAGCTATCCGATACTTATCAGAACGTGGTGAAACAGATGTTTAGTACACTAAAAGTGAATTCAGTATATTCTGTGGTACCACGGTGTGATGCGCACAGTGCTGTGGAAAGCGAATAGTGTGGTAACACATCTCGCTCGGCGCTCACCGCAGCTCATGGCGGTTACAAACCGAAATATAGTGTTCGATTGAATAATAAATAAATAATTATTATATCCAGTTTGCACATTTGAGGGCTGTGTTGTAGAGTTGGGAAAGTTGCTAGAAGACTATAGGAAAATTTAATATTATTGCATTTGCATAGGTGTTCGTGTTTCGGTTTTCAGAACACTATTTCAGGGAAAGATAAGGATGTGCCACCGACATAGTCTGTGTCTTGTATACAGTAAGTGACAAGGCGTGTTCTTGCATCGATTACGAAAAATACAGTTTCACATTAAACACTTTTTCCATAACTTCATATTTATAAGCGTGTTGGCGATATACTTACTCATAAATAACAATATATTAACTAAATAAGGCAAACGTCCCAATATCCGTTAAGTTTTGAACTTCGCCAACTTTGCATGATTGCTATGTTGAAATTCGTAAACTTACAGTAATGAGAATTATATAACTAGATAGGTAATTTATTCTAGTTTTAGTGTTATTATTTTATTTCAAATTAAAATAAAAGATAATACGTAATAATACAAAAAAATGTGGAAAAGGGCCGATTGTACCAGTAGTCGGCAGATTTGTACTAGTAAACGATATTATGTCCCGGAATCCGTTAACTTTTATCGCGAATTTGAACTCTATTTCTTGACGCTAAGGTTCATAAAAATCATTATTACAAATCTAAAATACGTAGAGCTCGCAGTAAAAAAAATCGGTTTATACCTACTTTTTATCGAAAAAGAAGACATAAAGAAATGAAATATATTATTTGAGACATATTTATTATAAAAGTAGTATATATAGTAGTGTATATTATAAAGTACGCTTTTCAATACTTCTTATTCTCTACTAGCTTCTGCCTGCGGCTCCGCCCGCATGAATTTCGGTTTTTCACAAATCCCGAGGGAATCGTGGATTTCTGTTTCCCGTTCCTTTTCCAATCTTTATACCAACTTTCAAGGAAGTTTGCTATAGTAATCTACCTATAGCTGTATCTATAGATTGCGGTTTTTTCAAAATCCCATGGGAACTGTGGATTTTTCCAGGATAAAAAGTGCAAACGCGTACTCTCTCTCCGGTTGTTCCTTCATTGCTGAAGATCGTGGTTCTGGCATACTGCCCTCGTATGGATTAATTGTTTCCACCGGCTTCTGTTGTTGGCCATTTTAACAGAGTGATAGAATCTACACCTGCTGGATTCTTTCAGCTGGTCGGACCACCTAGTTGGTGAGCGGCCTCTCGCTCTTTTGACCTCCGTGTTGCCTGTCACTATTAACTTTTCTAGGCTGTCGTCCCCACGCCGAATGACGTGGCCTAAATATGAGAGCAATTGTGGGTAGCATATGGAGGAAAGCCGAACAGTGATTCCGAGTTGTGAAAGAATGGACACGTTTGTGCGCTTGGCAGTCAACGGAATCCGCAGCATCCGCCTCCAGCACCACATTTCGAACGCATCTATTCTTTGCCTTTCTCTTGCTTTGATGATCCATGTTTCTACTCCTACATGAAAATTGGGAAAATTAAGGCCCGAACGAGGCAGCTCTTGGTTTGATGCGATATGCCTTTATTCTTTCATATCCCAATTAATCTTGTCATGGCATTTTTCGCCATTGCAATGCGTCTCTTTATCTCTGGCACACAACTGCCATCACTGCAGATTTGGGACCCAACATAGATGTAATTCTCCACCACATCCACAGATGGAATTATATTAGTATTGGATAGCTTACCGGTGCGGTCAACTATCATCAACTTGGTCTTACTCCTGTTGATGGTCAGACCCAAATCCATACTTTCTGCTTCTATTTTTTGTAAGAGTTCCTTCATGTCGTCCATGGTGGTGGTAACGAGCACTGTATCGTTGGCATACCGGAGGTTGCATATTCTTTTTCCCCCTATTGGAAATCCTTTCTCCCAGTTCTCCATTGTTTTGCGAATTATGTACTCGCCGTAAATGTTAAACAACATGGGTGAGAGGATACAACCCTGTCGTTCGCCTTTCTTGGTAGGAAACACATTAGAACATTCGGTGTCAATCCTTACAAATAAGCGGTTGTTGCAGTATAAATTCAGGATAAGACCAACAAGATGTTGTGGTACTCCCATTTCTGACAGTACCATCCATAACTTGCTCCACATTACACAGTCAAAAGCCTTGCTGTAATCAATGAAGCACAGTACAACAGGACTATTGAACTCCCTACTCTTTTCTATAATCTGCCTGATATTGAGGATTTGCTCTCTTGTCCCCTTTTCTTTAACAAATCCGGCTTGTTCTTCAGGTATCTGGCGATCAAGATAACTTTTTATTCGTTGATTGATCACATGTAACAGGATCTTAGTGGCGTGCGATATTAGGGCGATAGTTCTATAGTTACTGCATTCAGTGGTGGAGCCTTTTTTATGTAACGGTATAAAAACGAATTCGGTCCAATCCGCAAGCCATTGTCCTGTAGTCCAAACCGCGTTACGGATTTTCGTCATCATCTCAATGCCTTCTGAACCAAGGTTATTTATGAGTTCCGCTGGGATGGCATCTTTTTCCGGAGACTTGTCAAGCTTTAATGTCCTTGTTGTCAGATCTATCTCTGACGGAAGAACGTTAGGTTCTTGTTCATCCATGCTCCAACTTATGGGTAATGCATCTGGAGTCTGGTTATTGTATAGTGCTGAGCAGTATCGCCTCTAACGCTCTAGAACTTGATTTGTTTCTGTAAGTAACGCTCCTGTTCATCTTTCACTGCGCATGTTTTAACAGTCTGAATTCTTGTCAGGTATTTGACTTTTTGAAAGAGGTCTTTGGTTTCGTTCTTTACTGAGTGTCGTTCCAATTCTTCGCAAAGGAGAATGATCACCCCTGACCCAAACATTTACACAAAATGTAATTTATTAAAAATTATCTTACGAATATATGACAATTTGAAAATTAATAATTATTAATGCTACACTTCACGATAAAAAAATGTAATAAAAAAGGAATTAAACCGTCTTTTTAACTTCCCGTTTAAGTCTGACCGCCATTTGCATTACATTCTACGCATAGGTACATGCCCAAATAAAAAGAGGTTTGTTATTTTTTTTTAAATAATTTCATTTAAAATAGAACGGATATTAATTATTTAAATACATTATTTTATTTGTTGTAAATCGTACAATATATGCTTAAAGTAAATAAGTAATAATAAAGCCAGGACGGACCAGAGACGACATCAGAAGACTATTATTAGCTAACCATTATCCATTATGAGGGTAGATCGAAATACTTTGCTGTGGGCGTCACATGGGTATGGGCCTAATTGAGAAGCCTTCTCATTAACTGACACACTAGCTAACAACCCTAACCTACCTACCTAGGTCGGTCTCCACCTCCCCTTCACAACCGAGCCATCGCCAGCCAATCTAATCTAATCTAAGCTACATGGCACACGACACACACGTCGCACAACATGACCTACTTCGTACTACACGACATACGACACACACGTCGCACAACACGACCTATTTCGTACTACACGACACACGAAATATACGTCGCACGACACACCATACTTCGTACTACACGAAACACGACACATACGTCGCACGACACACCATACTTCGTACTACACGACACACACGTCGCACGACACGACCTACTTCGTACAACACAGCCTACCACATGACACACCGCACGAAAGGAGTAGCGCCCTCGGCAAGAGCCCAGATCGGAATGTGTCACACCCGCTTGCGCCCTCTCTCTTATAATAAAATGTTGGTAGGGGGAATGACGTAATGGCGTAATGCTCGATTATTCACACTACAATATCAACGAGCCTACACGGCCATACTGACATTCGCACGTCCCCGTGCGACTGCCAGCGTCCAAGGATGTCTACAAAGAACAACACACAGGTGAAGTACACCTCTAAATACGCTCGCCCATCCCTGACACTTCACTGATTCTAGGACACCTCCGTCTGTCATGTATCAATTGTCAATCATCACATCAGCTGTCAATCGCGTCAACCAACCACCATCTCATGTGATGACGTATAGCAGACCCAACCAGTCAGTACTTTAATCTGTCAATTGCCAGTCATCACTTCAGCTGTCAATCGCAATACACATCTGGAAGGAGTGTGTCCTTTCAACCAACTCCCTTGAGTCTGGCCCGGACGACACTTTCTTACCAGGATAGACTCAGTAACTTGATATAGTCAGTCAGTACCAACCCAACCAGTCAGTACTTCAATCTGTCAATTGTCAGTCATCACTTGTAACACACGGTCATAGGCTGCCGCAAATGAAGTAATCCGGAACTTCGACCCGCATGAGCCAGTTCCTTAGACTATTCACCTGCCACCCAGCTCAAAGGCCAAAGTCAACGCCATAGTCAAAATAATAATTACAGTCAACACATACTTAATCTGCTCAAGAACGTCGACCCATATAGGCCAGTCCATTTAATCATCTACACCACACGCGCACTCAACGTTTTGCTCTGCTGAGTTCCAGAAATGGCAATAATTATCTGATTAGGGTGCAATTGCTATTGCAAACCCTCAATCATATATCACAGTTAAAGTTACTTTTACAATAACATTTTCAAACTAAAACGAATCTACCACTGGTTCGGAATGCCGCAACCTAGCGAGAAGAACCAGCAAGAAACTCGGCGGCGTCTAACTTTCTAACATAACTGATCAAAAACTACTTCCCGTAAACGCAATCCTATTTCTTTAGTTCCAATCGTGTAAGCCATTTGTCAAACGAATCATTCATCTCAATAGCGGGTATTATTCTGCGGGTATTTCTACAACTTTACTTCAAATTAATCACTTTCTCAAAATAAACCAAACACAACTGTGTAGACGACAAAGCAAAATCAAGGCAACGTGATTCGAATCCCACTTCTGATGTCGCCAGGACGGACCAGAGACGACATCAGAAGACTATTATTAGCTAACCATTATCCATTATGAGGGTAGATCGAAATACTTTGCTGTGGGCGTCACATGGGTATGGGCCTAATTGAGAAGCCTTCTCATTAACTGACACACTAGCTAACAACCCTAACCTACCTACCTAGGTCGGTCTCCACCTCCCCTTCACAACCGAGCCATCGCCAGCCAATCTAATCTAATCTAAGCTACATGGCACACGACACACACGTCGCACAACATGACCTACTTCGTACTACACGACATACGACACACACGTCGCACAACACGACCTATTTCGTACTACACGACACACGAAATATACGTCGCACGACACACCATACTTCGTACTACACGAAACACGACACATACGTCGCACGACACACCATACTTCGTACTACACGACACACACGTCGCACGACACGACCTACTTCGTACAACACAGCCTACCACATGACACACCGCACGAAAGGAGTAGCGCCCTCGGCAAGAGCCCAGATCGGAATGTGTCACACCCGCTTGCGCCCTCTCTCTTATAATAAAATGTTGGTAGGGGGAATGACGTAATGGCGTAATGCTCGATTATTCACACTACAATATCAACGAGCCTACATATTGTTTTAACTTCGTTGCGTTTTGTGCAATGGAATATAATATAGCTACAACCTTTTTGATTATGTGTAAAGAAACTTATTTCAAGATGTCAATATGACATGTCATTGTTTTAGTTGTGTGTGACGCTAGTGACGTCTACTCTATTTACATTTTGAATGTTTATTGTAGCACACCGGAGACCAATATTAATTTGGTTTATTGTGTTTGTATTGGATATCGTTGGACAGGTATGTGAAGTATAGTGCGCGCCAAACAATTAATAGTTCAAATCGGCAGGAAAGATACACGGCTTTCCTTACTACTTTAACAATTATAAACTACACATAACCTAGAATCATTTTCAAACTTAAACTTAGATTTATTTAAAACTACAAGTCCTAGAGGTATTAAAATGGTGTGTTTGGTTATCAGGTATACATCTGCAATAAATGCTGCATACAACACGTTTGTAAACGACTGGGTTACACGCCCATAGATTTTTGGGCATTCTCCTTTTATTTATTTGATTTAAAACCTAAATCCACGCGGACATCCTCTAGTCTATACTTAGATACTAATAAATAAAATTGAAGTGTCTGTCTTTAATTTCGAAATAACTACCTCTAAGCTCATATGGTTCTTTGAACTGTACCATAACTGAATCACACGTTTTTAAAATTTTTGTCTGTCTGTTTGAACGGGCTAATCTTCGGAACGGCTGAACCGATTTTGACGGGACTTTCATAGACAAGTAGAAAATTAATCAAGGAGTAACATAAGCTACTTTTTTAACCGACTTTTAAAAAGGAGGAGTTGTGGTTTTCTACCTATGTACAACAATATCTCCGAGATTTCTAAACTGATCTGCGTAATTTTTTTTAATCGATAGAAGACCTTTGCGACACTGTCCCATAAAAAATTTGGATTCCGACTCCTGATGTTGTAGGGGACCTAACACCCATAACTAATGAGATTTAGAAACTGTCGGTTATTTAAATTGATATTTGAGGTACCTATCAATTAAAGACTTTTTCATTGAATGAAGTCGAATACATATCCAACTCCTCAACCCTGATGCTATAAGGAATTGCACTCCTAAATTGTGGGAATCCCGTGGCATTTTTCCGTTGTGGGACGGGTTTACTACAGATAGGCTACATTTTGTCCTGGAAAATCAAAATTTCCCACGGGATTTTTAAAAACCAAAATTCACACGGGCGAAGCCATGGGCATATTCTAGTTATTCAAATAAAAATCCCAAGGAAACTAATTCATGTTGGTTCCCTTGGGATTTTTATAAACCTAAATCCACGCGGATTAACTCGCGGGCATCAGCTAGTCTAATATATTTAAACAAGTATTTGCATTATTGCATACAAAAATATACGCTTTTTTAGAATTAATATCGTAGTAATATAAGCTCTAATGACCTTATAATCACAGGCCTGTAATATTCATTTTATTTATAAATAATATAGAAATCGTACAGAAAAACGAAAAAGTTTTAAGGGAAAATGAGACCTATTTCAAGGCAATAGAGATGTAATAACGGGTTTAGGTACAACAGATATCATCGGGTTGATGCGTGTACCAAAATCCGTTATAAAAATAACGGATTCTGGGTCAAGTAGGGATTTGTGAGTACCAATAGATGTAACATGCAAAAATAATTACATTTCGTTCAGATTCACCGCTATTTAAAAGTTATATCGATCGACAATTTACTCAAATATTTTAGTAAATTAACACTTTTACCGTATTTTTATACGCATCAGCATGGGAACTAAACCCTGATGACGTGGTGGTAACGTAGTTCAGTGACTGAACTTTGAATTTTCTAAATATTTTCGGACAGGTCACTTTTGTTGTTGTACAGTTTCAACGCCCTTAAACTTTTTGATCAATTTTGCCATTAGAATAGTAAAAAATATTACCCAGAATGTATTGCCATTCAAATAAATTTTATTTAGTATTCGTAGAAATTTTAAAAATTAAAAAACTGATCAGTTATCGGGTACTGGGACACTGACGGAATTGCGTACTCTTACCTTAGCACTTTAGAGTGAATTTTTTTTTTTTTAATTTATTTTGAATTTTTAAACAAGTCGATATAATACAGTAAATGACACTAGCTGATCATTTATTAATTTAACTAGCTGATGCCAGCGACTTCGTCCGCTTGGATTCTTATAAATTTCATGCCCTATTTAACCCACTTGGGAGAGAATTTCGAAAATTCCAGAAACACCCTATTCTTTATTTTTAACTGACAATACAAATACCGATTTTCATTGATATAACATTAAAAATGACGGACTTTCATACAAACTTTCATCCCCCATTTAACCCACTTGGGGGTAGTTTGTCCAAAATTTCTTCAATACGTAACCTTTATTTTTAACCGATTTAAATACAATTTTTCATGGATATAACTTGAAAAATTACGGACTTTTATACAAACTTTCATCCCCTATTTAACCCTTTAAGAGGTGGAATTCACCATAATCCTTTCTTATTGTGCGCCTACGTCATAAAAGGAAGCTACTGTGAAAATTTCAAGTTTCTAGCTTCAGTGGTTTAGGCTTAGATGCGTTGATAATAGTCAGTCAGTCAGGACAAGCCTCTTTAAATTATTTAATTTAATAATAGAAACTATCACGTCAAATATAAAACCACAGTATCGAAATCCCTGCTCATAAAATATACATAGAATATTTATGAAAATTTAAATAATTTTATACTGCGGCTGGAATAAAGCGGTGTGGTTGCACGCTCGCTACGCGCTAACAGTTGCTCCTAATTTTATAGAGATGAAATTAATGGCGTCGGATATTTGGTGGGTATCTGGATATACACGAACTCGTATCTCACTCTTACACCTACAACGACTTACTCTCACAACTTACTATGACTACTTTATATAAACTACTTATTTAAGGGGCCCTAGATTACATTTAACATGAAAAAAAGTATAACTAAATTAAAAAATTAAAAAAAACCCCCAACATTCGCCATTATGTGGCGGCGGCCATCTTGGATTTGCGTAGTGCTATTCTACTAGTCAAGCCCTTTCATTTGATACCCACATTAAGGGAGTTGTGAAAAAATATGTAATCCGCCATTTTGTAGCGGTGGCCATCTTGGATCGATTTTCTTCAAACATAGCTACCACCACTCTCGACTAATTCACCTTTTAAAAAACCGCATTCAAATCGGTTCACCTGTTTGAGCGCTACAGGGGAACTCAACAGACAGACACACACACAGACACGGCAAACTTATAAAGGTGCGTCCAAACTTGAACATTTCACCGAACCGAACTGCGAACATTTCGGCGAACTTGTTACGCTCAATGTGGATGGCGCGCTTGGAGCGCTTGAGATGGGTTACTGCGTAACAGTACGGCGAAAAGTTTCGCCGAACTGTTACGCAGTAACCCATTGTTACGCTCAATGTTTGAGCGCTACAGGGGAACTCAACAGACAGACACACACACAGACACGGCAAACTTATAAAGGTGCGTCCAAACTTGAACATTTCACCGAACCGAACTGCGAACATTTCGGCGAACTTGTTACGCTCAATGTGGACGGCGCGCTTGGAGCGCTTGAGATGGGTTACTGCGTAACAGTTCGGCGAAACTTTTCGCAGTTCGGTTCGGTGAAATGTTCAAGTCTGGACGCACCTTTAACACCCCGTCGTTTTTGCGTCGGGGGTTAATGATAAAAAGTAACAAAGTGAATATTGTAAGAGATGTATTATAGAGTACTTGCGGTATCAAATCATTTTTGATTTGATACCGCAAGGGATCGGATCGATTTGATACCGGACCCGTAATTGAGTAACAAACAAACGCACACAAAAAAACCTGTTCCTTTGTGTTTTTCTTATATTGTGGTGTGTAATAAAGTAAACAATGTGGCTAATTCTGTTGTACACAATCTCTAAACCTAAACTAAATTGACAGGTTTAAAAATAGTGCTATCCCCTTCAGCAGGGAGGATTGTGAAAGAGACAGGAATATATTTAGACCTGTCATTTTAGTTTAGATTTAGAGATTGTGTACAACAGAATCGGCCACAATACATACATACAATTCCTTAAATATTTTTAATTAAGATCTTATATGTCACTTCGAAGCACAATAAAATGTTACACAAAAAACGTGCGGACCAGATATAAATAGCCAACAAAATATGGCCTCCAATTTTACGCAACAGATTTATCGGCCCGAACTTGTTCTAAACCGACACAAAAAAACTGACGCAGGCACGCGCGCCGTCCCGCGGGAGATGAGCTCTCCCTCCACTCTGCCATCGTTCAATAAGGGCCTGATGTATTTACGAAATTATACATAAAACTATATTTTTGTATTCGTATGTCACAGACGTGTGTTAAAAGTAGGCGGAGTCAATTCTACAGGTAATACTAATAACGTTAATTTGATGCCATACGGCATGCCGCAGTGTCTCTCTGTAGCTACGGTGCATCTTACATAGAAAAGTCTTTGGTGCGCTGCCAAATGTCACTTGTATCAATACAAATTGTCAAACGAACACTACGTCACAAGCACTGTGCCATAGCAAATATTTACGGTGCCTAATAGCGATTTTAAGAACGAACGCCATCTAGCGTTTTGGTGACGTCAACTGACCTTATACATCGTCCACTGTTTACTAAGGTCCACGAGTATGAGCGGCATCATTGTAAAGTGGCTGACACGGTTGGAAGCGAAAGCTTAGGACATTTTCTGTCCTCAAGCTTTTCGCTAACTAAAAGCGACCTATATCCAACAGTGGAGGCATATGACTGTTGATAATAATGGCATAAGTTAAACAAGTAATTAGCTTAATATGTACCTATCACATAGTCTGCTTCTATTTTTAACCCCGACGCAAAAACGATGGGGTATTATAAGTTTGACGTGTCTGTGTGTGTGTGTGTGTGCGTGTGTGTCTGTCTGTTCCTCCGTAGCGCTCAAACGGGTGAACCGATTGTGGTGATTGTGGTGGTGGTTGATTGAAAGGTGAATTTGTCGAGAGTGTTGTTAGCTATGTTTGATGAAAATCGGTTCAAGATGGCCTCCGCTACAGGATGGCGGATTACATATTTTTTCACAACTCCCTCAGTATGGATATCAAATGAAAGGGCTTGACTAGTAGAATAGCACTATGCAAATCCAAGATGGCCACCGCCACAAAATGGCGAATGTCGGGGGTTTTTTTAATTTTTTATTTATACTTGTGAATTCGGCTTATTATTATTTACGAGTACTTTCTAAACGTCTTTTTCTTTAGTCTTTGCAGCAATGTTTGTAAGCGGAAATTTGAGACTCCTTCAAATTAATTAAACGACATGAAATTATTTGTTACATCGAACGGTGACAGCTGGCTTTACTCGCAAACTCGTATATCTATAGAAATTGTAAGTAATTAATTACATTGAATAGGTACATGGCGAATGCTTTCAATTTAATTTTCTCTAGCAAACAGAAAACATTTCAATTAATAGTTTTCTTGTAAATCAAGAGTAGTTAACTATTCCTAAATTTATCCTAGTAAATCGTAGACGATTTACTGGGGTCAAATGGGGTCGATCGATAGTCAGTTTTGTTCTTAAATTGACGATCAAAAGGTGTACAGAGTACGAATTTTGAATTTAAAAAAATTGACTTTGACTTCAGTCCCTGTGATTTTGTTTGAATGTGACTGTGATGAATACCAATACCAATATCAATGATGAACTAACCTAACCTAACACAGTAACAAACGTACTAACTACGTAAATTGCCCATTAAAAATAATTTTATGAACTTTCATGTTCCATATTTTTAACCCCTGACGCAAAAACGACGGGGTGTTATAAGTTTGACGTGTCTGTCTGTGTGTGTGTGTGTGTGTGTGTGTGTGTGTGTGTGTGTGTGTGTGTGCGTGCGTGCGTGCGTGCGTGCGTGCGTGCGTGCGTGCGTGCGTGCGTGTGTGCGTGCGTGCGTGCGTGCGTGCGTGCGTGCGTGCGTGCGTGCGCGTGTGTGTGTGTGTGTGTGTCTGTTCCCCTGTGCCGCTCAAACGGGTGGACCGATTTGAATGCGGTTTTTTGTTTGACAGGTGAATTAGTCGAAAGTGTTATTAGCTATGTTTGAAAAAAATCTGTCCAAGATGGCCGCCGCTACAAAATGGCGGATTACATATTTTTTCACAACTCCCTTAATATGGGTATCAAATGAAAGGGCTTGACTAGTAGAATAGCACTATTGCAAATCCAAGATGGCTGCTGCCACAAAATGGCGAATGTCGGGGGTTTTTAAATTTTTAATTTATACTTGTTAGCGTGCCGTTCTCAATATAATGTGAAAACGAATAATTGAATCAATTAACTCCATGTCTGTCATAGAATTATTCAGAAATTGATATCAGCTGAAATTTACATCAGTTATAGAAAACGCTATATAGGAGTTGACTAAGATAAAAACAAGTATAAATTAAAAATTTAAAAAACCCCCGACATTCGCCATTTTGTGGAGGCGGCCATCTTGGATTTGCAATAGTGCTATTCTACCAGTCAAGCCCTTTCATTTGATACCCATATTAAGTGAGTTGTGAAAAAATATGTAATCCGCCATTTTGTAGCGGCGGCCATCTTGAACCGATTTTCATCAAACATAGTTAACAACACTCTCGACTAATTCACCTTTCAAACAAAAAAACGCATCCAAATCGGTCCACCCGTTTGAGCACCACAGGGGAACGGACAGACACGCACACATACACACACACACACACTTTTTGCGTCTTGGGTTAAAAAATACTAGGTATGTCTTACTATCGTAAGACAAATTTTTACGAGTTATACGTCGCCCAAGATAATTAATGTCTTGTAACTGCATCGAATAACGAATGCTATAATTGTGGTAAAGGTGGTTTGGTTAATTATTATCACTGTTTCTTATAGTTCTTGTTTTTCGTTCTACGGAACTCTACCTTACGCGTGTTCTGATACTTATTTGACCAGAGTGCTTAGTCTAAGATCGGAGCACTCGAAAACGAACTCGAAAACTATTGATCGATTTCAGAGTAAAATAGACCTAAAATGGCTTTCATTAAGGTTTGAGTTCGCCAATACATTCAGCATTCGAACACAACGAGCGCCCCAAGCAGAAATGTTGTAAAATACATATTCGAACTATGGAATTACGACTTTAAAGTACGAGTATTTGAGTTCATTTTGCTCTGAATTCACTTGTGATTCGATCAATAGTTTTCGAGTTCGTTTTCGAGTGCTCCGATCTTAGACTAAGCACTCTGTTACGTTAAGTTCGATTTTACCCTCTTAGGGCGTTTGTGCACTTATTCGTTTTCGATTCGTTTTCGTGTTTCGTGAAAACACGATTCGACATAGCCTTCCTTATAACTGTATGGGCGTTTGTGCACTTACTCGTTTTCGATTCGTTTTCGTGTTTATATATTCGTGAATTCTTCACATCGAATCGTTTTAAAATAAGGACGCGAGTGGAATGGTGTGTGGAAAGAGGGCAGAGATGAGTCCTGATGTTGTGAGGTATTTGGAAAACATAGGTATTTGCATTTCTTGAATTCCAACAAAACATGATTCAACGCAGTTGATTATTATTAAAAATTAATACCTACTTAGTTTGGCATTAAAATAAATCGTTTGTTTCATTCAAATTAGTTTTACTTCGAGTAAAATACCTAAATATTGTAGTATAATCAAAATTTCCATACCTGTGGTTGGTAGTCAAAAACTATCAGCAAAATATGAACATTTCATAAAAAATATCATTTCTGATACTTAGTTGTTACTGTTTTCTTACAAGAGCGTAATGTCCACTTGGGATGTTCACAAAATATATGACGTATGCTTAGATAATTTTGATACTAACCGTAGCGTGTGAAATATTCATAATCACTTACCTTAGTGTTACTGCCAGCATTTTTTCTGAAGTTATGCATTCTCTAAAACGTGTGTCTTGCCGAGGAATCTTTTTTTTATATGACACAATATGAAATCGAAAGTAGCAACATTCTTTCGATAGTAATTAAAAAAAGTTTTTTCATGATGTCATGTCATGTCATTAAGTGATGATCGCCTACGAATGTATAAGAGAAGTGCGAAAAGCTGACGACGATTAAATGCAGCACACATTATGAACACGGTTTTATCTACGAAATGCTTAAAACGTATAGTGAAATCACGATTAAGTGCACAAATGTCATTCGTGAATTTCGTATACGTTTTTATGATGTTCATTAAAAAAACGAACACGAATCGAAAACGAATCGAAAACGAGTAAGTGCACAAACGCCCTTAGTGATTGAATGTTCAAAAGTCCTTTCTTATCAGATGCTTACGTCAGAATAGCTAAGTGTATGCCTAATTTCAGCCCGATCAATCCAGTGGTTTGAGTTGTAAGTAGATAGATCAGTCAGCCAGTCATATTTTCTTTTTTTCAGTTACATTTTCTTTACAAATAACTCAAAGAACGAAAGAAAATGTGAAAGCCTATTTCAAAAGCATATTTGGAATATAAATATTATGCTAATATTAATAAAAGATTTCCACGCTTTACCACCTTCGCCGGTTCAAATCAGCAATATTCCTATAGAGCGTCAAAAGAACTGTCCCGGCGAATAGGCGACTCATTCAACTCTTGCGGGGGTTATTGAAAATTCTCCGATGGAATTTATTTGGCACATATTGAGGTTTTAAAGTTGTCAGCGCAATCCGCCGCGAACTCTTTGTGGTAGAGTTTACTGCGAATGGAGTTGGAATGATTGAAAATCCCTTCGCTTGTTGTACCTACGCTAGATTTTGGAATGAAAGGAAACTTCTTCGAACGATTTCGAACTTGAGGATGCCCGTGACTTCGTCCGCATGGATTTTGGTTTTTAAAAATCCCGCTGGAACTCTTTGTTTTGTTAAGCTCCTTTGAGCTCATATCTACCTACTGTTAAAAATCACACATTAAAATGGAACTACAGTAATGAGTATTAATTATTTAATAGCTCTTTCCCATCACTAAGGTTTTCGCAATGAAAGTTCCATCAAAATCAGTCCAGCATTTTGGAGACAGATAAATACAAATTGTAATACACGCCAGCTTAAAATGATAATTCGGACGTTCTAAAGTTCTTGTGCAATCCGGGTTCCAAGTTATTTGGAGTACTGAGGGTTGTGATGGTTGTAATTTAAAAACCGATAACCTTGAAATAAATTTATAGAATAATCTTAAAAGTATTTCCTTTTTAACAAAAAAAGAATGAATGAAATCGGACTACACGTTAATGACTACATATTAACTTTCATCCCCTCTCCCACGGGAACCATGCTTAATTTTGGGATTAAAAGTATTCCTTGTGTTACTCCGTAGTATGAATTGAAATCATGCTAAGTTTCATTTCAATCCATTCAATAGTTTTTGCGTGATACGTGCACAAAATATCTACGATCTACTATTTTAGTATCTTTTATCTATACTAATAAATAAAATTGAAGTGTCTGTCTGTAATATCGAAATAACTACCTCATATTAAGCTCATATGGTTATTTGAACGATACTATAACCGAATCACACGTTTTTAAAATTTTTGTCTGTCTGTCTGTCTGTCTGTCTGTCTGTCTGTCTGTCTGTCTGTCTGTCTGTCTGTCTGTCTGTCTGTTTGAACGGGCTAATCTTTGGAACGGCTGAACCGATTTTGACGGGACTTTCACATACAAGTAGAGAATTAACCAGGGAGTGACATAGGCTACATTTTTAACCGACTTTCAAAAAAGGAGGAGTTGTGTTTTTCTACCTATGTACACCGATATCTCTGAGATTTCTGAACCGATTTGCGTAATTTTTTTTTTAATCGATAGAGAAACATTGCGACACTGTCCTACAAAAAATTTGGATTCCAACTCCTCAATCCTGATGCCTGATGCCTGATGTAGGGGATCTGATCCCCAAAACTAATGGGATTTAGGCACTGTCGGTTATTTAAATTGATATTGGGGATACCAATTAAATACTTTTTATCTACTCTCATATCATAAAATTCCGAATATGAAATCAAAATGTGTCATATATTGGACTACTTTATTCACATACATCTATAATATTTAAAAAAAAATTAAAAAAGTTCATTATAACACTACTTTGTTAGGAAATTATTGCAAAACAATGTTAAAAAATATTTTTTTCTACATTATAGTACAGGCACTAGGTTCTGGTATTTTTGAGCCATGCCGGGTGTTTATTATTATTTAATACTTTATTGTACACCAAAAAAACATAAATTAAACAAAAGAAACATTTTAAAAGAAATAGGTACAATAGTTAGTTTACAATAGTTAGTTAGTTTAATTTTGTTACTTACAATGATTATCCCGCTATCAAAGTTACCCTATTACTACTACTGCGAAAGTGTGGCGGTAGCAAGATGCGGCCAGAGGACAGAGTGTAGTGCTACCATAATTGACCATAGACGCACTGCACGCACCGCACATTCGAAATTGACAATTGAATTTTGGCGCCTATTATTTAAATTTTTAATTTATTATTTATTTACTATTCAGTTTTTGTAACTCAAAATTTTGCAAGTGATTTTTGTTGCGCGGAAAAATGTCTAGCAGTGATACTGAAGAGAATTTAACTCCACCAGACATTCTGGAAATTAGAAATAGCATCGGGAATGACAAATAATCTTTTGCCAGCAAAATCAAAGAAAATTTACGATAAATGTTACCAAGATTTTATGAGTTGGAAAATTTTGAAAAAAACCACTTCATTTTCAGAAAATGTAATGCTAGCATATTTCCAAGAATTATCAAATAAATTTAAGTCTTTGTCCTTATGGGCTAAATACTCAATGCTCAAAAGTATATTGAGTATCTACAACCAAATCGATATTATTAAATACACAAGACTGATTGCTGTTTTAAAAAGAAAATCGCAGGGCTTTAAGGGAAAAAATGCAAAAACGTTCTCCCCTGAAGAATTGAGTACATTTATAAATTGCAATATCCAAAACATGAATACTTATTATAATAAATAATTTTGTTAATTTCTTAGTCTTTGCTTTTATACGTAAGATACCTATTGATGAGCTTAGATAAAGTAGTGTATGAAACTCTACATAATTAGTTATTAAAACACTCGTGTAATACTATTAAAAAACTCGCCTGCGGCTCGTTTTTTAAACTAACACTCGTGTTTTAATAACCTCTATTATGCAACCGTTTCATAAACTACTAATTGTTGAATGACCTCGAGTAGGTACATGTCCAACTCCTCAACCCTGATGCTGTAAGGAATTGCATTCCGAAATCGTAAGGATCCCACGGAATTTTTCCGTTTTGTGGACGGGTTACTACTTACTACAGATAGGCTACTTTTTGTTCTGGAAAATCAAAGTTCCCACGAGATTTTTACAAACCTAAATACACACGGGCGAAGCCGTGGGCATCATCTAGTAAATTATAACATAGTCGTGTTAGTTCGAAAACTTATAACTCGAGAACGGCTGGAGCGATTTTCATGGTTATTAATTTGTTGTATTTGTCTCCGTCCCGAATAGCAGAATAACTATTAAAAACATTGGAAAATTGTCGAAAAAATAAAATAAAAGAAAAAACATTTTCCCATACAAGATGTTCACGGGTTTCGTAGCTGTCAAACATCCCATCACGTCAATACGGTAAACTCTCTCACCCGTACCTAGGTAAGTATATTATAATTCTTCTGTAGGTGTGTTTGTTACGTAACTCCTAAACGGCTGGACCGATTTGCATGAAATGTTGTGTACCTATATTTCAATGGGTTCCTGGATGGTTTGAAAACACAATTACCGGGTAGGTACAGGTAACCTACCGGGTCGCGGTAAGTGGCGCTGATGTCGGTATTTCACCAGGACGAAGTCTGCCGGATTCACTAGTATTAAATAAATAATAGATTTTTAGCTTTTACACTGTCGTGAGTTCTTTACATAGTCTAGCTTCTAGACTCACTAGTAAGTAATTGAAAATAATAATTATATCTAATAAGTATACCTAATAGGCGTCGGTGTATTAATTTAGGCTTCGATTTATTTTATCCCCTGATTATTATCTTACAAACTCATTTGTCCCGCTAATTACAAACAGTGAGTTAAAATGAATTTCCCTGCCAAGTAACGTAACAGGGATTTAATTGCGAGTGTTTGCGTTATAATATAATTCGTGTAATATTTGGCGCCGTTTTTACGACGAGCGAACGCACCGTAAATAAATTGAGGATGATAGGTAGGTAATGGCGGCGAATTGAAATTAATTCCGTATTTATTTCCAATGAATAAAGTTAATTAGTAATTTTAAATACGATTCATTATTGTAATAATTTCGTTCGTACCTTACTGATTTATTCAAAAGTGACTTAATTGCGATGTCATTAAGCCCAAAAGAGATTTTTCGGGATTTTTGCTTTCATTTTCGAGGCTTCATCGATGAGTCATTGAAAATGAACCGTCTAAACACTAACCGTTCATTGTTCGCAGGCACTGTGCCATAGCAGATATATCGTATCGTACATCGTTCATCGCAAAAATGAACGATGAACGGAACACCGTCTAATTTGGGCTTTACGACATTTGCCGACGCGGTGCGTTGTTTTTTCGACGTCCTATATAATATAACGGGGTATCCTACGTCAGCGACAAACGCGACAACGCGACATGATACGACGCGACGCGAAAATATCAGACAGTAGCTGAACCTGCATGTGGCCTACGTTGTCGCGTGGACAAGTTTGTAATTTTCTGTGGAGTCGAATCGCGTCGCGTTGTCGTCGTCGCGTTCGTCGCTCACGCAGGACACCGCGTAAAAGTCTGTGGTATGTCACGCGGTATAAAATAATTAGTAGAGGTGACATAATGTCCTATTTCCATACAAAACCTTTTCAAAAACTTTTCTATTCTATTCTATTCTATTCTATTCATAATTTTCTGGTGGGAGGTATCAGTCGTGGCTAGTTACCATCATACCGGCAAAGCCGTACCGCCAAGCGATTTAGCGTACCGGTACGATGTCACGTAGAAATCGATTTGGGGGTATGGGTTTAATAAAAAACTGTCGTACCTCTTCCAAGTTAGCCCACTTCTACCGTGCACTGCATCTTCACATATCTACCAGTCGAGGTGAGGTCGCACTCCAGGACTAAGTTGTAGATTCTTCAATTCAATTCAAGTTGACTTGTAGATGTAGATCAAGCTACAATGAGCAATGAGCATTTTCTCTCCAGGCTACTAATATGAATTTTTAGACAGAAAAGCATAATTTACATATTTTCAAGAGACGAAAATATTTTCAAAATCTTAATTCTGAACACAGTTCCGTATAATATCTCTTATATTAGAGAATCATTTTAAATCGCACTAGAGACGGTATTACACTCCCGGATTACGGAAAGTTAATTTAATTCTGAAACGGAAGTATCATAACCGGCGACCGGTCGTTACGGATCATTTCTAAACGGGGTGCTTCTTCAGTTGACGACCACGACACGATTATTTAAATCAATGGCCCATTCGCACATATCAGTGAAGCATCAGTGCCGTGGCCAGCGCAGTATTGGCACAGTGAAAAATATGTCATTCGCTATGAACTGACACTGAAACAATGCGTCGTCACTGATACGGACAGGTGTGAACGCATTCATAGAGAATGTCATCATCATCATCATGATCAACCCATTACCGGCTCACTACAGAGCACGGGTCTCCTCTCAGAGTGAGAAGGGTTTTGGCCATAGTCCATCACGCTGGCCAAGCGGATTGGCAGAATTCACACACCTTTGAGAACGTTATGGAGAACTATCAGGCATGCAGGTTTCCTCACGATGTTTTCCTTCACCGTTAAAGCAAGTGATATTTAAATACTTAAAACGCACATAACTCCGAAAAGTTAGAGGTGCGTGCCCGGGATCGAACCCACGACCTCCGATTAGAAGTCGGTCGTCCTAACCACTAGGCTATCACAGCTTTATACATAGAGAATGTATTTCATACAATATAGAGAATGTATGAAAGAATAATTTTCACTGTGCCGACACTGATGCTTCACTGATATGTGCAAATCATGCTTTAATTCGGCTGATAAACCACATAGATCAAATTTTTAAGACGTTGTTCTATTAGACTGCGAGCTCGTAACCAAAAACTTTTTTATGGTTTATTTTGTAACGTGTGGGTAGATACTGGCCCCCAAGTTCGCGTCAACTTTAGTTTTGTTTTTTTTTTCAAAGAAAATAAGTGTCTATTTTAGCCAATATTTACGATGCGATGCCAATATTAGCGGTTCAGCCGTAAAAGGTATAACCAGTTCTTGGACTATTATAACATGTGGAGTATATTGTTATGCGAAAAAAAACCCGGCTGAGTTTGTTGTGGGCTCTTCTCAGACCAGGGCGCGTTTGGAACCCTCGTAGTTTTAGTTTTAAGTTTCCGTAGTAATTATCACCATTACATCACTTTCATGTAGGTACTTTATATATTGACGTTCAAAAAGTGTACAGTGTACCTACTTTGAATAAATGAAATTTGAATTTGAAAATAAAAAATAAAAATAGTCTGTCACATACTGTTATGTAGACAGTAGTAGATCTACTGTGGTACCAAAGTAAACTCTACATAATATTATAAGTGAAAACTTTTATAGTCATATTATCTAAAATAAATAAATACTCGAAGTCGTTCCGTAGTCGTTAACTAAGATAGACTCTCCTACAATCCCAGACTATGCAGTCTTCTATGATTTAATAACCATCGGGTTTTAATAAAAACCCACGTCGATAACTCTTTGACGGTATTAATTTACCGATATTACCTAATATAATTTCAAATGTCCACAGATTCCCATATTCAATTCGCTGACCTACTACTGATTTACCTTTCAGAAAAGCTGACTTAAAGTTTGTATATCGAATATATTTATCTTAGCAGAATTAAATGATATTTGCATATATTCTACATACTTTATTCGAGGAGCTTCGAAATTTAATCCTTTCAACGACTATGAATTACTATTTTGAGCTTCTTTCATGATATTCCTTGAGTTTACGACTAAGAATGTGGGATTTAAACTTTAAAAAACAATTCTATACGAGTAGGGTGTCTACTGGTTCATTTGCGCGTGAACAAATAAATAAACTGAGCAACGGTTATATAGTTTTGTGAATATTAAAATATTATTGTGACTATTAGGCTTGACTTCAGTTTCCACCAACATCCACCGGCTTGGCGGACACATTACACTAATAGTATAAAGGCGAAAGTTTGTGTGTGTGTGTGTGTTTGTTGCTCTTTAACGGTACTAAACCGATTTTGCTGTTTTGAATGGAGATAGATTTAACACATAGCCTATGACGTGTCTTCTGGACTTTTTTCCATGGAAAAATCCACAGTTCCCGCGGGATTTTGAAAAAAATAAGCTACAGCTATTAAGGTAGATTACTATAGCAAACTTCCTTGAAAATAGGTGTAAAGGTTGGAAAATGGAGCGGGATCGGGAACCGGAAATCCACGATTCCCTCGGGATTTGTGAAAAACTAAAATTCACGCGGTCGAAGCCGCGCGCAGACATAATAATCATCGCCATACTAAATACCAGTTTAACGCACAGTTATGTTAACTTGAATTTATATAATTTAACTAGCGGTCCGCCCCGGCTTCGCCCGTGGTACATATATAGCCTATAGCACTCCAAGATCACGTACATATCCAACGGTGAAAGAATTTTTGAAATCGGTCCAGTAGTTCCTGAGATTAGCGCGTTCAAACAAACAAACTCTTCCGCTTTATTATATTAGTATAGATTACGCTGGAGCTTCAGATCTTGTTCAAGCGAAGACAATTACTGTCATATGCGCAGTCGAGTAAATACAGACATCTGCACGTTTGGCAATTCGTTGCGGAGTGCTCTCACCTACTGTATCGTAAAACCAATACGGGGCATCGGATACCGCTATTTGGATTTATTTCTAACTATTTTTCGGTTTTTGTGCAGGTAAAAGGTTAGTTAGACGGGATGACAGGAGCTGAGTTACACGTATGTTATGAATACGTCAGTTTGGCGAGTTAAAGTTTGTTAGTATTTTTATTGGAGCAAAATCAAAAAAAAAAAAAAAAATTAAATTCATGTAGGTATACCTTTAAAACATCGTGAGGAAACCTGCATGCCTGAGAGTTCTCCATAACGTTCTCAAAGGTGTGTGAAGTCTGCCAATCCGCTTGGCCCGCGTGGTAGACTATGGCCAAAACCCTTCTCACTCTGAGAGGAGACCCGTGCTCTGTAGTGAGCCGGTAATGGGTTGATCATGATGATGATACCTATTTTACCGATATCTGTATGTAGTCAAGCAAGCCCTTGGCTGCGATCTCGCCTGGTGGATAAATGAGGATGCAGTCTAAGATGGAAGCATCCTGACTTGGAGTATGGCATTCATAAGAAAAAACTCAGAGCCGCTCAGTGGGCGATAGAAAGAGCCAATGCTCAGAGTTTTTACCCGACTACGGCAAAGCCAAGAGGAAGGGTTATGATTTTAGCAGTCTACGTATGTATGATTGTATGTATGTATGTATGTGGTCAATTTTTGTATGAGTTTCAGTGTGTACCACCGTAGCGCCTAAACTACTGGACCAATTTTGACGAATGAGGTAACATGTGAATGGAACAGGTGAATAGGCTACATTTTATTTACGAAAAAGTCAAGAAGTGACTTTCGCGCGGCTTTCTAGATTATTAAATAAGTAATTCCGATAGACATAACAGATGGCGCCACTAGTTGCTTGCCCCGCGTTTTCACACACTAATATACTATCAAATTATTGCGTGGTCGGGTTTTAGTTTACGAACTTTATACTTGTTGTACATAATATGATAAAATCAGAAAAGATGACATCTGTAGAAGAACCTGAGACATCAGCTCGCGAAGCTGAAAGGCAATGGACGGGGCACGTAGTTCGAAGAACAGACAGTCGTCCGGGTCCTAAAGTGCTGGAATGGAGACCTCGAATTGGAAAGAGCAATGTTGGCAGACCTCCCAGGAGGTCGACGACATCGGACCAGTCTCTGGATGCAAGCGACGAAATACCGCGGCGTTTGGATGTCCTAAAGATCTATGTCCAGTTCAGAGACATCTCGACACTGCCGTAGAATAAAGTCGCATCTACAAAAATGCTACTATCCAAATGTGGCTTTGTTGTCGTGGAACAATGTCGCTTCTACAAAACGCAGCCTTACCGAGGCGACCCTGTTCTACGACATTGTCACGATAAAGACGACTATAAAAGAGAAGTCTATCGGGGGGACGACAATGACAGATTTTACCTTCCTTTATAAGACTACATCGTCACACATAAAGTGAGAACTTGACTGCGAAATCAAGCGCTAGTGTGTCATTGAATAAAAAAATAAAAAAATCGCAAAAAAACCCCGTATGTATTTGGATTGTGATACTTTTTGTTGTTGTTGTTGTTCTCGTTGTTGTGATAAATAACACGTAACGCATCCGTTTCACGCATCGGCGGCCATGTTTATTTTATGAGGGAACGGCAAATGTTGTTCGTTCACCAGTGTGTAGTGCGCTGCAACGTCCAATATTCTGTTTAATATTTGACAGATTGGTTTAGTGACGTCCGAATCACAGTATCGATTGCTTTATAGGGTTCCGTATCCAAAGGGCAAAACGGAGCCCTATTAATTTCACTCGTCGTCATTCGAAGGCATGTATTACTGGCCTGAAAATTGAATACCTACTTGGTATAAATTGTTGACCAAAACCCGAATAATGATTTAACCATGATTTAACTTAAATTTTATTTATGGCGATCTCTCCCATATAGTTACATACAAGTGTAAATTGAAAATTTAAAAAACCCCCGACATTCGCCATTTAGTGGCGGCGGCCATCTTGAATTTGCAATAGTGCTATTCTACTAGTCAAGCCCTTTCATTTGATACCCATATCAAGGGAGTTGTGAAAAAATATATCATCCGCCATTTTGTAGCGGCGGCCATCTTGGACCGATTTTCATCAAACATAGCTAAGAACACTCTCGACTAATTCACCTTTCAAACAAAAAAAACCGCATTCAAATCGGTCCATCCGTTTGAGCGCCACAGGGGAACAGACAGACACACACACACACACACACACACAGACACGTCAAACTTATAACACCCCGTCGTTTTTGCGTCGGGGGTTAAAAATAGGAGCCAAAAAAAATTTCTTTTCGTACCCTGATATGTGGGACGTTACTGTCAAGAACTTATTAATTAGTAGAGTATAGGTACATAATTATATTTTTATTTATTTTTTAACCCCCGACGCAAAAACGACGGGGTGTTATAAGTTTGACGTGTCTGTGTGTGTGTGTGTGTGTGTGTGTGTGTGTGTGTGTGTGTGTGTGTGTGTGTGTGTGTGTGTGTGTGTGTGTGTGTGTGTCTGTCTGTTCCCCTGTGGCGCTCAAACGGATGGACCGATTTGAATGCGGTTTTTTTTGTTTGAAAGGTGAATTAGTCGAGAGTGTTCTTAGCTATGTTTGATGAAAATCGGTCCAAGATGGCCGCCGCTATAAAATGGCGGATTACATATTTTTTCACAACTCCCTTAATATGGGTATCAAATGAAAGGGCTTGACTAATAGAATAGCACTATTGCAAATCCAAGATGGCCGCTGCCACAAAATGGCGAGTGTCGGGGGTTTTTTAAATTTCTAATTTATACTTGTTCATCATGGGACTATATCTTTTAGTTATTTATTTATTTATCTTCTCTTCCTTTAACTACGCCCTTTTTAACTGTCTTCAAAAAAAGGAGGATGATCTCAATTCGTCGGAATATTTTTGTATGTTCCCCGATTACTCAAAGACGCCTGGACCGATTTGGAAAATTCTTCTTTTGTTTGAAAGGGTCATCAGCTCAGGATCTGATGATGGTATTCTGGAAAAATCGAGGGAACTCTTTAAACTATTCAAATTATGTGATATATTGAAGTTAGTTTAATTTTTCCTAAAATATAGGTTTTTATTCAATTCAATATTTCTGAAAGACAAAATTTGTAATAAAAGATATTCGTATAGATTCTTGACAGTTTGATGTCAAAAATACATACATGAATTAGACAGGCATATAAATCGCAAATGAACTATACTTCGACTTTTAATTGTGTGCAGTAAAGTGAAGTTTCGTGGGTTGTCACTTTTTAATGAAATTAAAATAGGGATGGGGTATAAGTGATTGATTTGAATCATTCAATTATTTTATTTAAATTAAAGTAATTATTATATTTTATATACAAAGTTTACCTATATATATGTATATATAGTATATATATAAATACATATATCTTTAATATTGGTTACGCCAGAATTCATGTATTTTTTAGTTATTTTTAATTTCACGAAAATTCGAATGCGTTCCTTAAATTCCTATCCATCCTATACCCGAACACAGCACTGGATTGCTGCGATACGAAGACGAGCGAGTGGAGCCGAGTTGGTTTTTGGAACTTCAATGTTTGATTCCGATGATTTCACTTCAAACACATATTTTTAAACGTTTCTAATCCAAAGTTTCTCATTGGTACTTAGGTATATTCTTACGCGGTTTTTTTTATTAGGAGGTAAAAATGTATCCTCAGCATGCGATGTGCTTGGCTGAGCATTCATTTCTTTGTTTTATTATGCTTAACAAAACGAAATGGTAAATTTAACAAAAATAGATAATGAAAACCAAACACAACGTTACAAAAACTTAACAATTGGTAACAAATACAACGCGCAGTAGGCAAAATAGAAATATTCATACACTCAGAACGTAAAAATGAAAATGGACAGTGAAAATGAAAATATCGAATGACTAACGAAGAAAAATGGCGACAAATATTCGCCAAGTAGTTAACAGCGTCAACAGTAGCATGAAAAAGCGTAACCTCGGTGATCGGTATTTAAAAGAAACATAAAGAACCTTTTTAAAGGACTGCCTGAAAAAAAAGGAGTATGTTGTTTTCAGGGTTCATGTATGTTTGTATGTTGTACCATAACTTCTATATGCCGGAACCAATTTTGATGAATAAGGTATCGTTAGAATTTTATTTCTTATTCTAAGTGGCATAGGCTACTAGTTTTATTTATAAAATTTAAAAAAATGATGCAAAAAAAATAATCAAAAATCAGATTATGTTCATAATCATCATCTATTTTTTTTATTCAACTACAAGTTAGCCCTTGACTGCAATCATTATACTTTTTACTTTTTTATTCAAATAAAGCTCTAATTATTAATTGTACCAATAGGATGCGTTTGCCACAAAAAGCCAAGATGACAAAATTGTTAATTTGGCTTTTATACGTAGGAGCCATTGATTTACTACGGTTGCATATTATGCAACCGTTTCATAAACTACTATTTAAAAGGTTATTAAAACTCGTGTTTTAATAACCTTTTAAAAACGTTAGTTTAAAAAACGAACCGCAGGTGAGTTTTTAATAGTATTACACGAGTGTTTTAATGCCTAATTATGTAGAGTTTCATACACTACTTTATCTAAACTCATATCTTAAAATCCAAACCATAAAATCTTGGTAATATTTGTAGTGAGTTTTCCTTGATTTTGCTGGCAAAAGATTGTTGGTCGGTGGTCAGGTGGAGTTAAATACTCTTCAGTATCACTGCTAGACATTTTTCCGCGTAAAGGTTTGGGTTACAAAAACAATAAATAATAAATTAAAAATTTAAATAATAGGCGCCAAAAACAATACGATTTCCCGCCATAGCTGAAAAAACCAGAATCCAGAGTCGTGACTCGACCAGAAGGCCTACTACAATCTTTAATCTAACGATCCAATTCCGATGCTATTCAATATCGGTGCCTAAAATGAATTGCATTTAATTCGTACCATGAAGTATCTTTTTGTTTCTATATTTTTATACTAGGTTTTTGTTTCGTCTATAATATCGTCTATAATAGACGTCATGACGTCATGACATCTATTGGTTGGATAAAAGAGTTCATGGTACGAAATAGCGATTCAGTTCAGTTTAGGTCTTTAATTGAGTCGCGATTATAGTTGATGGTAGACCCACTGACCTGTCAGTAATGAAATAATAGTAGTTTATGAAACGGTTGCATAATAGAGGTTATTAAAACACGAGTGTTAGTTTAAAAAACGAGCCGCAGGCGAGTTTTTTAATAGTATTACACGAGTGTTTTAATAACTAATTATGTAGAGTTTCATACACTACTTTATCTAAGCTCATCAATAGGTATCTTACGTATAAAAGCAAAGACTAAGAAATTAACAAAATTATTTATTATAATAAGTATTCATGTTTTGGATATTGCAATTTATAAATGTACTCAATTCTTCAGGGGAGAACGTTTTTGCATTTTTTCCCTTAAAGCCCTGCGATTTTCTTTTTAAAACAGCAATCAGTCTTGTGTATTTAATAATATCGATTTGGTTGTAGATACTCAATATACTTTTGAGAATTGAGTATTTAGCCCATAAGGACAAAGACTTAAATTTATTTGATAATTCTTGGAAATATGCTAGCATTACATTTTCTGAAAATGAAGTGGTTTTTTTCAAAATTTTCCAACTCATAAAATCTTGGTAACATTTATCGTAAATTTTCTTTGATTTTGCTGGCAAAAGATTATTTGTCATTCCCGATGCTATTTCCAGAATGTCTGGTGGAGTTAAATTCTCTTCAGTATCACTGCTAGACATTTTTCCGCGCAACAAAAATCACTTGCAAAATTTTGAGTTACAAAAACTGAATAGTAAATAAATAATAAATTAAAAATTTAAATAATAGGCGCCAAAATTCAATTGTCAATTTCGAATGTGCGGTGCGTGCAGTGCGTCTATGGTCAATTATGGTAGCACTACACTCTGTCCTCTGGCCGCATCTTGCTACCGCCACACTTTCGCAGTAGTAGTAATAGGGTAACTTTGATAGCGGGATAATCATTGTAAGTAACAAAATTAAACTAACTAACTATTGTAAACTAACTATTGTACCTATTTCTTTTAAAATGTTTCTTTTGTTTAATTTATGTTTTTTTGGTGTACAATAAAGTATTAAATAATAATAATAATAATAAACACCCGGCATGGCTCAAAAATATCAGAACCCAGTGCCTGTACTATAATGTAGAAAAAATTATTTTTTAACATTGTTTTGCAATAATTTCCTAACAAAGTAGTGTTATAATGAACTTTTTTAATTTTTTTTTTAAATATTATAGATGTATGTGAATAAAGTAGTCCAATATATGACACATTTTGATTTCATATTCGGAATTTTATGATATGAGAGTAGATAAAGTATAATGCAGTAGTAGTAATAGGGTAACTTTGATAGCGGGATAATAATAATTATTGTAAGTAACAAAACTAAACACCCGCCATGGCTCAAAAATACCAGAACCCAGTGCCTGTACTATAATGTAGAAAAAATTATTTTATAACATTACTTTGCAATAATTTCCTAACAAAGTAGTGTTATAATGAACTTTTTTAATTTTTTTTTAAATATTATAGATGTATGTGAATAAAGTAGTCCAATATATGACACATTTTGATTTCTTAATCGGGATTTTAAGATATGAGAGTAGATAAATAAAATTATGATGATAATGAAAGAGTAACTTTGAACGAAACTTTTGTGCATCAAATTGAATGAATTGAACGTATCACATCACTATAGAAATATGGTTGGCAACATTATTTTACAGAATGACATTAGGAAACGTCAGATTACTGCAGATAATTAAAAGTGGAACTATAGGTATTGTAATCGAATTGGAGTAACTACATATTGTTATTTGTACAATTTATTACGATTGACGGTCGATTTTAGCATTTACTATCGCACAGTGAATTATGTGTTACGAACCATTTGGCCGGCCAGTGCGTACCTATCTGAAACAGAAATAAATCAACTTCGATGATTACATTAGTTTTACCAATTAAACATTCAAATAACAATGCTTTTATTGGTAAAAAGCTTGCTTTTAACTGATATGTTACCTGATGTTTCAGTTTTTAACCCCCGACGCAAAAACGACGGAGTGTTATAAGTTTGACGTGTCTGTGTGTGTCTGTGTGTGTGTGTGTGTGTGTGTGTGTGTGCGCGTGCGCGTGCGCGTGCGTGTGCGTGTGCGTGTGCGTGTGCGCGTGCGTTTGCGTGTGCGTGTGCGCGTGCGTGTGCGCGTGCGTGTGCGTGTGCGTGTGCGCGTGCGTGTGCGTGTGCGTGTGCGTGTGCGTGTGCGTGTGCGTGTGCGTGTGCGTGTGCGTGTGCGTGTGCGTGTGCGTGTGCGTGTGCGTGTGCGTGTGCGTGTGCGTGTGCGTGTGCGTGTGTGTGTGTGTGTCTGTCTGTCTGTTCCCCTGTGGCGCTCAAACGGGTGAACCGATTTGAATGCGGTTTTTTTGTTTGAAACGTCAATTAGTCGAGAGTGTTGTTAGCTGCGTTTGATGAAAATCGGTCCAAGATGGCCGCCGCCACAAAATGGCGGATTACATATTTTATCACAACGCCCTCAATATGGGCATCAAATGAAAGGGCTTGACTAGTAGAATAGCACTATTGCAAATCCAAGATGGCCGCCACCACAAAATGGCGAATGTCGGGGGTTTTTAAATTTTCAATTTATACTTGTACCAATTAAACATTCAAATAACAACGCTTTTATTGGCAAAAAAGCTTGCTTTTAACTGATACGTTACCTGATGTTTCAGTTTTAAATGAAATGTGTACTCTTAGACTATCCAGACGGAGCACTATCTATGAAAAGTAGCTCGCTGAATGCGGCAACGAAATACCAAAGTTTGTACGCGACTACATGCAAAGACGTGTTAGAATAACGATGCCAGACTCATAACTTTTACCCGATTAATGGAAAAAATATTTTATACAGTCTAGAGTTGTTGTTTAGATAAATATACATGCATAACTTAAATTTATATATATTTAACTCGTGTACGCCAATATGGCGTACCTTTTGTAGCCGCACTTCGCTGGTACGTGCTGCTCCTTCTAGGTCGTAGCGCAGCGGAGATCAATATTAATTCTATGTGTGTACTATAATAGAAAATGAAGAAATGTTTTTATTACCCCGCACCAACAATCACAGTAAGTTTGCAGTCAGAAAGAAGCATTTTACTTCTAATAAATAGCACTTTTTCGAGGCTCGAATTCGAAATAATAATTTCAACCCTGTATTGAAAATTAAGTCTACATTTTTAATTAGCGAATAACAAAAGAGTTGGAAAGTTATTAAAGGAAAATAAATAACTCTTACTCTTAGTTGGTCGCTTGTTACTTGTTTTAATATTCTACTGTGTGCTTAGTCTAAAGCGGAGCACTCGAAAACGAACTCGAAAACTATTGATCGATTTCAGAGTAAAATAGACCTAAAATGGCTTGTATTAAGGTTTGAGTTCGCCAATACATTCAGCATTCGAACAATGCTGAATGTATTGGCGAACTCAAACCTTAATACAAGCCATTTTAGGTCTATTTTACTCTGAAATCGATCAATAGTTTTCGAGTTCGTTTTCGAGTGCTCCGCTTTAGACTAAGCACACTGAATTGAAATCCGATGAAATTACGAATACCCTTATTAATAATTGTGTATTAGTATTTAACGCCTACTAATAATTGCTCGATCCCATTCCGATTGAATATTTTTATAGATACATTTTTTATACTTAACTAGAGAAAAAACAGCGATGAGAAAAACATATCAATTACTAACAGATTCCCATGACTGCGTCTGGGTCGTTAAGGTTTAAAAAACAAAGTTTCTATAAAGAAACCTTCTCATCTCTTTAGGATTCCCTCCTGAATGCACCTATTCTCAGATACAGATTATTATTTTTTCTCTTACTTTAATTACTCTTAATCGAATCGTTGGTATGTGTGGAAGGTTCTGAAAGCCCATCTCATTATTATCTCAAAAAACCCCATTAAATCATAAATGGCAAGAAGGTTACCCTCAGTAGGTAATGAGAAATACGACGCTGAGAGAATAAATGTTGAACAAGTATAAATTAAAAATTTAAAAACCTCCTACATTCGCCATTTTGTGTTGGCGGCCATCTTGAATTTGCATAATGCTATTCTACTTGTCAAGCCCTTTCATTTGATACCCATATTGAGGGAGTTGTAAAAAACCAAAAAAACCGTATTCAAATCGGTTCATCCGTTAAAGCGCTACGGTAGAACAGACAGACAGACACACACACGTGTGTGTGTGTGTGTATGTCTGTCTGTCTGTCGGTGTGTCTGTCTGACACAGATACCTACGTCAAACTAATAACACCCCGTCGTTTTTGCGTCGGGGGTTCAAAATATTTTTTCGTTTCATATTCCAAGGTTCTTTCACGGCCGGGGCCAGTGGAAAGGAAAATACTCAATAGGATGGAATGCGTATAAGTAGAATAGAATTTGTAGAAAAATCTCATTTAACGCAATGTGATCTGGGGCGGAACAATTGTCCTTCATTGAAATCTGTGTTTGACATCCACTATAATAATGTAGGGTTGCCAACGATTTTTTTTACTCTCTTTAGTGATTTTTATAGTTCCAAACTCAAAGGGCAAACCAAGCCCTAGATTTATGTCACACTAGTGTCTATCTATCTGTCTATTCATCTGTGTATAACGGATCTGTGTGGGCACAGTTACAACCGGTTAGATTAATTAAGTTACTTGCCGAACTTACTCTTAAAATGAACCTTATTTAATTAAGTCACGGAGTTTATCATCAAAATAATAAAGGACGCAGCCCTAAGTATATCTGATTTCAACGACAGATAAACTCTTATTACTATCATAATAAAGACTGTTTTCACGTAAGCGTACTTTCAGTCCATTTGGATCCGAGTTAGCACTGTTTAGCTATAATAGAGTAGGGCAAAAGTACCTATCCACTTTACACACGTTTTCAGTTCTTTGTTTTTGACGTGATAACGTCTTATAAATCGATGAACGCCGACTACACGCACGCAAAAGCGTGTCTTATTGTGCTGTACCGCGTGCAAGCGAGAGCGTGGAACAAGCGATAGAGAAGGCACGATCGGCCTAAGCGTTTGGCTTGTGACGCATTTATGTCTCTTTGTTTTCTTATGACGTTATCACGTAAAATTATCGTCCGTCAACCGACTTTACAGACAACCAATTTTTTATGACTATAGGTTAGACATTTTATCACTATAATTTTATTGGTCTATCGTTTCCTAATCACAGGACGCAGATGTTGCAGGAGAGGTAAGTAGGTGCAGGAGGTAGATGGGAGGGGCGACAGTTCAAGTAAATTTAAGTCCGTCACTCTTGCAGCACCACGCAGCTAAGCTAACTCAGATTTTTTCGCAACTGCATAGCAATGCCCGCGTTCTGGTTTTTGCCCAACTGTATGGTTGCTAAATAGTGGTGTGTCGAGTACGATCCGGGCGAGGTATTGTGCGGTGAATAATTGCAACTCGAACGGTCGAGTGTCATCCACGATGACGGTCTCATTGCTCGGTAGCAATACCTCCTACCTCTACCCTATACAGGGTATAAAGAGACCGCTTCCGTAAACTTAGCGCTATTATTATACTACCTATACACAATCTTATAGGATCGGCTTTGTAGCGCGCGTGATTTTGTAGGTACCTTGTGACCTACGTTACGTAAATAGGTCACACAACGTTCGTTGACCTCCAACGTCAGATGATTTTATTTGAATTACGCAAGAATTACACCCGTTATATTATTTACTACCCTACTAAGTACATACTAGAATATATACCCGTTTCCCCTCCAAATATTACCTACATATTTTTTTTTATGTAGACCAACTGGGGCCTATTTAATAAACGTTACAAATTGTAAAATACAATTACAGGTAACAGGCTACAATTCTACAAGTTTCTGTTTAATAAAAATTATGTTTTACAAATTTGTCATGGTTGAAAATTTACAAATTTGTAAAATTTATCTACAATTTTGTAGATTTCTGTTTAATAAACATTTTCACTTGACAGGTGAATATTTACATATTTGTAGGAAAAAGTGCTTTATTGAACACATAATTGTAGTTACAAGTTTACATATTTTGTAAATTGTAATACATTTCTGACAGGTAGTCTCACCCTGTGTCCAAAAATCTTACAATTTGTAAAAATTAAGAAACGTTTTGAATTTCAATTTGAATTAATAAAAAATGGTTCTAACACCGAGCAGTGAAAGTAGTGATGATGAATATTGGATTGTACAGCAACGACCCCGCAGAATTTTTCGTAAAAGATTAAATTTTAGTCTTAATGTGACCAACTTTTCTTTCAATGAAAAATTTCGGCTAAGCAAGACTACCGTCGAATATTTGATAAATAGAATAAGACGATATCTTGAACACGATACGGTCAGAAATGCAGCCCTTACGCTCACTGAACAAATTTTGTGTGCATTACATTGGATAGGTTGTGGCTCACAATACCATGTAGTAGCAGATGCACACGGTATTAGTAAAGGAACGGTACATAACTGCATAAAACGTGTTTCTGGATTAGTGGTTAGTAAATTATTCGTAAATTTTATTTACGTCAATAGTAAGCTACCACTACATATTTGTAATTTACAATATTGTAATTTACCACTACATATTTGTAAATAACAATATTGTCATAAAACTCTACAGGCGTTTTTTACATATGTAAACTTTTATTAAACAGCCTTTAAAAGTATAACAATTGTAAGTTATTTAATTGTAACTTTCTTACATATTTGTAACTTTTATTAAACAGTATTTGTCCTACAATTTAACAATTATGTAGCTTTTTAACAAATTTGTAGGATTGTAACGTTTATTAAATAGGGCCCTGGTGACTCAAAAGCCAAGACTCTACCATTGGTTCGGAAAGAGGATTCTTAGAATACCTGGCAAGAAACACAGTAGTTGGTGTTAGAATATCGACGCAAGGAAACGTATTTATGTACGTACGTCGATATGTAGCTTTCTTGCGCCTTTTTGAACAAACTTACCTATACCCGTATTACTGATTCCCCGGAATTCTGACGTTTCGTAATGTTACCAGAGATAAAACAATTCCCACAAAAAAGATAAAAAATTCAAAACTTATGCAAATACATGGCAAATACAAAGCAACTGCCGCATGTAGATATGACAAATATCTGACAGACACTTCATGGTGATAATGTCATTCGACATCCATTTTTCAATAAATTTTTTCAATATGCTTCTTTTGTTTTCTATTGCTGTTAGTGTGCATTTTCTAGTTTCCACTCTTGGTGTGTTCTATTTTAAGGCGAAACGAGTAATATTATTACGCGGCATATGGATTTTTATGATGACAGGGAATTAAAGTAGTTTGGGGTAAAATTGTACTTCGTAGATGTTAACCCTGTTCTCCATACAAATAACTCATCTGTAAATGACAATGACAGCTGTCAGAATTCCGGGGAATTAGTAATACGGGTATATAGATTTTTTATTTAGGCCAGTCTCATTTTCGTTTGAGTTTATTATTTCTTTGCTTCTCTCGTACAATGGTATAGTTTCTATTTCCAATAGCGGTATCTATTGTTACAGGAACAACAATGTTACCTAGTTGAATACAGTATTTTTTTTTCATCAACTAATGTACTCCGCGAGGAACGAAACGAGATGAAAAAAAAAATCTCGAAAACAATCACCATCTCGTCTTGGGAAAAACATACAAAGAATATTTGATTTCTGGCGAAATTGAAGGCTCCGCTGAAATATCACAACAAAGATAATGATATGAAAAAATCAGGGTGTCAACATTTTTTTAGTCTCGAGTGTGAAAAACACGTTCTCCTTTAGGCTGGGTTCGCATTACGAGCCACAGCCAACCTTTAGGCTGGGTTCACACTGTCTAGTAGTCAGAGCTAGACTCTAGCAGCGTCTTTAAAGCGCCGATAATAATTTAACGGAAAATTAAACCGGTTTAATTTGAAAACTACTGAACCGATTATGATAAACTTGAACTGTTCCCTTAGTTGAAGTAAACGTAGTCGAATAAAAGTGTGTCAAAAATTTAAATAACTTCAAATATTTTTCACGTACCGTTGCATCGTGTTGCAAATAAGCTGTACCTAACTCAAGATAACTTTAATGTACCGATTCTTAAAATGCACGCAGTTTTCACAATCTAGACTTGAAAAACTCGAATAGAATAGAATAGAATAGAATAGAAAAGTTTTTTATTCAAATAAACTTTTACAAGTACTTTTGAATCGTCAATTGAATCTACCACAGGTTCGGAATGCAGTTCCAGTCGAGAAGAACCTGCAAGAAACTCGGCGGTTGCTCTTTTTTAAAAATAGCATTATAACAATTATTATTATTAATGTACATGATTGAAATGCCGTCTGGCGCATTGCTGGAACGAGTTAAATCCAAGCTTTTTTATCGTTTATATAATCTTCAATTGTATAATAAGCTTTTTTTATGAGCATAGTTTTAATAGAGTTCTTAAACTTGTGTAAAGGCAAGTCTAAGACATATTTTTTATTCAGATAAACTTTTACAAGTGCTTTTGAATCGACAAATGAATCTACCACTGGTTCGGAATGGTGCTTACAATTCTACACGTTAAGAAGGGCAGACAAAAGTAGCCCCATTTCCGACGGCGGCACCCGTTCACGAGCATGACGCATGATCCAGCCATTGCTTCGCTCAACCATATTTGAATCTACAGCCAACCAAAACTACAGGCAAGATTCAGAAGAACATAATATTTTTTTTTATTCATTTCTGTATGTCATGTGTTTAGAATACTTACTTGTTGAAAAGACAAAGGGTGAATCCGGGAACTAAAACCAAGATATAACAACTTAATAGAAAAATCTCGAAGTCAACTGTCAACAGAGCGGAGTGTGACAGCAAATATGGAGGACAACTCTAAATTCCCTCTGTGTGCTAGGAAATTTGATTTGTCCGCGAACTAAATAAATCCCGAGAAAGTGTGTTCGCGGTGACAATGTAAGTCTGAGATCACACTTGGAACTTTTTGTTTTTTTTTTTTCTAAAAGTTGGCTCCTGACTGCGATCTCACTTACATGTTGCAGTTTAAAATGCTAAAAGGCTAACCTGGAAGAAGTCTGAAAAAGATTTAAACCGAAATTAAACCCATAACCCTATAATCGTTTTCTACGCGACATCGTACTGGAATATAATATCACACGAGTAGATAGGTACAGAGAGCAAGCCTCATACAAACCGCCCGCTGTAGGTACACTCACACAAACACACTCACCAACGGTTCACGGACGCCCGCGTCTGTCCCCCAACCGGTTCAGTTGGGTGACAAACGTGCGCATATGTGTGAGTGTACCTACAGCGGGCCGCTTGCAAAAGCTTTCCCTCTGTACTGATCTACTCGTGTGATAATATTATCGCTCGGCGACACGGCTATCCTATGAAAGAGTTATGCCTGTAGGGCGGTAACTGGCCACGGTTGAATCCTCCCACCAGACCTGATCAGAGACAATTTAGAAATTAAAAAATTACCCAAACTGCCCCCACCGGGAATCGAATCTAGATTCTCCCATTTATAAAATCACAGCGTCACCACTACACCAAGGAGTCATCAAAAATGTTTGAATGCTTCTTGTCTCTTTTATAACGAGAAATTTTTAACATCAACAACCAATAATTTCGTTAGTGCTTCATTTTTGCATCTCAGGTCTCTTGTGGAATCACCACAGAGCCCGAGCTTGTACCGCTTGTGTCCAGTGACTTGCTTAAGACGTCTGTCTACCCTCCAGTGTGGAGTCCACCCTCCAACGTGGGGTCTCCCAACGTTACTCTTTCCGGTGCGAGGTCGACATTCAAGCACCTTGGGACCCCAAGTCTGTTCGTTTCTTTGGAATATGTGTCCCATCTATTGCGACTTCAGCTTCGTCACTCGTTGGGCTATGGTCATTTAGTCTGATTCTTCCAATAGAATAGAATAGAAGGGAACGGAACGGAACGGAACGGAACGGAACGGAACGGAACGGAACGGAACGGAATGGAATGGAAAAGTTATTTATTCAAATAAACTTTTACAAGTACTTTTGAATCGCCAATTGAATCTACCACAACACAATACTAACGATTCTTCGATACTAATGATTCTTACTATACTAACGATTCTTTTTGATACTGACAATTCTTCCGATACTGATGGTTCTTCCGATAGTAATGATTTTTCCGATACTAAAGATTCTTCTGATACTAATGGTTCTTCCGATACGATCAAAACATCGATGTAGAAGGATAAGCCTTTCTCATATAATTGCGTGTACGAAAATGCGCCCGAATAGTTCCTTCGCGGCACGCTTTACCACCGATAACCTGTGAGGTCGGACCAATCACGTTCAAGGATAAGCTAATAAATTAAAATTTTATAGTTCGTAAGCCACTCCCCTTTTACCAGAACATAGTATGAATGGAGTGGCATAGAACATTTATTGTAAAACTTTTATTTTAATACAATTACAGTTAGTGAGCTCCAGTACCTACTTCTTTTGAAGATTTCGACATTGGTATATAGTTCGTTCGGTAACTTAGTGTCGGTACAGGCGCAAGTGCTCTTAGTATTCTGCTTTTATTTTTATTACTTTTTTGCTGTTTGTAATTTTTTTTTCTATTCTAACAGAATCTATTAGCAGAATCTATTCTACTATTCAAGCCCTTTCATTTGATACCCATATTGAGGGAGTTGTGAAAAAATGTAATCCGCCATTTTGTGGCGGCGGCCATCTTGGACTGATTTTCATCAAACATAGCTAAGAACACTTCGGACTAATTCACCTTTCAAAGAAAAAAACCGCATTCAAATCGGTTCACCCGTTTGAGAGCTACGGTGGAACAGACAGACAGACAGACTCAGACACACACACACACACACACAGACACGTCACACTTATAACACTTTGTTGTTATTGCGTCGGGGGTAAAAAAGTTTCACTTCAAAAAATATACATTATCGACTCCATTCTTTCTGAAACTGAAATTATACGTAATATTTGAAGAACATTTTTAATTTTACAAAATTTTAAAAATACACAGCTTATGCGCTGAATTAAATGAGGAAACGATATACTTACACATGAAATGTAATTCCGTCTCTTTTTTGATGTATTTCGGAACGTTTTTTGCAAGATTTAACCACACAGGACGGCATTTTTCCCGAGCAAGAAACACGTGCGATACGTCGAAGCGACGGCGGCCGAATGTAAACCAAGATACTCGACTTTTTCAAATTCGAGTATGTTTGAGAGAGTGTTTTTTTTGCTCGAAGGGCCTATCCTTCTACATCGATGGATCAAAATAATTGCGCGAATTTAAAGCTTTCGCTGCGATCGAATCACCAATTTCCAATGTAACACAATACAACCATTATGTGTGTTTCAAGCCTAAATGTGCGCGCTATAAAAATGTTCAGAACAATAGAAAATAATGCCGGTTATTGTTTCACTTTGGGCGAGGATTTGCCAAATTGCCGGGGCGTTTTTACTCCCTTGTTCTTCAATCTTTTCGTCGCTTTCGTTTGCCGTAACAATTCCGTACTCGGCTTCATTTAATGGCTGAAAATCTGATATATCCAGATAACAAACAAAAATATAAATTATGTACATTTTTATATTTTTATAATAGACCGATCAAATTAGACTAAAAAATAGGGGTGAGGTTACAATAATTCCCACCTGGCTGAAAATTGGTAGGATTGTTCAAAATACTATTATAAATGAAATGTGAAAAGTCCTCATCGATCCGACACCTGGAAAAAAATTTACTCCTGGACACGCACAGTAAACTCACACTTGGCTGAAAATTGGTAGGATTGTTCGAAACACTTATAAATGAAGTGTGAAAAGTCCTCATCGATATGACATCTGGAAAAAAACTTACTCGGGGTCAAAGGTCACAAAAACGATTTTCAGCAAAACGGTAAGTTTTATCATAAAATTACCTTAGACAAAATTGTAGATCAAATAATTATCTATAAAAAATGTCTAAATACTTTTTTTCTTAAGAGCCACCGTTTTTGAGATATGACGATTCAAAAAGTTAAGTGTCGAAATAAAACTCTTGACTTCTTGAGAACAAGAGAAAAAAACAGACTTCTTGAGTCTTGATTGACTTTTAAAGATCGTATTTCTACATTTCTGAGAGGGTTACAATATACATATTACTAGCATTTTTAATATAATAACTGACTTCTGTGTCTGGATTTGTATCTTCCGATACAACGAAATGATACTTATACGTAATGATTGACATAGTTCATTTTTGGTCAAGTGTGACTCGAACAAAAATCGACCTTCTCATTCTAAGAGGAGGCCTGTGCTCTGTAGTAGGCTTAGTAGTAATGGATAATAGGCTGATAATGATTGATGATGAATGAAATTTTCAAGCTTTATGCTGTACAATCTCTTAGACGCGGATATAAAGCTCTATTGGAATTTCGAGCTTACAAAAAGTGATCAAATCACCAATTTCTCTCAATTTCTCTCTCTCTCTCTCTCTATCTTTAGACGGCGTAATTACCCTAAATTACCCTTTTCTACGTCAATGAATATTCGATGTAACATAACTGTGATCATACTTATACATAGAGATCGCTGCGACAAGCGCTACAGACTGAAAAATCAGCCAAGTGCGAGTCGGGCCTCGCTCTTTCAGGGTTCCGTACATAATTATGAACAATATAATATTTTGGGTCTAAGAAATATTTAATTTCCGAGCTAGACATCGCAACAAACCGTGAAAGAAAAACCCAAAAAAATGTTCGTTTATTTTGGTCACAGCTTATAAACTATTTAATAAATCGTTGTTTTCAGTATTTGTTGTTTAAATAGAGCATATAGTACATAATATACTGAAATATCATATTCCCAACTAGTTTAGTTTTTGAGATAGCCCCCGTCACAAAAATGGTCTAAAACTGACAACTTTGATGGCCTCCCATTCCCTTATTTTTTGAGATAAAAATTAAAAAAATATATATTTGTACTCTACTTAATGAGCTCTAAACAATGATACCCCACAAGCTAGGGTAAAGAAAAAATTTTTTTTTCCGGCTCCTTTTTCATGTATGGGAGCCCCCCTGAAAAATTATTTAATTCAATTTCTAATTCAATATTTGATTTTGGGTTAACGTTTTACACTAAATACCAAAATTTCAGGTTTGTAACTCATTTCGTCTGCGAGCTAGAGACCTGTGACCGGCGGACAGACGGACAGACAGACAGACAGACAGACAGACAGACAGACAGACAGACAGCCGAGTGACATTAATAGGGCTCCGTTTTTACCCTTCGGGTACGGAACCCTAAAAACAGTCAGGGGGATTCGATGCCAGTGATAAACTAGGTGACTCGTACGCGTCGTGGTGGCGGACACGGCTCGGTGTGAATCTGCGAGATTTATCAGTCTGGCCGCGGACAGTGACTGACGCGGGCTGAGCGCCTGTGACAGCCGGATTACTGTTGCGGAGTTGACATAGAATACACTACCAATGCTGGACGCAATTTATTGGCGACGTACGCGTGATATTTGGATTTGTGTTTTAGAACAGAAAAACACTTTATTACACACTAAAAAAAATTAAAAACAAAAATAAAAACCGACTTCAAACGACACTAAAATATATAAAAATTCTTTTTTTTTGTACATGTTTGCTGAAATAGGGCGAGCGTTACGCATCGGTTTTGTCGTTTCCTTATACGCACCCGAAACGCTACTAACAACCTGGTGAAACGAACTATTTATCAACAAATTTAGCACTCGTATAAGTAGTAAAGAAAAGTATTCTGCTAAAGTAGAAAACGTGCGTTACAAGCAAACACCGAAGCAAACTCGAGCATCAAGTAAATAAGGCAATAAGGGAAAACTTTAGAAATAAACGAACTAGTTCAAAGATATTTTATCTCTGAACTACTTCAAGAGAAGACGGCCTATCATAAGTGTACTTACCATCGTCATAATATTGAAACAATTCAATAAATCCGGCGGAGAGTAGCGCAAGAGATTGCTAATAGATTAATCCAATCAGCCGAGAAGTCGTAAAGCGTCCAACAAAAATTCTATCGGGGTTCGCCTCGCCAGTCCTCGGTTCCTCGACAAATAGGATCAGTTAAGCTGACTTTACACCTCCCAATTTGTATTTATAGCGTACTAAATGATGCTCGCGACTGCATTCGCGTGGATTTATGATGAAATGTATATTATGATCAGTTTAGCCGTGGTTTAGGTGTAAGGTGTAAGGTGTAAGGTAAGGTGTTAGGTGTAAGGTGTAAGGTGGTTTAGGTGTAAGGTGGTTTAGGTAGGTTAGTTTAGGTGGTTGAGCCGTGAAAAGATAATAGAGAGACGGCCAAAAAAATTATTTATTTATTAAAAAATTAAAAAAAAAAACACGCTTTTCAATAATTAATTTAACAAGATTTGAGATATTAAGATTGTTAAATGATTATTGGTTTTGCGAGCAGTTCCGTTTCTAGGGTTGTTTCTAATTCGGCTGCTTGACCTCTCTGGTACAGTAGCGAGCGATGTGGTCTTATAAGTAGGGTCCCAGGTTCGATTCAGGGCAGTTATAAAATTTTGGGATTTTATAATTTCTAAATTGTCTCTGGTCTAATCTGGTATGAGACTTCAGCCGTGACTAGTTACTGCCCTAGCGACAAAACCGTGCCGCCAATTAGTGATGTAGCGTTCTGGTACGATTTCGCGTAGAAACCGGTCAAGGGTATGGGTAAATAAAAACTGTCATACATCTTTTAAGTTTGTGTGGTAGCCCTGTGTTGGTAGCGCGTTTAAAAAAGTTTATTATTTTGTTTTTTCTAATAATGTAGCATATTTAATTACTTTTTGCTATTTTTTTTTCTAATAAAAAATACTTAGATGACATTTAAGGAAATAAATACCATAAACGACCAATTTCAATTTTATTTTCCCTTTCAAAAATGGCCTACATAATATGTAATTTGCGCTACCACTTACACGACTTTTTGGTAGAATATTTAAAAAAAAATAACAAATCGTGCGCTCTGTCGGGCGGTGTATCGCCCATTTTTAGTAATTTTCATGCCCCATTTGGCCGGTACAGCGTGCGAGCTTGGGGCTTAGATTTTCCTCAAGGTTCGAGCCATACTCGTTGCCGTGTCATCTCAACCGGCTCGGAGCGAGGGTGTAATTGAGATGGGCTCGGCATGTAACGTAAGACGATTATATCGAAAGAGGCTTCTCTAAACTGTATATACCTCAACGAGCTTCCTGAGACAATCCTGAGATATTTACACTAACAAGATCAATAAACACACATTAATATACTCTACTAGCTTTTGCCCGCGGCTTCGCCCGCGTGAATTTCGGTTTTTCACAATTCGGGAATCGTGGATTTCCGGTTCCCGTTCCCGTTCCCTTTTCCAACCTTTATACCTACTTTCAAGGAAGTTTGCTATAATAATCTACGTATAGCTGTAGCTGTGGATTTTGGTTTTTTCAAAATCCCGCAGGAAATGTGGATTTTTCGAGGATAAAAAGTATGTGCCTATGTATCGGTTCAGTAGGTAGTTGCGGCGTTAAAGAGTAACATACACACACACACACACACACACACACACACACACACACACACACACACACATACATACACACACACACACACACAGAGAGACAAACACACACACACACAGACACACACACACACGCACATGCACACGCACGCACACACACACACACACACACACACACGTACATTTACTAATACACGTGTCAATAATGTACCTACACCTGTAAGTATAATTACAGGTGTAGGTACATACGAGTACATAACATACACAAATAATATTGTGTCATGAAAATTACAGTGAGTAAAGAGGCAGTTGTTTCAGAATGACAGACAGACACTTCCGTTTTAATAATTTGTATGAAAATAGGAAAATACTACTTAAAGACATAGACCGAAAAAAAAATATTCTGAATAATCGACGCGTCTTTGGCATCAGAAACGTCTGGTCATCAATTTTCATGATTTCATTGAAGAATGCGTAAATTGTTTAATACGTATTCCGTTCTAGGAACAAGTATACTTACTAGTTCCTAGATTCCGAGTTAATGAGACATAATTTTTCCGTTACTGTACCTACATATTAATTGTGCTTGTGGGCCATGTGGTTGACGGGTTGACAAATTAGTCAGAAAAATAAATTCCGCGCATTCATAGATAAAACGTCGAAAGGCCACTCTATTTAATTTTTACTTTATGGGTAATACTAATATAATAAAGCGGAAGAGTTTGTTTGTTTGAACGCGCTAATCTCGGAAACTACTGGACCAATTTCAAAAATTATTTCACCGTTGGATAGAATAGAATAGAATAGAAAAGTTTTTTATTCAAATAAACTTTTACAAGCACTTTTGAATCGTCAATTGAATCTACCACTGGTTCGGAATGCAGTTCCAGCCGAGAAGAACCTGCAAGAAACTCGGCGGTTGCTCTTTTTTTTAAAAAAACATTATACTTAACAATTATTATTATTAATGTACATGATTGAAATGCCGTCTCGCGCATTGCAACTGCAATTGCAACGAGTTAAATCCAAGCTTTTTTATCGTTTATATAATCTTCAATTGTATAATAAGCTTTTTTTATGAGCATACTTTTAATAGAGTTCTTAAACTTGTGTAAAGGCAAGTCTAAGACATATTTTTTATTCAGATAAACTTTTACAAGTGCTTTTGAATCGACAAATGAATCTACCACTGGTTCGGAATGGTGCTTGGGTATGTACGTGACCCTTGAGTGCTATAAGCTATATTATGTACCACGGGTGAAGCTGGGGCGGACCGCTAGTGGGTAATATAATTTCAAGAGATGATGCTTTACGAAATAATTCACGAGAAATTAAAATTTCCCCTCGTCGTGTCTTTGAGAGGGAGTTCTTTCTGTCCCACCGCCCCTTCGTCCCATACATAACGGGGGACAAAGGGACAATGAGCGGAATTGTGAATCGAGACAAATGGCGCGTAAAGATAATTACGCTTTTAGTTAGTGAATTTCTGCTCAAGGGGATACTGATTCGGGGGATGGGATTTCGATTCGAAACACATCGATCAGTTGGTATGGTGGTCTATCAGTCTAGCTTGATGCAGAATATATTTTTAATTCAGTTGTAAGCTAGTCTAGTGTAAGCTGCTGTCGTTGACTGGGATCTCACTTGATGGTAAGTGACGATGCAGTCAAGGTGGCAGCGGGCTAACTTGGGTATGGTAGTTTTTTAGTAAAGCATACGCCTGATCGGTTTCTAGGCGACATTGTACCGGTACGCTAAATTGCTTGACGGCGCGGTTTTGTCGGTAGGGTGGTAACACAGACCAGTAAGCCTGGTGGTAAGCCACGGCTGAAACATACCAGACCAGAGACAATTTAGAAATTATAAAATTCCTAATTGACTCTGTCGGGAATCGAACCTGGGACCACTTTATAAGAATATTTTATTTTTGTATGTCTTTCTAAAAAATCCTCTAAAAAGCCTACTCTAAAAATTGTATAATGTTTTTATGACATCCTATTTCGATGGATAATAATTTATTGCAGCAGATATTATATTGTGCATAAACACAGGTGAACTCTCAGTTCCCTCACTCTCATAGGCCGTTGGTAATCCAACACGGCCGGAGTGAGATCAGGCACAGAACCATGCTCTAAAAGGCACGAGGTTGTAACTCCGCCAGCTTCCCAACTTTTGGCTGCTAATAAGAATGTCTTGACAGAAAAACCCAACAACTTTTCTTCCCGACCCGGGATTCGAACCCACGGTCTCATAGCTGAATAAGTTAGCCAACTAAACAAAAACAGTCAAGAGTAGCTTTAGAACTTATTCGTAGATGACAGAACTATCAGCTTGGTGGCTGCAAATACTACAATATGTTTATAAATACCACATAGAAAATTGTACTCTAATGCAACGTCTTAAAAGCCAATGTTCAGTATATTTGTCACCGCTATCACAGGTGATATATTGGTGGTGTTTGGTACAAGTAAAGAGCTTATAAAGAGCTTAAGTATTGGTTGATGCAGCATCGCGGTGCGAATCGAAAATAGACATGGAAATATTGACAATAATACAATTATTGTATTTATTTTTATTTCTATTTTATATTAGAACATATTATATTTTTAATTTTAATTTAATTTTAATTTTATATTGCACTAGCTGACCCCCGCAACTTCGTTCGCGTGTTTATAGGTTTTATATAGGATCGGATCGGATCCCATAATTCTTTTATGTACCTAAACTAAATGTAGCCTAAGTTACTCCTAATAACATCACCTATCTGCCATTGAAAGTTCCGTCAAAATCGATACAGCCGTTTCGAAAATTAGCTGGAACAAATAGACAGATCGACAAACATAAATTTAAACGTACACCAGTTTAAAATAAGCCGTACGTTCAAAGATCCGGGTCCCAAGTTATTTGAACTCAATAAATGTCTGACATTTCTGAACTAAAAAACCTATGACCTTGAAATATTTACGGGACAATACTTAAAGTACTACCTTTCTAACAAAAAAAGAATGAGTTAAATCGAAGTACCCGTTATTGAATTAGAGCTAAATACACGTTTTAACTTTCTTCCACTCTCCCAAGGGAACCGTGCTGAATTTCGGGATAAAAAGTATCCTATGTCCTACCTCGGAGTATAAACTCATATTGTACCAAGTTTCATTCGAATCCATTCAGTAGTTTCGGCGTGATGCGCGGCCAAGATACAGACAGACAGACAGACAGACAGACAGACAAAAATTAAAAAAATTACAGTTTTGGCTTCAGTATCGATTATAGAGTGCCCTCCAATAAAAATTTTCAAAATATCTTCAATGTACAGAATTGAATCTGTTACAGTTTTATTATATTATAGATATTTGACTTTTGTAATAATATGGGTACATTTTGCCTGAAATAAAGAATATTATTATTATGTGTATATATCTTACTCTCACGCCCGTGTACAGAATAAATACATATAAAAGCCAAAGAGAAATAATATAACATACATAAATACACAAAAATAAATAAACTTACATACACATTACATAAATACATATTGTACCGGGCGGAGGTTTACACCCCGGCAGGGGAGACCAGACGGCCGGGGGTCAGGGCGACAGGCTGAGAAATCGGCGGACTATCCTAGCCGAGTCCAGCAACACCGCTTTCTGCATCCTGGCTGCGAGCGAACTGCCACGGAATCCCAGTCGCTTCAGATGGTAAGCGAGGCTGACTGGGATCAAACCATTCGCAGATATGACGATAGGGATGATTTCAGTGGACTCCACATGCCACACGGCGGAAACCTCGTGAGCCAGATCGAGATACTTACGTTTTTTCTCTGTCTCAGCTCTCACGAGGTTCTCGTCGTATGGAATGGTGATGTCCACCAAAAACACCCTCGACTGTGCCCGGTCCATCATCACGATGTCAGGCTTATTCGCTAGAATAGTCCTGTCCGTGATGATGGACCGGTCCCAATAGAGCCGGACTCCGTCACGCTCGAGAACAGGGACCGGTGTGTACTTATAGTACGGTAACTTCTCATCCAGGAGACCGTACTTTAGAGCAAGCTCCTGGTGAAGGATTTTGGCTGCTTGATTGTGCCTGTGCAGATACTCAGTGTTAGCAAGCGCTGAACATCCCGAAAGCACATGTCTGAGTGACTCGCCGGGATGGCGACAAGCTCGACAGATGTCGTGAGTGCCATCCTTCAGAATGTACTTTCGATAGTTCCGCGTCTTAACCACCTGATCTTGTATTGCACAGACAAACCCTTCGGTTTCCCCAAAAAGGTCGCCGAAGCGCAGCCATTGCACGGACGCTTTTTTATCTACGTGAGGCTCATTAAGAGCTTTAAAAAAGCGTCCGTGCAGCTCCTTCTCCCTCCATACGGTCTCCCGGTCAGAAGTACCAAGTACCACCGGTCCCTGCCACTCGGTTTTGGCTAAGGACAGCGGGGTAAGTCCTTTATCACATTCTATGACCTCTCTATGCATGGGGGACTCCCTCTTCGTCTCAAAATATGTTCTGAGGTTGGATATCTCCCGATTATGCATGGTCTTGACGCTTAGCACGCCTCGACCGCCGCATTTTCGGGGGATATACAACCTCATCACAGACGATTTTGGGTGGTGCATGCGATAGAGAGTCATAGTTGTGCGGACTTTTCTGTCCAGGGCGTCAAGTTCGGTCTGAGTCCATCTGAGCACTTATTATTATTATTATTATTATATCTGAAATTAATTGAATTGTGAACTTTGCGCATAATTAGGATCTTCTTTTTTTATCGCCACGAGGCACGAAACCAGCTTGAACTGAGTGCGTATCAATACAATATACGCATATAGTCACGTATAGCCAATTAACAGTTATAATCTTGTAAAATTGTCATTCAAGAAATGTACAGTGTACCAAATTTGAACAAAGTTTGATTTGATTTGGTCAGTAAATAAGCAATTACAAACATTCACATTATCCAAGCTAACTCTAATTTCTTTGCTTTAATTTTACCACTTTATTTTACTGATTTTTCCATTCTTATGTAGGCAGAGAATGCAAATATTTAGTGTAGCAGTAAAGAGTTTATCCGTTTATTATCATTATATTTATACTCTAACCTATTTGTCCATTTTTTTTTAAATATTTGCCATGATAAACGTGACTAATATTCCCCTTTTGCTTTCAAATAAGCAAAAGCTTATGTTAGGAGTGGGTACGACAATAGTGTAACGAGTGGGGTTTGAACCGTCGACCTTTCGGTTTTCAATCCACGCCTGTCATCCGTTGCGCTATTTCAGGCCACCACCATTACAGCCTTTTTAACGTCCCACTCCTGGGCACATGCTACCTCTCTCATTGGAGAGAGGGATTTAGAGCTTAGCACCACCACGTTGCTCCAATGCGGGTTGGCGGGTTTTAACGACTATTGTCACATGATAGTGATAATAACCGGGACCGACTACTTAACGTGCTCTCCGAGGCACGGGGGTAAAACACCGCCAACTTCCAACTCTAGGCTGGCACTGAGAATTTCTTGACAGAAAAATCTAACAATTATTTGCCCGACCCGGAAATCGAACCCGGGACCTCGTGATCTGCAGTCGAATATGCTAACCACTAGACCAACGAGGCAGTTCACATTGTGGCCATTAACCCGCAATCGCTTATAGTTTGAAGCAGCTTAGTATGAAAGCTAGCGCTAAATTGTCAGGAGCAGCGTCCCCGGCGGCTGCGGGCGGATTATTTTGACGCACGTCTTTGCACCATTCTGTGCATGCTCCTATACTATGCAAAATCATATTCCTGTTAAAGCAGGATGTGGCTTAGGATTCTAATAGTTTGCTGCTGTTTAAACCAAGAAGCAAATAGCTCTGAGTACTTAAAGCCTTCCTAATGTATTGAATGACTGTTTTTGTTTTTTTAACCCCCCCGACGCAAAAACGACGGAGTGTTACAAGTTTGACGTGTCTGTGTGTGTGTGTGTGTGTGTGTGTGTTCCCCTGTAGTGCTCAAACGGGTGAACCGATTTGAATGCGGTTTTTTTGTTTGAAAGGTGAATTAGTCGAGAGTGTTGTTAGCTATGTTTGATGAAAATCGATCCAAGATGGCCGCCGCTACAATATGGCGGATTACATATTTTTCACAACTCCCTTAATATGGGTATTAAATGAAAGGTCTTGACTAGTAGAATAGCAATATGCAAATCCAAGATGGCTGCCGCCACAAAATGTCGGATGTCGGGGGTTTTTTAAATTTTTAATTTATACTTGTAATTAATCAATGCAAAACCAAAAAAATTAAGTAAAAAAAAACAACACGTAAATCTTCTTCCAACTTAAGGTGCTTTTTAGGATGCGGTGGCTATCCAAATTTGGAAAAAACATAGTCCGCATTTCGCACAGACAATATAGCGAAAATCAATTTACTTTTCTTTTTATTTATTCCGTCGTAGTGACGCATAATTTGTCTGTAAGTAGGGCCTATACATATAAATTGTGCATGGTAGACTTATCAGGACTCCTCATTCGGCACAAAATTTATTTATTAATCCTACTACTTAATATTATAAATGTGAAAGTGTGGATGTTTGGATGTTTGAATGTTTGGATGTTTGGATGTTTGTTACTCTATAACGTCGCAACTGCTGAACAGATTTGGCTGAAATTCTGAATAGAGATAGATAATGCCCTGACTTAATATATATACTACTTTTTATCCTGAAAAATCCACAATTCCCGCGGGATTTTGAAAAACCCAAATCTACAGCTACAGCTATAGGTAAATCACTATAGCAAACTAACTTGAAAGTATCTGTTAGTATAAATGTTGGAAAAGAGAGCGGGAACAGGAAACGGAAATCCACGATTCCCTTAGGATTTGTGCAAAATCGAAATTCACGCGGGCGAAGCCGCGGGCAAAAGCTAGTTTAAAATATTTTACGCACATTCGTTCACACGTCGATCACGGGACGGCGACTATTTATAAAGTACCTACTCTATGACTTATTCGTGTAATAAGCTACAACTTAAAAGTAAAATGTAACTTTCAACGGCATAATTATTTAAAAACTTGGGCGTCAGTAATAAAAACCGCCATTAAAACTATTAAAAAAGTTGGTATTTCAAGAAACGAAAACTTACTCCGAGCTTGCTCCCGTGGAAGTTCTAACTGTATGGAACCGAGTCGAAGGCGGAAACTTCTACTTTTGGTTTTCCTAAGAAATTATTAACATTTAGTTAAATTATTTCCAGTTCCGGGAAGTGTTGGTAAAGGATTTCAAAAAAATGTGCTATTTGACACTTTCATTTTCGATTTTTCATTCGATTCTTTTTTTCGAGATTTTTGCTTTCATTTTCGAGGCTTCATCGATGAATCATCAAAAATGAACCGTCTAAACATCGACCGTTCATCGTTCACAGGCACTTTGCCATAGTAAATATCGTATCGTTCACCGCAAAAATGAACGATGAACGGGGCACCGTCTAATTTGGCCTTAAGAGTGTTCCGGTTTTCAACACTCAATTTATTACACTTCATATATTAATTTAAAAGTAAAAGTTGTTCCCAAGGAATTCATTAGGTACTATAAATAATTGAATTTCAAAAATCCTCTCGCATTATTTTCATCACAAATTTTCATACTCTTTGTATGAACCATAGAGGTGAGCTGTAGACCAAATAGGCTCTATATCCTAACAGATAGAGCTCAATACGCTTTGGTGCAATTTCGCAATGTGACGCGACGCGACGAGGTTCGTCCCGGCTGTAATTTGCACCAGCTTCAACTCTGACAACACAATACTCGACGTTGTTTCATACCCCACATTCAAGCTTTTAGCTAAATAACTACATTTAACCAACAATAATACGGTGGCTTCTTAGAATTATTACAACTTGTATTTCAACGGAAATAGGTCAGCAAGTTGAAACAAAGCCTGCAAAATCCCGGTAGGGAAATAAATGCAAAAATTTAAATTGTGAAGCGATGCAGGTCGCGTTAGACGCCACAGCGCAAATTGTGATTGCGGATTACTTAGCGAAATTACATTGCTTGTTTACATTACTTTTTTTTACTGTGGACTTTATTTTAATGTTCGTGTAAAATTCTTCGTAATATTTTTCGGAGTCATATGATAATTACTCCTACTTAACTAATTAAGATATTTTTGTGATAAGAAAGAACAGTGCTAAAGATACAACATCAGGTTTATAGTTACGTACACTTAGTGCCTGTTTCACCACTTTCTGATAAGTATTGGATAGCTATCTACAACTTTTGTCTTTGTCACTTGACATAAAGTAAGAAAGTGACAAAACTTACGTTTAGGCTATCCACCATTTATCAGAAGGTGGTGAAACAGGCCGTTAGACTTTTTTTTTTTTTTCAAAATGTGACAGAAAATATTTTTTAGGAATGAATACCTATTCATATAAGTCAAACTCGAAGTCGATTCCATTACTGAGAACTTAATGGTTAAAAGTAATTAAGTATAGAAAGGCAGAAAGGAAAATTGTTAACAATTATTGTTTAGTTTTTAATCATCTTAAAAAAAGAGAAATTTTCTCAATTCGCGCGTGGTTTTCAATCAAAAAACTGACTATTTTCACAAAATACATATCGACGAACCATAACAGAATTTCACTAACAGCAATCATCGGAGCGGCCGCGGCATGCTGAAAATAAAATTAGATTAAAAAAAATATTCTAACGATACACAACCGATATCTGACAATTTTTAAAACAATACAACCGAAGTACGCTTCAGCTGTTCTGAAGCGGAAAATTTTCAAATTTCGAGAACCTATTTCATACGGTAAAATGAACATACGGGGAGCGGCGAAATTCTAAAAAATAATGAAAAAAAAAAAACTAAACACGGGACCGTTAACAATCTATCAAGGATAGCGTGCCATCTGGTATGAATTTTTGTCTATATTTTTACCCAAGTACGGCAAAGCCAAAAGGTTATGATTTTGGCAGTCTATGTATGTATATATACATGTATCTAGGTATGTGGTTGATTTGTGTATGAGATCCTGTGTGCACCACCGTAGCGCCTAAACTACTGGACCGATTTTGATGAATGAAGTTTCCATTGATTTGTTGTTATGGTCCGGGTGACATAGGCTACATTTTATTTACGAAAAAAAATCGAGAAGAGACCTTCGCGCAGCTTTCTAGTTTATTAAATTAGTTTCGCATGGACATAACAGATGGCGCCACTAGCTGCTTGCCCCATGCTTTCTGTACACTAAATTATTATTAAATTACTTAGCGTAGTCGGGTTTTAGTTTACGAAATTTATTAAGTACTTGTTATAACTAGCTATCGCTCGAGGCTGGTGGAAAAGTTTCTTTCCTCTATTCCTTGTTAGCTTTTGATCCTTTTCTTTGTCTTAAATGAATAATTATTATTTTAAAATCAATTTCAAAAACATGCAGAATTCATTCTCACGATTATTTTTATTATCACTTTACTAAATTATAGGTATATACCAATTAAGAACATAAAACTTCTTAGTTGGTTTTAATATGTTTTTCACCATCGTTTAGACGTGGTTTAGACGTTCTAACAGATTTTCAGTAGGAAGTTCATCCTTCCAGTCATTTCCCTCCACCTTCTTTACAACGCGGTTCACCTTAGCGGTGGGCGCCCCAAACTACTCTTGTTCGTACGCGATAACGTCTCCATTCAAGATATCTATTTAAGAGAAGTTCCTACTCTGACTTTACTCCTCAGACTTGAGACAGAATTCAAACGAGACAGGTATAAGACAAGACACGGTCGTCTGTTCCTAAAGTAGGCAACTCAATGCCTGTGTTATAGGTAACAGCCGACTGATAGACATATTTACATATAAATACATATATATTTAAAAAAAAGGTATACATACATACATATCTATCTATAATATAATAAGACTGTAACAGATCCAATTCTGTACATTGAAGATATTTTAAAAAAAATTATCGGAGGGCACTCTATAATCGATACTGAAGCCAAAACTGCAATTTTTTTCATTTTTCTGTCTTTCTTTTCTGTCTGTCTTTCTGTCTGTCTGTCTGTCTGTCTGTCTGTATCTTGGCCGCGCATCACGCCGAAACTACTGGATGGATTCAAATGAAACTTGGTATGATTTGAGTTTATACTCCGAGGAAGGACATAGGATACTCTTTATCCCGAAATTCAGCACGGTTCCCTTGGGAGAGGGGAAGAAAGTTAAAACGTGTATTTAGCTGTAATTCATTAATGCGCAGTTGGATTTAACTCATTCTTTTTTTGTTAGAAAGGTAGTACTTTAAGTATTGTCCCGTAAATATTTCAAGGTCATAGGTTTTTTAGTACAGAAATGACAGACATTTATTGGGTTCAAAAATAACTTGGTACCCGGATCTTTGTACCTACGGCTTATTTTAAACTGTCGTGCGTTTAAATTTATGTTTGTTGGCCTGTCTATTTGTTCCAGCTAATCTCCGAAAAGGCTGGATCGATTTTAATGCAACTTTCAATGGCAGATAGGTGATGTTATATGGAGTAACTTAGGCTAAATTCAGTTTAAGAATTATGGGATCCGATCCGATCCTATATAAAAACCTATACCTATCCACGCGAACGAAGTCGCGGGATCAGCTAGTTATAAATACACCCAGACTCGGGGCGGGAATCGAACCCGCGACCCCGGAGCGGAAGGCAGGGTCACTGCCAACCACGCCAACGGGCCAGTCATTCCGTTATGTTCCGTTCTAACTCTGTCTGAACTCTGAGTAGATTCACAGGAGTTACACTCTATAGTACTCACCCTAGGACTTTTCGGCCAATCTTCCTGTGAGTTTCAAGGCACATTCAATTTATAGAAATAATTATTGTAAGCCTATCTGTACACAAACGGTATGAGTAAATCAGTATGTTATAACTAAACGACGTATGTATGTACCTATATCTCAATGTTATTATCTACGGGACATTGATTTTTCTATTGAAAAAACTTGGCTGCCTTTTTGCCTTTCACGATATGTTACGCAGAAAATTTTATAAAAATACATGCAAGAATATAATAATATTTCGATCAAATAAACTAGTGATAACAGAAATTTCGTATAATATTACAAAAATATTATCAGAAAACCGTTGAAATGCGAAAGCAAATTCTAGTTTCAATAAAGCAACCCTTGAAAGCCCGTATTAAGGGACCAGCGGGATTACGGACCCTTGTGGAGTTATTAAATTTGCCCTTCCACGTAATACGCTTAAGTATTTTGCTAATACTCCATATTACACAATGTTTCTTGGGCTCAACAAATTTTGGAAACTAATTTGGGAATCTCGCTACCGGCACTCTTTTGAAGAGATCCATGTTTACGAAGCTGTTTATGTTTTGTGTCATAAATATTAAATTAGTCCTTATTACTAGTATAAATTAAAAATTTAAAAACCCCCGACATTCGCTATTTTGTGGTGGCGGCTATCTTGAATTTGCATATTGCTATTCTACTGGTCAAGCCCTTTCATTTGATACCTATATTGAGGGAGTTGTTAAAAAATATGTAATCCGCCATTTTGTGGCGGCGGCCATCTTGGACCGATTTTCATCAAACTTAAGTAAGAACACTCCCGACTAATTCACCTTTTAAACAAAAAAAAACTGCATTCAAATCGGTTCACCCGTTTGAGCGCTATAACGGTGGAACAGGCAGACACACACACACATACACAGACACGTCAAACTTATAACACCACGTCGTTTTTGCGTCGGGGGTAAAAGTAACGATACCTAACGCAGATTATCTTACATTTTTACGAAATTACAAAAATAACGATAAAGCGTGTCAAAATCATTTAATTAAATCTCTTTTGACTACCTACTAATGAGACATTTGTACTGAGACTTTTAACTTTAAAGTGTAGAACTTTCAAGACAAAAGTCTCAGTACAATTTGCAGGGCAATTAACTTTTCAGTTCTTCCATTATAAACTGCGATTTGCGTCATTCCAACACCCTCGAAATTAATTATAATCTAGTGCCCAGTAAAATCCGCGAATGTCCTGCAAAATTAAATGCTTCGTTTAAATCACGAGTAACCTAAAAACGCATTATTCTCTCCACTGGGTCGGACTGGAGTTTGGGCGCAGTTTTCTACGGGCCAACACCAATAAGCAACGCGGTACCCTCACCTCGAAGGGGAGGCGCTATTTGCAATGTTTCTTTCAGCAAAAATACCGACCAGTGGGTCCATAAAATAATGTCGGTGTAACTTTGCGTATTACTAAGAAGGGATTCTAGATTTTAAGCGACTTCTAAAATGAGGAGGTTTTCAATTCGGCGTGTATTTTCCATGTTTAGCTATGTCATTGTCGTAGTCGATCGATACACGGCAACTACTGAATAAAAGTCTGTTTTAACGATCGGTACAGAATATTGTAATATTATTACGCTTACACCGCTTTTACCCAACGGCTGCCAGCGATTCTTGAGATTGTCCATGCACCTAGTGGTGGGTTTTTCAACACTGCGTTTCTCTTTGCGGGGTTGTCATTCGAGCTCCTTTGGACCCTAACGTCTATCGGTTCTTCGAATTAATTGTAAGTTGCGGGAAATAGTAATGACTACTTCAGCTTCGCAACCCGTTTAGATATGTAGGTGACTCTGATTCTTCTACAGACATCCTCATATTTGATTTGATCCCGCAGGGATACTCCAAAGATAGCTCTCCATCGCCCGCTGAGTGACCCCTAAGCATTCTTATGAAGCATAGTCAGCGACCACAATTCGGATATATAATTGACAACACGCATTGTTCGAAGTCTTTCGTCTTCAGATACTGAGGGATTAAGACGAGAAGACAACTCGAAGCTTCCCGAACGCTTCCCCCTTAGAAAATGGTAATTCTTTGTCTACTCCTTCATCGACAGGGCACCGATTGTGTAGCTGTTAAATTACCTTCGCAATGACTCTTGAATGCGTCCCAGTTTCACTACTCAACGAGGTAGGGGGTCATATTTTATCCAATTATAAACTTTATTCTTTGTGTACTAAAGATTAAAATTGAAAGGTGTTCGAATAATTTACTTTGTATTGTATTGCAATTTTAGGAGCTCAAGTGGAAATTTGTAAGGGAATAATGAAGGATTTAAGGTCGGTTTACGCTTTCCACGTCCTGAATTTTCAAATATGTAGATTGACAGTTGTACGTCCGATTATTACCAATAACCCGGACAAAATCGAGGAAAAAACGTTCAAACTCCGGCATAATTAGGTGCATACTCCAGTATGGGTTCATATATCTTAAAGCCCCCGCAGACTGGGCCACTAGTGGTGGAAGATATTTTTCATACATTTTCTTGTGGCTCGAACGCGGCCACTCGAGCGCTCAGTGTGCGCGGTGGTACCATATAAAATGTATGAAAAATTTCTCTCCGACTTGTGGCCGGCCACTAGTCGTCACTACTTGTGGCCCAATGCGCGAGGGCTGTTAATAAATACATCACCCCTAGCTATACCCATATATACACACAAAAAGCCTTGTCCTAACTGACACATAGCCCAAACCTAAACCTCTAGAAAATTGAAATTTTGATAATAAGTAGCTTACTTTTATGATTTACGCACTCACGCATTTTTAGAAATTCCACCCTCAAGTGGATTAAATAGGCAATGAAAGTTTGTATGCAGATCTATTCTATCAAGTCAATTTTTGAAGATAAATCGTTGAAAATTAGTATTTTCGTTTTCGGTTAAAAATTAATAAAGGGACGGTAAAGTTGGTATGAAACGTTTTAAACGTAAATCATCAATCTACCAACCCTCAATCTATGCAGCTTCACCTACTCTTGAAATCAAGAAATACCCAAGCTCGTAAAGTGATAAAATTCTGTAACATTTTCTATAGTTTCACAATGTGTCAGTAGAGACATTATAGGAAGTTAGCAGAATATGCCCGCGATTTAGTCTGTGATTTTAACTTAAAATTTTTAACTCTGCGATTTTTCGGGATCAAAAGTAGTTTATGTTCTTCTTCAAGGTTTAGTCTATCTCTGTACCAAACGTCAATATCGGTTCAGCGGTTTAGGCGTGAAAGCGTAACAAACAAAGTACAAACTCACTCATTTACCCGACTACATTAGTACGCAGTTGAATACACGTTTTTTAACACAATTAAGTAGTATTCGGGTTTTAGTTTACGAACTTTATCTCTTGTATAATATTAGTTAGATTTTAGAGATCCATGTCATTTTATCCTGTCTGTGATGTAAAGTTTAGTCGTTATGATTTTTGTTGGAAATCTTTAGCCCCGAAAGGTCCAAAAGTTCTTTTTTAATCCCTAAAAACGATTGCATATCAAACGGCCAATAAAACTTTGCAAAGCCCCAAATCAAATATTGAGAGAATTGAGACAGCCATCCAACATTTTATTCGCGAACAAAAAATTCGCGAGAGTCCTCAAAGTTTCAAATTGATTTTGGCCCATTTCGAGGAATTGTCGGAGAGTCGATGGGAAATACAAACATAGAGAAAAATAATTTTAATGACAATAATATTATGTTAATATCTCTCAACATGATAACGTGGCAGATATTTTTGAAAAAAGTCTAATTGAATGAAATAAAAGCCAAATCTTAAATATTTTGTTTTTTATTTAATCATACTACCTAGGATGAACTAAAAATCATACCAGATCATTTTAAAGCTATATTACAACTTACATATTTACATATATTTTTAACCCCCGATGCAAAAACGACGGCGTGTTATAAGTTTGACGTGTCTCTCTCTCTCTCTCTCTCTCTCTCTCTCTCTGTGTGTGTGTGTGTGTGTTTCACCGTAGCGCTCAAATGGGTGAATCGATTTGAATGCGGATTTTTTGTTTGAAAGGTGAATTAATCGGGAGTGTTCTTAGCTATGTTTGATGAAAATCGGTCCAAGATGGCCGCCACCACAAAATGGCGGATTACATATTTTTTCATATGGGTATCAAATGAAAGGGCTTTGATAGTAGAATATCACTATGCAAATGCAAGATGGCCGCCACCACAAAATGGCGAATGTCAGGGGTTTTTTAAAATTTTTAGTTTATAAGTAGGTACTTATTTTGATTTTTTTTTTGCGGTTTCCCAATATTCTTTCTTCATCAAGTATCCCACTAGATCTTGGACAAAACAATTCGGTTCGTTAAACTTATTTTTAATTAAAAGACCTAATCGAGATCGTTTTCTTTTTTGGTGAATTCCGCAAGGGCACTGGAAATTACCTAATCCTTGTTAAAGTGGGTCAAAGATGAGGTACCTTCGGAGCTGGTTATAAAAGTTTAAAATTTTCAATGATGTACCTAATGAGAACGCTTTGAAATTTAGGCTTCGTTACGAAAGTTAGGCTATTTTTTGGAAAAAGAAAAGTGAATTTTCTTCCTTTTTCGCCAGCTATAAGTTTCGCGCCCATTAACTGTTTCAATTGAGAGTAGTTACCACCACCACCACTACAGCTTTTTAACGTCCCACTGCTGGGCACAGGCCTCCTCTCTCATAGGAGAGAGTGATTTAGAGCTTAGACCCGCCACGCTGCTTCTATGCGGGCTGGCGGACTTTAACGACTATTGTCACATGATAGTGATAATAATCGGGACCGAATGCTTAACGTGCTCTCCGAGGCACGGGGGTGAAACACCGCCAGCTTCCAACTTCGGGCTGGCACATAATTTCTTGACAGAAATTACCAATACCTAAAAATGTTTTGCCCGACCCGGGAATCGCACCCGGGGCCTCGTGATCTGCGATCGAATATGCTAACCACTAGACGAATAAGGCAGTTCATTTTTGGCAGTTGATTTAAGGCAATTGAGAGTAAATAATGATTTAATATAAGATTAAAATACAAAGGTTGTCGTGTTACTGCTAGACACACTCATACGTCTCTAACTGTAGAGACATCCATACGTTGCGGTCTTGTGCCGCTAGTGTCCAGCTGTATCAATTTAGCCCTCGACAAATCAGTTAACGTATCATATCCCTTGTGGGGTTGAGTACATGATTTTATAGCTTGATGAAATCATTTTAGGTTTCACATAACACAAATTAAAACAATGTGTAAAAACAGTTTGGTTAAGTCGAGGTTATTAGACAATAAATGAATTTCTTAATGACAATGTGAGCTGCCCACAGTCTGGAGTATCAATTTGTTTCATTGATATAGTGTTCAGCAGCTGCTGAGTTCCTTCTCAACAGAATCTGCTTTCCGAAGTCTTGTTGAGTCTAGTCTTGACTTGTTATAAATATCTATGTGTTAATTTTTACATAATTTTTTAGGAACAACTTGTCAAAGATAAAAAAACGCATAACTTTTTAGCGAAAGATAAACTATACAAGACAAAGAAAATATTTGAAAAGGACTTTAAGGAGACGCCTCAGTAAACAATTTGCTTTCATATCGGATGCTTGCCTTTCTTCAAATCTTCAAATGCATGGGATAATTTCAAAGGATACGTTTTCCTCTTTTTTCCCTTTATGTTAATATTCGACGGTCTTCTTGGCGCAGTGGTGAGCGCTGTTGTGTTATATTGTGAAGGTCCTGTGTTCAATTTGCTGCTAAGAAAATTTTGGAATGTAATATGAATTCTATATTGGCTCGGGTCTCATCTGGTGGGAGTTACTACTCTACCGGTAAAGTCAAACCATTTAGCGTTCTGGTACGATACCGCGTAGACATCGATTGGTGGTGTGAGTTTAAGAAAAAGTACCATACCCATACTCCTTCTACTAGTTTTTTTAATGAGATTATTACTGTATTTTACTCGAGTTTCTAACAGATTTCACCTATCATATAGTATCATAACTGATATATACCTATTAATAATTTTTGTCATCCTCTTTGGCTCGAATTAATCCCGTCTTGAACACGAGATCCCTTATAATCTTGTTGATTGTGTGTATTAACTCGTATTAGCGGATTGAGCAAGTTAAGCCGTATTGTCTTAGGCGGCACTGCGCGGACTGATAATGGCCCTTATTAATTATTCCGGACCTGATCGAGTCATGATGTACCTGCGTGAGTGTAATAACTAAGCTCTAAATCCCTCTTTTCTGTGAGAGAGGCCTATGCCCAGCAGTGGGACTTTAAAAGGATGTAGTGGTGGAGTGTAGTGTGTACTAGTGGTTCGCCCCGAATTGACCTCGCTTTATAACTTTCGGCTTTCGGCCATTCATTTACACATAATTTGTGTATTTGGAGTATCTAATTGTGTAGGTAGGTATATTCATTCAGAAGTTATATAGAAAGCTCTAATAGATGGACATATAGATAGGCAGACAGACAGACAGATGGATAGACAAGTGCAAATTCACCCAAGTCGACTTCCGAGAACTCGCTTCGCGTGGATTTGTAAATTTTATTTTCGATGTTTTCATTTTAATGTATTCTCGATTTTAATGGTAAGTATGTTATTCATATCCCCTCAATAATTCGAGATGGAATCCAATAATCGGAAATGGAATGAGGTAAGAGATTAATTACGCGTAATGAGTTTCAAAAGGTTCCCGGAATGATGCGTGGCACTTGGTACTTGTAATTGGGCACTTGGGCTTCGCGTGACTCGCAAAGGCGTAAGGTGTAAGCGTCAGCGATTTTCAATTAATTCCCCAGAACAAAGTCTAAGTCAACGTTCTTTATTCAAAGTTACAACTACATAAAAGTTACACTGTAACGTACAGCGTAACTTTTATGTAACCAGTGTTAATAGTTACATTAAAGGTACACTGTACACTGTATAGGTTTCAATGTGAACAATTTCATCAATCAATCATGGAAGTGACGTAACGGTAATAGTTATTTTACAATGACGATGACTTCTATTCATAAATATTGTATTAAATTGGGTTGAAAACTAAATCTAAATACCCCGACTCTACGTAGTCTTGTCTGACTGGGTAAAAGCTCTTTACGTATTTTATGTAATCTGCAAATTCCACACTTCAATGCTTTCTAGTGACCAAAACCTTTTTTGGATTACTGAGCCAGAAAAGTAAGATAATACACTATACTCTTTTATAACTTGTACCGCTATTCAAATTACAAAATAGAAAATGTGGGTAAAATGGGATAAAAAAATAGGATGTTGGACCTTTCATTAATCGGCTCCTTACAGATTCTTACATCCAATTTTTTTCGTAATAATAACTTTTTGCTTCTTCTTCTCTCAAGAATATGAAAACAAAATTGCGAGAAACGTGTAGTTCAATCAGAGGCCCACATGCAATATTTCAATTACAAGTATAAATTAAAAATTTAAAAAACCCCTGACATTCGCCATTTTGTGGTGGCGGCCATCTTGGACCGATTTTCATCAAGTATAGCTAAGAACATTCCCGACTAGTGACCGTTTGAGCACTACGGTGGAACAGACACACACACACACACACACAGCCATACACACACACACACACACACACACACACACACACACACACACACACACACACACACACACATACACACACGCACACACAGACACACACACACACACACACATACACACACACGCACACACACACACACACACACACACACACACACACACACACACACACACAGAGAGAGAGAGAGAGACACGACAAACTTATAACACCCTAGGAGTTAAAAATAACGTGACAAAACAAAAATAGTGGCAAAATCTTGTGTAGTATTTTTTGGCTCCATACTTTGCCATATTTATTTGAACCTAAGATTTATTTTAGAAATTGGAAGTTAATTACCATCTTTGATGTCTGATTTCCTTAAAGTGTTATTAATGATCTATCTTAATAATTATTATCCTTGAAACGTAATTAGTTTGACACTTTAATGGGACAGCGGTTATTGGTTAACAGATTGAACGAAACTTGGGGTAAATGTCATAAAAAGATCATCTTAATTAGTTCCGAGTTAAAAATGCTGCATAAATCTATCAATTTCGATGCAAAAAAAATATTTAGGAAAGTTTTTAATATTAAGTTAAATTCCCGAGCTTTTACGGATCATCAATTCGATGTTCTTTTGATCAAAGAAGAGAAGATTTTTTGATAGAGTTTTTAGAACAATTTATTGAATAGAAAAAGTAGTTACTTTGCGGAATTTCATGATACATAGAGAATAGAAAACTTATTTTGTTACTAACTTCTGCCCGCGACTTCGCCCGCGAGGGAAATCCCGAGGGAATCGTGGATTTCCGGTTCCCATTGCCCCTGTGTCCAGCAATGTGACGTCAAAAGCACAGTACACAGATACAACCAGTAGTGAAACTACATCTACTACCTACAAACGTTCGAAACGGCTCACTCACACAAACATGCGCATCCACGAGACCATTTAGCGGCAGTCGCTACTGACATTCACGGGAAAACCCCTTATGGGTTAACCCCCGTTTCGAACGTTTGTAGGTAGTTTCAGTACTGGTTGTATCTGTGTACTGTGTCAAAAGGCTGTATAGATCGACCAGAATCTCATGAAAAATAGGGAAATAAAATTTTGTAGTAAGCAACACTAGGTTAACTCGGCTGCCCTAGTGATAAACAAAGTAATTACATTCAGAACACCTTACCTGGGATCGTTTCACGAAACGAAAAATCAAGCTACTGCATTTTAAATACAAAAACAAAGTAATCAACATCCAATTACTTTGTTTTTGTATTGTGCTTGTTGTTTACTTGGTTTTTGCATTATATTCCAGGTTAGTGAGTGCAGTTACTTTGTTTGGGCAATTTAAATTTCAGTGAACGGTTCAAGTTATTTGAAATATTAAACTGTGGTAAAAAACTACTCGACATAAAACTTTTGTTAATGCAAAAAGTCAATTTCACAAAAAATGTCAGTTACTTTGTTTATCGCTAGGGCAGCCGTAGTGTTGCTAACCTTGGAATTTCATTTCCCTATTTTTCATGAGATTCTGGTCGATCTATAGTGATGGTGGTGGTGGTATCACTTTACAACATTTTGATTACCTGTCATGCAGTGCAAAGTTAAAATTTAAATAAATTCGTCGCGCACCGGAACTATTTCTGGGACAAGAAATCAGAGTGCAGCGGCGCGCGGCGACGGGCGGCGAGGTTGAGAATAAATAGCTTCCAGATCCTAGATATTGTCAGGCGACGTTTATAAATTAAATTTAAACCCAGAAAGTCGCAGTTCGTTGAATAGTGTATGGCTTTGTCGGGTTGCGGACGTTTTCAACCTAACATAACTTTGTTTTGACCGACTCCAAAAATGGAGGAGGTTCTCGGTTCATCGCAATCTTTCTATGTATGCCAATTGCTCACAGACGTCTGGACTGATTTGGAAAATTATTCTTTTGTTTGAAAGGGTATACTTTCCATGTGGTCTCATGGGAATCAAGTTATGATGAGATTTTTTTTGGTATATTGAAGTTGGTTTAATTTTTCCTAGTAGCCCAGTGGTCAAGATTTCGGCCTCCCTTTGGGAGGGACGGAGTTCGATATCTGGCACGCAACTCTTAACTTTTCGGAAATATCATTTGTATTAACGGTGAAGGAAAACATCGTTCGGAAACACGCACGCTTGAGACTTCTCCATAATGTTCTCAAAGGCGTGTGTAGTCTACCTATCTGTACTTGGTCAGCGTGGTGGACTACGGCCTAAACCGTTCTCATTCTGAGAGGAGATCCGTGCCCTGTAGTGGGCCGGTAATGGGTTGATAATGATGGGCCGGTAATGGGTTGACATTAAGTCTCTACGTGTATTTGCTCCTATGAGAGAGGAGGCCTGTGCCCAGCAGTGGGACGTGAAAAGGCTGTAGTGGTGGTGGTGTATTTGCCATTGCTGAAGGTCGTGACTCCTTTCTATGAAGGGGTCTGTCACACCTAGGCCACTCTCACACGTCTCTCATGATAATATACATACCTATAGACTTACCTATGTACAAAGTGAGATCAAAGTGTGAAGAAAATTGATTTTCTTAGCGGTAAATAAAATGTTGTTACTAGGTATTTAGAAAAAGTCTGTTTAATGAAGCTGCATTTTCATGTTTGAGGTAGCTCCAGTAAAATTTCAATCACCTTCGTATAAAAACTCCTTTTATTTATAAACATCGCAACTCCGTCGGATTCTTGAAGAAAGTCAATTTCGAAATATTCCGTTCGGTAAGATAAAGTAAAGCAATAAAAATTCTTCAATATTCCCAAGTTTAATAGAATTCCAGCGAATAGTTCAATAGTTGGGGAGGTATTGCGGAGCACGGGGATGGGTAGTCAAACAGCGGTAATGACTGGCGGTATTGGTTAAACACCGGTATTAATTAATGAACAGAACAAGTAAAGTCGGTGGGAATGTAGCTGTTAACTTTGCTGTGCTTGCTTATTGGGAGCGACCGAGTATGTTTACTCCACAGGTTTACTCTAAGCCCGCATTCACACATTCGCGCTCGTGTCTCGTCTCGGCACTCGCCGTAAAGGCATTTTACCTGTCACACAAAATTCGCCTGCATTCGTTGACTCTTCGCATCATAAATCGTTTCACATAACGCTTTCACAAGTATAAATTAAAAATTTAAAAAACCCCCGACATTCGCCATTTTGTGGCAGCGGCCATCTTGGATTTGCAATAGTGCTATTCTACTGGCCAAGCCCTTTCATTTGATACCCATATTAAGGGAGTTGTGAAAAAATATGTAATCCGCCATTTTGTAGCGGCGGCCATCTTGGATAGATTTTTATCATACATAGCTAACAACACTCTCGAATAATTCACCTTTCAAACAAAAAAAAAAACCGCATTCAAATCGGTCCACCCGTTTGAGCGCCACAGGGGAACAGACAAACACAGACACACACACACACGTGGAACTTATAACACACCGTCGTTTTTGCGTCGGGGGTTAAAAATGAGAATAGGAATGAGAAAAATGCATTTTTATATAAGACATGATATTTAGTTTGTACCACAGATTAGATATAAAAGCGTCTACTAGCCGCTGCGCAACTGCTGAGTTTCTTGCCGGCTCTTCTCAGCAGAATCAGCATTCCGAACCGGTGGTAGATTCTTGCCGTGTCATAAGAGCCACACGTTGGCCTACGTGAAATAAATGATTTTGAATTTGAATTTGAATTTGTCTATGGTCTATTTGTCAGAGGGCCTAGTGTAATCATATTGTAATCTCTCAATTAGTATAGATGGGAAATGAACGGCAAAAACTTCGTCCCATCCCCGTCCCATACAAAATGACAGATTTACGAATAGAATAGAATAGAATAGAAAAGTTTTTTATTCAAATAAACTTTTACAAGTGCTTTTGAATCGTCGATTGAGTCTACCACAGGTTCGGAATGCAGTTCCAGCCGAGAAGAACCTGCAAGAAACTCGGCGGTTGCTCTTTTTTAAAAAAAAAATAACATTATAACAATTATTATTATTAATGTACATGATTGAAATGCCGTCTCGCGCATTGCTGGAACGAGTTAAATCCAAGCTTTTTTATCGTTTATATAATCTTCAATTGTATAATAAGCTTTTTTTATGAGCATACTTTTAATATAGTTCTTAAACTTGTGTAAAGGCAAGTCTAAGACATATTTTTTATTCAGATAAACTTTTACAATAGTGCTTTTGAATCGACAAATGAATCTACCACTGGTTCGGAATGGTGCTTACAATTCTACACGTTAAGAAGGGCAGACAAAAGTAGCCCCATTTCCGACGGCGGCACCCGTTCACGAGCATGACGCATGATCCAGCCATTGCTTCGCTCAACCATATTTGAGGGAACGTAACAACCCGCACCACACGACACCACCACAGAAATGTTTAAGGAGAGCGTGACATACTTAGGCTACCCATGATTAAAGCATCGAATTAAACACCAATAATCGAATACTCCTCAAGTTATAATAGCGTATAAAGCGAATAAATTAAATCCATGCTTTTTTATCATTTATATAATCTTCAATTGTATAATATGCTTTTTTCATGAGCACACTTTTAATAGAATTCTTAAACTTGTGTAAAGGCAAATCTAAGATTTGTTGTGGAATTTTGTTATAGAACATTACGCCCATTCCCACAAACGACTTTTGGACCTTTTTGAGGCGTAATCGAGGAATCACGAGTCTATTTCTATTTCTTAATTGCCTATCGTGTAATTCACACTTTTTATTGTAACTGTGAATGTTTTGCTTAACAAAAATTATGTTGTTATAAATATATTGAGAAGCTACTGTAAGAATACCTATTTCTTTAAATTTCTCTCGAAGGGAATCCCGCGGTTTTAAATTATAAATTGCACGAATTGCCCTTTTTTGTAAAACGAAAATTTTTTCAATATCAGCTGCTTTACCCCATAGTAAGATTCCATACGACATAATACTATGGAAGTATGCAAAGTAAACAATTTTTGCAGTTTCAACATCTGTTAACTGTCGAATCTTTCTAACAGCGTAAGCAGCAGAGCTAAGCTTGCCAGCAAGCGTTGCTATATGGGTGCCCCATTGAAGCTTTGCATCCAGGGTTATTCCCAAGAACACAGTTGTGTCCTCAGTTTTCAATGGCTCACCACTTATCTTTAAATTATTACAAGTAACCCTTGTATTGGGCAATAGAAACTCGACACACTTGGTTTTTTTTGCATTTAAAAGTAGATTGTTTATAGTAAACCAGTGTGAAACTTGAGATAAAGTATTATTTACATCGTCAAAATTGTCTTTGGTTCTATTGACTTTAAAAATCAAAGACGTATCATCAGCAAATAGTACAATATCGCAAGCATTTTCTACGAAATGTGGTAAGTCATTAATATAAACTAGAAACATGAATGGACCTAGAATAGAGCCTTGAGGAACACCCATTACTGAGGCTGATCCGGACGACTTAACATCATTGATACATACTCTTTGTATGCGATCACTTAGATAAGAGGCAATAAGACTGAGTGCAGTTTCTTTAATACCGTAGTGGCTTAATTTTCGTAAAAGAGTCTCGTGCTCAACGCAATCGAATGCTTTTGACAAATCACAGAAAATACCAATGGCATTCTGTGACTTCTCCCATGCATCGAAAATATGCCGTAACAGCCTTGCGGCTGCGTCGGTTGTTGAACGACCCTTAGTAAAACCATACTGCTCAGTGTGAAGTAATTTATTTAAATTAAAGTGTAGAAGCAGTTGGTTGAGCATTATCTTTTCAAATATCTTGCTGAGGGTTGGTAGAATCGAGATCGGTCTATAGTTATTTGGGTCACTTTTGCTTCCCGATTTAAAAAGAGGTATCAATTTACTACATTTCATTAGGTCTGGAAAAGATCCCGAATCTATGGACTTGTTAAAAATAAAAGCAAGATATGGTGCAATAACATCAATAACATTATGGATTATTTTTACTGATATTCCCCATAAGTCCCCTGTTTTTTTGTGTTGTAAGGACTTGAATGTTTTGATAATATCATATGGGGTTACGTATTTAAATTGAAATAATACATTGCACTCAGAAACATTGCCCCTTAAAATATTATAGGCTTCTGTCGGCGAGGAATTTATGGAACTAGTCGTGGTAACTGGAATATTTTGGAAAAAGTTCTCAAAAGTATTAGCGATCTCTATATCAGAGTCAATAATATGATTATTAATTTTTAACTCCAGTTTATTATTATACACTTTATGTTTCCCCATTTCATCACTGATAATATCCCATGCTGCCTTTATTTTATTATCAGAATTAATGATTTTCTGTTTTATATAAAGAGATTTTGCCTGTATGCAAACATTTCGAAACAATTTGGAATAATTTCTTACGTATTCAATAAACGCGGGGGTATAATTATATTGCTTTTCTGCATACAGGTCAAACAACTTGTTTCGACTTTTATAAATGCCAGCAGTTGCCCAGTCACTAAATTTAAGATTTTTAAATAATCGTTTTTCTATAATTTTAAAGATGGAAGTAAATTGAGTGTTTATTACATCAAAAAACGTGCTATAAAGTTCATCCGGATCACCCTGCGTAAGGTCAAGTGTCGGTAATATAGTTGAGATAGTATGTTTGAATTGCCTTATTTTTTTAGTGGTAACTGGCCTATATTTTATTACTTTTGTTTTAATCTGTTCACTGCTAGGAACAGATATCATTTGTCCGCAGTGATCAGATCTTAGCTTACTGATAATTGATTTTTCGATGATTTTACAATCACAGAATTAACATCAACTTAAGACTTATACCAGGCCCTCACACGTATCGTGTCTCGTCTCGATCCTTTGTGCAAAGGTGTGGATGCGGCTTTATGATTTTGTGTTGAGAGTTTAGTGTGACCTAGTTTGAATAGTTGGATATTAAAGTTGTGTACGTAGTTAAAGGTTTTACCTGACTGCGGTTATTTGTTTGACAGTTCACGGAAATGTCGGTCGATCTGTTAGTTCGTAACTTTCAAACTACTTTTTGAGCGAGCGAAGCATGGTCTCAAAGCTAGTGCATTTGCAATTTCCCACTGGATTGTAAAAAACCTTGATGGAGCCTTAAGAAATCTTGTAAAAAAGTCCCAGGAAACAGCTGTTAGGGTGAGATCTATTGAGCATTTTTTGACTCTACTCAGACTTAACAGCCCCCACACACTGGGCCATGAGTGGCGACGACTAGTGGCCGTCACAAGTAGCGGAAGAGATTTTTCATACATTTTCTTGTGGCTCAAACGCGGTCACTCGAGCGCTTAGTGTACGGTGGTACCATAAAAAAGATATGAAAAATCTCTTCCGCGACTTGTGGCCGGCCACTAGTCGTCGCCACTTGTGGCCCAGTGTGCGGGTGCTGTTAAGATAGAGTGAAAATGAGACAGCTTTATGTCAGGGGCATCTTTATATCCCATTTTAACTCTATTTTTAGTCTGAGTAGAGTCAGAGTATTCTTTAAGGATCTCCGCCTTACTCTAATACATAACTAGTATAAACTAAAAATTTAAAAACCCCCGACATTCGCCATTTTGTGGCAGCGGCCATCTTGGATTTGCAATAGTTCTACTAGTCAAGTCCTTTCATTTGATACCCATATTAAGGGAGTTGTGAAAAAATATGTAATACGAAATTTTCGCGGCGGCCATCATGGACCGATTTTCTTCAAACATAGCTAACAACACTCTCGACTAATTCACCTTTCAAACAAAAAAAACCGCATTCAAATCGGTCCACCCGTTTGAGCGCCACAGGGGAACAGACAGACATACACACACACACACACACACACACACACACACAAAGACACGTCAAAGTTATAACACTCCGTCATTTTTGCGTCGGGGTTTAAAAACGCTAGCGATAAGTAAGTACTCACTCTGTTTTATAACATCGATATGACAATGATTTATTCGTGTATAAAAAGCCTGTCGTAAGCTTTCACTATCCTTTATCCCAAAAAAATAAAAAATTCTACCGCAAAAAGATAATATTACTTCATAAAACAATAATGATTTTCTCCTGTTTTCCGATTTTTGGGTTCCGTAGTCAAATAAAGAACCCTCTAACGCTTGACGGCGTTATGTGGCCCATGCGGTTCCAGTAATTGTTATATAATTAATTCGGGCACAAAAGGTAACATGCCATGCACATGCGCAAAGGTCACTTCTAGATTTGTTTCGTAAATAAAATGTAGCCTATGTCACCCGGACTATAACAACGAATCGATTGACACCTCATTCATCAAAATCGGTCCAATAGTTTAGGCGTTACGGTGGTACACACAGAATCTCATACAAAAATCGGCCACATTCATACATACTGTTAGGTTTTAATAGATACGGTCCGTTAAAATGATTGTATAGTTTTCATAAGTACTACTCAAATATGTTATTAAATTGTTTTTTTTTTTATTAATAGATGTTAAATTGACTTAATTTGTGTAAGCCAATCACAGACAACGACCAATCAGGAGCGTCGACCAATCAGAAGCATCGACCAATCACAGGCCACTTTGTCATAGTGACGTGATCGGGGATGCATTTTTGAAAAACGGGCAGTCTTGATTGAGCGTTGAACGTGGAAAGAAGTGTTAATTAATTCAGAGAAAGTTCAATAAATGGTGTAATTTTGAATACTGACGCCGTGTTATTTTTCTTTTCACTGACCTAAACCCATTAATACATACATATATACATAAATAGACTGCTAAAATCATAACCCTTCCCTTTGGCTTTGCCGTAGTCGGGTAAAAAGGGCGCTAAAATAGTAATAGTAACCAAAAATTCAACTCCTCTGAGTACGGCACCTAATTCTTATTATTTTTTGTTTTAGTATAGAATATGTGAACAAACAAACAAACTTGTATTTACCAATATAATACCATATACTATATTATATTTGTATTTACAATTTAAAAAAACTTGTATGTGTTACCGTTCTTAATATAGAGCCGGAACAAAAAACGTTGAAAAATGCAATTTTTTTCGATTTTTGTTTGTATGAGGTACCTTCTTAAGTTTTAATTTGTTCTAATATGTTTTTATTAAAATAATCCTTAATTACGGGACCTTACCTCCCTCGTCGTGACACACAATTGTCCACTTATTTCTTCAGCCATAGTTTGAAGTTTGATTTATAGTTCTCTCCCAAAAAAGCTCATCCCTCGAGACAAAAAGGCTCGAAAAAACTCGATCTAGGCTAGGTGCTATAGTATTATAAATGAGCCATAACAGAGGACGCTTTTGTTGTAAAACTTTATCTCTTTTCCCATAAATCATTTTACTCTCTCATATTTTGATCAGTTCCTAATCCAATATTTTCTGTTTGGATATACTTTTAATATTACGAGTATGTATGTCGTATTTATGAAGAAACCGACGCGTGACATTCGCCCGATTTCTACATACATGTACAAGTAAAAAATATTTGTATATTTTGTATTGGTGAGTCGGGGCCAAAAATATAAATTATTGAACTATCTCGCACATTTCCTCTCGACCGCTTGATCAATAAATCATCGATCAAAAAAATCATATAAGAAATCTTGAAGAAATTGATGTACCTACAGATATACAGAAAAGAAAGATACTTACTCCCTGATACAAAAACCTCCAAATTTTTCGAAGTTAGTTTATCATCACACTAATCACGGCGAAAGGCGAAAGTTTGTGTGTGTGTGTGTTTATGTTTGTTACTCTTTAACGCCGCAACTACTGCACCAATTTGGCTGAAATTTTGAATGGAGATAGATTATGCCCTGACTTAACACACAGGCTAGGTACTTTATCCTGGAAAAATCTACAGTTCCGACGGGATTTTGAAATAACCGAAATCTATAGCTACAACTATAGGTAGATTACTATAGCAAACTTCCTTGAAAGTCGGTATAGTAGGTATAAAGATTGGCAAAGAGAGTGGGAACGTGAACCGGAAATCCACCATTCCCTCGTAATTTCTGAAAAACCGAAATTCACGCGAGCGAAGCCGCGGGCAGAGGCTAGTTTACTATAATTTTATTCTAATAAAATATAAGCAGTCAAATCAAATTAAGTGTATTTTTTGTGGTGTGAGGGCCGATATTTACGTAAAGACGTATAACGAAATTCGGTAATCACATTTATTTTTTTCCTGTACCGATGAAATTCAATTAGCCTTAGTTTTGAACATTTCAGCAGTAAATACATTTACGAAGTAACTAAATTAACTACTCTAGGTACAAAAATTGACTTAACAGTAGGTACAAGGTAAATAGTTTTATTCAATAGTCTATTTCGCTATCTGGGTCACGGAAGTGCTTTAAATTTTAATTGAAAAGCTTCAGCTTGTTCAAGAAATTATAATGAACATTAAAAACAGAATTGACATAATTAAAAAAATACAAGTGAGAGAAGTAAATATTGCTCACTAGACAAAAATAGCATTAGGTATGAAATAATGACGTGTCAAATATTTCCGAAATAAAACGTAACATAGCCCTCCTTATATACAACAAGCGGACACCCGCGACTTCGTTCGCGTGGATATTGGTTTTTAAAAATCCTGTGGGAATCATTTTGTTTTTCCTAAGCTCCTTTGAGCTCATACCTTGCTAAAAACTGTTAAAAGTTCACTGGCGTATGTTTAGGTAGATCAAAATGTAAACATCCGCCAGTGAAAGTCCCATCAAAATCGATCCAGCCTTACAGAGATTACCCGGATAATCTTTAAAGTATCTCCTTTCTAACAAAAAAAGAATGAATGAAATCGGACCACGCGTTAATGAATTACAGCTAAGTACACATTTTGACTTCCATCCCTTCTCCCAAGGGAACGGTGTTGAATTTTGGGATAAAAAGTATCCTATATGTTATTCCTTAGTATGAACTTAAATCATGACAAGTTTCATTTGAATCCGTTCAGTAGTTTTTGCGTGATGTGCGCACAAACCTACTGACAAACAGACAAACAGATAAACAGACAAACAAATAAACAGACAGACAAACAGACAAAAATTTCAAAAATAACTTTTTTACGTTCTATTACTTATCTCTAACATCCACCAGTTATTATTTTGCAAAAATCTTATGTACAGATACGGCAAGTCTACGATTTTATTATATGACGTATAGATATAGATTGTTTACTTCTTGTAAAAATACCGTAAAATTCGGCCCAGCCGTTTTGAAGATTAGCCCTTACAAATAGAAAAAAATTTATAAACATGAGTTTAGGTATATCGTATGAGCTTTCTGAAGCAGTTATTTCAAAAACACATGTAACAGATACTTATATAAGTATGTAATGCAAAAAGATTTTTGGCTCCAACAAACTTCATTAAAAAAAATTAACGTAACACGGTTTTCGTGTCGGTCACGTAAATCTCTGGCCACGGAACACGCATGGCAATAGTTAGAAGCGCAAAGCTAAAATGGCGACTCACACGTTCCACAAAGAGAACAATCAAGCATTTAAAGTTGAGCAATAAAGGCTTTTGAAATCAATTTTAATATCGCGCCGGGCGGCAGCGGCCATTCATTCCGCCCTTCTATATCGTTAGCTGCACGTAATTCGTTACGAATTCGACTGGTTAGCGCATGTGATGTACGGGACGAGTTGTAGAGTTTATGCTGCTAGACTTAGGGCTTCCATAATCTAGCTACCCGCCACTCGTAGTCTCCTCACTGTCTGAGGGGGGGATCACGCTGTCCCGATCCCCTCCTCTTTAGCGCGGGAGCCCCGGCAGGTGGCTGGCGCGGCTGACAGACGCCTGGGACGTATACAACGGGTTCCCCAGGCGTCCAGCATAGTCAGCGAGAGGGAACAGCCGTGGTGGTTTTGGTTAGGGTATACCCCCACTCGGGGGGGAGTCCCACATAACCCCCGTTCTGCCCAAAGAACGGGGGTAGCCATAAAGCTTTCCACCACGAAGAAAAAAAAAAGGGCTTCCATAATAATGTCCACTCGACCGGATTCAGCCAACCAGCCAATCTTAATGGTGACCAACCAACTATACGCAAATATACAAAGTGTGTGCAAAGAAAGGTGCACTCTTTATTCCATTACTCATACGTCATACTATAGTTCTATAAAATGCAAATTCAACAGACCGGAGAGAAATCAGGCGATTGCTTTTGTGCTCTTCGAGGTACAGCGTTGTGTCTTACAACCTCAACTTCCCAACTACGGCCTGCTACTAAAAAGCTTTTGTTGTATAAGATGTTGTTATAAAAGAATACGCGTTAAAATGAGAGGGATTTGAAAGTGAATATAAAGTTTGGGCACTTAGCACTGTGTCAGCTAAATTACATTTCATCGTCGAATCAAAAGTTGCTGTTTATTTGGAGTGAGCTTTCTGTACATGTTTTATAGAAGGTCATTGTGTTTTATTAAGACGTACTGTATGGTAGCGAGAAGACCGCTATTTCCAGCAGCTTGCTACAATGTGGTTGCACTCGCGACGTACGACTGTGAACACGAATGGACACGAATTATGTCCATTCATTAGATACGGAAAAAGTGGGCCTGGCCTTTGACGTGTAATGTAATTGCGCTTTAACTGCATTAACATCTTTTGTTGCGTCGACTCTGACGCCTGCGACACACAAAGCGTTTTCAACCTTACCTTCTCAATGGCTGGGTCTATTTTCCCACTTCTTTCACATTGACTCGTTCGTGGTACGTTGCGAGTGCATTAGAGAATTACCTCTTCCTTTTCAAAGTTTTTACTGGCTTTAAGGTGTTAAGTTGTCTGTTCTAGAAAGGGATAGAAATTCAATGCGTTTCTGCTTCATTAGTCGCTTTTTCGAGATGTTTGAGCTAGTTTTGGAGTTGGTCTATTTGTGTAGTTCTACAAGCTCTGAGTACAAGGATGCATCACAAAAGAAGTATTTACACCTCTCCATGCAGATGACTTCGTTAGTGTGGATTTAGGTTTTAAAAATCCCGTGGGAATTATTTAATTTTTGGAGATGAAAAGTATCCTGTGTATGCCTCCAGGAAGCAATCTATCTCTGTGCCTTTAGAAAAATTAGACGTTATTACTAGTCAGGAACATGTAAAAATTCAAAACTCATCTTGTTGATAGAGAATTTACTGTGTAAAAAATAAAATTAACCTTTATAGTTTTCAAGTCATAATTCTCTCTCTCTCTACTCTCTTCTATACATGAAATCTTGTATTCTAAACTTTTATTCTTTTTAATCCTCAACGCAAAAACGACGGGGTGTTATAAGTTTAACGTGTCTGTGTGTGTGTGTGTGTCAGTCTGTTCCCCTGTAGCGCTCAAACGGATGGACCGATTTGAATGCGGTTTTTTTTTTTCAAAATTTTTTCAAAACTCCCTTAATATGGGTATCAAATGAAAGGGCTTGATTAGTAGAATAGCACTTTTGAAAATCACACAATTGAAAATCCAAGATGGCCGCTGGCACAAAATGGCGAATGTCGGGGGTTTTTTTAATTTTTAATTTATACTTGTTAGTAAGTATATTAATTCACTATCACTTAAAACTTTTTACAAGGAAATTTTATAGGAACTTGTAACTTACGTTTAAACGGGAAAGCCAGCTCTTGTGAAGCCGGGATTCGTAAGCTTGTTTTTCTAAAGGCTTTGATCTGTCAAAAATGTCAGTGGTACATTTTATACGAAATGTATAAACATCGGCATGTAGATTGAACACTGAAGGAAAGTGGAGGGGGTAAGCTATTTTGTACTACGTGCGTGACAGTTCCCTTACGCAACTATCCCCTCCACGTTTCCTTCAGTGTTCAATCTTACGTGCCGAGACATATACGTCCGACTACTGAAATAATTAATTGTTTCCGGCTTCCAGTGATAATATGAAGAGGCTGCATTAATAATACACATTGCTGCAATATGGCAGCGGGAATAGAATAGTAATATCCGTCGTGAAATGGAAGGATTTCCGGGTAGCACCTGTTCCCTTAATTAAGGCTCGTGTTGCACAGTGGTGCATTCGGAGCTAACATAATTTAGTGATAACCATCTGTTACAGTGTGTAGGGGGGCTAACGATGATGATGATTGCTGGTACAGTTTGTCGCTCACTGTCATGCAATGACCTTCATAATATCATTGCGTTCTTGAAAGATTTTATTAGAATAGAACAGAAAAACCAGTTAGTAGTTAAGTAGTTCAAATAAACTTTTGCAAGTGCTTTTGACTCCTCAAGCGAATCTAGGTACCTACCATTTAATTATTTTAAAGACTGAACCCATTGTAACTGAGACATGCCACATTATAATATTATGCTCTATCTATTTGTTCATTATAATTATAAAAAATTGTATGATTATTATCATGCAGGGGAATTTTTGCAATGTGCGAGCTAAGGGATCATATTTCAAAATCACAGACGTACAGTTTTATTTATTTGTATAGATTTTTAATGTTCATTATTTCGCTCACAGAGCAGTTAATTTAAAAATAATAAAATACAAAATGTTAAATAATTAATAGTTGAAGAGTTCCATTCTTTTTAGAGATAATTTAAACGTTAATATTAAAAATAAGGGAAACATAACCGGCAGAGTTAAATATGCTTGCCGGAAGCACACTCGTAAATATGATATGGCAGGTGTGCAAATAGTGTCGCTGATACGATTGTAGACATCGTGCATGCATGCATGCATCGCTGTCAATGTATCATGCTGCGAGCCCAGGCAGAGGCGCACTAACAGCGGAAAAAGATGATTAAATTCGGTCAGATTTAACGACTTTGTGATAGATGGCTATCTTGTTGGAAAAAAGTTAGTACAAAAGTTAGTAGTAAAGTACATTTCCTTATCTTGCACTGAACTGAGGGAGAAGAAATCACCTGCTCTGGTATCTTTTAATGTTGTCAATTTTAGCATTTAAACTATTGTGAGTGAGATGCATTATAATGAAATACACAACAAATGGTTGGACGTGAATGCGCCAAGGTATGCTCGACTAGTTTCGAACCCATCCAGGGCCTGTATACGGGGGGGGGGGAAGGGGGGTTTGCAGAATGGGGAATCTGCTTCGATTTTTGATTTTTGAAGCAGTCTATGGAATAAGTATGTTTCTACAAAAAAATTGGTCATGAGAAAATTTGTCTCTGTACAAACTTTACCACCCCTTCAGGGATGAAATTCCAAAAACTCCCACATTAGTGCACCTGTAAGGTAATCAAAAAATATGTCTTCCAAACAAATCTCTAAGGCTTTAAGGTTTATGTAGTGTTTTGTTTGTCAATAAGTCGGTCAATCACGGTTCTGTGTTTTATAGGTATAACATAGATAGCCTACTTTTTTATTCCATTGTCTACTTTTATCGCAGTACCTCCTACAAAACTAATAATACATCACTTAATTAAAGTTGTTCCGTTTAAGAGACGAATCGTGTACATCTCGAAGTTTATTCTCAAAACTTAATCTACATTTCCAACTACCGAAGAACTTTCGGTGAGTTTATTTCTTAAAGAAAGTTATACCTATCTAGAGTAATAATGTTTTGTTTCAAAAGACCCTTGTGAAGATTTAATTAAGTCTTTTTCATCTTGGCCTTCTTCGTTGTTAAAAGGATTGTTCCTATACAGGGCTTTACTACGAGTTACCTAAATGATATTATAATTAGAGATCTAGGACAATAAATTCAAATCTATTACAGTCATCGCTGATCGACAAAATGTAATAGAATTGAATGTTGAATTAGTTTAGCTTCCTGACCTCTACATTTGGAACCCTATTCTAAAGAGACAGCAATCTTGGAGCTGGAACTAAAATGACCTCTAGGCTCTATGGATATAAAATAGCCTTTTCTAGTTATTACTCTACCGGCAGAGACGTTTTGCCAAGCGATGTAGTGTTCAGGTACGATGGCGCATAGAAACTGATTAATAAATAAATAAATAAATAAAATAAAAATAAAATAGCCTTTATTACAGTAAATTTACATTTTTCCTTATATACTAATTTAAAATTAATCGCTTAATCTATTTCTGCGTGTCCTTCGACATAGGCCTCCTCTAAATTTTTCCACGTGTTTCGGTTCCTCGCTAGTCTTGTCCACATGTTACCAACCATGTTTCGTATATCATCCTCCCATCTTTTGAACTGCCTCCCTCTTCTTCTTTTTTTGTTTCTGGGGTACCACTCCGTCACTTTTCTGGTCCATTTCTCAATATTCTCTCTGATCATATGCCCTGACTATCGCCATTTTAGCTGTTTTATTGTTTTATCAACACTTTTACATTTTGTTTTCCTCTTTATATCTTGTAAGTTTATTCGATCCTTTAACCTAACACCTATAACGCTTCTTTCCATTGAATTTTGGCAAGTTCTTAATGTTTTTAGGTTTTTCTCGGTTAAGGCCCATGTTTGCGATCCATACGTCAAACATGGTAGGATGCAAGTATCGAAAACCTTTTTCTTGTCTATAATGGGCATATGCTTGTTCTTCATCACTTCACTGAGAGACCAATACCTTTTCCAGGAGTTTGTCACTCTTCTATCAATTTCCTTTGTCATACAGTCTTTAGTTGATAGAAGATGCCCGAGATAAACATATTCGTCAACATACTCAATCGTTTTATCATTTACTTTTATTTCTTTTTTGTCAGAGTTTGTCATTATTTTTGTTTTATTGACGTTCATAGTGAGGCCCACTTTAGCACTTTCATCTGATAATTGCTGCAGCATGTGTTCTAATTTGTTGGGAGATTCTGAAAATAGTACCAAATCGTAGAAACTGATTAGTGGGGTTCAATACGACAATCAACAATGAACGAACCATCTCAAGCGAGTCGCCGCTGGCAGCCGCTGGAAACAGGCGGCACAAGATCGTGTTCTGTGGCGATCCTTGTAAGAGACCTATGTCCAGCAGTGGACGTCTATTGGTTGAGACGACGTTCAATACGACAATACCCCATCCAAGTTGTCGTGTTTCCGTCTCAGACTGCATTATTTCTTACCAGTCAAAGGTAACTTCTCATCGAAAAAAAAACTGTTATAGTAAATATCGCGATTCTGTTTAAAAACGCTGCCACTAGGACCACGTCATCGTGAGAAATTTTTTTACCGAGTACGTACTCGGTATAATTAGCACCGCGCGTGCAACTCGGTCGCATTAGCGAATTATGCCTCTCTTTATATTATTATACTTTTTTTATTTTTACCTCGTTCATTATTGCCCTCGTTATACTGATGAGGATATGAGGGAATTTGCCGTGCGCTGAAGTTTGCAGAATACCGTCGCATGTTTGTCATATTATAAGAATGAGTATATATTATGTCATTCTGAGTGAGGTCGCTGAAATGTTTTGTTTTAACTGCAATAAAAGCTAGTTCATGCAAGTCCTACAAATTAATGTACTTACATACTTACATAATAAAGATTGTGTCAATATCAGTCTCATTATCAACCCATTACCGGCCCACTACAAGGCACGGGTCTCCTCTCAGAATGATAAGGCTTTAGGCCGTAGTCCACCACGCTGGCCAAGTGCAGACTGATAGACCTCACACGTCTTTGAGAACATTATGGAGAACTGTCAGGCATATGGGTTTCCTTACGGTGTTTTTCTTCACCGTTAAAGCAAGTGATATTTAATTGCTTCAAACGCACATACCTAACTCCGAAAAGTTAGAGGTGCGTACCGGGGATCGAACTCAGACTCCCCGAAAGGGAGGCCGATGTCTTAACCACTAGACTATCACCGCTAGCTTATTACTATTATGTAACTTCTGCTCTGAAGATACATTCTAAATATTGGTGAAATAATTTTTGAAACACGATATATAGTTTCGAAGATTACCTCCTACATCCGAACTTTAAATAAACAATGTATTATATGTTATATGCTTAATGTATAGATTCCTGGCACTATTATCATTCTAAATGGTAATTATACGCACATTTCAGAAGTTCCACGAATTAAATTAGCAATCTGGTCACGCCGCATGTAAGCAAAGTTGGCTAACTAAAGTCGGAGACCGCAAGATTGTTGGCGGGACCTCGACGATGCAATTATTCAGGCCAGTGAACTCTACATACTACTTAAGTACACGAATCGGCCATTAGGTTGCGTGGTTAGCCAGATTCGGGAACATATTAGATGCGAGCGTGAGACTGGATGACTTTGGACCATAGTCATATTACAAATAATATGTATACCTAATCTAGTTATCGCGCTGAAGGAAGCATAATTTTGTTTTTAACTCCCGACGCAAAAACGACCGGGGTGTTATAAGTTTGACGTGTCTGTGTATGTGTGTGTGTGTGTGTGTCAAACATAGCTAAGAACACACACGGCTAATTCACATTTCAATTAAAAAAAAACGCATTCAAATCGGTTCACTAGTTTGAGCGCTACGGGGGAACAGACAGACAGACGTATACACACACACATACATGCACACACAGACACGTCAAACTTATAACACCCCGTCGTGTTTTGCGTCGGGGGTTAAAAATATAGTGAGTAAAAAAATAAAACTAATAACAGTCGTATAGAGAAACTTTTTCGTAATACCTGGCAATACAACAATACGAGATAATAACGTGACAGCACCGTATTCAATACACGTCGGCAGGTGGGCGCCGGATCACCGGACGCACGGACCGGACGGTGGATTTGCCAAATCCGATTTCGTTTAAATATCGGAAAAATTTGCATGCGAATAAATCGCCTAAGCTTAATGCACGGCGATGGTTAGAATCGGATTATACGGATCGGTCCAATGAAAATACTTTTACCCTTTTTTTTTTAACCCCCGACGCAAAAACGACGGGGTGTTATAAGTTTGACGTGTCTGTGTGTGTGTGTGTGTGTCTGTTCCCCTGTGGCGCTCAAACTAGTGGACCGATTTGAATGCGGCTTTTTTTGTTTGAAAGGTGATTTAGTCGAGAGTGTTGTTAGCTATGTTTCATGAAAATCGGTCCAAGATGGCCGCCGCTACAAAATGGCGGATTACATATTTTTTCACAACTCCCTTAATATGGATATCAAATGAAAGGGCTTGACTAGTAGAATAGCACTATTACAAATTCAAGATGGCCGCCGCCACAAAATGGCGAATGTCGGGAGTTTTTTAAATTTTCAATTTACACTTGTTGTTGATGAAAAGATGCCACGTTTAATTTGAATGGTGGATGTCATACTGGGCAACTTTGACTGAGCCTTCCCGAAACTGAGGCAGTCAGGACGTCAGGTGTTGTAGGCACCCGCGCATTCAGACAAAGCGGGTATGACGTTCTTAGGCTGAGATCTACAACGTTAGTTTTACTTTACGCAAAACCTGAAAGTAGTTTGTTCAGAATCAGTAACAAAATCGAATCCAACCATTTTTATATAGTGTTATATTTTTGTCCAAAAATATTTTGAAATCCTACAAGCTTAGACACAATGGTTTACCGCGCATCAGCTGACTGTCGGCACACAGCGGCGGTCATTCAACTCGCGTCGATCGCAAGTCGCTGCGGCGACGGCTTGCGGTGACCATTTTTTTCGAGGACGACGACGCAACATAACAAGCTTATAACTTCGTTACTTTTCATTATATTTTTTTGAAATTTTGTATAAATATTTTTTATGTAAAAATATTTGACACGTGTTTCGGTTTTTGCGCAAAGTAAAACTAACGTTGTATAGATAGTACTATGACTCTACTAAGACTCAAGACAGAGTTCAAATGGGACATAAATAATATGTCCCTAACGTAAATTTAGAGGTAGAGTGCGCTCTATAGATCTCAGCACTAGAAACCGTATTTTGCTTAGAAGAGACGGCAAGAAAGTAGCTACAATTTTGACAGCCGATTGCTTTCATGCAACTTTGCCACTAATTATTGTGTGTATAAAAGCTGTGATAGCCTAGTGGTTAGGACGACCGACTTCTAATCGGAGGTCGTGGGTTCGATCCCGGGCACGCACCTCTAACTTTTCGGAGTTATGTGCGTTTTAAGTATTTAAATATCACTTGCTTTAACGGTGAAGGAAAACATCGTGAGGAAACCTGCACGCCTGAGAGTTTTCCATAACGTTCTCAAAGGTGTGTGAAGTCTGCCAATCCGCTTGGCCAGCGTGGTAGACTATGGCCAAAACCCTTCTCACTCTGAGAGGAGACCCGTGCTCTGTAGTGAGCCGGTAATGCGTTGATCATGATGATGATGATGATTGTGTGTATAATCTCGACCTGGTTGACAGCGGGTCCTGGGTTTGATTCCCGTGTTGGACTCAACCCGTCGGTGCTGCACCTGATCTCTCTCCGGTAGTATCGCATTGGCGTCCCGTCGGACTATGAGAGTGAAGGAATGGGAGTCCATTATACACGTCTTGTGCACTATAATATCTCCTACGCAGATGACTGTCTCCATATCGTTTGAGATTGGCCGCCGTGGCTGAAATTCGGTTGGTAGATTATTTCTATTATCTTATTGTAAAATATACAACGTTACCATAATGCTAGGTAGGTACTAAGTATATTTACCAATCTCTTTAAAGTTTTCACGAAGAGATTCGCTTCCGATTTCGATTCAATGGGACAAAAGGGTCTTTGCAAAAGAGCTTTAATAAAGTATTAGTTCAAAATGGAATAAATTCTTTCTCAATGCAACTCTATTTTTAAATAAATCTCTTTAAACTGAGAGCGCCTCAGATAATCGCGAACAACAATGGTACAAAAGGGCCTCTGTGATCCAGAGGGAATCTAATTCTCGGATACGGCGTTTGAGGAATTCGGTTTCCTTTTTATTTCCTTCGAAAAACTATAGCGGCCATGTTTTTGAAAGGTTAGTGTAAAGGCTTGGGAAGGTCGGGTTGACATCCAATTTTCTCGGGACGTATCTATCTCTACCTTGAGATTCGCTTCCGTGTTCGAAATTGGTTGCACCATTGCCACGACAGCCCTTTAACGTCCCACTGCTGGGCACAGACCTCTCTCATAGGAGAGAGTGATTCAAAGCTTAGACCCGTCACGCTGCTCCAATGCGGGTTGGCGGGCTTAAACGACTGTTGTTAAAATAAATGATAACGACAATAAATGCAACCACCTGCTCTCCGAGGGACGGTGATCCGCCAACTATCAAATCTAGGCTGACACTTAGAGTTTCTCGACAGAAAACCCAATAGATGTCTAACTATATTGGCCCGGTATTAGTAATCGAGGATCCTAAGCAACGTAAATTAAACTGACTAATGATACTGTTACGAATGAACCTTATTTCTAGAGCAATAAGGTTCATAATTGCTCGTCACCTAATAAATACCTAATCACCCATCGATGTAAACAAACAACGCGGCTGTTCTGGAATAAACATCGATAGGGGTGGAACTTTCTAGAAAACGCTTAGTCACGCGGTAACGGGTATATAAAGGGACCGGCGAGCTGACGGAGGGCAGTTCAGTTCTGAGAACCGAGCGAAGTACAAGCGAAGGAAGCGATCACAAGCGAAGAGGATTGGAAGCGAACAAGCGTGAAGTGGAAGTCTACAAGAAGATCAGGAGTACCAAGTGGAATACGGAAGTGCGGAATAAAGTCTGATCAAGGGTCACCAGGTGTTTTATTCCAAATCTTCGAACCCCAGCACGTAACAATTGGTGACAGAAGTGCGATTTGGAAGCTATGCCATTGACTCCGAGAGACGACTTCGGCAGCGAGGGTGTCAAGACCAGGGCCCAGCGTGCAGCGGAATCCAGCCGAGCACCTGTGGAGGAGCACCTGGAGGAACCAGCACCTGGTGGGTCCCCCCAGCTGGCCCCGCCCACTGGCCACACCCACCAGGCCACGCCCCTTGAGACCACGCCCACCCAATCGGAGGCCCCGCCCACTGGCCACGCCCACCAGACCACGCCCTTTGAGGCCACGCCCACTCAGCCGGAGGCCCCGCCCACTGGCCACACCCACCTGGCCACGTCCACTGAGCAAGCCACGCCCACCGTTGACTTGTCGAGTTTGATGCGGATAATGCAACAACAGTTTGCAGCAATACAGGAAAATCAAGAAGGGGTGCAGCGGAATGTTTTGTCGGCCGTTCACGAAGTCGGCGGCATGGTGGCTAAATTGCGAAAAGAGTTGGACCTCATGGACGAGCGAGTCACCTGCCTAGGAACGGACATAGATGGTGTGAAGACTGGCCTCAACGAGCTACAGAAAAAGGTGATACGTCTTGAAACGACAAGACTAACGTCAGGTGGAGCGATGGGCGCAGTTCAGGGACCTAATGTTAAGGTACCCCCATATGACGGTAGCACCTCCTGGCCCGCGTACCGGCAACAGTTTCAGACTGTTGCTACTGCTAACGGATGGACGGACGAACAGTGCTTGACTGCCCTCACTGTCGCGTTGAGAGGGCAGGCTCTAACTGTTCTGGAGGCCCTTCCCACTTCAGGATGTGGATACAAGGAACTGTTGGATGCACTCGAATCCAGGTATGGGGAGCGACATCTGGAGCATGTGTTCCGCGCCCAGCTGCGCGATAGAGTCCAGCGATCTGGAGAGGGTCTCCAGCAATGGGCGTTGGAAATAGATAAGCTTGTGCGGAAAGCTTATCCATCGGCCGACGATAAGATGGTAACCGCAAACACCGTGCAAGCTTTTGTCGACGGAATTAAAGACCTGGAGGTAAGAGCTGCCGTGAGGCTTCGTCACCATGTCTCATTAAAAGAAGCATTGGCGCATGCCTTAGAGGTCGAAGCAGTTCGACACGACATTCGGCAGACTCACAGACTACGTGAAGTGGTCGAGGAGGTGAAAGAGGTTAAGACCTCATTCAGGAAGAACTTTGGCGCTGTGTGCTATAGATGCGGTGTGAAAGGGCATCTGCAGCTGAATTGCCCACAGAAAGAGTCGCAGATGTCCCGACTAAAGAAAATAGAGGAACGGTTGGAGGAGCTTGCGAAGAGAGGTGAGGATGCAAGGTTTCCTCAAAATCAGGGAAACTAGTAACAGCCAGGACTAAGGGGCGAGTACTGGCTGGCACGGAGGGAGCCCCAGCAACGGTTATCTCACAGGAGTCGACGGAGCTATCATTGAAACTAACCAGGACGAGTTCCTTAGGTCCCTGGGAGGATGATGCAATGAAGATGGCTCAAGAGGGTGATGAGGATCTGCGGCACATCATCGTGTGGAAGAAAAGAGGAGACGCCAGACCAACATGGAGTGAGGTTGCACCTATGAGCGTTATCACTAAGGCATACTGGGCACAGTGGAGCAGTCTTACTCTACAAAATGGAATACTCTACCGAAAATGGGAAAAGACTAACGGCAGGGAGTTCCATCTTCAGGTAGTCGTTCCGAGAGCCAAGGTGCCCGATGTCCTACGTGAAGTGCATGACGGAGTTTCGGGAGGTCATCTTGGCGTCAAGAAGACACTAACGAAAGTACGAGAGAGGTTCTACTGGCTCCATTGTCGGGAGGATGTGCAGGATTGGTGCCGTAAGTGTACCATTTGCGCTGCCGTGAAGGGACCTCAGACAAGGAGTAGAGGTAACCTGCAGCTGTACAATGTTGGTGCACCCTGGGAACGTATAGCTATTGATGTAGCCGGACCATTCCCTGTGACTGAATCAGGGAACAAATACTTTATGGTTGTTATGGACTACTTCACTAAGTGGCCGGAAGTATTCGCGATACCTAACCAGGAAGCTACAACTGTTGCAACTAAGCTCGTTGAGGAGGTTATATGTCGCTTTGGTGTACCACTGGAAATCCACTCAGACCAAGGAAGGAACTTTGAATCGCAAGTGTTTCAGGAAGTATGCAGAATTTTAGGTCTGCATAAGACACGCACAACTGCATACCACCCGCAGTCTGACGGAATGGTTGAAAGATTCAATCAGACGCTTGAAAGGCATTTGGCAAAGTTGGTTGACGCCCACCAAAGAGACTGGGACAGGTACATTCCACTGTTTCTCCTCGCCTACAGGACTGCAGAGCATGAGAGCATAAAGGCGACTCCGGCGTTAGTCAATTATGGCAGGGAACTACGGTTACCAGTAGACTTATTGATGGGAGGGACACCGGATGAACCTTGCACCGTACAAGACTACGTCGCCAATCTGAGAGAGAAAATGCGAGAAATACATGCTACAGTCAGGGAAAACGGATTGCAATCAAGTGAGAACATGAAAACCAGATACGACCGGAAATCGAACACAAGCGGATTCGAGGAAGGCGCCTTAGTCTGGCTGCATAATCCGACTCGTCGAAAAGGGAAATCTCCAAAATTGCAAACCAGATGGGAGGGTCCATACAAAGTGGTTACCCGTATTAACGACGTCACGTATAGGATTCAACGTCAACCAAGGGGAAAATTTAAGGTTGTGCACATCGACCGCTTGGCAAAACATTACGGAAGCAACAGTGATGCTCGGGACGAGCATCGCTAAGAGGGGGGCAGTGTTACGAATGAACCTTATTTCTAGAGCAATAAGGTTCATAATTGCTCGTCACCTAATAAATACCTAATCACCCATCGATGTAAACAAACAACGCGGCTGTTCTGGAATAAACATCGATAGGGGTGGAACTTTCTAGAAAACGCTTAGTCACGCGGTAACGGGTATATAAAGGGACCGGCGAGCTGACGGAGGGCAGTTCAGTTCTGAGAACCGAGCGAAGTACAAGCGAAGGAAGCGATCACAAGCGAAGAGGATTGGAAGCGAACAAGCGTGAAGTGGAAGTCTACAAGAAGATCAGGAGTACCAAGTGGAATACGGAAGTGCGGAATAAAGTCTGATCAAGGGTCACCAGGTGTTTTATTCCAAATCTTCGAACCCCAGCACGTAACAATACTTTGAAAATACTTCTGTTTTTTACCCGACTACGGCAACGCCAAAAGGAGGGGTTATGATTTTAGCAGTCTATGTATGTATGTACATACGTATGTATGACGTTTGTATCCGATTTTTGTATGAGATTCTGTATGTTCCACCGTAGCGCCTAAACTACTGGGCCGATTATGATGAATGAGGTATCAATTGATTAGTTGTTATGGTCCGGGTGACATAAGCTACATTTTATTTACGAAAAAAATGGAAAAGTGACCTTCGCGCAGGTAAACTAGAACATTAACTTAGTTTCAGATATACATAACAGATGGCGCCACTAGCTCCTTGCCCCGCGCTTTCTTCCGTTCAAATTATTAGTTTTATAATAGTAGTCGGGTTTTAGTTTACGAACTGTATCTCTTGTACAAAAACGGTCTCTCATATGGCTCACTAGTCACCTGCGCGACTCGCCTCGTTCTTCTTTACCACTTCTATGCCTATTCCCAATTCCGTGACAGGCACATTTATAACTGTGCGCTTAGCATTGACACCCGATGACAAAGCATCCGGAGCTTTGTGTGAGACGGGTCTTTGTGCGCAATACCAGTGGATCCTTATTACTATATCGATTAATCTCCAGCTTTATTTTCACATTTTATACTAACTAATAGGTATAAACAACTGTTTTTCAAATAGAAAGTACCTAACTATGATAGTAACTAACGTAAGTAGTAAGGTAGTAACTAAAGTAGTTCCTTTTCAAAATTCCATGATAGGTACATGAGATGACATAACCAACTTATGTTGCTAAATTGATCCGCTAAACTAGAAAAAATTGTATGTTACAAGGTAAAATAAAATAAACTAAAAATGCAAACGTGCAACACCGGCCGATCTCTATCAAGAAGTACAGGAACAACTAGGAACCAAGCAAGTAACACGCACTACACCACATTTTATTTTAATAAAAAGCGGGCAAACGAGCAGGCAGGTCACCTGATGTTAAGTGATTACCGCCGTCCGTGAACATTTGCAGTACCAGAGGAACCACTTATGTGTTGCCGGCTTTTGAGGAATTTGTTGATCCTACCCTTGAATAACCCCAAATTCAGAAAAGTTTGTAAAACACATGCACGTCTCACTCCAAAACCTGAGCATCCTCAACTGCAGATGTCAAATCTAATGTGCATTAAATTTGCAAAAAAAATATTCACTTCAGGCACACTTTTTATGGTACCTATGGTGAATTTAAACAAAATAATTTTATTTTACTTTCGTCTACTAAATTTGCAACTTTGTTAACAATACAATAATAATGCACCATCGAGTCAATCAAATACTTAAGGCATACCAGTGCCTTAAATTTTTGATTTCTGGGGCTTAAAAAGCTAGAAGTCCTTCTAGTTTTTTTAAGAAATCAAAAAGTCCCAAAAACTTTGCTAGGGATATCTAAGAACTCAAATCTACATGGCCGAAGTCCGGGAATCAGTGTAGTAAATATTGACAATAAGGGAAAAAGAAAAGAAGAGACTGAAAACTAAGTAAGTAGATACATAATAGGTACAAATTCCAAGTAAATTCTATCCATTACCTACCCTTGACTAAATCGCTAAATCAAATCAATAGTTCAATGCTCTCATCCGGCGATCAAGTCGCCAGCTCTTTTGTGAGGGCTCGTTAGGATTCCGAGCTCGTTATATCACAAAACCTCCCGTTTTTCTCTAGGGCGGGCGGCGCGCGGGCGGGCGGAGTCTGCCCTTGATTGACAGTAAGCCGACTTATAATGGTTGGCCTTCTTACGGCTTTGTAGTTTAGATTTTCTGGTCGCGCGTATGATTTATACATTGCCGATTATGAATCGTGACAAATTACGAGTAATGGTTAGCGTTGTGGTCTTGTAAGTTGGAGATCCATGGTTCAGTTCTCGGCAGAGGATATTAAAGAATTTAAATTTTCTGAATTGGCTCTGATCTGCTCTGGTGGGAAGCCGCTGCCGTGGCGTGTTAACACCCGACCAGATAAGATCAAGCAATTTAGCGTTAAGGTACGATTACGCCCTACCGGATAAGACATGCTACCAAGTGAATGAAGCTGTGATAGGTGGCCTAGTGGTTAGGACGACCGACTTCTAATCGGAGGTCGTGGGTTCGATCCCGGGCACTCACCTCTAACTTTTCGGAGTTATGTGCGTTTTAAGTATTTAAATATCACTTGCTTTAACGGTGAAGGAAAACATTGTGAGGAAACCTGCATGCCTGAGAGTTCTCCATAACGTTTTCAAAGGTATGTGAAGTCTGCCAATCCGCTTGGCCAGCGTGGTAGACTATGGCCAAAACCCTTCTCACTCTGAGAGGAGACCCGTGCTCTGTAGTGAGCCGGTAATGGGTTGATCATGATGACCAAGTGATTTAGTGTTCGGGTACGATGCAGTGTAAAAACTGATTAGATAGATTAGATAGATAAACTGATTAGAACTACGGTCATACCCTCGATGCAAATTTGAATTTACGTGATGTACCTACCTCTTCGCCAACCTCAGCCCCTCTCAGAGTGCACCCGATGCGAATCATCTCGCGCGGTCGTCAGTGTGGCCTGCGCCGCGTCTCCTGATCTATCTGTCTATGATCATGATTTAGACGGCGCAGTCTCCTGATCTATCTGTCTATGATCATGATTAAGAGCCCCAGATGGGTTTCAAACTAGTCGGGTGTACGCCAGCAAACATCACGTGAATCCAGCCGTATATGATGTGTAGTTATAAGAAAAAACAATTTTTTCGACAACAATAACGTTGCTAAGGTATTTTTTTTATTCATCTACAGTCTAGCCCTTGACTACGATCTCACCTGATGGTAAGTGACAATGCAGTCTAAGATAGAAGCGAGCGGGCTAACTTGAAAGAGGTATGACAGTTCTTGTTAAAACCTGCTCGTTTTCTACGCGACATCGTACCAGAACGCTATTAGCGTACAAATTAAAATATCTTGGAGTGTGGCTAGATCGCAGCCTGAAGTTCGACAAGCATATAGTGCAAACAGCAGAAAAGGCTGAAAAGTTGACAGCCGCAATTAGCCAGCTAATTCCCCGAAAAGGTGGACCTAGAGCCAGCAAAAGAAGGATCCTCGCATCAGTGGCACACTCAATCATGCTGTATGGAGCACCAGTTTGGGGCCAAGCACTCCTGATGACCAAGTATAATGACATGCTAGGGAGGATACAGCGTCGCTTGGCTATTCGAATTTGTGGTGCATACCGGACAATATCCAAAGAAGCGGTCTTGGTAATAGCAGGATTAATACCTGTAGATAGGTTAGTTGTGGAAAGAACGAGGCTGTTCAAAAGGCTAGACCAAAAAACTCCAGAAGAAGAGCGACACAGAACGCTGAAAGAATGGGACAAGGAATGGAAGGAAAAAGGAAAAGGGCAATGGACTAGAGACCTCATACCGGACCTCCAAAAATGGGTGACTAGAAAACATGGCGAGGTCGATAAACTAATGACACAGGCACTGAGCGGACATGGAGTCTTTAATACCTACCTCCACGCTATTGGCAAGGCAGCCAACGACAATTGCACCTACTGCGGCGAGGAAGACACGCCGAACCATGCAATCTTTGAGTGCAGGGAGTTCGCCCAACTAAGAAACGAACGATTAGGGGATAGAGAACCTCTGTCTAGAGACAATCTGGTGCCGCAGATGCTGGATAGCGTAGAGAGGTGGAATAGAGGCGCCGAAATTTTGCAAACAATTATGGGAAAGACAGTGAAAGACGAGTGGGACAGACAAAGGGGCAACGAATCCTGAGCTGAGACAGCCCCCTTCCTGAAGTCATGCAATCCGCAGTACCGGGAAGGACGGTCAGAGAAAACAGGAGGTTTTAGTCCGTATGTCACGGAAAATAACTTGTGAAGTCGGGCATGCCATCAAAATGATGACATCCATGAGGATTTCCTCCTGTCAACAAAAAAAAAAAAAAGACCAGATCGCTAAATCGCTTGGCGGCACTAGGGTTGGTAACTAGCCACGACTGAAGTCTCCCAGCACACCAGACCAGAGACAATTTATAAATTAAAAAAATTGCCATTGGCTGGAATTGAACCCGGAACGTTTCACTTATAAGGTCACAGCGCTCACCAATGCGCCAGGGAGGTCTTCAAAGGTATAAATCTACAGATTGCAGATACTTTAGACGTTATCACGGTCCCTTTCCAACACCATGAAGATACCTCCAATCCTGTTCTTGCAACGCGCTGCCTCAGAAGTCGTTTCATTACGGTAGGCCTAAAAATTACTACCCTACCGATAAAGCTTGATTAAAACTGAAGTCTGACACCAACTAATCAATACAGTAATTTATAACCCTTACCTTTTAATTAATAAAACAAATTGTATTAATATGCATGAAGTATCTATCATCTTTGCTCAAAGCGGGCCGGGTTAATTAAAGAATATCAATTAATTCATGAATAATAGACTTTGATCTATTTCGCCCTTACAAGTTATATTAATTAAGAGGAGTTTATCACGAGCGCTCTCGAGTATAGTTTGATTCTTATTTCAATACAAGCGGATACCCGCGACTTCGTTCGCGTGGATATTGATCTTAAAAATCCCGTAGGAATCATTTTGTTTTTCCTAAGCTCCTTTGAGCTCAAACCTTGCTAAAAACTGTTAAAAGTTTACTGGCGGATCTTTAGGTACTTCAAAATGTAAACATCCGCCAGTGAAAGTCCCATCAAAATCGATCCAGCCTTTCAGAGATTAGCCGGTAATTTTTTAAATATCTCCTTTCTAACAAAAAAAGAATGAATGAAATCGGACCACGCGTTAATGAATTACAGCTAAGTACACATTTTGACTTTCACCCCTCTCCCAAGAGAACCATGCTGAATTTCGGGATAAAAAGTATCCTATATATTACTCCGTAGTATGAACTGAAATCATACCAAGTTTCATTTCAATCCAACCAGTACTTTTAACGTGATGCGCGCACAAACATACAGACAAACAGATAAACAGACAAACAAAACACAACAAAAATTTCAAAAATAACTTTCTTACGTTCTGTTACTTATCCCTAACATCCCCCAGTTATTATTTTACAAAAATCTTTAATGTACAGATACTACTACGGGAGGTCAAGGTTCAATTTAAAAAGTCATTTTATACCGACTGGAAATTTTAACAACAATAGTTTAGACCTAACCCATCACAGATCCGAATTTCAGCTGCCGCACCAGTGGTGGAGTTAAGAGTGAGAGCATGTGAAAGTGCTTGAAAATCAAAGCGCTCCGAGTGATTTTATGCCGGACAAAAATGGTCTTAAATCATTCTTTCAATCATTTTTGATACAGAAACAATATTCAGCTGCACCGCCGAGGTGGGTTATACGTCCGCTACGCGCATGAAGTGCATTAAAATTTTGAAAAAAAAAAATATATTTTATACCTTATGAAATTTATGCAGCAGAATTTTCACACTTTTAAAATAATAAACAAAATCTTCAGCTGCACTTCGGGTAGGGGATAGACCTTCAGTCAGCGTGATAAACATTTTGCGCGCTCAGTGCATTTAGCCTAGTAAATCTAGGAAAAACATTCTATAGTTTTAAAAATTGGCCAAATGTATTATTTGGGCCTTCCTCTTGAATATATCCGAAAACCCCATATGGGGGGTTCGCAATGTAATGCAATCAGCTGACGCTAGAATTTTGTTTGTATATACTTTATTGTACACCACATAGGGGAAAAAAAACACACAGGACAGGTTACTTATAGAAAAGAAAACTTAAAACGTAGGTAGGTACAACAAGGCGGTCTAATCGCTAAGTAGCGATCTTTTCTGGATTATAATATTTAGGTGGGTATTATAATAATAACGCTATGTTTTCGAGTTTTCTATAGCAGTCCCCTTCTACCCTGTAATGTATTTTCAGTTCAGTGACAAGCGTGCAGGTGTATGCATCTATCATAACCTACTTAGGTATTTTGCGAAGAATCTTTTTGACGGCCGGAAGGGGGAGCCACGATAAATCGCGGTCCTCCGCAAACAATGTTTTTGAACGGTATTAATGGTCGCAGCCAACCCTCTGATAATATCACTGGAGTACGTTGATACACAACACTAAAGATATCGTTTTATTTTATTGATTTTCTCATATATTAAATATCCTTCTTGTGTCTACGACTTAGTCCGCGTGGGTTTAGGTTAGAAAAATGTTTCTTCATACAAACTTGACCTTTGTCTAGCCACCCCCACACCACCACACCACCCCCACTACAACCTTTATAACTGCCCACTGCTGGGCACAGGCCTTCTCTCTCATAAAAGAGAGGGATTTAGAGCTTAAATCAGAAGTTAAACATTATTTAAATTAAAAAGATTTTTTTTCATATCAATAGAGAAAAAATGAGAAGGCAAATCACTTGATCCTAAGAACATTTGCAACATCAGGAGGAACTGTCAATGCCTTTCTGACTTTCATCCATATTCATATTATCAACAAGCGGACACCCGCGACTTCGTTCGCGCGGATTGGTTTTTAAAAATCCCGTAGGAATCATTTTGTTTTTTCTAAGCTCGTTTGAGCTCATATCATGCTAAAAACTGTTAAAAGTTCACTGGCGGATGTTTAGGTAGATCAAAATGTAAACATCCGCCTGTGAAAGTCCCATCAAAATCGATCCAGCCTTTTAGAGATTAGTCGGTAATCTTTAAAGTATCTACTTTCTAACAAAAAAAGAATGAATGAAATCGGACCACGCGTTATTGAATTACAGCTAAATACACGTTTTGACTTTCATCCGAGGGGATGAAAGTCAAAACGTGTAACAGACAAAAATTTTAAAAATAGCTTTTTTACGTTCTATTACTTATCCCCAACATCCTCCAGTTATTATTTTGCAAAAATCTTCAATGCACAAATACGGCAAGTATACGATTTTATTACATGTACAGATAAATTTTATCTTTTTACAATATATACAATAAGAAATTTATTGAAATGTCCAAGACAATCGGAACAATTAAAAAAATAATTTTTTTTAAATAGATTTTTACTGTACACACAGTTTATATCTTGGTTACCTATATCAATGTCCATGTCCTTATTCTTTTGACGGGTCTCAAATAAAGAAAAATAATTGCTTTTAGCATTGCGAGATCCACTTTGAAGAGAAAGTTGCGTTTGAATTTTTCGATTGTGACAAAAAGTTGCGGAAATGAGGGACCAGATAGATACCAGATTAAAAGAAAATCTAAAATTTCTTAACTCTCTGTATTAAGGCATTTATTTCATATTGTGTGTTTTATGTTTCTTATTTTAAAAAGTAGGTAACTATCAATTTTTCAGTTTATTCAGTTTTCGTTGGACTAATATTTCACATAATTTTTATTCAAAGTCAGTTCCACTGGAATACTTCTGTCTATTGTGAAACAGTCCTGTATTTCTTCTTGTGACAGTATTCCAATATTTTTAGTTTCGCGAAATATTGCGCTTTTAATCATGATTATAAACCCTATGAAAAATGGAATGATCACCTCATTTCTTTGATCACGTACAGAAGTACCGAGCATAGCTCTCTACATCGCCCACCTGACTCTCAGTTTTCTTATGAGGCCCATAGTCAGAAAACATGTCTTAACTCTTAGCAAGACTTTACTCTTTAGGTACTGAGACAAGACATCACGCTTGTGAAAGGCCCTATAAGAGAAATACGTATAAACCTATACTTCGACTTTTAATTTGATGCATTAAACTGACGTTTCAAAATGTAATTTCTCAATAGTGATGTGATAGGTTCACTTCATTTCATTTCATTTATAATTATATAATCATAAAATCGTTTAATTGTTACGTAATAAGATCTTAAAATAATTGTATAATATAGTAGGAAAATCTACCTCTACCGGCCATACAATATTTAACATTTAACAGACTATAATTTCATAAAGTTTTAAAGTTACTTATTTAGGAAGTCATTACACGTATCTGTCTAACATTAGAATAGAATAGAAAAGTATTTTATTCAAATAAACTTTTACAAGTACTTTTGAATCGTCAATTGAATCCACCACTGGTTCGGAATGCCTTATCTACTATATCCTCTTAAAAATAAATCTTGCACTGTAGTAAATAAAGATAAAATAAAATAAATATTTTGATGATGTAAATTATTCACATTATTTACTTTTACCCCTTCCCTATATTTTTTTCGTCAAAATTTAGCAATTCATGAAACGTCAGTTTACTGCATTGAATTAAAAGCCCGACTTATATGTATATATGATGACCATGATTGCGCCTAGTTTATACTCGTTCACCGATTAGATTGGCCGAGAGCATTGGGCCAATGGACAATGTGTGCAAGGCTCTTCACATAGCCCCATTTATTTGGACTTAAGTGAAGTATATTTCAGCCAAAGCGCCCCGTACGGAGTGTCCCTTCAACCACCGTCGCTGATTCCCCTTAGTGGCTCCCTAGGGGGTCGTAGTGTTGTTTCGTTTGTTTCATTACCCTGTAATTATCTTGACTGCACTCCCTTGGGACAACAATCTGATTGAAATCTTTTCTCTTTGCGTCTTTTATTTGTCATTTGATTTAACTTTGGTGGAATGAAATTTCCTCACAAATTCCTCATTAGTGATCTTTTCCAAAAATGGCATAAAAATGGCATTTCTTGGGTAAAAACTTAGATTTAACGATTATATTCAAGTAAAAATGATAATAATCGAGATCGAATGCTTAGACACAGGGACCAAACTCCGACTGCAAAATTGCAGATTCAATACAGTTCAATTGCAGTTGACATACTTACTTACATAAGTGCAAAAGTTTTTAGTAGACTTTGAAATTCAGTTGGTAGTATAGAACGTCATCCAATCGTAATTTTACACTCGGCTTGCAATCAAAATGTGGTCCGTCTGTGTAGAGCCTTAGGTGAATGAAAAAAAATAATATTCTCATGTATATTTTTTCGTCCTTCCATTTGACACTCTTCCTCGTTTCCTGTTTCTGCTTATCTAGGCTCCTTTGAAAAGGGAAATTTAAATAAAAACCAGGTCGAGTAATACGTTAAACCTATTTTGCGTACAGTTACGAGCAAGAGTGTTTTAAATTTTTTTTTCCTCTTTTTTTTTCACTGCTGTTAATGGTACTTTTTAGATAGGTAACTAGCCTGGCGCAATGACTAACTATATATTTTTATAAGTGAGAAGATATGACTACGATTTCCGAGAGCCTTGGGAATTTATAAGAGTGTCTCAGGTTAAAAATAAATAAAAATTAAATCAATTAACTTTATAAGCACTAAAATTTTTGAAAAAAATTTCCACATTTATTTTGTAGGTAAATGGGTAAGAGTATTTATTGGTCACTTTACTACTTTATCAATTTTTCGACCTCACAATCGACAATTTTTCTTTTTACCCTACGAAAATATCTGCCTATTATTTCTATAAAAATTCCTACTAGTAAACAGAAAGGCTTGAAAAATAAGTCGTGAAAGGAAATATGATCAGCTACTGTTGGATCTTCGATAGCTCAGTTGGATAAAATTTTCTTATAGTATGTATTTCCCAAAAAAAGGCTCACCACCACGCCGTCGTTGTACTGCGCAGGAGTCCGACCGTCGTCAAAAATGTAGTTTCTTCGTGCAGCAAATATCTCGAACACACACTGGACACAGTTCTCACACGGAAGAAGGGCAAATCTTCTTTTTTTTGGATTAGAGTTTAACTTTTTAAATTGCGTTGTTAATTTTGCCGGCCGGCTTGAGTCACGTTACGGTTCGAACCAGAGTTTGACGTTTGACAGCTTACTTTTTTAATGAGTGTTGCCGCGCTGCGCTCTAGGTATTTTGGCGGCGGTTGTTAATATCCTACATTTCCCCCCACCGAAATCCGACCGGATTTCACCAGTTACGATACCAATTGAAAACTTGAAAATTAGTACATGATAACGGTTAGTTGATGTTTGAATAGATAGTTTAATAGAACGTGGACTGTAAATAATAATAATTAAAGTGTGTACATAAATATAAAAATAATATTTTTAGTTACTTAGATATATATAATTTGAATTTAAATAATAAAATTGAAGCTAAGTTGAACTAAAATATACTAAAGGTTGAGACTAAGCTGAATCCTGTTCCAGAGGTAGAGGACTGAGCTTAACTATGGGTCGTGTGAACTCCGAAGTTTTAGTTCGAACACTGACCACGCGGACTATGCCGTCGGGACCAGGATATAGTTTAGTGACCCGAGCGAGACTCCATTGCAGTGGTGCAAGGTTATCGGAATTCACCAAAACAAGATCACCTACGGTTATGTTTTGCGCTTTGTCAAACCATTTCTGACGCTGTTGAAGTAAATGTAGATAATCCTGTCTCCATTTCTTCCAAAATTGTTGGGAGATCTGTTGAACAAGTTGCCATCGATTTAAGCGAGTGTTAGAAATTTCTGTGATATCATATTCCGGTACAGATAATAGCTCGCGACCTATCAAGAAATGCGACGGAGTTAACATCTCGAACTCGTTAGGATCGCTTGAGAGGGCGCACAATGGTCTAGAATTGAGAACTGCCTCGACACGTGCAAATATAGTGGAGAGTTCTTCGAATGTTAAAGCTCGCGTACCGACTGTTCGTTTTAAGTGTAACTTAGCCATTTTGATCGCAGCCTCGTATATCCCGCCAAAATGACTACCCGCTGGAGGGTTATATCTCCATTGGACATTACGTTTTGAAAATTCGCCTACTAGGTCTTTGAAATTGGATTTAAAGAAGTTTGCTACTTCGGCGAGTTGCCTACCTGCAGAGACAAAGTTAGTACCACGATCCGAAATTAAGGAATTGCACAACCCGCGCCGTGACGTAAAGCGGTCAAAACAATTTAAGTAGCTTTCTGTGCTTAAAGATGATACAACTTCCAAATGCACTGCTCGCGTTGCACAGCAAACAAAAAGACAGAGGTACGCTTTCGAAATACGTGCATTTTTCCGTGTGGACTCTTTGATGTAAAACGGACCACCCATATCCACGCCAACCGTATGGAAAACATGGATGTCCTCCGATCTAAATTTAGGGAGCTCACCCATCATAGGTTGTCTAGCAGAGGGCTTGACTCGAAAACACGCAATACATTTAGTTGTAAGCGATCGTATAGCTCTGCGTGCGGAAATGATCCAGTATTTCTGACACAGAATACTTTGAAGCGTACGTGGACCAACGTGCAGGTGTAACCTATGATAGTGATCAATTAAGATTTTTGTAAAATTAGACTTCTTAGGAAGAAGTAAAGGATGTTTTTTATTGAAAGGCAAGTCTGATTGAGACAACCTACCCCCCACCCTGAGGAAATTGTCTGAATCGATGAAAGGATTCAGCTTTCGAAGGGCTAAACTACATTTCTCACCTTTGGACAAAGCAGCAATATCATCAGAGAAATGTTGTTGTTGAACACTTTTAATTATTATATCATGAGCTTTCCGCATCTCAATAATCGAGAGGTCCTTTCGTTTGTTAGGCTGACATCTACTGTTATTGAGAAATAGATAACAGCGGGCTACGACATTGATTAATTTGGAATAGCTTGAAAACTTTTCTGTTAATTCAGAAATGAAATTGGGTTCAGAGGTTTGGGTCGTAATCAGACCAAGAGCAGGGCTAGGCTTCAGCTCTGGTGGATCCTTATCCCTGAACTCCTCAATTGACTTTATGGGCCAGGTCGATCTGTCACCATAAAGCCACTGAGGTCCATTCAGCCATTCTGAAGTCTCGAGCAGTGTTGATGGTAAAGCACCTCGAGAACACACATCAGCTGGATTACAGTCGCCTGAGACATGATTCCAGGATGAGCTGGGAACCGCTTCATTAATTTTGCTAACACGCGTAGCCACAAATGTCTTGAGTGTGTGACTGGGCGTGTTGAGCCAGCTCAGAACCACAGATGAGTCCGTGAACAAAAGTAACTCAGACACTTGTTGTCTATTTGCCACAATCGTATATACGTATTTGATTAATTTTGCTAAAAGGTGCGCTGCCATCAGTTCCAATCGTGGAATGGAGACCGTCTTCAGAGGCGCGACCTTGGATTTGGCAATGAGCAAACTGACTTTTGTATCAGTGCCTACAGTACGTATGTAAACTACAGCCGCATAGCCTTTGGAGGATGCGTCGCAAAATCCTACAACTTGAAGCTGAGTATAGTTCTTGAGAACAACATGTCGATCATGATTGAAGTTAGTTAGTAAATGAAGTTCACTAACATATTTTTGCCACAGAGCCTCAAGAGAACGGGCAGGTTGTCGTCCCATCCCAGCTGCTGAGACCAGAGCTGCTGCATTAAGCACTTAGCGTAGAAGACGCAAGGTGCTACAAACCCGAGTGGATCAAATTGTCGACCTATTTGGGACAATATGGTTCGCTTGGTTACCACAGGGTTTGGAGGTACCGTTGAAAATGTAAAAGAGTCAGAAGCTGGTGACCATTGCAGACCAAGAACTTTGATGGCGAAATTCTTTTCATCATCGAACGCTAGTGGGGTTTCTCGCTGGTCATCTGGGAGATGTTCGAGCACTGGCAACGAATTGCTGGACCATTTTCGCAAAATAAAACCACCACATTTTAGGAGCGCGATGAGGTCATCTTGAAGGTGTAGAGCTTCATCGACTGTGTCTACAGACCACAAGAAGTCGTCCATAAAGAATGCTGTTTTGAGAACCTTGGCTGCTTGAGGAAAGGTTTCAGCTTCGTCATCAGCTAAAGTGTGCAGCACCTTGATAGCTAGGTACGGGCTGCTGGCAACACCATAGGTGACTGTGTTGAGTTCATAAACTTGAATAGGTTGATCAAGAGAATAGCGCCATAGAATATGTTGAAATGGCCGTTGATGTTTTTCTATAAGTATCTGCCTGTACATTTTACAAATGTCAGCGGACAAACAAATTTCTTTGAGTCTGAAATTGATTATAAGCTCATTAAGATCAGCTTGAAGTTTGGGGCCTGGTAGAACTACCGAGTTGAGAGAGTTCATGTTCGAGGTACGGCAAGAGGCATCAAACACAACACGATGAGAGGTCGTAGTACTTGAAGGTTTGACAATACAAAAATGCGGGATGACATATGTCGAATCCACGTCTTGCATTGAACCTAGACAAGTCATGTGACCAAGAGACTCATATTCATTCATAAATTTGTGATATTCAGCCTTAAGATCCTTGTCGCGTTCGAGTTTAGACTCTAAGTTGAAAAGCCGACGAGTAGCAACCTGTCGCGAGTCACCAAGCTCGTAACCCGGTCGCATGGGGTACTTGACTATATACCTACCGCTACTATCGCGCCTATGTTCTTGAGCGAATAGTTGTTCCGCCAAAACATCCTCCGGGTTTCGCGGTACCTCAGTAGGTATATTTTCTAAGTCCCAAAAAGTCCTCATTATTTGATCTAAATTTGTGGACACACTACAAAATGTACTAAAGTTGCTTTGCTCAACTTCAGTTTGAATGGAAGAAGGCGCAGACTGAGTTGAATCGAGAGATAACACAGTTTGACCTGCTATCACATAACCAAAGATTGAGTTTAAAGCCGCAGGTATACCACTTTCTTTTGATATAATACGTTTGCCATCATAAATATAGGGGAATAAATCACCCGCTATTAAAATGTCTATAGGACCCGGTTTGTAAAAAGAGGGGTCTGCTAGATTTAAATTTTTGAAATTGTTGATTACCTTATCAGTTAAAGGCATGGTGGGCAAAGCACCCGTAATTTTTGAAACAATGACTGTATCAGTCGACAATACAGGACCTGCTCTGTTGGTGGGCTTGACTGTACACGTGGCTAGCCCGAAATCTTGAACCGCATTTCCACCTAACCCGAGTGGTTGAAAGTGACATTTGCGTCGAGCTAAACCTAAACGCGAAGCTAATTCTTGAGTAATATAGCCCGTCATAGCCCCACTGTCAATAAGACACCGTGCAGAGTGGTACTTACCCCAACGATCTGCAACGTGTATAATGGCAGTGCCGAGCAAAACAGTCAAAGAGGCCGAACACGTCAACGCAACTGTATTCTTTGCAGAATCCTCGTTTGAATTCATGTGCAATGAAAAGTGGTGTTTTTTACTGTGACACAGTGCACAGCTGATTATAGATGTACAATCAGCTGTTTTATGCTGACGCAAGCAATTTTCACAGAGCTGTAATTTCCTAATTGCATCTAAACGTTGTGCCGGGGATAGTTCAAAATATGCCGGACACCTATAAATAGAATGTAATTTTTTACAATATAAACACTCCTTAGATTTGAACTGTGTAGACTCACCTTTAGATTTATCACTACTTGAAACCTCTGATGCAAATGCAGGCTTTGAAATATTGAAATTTGATTTATTTGATTTATTTTGTTTTGAAAAACTATTTGATACCTGACTATTTTTACTTTGAATTTGTTTACTAGAAGAGACCGGTTTTGATTTAATTTGGCCTTCAGTCATCTCAAGTACCCTAATATGATTTTCAATGAATGAAATCAGTTCAGTAAAAGTTGGTATAGAATTTTGTGAAATTGACTGTTCAAACTCCCTTCTGGTATTCGAGTCTAAGTTCCTGATCCCTATATAAAACAATATAAACTGTGCTAAATCCGAAATATTCAATAATTGAAGCGCCTTAACACTTTCTTGAAATGTTTGAAGAAATGAATTTAGGCCGGCCGCACACTCGTTGTGAAGCGGCTTGAAATTAAACATTTTATCTAAATAGTTAGTAGCTAAGGCTCGTTTATTTTCATATCGCTTAAATAACGCACTCCAAACTATTAGATAATTCTCTGATGTGACAGGCATCGACTTGAGTATCGTTAGGGCAGGCCCACTAACTGAAGACAACAAGTAATAATATTTTTCAACATCTGTCAAGTCAGAATTATTATGTATCAAGGTAGTAAAAGTGTCTCGAAACGTCGGCCAATTTTCTAAAGCACTGTCAAAATGAAATAATTCGAGCTTAGGTAATTTCGCGTTTGTGCCAGACTTACATTTCTTATCGCATTGACCTTGAATGTCGGAATCGGAACTACTTAAATTCGATGCAACTGTTTTAATTGAATAATAAAGTGTGTCGAAACTCTCATATTCTTTATAGGTAGGAATGTAGTCAGGATCATACCTCTTATTTAAAGTATTTATCTCATAAACCGCCTGTTCAAAAGAGGCTTTCCATGTTTCAATATCTTTCAACTTAGCTAAAAACAATTGCTTCGTTTCGGGATTGACATTGACCGTCCTTGACAGTTCGTATAAGGAATTTATTCTCATGAAATATAATTCTTTTGTAATTACATGAGGTTGTAGTGATCTATATAGGTCATCGTCTAATTTATCTCTTTTAGACATATTGAAAACCAATTAGAATTGATAATAAGCTGCGAAAAAATGAAATTACGTATTTACGTCATAAATATTGGATTTGAATGACTTGCAACTGCAATGGCGTCCGCACTGTTAGATTAGAGATTTGACAACACAAGGTTAGAAATACATACGAAAATATTATAATTTGAATAAGTAAATATATGAATATTGATTTCGTAACTGGAATAATTCGGTTCGAATTGACCAAAATGTTGGATCTTCGATAGCTCAGTTGGATAAAATTTTCTTATAGTATGTATTTCCCAAAAAAAGGCTCACCACCACGCCGTCGTTGTACTGCGCAGGAGTCCGACCGTCGTCAAAAATGTAGTTTCTTCGTGCAGCAAATATCTCGAACACACACTGGACACAGTTCTCACACGGAAGAAGGGCAAATCTTCTTTTTTTTGGATTAGAGTTTAACTTTTTAAATTGCGTTGTTAATTTTGCCGGCCGGCTTGAGTCACGTTACGGTTCGAACCAGAGTTTGACGTTTGACAGCTTACTTTTTTAATGAGTGTTGCCGCGCTGCGCTCTAGGTATTTTGGCGGCGGTTGTTAATATCCTACAGCTACAATTATATTTGAAAAAGATTTTGTAGATAATATATACCTAGCTGTTATCGTCAACTTGTCGCAGTGTAAGTCAGTAGTCACTAGTAAAGTACTAGTGTAAGTTCTAGGATCAATAGAAGAGAGAAAATACAACATCTTTGCGTAAGTGTCACCCAAAAAGTTAAAATGACAACTCAGTAATAAACAAGCCCAGATAGAAAACAGAGTCTGAACACAATTTATTTCGATCGACTTTGTTAGGGTCTGATCAAATAAACTGATTTTATTTTACACTGCGACATATCAATTTCGTGCGCGAGTGTATGTGTCCTAATGAAGATGACAAATTCAGGCGCGCGTGAATACAAGGCGGTGAATGGCCATTCAGAGTGTTCTCGACATAATTTGTCGCTCGAGAGTCGAGACGCGCGATGTTGGAAGTTTCTATGGATCACTAACTTAGTTACCAACTGAAAATAGTTGCCAACGAATTAGTTCGATATACATTGCCGATTTAATGTGTGAAATGAAATCACTGTTTATATTTCACACAGTAAAGCAGCAATGTATATGGAACTAATTAGTTGGTAACTATTTTCAGTTGGTAACTAATTTAGAGAATAGCCCCACAGGGCATAATATTTGGGTACAGTCAAAGCGCATCGAATCGAATCGAAAAAAATGTTCATAGCATATTGGCACCTATCTCTACAAAGCAAATTCCATAGAGCAAGACTCATATAGATTTTTTTATCTTTCTTTCAATATCTTTTCTGTAAGCTATATTTTAGGAAAAATTTAACCAACGTCGAGCCAGCAATCGAGAAATCGGTGTACTAAGGAAAACACTAAAACTAAGTGACATATGTGTACATTTACGCTTATAACTTCATACATAAGAATGATAACTATAGTGTTTTTATACTAAAAAACCTTCCTGAAAGTGTGTAGTTTACGATAATGAAAAAAACGTCAAAATCGGTTTATTAGTTTTTGAGATAATCGCAAACATACATACATACTTACATACATACAGGTCGAATACAGAACCTCCTTTTTTAGTCGGTTAATAAATAACATCGCACGTTAACAACGTTAAGTTAAAGTGTACCTATACTTGTAATTTTACACTCAATATTATTTTCCCATAGCGTCATATTTTATCCCCGGTTCATATAACCTGACGGGCTCACACCGTTATATTACTTGGCCCATCTGTGCGCCACTTAAGGGCCCTCCGCAGGCCCTCCGCCCTTTCTATCGGATTACCTTGTTTACAAGATATTTATGTTTTGTCCACAACCTTAACACCGCCTTTGAAGGGCCCGGCCAGGGAAGGTTAATTCGAGCGGTAAATGATAATTTTATTTATCCTCGGGCCCTTTCATTATATTTCTTTGACATTAAACTTTTCCACTCGTGTAACTGAAACTTTTTAAATAATAGAACTGAATATTTTTGTTGAATTTTCATTTAACAATTCAGTTCTATTATTTAAAAATATTTCAGTTAAGTACACGAGTGGAAAAGTTTAATGTTTTAGTTTAATGTTTAGTTTCGCTTCCGTGAAAAGTCCCCAAATACTGTGACTACTTTTATTCAAACTCTTAACTCCTAGACATCTGTAGTTAGTGCATAGGTTTTTTTTTAAATTCAGAATTTTATGTGGGTCAAAAGGGATAAAAATTGTTAAGTCTTTAATTCTGAAATATCCATGCCTAAAAGACAAAGCTGATACTTGGTACAAGAGCCTATTGTAATTGCGATGTAAGGTAGGATTTTCCAAAATTCAATTATCGACTGTCTTTTCGGTGATTGGTTTAATTGCGAAAAGTTTTGATCAACGTCTGAAGAAATTTTCGCTTGGCTGTTGGATCAAGGGCAGGACACAGAAGGCGATACTCCTTGAGACGGCACGCATTGTGAGTAGGTTCCTCTCACTCTGAAGCCCCAACCTGAATCCTATTCCGCCTTCAGTGGAGCCCATTTTGTAATTTTATTTAAAGGATATTTTTTATATATTTTTTGTGAAAATTTATAAAAATAACATTACAACAGTGAGTATACAGATAAATCATAGAAAAAAATATTATATTGCTGTCACGTAGGTAGGCGTGTAATTTTTCCGTGTACCGTTATTTTTATTTAATTACCGGCGTGCGGTGAACGCTCCGCCAAATGAGAGGTCGCGTCGAAAGTCGTTCGTTCAAATTAACGTTTGTCCTACATTAGTGCGAGCGCTCTGGCGCCGTGCCTCCGGGCGATTGGCGTAAATCATAAGCTGATAAAAAAATCATTATTTTTTTAAATTTCTGTAGAGTAACACGTTTTAAACTCTTTTTTATATATTTTTTCAAATTTAGGTCGTTATTTATTTGCCTAGTAATTACCTACAGTCATAATAAATTATCTTATGAAATTAAAAAGTCTGTATTGAAATGATCGAAAACAGTTCAAGTCACATAGTTGTAGTACCCCATACTACAACTAGAATTTTTAACTTCTTAACAACTTAACTTTTTAATTTCTTAAGCTCAATATGTCGAGATCGATAGTTTACTTTGAAGTAAAACCTTTTTATTAGATTTTTTGAGCAGTGGACATATTTATTAATTTAATGCATTACCATTATTTAAAGGCTGTCTTTGACCTCTGACCAGAATTTTACTCAATAATATCAGACGTGACATAGCTCAGTATCATGCCAGGTGAACCAGCTTATAAGCAAAATATCGTCCAAGTATCCTACTCCAACGTAATAGGGTTGTTGGTTATTTTGAGAAGGTTTGGTCATTGAAAGGAGCGCTTTCGTCTAATTATACAATCACTCAAATAGTAGTACGTGAACAGTGAATGAGTGAACTACCAATTCTCGGTCGATAGGTATAAGCGAGACGCAGTCTATTGTACTAGATTTACAATTCCTAGAGTATGTGATGTGTTCCTGATGTAACAATTAATTCTCGTTTATTGTCAGGAACGAATTCCTAATAGCACATAGTGAACTATATAAATCTACCGCTCCGCTTACGCATTGTACCACACAGCCCTTATGACAGGTGGTCCCTAAAATGTTGCTCCTGTAATTACCGCCAACTAACATCCATGTCAAATGGTAATGAGACAACAGGTGAAATGTTCCGCAAGTGAACTTTACTTAAACGTTACACGTGTTTTAACTGTTCCAAACTTCTAATGTGGTTGAAAGAGCGTTAATACACGACAATTTATATAAGGGTAGTTTGGTAGTGGGAAGGTGGTTTGGTTTTGTTACGACAGAGAATATAAAAAAAAAATCGTATGAGTCAGGCTTTGGTCGCCGTTAAGGCTGATTAAGGGCCTGTTTCACCACCTGATAAGTGTCGGATAGTCTAAACGTAAGTTTTGTCACTTCCTTACTTTATGTCGAGTGCCAAAGACAAAATACTCGTATATGAATAAGCTAACCGAAACTTTTCAGAAGGTGGTGAAATAGACACAGGCTCCGTACGTATGACCAATAAACTTTTTTGAATGTAGAAGTTTCCATTTTTTTTTTAATAATTAAAAAAAATGAAACAATAATCTGAAAGAATCATTTAACTATCTCAAAAACTGAAAAAGTTATGGAACTTTAAAGTTGCGCTTCCACGAATAATTTCACGCGCGCTCGAGAATGTGACGCCATCCAGATGGATCCAAGGTATTTTTTGTATGTAAATTTACTTATTTTTACCAACTTCTCTGAGATTTCTGAGCCGATTTCCGTGATTTTTTTAATCGTCAACTGAGGATGTTTTCGAAATGGTCACAAAATGGTTTACATATGTAGTATTAAATATGATATTTTCAACATCAGGAAACTTCCTCATTAGATACTTAGTTTATCCAAATTTTGGATCACTGAGGGGTTTGGGCGTGCATTGAAACTCTGCCAGATGAGTTTGAGCCCTACCCAAGTAACACATGACAGCCGCATAGTGACTTGATTATAGAATTTGTGACTACTTAAGGCTGTTTTAGTTTCCTGCATAAGGGCTGTGTAGTTAGCTACTCAGACCTTGTAATTCTAATTTGGGCCCCAAATTAACCAGCTCTGAGCATTACAGTGGCTGGGTAACGGCAGTATAATCATTGAAACAGCTGAACAGGGCCTGTACAGTAGCTTATACAGCTATACAACAGCCATTGCAGCATAACATTCAGCTACTTAAATTCTCTTCAACAGCTTTTAGATGTTTTGACGCTTTGTAATAGCTTTTATTAAGATATAAATAACCAAAAAAATATTTTTTTATTTATTTTGTGTATTTTGTGACAGCTACATATTTATTGTTTGTTTAGAATGTGTAGGCAGACATATTTAATGTAAGATATAATATTTTTTATAGTTTTCTCGTTGGTTTTCAGTATCATATTGTAAGTAAATTGAGTTGGGAGTACCATTTTACTGTAAATGTGTATATGCAATTACATCAAATATTTCATGCGCCATCAAAATACTATCGCGTTAATGAAAATATTTCACAAGATTAATTTTATAAGTATTAATTTATCACTCAAATGATTGCTTTCTAACTCATTGTATTCTATTTAGGAAATAAGTGGAAAATATATATGTATTTTGAATTAAAAGCTATCAAGTATCCTGAAATCTTTATGATAAATCATTTGGATATTTAATAACAAATCTTTTATGTACTGCTAAAATGGTGTCCATTTGTTATCCAGCACAAATTCTCCATAAATGCATTTGAAAAGCTATTTGATGTGCAGTGGTGTAACCAAAGTCTATTATAACGCTGAAAGCTGTAAAATAGCTGCTAGCTATACTTTATGCATTGTGATTAGAAAGGAGTACAACTACTCCAATTTTCAACTGAGGGTGTTTAATGACACTTTTAAACAGCTATTAACAAGCTCGTTGAAGTAGAATTAGAATTGAATTAGTGTACACCAATTTAAAGCCAGTGGATACTTCAATGCAGCCCGCAGCATTACAAGAGAGGTAAATTTTCCGTATTAACCAGTCGTTAACAAGCTTTGGACTTCTTAATCAGCTAGTAGTATCACATGCAGCCAATAGCTGGACAAGATTTTAGTTAAATTCTTTTAGTTTAATTTTTCGCCATTATAAAGACATTAGTCAGCTATGCTGTTTAATAGTGTATAATATTTCTTCAGTACAGCCTAAAGACTCATTCTATCCTTTAGTACATCTGCATAAAAGCAATAGACTGTAATGTAGCTTGTTTATAACGTAATTCATCGCTAATGTGCTACTTGGGTAGGGCTTGCAGAAAATCGGACCTAACTTCTACATACTGTGCGGCTCGGACTTCGGCTGAGTGTCTTCGACAATGAAGAGATGAGGTTGTTGATGTGTATTACCGTAGTCCTGGCTAAAAAGAAGCATCGTTGTTCATTGTTCATTGTTCTTTTAACGTCCCACTCAGTGTTGCCAACCCGAATTTTAGAAAATTAGTAGATTATGTGCCAAATGTTGGTAGAAGTTGGTAGAATGTAAAATGCAAAATTGGTAGATCTACCACCGCAATTTAGAAGATTTTTTAAGGTTAAAAATGCATGAACTGTTGTGAAAAATGCATGAAATATGTATAATTTCCAAAAATAAACATTTTAAATGTTTATTTTTAGCGCAGAACATTTAAAATTTTATATAAAAATATGTATAATTTCCAAAAATAAACATTTTAAATGTTACTGGACTCTATGTATGCTTGACGCATCGTCGCATGGCTCACGTACTATAATAACACATCGCAACGTCGCTCGTCAGTATAAAAATAATCCAAAGTGGTGATATTATGTCAAACTAATTAAAAAACCCTAAAAATAGGTAGTTTTTAGGTCTAGGGTGGTAGATAGGTAGACTGAAGTGAAAATTGGTAGATCTACCAAAAAGTTGGTAGATATGACAACACTGGTCCCACTGCTGGGCACAGGCCTACTCTCTCATATGACAGAGGGATTTAGGGCTTAAACCCGTCACGCTGCTCCAATGCGGGTTAACGGGCTTTGTTTGTCACATGATAGTGATAATAACCGGGACCGACTACTCTTCTTGCTTCTCAACTTCTCTCCAGTTGAGAAGACAGCTTGGGCTATTATAGTTGCCGATGTTACTGTTAAGATCAACGTTGACGTTATAAATCAATCTTATATCCTGAATGGACGTTAGCGCGATTTAGTATACGGCTAACGCCATCTAGTTATATTCTTAGAAACTAAAAATATCTTTAGTAATATTTCATATTACTATGTTTTTCACATAAGATGTTTTTCAGCACGAAGATTCCAATATTATATAGTATACAAACTTTGTTATTACCTATAAAAAACAAATAATTAATAAATAAATAATTTATGTGAGTGTTATGCAAATTAGTACGCTAATCAAAACCTACTTGAATGAATTTCTTATGTTCAAGCCACTCGAAATAAACAGGAATAGAATACGAACACTGAATGCACAGTAACATTCAAACACGAAGGCTATCAATTTAGAAGAGCCCAGACGCGGCGTCGACTTCAAACAAAATAACAAAATGTAACGAGAAACCCTCTAAGAAAACCCTATCACGATTGAGCGGACATACAAAAGAAAATACTCAACACAAAACCACCTTATTACCCGTGAATAGAAACGATTTTTGAATAACTAAAGCAAGAAATATAGTACCTTTGTAGCGTTAGGTCTCTCACAAACTACAGACTTTTGATCGGCTGATATCTTAGACGGTTGCTTGAGAGATAGGTGAAAGCTGTAATCCAAAAAAGTAGGTTGACTTACTTAGATAATACGATATTTTTATGTGTCCTGATATTGTACCGATGAAGAATACTATCACTGAGTTAGAAGTGACATTTATTCCCGCAAACCGCCAGTCCACCACCGTCGACTGCAACGTAAAAGTACGCCTAGAAGTATTACGCATAGCATTGTCCTTGTCAGTAGTAGGCTCACTTGCATGAAGTGTCGGGTGTGTGGTACAGATGTTATGATTTTGTAATAAATGTAAACGTTTTGTATTTTACTAATAAATAAATGTAATATTTATTATTATTTATATTGCCTTCCACATTAATTACTATATGAAATTATATATTATATCAAAACACTATAGAACTAAGAAAAATTATACTATCAATGAATATTAAAAAGTTGTTGTCATTTAAAATTAACATTTTATAGTACCCGAAATCTCCAATGTTCTAAAAATTTTGCAAATTTTCATAATCTCACAACACCATCATATTATGTGGTAATTTTTTTAAGTTTTTCAGTTTAAATTGTTCGTTTGTTATGACCTTGATTCATATCCCTCGATCGATCCCTAAAAACATCCTCAGGAATCAGATAAAGTTTTTTTTTTTTAATTTGTATAAGATCCGACTAAATTATCGGACAAGCAAGTCTTTGGTTCGCTGGACGCCTTACACCCGCGGTCAAATAGAACGGGGGTACACCAAATAAAAATAGCATTGATCTATTAACTAAGAGATCTGAAGCTAAAAATTAACTTGAGGTACAGTTATTGTACTCACCTAACCTAAATGACTCCTGTCTAGGTGTAAATGAAACACCGAATCGCACTTGCTTTTTATTATTTCTAACCGTGTCACTAAATTGATTGTCAAATGGACTTATTTGTTATATTTTAATAAATTTAATCCTACCAAATTAAATAGGTATGTCTCATAAATCATCATTACTATATTGTTTTTGGATGTGTCATAATTGAATTTAGTCCTTATTTAGTCGCATCATAATTTTCCAAAAACATCAATCACGAGGCTGATAAATGTTTATTATTTTGGTGTTCTTCTTCCAAGAATTTATAAATGTTTGATCTTAAGTTATTTTTGATAAATTTTCCGTAGTTTTATTATAATGTCCTGTGCTGTGAAAGAATGTAATTCCTATAGGGGCCGAAAAGAAAATTTTAAAGAAATATTATCATTTCATCGGTGAGTTTTGATAGTTTTGTATGTAAATATAATCTAAAATTATGTAACGTTATTTGTAGTTTTTGGAAACCATCATCGTGTTCAATTCTACACCCATTTTTGCCTATTTTTTAAATATTTTCTGTTGACTAATAAAGGTTATGTTTTTTAGCATAGTGATGTACTAAAATTGCATATCGATTACGTGCGATAAAAATTTTAACCTCCGACGCAAAAACGACGGGGTGTTATAAGTTTGATGTGTCCGTGTGTGTGTGTTGTGTGTGTGTGTGTATGTGTGTGTGTCTGTATGTGTGTGTGTCTGTCTGTCTGTCTGTTCCTCTGTAGCACTAAAACGGGTGAACCGATTTGAACGCGGTTTTTTTGTTTGAAAGGTGAATTAGTCGAAAGTGTTGTCAGCTATTTTGATGAAAATCGCTGCAAAATGGCCGCCGCTACAAAATGGTAGATTATTTATTATTTACAACTCCGTTAATATGGGTATCAAATGAAAGGGCTTGACTAGTAGAATAACACCATGCAAATCCAAGATGGCCGCGATAAAAAAATGGTGAATGTCGGGTTTTTTTTTTAATTTTTGAACATTAGATTCCGTAGCCACTACACACAATTAATACTTACGTGTATTTCCGCGTGCTAGATTGTTGTATCATGATCGCTAAATTTTTATTTGTTACAGATTTCCAAAGAACCCAAAAATAAGAAATGAATGGGCACAAAGAATAAGACCGCAATATTGGACATCGCAGAAACATAGTCATATTTGTTCAAAACACTTCACACTTAATTGATTTGTGCCCAAAAACAATTTAAAATGGAGGCGCTTAAAAGCAAACGCTATTATTTTTGCCGCATATAGACACATTGGTAATTATAATAATATCAAATATTTGTAATAATACCATAATTTCATGCTAGTGTTGTGTGAAGGTGCAAAATACATGCAAATACTAGGGTTGGACTTAATAGTCTTTGGCACGAATTCAGAGATAAAATAGTCATTAGTGATAGATGTTTGGTCCACGAGTTTAATGCTAACACTCTTATAATAAGGTAATTCATCGTTTTCAAGAAAACAACGAAAATCAATTCTAACCTCAACACTGGATGATTTACCCTCTCCCTCCCCCCATCCCATAACCCATATCAAGGCGGCACGTTTTAAAAGTTTTACCCTAAAAGCTGTTATTGGTGTATGAAAAATGCTGAAGCGAAACGTGAAAAATGTTCTACCACGTCTGATTTTTTTAATTTAAGGCAAGAGAACCGTTACCAATGGATGTCTGTAATGCAGAAGAAAATTCCGCCAATGAAGTTTCCATTCGCACATTAACGGAGTGACGTATAAACATTAATGTTCAAAGAAATTTAGTAAGTGTATAATATTCGTTCGTTCGTTCGTTCGTTTCAAACAATGGACGTCCACTGCTGGACATAGGTCTCTTGCAAGGATCGCCACAACACACGATCTTGTGCCGCCTGATTCCAGCGGCTACCAGCGACTCGCTTGAGATCGTCTGTCCATCGAGTGGGGGGGCCTACCTACGCTTCGTTTGCTGGTGCGAGGTCGCCACTCAAGCACCTTGGGACCCCAACGTCCATCGGTTCTTCGTGCAATGTGCAACGTGTGCAATGTGCAAATTGCACGAAGTATAATATTACTACCTATTAATATAAATAGGTTTAGTATTATGTATTTCGAGACAAAACAATTCACTATTGTAATCTACATAGTACTTTCAGGAAGGTTTTAGTATATGTATAACACACCTAGTTACCATTCTTATGTGCGATGTTACACGCATAAATGTACCCACATGTCACTAATATTTTTGACTAGTGCACCGCGGTTCCTCTGAGATTGCTGGACCGAAGTCGGTTTAATTTTTCTTAAAAATAGCTTGTATGATCGTATTTTCGAAACACCGTTTATAAAGTTTCATCGACTCCAAAAAGACTCGATTTTATTTCAGTTCTAGAAGGCACAACAAAGGTTCTAGAAGGATATGTATATTTTGTGTTTTTATATATATATATATATATATATATATATATATATATATATATATATATATATATATATATATATATATATATGTATATTTTTCGATGTGTACACTAAAACCTTTCTGAAAGTATGTAGATTATGATAGTGAAAAAATCATCAAAATCGGTTCATTAGTTGCGGAGATAATCGCGAACATACTTATATACATACATATATACATACATACAACCTCCTTTTTTTGAAGTCGGTTAAAAATATACTATAATATGAAACATATTATTCTTGTATTTCCTAACAAGATGATGCCCGAGACTTCATTCACGTGAGCTTAGGTTTTTATTTTATTAATCTTGTAGGAACGCTTTGATACTGCAAGACAAAAGTAGCCTTAGATATCGGTTCCCGGGATGCAAGCTGTCTGTGTACAAAATTTCGTCCAAATCGGATGGGCCCTGAAAAGGTAAAAGACAGAAAGACACACTTTCGCATAATGTAATATTAGAGTATGGTCCACATATTTAAACACGCATATTGTGTCCCTATAGATCCTCACAGTCAAAATATCGATAGTTACATCACTAGCACGTCACGTGTCATCGTCACGTGTCATTAAAAAACTTGTGACCACAGACAGCTGTAAACTTGACATCTATTTAGAGTATATATTACAATATCTTAGAAAAATAGATCCGCTTCGTTAAAGCAAATTTACATTTTTCTTGTCGACTTTATTTCATTATTTAACAAGCGGTGTTGCCGTTCGCAGCGGGGCCGGGGTTGGGAAAATTTATAAATTCCCATTGCTTTTAATTTGATCAGAATTTCCCGAGTTACGGAGTTACGATCAAAGGATGCTTGTTTTCTTTTATACTTATTGTATTCTAACGATTTGAACTGTTCGCAAAATTGCATCGATGCCTCTAGGCTCTGTTGTTGTATATTTTTGTTAGGGTTCCGTAACAAAAATATACACGGGTTCCGGGCGCGTTTGGAACCCTCGTAGCTTTAGTTTTAAGTTTCCGTAAGTAATTATCACCACTGCCTGTTCCTAAATTGACGTTCAAAAAGTGTACAGTGTACCTACTTTGAATAAATGAATTTTGAATTTTTTGAATTTTTTGTATTTTTTGAATGGTAAACGAGTGCACCCCTGACCTGGGAAACTACGGGTCTATGTACCTACAATATTATGTTTGACATTCCCACCAACTTCCTGCTCTAAAATGAAACATTAACCAATTTCCTAAGATTTTTTTAAATATTTTACTTAAATGCGAAAGCATTTGTTGGTTTGTTATCAAATAACGCCGTAACGGAGCAAAAAATCGACTTAATTTTTTTTTCGTGGTTACAACTAAAAACCTGCAGAATGAGAAATAAAATAATTTTATCCCGGAAAAACAAGGGCTTTCCGCGAGATTATTGAAAAACCTAACTCCACCTGTACGAAGTTGCTGCCAGCTAATCTTCTTCTATCTATATTATCTTCTATACATATAATAAAATCGTAGAATTGCCGTATCTGTACATTAAAGATTTATACAAAATAATAACTGGCGGATGTTAGGGATAAGTAACAGAACGTAAAAGTTATTTTTGAAAATTTTGTCTGTTTGTCTTTGTCTGTTTATCTGTTTGTCTGTATGTTTGTGCGCGCATCACGCAAAAACTACTGAATGGATTGAAATTAAACTTGGCATGATTTAAGTTCATACTAAGGAGTAACATATAGAATACTTTTTATCCCGAAATTCAGCACGGTTCCCTTGGGAGAAGGGATGAAAGTCAAAATGTGTACTTAGCTGTAATTCGTTAACGGATGGTCCGACTTCATTCATTCTTTTTTTGTTAAGAAGGAAATCTCTTAAAGATTACTGGCTAATCTCTGAAAGGCTGGACCGATTTTGATGGGACTTTCACTGGCGGATGTTTACATTTTGATCTACCTAAACATCCGCCAGTGAACTTTTAACAGTTTTTAGCAAGGTTTGAGCTCAAAGGAGCTTAGGAAAAACAAAATGGTTCCCACAGGATTTCTAAAAACCAATACCCACGCGAACGAAGTCGCGGGTCTCCGCTTGTGAATTAATAACGCTCAAACACAACAAAGCCCAATAGTTACAAATAGATTACATCCCGAGTAGTCTCGAGATGATCTAGTATCGCGTGTATTAATATGTAATGATATATCTCGTTAGGAGGTAATCGTATACGGATTAAGACGTGCTTCCTGATAGTAATATAGAAGCTTATAATAATTATAGGCTCCCATGACCGAATTACGGCCACGACTGACAATCTCACTACTCAATTGAGACTAGAATTATTGTAAACTAGCGATTATAGCGAGTAATTTATACTTGTTTCTTTTATTTTATTTTTTCGCCAATTTCCAATGTTTTTAAGAGTTATTCTGCTATTCGCGATGGAGACAAATACAACAAATCAAAAACCATGAAAATCGGTCCAGCCGTTTGTGAGTTACAAGTGTTCGAACAAACCCGACTTTGTTTTATACATATTTATTAAACAAAGTATAAATTAGAAATTTAAAAAACCCCGACATTCGCTATTTTGTGGTGGCAGCCATCTTGGATTTGCATAATGTTATTCTACTAGTCAAGTCCTTTCATTTGATACCCATATTGCGGGGGTTGTGATAAAATATGTAATCCGCCATTTTGTAGCGGCAGCCATCTTTGACCGATTTTTATCAAACATAGCTAACAACACTCTCGATTAATTCACCTTTCAAACAAAAAAAACCGCATTCAAATCGGTCCACCCGTTTGAGCGCCACTGGGGAACAGACAGACACATACACACACACACACACAGACACGTCAAACTTATAACACCCCGTCGTTTTTGCGTCGGGGGTTAAAAAGAAGTTCACAACAAAAGAAACGTCTCCGATATGGCTGGCACTTGATACGGACTCCGATGCCAAATAGTACTTAATCTGCGGCCTGCCTGCGCTAGTGGTTACTTTTCTTTCCATGGCACTTACTAAGCGGTGGTAGCCTAGTGGTTGGATCTTCAGCCTGCCTTACGAGGCGACAGAGTTCAATCCCCGACACGCACATCTAACTTTTCCGAGCTATGTGCATTTTAAGCAATTAAATATCACTTGCTTTGCAACGGTGAAGGAAAACATCGTGATGAAATCCGCATGCCTTAGATATTTCCATAATGTTCTCAGCGTGGTGGACTACAGCCTAAACCATTCTCTTACTGACTGCCTTGGAGTGGGCTGGTTGATAATGATGTTGATGAATTGATGTTGGAGCAATAGTAATCATCATCCACAAACCATTACCGGCCTCACTACAAGGCACGGATCTCCTCTCAAAATAATAAGTATTTAGGTTGTAGTCTAACACGCTAGCCGAGTGCTGATTGTTAGACTTCACACGCCTTTGAGAACATGGAACTCATGAAGAACTCTCAGGCGTGCAGGTTTCCCCACGATGTTTTCCTTCGCCGTTAAAACGAGTGATATTTAATTGCTTTAAGCGCAAATAACTCCGAAATATTGGAGGTGCGTGCCGGGGATCGAACTCGATCGGCCGAAAGGGAGGCCATACTAGGCTATCACCACTCTGATGTTGTTTGGAGCAATGCCCGTTCATAATAGTTAGGTATTTTTAACCCCCGGTGCAAAAACGACGAGGTGTTATAAGTTTGACGTGTCTGATTTGAATGTGGTTTGTTCGTTTGAAAGGTGAATTAGTCGAGAGTGTTTTTAGCTAATGTTTGATGAAAATCGATCCAAGATGGCCGCCGCTACAAAATGGCGGATTACATATTTTCTCACAAGTCCCTTAATATGGGTATCAAATGAAAGGGCTTGACTAATAGAATAGCACTATGCAAATCCAAGATGACCACCGCCACAAAATGGCGAATGCCGGGGGTTTTTAAATTTTTCATTTATACCTACTTGTCTGTTACTTTATTAATTTGTAGTGGTAGGTAGGTACTTAATAAGCAATATATACAGGCGAGCTCTTCCGATTTAATCGGATCTGAATGTATCGGTTATAATTTGGAATTAACTAGTTGGTGCGTTCGTCTACGCTAGAGGGCGCGTGACTCGGGAACTAATCGCATCTACGTAATGGCGCCATGCGATACTGATGCGATAGGTATAATGCAAATTGCGTTGATTAGAACCTTGATGATAATCAACCAATTTAGTAGAACCATGTCAGTATTAGAAACTAGCTGATTCCGGGTGGATTTAAGTTTTTTTATTCATCTACAAGTTAGCTTTTACGCTGTACACAGTTGTAGTCAGTCAGTCAGTCCCACTTTGCAGCGCTCCAAAACTCTACTATTGATCAAATCACAATGACTTCAGAGTAAAATGGACCTAAAATGGCTTATATTAAGGTTTGAGTTCGCCATTCATCAGCATTCGAAAACAGCCAGCGCCCCAAGCAGAAATGTTGTAATACAAATATTCCAACTATTGAATTACGACTTTAAAATAAGAGCCTTTGGGTTCATTTTGCTCTGAAGTCATTGTGCCACTATGTAAAAAGTGAGACTAAGCATATTATTGTACACACGTAAATGCATTTGCATAGGTACTTAAAATTTGCACCTCTAAAAACTTAAAATTTTACACCAATGTTTTTAATAAACCATGAGGTTTACAACGAATCATATAAATAGAACAAAGCAATCACTTTCCTGTATCAATAATAATTACGCAACAACAGAAAGCACACAGTAGATATACATACGTACCTACACCTCTGTACACTAATAATAGCAATCTATTTGCCCTATTCATTAGTCAATTGCCAAATGGTAATCATTTGCCTGTACGGAAATATGGGGGCTTTTAATTATGCATGACTTAATGCCGCGCTATTATCGGATACAGTATAGGTATTCTAAGTTTGCGCACCTCCAAAACTTTACCAAATACTACGTATCGAGAAACTGTATTATGTTATGCAAAATTAACCCAAAGACTCTTATTTTAAAGTCATAATTCAATACTTCGAATATTTATTTTACAACATTTCTGCTTGTGGCGCTGGCTTTTTTCGAATGCTTAATGTATTGGCATATAGAATTTAGTAAAGTTAATTAATGGTATATAGTATTTAGTAAAGCTTACGGGCTGTGCAAAGTGAGACTATGCATACTGTTTTCAGTTCGATCCCGCTTCTCAAACCGATTTCGGAATAACGTTTACATTAATCAGTCACAGATTTATTAGGGGTGAAATCAAAATTTGTCAGCATCAATTCGTATTTTGTCTCTGGAAATCGCCTATTAGGACAGCTGATGCTAATTTTCCGTTCAGCGTGAAGCTTGCGTATTTTTGTATAAAAGCGTAGGTATAGGTACCTATCGCCAAACAAATATTCGTCTCCGAGCTGAGGTGCGAGAGCGAACTCGCGCAGCTTCGTGCTAGCTCCGTCCCTTTTTATCCGCCCACTGATATCTAATATGCTATTGTGACGCGTCTTGCGGTAATATTCAGAGGCGACTATTTGTTTGGCGTTAACTATAAAAGTGTGGCTCTCGATTTAACCTCGGCGCCAGACACAGATAAACATTTGAATAAAGGACTTTGCTCACACGTTTGATCACAGATTTTTGTACCTCCCAGATATGCTTTACAAATACGTTCACTTCATTTGAATTTGAAGTTTGAACGCTTTGATTTGCGCTCTTTCGAGTGAAAATGTGTGTTCAAACTTTAAGCAAATATCCAAAGATCCCTGCCACATATGTAAGTGTTCAAACAAGAGTCCAAATAAGTGTTCAAATATTTATGCTGTTTATAGCGCCGGGGTAGGATGCTTACGCACAAATACGCGAAAAATACGCGAAACCATACTAACTAGAAGTATGTCAGACAGTGAACCTTTAAGGCCGATTCGCACATATCAGTGAAGCATCAGTGCCGGCACAGTGAAAAATATTCTTTCATACATTCTCTATGAACGCGTTCACACCTGTCCGTATCAAAGACGCAGTGTTTCAGTGTCAGCTCATAGATAATGTAAAAAAAAAATGTATAAAAGAATATTTTTTACTGTGCCAGAACTGCGCCGGCACTGATGCTTCACTGATATGTGCGAATCGGCCTTTATTGGCCGACAACGACGAATTTACCACTCAACACGGTTATAAAAGAATCGAATTTCAAACTCATGGCAATAATAATATCCTCGAAAGTCAATAAAAAATAAAAGCTAATAGATTGTTTAGGTATACTTGTTAAAATTATTAAGCCTCGAGTAAACAATAATTTTAAGAGATCTCTCAATATTGTAAAAGTTTTAATGAAAAACCTTTTCATTACTTAGTTTCAAAGTAAATTCAAGTAGCTACATGTTATTTCAAACATTATAAACTTGAATATTAAGATGAGAAACAAAGAAAAGAAGCAAAATTTCAAAGTCCCTTACAATTTAAAAGAAAGTTTCATCATTAACTGTTACACTTGGAAATGTTTTCACGAAAAGACGTTTGAGGAAGAAATATTTGTTTTCTATGGCTATAATATAATGACACGGCGCCGTCTGTTTGACAAAGGCCTTAATAAGTAAAGAACAAAGTTCAACAAATTGTTGAGCCTGTCACGTCTCCTTACTCTGTACGATACGGCTGTTGGAATTTGATTTGACGCATAAATAAAAGACATTTGAGTTTTAATTTCGATACTCGGCGCAGTATAGTGGTACGGCAGCCCTGGAACAAAATTTTTAGTGATTAATAACAAGCTGAATTTTCGTGAGCAGGTTCGTTTCAACGAGACAAACAACTTTTTTATTTATGAATATTCTCGATGGAGGTAGCTACTCGAGTGGGGAGGTGTTAAAAATTTCGATTCGCTCGGGTGGGAAAGCGTTCCACTAAATTTGTAGGACTATATGGCCATTTCATTATACAAGCATTTATTAGGCTGCATACAAAAAATCAGCTGGTTACCTGGTTACAGCTGGCCTACGAGAAATAAATAATTTTGGATTTTGGACTCATTTAAAATTTTGTATGAAAGTCATTACTTGCGGCCGCGTATTTGACCACGGTGAAGAACAAAAAATGATTTTGACTATGTAACACGGAATTTTTAATTGCCCTAAATAGAAGATAGTCATTATTTGGACAAATTATTATGAAAAATAGTTTTAAAGGAGGATAAGTGTACTTTGAGTTGATACGACATTTAATTATGACCTAAAAATATCGTGTCGGAACCGTTAGTAATAAAGCCGTTCAGTGATGGAAGACAAATAGATCCGCGCCTCGCGACGAATGTCTGCTAATAATTTAGGCCATTGTTAACATTTCCATCGGCGGCGGCACGAGACAAATGCGCCTCTTCACGTTGACACACAAACACACGGACAGCAAACTCGCACAGTAACGCTGGCAGCTAATAAAGCTTAATTTATCGTCCCTCAAAGGCCCTATGCACAGTCTATCAATTCGATGCAAAAATGACGGGGTGTTATAAGTTTGACGTGTCTTTGTGTGTGTGTGTGTCTGTGTGTCTGTCTGTCTGTTCCACCGTAGCGCTCAAACGGGTGTACCGATTTGAATGCGGTTTTTTCGTTTGACGGTGAATTAGTCGGGAGTGTTCTTAGGTATGTTTGATGAAAATGGTCCGAGATGGCCGCCGCCACAAAATGGCGGATAACATATTTTTTCACAACCCCCTCATTATGGGTATCAAATGAAAGGGCTTGACTAGTAGAATAGCATTATGCAAATTCAAGATGGCTGCCACCACAAAATGGCAATTTTGGGGGTTTTTAAATTTTTAATTTTACTTGTTGTAGTTTTACGTTCTTCTACCGATACATGTCCACTGCTGGATAAAGGTATCTACGGGCCGCGATCTTGTGCCGTTTGTATCCAGTGGCTCCCTGCGACTCGTGTGATATCATCGGTCTACCGATCTGACAATACTGCGCATTCTGGTTAAGTCGCCATTCCAGCAACGAGAACTATGAACTATTTTTGAATGTTGCATAAAATTTTGATGGAAATTTTCGGGAATTGTGATTGGAATTGATCAAAGGAATACAGTGCACTTATTTCTTCATACGAGATATCTTAAGAACTTTTGATAAGATATTATAAATACGAAAGTGTGTTTGTTTGTTTGTCCTTCCTTCACGCCCTAAGCAACCAATCGACTTGAGTTTTGGCATAGTGACAAGTAAAAGGACAGAGAGTAACATAGGCTACTACTACATAGGCTATTATTTATACCGGAAAAAAGTGTTCCTGGGGGACTTAAAACAACGTCATCTATCAGCAAATAAGTTAAACTTTGGCTGTTATCGATTCTATTCAAATATTTTTATATGTGTACTACAAACATATTTACCGCGGGACGCAGCTACTACCTACTTTATATTCATAAGCATAACTTGTTATGACTTATGTAAGCTTATTACTTCAACAGCTTAATCATTATAAAGGTCACTTTAAAATGTAAAATTTTAAACTTTTGATATAGTCGAAATGCAAAAAGATACATTTTTAAATTTGAAATATTTTGTAACCTCGACTCTATGAATTTTTCATTTTTGTCAGTCTTTATGAATGTTCCATTATTATCTATCATCAATCATAATTTGGCATCCCCATATTTTGATAAATTATGGGTGTCAAAAATATTTCTTCTTTCAAGCCCATAGGCGAATTTTTTGGAATGTACTCGCCGTAAGCAACGCTGATTTCTATCATTCGCATAAAATATTATGATCTATGATTATGGATTTATTGAAGTGTGCGAGAATTATTTATGTATTCATTGATACATAATTTTTCTTTCATGTAGGTATGTAAAATGTGCATGTGAGCATTTTGCAGTGAGTATTCTTCGCACACCCATACATCGAGCGCGCAAAGGCGACCCCATTTACTCTATGTCCACGCCCGTCAAACATAAAATACAATTTTCAAACAACTCTGCAAGTGTCTCCAATAACAAGCGACATACAAAACAAGCGCATGTTTCTTTGGGCAACTTAATTTGAGATCCACAATTACAGGGAGGTAATCCCTTTCAGAGTTCGGTGTCAAAGCGCGACGCCGCCTCTTACTACTCGCACTTGATAAATTATTTCCCTCTCAAAAGTTTCACGTTCTAAATTCCTGTACACGATACAATGAAGGTTGGATGATTGAATTTTTATATTATTTCATAGAATAGAATATAACAGAATAGAATCGAATAGAAAAGTTTTTATTCAAATAAACTTTTACAAGTGCTTCCGAATCAATTCAGATCAAAAGTCAATAGAATCTGCCATATATTCTCAAACTTTAATGGATGTTATTGAAATTGAAAGAAAAAAATTGTAATTAATTTTTTAATATATTTTGATGCTTTACTCGTAATCCAAATACAATCTTTGAAGCCTCAAAGTTCTTCAATGGTCATTTAGTTATATGGAGAAGTGTTTTAAGAAACGACGGATTTTAAAAGACCTTTTCAATGACACCCCCTTCATCGTAGTCCATTGACTTGTGTTTTTTGCATAAAAAACATAATGACATCTAGTGGATGCAATACATTTTTTTCAATATTTTAATATTTTTAGTGACACTTGCAAGATGAAAAATCATGAAAATTGGTCCTCGCATTTGGTCTCTACAGCGCCACAAAGGAACAAACAAACATAAAAACTGATGAACACATAATAATTTTTTGCGTTGCGCAGTTAGTCGTGGTACAAGTAAGTATAAATTGAAAATTTTAAAAACCCCCGACATTCACCATTTTGTGGCGGCGGCCATCTTGAATTTGCATAGTGCTATTCTATTAGTCAAGCCCTTTCATTTGATATCCATATTGAAGGTGTTGTGAAAAAATATGTAATCCGCCATTTTGTGGCAGCGGCCATCTTGGACTGATTTTCATCTAGCATAGCTAAGAACACTCCCGACTAATTCACCTTTCAAACAAAAAACAAGATTAAATTAAATGTATTAGTGCAAGAATCATCAAAATCGGTCCTCGCATTTGGTCTCTACAGCGCCACAAAGGAACAAAAAAAACATATAAACTGATGAACACATAATAATTTTTGCGTTGCGCAGTTAGTCGTGGTACAAGTAAGTATAAATTGAATTTTTAAAAAAACCCCTGACATTCACCATTTTGTGGCAGCGGCCATCTTGAACTGATTTTCATCTAGCATAGCTAAGAACACTCCCGACTAATTCACCTTTCAAACAAAAAACACCGCATTCAAATCGATTCACCCGTTTGAGCGCTACAGGAGAACAGACAGACACACACACACAGACACGTCAAACTTATAACACCCCGTCGTTTTTGCGTCGGGGGTTAAAAATTGCCTCTAGCAAAGAATTTATTCGAGAGGTAATGGACACCGGCCCTACGAATGAAACGTGTTTGTAATTTCGCAAGGTACGTGAACTCGTCGCGCGTCGACTCGCATTTGTCAATTTTGTCGTTCCCAATGCTAATGTATTCGTGAAAGTTTAGTTAAGCCGACTCATCGGGCGAAGTCTCGAAGGAAAAACGGGGTGTTACCTAATGGAAACGAGTTCGGAAGGATTGACGGATGTCGGCAATGGTTCTCAAACTTTAGGGTTATTTATTTTAGTAACCCCCGACGCAAAAGCGACGGGGTGTTATATGTTTGACGTGTCTTTGTGTGTGTGTGTGTGTGCGTGTATGTGTGTGTATTGTGTGTGTGTGTGTGTGTGTGTGTGTGTCTGTCTGTTTGAATGCGGTTTTTTTTGTTTGATAGATGAATTATTTGGGAGTGTTCGTAGAGTGTTCGTATGATGAAAATCGGTCCAAAGTGTGTGTGTGTGTGTGTGTGTGTGTCTGTGTCTGGTGCTGTGTCTGAATCTGTGTGTGTGTGTGTGTGTGTGTATGTCCGTGTCCGTGTCTGTGTCTGTGTGTGTGTCTGTGTCTGTGTGTGTGTGTCTGTTTCTGTGTGTGTGTGTGTGTCTGTGTCTCTGTGTGTGTGTGTGTGTGTGTCTGTGTGTTTGTGTGTGTGTGTGTGTGTGTCTCTAACGGGTGGACCGATTTGAATGCGAATGTCGGGTTTTTTTTTTAATTTTTAATTTATACTAGTGGTTGTTTACGCCCAAGTTGAGAAACTCTGGCCCAAGGTGACGGGGGTTCGCCGGATTTCGGGATGTCGTGATTATTTTAACGAATCGGTTATTAGATTTAGCCAATGCGGTCGTAATAAAGTGTATGTTGATTTTTCCAGACACGCCTGTAAAATGTTAATGTAGTTTTTATTTGCTCGGTTATGTCAAACCACATCAAAAACACTACCAACAAAAACCACTTCAAAAAAATTGGTTGTCTGTAAAGTCGGTTTACGGACGATAATTTTACGTGATAAAGTCATAAGAAAACAAAGAGAGATGCGTCACAAGCCGAACGCTTATGCCGATCGTGCCTTCTTTATCGCTTGTTTCGCGCTCTCGCTTGCACGCGTTTCGTGACAATGAGTCATGCGTGTAACCGGCGTTTGTCGATTTATAAGACGTTATCACGTCTAAAGAATAGTAATAATATTTCTGAAAAAAATATCTTTGACAGAAATGTTGACAGACATGTATTCCGTTTTTCCATTATTAGGCACAGGACCCTTAAAATAATATACAATCGTGAAAAATTGCCTCGGGAGATATAAAAAATTCTGTATATCGTTCAAGGGTCAACATCATTTGCGAATAGTTTTTAATGGAAGCCAATATTTGTATTTTCCGAGTAGGTAGGTACGTAGAGGCAATTCGCGAAAACAAATAAATCGTATTGAAAAGGAAATAATATCTGGAACGGTACGATTGGAGGGCCCTACACAAGTCGGATACAGAACAAAAGGTCACGGCGCGTTATTAATTTATCCTTTCAATACTCAATAATAATGATTGTTGTTGAGTGAATGAATAAAATAAAACAATCCACCTCCTTCTTGTGTTTTGCCTTTGTTGCTGAGTGCCGTAACTTCTATGTGATGAGAAGAAAGACTAAACTTTTTACATCAAGACGAAATTCGAACCCATATAAATATATTATGAAGGATTGATCGGCGACGTGGAAGGAGCCCGCGTGCGCAAATTGATGCGTGATCGAGCCAAAACAATAATCACATTCAGTATGCATGGAGGCCATTCATTACACGAGCCTCGAACCGCACCCGAGCCGTGCCAATCCGTCAACAAATCTGGCATGGCCCATATACTTCGCGAGCGTGTCAGTCGCTTGTGAACTGTGGCGAGCCTCGCACGTATCTCTGCTGCTTGCTAACACCGCGCGCGTACCGTACCGCGCGACCGTATGTCAATAGTCGTAAAGTTAATTATTCAGTGTGCGCCGAGCCTGAGTTCGCGGACAAATCTATCGCGCGCCCATACACGCATAGATTGGTCGGGTGCGGCTCACCGCTCGTGTCGCCGTGGTCAAATCCGCGAACCCAACCATTCACACGAAAATTGGTCTGTGTACCTGTCGCCAGCGACTTTCGCGGATTGGTGCACCCGTGAATAGTAGGGTGTAGGTAAGGCCTAAGACGTAATTTATTTGTGCACAAAAATAACTGTGAAACTGCTCAAGTTGCTGAAGTTCGCTTCAGACGGAAAGAACTTAACTTAAGACTGAATTATGCCAATATTCTATTGCTTCTGGTACTTATTTCCTACTTTCTTTACCAGCATCAACGATTTCCTTTTGTTTAGACAAACTCTGTAAATGTAAACCATTTTGAAGATTCTCACCAAAATTATTACCTCTTAAGTCTTAAGTATATAACAATATAGATAATGATGAGATGCACAGTAATGTTCTATTTATACGACTGCTAAAAGGGTTTAAATGATCGAAAACGATGCTCATTAAAAAAGGCACTTGAAAAAAAGCCCCGTACCTCAAAATCTCAATCGCAAATCCTCTACAAGTTAATGTGTACAAAAAATATAAAAAAATGTAGAGATAGAATTACCCGTTCTCATTTTTAAAAGTAATTAGTAGAAGTTTCAGCTGCAATTACGAGAGCGAAGTTAAATTAATAAGCCGTTGAAAGAGCTTCCTCCCTTGGGAGCTGGGAACACTCCATTGCTTTACCTACTCCTTTATACAGTTTTACTTAGGTATTTTTTAGTACCTATCCTTAATTTATATTATAAACGCAAAAGTTTGTAGACATGGATATATAGATGTATGGATGTTTGTTACTCTTTTACACAAAAACTACTGAATCAATTTGGCTAAAATTTAAAACATACGTAGCTTATAACCTGGAATAACACATGGGCTACTTTTAATCTTGGAAAATCTATAGTTCCCACGGGATTTTGAAAAAACCAAAATTTGCTATAGCAATCTACAGCTACATCTATAGGTAGATTACTATAGCAAACTTCCTTGAAAGTAGGTATAAAGGTTGGAAAAGGAAGCGCGAATGGGAACGGAAAATCCGTGTTCACGGAAAAAAACGGAGTCAAAAAACGGAGTTCACGCAGGCGAAGCCGCAGGCAAAACCTAGTTAGTTATCCCTTATAACTTCCGTATCAAAGTATTATAGGTCGACCAGAATCTCATGAAAAATACGGAAATGAAATTCTAAAGTTAGCAACACTACGGCTGCCCTAGCGATAAACAAAGTAACTGAATTTTTTGTGAAATTGACTTTTTTGCACTAACAAAAGTTTTATGTCGAGTAACTTGAACCGTTTACTGAAATTTGAATTGCCCAAACAAAGTAACTGCACACACTAACCCGGAATATAAATGCAAAAACCAAGTAAACAACAAGCACAACACAAAAACAAAGTAATTGGATGTTGATTACTTTGTTTTTGTATTTAAAATGCAGTTGCTTGATTTTTCGTTTCGTGAAACGATCCCAGGTAAGGTGTTCTGAATGTAATTACTTTGTTTATCACTAGGGCAGCCGAGTTAACCTAGTGTTGCTCACTACAAAATTTAATTTTCCTATTTTTCATGAGATTCTGGTCTACCTATAACAACTGTAACTTAAAAATTTAAATCACCCCGACGTACATGTGAAAGCCTGCTACCCACCGCCTTCCTGTACCCTCGTACCCGGGAAAAACACGGGACGGCTTTTATTCGCTTTTTGGCAATATCCGCAAATCTATCCGTCACTTAAATGTTATTGACGGCCGGTTACCTAACGCTTTTTTGTTGACTAATCGTTATGAATTGCAATTTTATGACTTTCATTGTGGATTCAAATAATTATTATTATTTTTTCTCAATTAGTAAGTCTTAACTTGAAGCCTTCATGTCTCATTTCCTCGTTTCGCAAACTCACTTAACTACTTCGCTCCGCAAACTTGCTCCTCTGCCTCGCTCCGCAAACTCGCTCCACCACCTAACTTCGCTAACCAGTGTGCTTAGTCTAAAGCGGAGCACTCGAAAACGAACTCGAAAACTATTGATCGATTTCAGAGTAAAATAGACCTAAAATGGCTTGTATTAAGGTTTGAGTTCGCCAATACATTCAGCATTGTTCGAATGCTGAATGTATTGGCGAACTCAAACCTTAATACAAGCCATTTTAGGTCTATTTTACTCTGAAATCGATCAATAGTTTTCGAGTTCGTTTTCGAGTGCTCCGCTTTAGACTAAGCACACAGCTCTGCAGACATTCCGCGATTGAAATGAATCTCCTCTCCACTAAAAATCAGCCAAGTGCGAGTCGGGCCTCGCTCTTTCAGGGTTCCGTACATAATTATGAACAATATAATATTTTGGGTCTAAGAAATATTTAATTTCCGAGTTAGACATCGCAAGAAACCGTGAAAGAAAAACGCAAAATAAGTTCGTTTGTTTTGGTCACAGCTTATAAACTATTTTATGAATCGTTGTTTTCAGTATTTGTTGTACAAATAGAGCATATAGTACATAATATACCGAAATATCATATTCCTAACTAGTTTAGTTTTTTAGATAGCCCCCGACACAAAAATGGTCTAAAAGTGACAATTTTGATGACCCCCCATTTCCTTACTTTTTAAGCAAAAAATTAAAAAAATATATATTCGTACTCTACTCAATGAGCTCTAAACAATGATACCCCACAAGCTAGGGTAAGAAAAAAAAATTTTTTCCGGCTCCTTTCTCATGTATGGGAGCCCCCCTGAAAAATAATTTAATTCAATTTTTAATTCAATATTTGATTTTGGGTCAACGTTTTACACCAAATACCAAAATTTCAGGTTTGTAACTCATTTCGTCTGCGAGCTAGAGACCTGTGACCGGCGGACAGACGGACAGACAGACAGACAGACAGCCGAGTGACATTAATAGGGCTCCGTTTTTACCCTTTGGGTACGGAACCCTAAAAAGCGGAGACACGCATCGCGATTCTATTGATTCATATGTTCCTAACTCCTTCGCTCACGCATCACTTCGCTCCCTTAATACGGAGATCCGTAGAAGAGTTAAGAAGTAGCCACTGCGTTATGAAGCTGAATTAACAAGGGGTAGGGCGTATAGTTTTACGTTAGTTATACTTGTTGTGTTGTTTATTGGAAACCAGATAAACGTTGGAGTCCTAAGGTGTTGTAACAGCGGAGCGGTAGAGTAGACATTAAACGAGTTGCAGAGAGCTGCTGGATACAAACGGCGCGAGACCGCTGCATGTGGAGACTTCTACGAGAGACACATGTCGAGCAGAACAGTCCACAACGATGACTTTATTAAAAAAAAATAGTAACGAGAATACAATGTCAATTAAATAAAGGATATCATTCGTATGATTGTGCTAACAATGGCAAATGAAAATATATCAGTTCAGAGCCAATAGCACGGTCCAGTGCGCACTAATTCCGGCCTCGCCCGGATCCGACAACTATCGCTAATTGAGCCACGTGTTAAACCCTCCACCGACTTTCTTTATCCGATTTATTTGGACAACAAAAATATAATGTGTTTCACCATCTTGAATATGAAAATGATTAGGTACCTAATAACTGTAGAACTGACTATCGTAAGGAAAACTTTTAGAAAGGAAAAATTGTGTTTTCCTGTCAAGAATATCTCAAAAGCAGCCCGCAGTTAGGAAACTGGTGGTATAATAACACCCCCATTAATGGGAGAAGGAACTTTCAAGAATAAAATATTCATACACCAGGCCAAAAATTTCTAGGCTTGACTATTTCTCTACTGTCTTAATAGACATAACTTCATTTTTGAGAATAAAGTATATTTCAATTCAAGTCAAGGTCTTATTGCATCTTATTTGTGCACACACTTGGACAGTGTAATATCTCCTGCATAGCTGGCGAGTTTTCGCCTCCATTGATATTGAAGTTGAAAGTGAAGATACAAAAAAATAATATTTAGACTTTTTTATCCCGGAAAATCAAAGAGTTCCCACGCGATTTTCAAAAAACTGAATTCGGATGGAAAAAGTCGCAGGCATCTGCTAGAGTAACCGAATAAGAGTACTATTAGGTATAGTCGTCACCATTTTCAATATCGTAGCTCAGTAATCCGTAATTCGGTGGAATCGGGAGCAACCCTTACTAATTGAACCACCAGTCCAGAGCCGGGTGTAATTGGACCGCGTGAGCCCTTCACCACGCTAATTGTAATTACCGACTTCTGCGCCAGAAAATATTCTAGTGCCCGAGCGCTTGCGAGGAAATAATTGAGGCCGTCAGCGCATAAGCGGCCTAACCCACATTTTTTTAAGTTCTTACTTATAGACCTAAACTGATTACAAAGATGATAATTATTTGCCTAAAAATGGCCTAACTATAGTTATCCTGTTATGTAATAGATGGCGCAACAAAATCCATTTTTGTATTTAATTATTTTCGTCTTTTATTTGAGCAATGATGTCCTAACCTGCCACTAACTAATACTAACTGTCTCAGGTTTAGGCCATTTTTGCGCTGACGGCCTCAATTGCACGTAGGTTATAGATAGTATTTTATTTGCGAGATTATTACGCTGATTTTGTAATACTTAGAGCTAATTAAGATTAATATTAAGATGATCGCTTTTGTCTAATTAGATGACAGGCGAATAAGAAAGATGACAGGCGAATAAGAGAGATGACAGGCGAATAAGAAATCGAAATAGATAAGTATAGTTCGTTCGGTAACTTAGTGTCGGTACAGGCGCAGGTGCTCTTAGTATTCTGCTTTTATTTTTATTACTTTTTTTCTGTTTGTAATTTTTTTTCTATTCTAACAGATACTCCGAATAGTCTGCCAATCCGCACTTGGCCAGCGTGGTAGACTATGGTTAAAATCCTTCTCATTTTGAGAGAAGACCCGTGTTCATGAGAATATTATATTTTATGTTTATGGTTATATTGTAATAAAATACGAATATAAAAAAATATAAAAAGGAAAGAGAATTTTAATGAAAAAATATGAGTAGGTATAAAACGCCAAAACCCCTTGTGCCTGTACACCCCTCGCGGCATGCTTTGAAGTCACGGCGGTGTCTTTGGCAAAACACCGCGCGGCAGAGGCGGCTAGACACAAAAGGCGACCGTAAGAAAACGAACAGACTATAGATAGCTATCCGATACTTATCAGAAGATGGTGAAACAGGCCCTAAGTGTCTAGAAAGTCCGAAAGTCGTTTATACAACTAATAGTCGTTACTACTACTGATAGCGTATTCTTGACTGACTTTGAGAGACTTGAGAGGGCATACACCACCACTACAGCCTTTTTAACAACCCACAGCTGGGCACAGGTCTCCTCTCTTATAGGAGAGAGGGATTTAGAGCTGAGACCCGCCACGCTGCTCCAATGCGGGTTGGCGGGCTTTAACGACTATTGTCACATGATAGTGATAATAACCGGGACAGACTGTTTAACATGCTCTCCGAGACACGGGGCTGAAACACCGCCAATTATCAACTCCGGGTTGGCACTGAGAATTTCTTGACAGAACAACCCAATATACCTAACGATTAATTATTTGCCCGACCCGGGAATCGAACCCGGGACCTCGTGATCAGCAGTCGAATATACTAACAACTGTGTGTGCGTATGTCTGTCTGTTCCACCGATTTGAATGCGGTTTGTTTGTTTGTTTGAAAAGTGAATTAGTCGGAAGTGTTCTTAGCTATGTTTGATGAAAATCGGTCCAAGATGGCCGCCGCCACAAAATGGCGGATTGCATATTTTTTCACAACTGCCTCAATATGGGTATCAAATGAAAGGGATTGACTAGTAGAATAGCACTATGCAAATCCAAGATGGCCGCCGCCACAAAATGTCGAATGTTTTTTTTAACTTTTAATTTATACCTTCTTGTTGTTAGTGTTTTCGATAGGGGTTTTTTTTAAACGCGTTATATTTCATTTCAGACTGCCTCCACCTGCAACTGTACCGCGACCCGAAGGACCGCTACAAGAAGGGCCAGACGAAGGCGTCGCTGTCGCTGCAGCACTTCCTCGGCTTCGAGTCCGGCTTCAATCTCGACAAGGAGTCCAACACCATCGCGATCATATGCCAAGACGTCACCGTGGTACGTATGTTAACCCCCGACGCGAAAACGACGGGGTGTTATAAGTTTGACGTGTCTGTGTGTGTGTGTCTGTTCCCCCGTAGCGCTCAAACGGGTGAACCGATTTGAGTGCGGTTTTTTTTTGTTTGAAAGGTGAATTAGTCAAGAGTGTTGTTAGTTATGTTTGATGGAAATCGATTCTAGATGGCCGCCGCTACTAAATGGCGGATTACATATTTTTTGTAGTGGCGGCCATCTTGGACCGATTTTCATTAAACAGCTAACAACACTCTCGACTAATTCACATTTCAAACAAAAAAAACCGCATTCAAATCGGTTCACCCGTTTGAGCGCTACAGGGGAACAGACAGACACATACACACACACAGAGACACGTCAAGCTTATAACACCCCGTCGCGTCGTTTTTGCGTCGGGGGTTAAAATATATTCGGAAATATTCTTCATGTATGTATATCAACTGCCTCGGTGGTTTAGCGGTTGGTTGACTGCGGAACACGAGGTCCTGGGTTCGATTCCCGGGTTGGATCAAAAAATTATGAGTCCTTCAGTTTTTGTCAAGAAATCCTCGAACCACTTCGGAGCTGGAATTTGTGTTAGATGGTGTATCTAACACAAATGAGGTATTGGGTTTTTCTGTCAAGAAATTCTCAGTGCCAGCCCGGAGTTGGAAGTTGACGGTGTTAGATACACCCCCGTGTCTCGGAGAGCACGCAAAGCCGTTGGTCCTGTTCCTAATATCTCTGCGGTCGTGTCGCATTGGCGTCCCATTGGACTATGAGAGTGAAGTAATAGAGAGCGCATCTGTGTATAGCACTTGAGCACTATAATATCTCCTGAGTAGTGGACTAGTCTCCGCCTTGATTGAGATTGGCCGGCGTGGCTGAATTTCAGTCGGCCTGTGTATGCTTGTGCACTATAATATCTCCTGCATAGTTGGCTAGTCTCCGCCTCGGTTGAGATTGGCTGCCATGGCCAAAATTCGGTCAGGAGACATAAATTATTACTCTCCCGACCGAGAATATTATTCCGACTTATTATTTCTCCCGATCTGAGAAATATCTTTCTTTTTCTATCCAATCTAATCTATCTAATATTTTTCTTGGTACAGGTACTTGCTTTCGAGACCAGAGAAAGGCTGATAGCCTGGCAGGTGAAAGTGGGAGGTCAACTGGGCTCTTCCAAGGAGTACTTGGTGATGATTGGGGGAGGTGGTTCGAGGAAGTTGCCCGCCGGGCCGGCGAGGCTGCACCTTCAGGGGAGGAGGTTCGCTCTCACCAGCGGAGTTCCCCCTCGTGTGCTGGGGCTGTGGGAGCTGGCTCATTTGAGGTAATTGCTGGTTTCAACTACACAAGACTACAGCTCGACTCGCGTAAATATACGTCCGTGTATACGCGACCCGGAGGCCTTAAATTAAATCTATCTATCTATAATAATATAAAGAAGCTTGTTCTGACTGACTGACTGATCATCAACGCACAGCCTAAACCACTGAAGCTAGAAACTTGAAATTTTCATAGTAGCTTCCTTTTATAGCGTAGGCGCACACTAAGAAAGGATCATTTCGAATTCCACCCCTAAGGGGGTTAAATAGGAGATGAAAGTTTGTATGAAAGTCCGTCATTTTTCAAGTTTTATCCATGAAAATTGCTACTTAGGTTTTCGGTTCAAAATAAAAGTTACGAGTTAAAGGAATTTTGGAAAAACTACCCCCAAGTGGGTTAAATGGGAGTTGAAAGTTTTTATGAAAGTCCGTCATTTTTAAAGTTATATCAGTGAAAATCGGTATTTGTATTGTCGGTTAAAAATGAAGAATTCGTGTTTCAGGAATTTTGGAAATTCCACCCCCAAGTGAAATTTATAAGAATCCAAACGGACGAAGTCGCTGGCATCAGCTAGTAATATATAAAAGGAAAAAGTTACTGACTGACTGATTGACAGATCTATCAACGTACAGCTCAAACCACTGGACGGATTGGGCTGAGATTTGGCATGCAGATAACTATGATGACGTAGACATCTAATAAGAAAGGATTTTTGAAAATTTAACCCTTAAAAAATTAAATTAGTGTGATTATCTATACTAATAAATAAAATTGAAGTGTCTGTCTGTAATATCGAAAAAACTACCTCATATTAAGCTCATATGGTTATTTGAACGATACTATAACCGAATCACACGTTTTTAAAATTTTTGTCTGTCTGTCTGTCTGTCTGTCTGTCTGTCTGTCTGTCTGTCCGTCTGTTTGAACGGGCTAATCTTCGGAACGGCTGAACCGATTTTGACGGGACTTTCACATACAAGTAGAGAATTAACCAGGGAGTAACATAGGCTACTTTTTTAACCGACTTTCAAAAAAGGAGGAGTTGTGTTTTTCTACCTATGTACACCGATATCTCCGAGATTTCTGAACCGATTTGCGTAATTTTTTTTTTAATCGATAGAGAAACACTGCGACACTGTCCTACAAAAAACTTGGATTCCAACTCCTCAATCCTGATGCTGTAGGGGAACTGATCCCCAAAACTAATGGGATTTAGGAACTGTCGGTTATTTAAATTGATATTGAGGGTACCAATTAAAGACTTTATCGTTGAATGAACTCGAGTAGGTACATATTCATCTCCTCAACCCTGATGCTGTAAGGAATTGCATTCCGAAATCGTGGGGATCCCACGGAATTTTTCCGTTTTGGTGACGGGTTACTACAGATAGGCTACTTTTTGTTCTGGAAAATCAAAAGTTCCCACGGGATTTTTAAAAACCTAAATCCACACGGGCGAAGCCGTGGGCATCATCTAGTAATATTATAAAACTGAAGAGTTTGTTTGTTTGAACGCGCTAATCTCAGGAACTACTGGACCGATTTCAATAATTCTTTCACCGTTGGATATGTACGTAATCCCTGAGTGCTATAGGCTATATATTATGTACCACGGGCGAAGCCGGGGTGGACCGCTAGTCTACTAATATAATATAATAAAGCGGAAGAGTTTGTTTGAATGTACTAATCTCTGAAAATATCATCGGATTTGTAAAATTCTTTTTGTGTTTGATAGCTCAATTCTTGAAGCAGATTTAAGGCTATTCAGCATCATGGTGCCTCGTAATTTTCAAAAACCTAAATCCACGTGGGGGAAGTTGAGGGCATGCACTAGTAGATTATATTTTAATATCTTAATTATTAGAATTTGCTATTTCTAATATTTTATCACAGAATACTGTAATAAAATATTAGAAATAGCAAATATAAAATATTACATGTTGAAAACCTGTCTTGTCAATGTCTTGTCTGTCATGTTCAATTTGTTCTTGTCACTTGTTGTGACTTTTGCAAGTAAGTATTTCTCTTTCAAAATAGAAAGACATCAGATATTCCCAGTGGTCGAAGCCTGATAAACAAATTTCAGTATCACGTATCCAACCCATTTCAACAGCGGATACAACAGTCTATAAAAATTTAAGACACCCCGCGACGTTCTCGCCCAAATAAAATTGAAACGGACCATAAAACTGAGTTTGGCTGAATGCAGCCGACATTCATACACAGCGGACAATAAAACTCGATCATTTCACGACTCACGACTGGCCCATAAACGCGGCATCTGCTGGTTTATGTTGTTCGTCTGGTCGCCAGCGAGTTAATGGTGTCGACTTCCGACGTCGCGGCCAATTTATACCGACGCCATCTTGGCGGCGCTTTTTGATGTGACTTGCAGCTCTCGCCAGATGCCAACAATAGGTTGATGCGCGGATTTTTAAAATTGTGACAGTCACGGTTTGTTAGGCGGATGAGGAACGATCCTCTAATGTTAGTTTTCCCGTTTTACCGAAAAATGGATAGAGCATAAAGTGGGACTTTTGAGAAATCGTTAAAATGACATTAAAGTCAAGTTAGCCTACTTAGTTCATACAAAATACCTCAAGCCAGAGATGATGATTCTCTTTAGAGGTCTCACACACAGGACGTTTCATTTGAATTCTTAGTAAGTACTTGATATATTTTTATCTAGACCACAATTTTAATACTTGTATTTTTATGTATCTTACAATAATAATTATAATAATTATGGATCTACTGTTCTAATTGCGGGTTCTTTGGTTTTGGTGGGCGCCTAACTTATTATTATTTGAGGTAGACTTTGAGTTGTTTTAAGTTTGATTAATTAATTCCGACTAGAATTTCACATACCTATCATGCGGGCGATACCTACCGATGGTAAAAGTAATGGTAGGTATGTATTAACAAGTATACCTACATTAAAAATTTAAAAAACCCCCGACATTCGCCATTTTGTGGTGGCGGCCATCTTGGATTTACATAGTGCTATTCTCTTAGTCGAGGCCTTTATTTGATACCCATATTGAGGTAGTTGTGAAAAAATATGTAATTTGCCATTTTGTGGCGGCGGCCATCTTGGACCAATTTCATCAAACATAGCTAAGAACACTTCCGAGTAATTTACCTTTCAAACAAAAATAAAAGCGCATTCAAATCGGTTTACCCTTTTGAGCGCTACGGGGGAACAGATAGACAGACACACAAACACACACACATACACGCACACACACACGTCAAACTTATAACACCCCGTCGTTTCTGTGTCGCGGGTTAAAAAAGGTGATCATAAACTAAACAAAAAATTAATTTTCAATACACATTGCTTTTGCATTTACCGCTGTATACGTATGGTAGGTTATTTAAGAGAGAACGTGTGAGTTATTCGACCGCAACTTTGCAACATTCTGCTTTATCCCACAACTGTGCAGTGTGCGATGCTTCGTTAAGCTGCGGTTAGCCAGTCGTTTTGCAATTAACTTAACTGACTTTGTTCACAGACAGCTGATATTTCTCTCATAAGCCTAGAATTTATTGCAAGTCCTGCTATCGAACTTTTTTATGTGAAATAATTAATCGATGCAATATCCCTCACGCTATAGGTCTATTCAAGATGCTGCCACACACGTATTACTATAAATCTGCCAAGTCGACCAAAAACAAAGCCGTACTATCTTTTCTCGGAGCATTTCAGGCCATTTTCGACCCCCCGTAACTTCGTTGTGGATAAAGCTAGAAGCCTGAATTTTCAGTGCCCTTAAATTGTCGAGAACCTGTTTTATGTTCCTTAAAGGTGAAAATAGCGTGACTATAGAAATCAGCCATTGGGTTATAATTATAATTTTAAATAATTCTGTGCCTCCTGTGATGAGTGATCTAAGTCGAGTTGTACCCTTTTTGAGATTTTTACATAGAAATGATCAGAAAAAAATTAGCTTTTTTTTGGTCTAACCCACGTTCTTCTAACTATTATAGTTTCGGAGATAATTTTGTGCAAAGTGATATAAGTGGCAGCATTTTTGCAAAAATATCGTGCATATAGATATATTTCAAGTTGTAACCTCAATAAGTAATTTTCTGCATGCATTATTTTTCGTGCTTCGTGGTATAAGTGCAATTATATTAATTTTCACATTTTATTTTTAGTATATTTATCGTGAATATTGATATAATTAGAGTTATATCACTTTGAACAGATTTTTTTCAAAACTGATTAGGGTACAATTATACATATACCTAATAATCACAATCTAAATTTATGCCTAATTTGTGATCAGTGATACATCTCGACTTGTATCATTGTGTACAAATCAACATTATCTGTGTAAACGAATATAAATTGAATTGTATCTAAAACTCAAACCAAATCTAGAAAAAATGTATGAAGAAGGAGACGTGCTAAATGATACAAGTGAAATCGTCAAGTCATACTCTTATGGAGATTGACACCAACCATGCGTTAATTGAGCGTAAGAAGAAGCACATGAGTATGGTTATTCACTTGCAAAGAGATTGGTACCAACTAGTGCGTACAGCTTCAAACAAAACAGCAAAGTTTAGGTAGGTACTGTTATCTAAATGACTTGTGATTCAACATGTTTTCAAGCAATTTCTTACTCTTGCATTGGAAAGTTGATGTGGTGTGATGTTCGATCTGTTTTGCATACCAAAGAAAATATTCCCCGTTTTTCTTACACAAAATGAATTCAAGGATGATGAATACAAGACTATGGATTGTTTGAAACGAGGTAAAGCTTATGCTATTACGATTACAATAAAGACAGTACCAATAGCCTACCACTTCAAGATTACTGTTTCAACCGATAAGAAGTAATATCTGTTTTGCTATGCTTTATTCAGGAGCACAATCATGAGTTTTACAGAGTTTAAATATTAGGACTTTGTTATTGAATTGTTTTCCTTGCAAGAAATTGACTAAATTCCGAAAAAAGTAGTAATCTGTTGAAGCAAACTCCCGGGGAGAGTGATGGGTGTTGGAGATATTTCAATCGCAGCACCTTTTATATTAGCGACTGTCTGTTGTGAAGTATGAGGTCTAGCGTTGGTCTAAGTTAACAGCATTGGGCAAGAGAAATGAGCAGTTTCGGTTGTTTAACTGCTGACGTTTCCATCATGGTTTGAAATTGTTGATCTATCTTTATTGTCTGGCCAGATCGTAGGAAGCCATAGTGTATGATACCAGCACTGGTCCACCAAACACACACCAGCCGTTTTTTCTGAGTCAACTTTCGTTTGGGACAGTTTCACCAGTTGGGTTTCGCCAGTTCTCTTGGATTCAACCACTGTGATGAGCATTTCCGACTGTCGTACACCATTTTTCATCACTGATAACAATACGATTCAAAATTCCGTCGTTATTGTGACAATTGAGTAATGTAACGCAGCACTTAATGCGTGTTTGTCAGTGTGCTCCACTCAATTCATGCGGTAGGTACCTATTTCTCGAGTTTTTCACTTTTCAAATTTGTTTTAAGTGAATTTATATTATTATATCACTCACACCGAAGCCTGCCACTAACTCTAACATAGTTTGCGATAGATCCGCTACCACAATCATCTTTAATTCTTCATTGTCAACTAGGGTTTCCAGCCGTCCACGGGGTTTGTTTTTAGGTCAAAATTTCCAGAACAAAAACGTTGGAACAAAAATCGTACCATGCTTTCTTTTACAGTAAGGGTTTCCCCATACTCATCATTAATCCTTCGAATTGTTTTTGCAGTACTGGTGCCACTGTGGAACTCGTATTCGTAAAAAATGCGATAAGTTTTCCATTTTTTGAACAGATCGATGTCAAAGAAAAATCAAATTGAGCGAAAACAAATGAATCACTAGATTCAAAAAACAAATACATAAACCACTTTTGAAATAAATTTAAATTTGGAATACGCCAAGATATATGAGATTATAGTAGCCAGTTCGATAAAACGCCATTTTCATAATATGTAAGGACTTAATCCATACTAATATTATAAATGCGAATGTAACTCTGTCTATCTGTATATTATGCTTTCACGCCTAAACCGCAAAACCGCTTTTGATGAAATTTGGAACAGAGATAAATTAGACTTTGGAGACCAACATAAGTTATCTTTTGTTGCGAAATAAAGGCTTGAAGGGGTTGAAATAGGGGTTAAATCTTTGTGTGGGAGTCCATCATATTGAAGATAAAAACCTTTATATTTTTGCAGTTTACATCCTGGAAATCGATATAAGATACTTCTAAAAATACACCTGAAATGAAGTTGTGGGCATCAGCTAGTATTTTATTAGTGAATTATTGGCTTAGAAGAAGTTTCACAAACGTTGATTTATTTTTGTAAAACTTGTATTTATTTGCACCATAAAAATGCATTTTAATGAGGGGTATAACATGAGTTGTATTATTTAACACATTTTTCAGAAGACCAAAATTTTAGCAAACTGATACAATTCAGCTAAATTGTTAAAATAGGGGACTGATAAGTAAAAATATCTCATCTTTGAGATATTACATTTATCTTTTGTTAGAGCACCATTGGGTTGGGAATATATTCTAATGAGTTATTAGATATTTTTACTTTATGTATATCAATTTACACGAAGACAATATATAGGTGTAACGTAATTTAACTGTACTTGTATCATTTATCACGTAATTTTAGCATCGATTAGAAATTAAAAAAGGTACAACTCACAGGTTTTCCAAGAATTACTTTAAAACTATAATATTTACCGCAAAAATTTAAATACACGGTGAAAGTGAATGTTTTTATCTACAAAAGAAAGCACTCAAGTTTAACCTAGCTCAATTAGATCGCGAACTAGAATTTTTTTAATCTTGTTTTTGCTCTCCTGTAAAATGGTGATTTTTGACTTGTATCACCTGTCACAGGAGGCACAGAATTATAACTAGCTGATGTCATGACTTTGTCTGCGCAGATTGCATTTTTTTTTAAATCCCGTGGGAACCTTTTAACTGCGGGATACAATAAGCCATTTTGCAAGGTTGCAAGCAGGTTGCAACTACGATGCAAGCAACTCTGTGCCTGTTGTCAAGATCCATTTAAAAATTGAGCCAACAAGGTAACAGATTCTGAGAGAATTACCTACTTTCGACCACCACCGCGTCCTTTTTGACGTCCCACTGCTGGGCACAGGACTCTCATAGGAGAGAGAGATATAGAGATTAGATCCGCCACGCAGCGCCAATGCGAGTTGGCCGGCACCTACTTTCACAATTACAATATTACTATGAAATTCTCTTGTCACTAAACCATTTTAAATGTAACTGTCTTCAGGTTGTTTAGACTTTGTCCGCGTGGATTCATATAAATCTCATACAAACTTTAAACCCCTATTAAACCCATAGGGTTGAATTTCTTTCTTTCTTAGAGTAAGCCTACACCGTAATAGCTGCCTGCATGGCAAATTTCAGACCGATCAGTCCAATGGTTCGTTGATAGAACAGTCAGTCGGTCAGTCAGTCAGTCAGTCTTTTCCTTTTATATATTTAGATATCTAGGTACGTATTTAAAATGATAAAAAGGTATTAAAAAATTACTAAATTGTACTTTGTTTTCTGTCAAGGCGATACGGCGTAGTGGAGGGCCGGTTCTGCTTCGAAGGAGGCTCTCATTGTGGGAAAGGTGAAGGTCTCCACATGCTCATCACGGACCAGGCTCAAGACATCGCAGACTCATTTGACCAAGCCGCTCAAGGGAAACTTCAACAAAGGACGGGATCACAGAGGAGTGGTATCAACTCAAATAATTAATTATTATTGTAGTTTCCTTATCTAACGGGATTCAATTTGGAAAAAAAACTTTCTATGCGGCAGTAGGCTTGTAGGCTCAGAAACATTTTCTATAGATTTTTTTCAAAGTATAAGACTGAAAATAAGTATGGATTAACGCTGTGATCATTTATTTACAGGAACCGATCGTGGAAGTAAATCTCGACCGAATACAAGAATGTCAGATTTCAACACAACTGATCAGAATCTACTGGATACTGCTAGTGCTCTGTACGAAGAAAACTACTTTGGTGAGGACTGTGGAGAAATTTCACCTGTTTGGCCATCAGCAGAAAGACGAGAATTCGATGAAAGAGAATACAGACAAGAGACAGAAATGAGCGTAAAACCGCCTTGGAGTGGTGCTGACCACGTCACATTAGAAAGGTGTAACAATTGTTTGACTAAGCTTGGTGGTGCGACTCGGTCTTCAACAGTAGCTCTTAACACAGGAGGGCACTTTAACCCAGAGTGGACAATGGAAGCAGTACCTGAAAGTAGTTCAGACAATTCTTCAAACAGTACCCAGTACTTTACACCAAATCCTGAGAAAAAGAATCGTGACACATGTCAATGTAAAGATCAGCCACCACAAAGACCTCCAAAGCCTGCACAGTATGATAAAAAGAAACCGCCAGCACAGTTGCCTCAACAAGGATGTAATTGTAATGCAAACGAAACTTTTTATCCTAGGAGTAATCCGAATGTAGGTCCTTATGAAAATTATGATATTCCCAAAATTACGCATAAAGAGGTTAGTAAAACGGGCACTTGTTTTAAGTATGTAGTTATATTGAATAATTTTCTTTTTAAATAAATACATCGTTATAAATGTAACTATTGTTTTAGGTGGTGGATAATGCAGAGTACTATGACACGCCAAAAAGGATCAAAAAAGCTCTGGCTGATGATCTTTTTCAAGTTACTAAAACTTCTTCGCCTGGTTCATTGGTACTAAAGAAGAAATGTGGCTGTATTCTGAAATTTGCTTCCAAGAAGAAACCAGTTGTGGTAGAAAGTGATGAGAGTTTGCAACCAGTTGATTGTCCGTGCCAAAAAGTAACAAACTGGGCTAATACTCTGATAAGTCTACCCTATTGTAAAAGAAGCCCAAGTAATGAAAGATTAAATACGGAATTTTCAAATCCTACAACAGACGATACAGCAATTTACGCCACTGTAGACGTTTCTAGAAAAACAAACAGAAAAAGTACGGTTTCTAATCAAGAAAAAAGTCAGGATGGAGCTAGTACCACAATATTTACTAATTATCAAAACTTGGAAATGAAAGACGATAAAGAATTTGAAGGTCCCTATGCTAATTACGAGAATCTTGAATTCGCATTATCCTTGGAATACTATGAAAATGCAAAGGATTTGCTAAAGAAAGCTGGCGTTACACAAAGTGAACTTGATGCTCTTAGTGCTAATATAGATTTAGCGACAATACCTTTACCTCCAAAACCAAAAACATGTTTAAAATGTTATCATTCTAAACCTTTAACTGGAAACGAGGTGCAAAATAAAACAGACGAATATTTATTGATGGAGCCACCGAATGATGTCAGGAGAAATTTGGTCAATCGAACTGTTGGCACTAATCCTGGTTACACTCCCATGTCTCCCAATCCTAACTGGTCACAAAGTTTAAAGCATCCAATATCGAAAGTACATAGAGCAGAAATAGAGAAGTCGTTAAGTATACCCACATTAAATGGTAGTGGCTGTCACACCTATGACATTTCTACTAATAACAAAGAAGCTATGCAGAAGCGATCAAGTTCAGTAGACTCGGCAAGGCTTTTAGAAGATTTGAAGGAATTCGATAGTAGCATAGGGAGCCATGCTACCACATCGTCAATGGAAACCCTAAGGAACCTGGCGTTAGAGAATAGACTAACATCCCCTTGCGATAATGACCGAGAATGTTACGAGTGTTGTAAATCTTCTGGATCCGAAAATAAGACCTCTGAAGAGAGCTCTTCTAAAGACATGCCTCATTTACGAAATAAGCATATGGATAATGCAGCTATCAAAAGATCTTCCAGTGTACCATGCAAGGGTGGCAATAGAGATTCATCGAGCTCTAATGATTCAGGTGTATCCAGTTGTTCCTTAAAACACGGTGGTGGTGAGTTACAGGAGTTTGAAATGCCGCTTACGTCAGGCAGCTCCAGATATCATTATATGGTGCACAAGAAAATGCGAGGGAATCTAAGTGGATCTATACATTCTTCACTACCGCGGAAATCCAAGTCATCAGACCCTTTGAGAGACCAACCAATGCAGTTACACAAAAGTCATGTTACTGCAAAATCATCTTCTGCCGAAGCTGAAGTTCCCGTACTGCCGCCGAAGCAGTTCAAAGGTATTTTAATATGAATCACCTTAGCTTAAGATTTATAACCTAAAATTAATTTCAAATTAATTACAACAGTGTTAATTTTTTCTTAGGTGTTTTAGATACGCACAGCACTTCAAGTGGGACCTCGGACATGTCTGATTATATTGAAACCTTGTCTTTGACCTCTTCACACTCTTCGTCAGACACTCAAAGTGGAATAAGGTATAGTAATAAATTTACGTATTTGAATATGGAATAAGGTAATTTTTTTGTTACACGATTTTGAGTATAACTTGACTCACATCAATTCAGAAATAAAACACAAGCTCAAAAATAAATGACAGATGATGATCACTTCCTTAAAAATTTTCCTATCACCTCACTTTAGAAAAATAGACATAATATCATAGTTATGTGCCGGGGAAGTGTTACAAATATTTTTTCGATAAAAAGTTAGCCCTTGACATAATGATGCAGTAGCTTAAATGGGAGCGTATTGACCTCGATATCGATAGTTAAACCCATACCCTAATCACTATATCTACACAGCACGAAGGTCGATGTCGTCAGATTAGGCTGGTGTGCGAATGGACGGCTAGAAGGGGCTTGGTTGGAGGCCATATTAGGTAGGGTTCCGTTTATTATAATTCCATGTTCTTAATATGCCACGTGTTGGCTAGGTTAGCGACATTCTTCTTACAATTCCTAGTTTTCTCGTGTCAGAAACAAAACCAAGATTTGCGACCTATCACACTAATGTGCCAGGGATATAATATATAACATATAACAGCGACATAATAAAGTTATATTTCCAGGATGAGCCGTCAACCAACGAACACGCTTCGACCTCGTTCAGGCAAGGAGTACCACAATCTGGATCCAATTATCACATCTATGTTTAAGAACGGGAAGAACCTGGGAAACTATACGAACCTACCTTAAATATAATCTATTCTATGTATCGGATTAACTATATAGCGATTGACGAATATAATGTACAGAAAACAATAAAGTTGGTGAAAATAAATGAACATAGATGATCGAAAAAGAAATGAATTCATTAATGAAGATCTGTACCTATACTAATCAAATATTTTCACCAATAAATTATATTTAAAAAGAATTATTATGTAGGTACTTATGTATTTAATTTATGTATAGTTGGGTATTAAGGCCGCTTGAAACTATGAGAGTTCCTTATAAGTAAAAAAATCAATGATTTTTAATAGAGTCGTTCGAAATGTAAGCTTCGCCGTTCTACCAGTTAACAGCGAGAATAACCATGAAATGTTTTTGATACGATTTTCTGAGGTGTGGAAAACCCTTCCCGCATACCTACGTGGTTTCTGCCACGTATGACTTAAGTACCTTCCAGGTATTCCTCTCCTATATGACACTTTTGTACTATAAGAACTTCTTATAATATTTTCAAGATGGCTTTAGGAAGCGTATCCGGCTCAAAATTAATCTAATATTCTAAATGTTACTTTAACATAAGTGAAGAGAAACAAAGGTTGTAATTAAAATTGTATTATGCTTAAATTATGACATTTATTTGGTGTTTTTGAATGTATCTGTGAAAAGTATGTATATGAAATATTAGTTGATTAGTGGATCTAGCCAATTTGTAGGTTGGCTTTATGTTATTTTTATGTTGGCAGCAACATACAAATGCGCGTTCTTCAGAATGGGATTTTGAAACTGAGGCACCTAAGCGCTGTTTGCCGACAGCTGAAGCGTCGGTAAAATTGCGTCAAAGCTCGAGAGATGATAGATGTTATAGTAATTTATGTTATGTATAGACAATAATGAATCAAAATGTATGTTTAAACAATTAAAAAGAATAATGACTTTTTACCATAAATAATTAATTATAAACATGAAATATATTTGTATATTTTCGTAACCCTGAAAAGTCAATATGAGGAAGCGTATAAATAAATTTAACCCTATTTCACTTTAGAACTGTCATTTTTGATTCAATGCGACAAGATTCCATCCCATTTTGAAAGACCGTAGGTAAGATATATAACAACACCAACATGTATGTACATTGATAAATCTTACATAGCTTCTATTTAATCCTACCACTCTACTGTAGCCCAAGCACAAACAATGTGATAACCCTGATTACACAATTTTGTCGATGCAAAAGCCACGAGAAAAGATGTCGCAATGATTGTGCTTGGACTGCAGGTAGGCTAAATGTTCAATTATATTAATTATTTATCAATAAATATAAATACAATATTTATTTGATATTAATTATAATAAAAAGTACAAGTATTATTTTGAAATTGCATAGGCTGTACTTAAATATACAGCGCATTTAGTGCATCTCTCTTCCAAAAGTAACTTTTATTGTATTTTGTCTCGTTCTCTTACTCAAATTTAATGACAACTTTGATAATTAACAAGAACGTATAAATTGATTTATTTCTTGCCGTATGGTATATAAATATTTGACGTAGCGTAACAAATAGAACTTAATTTTGTAACAAATAAGACTGACATTGCATTTTTCATTCTTATTTTTTAAGTTATTCGTAATATTTTGAATTATTCTAGTCAGAAAAATATTTATTAACTAGATGTTTCAGTTATACAAATCGTTTAATTAGGTTAAACTACTTTAAGTTTTGTGAACGTTTTCCTTCTAGTCTGCGTGTTTTTGTGTGGCATATTTATAAAGATCTCCTTTATGGTTTCTAAAATTCTAAAATTTGTAAAAAAAAACAATTATCAGCGCAAACTATAACAGAAAACCTTTTCGAAATTCATGAAAATTACAGCCTTAGCATCTAAAATAATTTCGCGTTTTTCTCACGCCTTTTGCAACTATTTGTCGAAAATTGTCGCTCTGTTTGTGCTTGGGCTGCTGGAAATCTAGCCAAGATCTATTTTTCGCTTACGCAATAGTATGGAAGTTAACAGTCTCGTAGGTCTAGTAGCTAGCTTATTCTGCTACAGATCATGAGGTCTGGGGTTCGAGTCCCTTTAAGGAATTAAGGAATTAAGTAAAACTGTTGATCCTGCGCCTGATTTTTCGCCAGTCCTGCCATATTGCCTTGCCAACGAACTATGAAATGAGGGAATATAGATTGCACCTTTGTGGGGCCTGATGTTGGTCATAAGGTCGATGTCATCAGATTAGGCTGGTGTGCGAATGGACGGCTAGAAGGGGCTTGGTTGGAGGCCGTATTAGGTATTATAGTGCTCACAGTTGTGAACTATAATATCTTCTTCGTAGTAGGCTAGTCTGTAAAGATTGGTTATCGTTGCCAACATTCGGTCTATATCTCCTGCTTAATGTGTTAATACCCAACGTGCCACTGATACTAGGCGTAAACGGAAAATGGATTATTATAATATTTTGATCGTACTTTTAGGAGAGTGATAAACACTTCATTATTGTATAATTGTATAAATTTTGGTAAGTAAAAACAACGATTACACAGTTTATAATAGCGGGTAGAATGTAAAAAAGTTTTGTACTAGGTATGTTCATTACTCGATATTTACCGATCCTGTAACATATTGTAGTCCTAAGATATAAAATTATGATCGAGCAATGTATAATGCGTCAAAAGGTTAAAGTAATCCGATAAAGTTATTTTCTCTTTCAATAAAACTTTCCGTCATTGAATAATGAAGTTAAAATCCTATATTTATGTGTAAAATCAAGGTTTTTTTTATTCATGTTATAATAATAAATTTACCTATTATACTTAGTTATTTTTTGAGTTGTTATTACTCGTATTTTTGGCATGATTAAATTTCAATAACTTTCACAACATAATCTGATGAAAAATTAGTCTCATCATTTTATATATAGAAATATTTTCTTTTTAAACTTCTGAAATATTAATATTTTGTTCATCGCAAAAATGTAAAATCAACATAAATTCGTTTGTGAAACAAGTTTGTGTGAAACAAACTTTCAACGAACGATGTGCATTGAAATGTAAAAATGAATAAAATCCTATATTTCTGCCACTTTACAAAATACAGTACAAATGGAAAATTATGAGTCAATGTTATTAAAAAATATCTGCCGATTCAAAAAGTGGGTGTTAATTAATACCATAATACCATAATAAAATGATTTTTCTGAATACACATCTCTTTTACAATCAGTTAAAAATAATTATGCAGAGACTAGCAGCAAACTTTAAATTTGTTATGAAGGCTAGCCGAAATGCGAACTTCGTCTGGCTTCAGAGAAGACTAGATATTTGGCGCAACTTCTATGTAATTATAATAATAATATGATAAATAATATTATGTATAAAATCATCCTTATGTGTATTGAGATAGAGTCGACTCGATTTAATACCTACATATCTGTAGTAACTTCGCTAGCATGTACCCATATCCTTACCGACTACCCTCAAGTTACCTTTGTATACCTTCATATAAATAAACATTATAGTTATTTGTATTTTGTCGTTTCATTTCTCCTGAATATCCTGTCTTAACTTATTTAAAAGCAAGGCAGGGAGTTCATGTCAGCTGGTTTCAAATCACAATTAAAATGTTATTTATTTAGACTTACAAATCCCATGGGAACTCTTTGATTTTTCAGAATAAGAGTAACCTTTCCGTCTTTAAGATGAAGGCTAACAGAATAGCTCTGCATCAAATTCCGTAACGATAATATGCTCCGCAATACACAGATAGGCAGACTTACTTTCATATTAATATTAACATGGATTTTAGAATTATCCGTATACGTTGGATAACTACAGCCATTTTAGGTAAAATATTTGCACACATAATCTTAAAATCGCATAAAAAATTCATTCACACAGTGTATCATACGCTAAAGTGACATTACAGCCGCTATATGGCGCTTAATATGGATCATGGACTAATAGAAAAACATAGAAGGTTCAAACAACATGCTTATAAAAAAACATCTAATCAGCGTCGAAAATAAAATCGAAAAGTTCTTTAGATCGAATGCTATGGAAATTACATTTACTTGTAATATTATCTTTAATTCAATGTTATCTTGACCTTTGCTTAACTTGTGAGGAATTTAAACATGGATATTCACTTGTGATGCAATGCTTGACAGTTTTTATTTGAAGGAATATCAATAATGTCAAAGGGAGTCCGGGCCGTTACATCGTCCAAGTGTTCAATTATTTATTTATTTGTTCATCATCGTTATCCTTACAGGGTGTCCTATAATGTACCTTTGCAATTATTATATATTAATCTATTATTTAACAAGAATTAACAAGATGTATTTACATCATAATATTCCTTTGTAAGTTCACTCAAAGAGCAACAAAAATAATATACTTATATTAAAAGATGCCTATATCATCGGCTTCTTTGGACATGTTTCAATAGCCGGTCGGCCGCTGCCGTATCTATCAATTCCCTTTCATCTCTGATGTATAATATCTCACTGCGGGTACTATTTGCATAACATTACCATTACAATTCTTTGCGCGCTTTGTTTCGGAGGTGCGGCGGAACACACAACAACAAAAATAAATAAAAAAACGATAATTGTTCTAGTTTAAAACTCTCTTGATTAACGGCGGGTCCGCTATTGTTTTTGGGGCGATAAAAGTAAATTGTGATAAATCCGGAATGAAAAAGGACCATTGGACTGAATGTGGGATGACCACACTCGAAAACGCTTTGTTATTTAAAAGAGTTCCGCAGGAAATGTGCTGAACTGCACTCGTAAGGTGACTCTTGCTTTCAAATTCATCGTTGTTTATGCCAGGAACCTAAGATATTGTAATACGAGCGGATACCCGCGACTTCGTTCGCGTGGATATTGATTTTAATAATCCCGTGGGAATTATTTTGTTTTTCCTATGCTCCTTTGAGCTTAAACCTTGCTAAAAACTGTTAAAAGTTCACTGGCGGATGTTTAGGTACATCAAAATGTAAACATCCGCCAGTGAAAGTCCCATCAAAATCGGTCCAGCCTTTCGGAGGTTAGCCAGTAATCTTTGAAGTATCTTCTTTCTAACAAAAAAAGAATGAATGAAATCGGACCACCCGTTAACGAATTACAGCTAAGTACACATTTTGACTTTCATCCCCTCTCCCAAGGGAACCGTGCTGAATTTCGGGATAAAAAGTATCCTATATGTTACTCCGTAGTATGAACTTAAATCATACCAAGTTTCATTTCAATCCATTCAGTAGTTTTTACGTGATGCGCGCACAAACATACAGACAAACAGACAAACAGATAAACAGACAAACAGACAAACCGACAAACAGACAAACAGACAAACAGACAAAAATTTCAAAAATAGCTTTTTTACGTTCTATTACTTATCCCTAACATCCCCCAGTTATTATTTTGCAAAAATCTTCAATGTACAGATACGGTAATTCTACGATTTTATTATATGTATAGATATACCTATCTAGGAACATTCTGCGTTATCTCAGATACTTAATATACCACAGAGGTTCAACTTTGCGCACCTACTAAATCTGTCATTTAGTATCACAAAGAATTCTAAACGTTTTCCCGAAAGTAAATTTGAAGATTTACGCACGGAACAAATAAAAATGGAGGCCTGAAACGATGCGCTCTGACCTCAGGGCTGAGAATTCAGAGCATTAGTTTATCGCCATGCAGATGACTATTGAAACATCAGTGCTATTGTAAAAACCGTAGAGTAAAAAAAAACCGTAGAGTAGGTAAATAAAGTGGCCATTAATGGTTTAATGTGTGAATGCATGCTCAAGGAATATTTTTAGCCTTTTGAGGTCCTCCCATCTGGCACCATCTGTTCCATCCATGTTATGACGTATCATAGCATGAAACATCATGTCGATAGAATGGTTATCCTATTGACAAGATGGCGACTAGTTTCGTCGATCCAGGCCAATCGAAGATAATTGATCGAATCACAAAATTTGTATCATAGTGCGAATTGCTACACTAAGGGCCTGTTTCACCACCTTCTGATAAGTATCGGATAGTTATGTACAAATTTGTCTTTGTTACCTACTTAACATAAAGTAAGAAAGTGACAAAACTTACGTTTGGGCTATACGACACTTATCAGAAGGTGGTGAAACAGGCCGTAAGGGGCTGTTTCACCACCTTCTAAGTGCTTGTTAGAATAAACGTAAGTTTTGTCACTTTCTTACTTTATGTCAAGTAACAAAGGCAAAAGTTGTAGATAGCTATCCGTAACTTATCAGAAGGTGATGAAACAAGCCCTACATCTTTAGGTTACGTAGTACCTACTGAGGATTATCTTACAAAGGCTATCATCAGTATACCTATCGATTGTTTACCCACTCGTATTATCTCGCAGATTGCAGAGCATCTTGGCTCGCTACTGCATCTGGTTGTTTGCTTTTCATGAGCAAAGATAACAAACGCAATCTATTTGTTATCAAATACAATAATTGTTTAATTAACTAGTCATACGCTATTGGGTGTTTGCCCAAATCTGTCGTAGGCTTATAGACTCAATTGGGGTTTCTAGACTAGTATAGACTGATTGGCGCATTCCATTCGGTGATTTTTTAACTCCCGACGCAAAAACGACGGGTGTTATAAGTTTGACGTGTCTGTGTATGTGTGTCTGTCTTTGTCACCGTAGCGCTCAAACGGGCAAACCAATTTGATTGCGGTTTTTTTTGTTTGAAAGGTGAATTAATCGAGAGTGTTCTTAGCTATATTTGATGAAAATTAGTCCAAGATAGCCGCCGCAACAAAATGGCGGATTAGGTACACATTTCTTCTCCACTTCTGCCCGCGTAATATAATATAGAAACCGCATACCCATATAATATAGAAGCTAGTATATTATATGGGTTGATAAAAAACTGCCGTATCTCTTCCAGGTTAGCCCGCTTCAGCGTTTAGACGTTGGGCCAATGTGTACTGGCCCCATAAAAGAAGAGACATAATATCAATCTAGATACGACACTAATGACTCAAGTTGAGATGAACTCGAGTTGATCTCAAAGTGGATGAGATCGCGCACTTAACTCCGGGTTATTAAAGACCATTAGCCGACGTTTGGATTCATATCGTTGCGGAAGCTTGATTGATTAATGAACTTGCTATTACATGTTGATGTTGTGTGCGATTCGTAACGTTTAGACAGCAATTATGTTTCTCTAATTAAACGAAGCATTATTTCCTGCTCTTGAATTTTATGTTTTGGAAATACTTATATAATACTAGCTTTTGCCCGCGGCTCCGCCCGCGTGAATATCGGTTTTCATCAAAATCCGAGGGAACTCTATGATTTTCCGGGACAAAAAGTAGCCCATGTACCATTTTCCAAGGTCTAGTCTATCTTTGTACCAAATTTCGTTAAAATTAGTTCAGCGATTTAGGCGTGAAAGCGTAACAAACAAACACTTTCTGCTGCTGCTGCTGTAGATCGATTTTTGAGAAAAAAAAATTGTTTGTCTGTAAAGTCAATTTATGGAGTTTAATTTTACGTCATAACGTCATACGAAACATTGCCTTTCTATAGCTTGCTCTGCGCTCTCGCTCGCACGCGGTATGTGACAATGAGTCATGCTTTTTCGTGCGTGCGGCCAGCGTTCATCGATTTATAAGACGATATAACGTCAAAAATATCTAAATAAATAAAATTGAATATATGTACCTAATATGTATTTATTTAAATGATTTTACGGAGTGAATCTTCTGTATTTTGAGGGTACTGATAGGTATACATATGTATTCTGTGGTAATGGCTCAAGTTCTAGTTGGTTCAACTCGATGATCTCGAGGGGTGAGATTGAGCGCGCTCTATTAAGGCCATCAGCTGACGGTCGATGCTATCTTAACTACCCGTAGCTACCATGTTTACAAAATTCTCTTCAAACTTTTCTTACCTTTTCTGCATTACTTACGGCCTATTTCACCACCCTCTGGATAAGTGTCGGATAGCCTAAACGTAAATTTTAATTATTTTCTTATATTATGTCAAGTTAGAAAGACAAAACTTACGTTTAGGCTATCCGACATTTATCGGAAGGTGGTGAAACAGTCCCTAAGGGCGTTCTCTCTACTACTCTGAGTTCAAATATATTATTGAGTTCAAAGATTTTTCTAAAATAATAATATGAAGTAGTGTAAGACAGTGCATGTCGTATAACGTGAGCGAAATCAAAGCGAACGTGATGCGACGAATATTAGGGTCTAGACAGACGGACTACGTTAGAATTGCACTACAAAATTGCAGTACTATTGCCGTTGGTATAACTGCATCGAAACTACCAACCGATCATATAAATATCCACGACAATTAAATGAGAAAATATTTTATAAGAAGTGAGGTAGATAATAGAGATATGATAATTATTTACGATAACTTAAAACTAAAGCTAATGTTTGTAATTATGTTTTAATTACTTTCTTTTTGTATCGCTTTCTTTCTATCCAGTTTTGTGCTAATCCACGTCTATTTTTTCACTTACAACTTTCCAAAGGATTTCTAGTGTGACGTGCGACTAGGAGCTTCTAGTTAGCTTATAATTTACGCGCGACATCCACGCAGCCTCGCATTCGCTTTGAGTTCGCTCACGTAGGATGGCATGTCGGTAAAAAGCAATTTCAAGATCTAAATTGCAATAATCAACCGAAAATTTCGGCGTTATACTCGATTATTAATTGAATTGGTTTGCTCGATACCAACGTGGAATGTGATCGCCAGTTGAAAGCAATCCCATGTCGATATCGATTTGGAATGCGACTATACGTAATTAATTAGGTAGGTAATACTAACCATCTATGTTCTGTTAATTAATATTCATTTTTATAAAATTTGTGTGTGTGTGTGTGTGTGTGTGTTGTTGTGTCGTATTCCTCATGTTTGAGGGTTGTGATCTCTTTTTCTAATAATTCCATTCAATAGTATTTTCTTGAATTAATAATGCGGTGGATAATCTGCATGTGACTCCACGAAATAATGGCTCAGGTGTATTCTGGTGGGAGGCTTCGGCCATGGCTAGTTACTATCCTACCGGCAAAGCTGTGCCGTCAAGCAATTTTATGTTTTAGCATGATGACCATCAGTTAAAAATAGCGTTCAACTCCATATTAGAAATATCTTAACTTAATACCTGTAACCCTGTAGAGCTGTAGCTCTAAATGCGTTTGATCGTATGTTAACAGGATCAGGCGTTAATAGCAAGTAGGCTATCACATTTCCGAAGCCCTATTACATCTAAGTACCTAGGTAGGTACTTACTGATAAGCACCTATCTAGACAAATATGGTAGCTACTAATTCTATTGTAAACGTCAATCTTTAAAAATTAAATTTCCTGCTCTCAAAGCAATACTTTCCTTTTGAAAACAGAAAAAAATAGCACTATTTTGGAACTGTCAATAATAATTAGTTTAGAGACTATGTATGGCAACAGAATAAGCACATTTTCAAAGTTTTTAATTTCTACAAAACAGAACTTAATAAAAGGTTGAATAGTTTGTTTATTTACATGTATCATACAAGCAAAGCTCTTTCCATCGCCCGCTAAGTAATTCTGAGCTTACTTATGAGGTCAATATTTAGCAAACATGTCTCAAAACCATAAGTATGTAAATACAGGCAACATGCACTGTTCGAAGACCTTCGTCTTCAGACATTGACCGATTTTAGACGTTGAAGATATCTTTTTCGATTAAATTATGAATTCTTCAAATGAAGTTCAGATTGGCTAAAGGGTGAAGCTAAGTAATAATGAATATTCGGTGTAAGTGCAGCGGAACTGCCCCGCTAGCCGGCTAATCGATCCACCTCACTCCCTCAGACCGTTCCAACTTAACCGATTAATCTTTGATGGAAATATGCTAACGATGGCTTTCAACTGATCAAATTGCAATCATACTCGTAGCGGACCCATTTGAGGACTATCTTTCCAATTTGCTTTTAATGAACCAACTTGTAGTTGAACTGTTACGCTAACATGCCACTACTGCAGCCTTTTAACGTCCCAATGTTAGGCACAGCCCACAGGCCTCCCCTCTCATAAGACCTGTATCTTTAGAGCTTAGGCCTGCCACGCTGCTTCAGTGCGGGTTGACGGGCTTTAACGACTATTGTCACATGATAGTGATAATAAACGGGACCGACTGTTTAACGTGTTCTCCGAGGCACAGGGATGAAACACCGCCAACTACCAACTCCGGGCTGGCACTGAGAATTTCTTGACAGGAATACCTATTACCAAACAATTAGGTATTTGCCCGACTCGGAAATTGAACCCGGGACCTCGTGATCTGCAGTCAGAGGAATTCGCGGACAAACATGCATACTTGCATATACACCTTGAAATGTGTAAAATGAAATGAAATTTTGTATACCTATTTGTTTGGAAGCCCTCATAGATTATTATTATCATAATGTGAATATTTTGCATTTCCAATAATATTACATACATACTGTCGAATTGATAACCTCCTTTTTTTTTGAAGTTGGTTGAAAAGCAGTGTACCAATATAGGTACGCAATTATAAAGTGTGAATAATCACAAAGCTCGAATAGAAAGCGGGTACATAAAATCGCGTTTATTCATTCAAAGGCCGAAAGTCAACATTTCCCATTAAAAATCGAGCGATTTTATTCCCAAAGCAACAAGTAGGCACTCCCGAACGGCGCCTTATTTGATGCCAATCAGCAATTCAAAACGCACCCGGACACTGCCCACCCCAGGGCTTTTAACATTTAAATATAAAGGAAATATTAATGGGAATCAAAGGTTGGGAGAGGTACATGGAGGAACGAAGGAAGCGCTCCAGTATCGTATGCCATCTTTGCCGAAAAACTGTTGGAAAATTTTGTGGCAAGTATCTCTCTCTCCGTTATATTCTTCATTGCTGATGGTAGAGATTAAAGAAAACGTATACACTGTTGTGACCTCTTTCTATTCAACAATATAGGTAGGTATTTTTTAAGATAAGAACATCTGACTCCCATTCTGGCTGACTGTGATGATTCTGATGACCTCTTATTCCATTATTTTTCTACATATTATTGATAAATTACATTAGTAATAATTAATGTTAATATAAACATAAACGACAACATAATAATATACAGTCCTGTTTATATTATTAGCTACTTAATAGCACTTGAAGACATAGAGTAATTGAGAAGGCCGAACAACGAGGCCAAAGGACCATCCAATAACTGACGTGGATCACCGTACTTACCTAGCGCAATCAACTAATATCCGCTGTCTTAACAAAGGCACACACCCCTTTCATGAGCAGATGACACATAAAACAGCAATGTAACTCAAAATACAATGTAAATCGAGACCAAACAAAGGCATAACAATCGGGTAAAGAGTATAAACACACCTCATGGTCCACACATCCCTTATTCCGAGGGTACATTAAAATTCATTTTTACCAAATGTCACATTACTCTGTAATTCCTGTGGGGCCAACCTTCCTACGACGTTAGGGTACGCTGACAGGGGACGCTACATTATATGCTATGTTATATCTCTGATATCCATACAAATCATAAATATATACGAAAGGATATCCATAGAATCTGTTTGTCAGTTATTTTTTCGCAGCAGCTATTGCTGAACGGATCTTGGTAAAATTTAACACAGAGCATGGATCCTAGAGACAGACACAGACTATCATTTTCCCGGAAAATGGAAGATTTCCTACGAGATTTTAAGAACGTACTGCTGAACGGATTTTGATGAAATTTGGCACAGAAATAGCTTGCGTACTGGAGAAGAACACATCCTAGTTTTTAGGCCGAAAAACAAGAGTCTCCACGGAGTTTTTAAATATTTACTACTGAAGGGATTTTGACGAAATTTGACAAAGAAATAGCCTGCATTCTGATAGGCTCCCGATAACCAAAAAATCAAAAGAACTTACGGGATTTTTGAAAATCCAAATCCACTCAGACGAAGTTGCGAGCATTACCACGTATATAATAAATATAATTTGTTATATTTCCCGGGGATATGCTCCAACCACAATGTTTAAAAAGGGATTTTTGGGTGTATTACGTAGAAAGAGTTTCATATAAGAGTACCTACCTATGTACATAGGGTTGACTAATATTTATTTTGGAAGCTGTTTTTTTTTTAGAATTTCGTAGCTTTTTACGGTTCAGTGAACAATGGAGAAACTGAAGCCCTACCGAATCACTCTACTGTATGTCTGTCCATCCGTATATTATTTTTGGTGCAGAATATTAAATTAGAAATTCAATTTAATTATTTTTCAAGGGCCATAATAATTTTTTTTCATATGAGAAGTACATATATATTTTTATTTAATTATGTATTATATAAGAAGTATATATTATATATTTAGTTATATAAGATTTTTATATTCATAAGAAGCCCAAAACAATTTTTTTTCTTATCCTAGCATGTGGAGTTTCTTATCTAGAGCCCATTACGTAGAGTACACAACATTTGTTTATTCTTTTTACTTTTTAAATAACTACAAAGAAATGGGAGACCATCAAGGTTGACAGTTGTAGACCCTTAGTGTAGACCTAAGATGTAGTATTCTCTTGTATACTAGATCCTAGGTTTAGACCAATTTTGCTACGGGATCTATTTAAAAACTTTAACGTAACGAAGAACGAAACTACGAGTAGTTAGGAAATTGGAATTTCTGTAAACGTATTATCTATACACCGTATTCATACAAAAACTGCTGAAAACACCAATTCAATGTGGCCAATTCTGTTGTACACAATCTCTAAACCTAAACTAAATTGACAAGTTTAAAAATAGTGCTATCCTTTTCCGCAGGGAACATTGTGAAAGAGATAGGAATATATTTAGGCCTGTCATTTTAGTTTAGGTTTAGAGATTGTGTACAACAGAATTGGCCACAATATGTAAGTATTTTAGAAGCTGTAACCAAAATAAACGAACAATTTATAGTTATTCACACTAACGGAACCCTTAACACACCGAGGCCCAATTCGCACTTAGCGGATTTTTTTATCTTTGAAGGCTAGTTGAAACTAGTCGTACCTACCACATGTGATTTAGCGTTCCAGTACAACGCTCATAAGACTCTATTACAGATTAGTGAGAAGCCAATGGGTGTGCGTACTCCCATTGGCTTTTCAGATAAAGTGCCTCTCGATTTTGATAAAAGATAATAAAAAGTTCTCAATTTCCCGTCAGGCGAGGCGTTTTGAATTAATTAATTCTTTTCTCCAGTTTCGTATAACTTCGTGGCTATCAACCGGTGACTTTTTTATTGGACGAAAAGTTAATTAAACTTCAGTGCTAAATTATATCAGCCAGATACCTACATACAAAAGTGAGAACCTCACCCGTGCTTTGTGAATGAATTAACGAAATAATATTGCACATTGTTTAATAAATAAATTAACAGGTATATTTTATTTCAGGCTAATAGGTGCTTAGATTAAAAAAAATATATACTTAATAATATTTTTTATCTGCTCTCATATCTTAAAATCCCGATTAAGAAATCAAAATGTGTCATATATTGCACCACTTTAATCACATACATCTATAATATTTAAAAAAAATTAAAAAAGTTCATTATAACACTACTTTGTTAGGAAATTATTGCAAAGTAATGTTATAAAATAATTTTTTCTCCATTATAGTACAGGCTCTGGGTTCTAGATTTTTGAGCCATGGCGGGAAATTCGCGCGACCTCCTTGGTCGTTTACGTCGTAACAACCATTGAGAAATTAATAGTAAGTACCTAGTGGAGAAGCCATACCTACTTTAAAACGTGTCAAAAATACACTCACACGCTTAGATTAGGTATCATACACGCACAATCCGAAGACATAAAATGGCGCGTGTTCATTGTGATGTCTCAAGTTGTGCGTGTGTGAGTGTTCATGTATACATTTTAGGGAGGCCATCTTTTGTCTTAAGTCTGCCGCGAACTGTTTTATTATTATGTCAAAAATGTAATGTTGTCTCTTACACACTTATAAAAATTTTGATAAGCTTGAGCTATTTTCCGATCCACTAATTTCTATAGGACATTTTAGGGCTCCTCTACTACTATTAATTTCTCTATAACTGAATTTTGGCGCCATACGCTAGTTAAGTATATTATTTAATACTACGGGAGGTCGATGACCAATTGAAAAAGTCATTTCATACCGACTGGAAATTTTAACAACAATAGTTTAGACCGAACCCATCACAGCTCCGAACGTCAGCTGCCGCACCAGTGGTGGAGTTAAGAGTGAGAGCATATGAAAGTGCTTGAAAATCAAAGCGCTCCGAGTGATTTTATCCCGGACAAAAATGGTCTTAAATCATTGTTCCGATCATTTTTGATACAGAAACAATCGTCAGCTGCGGCGCCGAGGGTGGGTTATACGTCCGCTACGCGCATGAAGTGCATTAAAATTTTGGCAAAAAAAGTTATTTTATACCTTATGAAATTTATGCAGCAGAATTTTCACACTTTTAAAATAATAAAGAAAATCGTCAGCTGCACTTCTGGTGGGGGAAAGACCGTCAGTCAGCGTGATAAACATTTTGCGCGCTCAGTACATTTAGCCTGTAAATCTAGGAAGAATATCCTATAGTTTCAAAAATTAGCCAAATGTATTCTTTGGGCCTTCCTCTTGAATATATCCAAAAACCCCATATGGGGGATGCATAACCAGCCGCCATTTTTAATTTTGTCCTTTTTTTCGGTTTTTTTCTCATATCACGAAAATCTCTACGAATAGCATCATAATTACTTCTGACAAAAGTTTTAACATACAATTTGCCACAAATGTAGTATCTTGCTGTTTTACTCTAAGTTTATTACTTTAGGAGCTATAGGGTATTTTAGGTCCCTTTTTCGTTTTTTTTGCTCATATCTCGAAAGTCTCTACGAAAAGCATTATAATTACTTGTGATAAAAGTTTTTACATAAAATTTTCTACAAATTTGGTTCCATGCATTTTTACTCTAAGTTTATTATTTTAAGAGCTATAGGATGTTTAAGTTAATATTTGAGGTCCATTTTTTAGTTTTTTGCTCATATCTCGAAAATCTCTACGAATAGCATTATAATTACTCCTGTAAAAAGTTTTTACATAAAATTTTGTACAAATTTGGTCATGGTAATTTTTACGCTAAGCTTACTACTTTAGGAGTTATAGGGTGTTTAAGTTTATATTTGAGGTCCCTTTTTCAGTTTTTTGCTCATATCTCGAAAATCTCTACGAATACCTATAAAATTACTTCTGACAAAAGTTTTAATATAAAATTTTCTACAAATTTTGTCCTGTTCATTTTTACGCATTTCAAACAAAAAAAACCGCATTGCGGTTTTTTTTGTATTAAAGGTGAATTAGTCGGAAGTAATCTTAGCTATGTTTGATGAAAATTGGTCCAAGATAGCCGCCGCCACAAAATAACGAATGTCAGGGGTTTAATCTATACTAGTTTATCTCTCTGTTAATTTTAACACTCTGTAGCTCCTAAAGTAATAAGCTCAGCGTAAATTAAATAAGACCAAATTTGTAGAAAATTTTATGTAAAAACTTTTGTCAGAAGTAATTTTATTGGTATTCGTAGAGATTTTCGAGATATGAGCAAAAAACTGAAAAAGGGACCTCAAATATAAACTTAAACACCCTATAACTCCTAAAGTAGTAAGCTTAGCGTAAAAATTACCATGACCAAATTTGTACAAAATTTTATGTAAAAACTTTTTACAGGAGTAATTATAATGCTATTCGTAGAGATTTTCGAGATATGAGCAAAAAACTAAAAAATGGACCTCAAATATTAACTTAAACATCCTATAGCTCTTAAAATAATAAACTTAGAGTAAAAATGCATGGAACCAAATTTGTAGAAAATTTTATGTAAAAACTTTTATCACAAGTAATTATAATGCTTTTCGTAGAGACTTTCGAGATATGAGCAAAAAAAACGAAAAAGGGACCTAAAATACCCTATAGCTCCTAAAGTAATAAACTTAGAGTAAAACAGCAAGAGACTACATTTGTGGCAAATTGTATGTTAAAACTTTTGTCAGAAGTAATTATGATGCTATTCGTAGAGATTTTCGTGATACGAGAAAAAAAACCGAAAAAAAGGACAAAATTAAAAATTGCGGCTGGTTATGCATCCCCCATATGGGGTTTTTGGATATATTCAAGAGGAAGGCCCAAAGAATAACATTTGGCCAATTTTTAAAACTATAGGATATTTTTCCTAGATTTACTAGGCTAAATGTACCGAGCACGCAAAATGTTTATCACGCTGACTGACGGTCTTTCCCCCACCAGAAGTGCAGCTGACGATTTTCTTTATTATTTTAAAAGTGTGAAAATTCTGCTGCATAAATTTCATAAGGTATAAAATAACTTTGTTTGCCAAAATTTTAATGCACTTCATGCGCGTAGCGGACGTATAACCCACCCTCGGCGCCGCAGCTGACGATTGTTTCTGTATCAAAAATGATCGGAACAATGATTTAAGACCATTTTTGTCCGGGATAAAATCACTCGGAGCGCTTTGATTTTCAAGCACTTTCACATGCTCTCACTCTTAACTCCACCACTGGTGCGGCAGCTGACGTTCGGAGCTGTGATGGGTTCGGTCTAAACTATTGTTGTTAAAATTTCCAGTCGGTATACTTAAAATGACTTTTTCAATTGGTCATCGAGCTCCCGTAGTATAAATTTTTTATTTGTTGTTTTTGTTACTCAAAACTTTACAATGGTTTTTATTGTGCGGAAAAATGTCTAGCAGTGATACTGAAGAGAATTTAACTCCACCAAACCACCGACCAACAATCTTTTGCCAGCAAAATCAAGGAAAACTCACGACAAATATTACCAAGATTTTATGGTTTGGATTTTAAGATATGAGTTCAGATAAAGTAGTGTATGAAACTCTACATAATTAGGTATTAAAACACTCGTGTGATACTATTAAAAAACTCACCTGCGGCTCGTTTTTTAAACCCACACTCATGTTTTAATAACCTCTATTATGCAACCGTTTCATAAACTACTATTTTAATAATAATAGCGGGCAAACGAGCAAGCTGTCACCTGATGTTAAGTGATTACCGCCGCCCATGAACACTTGGGGAACTACTAATGCTTTGCCGGCTTTTGGAGAAGGGGACTGGCTATTCAGAACGATAATTCCGGAGCAAATCGAATGCTTTGCGGCAGATCACGGCTGAATTGTAGTTGCTAGTCAGGCGAAAGAATCCTACTACAAAGCCAAATCTTACCACCAATTAAAAAGCTCGCTCCTAAAAGGAGGCGATTCCTTAACGTATTCTCGAAAGAAATCGAGCATACTTAGTGTGATGAACCACTAATCGTGATAGTTTCATCAGGATGCGGTAAGCATCATTTTACTGCACCCTGATGGCACTGCAGCCCGCCAACCCGAATTAGATCAGCGTGGCGGGTCTAAGCTCTAAATCCCTCTCTCCCATAGAGAGGACGCCTGTGTCCAGCGGTGGGACGTTAAAAGGCTGTAGTGGTAGATGACACTGTACGTTTAACGGAATTCTCGTTAAATTTCAAACTACCGCATAACTGCATAATTTTATTATTGAATCAGATAGGTATCTGGTACACGGCTTTCAGTCCCAACAGCCTGCAATTAGCCAATGGCGAGTATTTTAGATGCACCGCGCTAAGTGAATCTATTATGCAATAGGTTTAGTACGAGTTTATACATCTCAACTATATTGATAAAGGAGATAAGTGAAATTGGGTCTAACTTATCGTTTATAACAATCATTATAATCTTTTTATAGTAAAGTAGCGGAGCCGGACGTCGTCCTGCACAGTGACATACTGACATCAGTAACACCTACCGAGTCTAATTATTGTATTTTCAAACCATCCAGGAACTCATTGAAATCACACAAATTTCATCTAAATCGGGCTCGATCTAATTAAGAGTTAGGTGTTAGGTGACAAACATAATATGTACAGAAGAATTATATAAAGATAAATAAATAAATTAGGTATTCGAATAGATATTTTTTACAGTATGGATAAAGTTCAAAAATATAAATGGAACATAATAATATGTTGTATATTCAACTAAAATCGGAATAAAAACGACATACAAATAAACCGCTTTTATTCATTGAAACAATACCCATAGAATATAAACTTTGAACCTCCGTGAAATTAGCATTGTGTAAAATAATGAATTAATATCAAATCACCAATCAAAATAAACCTAAATTAAAACAACAAGTAAATACTACGAGCGCAAACTTTGTGAAATAAAAAATCGACAGTGGACGTTAAAGTCAAGAAATTAAGGTCCAATTTAATCTGACGGTATAGAGATTTGGTACTCGAAATGTATCAACGTTTTGAAACGTACAAACTTGTACTAAAGGTAAAGGTCTCTAGACGATTGGTTTGATTACTGTAATACGTATTGCTGACTGGACTGGTTTGCACGTACCAATCAAAAATCTCCTGAGATTTCAATCAGTAATCATTCTGATTTTCTGATTGGTAACACCGATTTTTACAGTGTTAACTTTCTGTTTTTTCATTAACTTTTTATATCCCGATTATTATATATGAATTTTGAAGCTTTCCATTTCGGTGGATTATAGTTATTTTGGTTCCAAATATTTTTTAGCTAATGCCGGCAATTTCGTTCGCGTGCATTTGGATGTTTTAAAAATCTCGTAGGAACTTTAATTTGCTGATATAAATAGCCGGTACCCGTTTTCAGGATGCAAGATATCTCTGTGCCAAGATAGACCATATCCTCGAGACCCGAGAACGGATCTCGAGGATTTCCTCGAGATCCGTTCAGCAGTTGAGCTGTGAAAAAGTAGCAAACAGACAGACAGAATAAATTTTTAGCCTCAATAGCGCAACGGTCAGGTCGCGAAATGAAAACCGAAAGGTCGACGGTTCAAATCCTACTCGTTGGACTATTGTCGTACCCACTCCTAGCACAAGCTTTACGCTTACTTGGAGGGGAAAGGGGTATATAAGTCATGTGCATCATGGCTAATATTCTTTTCAACACACTTGCTCATAAAGTAGCTCTACGTTCACCGCAATTAGGCAGATAATTACACCTATTATTCAAACTGTGACTTTTGTTTTACTATTATTCACAAGTGAATTATAGAGTTTTATTTTTAATTTATTGGTTGAGTTGGTTCCTTTGTTCTTAAAAAAGTTTCGATACAAAAAAGGTCGTATTCAATAGTACAAATAAATTAATATACCTTTTGCTTGCTCATTTCATGCAACTTCGTATTTAACCTTTAAGTACCGACGTGTGGTCTGACAGACACCTCGAGAGGTCGAAAAGTCTGATTACCTATGTTAGCGAAAAACTATCCTACTGTGCTTCTCTCTACCCCTCGGGAAGTCGCCCAGCAGCGTTCCTGCAGAGTGGCAGCGTCGGCGCGTACGATTTCGGTAACTTTTGATTTTTATAAGATCACGAGTGGTCTGTCAGACCACTCGTCGGTACTTATGTAACTTTTTTTGGATGCGACTTTTTTCAGATTATATTGTTTTCTCTTTTATTTTCAGTCAGTTATAACAATGGATTAGCCAGGTTCTTCAGGCATGAAACGGGCAGCCATAAATAAAAATAAAAGTGTTCCTGTAGGTGAGAAAAGATATCAAACACTGCTTCAATATAAAGACCACCAAGAACGTTTAGTGGAATAGCTAAATGAGGGTTCAGAGTCCGAATCTAAGGATATCTACCCAAATTTTACTGCTGGAGAGTGACCATAATTTAGCACCTGAACAGACTGTGATACTTGTATGAAACACGTGTGCCTACAATGCAGTAAGCCTATGCAAAGACTGTTTGTAAACTTTGATAGTTCGTGCAATTTGATACCTTGTGATTTTTGAGAAAACGGTTGATTATTAAGGTTTTTTATTTTTTTATTATTTATCTAGCTATTAATCTTTAAGAAAAAATAGTAGTATTACTGATACATATGAATTATTAAGATAAAAGTTAATTTTTTCAAACGAAGAATCTATGATTGCTATATTAATGCTTATAATCAGTAATAAATGTGAAAACTTCTACATTTTATTTTACTTATACAATAAGTAGATATTTAACAATACATAGAAACATTTTTTTTAGAAGAATAATAAGAAACACAAAAGTTTTCGATTGGAAAACTATGGTGGTCTAGCAGACCTCACGTCGGTGCTTATGTAACTAAAATAGTACGTCGGTACTTAAAGGTTAAATAGATAATTTCAACTTGTACGTGTTTAATAAATAAAACTTTCACTCAAATATAACTTTTGTTTTTTCTGTAATAAAGAAAACTTGAAATTCCCCATTTTGTACGTGGCTAAAACGCTATCCGCGAAAAGCCAAATAAAACAAACCTCATTCTATAGTCTATGGCCGATTGCCATTTTAAGAAGCGCGCGCATAGGAAAACTGATTAATTTTTCCCGCCATTGCAAAATGCCATAGAAAACAAACCTCATTCTATAATATAGTCTATGGCCGATCGCACTTATATGTGTGCGCGCATAGGAAAACTGATTAATTTTTCCCGCCATTGTGAGAAAATTTTCATAACTCGTTTTCACTGTTGAAATTACAGTTATTTATTAATTAAAATTAAAATATCTACAAGTACTAATTATGAAGAAAATGATTTATGTTGTACACCGCCCGATATATGTGAAGCCCTTATGTTATGGAAAGTTTACTACCTGAAATATCCAAGGAAAAATATCTATTTTAGTGTTATTTTCTTCGCAAGTGTGTTGAAAAACGTCGTATGATACACGTGTGTATTGATGATTACCGTCCTCGGCTATCTTAAGACCCTCACCTAACGGCTCGGGTCTCAATATCGCCTCAGCGGTAATCACCAACATTACACACTTATACCATAATGTACTATTTCAACACACTTGCTCATAAAGTAGCTCTACGTTCACCGCAATTAGGCAGATAATTACACCTGTTATTCAAACTGTGACTTTTGTTTTACTATTATTCGCAAGTGAATTAAGAGTTTTATTTTTTATTTATTGGTTGAGTTGGTTCCTTTGTTCTTAAAAAAGTTTCGATACAAAAAAGGTCGTATTCAATAGTACAAATAAATTAATATACCTTTTGCTTGCTCATTTCATGCAACTTCGTATTTAAATAGATAATTTCAACTTGTACGTGTTTAATAAATAAAACTTTCACTCAAATATAACTTTTGTTTTTTCTGTAATAAAGAAAACTTGAAATTCCCCATTTTGTACGTGGCTAAAACGCTATCCGCGAAAAGCCAAATAAAACAAACCTAGTAGTCTATGGCCGATTGCCATTTTAAGAAGCGCGCGCATAGGAAAACTGATTAATTTTTCCCGCCATTGCAAAATGCCATAGAAAACAAACCTCATTCTATAATATAGTCTATGGCCGATCGCACTTATATGTGTGCGCGCATAGGAAAACTGATTAATTTTTCCCGCCATTGTGAGAAAATTTTCATAACTCGTTTTCACTGTTGAAATTACAGTTATTTATTAATTAAAATTAAAATATCTACAAGTACTAATTATGAAGAAAATGATTTATGTTGTACACCACCCGATATATGTGAAGCCCTTAAAGTTATGGAAAGTTTACTACCTGAAATATCCAAGGAAAAATATCTATTTTAGTGTTATTTTCTTCGCAAGTGTGTTGAAAAACGTCGTATGATACACGTGTGTATTGATGATTACCGTCCTCGGCTATCTTAAGACCCTCACCTAACGGCTCGGGTCTCAATATCGCCTCAGCGGTAATCACCAACATTACACACTTATACCATAATGTACTATTAAAAAAATTGGTTGTCTGTAAAATCAGTTTTCGGACGATAATTTAACGTGATAACGTCATAATAAAACATTGCCTCTCTATCGCTTGTTCCGCTCTCTTTCCGCGTTCTCGCTTGCACGCGGTATGTGACAATGAGTCATGCTTTTTCGTGCGTGCGGCTGGCGTTCATCAAACGATGAATAAAAATTTTAACGATATATATCTTGAATTCGTATAATGTACCTAAATTGCATTGTTTCAGTGTTTCGTGTCGATTTCAACCCATTTTCACTTGTGCTCTGAAATGTTGCAAATGCGTACAAATGTTGCCATTAGTGAAACAATTTGGCATACCTCCCCGGAGAGTACTCGGATTGATCGCGGTGGAGTAATGTTGCTGCCTATCGAGCAATCAGTTACCCCGGGAGATTTGATCCGTAATAATACATTTTGCACTCATTCATACTATTATCTATTATATTATTTTAATAAAAATGCAAATATATTGACGATATCCCTGGCGCAGTGGTGAGCGCTGTGGACTTATAAGTGGGAGGTCCCGGGTTCGATTCCCGGCAGTGGCAATTTTGGATTTTACAATTTCTAAATTGTCTCTGGTCTGGGTCTGGTGGAAGGCTTTACCCGTGGCTAGTTACCACTAAGGGAAATGTGTCCGGTGTCCCTATATTAAAGGAGTTGTGAAAAAAATATGCAATCCGCCATTTAGTGGCGGCGGCCATCTTGAATCGATTTTCATCAAACATAACTAACAACACTCTCCACTAATTCATCTTTCAAACAAAAAAAACCTCATTCAAATCGGTTCACCCATTCACGTCACACACATACACACACGCACATACGCGCACACACACACGCACACACACACACACACGCACACACGTGCACACGCGCACACACACACACAGACACGTCGAACTTATAACACCCCGTCGTTTTTGCGTCGGGGGTTAAAAATAAAAAAAAATCACCCAGTATAGGCATAATCCTTAGCAGTCTCAGATGCAGAAAAACACACTATGAACACTAATTAACAATTAACGGTTAGCGTTAAGTTAATTAATTATTATGCAGTCGTATTTCCTACAAATTGGTATCAGGGTGGGTTTGCTTTTAGCTGGCGATTGCATTCCGAGTCGATATCACGCAAACCGTTTGAATTAATAACCGAGTATAATGCTGAAATACTCGGTTGATTACTGCAATTTAGATCTTGAAATTGCTTCCTACTAAGGCTGCCTTCTAATTGTCATAAGATCCGATGCACACGAGTTGAACAAAGACGCAGCGTGTGTTTTGATTAAAACTTAAACTCAGCTTAGGTAATTTATTTTGATTTAGGATGGAAATAGGTTATAATGAAAATAGAACGGAGGAGTATCTAGAAGGTTTGAACGGCCGCCGCTATGCCACAGTAAATAGCTGACTTTTGCTTGCTATCAAAAGAGATTCTACGTCTTGTTTCTCCAGGTGTGCTTTGCACCTTAGATGTGTATTATATTCTGACAAGTGTAACAGAAAGCTTCGGACAAGTCTGGGTGCGACCCTAAAGCCGCGTTGTGTAGCTATTGTCAGTTGCACGTAAGGCGGTTACCGTTAAGATAACCAGACCACAAAATAACAAGCAAAGAGTTGTATAAGTATTCGTATCTCCATGGTTAAGGTTAAGGGATCAACACAAAATAGCATTTTTATTTTTTTATAAAATCTAACCGTAACCTTATTCTAACCGGCTGATAAGCAACCCACCCTTAATATACCTAATAATTCTGTCCGCCTTTGGTCCGTTTTACGTTTTACTAAAAATATTTCGTAAAACGGAAATAGTTGTAAAATATCGTAATAAAATAAAGAAAACATAGCGACAATATTTCACAATACTCCAGATAAAAGCGAATAGATTTATTTGCAAAGAGGAATTTCCCTTTGTGATCCGCCGGCCCCGAACTGCGGGGCCCCGGGGACAAAACACCGGGGCTCTCACGTCATTTGCATAATGCGATGTCCCCGTATGTGTGCTGTGAAGAATTTCGGATTGAAAAGTGAATTTAAGTTTGAGAAAGTTGAAAATGGATTCTGTTCCGAAACTGAAACCGTGATCAAGCGGGGATTAACCCCGCTTGATTACGGTTTCAGTTTTGACGACCTCCCTGGCGCAGTAGTGAGCGCTGTGGTCTTATAAGTGGGAGGTCCCGGGTTTGATTCTCGGCAGGGGCAATTTGGGATTTTATAATTTCTAAATTGTATCTGGTCTGGTCTGGTGGCAGGCTATAGCCGTGGCTGGTTACCACTTACCGGCAAAGCCGTGCCGCCAAGCGATTTAGCGTTCCGGTACGATGATGTGTAGAAACGATCAGGGGTATGCATACCTTTTCCAAGTTAGCCCGCTTCCATCTCAGACTGCATCATCATATACCATCAAGTGAGATTGCAGTCATAGGGCTAACTTGTAGTTGAATAAAAAAAAAGTTTGTCGACATTAACTGATAGGAGTCCACTGCTGGACATAGAGCTCTTGTGCCGCTTACATCCGGCAGCTCATTGCGACTTGTTTGGTTTCATCTATCCGCTAATGGGAGGTCTGCCAACACTGTGTTTGCCGACGCTAGCTCGCCATCCTTACAACTTGGGACCCCTAACCTCCCACTTATAAGACCACAGCGCACACCACTGCGCCAGGGAGGTCGTCAAAATTGCGTCAGGGAGATCTATTTATTGTGCTATCTATCTATTTATTGTGCTATCTATCTATTTATTGTGCTATGATTAACGCTATCAGGATTCTCAATTATGCTCATAGCACATATACGTACATAAGTAGATAGGTATACAAAAGGCATTCCTCAGGGCGAGTGAGGCGGCTCGTACAAAGGGCCGGTGCAATATCCGTGTGCTAATGCCGCGCCTGATTCCGGCATAATGGGACACGCGCGTCTGTGTGTTACTTGTGTATTATGTGTATTATACTGATTAGGGATGTCACTTCTTAATCTTTGACACAAAATGAAAAAGGTGAGTATAGAAAATAAAATACACAGGGTCGAAAATGGCCGGAATAGCTTCGAAAAAAGGATAATACGGCTGTGCCTTTGTTTTCTGTGTTTGCTCAACTTAACGGGGGCACTTCTGTGCCCCTAGAAATAGATACAGAAGGCTAGCTGGCCTCGTCCTCTGCAATTAAACCGTGAAAATATGAAAATAATGATCTGTTCAATTAACGCTAATATCAATGGTTTTTTATGCAGATATCTTAAATTTTTTCCTGGATAAAAAGTAGCCTCTAGATCAATATTTATATAACTCTCTACCTGACTGCAAAAGTTCTTCAAAAGTGGTTAAACCGTTTCGAAGATTAACCCCTATAGACAGACGAACAGACAGAAAAAAACGGGTGTTTGGGTTATGGTATCGTTTAAATAATCATGAATTTAAAAAGAGGCAGTCATTACAATATCACTTAAATTTTATTGATTTGCATAGATTTATATTGCTTATACAAGTGTTCACACATGCATTTTAGTGTGACAGCCCTAATCAAGTCGATATAGGTTGCAGCTCTGCTAAGCTAGCCAAGTAAACCTAGCCAACTCCGAACCTTCATTGTGTGATACTGCAACATTTGCCTAAAACCATTATCCTTATTTACCATCGCACTACACCGTTCTCATAGGTTTGCCTTTGCCTAGCATTTCAAGCTAAATTAACATTCTACCCACTATTCCTACCAGTTTATACCTAATAGGTACTGTATGTAATATGTATACACTATGGTTCTCAGATTTGTATCTATCTATAGATATATTATACAGGGTGTAAATAAGGGGACCGCTACTGAAAACGAAGACAGGTAATAGTTGTGATGATTACTGACAAGATAGAATCTGAGTTGTGCACGCTATACATTGCCAGTTTAAAAAGTACTGAACTACTAAACTACAAATGTAAGACAAATAGTTATTGGTATTGGATTGTGTACAGGTAGTATAATAATAAAGCTACGTTTTCGGTGACGTTTCCCTTATACTCTGTATATTATCTACTATTAATTAGAGAGAGACTTTACTTTCGAGTTAAAACGAAACACCATTAAATAGTATGAAAGTGGTTTCACTGTAAGCTTTATGTATTTCATGTAATGCGATTCCGTTGCGTTAATCAACTTATTATACAATTACGCCAGCTACCGGCGGCAATTAAAGTCATTTAACACAATGCAAAAGAGAGTTTAAACCCGACCAATTGTATAGCAATTAGCATAGCGGCCGGCGAGTGGCGAGTGAAGTGAGCGGCGAGTTAGACCGGTGCGTTGTCCGGAGGGCGCTTAGCAACAGATTTATAGGCGCCCTCAGCCCGTCCGGCCCTGCCACTTACCGCTCACTTGATAGCCTATGGAGTACCGACAGCAAAAATAAAATAAATTTTAAATTTTTTTTTTTCGAACTTCTTTACCATCGTACAGCAAACTTAAACAGCAAGAACGATGATAAGAAATGAATTGAAGTGATCGGAAAAGTTTGAACCTCCTTGAAGTGCTCGTCAACGAGCTAGTGCCAAAAGTATCGAGGCTCAAAGTTTACGCTACCCAAAAGTCGTAACCACCTTATAGACAGAGTTACGCCACTTCTGTCTTTCACTGGGCATGTTACACGCGATGAGACAACGCTTTATCTAATATTGTCTAAATATCGTATGAACCATAGGAACCGTCTGACCACCAGTTTTGTTTTTTTTTTTGCGAAATTCACATCATTTTTGACCACAAGTCAAACTCGGTACAGCTTTTGACTTGCAAAGCAACAACGCACTGTTGCGCCAAAGTTTCTCACAAATGTTTTCACAAATAACTAGCTCCTATGTCTATTGCTATACTCTTGAAACCGTAAAGATTAGAGCTGTAACAGCCTTGTTGCAACGGTGCCAAGTTTCCTAAGTGTTACTGCGATACATTGAAGTGTCTTAGTTGACAGAGCCAAGTTACATTGCGGAAATCCCCGTTATGTTATGAGCTTGTAGTATCTTATTTCGTACCAAAAAATACTTACAACTTTTATTTATTTGGAGCAAATTTCCAACTTTGTAGTCAAGTTTCTCTCTTCTGGCTCTGTTAGAGCCAATTTACTATTTATAAATTCCCAAATCGACCGTGTCGGGAATTGAACCCGGGCCCTCCGATTTGTAAGAGTACAACGCTCACAACTGCAACAAGAAGAAATTATTTTAGTTGCTATTATTATCATTACTTATGAGGTATATTACTTAATAGTAACTAACACCATATACAAATGACTTAAGCAACGCGTTCCTATCCTACCGTCACGTAAAAGCCACTTACATTCATAAACTGCGTAGATCGTAGATGTAGTTGAGAAATGCGTTTGTGCCAAGTCTTTGTGCTGGCAGCTTAAATTCAAACTTTTAAATACGATATACTAGTAAAATTAATTTATATTCAGGAAGTAGTATTCTGTACTTTGGCCATATTATATAAATACCAAAATTGACCTCCTGCAGCTCATAATTCAGGGGAAAATAGTCGGAAGAAGACCACCTGGCCGTAGAAGAACGTCCTGGCTGAAGAATTTACGCCAATGGTACGTGAAAAGTACCCGATCCCTGTTCCGTGCAGCAATGTCCAAAATACAAATAGCCCTAATGGTTGCCGTCGGTAGGAGAGGGCAGTACAAGAATAAGAATTCAGAAAGTGTACAATTATAAAAAATATATAAATCTGAAATCCGAAGTGCACATAATTTCCAACAAACATTTTCTATGACTAAAAGTTTCTGTCGACGGTACTAACGAAAAATTTTTTGTACAAAAATATATTGCACTGAGTATCGTTCGTCTTCCTTTGACAGCTGCCCCGACACTTCAGCTACAGTCTCGTGAAACTCCAAACTTCCCTTTTAGTTTGTTGGTAAAAAAATCTGCACCAAAGTTGGAGGTTTTTGCGAGCTTTCTTACGTTAAATACTTATCTTCGCCATAATGTCGTATGTGAGAGATACAATTTATTTGTAGCTAGAAATCATAAGTGAAACTTCTATTATGAACAATCTGTATCAGACTTCGACTAAAGTTACAAATTAAGTTCCTATGTTAGTAGGTAACTTAACACATACGTATCACTAATTTGATAAGATAATATTATGATTAAACCTTTCTAGAAAAGAAATAGATTAATTGAACTATCTGTTATTGAAAATTCAATGGAAATTCCTACTCTATTCTAAAATAAAGGCATACAGAGAAATAAACGTGGCAAGGAGCTTTCATACATATCATTTTGTATTTCTCTGAAGTGTATTAAAATAAAGATATTTTAATTTATTATGTTATAAAGTAACACGAAAGAGCAAAGAAAATGTAGAATAGAATATACAATTTAAAATATGTACTCGTAATATTTTTGTAGCGTTGATAAGGAAAGTATATTTGAGGTTTTCGTTCCGAGGCAAACGTAACTCGCACATCGCACAAGTCCGCAAGAGCCGATAAGGCGCAAGAGCCGTAATGGGCGCATTTTGAATACCAAATATCGTATGTCTGAAAGACCGCATACAGCACCAAAGGCGAGTTTACACCAATGAACGATAGTAATGGAGGCGGTGTGAACGCACAAGTAAAACCAAATGAACATTCGCTTGCTATCGGCCGTCTATACTCCATACATAGCAGCGAAGGAAAATTGTTGTAGTTTTAGATTTAATTATAAGTCTTCATTTGTAGTTTAGTATGTAACGATGGTGTTTTATATAAGGTCACCCATAAAAGTCTCATTAAAATTATGAGAATAAAAAAAAGCTAGGCAAATAGTGAGTGTCGCGCACGCTCGCTTGCCTTCGCTAACCATCGCTTGGCATCATTCGCTGTTGAACTTTCAGCCTATGTGAACATAACTCGAAAGGGGAGCGAACGTTCGGTGCCTATCAGTAAATGCCCACAATTATTCGCCTTTCGTTTACCGTCGCTGCTCTGTACTCTGTACATAGCCTTCCAGACATACAATATTAAAAATGCGTCGCTTGCGGCTCATGGCATTGATGTGTATATGCGATCCCCTTTATAAAACAAGAGGAGGCCGGGCTCAGACGGGTCCCTGCCAAATTAAAACACGCAGATACGAAATTATACTGCCGAATGTTATCTTTGTTCTTTTATTTTAATGAATATGAAATTAGAACATTTTACATGCTCAACAAAAGAACCGCCGAGGTTCAAAAGAAAATATTTTACAAGGTTAGGTTGATGGAATTAAGTTGGTGGAACACAGGAAACTAGCTGATTGCCATGACTTCGTCCGTTCGAGGATTTGAAACGTATGAAAAAATGTTTCTTCATTCCTTTAGGGGTGTTTCAAAAACTCTCGTGCGTTGTCTATCACTCAGTCAGCTAATCAGTCAGTTAGTCGTTAAATTAATTAAATCTATACCTATTAAACTGTACTCTGTCTAACTGGCTGACAGACACAGACAAAACCAGTGGAACCAAAGATCTGAAAGAGAAAATATTCGTTGAAATATTCTTTGTAAAAACTTATCTCTTATGTCTTATCTCTTTGAATATCCTAGAGGTGCACTAAGGAGAGTGGTTTAGTTTAATGTCCAAAGGAGCAGAAATGTTGTCAGCATTTTGGATTCCTACTATACCACAGCGGTGAAATAATTTCTAGATTAATTATAGTACAGTATTTATTAAGTACATTTATTTTTATGTGGTCCTTTGTACACCAAATATGAATCCAAATGAATTTTTCATTACATGTTAATTAAATCATACGACCCTTTGATGTAGGAGCACAATTATTTCAAAATCGGTTCATCTCATTGCACATCAAAACAGACCCTTTGTTCTCCCTCGGAAACGCATCGAGCCAATTAGACGGACGGGGGATGATAATATAATTGCCCTTAAACATTCTTATCGCTACGAGTTTATGTTCTAATAAATAAATTTCATTTCATTTTCTTTACTTTTCAAGTGTAATCGACATCGACGACGATTATCGTAAAGTAATCGACAGTGGAATCGACGAAGTGTAAGACAATCGGTAAGGTATTTCACAACTTTGATAATAATAATAGAAACGAAAAGTGTGTTGTCACATTTTCATCCATTTTCCAATACACTTCTATTAACAATACTAAAAATCTGGTGAGCAAGTTTTTTTTAGTCCTATCCGGTGATGCACCGTCCTTTAAGAGCATGTTATGCTGTCGGTCCCAGATATTAGCTCTATCTATAAATTAAATTGTCAAGAAAAAACTAAGTTGACGAGTAATTATTACGATTTAACCACCTCGTTATCAGCGTGTCTCTCTCTTCAGCACAAATAAAGCCAAGTCGGAACTGCAATGAAACAACTTGGCAGCCGGCTCCTGTAATTGAAAGTCTGGAATGTCCCCTAAAAGCCTCGCGCGCCGAGCCAAGAAATAAAAACATTTTTTGTGTTCAACTATCGAAAGGCTTGTCGACTTATTTTAGTCGCCGGTAAAGAACATTGGAATGACTGCAACAAAACGAACTAGGGAGCGAGCTGTTGGGTATCTGAGGGATAAAATTCGTAGATCCAAAGTGCCTGATGCGTGACGTAACTCAGACTGAGTAAAGTAAGTAAAGTAGGTAAAGTAAGTAAAGTAAAGTAAAGTAAAGTAAAGTAAGGAAAGTAAAGTAAACTGAAGTGAAGTAATGGTAATCGCAAAAACAATGGCCGTTGGGACAGATTCTGTCAATCACTCTAGTTCTTATACGATTTCTGATATGAATCTTGAAACAAAGCTCTCTCCATCGCTTGTTGAGTTACTGTCTTTTTATGAAATACCTAATTAGCCACCACATTATAGAGCTATAAGTCATCTCATACGGAAAGAACTCTGGAAGTTGCTAAATATGGAATACTATCGCGGTATTAATTACACCAGACAGCATTTCTATTATCCTATTTAGAACACAGTGGTGCCAGAAATATAATCAAACATAAGACAGACAAGAAAATAAAGTTATCAGTCCAATAAATTACGATTTTGTCAGTGTGTCTGTATGTCACATGCTATTATCTACGCAAACAAATCGCGTGTAAACGCATTCCCTTATCAAAAAGTACAAAAACTTCCCACAAGGGCACAAACTCACCCCCCTGGTTTTCTTATCTCATTTCTAACTAGCGATTTCCTTATGAGGGGTAGATAACAGCATTTAGGCCAAAAATGCTAACTACGAGTAGAGTTTAAAGAAAAGGTTCCGTATAAAAAATTTAATGACTATTGGTTTTTATAGGTGCTAAAGAACTTGTAACCATCATCGTCGTTATCAACCGATATACGTCCACTGCTGGACATATGACAGGTCTCGTGTAGGGACTCTCACACGCTGCGATCTTGTGCCTCTTGTATCGAGTGGATTGATTTAATTTGAAAAAATACTATTCTATTCCAACTATTGTTGAAACAATAATTGTCAAAACCCTCATCCTCCAAAAACATCCATAGATTGCAAAAGTAACGCGATGACAAAATTCCTGGTACATAATACAATGTAGTTTTTGCTGCCGCAATAGGTTTTCAACATAGACACGATGTAGTTTTGGACCAAATAAAGTTGGTAATTTTCTCAACGCTCATTTGAAATGGACTCAAGCCTTCTGATCCGAGACACAGAACCCTAAATTCAGAGCGATTCTAAAGCAAAATAAAACAAGGGACTATTAGACGTTCCACGCTTATAGAGAATTTACATGAGGGGTGGTATCATTTAATTTATAGATGTGTTATATTATACGTATTATGGGGTAGTGTATGGCTGTGGGGTGAATCGTGGGTGTATTTCAATGAGAGCGCTCGTTAGCGGGGCGCATGCTGTGTGAAAATTAAACAAGGGAAGATTTAGTGGTGTGTCTTAGATTGCTTCTTGAGAATTAGTATATAAGTAAGATATGTAACAAGTTTATAATAATGATGATTTAGAGTTTACACAACAGTTCCTGAGTTTAAGTAAATAAATAATGTCCTCCCGACCGAATGTCGGCCACGGCGGCCAATCTCAACCGAGGCAGGGACTAGCCATTTACGCAGGAGATATTATAGTGCACAAGTGTATGCGCATACACAGGTGCACACTCTATTCTCTCACTCTCATAGTCTAATGGGACGCCAACGCGACACGACTGGAGAGAGATCAGGCGCAGGACCAACGGCTTTACGTGCTCTCCGAGGCACGGGGGTGTATCTAACACCAACTTTCAACTCCAGGCAGGCACTGAGAATTTTTAACAGAAAAACCCAATACCGCATTTTTTTGTCCTGACCCGGGAATCGAACCCAGGACCTCGTGATCCACAGTCGAACGTGCTAACCGCTAGACCAACGAGGCAGTGTTTAAGTATGGAGTACATCTACGGTTCTAGTAAAGAACAGTAGGAACAATCGGGAACTCATCTTCTCATGACGTGAGAATAGCTTTACGCCAACGGATCTTTTGGTTTTCTGGCTTTTGAAGATATGTTTGCCAGAAAACTAGTATATTTTTCACAATATAAAATCACTTATTTGAAGAGGTAAGTACTCACAGATGAAATGAAATGCCTTTTGTAGGTAGGTACGTTTTAATGACACAAGAGGTAATTTTTGCAATAATTATATCTACCTTTTCTCTGACCGGGTCCATAAGGCCTTTAGGTTTTGCGGACAAACTTGCTTTTATCCATTGTTTCTATGATCGAAGATGCCGAATAATTTAAGCAAATAACTTTTTTAAGCACACGTTTATCCTCGGTATCTACGGAATCCGTTACGGTGCGTGAAACTCAGATTTATACGAGAGTACTAAAATTTTTGTTTGGGTTATTTCGAGCCTATGAAGATAAAAAGCATTATTAATCGCATATAATTGTACCGATTCAACGTCAGCTTTCATGTACCTGTCCTATCTTTTGTTACCTAGAGACATTTATTTTTTCCGTCGATTACCTCCGACCGCAAGATGTTGGCAACAGAGCAACGCTAACGAACGTTAACTCAATTCTATTGTGTTCTTGTTACGGACGCAACAAACGGTTTATTATATATTTAGAACTGGCAGGAATCTTTGGAAATCACGTCATTAATGGTTGCGAGGGGCGACAAAATGTAAACGGCCAGAATAGTTGGTTAAGCCAACTATTCCGACCGTTTAATACTCGATTAATAGCGAACTAAGCTTCGATTAATAGCGAACTAACAAAAATAAGTTTCCAAGTGAGAGCAAATTTTTTACGAACCATTTTGATGACGAAATTTAAATGACGACGTTGCCGCTTAAATATTATGTAGGTTCAGACCGAAAAAGAAAGGCAACAAAGTTCAATTACTTATCTAAGCCATGGGATAGAACCTGTGGATAGAACTGACCCAAAGTTCAGTTAGTTCAGAGCTGAGCTAAGCTAAGCTGAATTGGTTTAGTTCACGGCGGCTTGCGCTTTATTATTGGCTGAATATCCATACCTAAAGACTGAAGAAATACAATTTAATTGTAATATCAGTTATTAATGTCTTAATATTTGTGTGTCTTTCAGTTGTTAGTTTTCTTTCAACAGATAAATAATTATTTTGTGCATGAATTTTGTTGGATTATCCAATAAAATAAAATCGATACTAATATTATAAATGCGAAAGTGTCTCTCTGTCTGTCTCCTAGCATGTCATGGCTCAACAGTTTATAAAACCGATTTTGATGAGATCTGGTACAGCTAAAGCTTCAATTGAGCTTACATCCTGGGGAAAGAGATCTAGGCTACTTTTTATCCCGGAAAAATAACATGTTCCCACGGTAACACAAAAAATTTAAAATACATAATCCGTTTACTTAAACCGATTTTGACGTTTGGTACAAAGTTAGGTTACAGCCTTTTTTTTTTTTATACGTGGTAGAAACCTTTTATAGGTACCCCCGTTCTGCGGCCGAATGCGGCAGAACGAAGGTTATGTGGGACTCCAACCGGGTATACCCACTAAAACCACCACGGCATGACCCTCATGCTGTCTGTGCTGGACGCCTGGGGAACCCAAAGTATGCATCCCAGGCGTCCGGCAGCCGACCCAGCTGGGGCTCCCGCTCGCCTCTGGGCTGTCCCTCCAGAGGCTCGCGCCCTCCCGTAATTTTTTAACGAGGTTTTCTTCCTCCCGCGATGGGCATCGCTGCCCCCCGCCCCGGGGTGTCTCACTCCCAGTTTCATCCGCAGTACCCTCTGCTAATCAGAGGGACACGCGGAGAAACCTCCCTCCGCCAGGTCATTGGCCATGGCTAACAATATCCCCGAAATTATTAACCATGTTACCGGGGTGCACCGGCCCGAATATTGCTCTTCCCCTCGGACGTATCCAAGAGGACCAGCAGCACCCAGGCACACTTGGAGATTACCTGGCTAGCACCCCAAGTTAGGTTACAGCCTGGGGTCGGCCATAGTCTACTTTTTATCCCGGAAAATTAAAGAGTTCCCACGGGATTCTTGAAGGTTCATCCGTTTAATCTATTTATACAAAATTTGGTACAGTGGTAGCTTTCGTCCTAGCCCTCAGGATTTTAAGAAACCTAAATCCACGCGGATGAAGTCGCGGGCATCATCTAGTAAAAAATAAAACAAAGAAAGTCAGGATGTCTTTAAAAGGTCTCTTTCAGCTACCTTGAGACGTGTGTCTTACTATAAACATTATCTGAAACGTCCCGAAGCAAACATAACAAACACAGACGGTGACAACACAGTGACAATACAAAGACGATCTTTAGTTGTCCCGTTGTCTTGCCTCCATTTGAGTTTGTAGCCGCGGGTAGTTTGTAGGCGCAACTGTTGTTTACTGGAGCGATTGTTACTTATGAATTGAGATAGTATAGCCATCGTATGCATCAATAAACTCTACAACTGACTGAGCCCTGAAGGGTGTGTTGTCTGTTCAAAATTTTACGCTGTGTTTATTTTTGAGTTTGTGATGGAAACAGGAAATAACTTCTTTTTTATAAGATTATATGCTTGTCACGCGCGTCTACATACAATTAGTATCATCACTACAGTCCTTTGACGTTCCACTGCTCGTCACAGGTTTCCTCTCTTATAGGAGAGAGGGATCTAGAGATTAGACAAGCCAGTTTTTCTTATTTATATTTCCTCTTCGTGTTCTCTAGCGATCCTTGAAAAGAGACCTTTGTCCAGCATAGACCGTATTGAGACGTTCGACGACGATTCTCTGTCGAAGAAAATAATCTAAATATCTTATGTACATTGTACAAATATAATGAAAATTCGGGGCGCATCTACTACGATTTAGAATTTTACACAATCAATCATTTCGTAATTCCGATTTGTCGTCGTCGTCTTAACTGATAGACAATCTCTGTTCGACATAGGTCTCTTGCAAGGATCGCCACAGAACACGATCTTGCGGCGCAGGTATCCAGTGACTCCTGGGACAAGCTTGATAATATCATCCGTGCACTTAGTGGGGGGTTCCACCTAGTCCATCTTATTGGAGAGTTTTTCAACGCTGCGAGGCCACTAGTCGACCACCTTGGGACCCCAACGTCTGTCGGTTCTTCACGCTGTGCCCATTGCCACTTCAGTTTCGCAAGTGACGAGCTATGTGGGTAATTCCGATTGATTAATTTGATTAATAGCGAACAGAATTCCTCCGAGACCCAAAAGTTTACTAACTACAACTACTCGTGACTATTGCATTACGAAACACGAATGATATAAGTTTCGGCAACTCAACAGTTGTATTCCGAGCTTGTTTAAACTTGATTAGTTCCGCCCGTTTCTTTTGAGAATTTAATTTGTATTTCAGGCTTTTTAAGCTTTAGGTAAGATTCTGCTCTGCGCTAGTTGGTTTCTAAATTGTAAAACGTATTTTGCAAAGATTCTACAATAAGATTCTATAGAATAAGGACCCTTGAAAATAATATACTTTTTGTATACTTACCTACAGTTTAAAAGTCTAACTAAATAAATATACACAAATACACATACGGTCGGCTGTTCCTAATGTAGGCAACTTAATGCCTATGTTATAGGTAACAACCCACTGATATACATATTTACATATATTACACATATAAATATATGATAAATGTAATGTGTGTGTTACATAAATACACCCAGACTCGGGACGGGAATCGAACCCGCGACCCGGAGAGGTAGGCAGGGTCACTGCCAACCGCGCCAACGGGTCAGTCAGACTAACAGTCTAACTAAAAGTAAAACTTTCGAACGCGGTAGCTCGTTAAATCTGGTGTTTAATCCAATCTAGTATTTTATTATAAGAGGTCATATTATGATAATTTTGGATATCCGCAATGGCTGATTTTGTATTCATGATTTTATGCCAAAGTGCCAAAACTCCGATGCCAAAAATGCCAGTTTTACAGCGTTAAGTGGTTGCGTAATTTATTTATGGCGCTAGACTAACGAGTTATGTTGACTAAAAAAACGATAAGGATAATTTTTGACTAAGTATATTAAAAGGTATAAAGGCCATTGTATCGTTATACGTAGAATGGATTACTAAGTACATTGTTAGCACAAAATAATAGAGAAAGGACGAAAATTTTACACCTTTGTTTAGCCGATGCCTCGTTATTTTACCCTTGCATTTTTGTTTTTGTATTTTCTAAAGGTGTAAGGGCGGTGTAAGTTATCAACGTAAAGCGATATCATTGTCTCTGGGAGTCTTGTGCCAATCTTTTTTTAACATTTTCACACCAGGAATTTTTTGCCTTAACTTTTGTTTTAAGACAAACGATTCCTTATTCTTAATTACGGTTGAGCATGACAACTCACAGACCGCGGTACGACCCAGCGTCTTTTGATGATAACAACTTGTACTTTGTAAATTGGCAGAATGAAAGCAAAACTTGAACAGTGCTCCGGCGCACCTGAGCGTGGTTTGGATTTTCTTTTATTTTGGTTACCTTGCAACTAAGTGGACCAGACAAAAAGTTCTAAATGTTATTTACCGCTTACTGTCCCGTGAACCATCTGTGTCACAAAGTTTTGAGCATATCTTACTACAGCGAATTACAACTGACAAAAGCAAATTCAGCTATGTGGACTGGGAGGCCGGCAAATTCTTCTTCGCTCGGTGAATTAAAAACATATGGATCAAAAAAAAAATTTAATGCTCTTATCTCAGATCCCTTATCGCTTCCACTTGTAAGTTGCACCGTCCAAAACAAGTCATCCCTCCATTGCGCCCTCGCGATAGATTTCTTTCCTCGTTTTATTTGTTTCCGTCTAAGCAAATGGTGTTATATCGGGAGTTAATTTTATTTCCCTCACACCGTGACCCCGTCGCGCCGCGCTGGTGTTTTCTGCGTATCGGAGTTCATATGTGTTTACTTTGATTTTCTGTTATTTGCTATGCGTATCGGATTTTACTTATGTGCTTGCTTTGATTTTGTAGATATTATGTATACCCTCATATTACGAAAACCGCGTCTAAATCGCTTGAAAATATTAAACCGTTCGCTTCATCCAGTTTTTCTCTCATCCGTATCTGAGAGCGTTTACTCACATAGGATAGCATATAAGAGAAACCCGGTGAAATTTTTTAGGGTGCCGCTGAACAACGAGGGAACCTTATAGTTTCTGGCTGGCTGGCTTAGGCTGTCCGTCCTATTAAAGGTGTAAACTATTAAAGGTAGAAAATTTAAAATAGGCCTTAAAGTTTTTATCTCTATATAAATAGAGGCATGTACTAAATTAGTATACAGTTTTTTTTTTTCAGGGTGAACATGTCAAAGGTGAAAATGTCAGGGAAAAGTCAAAGTCAAAAATTTTTACATACCCCTCTATAGGGCATCGTTGAAATCATTTTAAAATACCCATGTATTTTAAAACGATTATGAGATTTTTATAGCAGTTTTTTATCGAAAAAAACTTCATGCCAAAGTGGCAGTTTTCCGTGAATCCTCCGCCGTAACTCCGAAACTAATAGGCAAGGTGCCTTTGAGATTGTTTGAAGAAAGTCCACATTTTTACAGATTAAAATAGCATCAAAAGATCTCAAACCTCCATACCACGTAATGATAGCCAAGATTATGGACAAGCACCTCCAAAAGTAGGTCTAAAATGTCGTCTCGAGGGGATTAGAATAAATAAACACTTACAGCCTATCTTGAGGCGGTTCTCCTAATATTTAAGCCTTGCCGGTTTCCCTTGGCATCGTTAGCGTTCAAGTCTATTGCCTCTAATGCTTTTAATAGCCTTTGAGATTAAATGAAATTGTTACTGTGCCTTATAGTTGTGTACGCGCATACATAGTACCTATACCGTATCTTTTCCACTCAATATGTCCACTTCCAAGCATTTCGTCGGTATTAAAACCAAAGTGTTTGCGATTTTGTTCTTTTCTTGACTGCGAACAATGTGAATGATAGATTCTATGACGGAAGCGGGCTAAATTGAGAGGATTACTGCAGTTTAATTAAATACATGAAATAGTTACCACGACAAAACTTGACGTATCCTATGACTTTTTGTCACTTCTCTATCCCTTCTCTAAATAGTTTAAAAAGTCATTTCTGTTTCCCCGCCTACTTTTTCTAACCACGCAACGGATTTTGATACGATTTTCACTGCAGACATACAATTTCAAGTTGGCCGACTATCGAACAACTAAATCGCGAACTATCGACTATCGAACAACTAAATTCACAATTTAATCGGCCAACTTTTAAATTGGACGTAATCGGAAGGGAATTTCGATTCTGATACAATCGTCGTTCAATTATTTAGTTGAACGATTTAGTTGGTTATAATGTACGGGGTGTCATAAGTCACTGCGCGGCTAGCCTCTTCATAGAATTTCGTCGCGGTTTAGTGCGTACAAAATGAGCGGTTGTATATAAAAATATAAAAGCGGCCAGCCGCGCGGTCAGCCGCGTACGCGGTTGACCGCTAATGCGTATGAGGGCTTAGAGAATTTTGTACACTATTTGTATTTTATGATAGAAAACTCAATATTTTTTAATCAAGTCATCAAAGAATCGACCTTCGGGCATTCAGTGCTCAAATCAGTGGAATGAAAGACTTTTACAAAGGTCTATGAAGGTATAGTCAGTGAAAAAGTCCTTAGTTTTATCAGTAGTTTATTTTAAGGACTCTTTCACTGGCTTTTTTACCTACTCTTAAACGATCTATACTTTTACAAAAAATATCTTAAGTAAGTACCTACCTACCTACTAAGGTAACAGCTTAATTTCTTAGCATGAAAGTCATAAATATCCAGGTGGATTATTTATTAATTTCAAGGGAGCAAGTTTCCGAATAACAAACGCGCAAACTTGCGAACAGGGTTGTTTTCGTTTAATTTTTAAATGTTTTCGCGGCAACTTCGCTCTGTATTGTTTTGGATTTCGAGTTCCGCAGTTCGAGACTAATTACACAAGTGTAAATTGAAAATTTAAAAAACCCCCGACATTCGCCATTTTGTGGCGGCGGCCATCTTGGATTAGCAATAGTGCTATTCTACTAGTCAAGCCCTTTCATTTGATACCCATATTAAGGGAGTTGTGAAAAAATATGTAATCCGCCATTTTGTAGCGACAGCCATATTGGACCGATTTTCATCAAACATAGCTAACAACACTCTCGACTAAATCACCTTCCAAACAAAAAAAACCGCATTCAAATCGGTCCACCCGTTTGAGCGCCACAGGGGAACAGACAGACACACACACACACACACACACACACACACACACACACACACAGACACGTCAAACTTATAACACCCCGTCGTTTTTGCGTCGGGGGTTAAAAATGGAAGCTTCATATTTAGATATTGTGGCGGGATCTTGTGCGCGACGGCGGTGGGTAGGCAATGAATAATTTGCATTTGTTTATAGGAAATTGACTCATTACTGTGTTCCATTCCATACCGTTCTTAATATAAATTAGTTTGCCTTATGCTTTGCTTTGATATGGGAGATTTTTTAACCCCCGACGCAAAAACGACGGGGTGTTATAAGTTTGACGTGTCTCTGTGTGTGTGTGTGTGTGTCTGTCTGTTCCCCTGTAGCGCTCAAACGGGTGAACCGATTTGAATGCGGGTTTTTTTGTTTGAAAGGTGAATCAGTCGAGAGTGTTGTTAGCTATGTTTGATGAAAATCGATCCAAGATGCCTCTACAAAATGGCGGATTGCATATTTCTTCACTACTCCCTTATGGGCATCAAATGAAAGGGCTTGAATAGTAGAATAGCACTATGCAAATCCAAGATGGCCGCCACCACAAAATGGCGAATGTCGGGGGTTTTTTACATTTTTTATTTTTTGTTATTTTTGTGATTTTTGTACATAATAAATAATAAAAAATAATAACTTTATACAATATAACCCGAATATACCTTTAATAAAGAACTATTATTATATTATTCGCATCGCGCTTCCAGCCGGCTTGCCGTAGTGGGAACTGGCCGTGGACATCGCGTACACACAAGAATCTCTCTACTGTATAAGGTATCTATCTGTTTGCGTGGGTTGCGGTTACCGCTCGTTAGTGAGTACCGGGCTTTGTATACAAGTTGAAATTTAAAGAAACACTCCTGTCGAAATATTAGAAAGAAGAAAGAAAGAAAAAAACATTTATTAATGTGCTGTGCGTCACATAACAGTATTACTTGTAAAGTAAAAAAATCTCACACACACCTGTGCACTGTGCAGCAAATAGCTGCTGAAAATAAATTAGAATAGAATAGAAAAGTTTTTTATTCAAATAAACTTTTACAAGTACTTTTGAATCGTCAATTGAATCTACCACTGGTTCGGAACGCCGTTCCAACCGAGAAGAACCAGTAAGAAACTCGGCGGTTGCTCTTTTTAAAAATAACAATATAACGATTTATGTAAGTCATCATCATCATCATGATCAACCCATTACCGGCTCACTACAGAGCACGGGTCTCCTTCTCAGAGTGAGAAGGGTTTTGGCCATAGTCTACCACGCTGGCCAAGCGGATTGGCAGACTTCACACACCTTTGAGAACATTATGGAGAACTCTCAGGCATGCAGGTTTCCTCACGATGTTTTCCTTCACCGTTAAAGCAAGTGATATTTAAATACTTAAAACGCACATAACTCCGAAAAGTTAGAGGTGCGTGCCCCGGGATCGAACCCACGAGCTCCGATTAGAAGTCGGTCGTCCTAACCACTAGGCTATCACAGCTTTTTTTTAAAAGTTTATGTAAGTACATGATTGAAATGCCGTCTCGCGCTTGCTGCACGGACCTGCGCTACATTTTTCCGTAGCCAAAGGACGATGTTTATCGCCTGTTTTATCTCGACAAAGAGTGAAAGGCTAGTGCTGTACGTATCCTCAAGAAAAAGTATATGATATATCCATCTGTTTTCTTTTTAACACGTTAGCTGCGTGGCGATTTTCAGAGAACTGAACTGAAATACGAAAAAAAAAATTAGGGATCGACTAGGCCCCCTAGAAATGCTTACGATTAGTGATGTGCATTGAAATAAACCTCAGTTATCGATAATTAAACTTTTACGAAAGTAATTAACTTATTCATTTAGCATCTATTTAACAAAAGTGTTCTTTATTGAAACGTGGTAAAACATAGAAAACTAATGAAAAACATCGACGATAAAACAACAGCAACGTTGTAAATTGCAATATAATATCTATCAGCTCTGAGACTGTTAGATCGATCGTCTTAATTATTTGTTCAATGGCCACGAGAAAACGCAATATTGAACTTACGTGGCCGCAAAGCGCAGCTTCAGATATAATAAGCGTCTTCATACAACCGCTTTGATTATCCTCTTGAACAACTCCAGCTTGAACTCAATTCTATTCACATATAATTAAGATTTAAATTAGAATAACAGTAAAAGATGTGTATTTTTGAAATTATTGTCAGTTTTAATAACATACAAATAAGGTCGTTTTTTGTACGTGACCGTGTTTTCAATAAAAGGGAGTGTTCTGCCAAAAGCGATCCGAATTTGACTAAATGTTATTATAATAGCAACGCCGTGTAATTAAAACAATTGTCGGCCGTAATAGTCGCGCTTACGAGCGAAGTCGTGTTAAGCGGTTTGAGCATTTTGAGCGTAAATATGTGATAATTCGCTTACAAACCGATTCGGAACGGTAACGCGTACGGTATAATTATTTGTTTAGTGTAATGTAATGTGCTGCGATTTATGTTCAATAATTAATATCTGAGGTTTTGATAACTGTTTAGTTCGGGAGTTTAATTAAAAATGAATTATTCACGGGGCGTTTCACTTCGCGTGTGTTTGTCTATATGTATAATGTATACAGCAGTTTTAGATGTAGATATTATATAGGTAGGTATGTAGATAGGAAGTAATTAGTGGTTCTCTATTGCACTAGCAGTTTCCAGTAGGACGTGACTTGGTCTGAGTGTAACTTGTGTGTTTTACACATAAATTATCACGATTCTCCCTCGTGAAATGTTCTTATTGGTGGTAAAATTGATATCCATTTAAGTATATAAATTAAAAATTTAAAACACCCCGACATTCGCCATATTGTGGTGGCGGCTATCTTGGATTTACATAGTGCCATTCTACTAGTTAAGCAAGCTTTCATTAATGATATCCATATTGAGGGAGTTGTGAAAAAATATGTATTCCACCATTTTGTGGCAGCGGACATCTTGGACCGATTTTCATCAAACATAGCTAAGAACACTCCCGACTAATTCACCTTTCAAACAAAAAAAAACCGCATTCAAATCGGTTCACCCGTTCGAGCGGTACGGTGGAACAGACGTACAGACAGACACACACACATGTTTGTCTCCTTCCGTAGCTAAGTAGTGCATCGTCACAGAAATATCCGCCATGAATTTCAGAATATCGCGAGAAACAATCGTTCGGTTTCCCCCGCTTTGAATTTTTAAAGAGCCACCATGTTTTTCCTATTACGGAATCCGATCCGGGGCCCCCACAGCAGCCGCTAAATACTTGAAAGTCTAATTGAATAAACGTGTTCCGAATGCCCGGGATAATCGAACGCCGCCGATGAAGCGAACTTAGGCCCGGAACTAATCCGTGGACTTTTAAATTCAGGTTGGCCCGGTACAGCGCGATGTCTCTGTTAAGACACATTTACAGATACATTGACGCTCACGCCTCACACTTCGCAAGTGTGTGTGAAAACCAGCGGTTAAAGGACAACTTCTTAAGGTTGCTCTCCTCACGCGCTTCTCTATACAAACGTATTACGCCTATTATTCTAATATTTGTAGCAATAGATCTAAAGTTAAGCCAGATATCAATTTATATCTCCATTATCTATGCCATAAAATAAAAAAAATTAGTAAAATTATATTTATTTTGAAAGTTATGACGCTTAAAAAATCACTATTTTTGGGCAAATTTTGAGGCAACTTCATGCGTAAATAAACTATACTTATAAGAAACTAGAAAATTGAAAAACGACCAAAGTCTTAACATACGTTACTTCATAATAATTTCAAATGTCTTTAGTTTATGTAAAAAATTGCCAAATATTTGCTAAAATAGGTGTAATTCCAAACCTAGATTTGCATTTGCATCTTTTTACTTTGTCGTTTTTCACTAAAAATCATGATATCTCAAGCAAAATTTATTTATTTAATTAATTTATTATTTATTTATTTATATATTTTTGTTCAATTGATTCAATTTATTCAATTTGTTTTATGGAGATTTTAACTAATCATGACGTTCGCCAAAGAAATAATTTCTGTACTAAACGCAGAGTTTACGCGAGATGAATATAAAAAAGTAACATTCATTCAAAGTAAAATGTCGACAATGAAAGCTGTTGTAGAATTAACAATTTCACAAAACGCCCTCCAACACTATCTCCGCTGAAGCCGCAATATTAAAAAACAAATGCGCAATTTGAAAAGCGGAAATCTCGCCGCTCCGCGAACTTTTTCTATTTTCATAAAGCGCACTTTTTATCTTGTTGCGATGCGTGCGGAACTGCGGACGCCGCGCGTGCGGTCAGACCGGCATGGTTATGCAGAGCTTACACACCTCGAAAATTCGACTAGAAAACTATAATATGAGCAAAATTGGCCCAAAGCTTCTTATTTTAAAGTCGATTAAATTATTTCGAATTATATTTTGCAAAATTTCCACTTGGGGAGCTGGCTGTACACAGTCGGCATAATGCCTCAGTATGTTATGCCTACTTTGCACATTGTGATCAAAATTCGAATATCGAAGCAATGACTTCAGAGTGAAATGGACCCAAACTGGCTTGTTTCAAGGTTTGATTTCACTAATACATTCAGCCATTTGTCCAGCGTCCCTAGCGGAAATGCTGTAAAATAAATATTCGAAGTACTTAATTAAGACTTTAAAATAAAAGCGTTTAGGTTTATTTTGCTATGATATTTTGGTTTTTCGATATTCGAATTCTATTATAGTACCGTTTTCGAGGCAAGCTAGGACTAACCATACAGATGTCCAGCTTTGCCGGCCATGCAGAAGTTCCGTTCACAGAACGACCCGGTCTGAACGACTGAATGGAACGAGCTAAACCGACGCGGGTATTAAAGCGGAAAACTTTATCAGCACGCGAATATAAATCTACGTTTTTATTATGGTTGCGGAAAGGGTCGGCGAATGCTGTTACCCCGTTTTACGTTGCAATGCGCGATGTAAAATGTTGTGAAAGTAGTTTGTGTTATTTTGTAGGTAATTTATTCATTAAAATAATATTACTTTACATTATTTTTCGGAAAGAATTTATATTTTTTTTTAAGCTATCGTGTTTTATAATGATAAACGGCAATGGATACTTACTAGTAGGTACTATCATGAAGTGAAATTGCATTCAAACAGTGGTATTTTTTTTTGTTTTTATTAAAAAGTAATGAAGTTTTTTTTTTTTGCAAAAAGAAAAGAATGTGCTTTTCTTTTGCTTTATTTTGCTTTTCTCTGACAAATAATCCTGGCTAAAATTCTGATTTTATTGAAGTTTCCGTGAATTATTTGAATTTTCCATCGTAGTGACATATTTTTTTAGGGTTCTGTTGTACCCAAAGAGTAAAACGGGACCCTATTACTAAGACTCCGCTGTCCGTCTATTTGTCTGTCCGTCTGTCCCCAGGCTATATCTCATGAGCCGTGATAGTTAGACAGTTCAAATTTTCACAGATGTATTTTTGTTGCCGCTATAACAACAAATACTAAACAACAGAATAAAATAAATATTTAAGGGGGCTCCCACACTGATATGTACAAATCGGCCTTTAATAATTTCGTCTCTGTACCTCTATTTTTAACCCCCGACGCAAAAACGACGGGGTGTTATAAGTTTGACGTGTCTGTTTGTGTGTGTGTGTGTATGTGTGTGTGTGTCTGTCTGTTAGTGGCGAAGTCTCCATATAACACGATTCCCATCGGCTTCCCTTCAAAAACTGCCATCCATACCTACCTAGTTAGTAGTTACCTACTATCTTTTTTTCTTTTACTTACTATTTTACAAATACAATAGGTACTTATTACAAAAAAACATTCAAAACAATTCAATGAACAAAACTAATTTGTTCAGACCAATAGTGCCACGGGCAGTAAGCAGGTAACGAATATGCCGGACTTGGGACGGCTTATATTCCCATAGAAAAACATCGTGTAGTAAACAGTTGTCCCCGCATTTCCAATAAAATTTGTCAATACATCCTTCCCTGTATAGTGTCTAGCACGCGCAAAAAAAGGCAATCGGGAAGCCGATTTTGAGCGGGTTATGAGTGTTATTACAAGGAGTTAAAGTCTTGAATTTGGGAACATTATCGAAGATGCTTCATCTTCGAAAGATAATGTGTTTTGTTTTAACATCATTTAATTTTCACAAAAAGTGTTTATGACTCGCGCGTCGTGTTTCGTGTGCTTATTATTTTTTATGTTTTTTGATTTAGTTATTATTGGTGGAAGGTGTATTAAATTGTACTTTAAACCTTTGCTAGTAACACAGGTTTTTTCAAAGCTGCAAATTATCATATTTAAAGTATTTTCAAATATTAGTGCTTAAATAAATGGTGAAGGTGGGAGCTTTTTTTTCCAGCTTGTAGGGATTTTTTATCCCGGCTTCCCTTTTGAAAATATCCACCCTTCGCCACTGCTGTCTGTTCCCCTGTGGCGCTCAAACGGGTGGACCGATTTGAATGCGGTTTTTTTTGTTTGAAAAGTTAATTAGTCGAGAGTGTTGTTAGCTATGTTTGATGAAAATCGATCCAAGATGGCCGCCGCTATAAAATGGCGGATTACATATTTTTTCACAACTCCCTTAATATGGGTATAAAATGAATCGGGCTTGACTAGTCGAATAGCATTATTGCAAATCCAAATGGCCGCCGCCACAAAATGGCGAATGTCGGGGGTTTTATAAATTTTTAATTTATACTTGTATTGGTCCTACAACATCGGTCCGCATTCCTCTACATAAATATATACACACACCTAAAATTTAAAAACCCTGAGCACACGGCAAACAAAGTAAATTACTAATCACCCGTCCCCGGCGACCTGTTATTACGTACAACGGACAACGTTTACCCAAACGAGGGGGTGCCTTTGAACATACCACAGAAACCCTTCAACATGCAAAGAGAAAATAACCAGCATCGTTAACAGTGGATGGGTAGGAGAGACCGCCGCGGGCGACGAACCGGCGCGCCGCTGTCTTCATTACCCGGGTCTGAGTGACCATTAAAATTCATTTTTAGGCCCCGTGGCCACAGCGAGCCCCTGGTAGCAGACGACGAGCTATACAATACGGTTTGTTACAGAGTGTGAGTGTTAAAGCACGCTGCAGACTTTTTGTTTTATTAATATGGCAAGACGTTATCGACTTTGTTGTTCAGTTTTTGGATGTTTTGTTGTATTTAGTATTTAGATTTTTGTGTCATCTTTCTATTAAATTTTGAAGTATAAGCGATACATTCTGGGATTAGACGTCATGGAATAAACACATTTTAGTCTTACATAATTTGCAACAATATCTAACTACTAACTATTGTGAACGATTGTGTATAGGAGGCCAGTGACTCTCTTGAAATTGTCTGTCCACTGGGAGGTCCTACAACGCTGCGTTTTCTAGTGCGAGGTCGCCATTTACCTAGGAACCCCAACTTTCTTCAAGATACGTCCATCAGCATAGCCACTCTATGATAATAATTTTGGTTCTTCTACGGGTCTTGCTATGATGTCTTATAATGTGCCAAACATTTTCGTTATGCCATACATGCCATACAAAATATTATGAAAACTTTTTGTCGAGCGACTATATTATTAACGCTAGTGTGCGTTACAATGTGCTTTAGTCACGAGTAACAACAGCTTTCTAGTTGCAAAATGAGATGTAATTTTGTTTTAATGTCAACGTTTCCATTTGGATATGGTGGTAACGTTAACCCGGTTTTAACTTTTCACACTGCGGAGCAACGGTTGAGAGTGTTTTTGTTTGGATTTTAAACTTTTTGTGTTAAATAGTTTTCAGTTATTGTAGTCGTTTAGTTTCGTAGTCAATTTGGGTTTCGTTATAAAATGTTAGTCGATTGTGATAACATAACGTAACATTTACATTGCTTTTTCGCATTATTAAACCTGTTATTTGGGAAATTATTTTAAGATTATGATTTGTCATGTCATGATTGTTACACTGAAAGAACCTAAAAAACAGATGAACCCTTTTCACCTGGTAAATTCTGGTGGTAAATTCTGTATAAATAATTTCTCTTAAACTTAAATTCACGCGGACGAATATCACACTAATATTAAAAAGGCGATAGTTTGTGTGTGTCTGTGTATGTTTGAAAAAACCGACCGAAATCTATAGCTATAGTTATAGGACAAACTTCCTTGAAAGTAGGTATAAAGGTTGGAAAAGGGAGCGGGAACGGGAACCAGAAATCTATGATTCCCTCGGGATTTGTGAAAAACCGAAATTCACGCGGGCGAAGCCGCGGGCAGAATCTAGTTGTTGTAATATAATCTATACATGTATATTCTATCTTCTATCTATCTATACATATAATAAAATCGTAGACTTGCCGTGTTTGTGCGCGCATCACGCAAAAACTACTAAATGGATTTCATTCATTTCTTTTTGTTAGAAAGGAGGTAATACTTACTTTAAAATTATACCGTAAATATTTGAAAGTCATCGATTTTGTAGTTCAGAAATTATAGTCATCAAAAACCTCAGTATTTCAGATAACTTGGAACCCGCATTGTACAGAAAACTTTGAACTTAACTACCTATCATCTTAAGCTGGCATGCGTTGTGTTTGTCTGTTTGTCAATTTGTTCCGGCTAATCTCTGAAAGGCTGGATCGATTTTGACGGAACGTTCACTGGCGGATATTCACATTGTGATGCGCCACTTATAAAAGTTTTTAGCAAGATATGAGTTCTCACGGAATTTTTAAAAACCAATATCCACGCATAGGAAGTCGCTGCCATCTACTTGTACATTATAAAAGTAGGTATATGTTACAAGATCGTACCTTAACAACGAGGAAATATTACATTTCACGTAGGTATATAGTCGAATTGACAAAGGGCAGCGCGCACTAGCCGCTCGGGACTCGGTAGTTGGGTCGCCGGCCGTCCCGTCAATACCGAGGATGATAAATTCGAAGCGACGCGTGACGTGACGGGACCCGCGTCAGCCGTGACAGCGCGGTCGCTCCGACCCCGTCGCCTGTCGAAGTGTTACAAATACTTGTTGGCTCCTATTACAGTTTTGATCAAGATTGAAATATTGTTTGTGATTAATTTTTATTTGTTCTGACATTACATACAGAATATAAATAAAATTGAAGTAACTGTCAGTGATTTCGAATTAACTAATTAAGTAATTATTTGGACGATAGCATTATGCATCCAATTTTAATCGGACTTTCACTTTACATACTGGTAGAAGATTATTTATAGAATAGAATAGAATAGAACAGATCACGAGGTAACGGATTCTATTCTCGGTAGTATCGCCAATAATTGTTATGTATTGGATTTCTCTGTCAATAAATTCTCGTCACTCCCGTTCCTCGTAGAACACGTTAAATCGTTGGTCCCGGTTATTATCACTATAATGTGACAATAGTCGTTAAACCGCTTTGTGGTAGGATTTTACCCCGAATCCGCCTGGCTAGCGACCACACTTCAGCCGTAATCTGTCACAAAGCATCCGTGTTCCGGCAGCGAGCTGAAGAGCCAGTCTCCTTCCTCAAAAGCCGGCAACGCATTAGTGGTTCCTCTGGTGCTGCGTTCATGGGCGGCGTCAGGTGACCCGCTCTTGCTCGTTTGACCGCTATTATTATAAAGAAAAAAAATCTGCCAAACCGCATCGGAGCGGCATGGCGGGTCTAAGCTCTGTATCCCTTTTCTGTACAAGTATTTAAAATTAAAAATTTAAAAAACCCCCGACATTCGCCATTTCGTGTCGGCAGCCATCTTGAATTTGCATAATACTATTCTACTAGTCAAGCCCTTTCATTTGATACCCATATTAAGGGAGTTGTGAAAAAATATGAAATCCGCCATTTTGTAGCGGCGGCCATTTTGGATCGATTTTCATCAAACATAGCTAACAACACTCTCGACTAATTCACCTTTCAAACAAAAAAACACATTCAAATCGGTTCACCCGTTTGAGCGCTACAGGGGAACAGACACACACACACACACAGACACGTCAAACTTTACACCCCGTCGTTTTTGCGTCGTGGGTTGAAAAGAGGAGGCATTCCAGCAATGGGATGTTATAGTCTTATAGTGCGTTGCAGTGATGGTGGCGAACGTTTAAAAGATCCGCGCGAAAATGTTTTTAAATTCATACAACCGTACCCACCTCACAAAAAATAAAAAATAAATAAAAATAATCATTTATTCAAAGTAGATACACTGTGTACACTTTTTGAACGTCAATATAAGAAGTACATGGAAGTGAGGTACTGGTGATAATTACTACGAAAACTTAAAAACTAAAACTACGAGGGTTCCAAACGCGACCTGGTCAGAGAAGAGCCCACAACAAACTCAGCCGGGTTTTTTTTATTATCACCATCTCACAAAATGTCTAATTTCTAAATAATTTGAACTGTTGGCTTTAAGAGCAATCTATGTCCATGGTTTTTTGTCATTAAAAAAATCTTTTACGCTACAATAAGATTTTTCAATTAATTTGCGTTTTATAAAAACCTTGAAGTTATTGAGAGATAAATCCAAAATGTCCAAGCAACGACAATGGCGAAGTGACGACCAGCAGGTGTGTGTTTACCTTAATCCCCCTCGCACCCTTCAGCGTCAACGTCCCACGTGCCTCGTTATTTATCGCCCGGCTCTTTAATTTTGAAGTGTGCTCGCCGTGTAATTAAGTATTGTTCCGTTCTCTTCCTCCTTACAATTACAACTAAGGGGTAATTTCACATCTCGTCATAACTACTCCGATTGTATTTTTTGCAATTTGCATGGCAACTGCCATTGTAAGTTTTTCACAGTTGAATTATTATTGATTTAAAAGAAAGTGTACCTAATTTATTCAAAACTATATTAACTTTATTCGACGGTGCCCGCGACTTCATCCACATGGATTTAGGTTTTTTTTAATCCTGTGGGAACTATTTGCTTTGATGCAAGCTACATCATCATCATCATCATGATCAACCCATTACCGGCTCACTACAGAGCACGGGTCTCCTCTCAGAGTGAGAAGGGTTTTGGCCATAGTCTACCACGCTGGCCAAGCGGATTGGCAGACTTCACACACCTTTGAGAACGTTATGGAGAACTTTAAGGCATGCAGGTTTCCTCACGATGTTTTCCTTCACCGTTAAAGCAAGTGATATTTAAATACTTAAAACTCACATAACTCCGAAAAGTTAGAGGTGCGTGCCCGGGATCGAACCCACGACCTCCGATTAGAAGTCGGTCGTCCTAACTACTAGGCTATCACAGCTTACATGCAACAAGCATATGATGCAAGCTACATCTGTACCAAATTTCGCATAAATCGGTTAAACGGATGGATCTTTAACCAGTGGGAACTTTTTAATTTTCGGGATAAAAAGTAGCTTATGTCCATCCCCGGGATGTGAGCTAACTCTGTACCAAACATCAAAATCTAAAACTGTTGGGCCGCGAAAAGCTAGCAGACATATAAACACACTTTAGCATTTATAATATTAGCATTTATTTGGTACAGAAGTAGCTTGCATCCCGGAAATAGACATAGTCAACTTTTATCCCGGAAAATGAATAGTTTCCACAGGATTTTGAAAAACCTTAATCCAAGCAGACGAAGTCGCAGACATCATCTAGTAGGTAATAGTATATACGATAAATCACTCATCATCATGATCAACCCATTACCGGCTCACTGCAGAGCACGGGTCTCCTCTCAGAGTGAGAAGGGTTTTGGCCATAGTCTACCACGCTGGCCAAGCGGATTGGCAGACTTCACACACCTTTGAGAACGTTATGGAGAACTCTCAGGCATGCAGGTTTCCTCACGATGTTTTCCTTCACCGTTAAAGCAAGTGATATTTAAATACTTAAAACGCACATAACTACGAAAAGTTAGAGGTGCGTGCCCGGGATCGAACCCACGACCTCCGATTAGAAGTCGGTCGTCCTAACCACTAGGCTACCGTACAGCTTTTATAATATATAATAATAAATCACTCACTTGGTCTTTATTTGCGTAAAAAACGACTAGTGTAACATGTTATGTACATCGTGAGAGAGTTGTCACATCTTTTGTCGTGTGATAATAAATCTTGCGCATTGAAACATTCCGCGCGCCATTAAAGATGCTGCGAGTGGCTGTTGCGAGTGTGTGTTGTGATACGACTTCTTATCTGGGATATGGGAATAGGAAATCTCACAATGATTATGTTATTATTTTCTTCTAAAGCTTTCTAAAAAATGTCTGATGTTATTAAGAGAATACAAAACATAAAATTAAATGTTAAATGAAATACAAGTGTAAATTGAAAATTTAAAAAACCCCCGACATTCGCCATTTAGTGGCGGCGGCCATCTTGAATTTGCAATAGTGCTATTCTACTAGTCAAGCCCTTTTATTTGATACCCATATCAAGGGAGTTGTGAAAAAATATATCATCCGCCATTTTGTAGCGGCGGCCATCTTGGACCGATTTTCATCAAACATAGCTAAGAACACTCTCGACTAATTCACCTTTCAAACAAAAAAAACCGCATTCAAATCGGTCCACCCGTTTGAGCGCCACAGGGGAACAGACAGACACACACACACACACACACACACACACACACACACACACAGACACGTCAAACTTATAACACCCCGTCGTTTTTGCGTCGGGGGTTAAAAAAAGAACCTTGAACAATAACGACACCTGGTGACATTTAACCTAAAAGCGTAAGTAAGAATCTGTTTTGAGGTGAAAGGTAAGTGAGTAATGTAAAAAACTGCATCAAAACGTAAGTAATATATTCTTCTTACTCCATAACAACTAAAATTCAGTTTAAATATGTATATGTAGGTATGTGTTAGAGACAGATTTAGTTCGAAAATAGCCCATCCGATGAAATTGAATTTTTTCACATTTTTATCACTTTGATTTGTTGCATTATTAATCCGAGACACATCTACCATTATAGTGTCAATGGTGTTAGACCCCCGCAATGAGAAATATAAAACATAGAGACATATATATTTTTAATTGAATTAAAAATAAAATTTGTCCTTGTCAATCAAATAAATTCAATAAGTAGGTACCTACTAAGATTCCTTCCATTCTCTATACACAGGGATCAGGACCCATGGTTGTTCGTATTTTGAAAAAAAAAAAAAAACAAAAACCACGTTCAGCCAACTAGATTCTCCGTTTCAGCATTCAAATAGGTACAATGCAGAATAAATTGATGTCGGAACCGAGAACATAATAAACACATCACGTCATAGACCGACAAAATGGTATTGTTCAACAACAAAACGCAAGAAACATTTTTTTATGTTTTATGACAAAATATGCGAGTGTTGCGACACTCAGGGAATTTCCGTCGCGACATAAATAACAAGCGTTGTGTCGCGGACATTAGCGTCTTTTTGTCGCGGTTATGGCGTGACACATATCTTGCGCGATATATTGCGCGGTTGGTGATATTTTTTTGGAGGTTGGCTTTGGTGCCTTGAGGGTGTTGTGTTGTTATTATGCGTCTATAAATTTTATTCAGCTACCGAAATAAAGACATATAGGGTAGCACTGGTTTATTAACACTGGTAGAATTGCTTTTTCCCGCGGCTTCGTCCGCGTGGAATTAGGTGCTTTAAAACTCCAGCGAGAATCTAATTTTATTTTCCGCATAGAAAGTCATAGGAGGCTTTACGGACTATAAAAACACTTGTCAATTACGTCTATGCACCAATAGACCAACGTTTAGAACCATAAGTATTATTGACCAACCCACTCTGTGGCACAACCACAGACCACGAATTATAAGGACATATTTTTGAAAAAATAAAAAACTACAGAGACTGGTAACGTCGTAGCTTCAAAATGGAATGTTGACTTAATAAAAAAAATGCTTTTGGTCTTTTATTATAATACTAGCATCTGCCTGCGGCTTCGCCCGCGTGAATTTCGGTTTTAAACAAATCCTGAGGGAATCGTAGATTTCCGGTTCCCGTTCCCGCTCCCTTTTCCATTTCCTTTATACCTACTTTCAAGGAAGTTTGCTATAGCTACAGCTATAGGTAGATTACTATTAATCTACCTATAGCTGTAGCTATAGATTTCGATTTTTTGTAAATCGCGTGGGAACTATGCACTTTTCCAGGATAAAAAGTAGCGCATGTGTTGCCAATGCATGCAACACAGCAAACTATTGCAATAATGTGTTATGTGAGCGTGATTTACCTATGAACAATCAGCGCCATCTGTCGCGTTTTTGGAAGTCTATATCTATTTTCGTCCCACAGGAACACTTTTCCGGGATAAAAAGCCGGGTAGTCTATGTGTTAAGTTAGGGCATAATATATCTCCATTCCAAATTTCAGCCAAATCGGTTCAGTAGTTGCGGCGGAGAAGAGGAACAAACATACACACACACACACAAACTTTCACCTTTATAAATAATATTAGTATAAATATAATCACAGCTATTAGCTGCTATATATATATAGCTGTGATAGCCTAGTGGTTTGGACGACCGACTTCTAATCGGAGGTCGTGGGTTCGATCCCGGGCACGCAACTTTAACTTTTCGGAGTTATGTGCGTTTTAAGTATTTAAATATCACTTGCTTTAACGTTGAAGGAAAACACCGTGAGGAAACCTGCACGCCTGAGAGTTGAACTCCATAACGTTCTCAAAGGTGTGTGAAGTCTGCCAATCCGCTTGGCCAGCGTGGTAGACTATGGCCAAAACCCTTCTCACTCTGAGAGGAGACCCGTGCTCTGTAGTGAGCCGGTAATGGGTTGATGATGATGATGATGATATATAATAGTATATAATAAAGCAACAAATAGAGTGCATTAAGTATACCCATTTAAGCACAAAGTATAATTTCATAGACAAGCATTAGGTATATTGTTTAAATTAACTGGCGCTATCAAAACAGCGTGGGTGGCGCGGTGTGGCGCAAGATCCCGAGTTGAAATATTAATTACGCGGTTATCTTTGATCCGTTCTAATTAATAGCTTTAATTAAATATTCCGCCACCGCAGGAGCTTTCATTAGTTAGAACTGGCGTTCCGCGTTACAGCCAAATGATTTTGACTCTTTGAACTACGATAGAATTTTATTGAGTTCTCTTTTCGAAACCATTTTGGGGAGCAATTAAGTTATTCGACTGTGCAGTTTACAATCATGTGTATCTACTACTAGCTTCTGCCCGCGGCTTCACCTGCGTGAATTTCGGTTTTTCACAAATCCCAAGGGAGTCGTGGATTTCCGGTTCCCGATCCCGCTCCCTTTTCCAACCTTTATACCTACTTTCAAAGAAGTTTCCTTTAGTAATCTACCTATAGCTGTAGATATAGATTTCCGTTTTTTTTTTTTTCAAAATACCATGGGACCTGTGGATTTTTCCAGAATGAAAAGTAGCCTATGTATTAAGTCACGGCATATTCTATCTCCATTCAAAATTTCAGCCAAATCGGTTGAGCAAGAGAGTTAGAGAGAGAAGTAACAAACACACGCAAACTTTCGCCTTTATAATATTAGTGTGATTCAAACACCGCTATACCGGTGAGAGCCCAGCTTTATACGAGATAAATTGTAAAGCAGGGCTTACACAAGATAATCCCGCCATTACTTACAATTGCAACTATGCACACAGCATTATTGCGCTCTAATTGTGTTAGTATAATTATTGTACCCGTTCGCTCGTAGCCCCGTTACCCCCGCTGAATATAATGAATATAATGAATACACTGAGATTCAAGCGGGGTCAGTATTTGTTTTAGCGTTAGGTTTACTATGTTATCGATAAGCGTGGTTAAACAACACAATAATATAGTTTAAGGTCTTGTTTCACCACCTTCTGATAGGTGTCGGATAGTGAAAGATTCACAAATTTTGTCTTTGTCACCTCAATCCGGGACGTTGTGATCTGCAGTCGAATAAAACCACTAGACTAACGAGGCAAGTATTTTGCATAAAATGCTTTAATTACTACATTATTATGCGTTGTCTTTGCCTAGTGCTTAAACATCCCGCTTTAGTCTCGCCGGTGAGATGAATTTGAATGGAACGCATTCAGGCACTAATGGGTGCTTGAGCTGACAGCCAGGCACCTACGCTTCAGACAGCTGTCTTGAATGCATTTAGCGCTAGCAAATCTGGTATAGCTTTATTAAAGCTGTATAGCAGCTCCTAAACTGCTGCAATACCTATGCATTACTCAATGGATCCAACTCTTGGATTTAACTCGTTCCAGCAATGCGCGAGACGGCATTTCAATCATGTACATTAATAATAATAATTGTTATAATGTTATTTTTAAAAAAGAGCAACCGCCGAGTTTCTTGCAGGTTCTTCTCGGCTAGAACTGCATTCCGAACCTGTGGTAGACTCAATCGACGATTCAAAAGCACTTGTAAAAGTTTATTTGAATAAAAAACTTTTCTATTCTATTCTATTCTATTCTAATACTCGAGCAAAATTGGAGTTCGATTTTGCTCGATTTGCACCGACCGAATTTCGGCCACGGTGGCTTATCTCAACGAAGGCGGAGACTAGGCAAATACGCAGGAGATATTACAGTGCACAAATATTTTCACATTCTTCACTCTCACATACCTACCGATGTACTACTGGGAATTTCTTGACAAAAACCAGATAACATTTTTTTGGCCCGATTCAAGATTCGACCCAAGATTTCAATGATCCACAGAAATCGTGCTAGACTGATGTAACACTTAATTCTGTTAGTTCAAGAATTGTAATGTGACATTTTAAAATGTAATTTATGCTAGACCTGGCAGCGCTCGTACTCCATCCGGGCGCAAACATAAATTATGTCTTAATGTACAGATTATACAGAATACTTTAGCATCTGCTTGGAACGAACTTCATTTTCAGGGTTCCGTACCCGAAGGGTAAAAAACGGAGCCCTATTAATGTCACTCGGCTGTCTGTCCGTCTGTCCGCCGGTCACAGGTCTCTAGCTCGCAGACGAAATGAGTTACAAACCTGAAATTTTGGTATTTAGTGTAAAACGTTAACCCGAAATCAAATATTGAATTAGAAATTGAATTAAATTATTTTTCAGGGGGGCTCCCATACATGAAAAAGGAGCCGGAAAAAAAAATTTTTCTTTACCCTAGCTTGTGGGGTATCATTGTTTAGAGCTCATTAAGTAGAGTACAAATATATATTTTTTTAATTTTTATCTCAAAAATAAGGGAATGGGAGGCCATCAAAGTTGTCAGTTTTAGACCATTTTTGTGACGGGGGCTATCTCAAAAACTAAACTAGTTGGGAATATGATATTTCAGTATATTATGTACTATATGCTCTATTTAAACAACAAATACTGAAAACAACGATTTATTAAATAGTTTATAAGCTGTGACCAAAATAAACGAACATTTTTTTGGGTTTTTCTTTCACGGTTTGTTGCGATGTCTAGCTCGGAAATTAAATATTTCTTAGACTCAAAATATTATATTGTTCATAATTATGTACGGAACCCTGAAAGAGCGAGGCCCGACTCGCACTTGGCTGATTTTTTATTTTATTTAATGGCATAGATACATTATTTTATACCGATGCTGCTTTTCAGCCTTATCATAGCTTAAAATCATAAAATTTGATGAACAAACTGCACGAATTGTTAGTTGTTATTTTGTTGTCAATAAAACGCCATTGATATTTTATTTTTATGAACTAAATTAACAGTGCGCAAATTTAAGAATGAAATTGGTCAAAAAACTATAGGTAGGTACAATCTTAAATTATATATTTTGGAATTGAATTAAAGAAACAAGTACTTACCTAATATTAAAAAAAAAACAATTTATGAAATTATACGATTCGTCTTAAAATAACACCACAAATAATAACCATAAAAACCATTTATGAATTTTATTTTCAATGTATTAAGATTAAGTTTTTCGAATTCTGTTGGCTTATAAACACTTCGACAGATCAAACCTTGCTTCATCAAGATTTCTTAATCATCAAAATTGTTTGATCAAAATTGACTAAGCTTGGTGAGACAAACTCCATCAGAGGCAGTATAACCTCAAACTTCCAACCTCAAACGCACACGTCACAGGAAGGTCTAGTAAAGTAGAATAGATTTTTCCCTAGAAGAAAACCTAATTGGTCGGAAAATACCCGTAAAAACAAAGAAAAGTAGGAAAACTATACTGGGAAAACATCAACCGCAACTATCACGCTGAGGAGAGAATAAATATGATAAGTTCAGTACCTCTACTTCAAACTCTATTAAATATAAAAAAGTGAGATAAAAATACATTAAAACCTGCAGCAATGCACTGCACATAATCTTAGTTCAGTAGCTGCAAGTAGCAAGTGCCGTCTGTCTGTCCACTTAAGGGGCCATTAGTACGGAATGCGTGGCGCATTAAAATTCATTTTCACTCTACGAATGCGCAGTGTCGTCGGCGGCTCCGCATTGAGATTGAAGTAAAAATAGTGGAAACTATCCTTTTTGAGTTCAAAGAGGAGACATAAGATGGAAACTTTGATTATTTACAAGATGGAACACACGTACTTGATATAGAATCTCGTTTATACGCTTATATTGCATGAATAGATATAGATGCACTCTTCCCAGCATTTTACTTAAATAGAAGCATTCTGTTCCATCCACCATCATCACTGCAGCCCCTTAACTTCTCACGGCTGGGCCTCTCTTACAGGAGAGAAGGATTTAGCGCTTAGACCCGCCATGCTGCTCCAATGCGAGTTGGTGGGCTTTAACGAAAATTTTTACATTTATAACGGGATAATAACTGTGACCGACGCAATGGCTTAAGGTACTTTTCGAGGAACGGGGGTGAAACACCGCCAGTTACCAACTCCAAGTTCATGCTGAGAATTTTTTGACAGAAAAACTTAACCTAACCTAAAGTAACAATTTTTGACTTGACCCGGGAATCGAATCCAGAACCTCCTATCCCACGTCGAACATGCTAACCAACGAAGCAATTTGTTTTTTTATAAATACGATCTCATTTCACGGATTGAGCACTGAACCGTTCTTGATGAAACTGGCATAAAAATAGCTTAGCATCCTGAAGTCATAGTAATCTATACTAATATAATAAAGCGGAAGAGTTTGTTTGTTTGAACGCGCTAATCTCAAGAACTACTGGACCGATTTCAAAAATTCATTCACCGTTGGATATGTACGTGATCCTTGAGTGCTATAGGCTATATATGTACAACGGGCGAAGCCGGGGCGAGCCACTAGTCGTACAACATATGACACATTCAATTTTTAAGAAACCTAACTAGTTTACTATCGAATGTTGCTATTAAAATATTATTCCATTATTAATAATAGACCGCAATTAAAGTGGGCAATAAAGCTACACAAAACGCAGTGTTAAGCCACTATTGTATTATTATGAAACGTCAAACACAAACTAATACGCTTTTAATTTGGACAAACAACGCCGCAACAGTCTGATGAAACTATCGACCGCGATTCCGACTAATTAATAAAATAATTAATCACCATTACCCGACCGATGCTGAACGTCGACGACGCTCAAAGAGGTACGATGGCCTCGGAAGCGGTGCAAGTTACAAACTTCTGGAGACCATTATACAGCTTTAGTAGAGATAATTTAATTTCAGTATATATATTTTTTAATTTATACATTTTTACACACATCAAATACACACTGGACAGCAATTCCTTAAGGTTTCATCATCAGGCTCGTGAGGTTGATGAATACGAGGATGCTGGCAGTTATCGAAGCAAAGGGAGGGAATACTGAATACTAATCTAAAACTTTTTTAATTTTTTATTTGTTTCTGGCTTTAATTTCTTTTCTCATTTTATGATTACTAACGATTAACAGGACAAGGAAATGACTCTTCTTTATGATTTGCTGGTCAGGGTCATGGGATTTTCCAAACACTCTGCTCTTGATAATAATCGTGCGTTGCGAGTTTCGACATATCAAGCATTGAGTTTCACTATAACGATCTCTCTGGAAGTGGAATACATAAATGAAAACTTCAAATGAACTGTAGGTTAACACTGCATAAAAGCGAAGCCTGCCAATTTATACATATTGTGTTGAGTAGAGAGTGTAATAAATAAATATAGAGCCAACGAAGCTAGTCTCTCCTAACTTAAACCACACAACAATCAAAGCAAGTCTGCAGCCGATCTCTCATTATATGCCGTTATAACTGTCATTACTGAAGAGAAGAATGCTTGAGCAGAGGTTTTTAACTTTGTGACGAATAGCTGCAATATATAATTATGTATTTGAAATTTTAATGTCTACACATAACTAAAAATGATATAGACTTCATCTAGGTTTTTAATGTATACTTCGAGGTCCCAATAAGTAAAATATCTTAAACGAACCAAAAATATTTCAACATTAAATATCAGTTATAAAATATAGGACTTTTTACTCCCGCCCAACTTCAACGAACATGTACAAACAATGCTAATTATTTTTAACCCCCGACGCAAAAACGACGGGGTGTTATAAGTTTGACGTGTCTGTGTATGTGTGTGTGTGTGTGTCTGTCTGTTCCCCTGTGGCGCTCAAACGGCTGGACCGATTTGAATGCGGTTTTTTTGTTTGAAAGGTGAATTATTTATTTAAGTTAATTAGGTTTGATGAAAATCGATCCAAGATGGCCGCCGCTACAAAATGGCGGATTACATATTTTTTCACAACTCCCTTAATATGGGTATCAAATAAAAGGGCTTGACTAGTAGAATAGCACTATGCAAATCCAAGATGGCCGCCGCCAAAAAATGGCGAATGTCAGGGGTTTTTAAATTTTTGATTTATACTTGTTACACTTTGAAGTGGCGTTTGAAGTCAATTAAAAAAAAACAGAATTGTTAACACACCAAATCATAGGCAATATTGTTTATTACTTATCTGTAATTTTCTGTCGTTATAAAATTTTGTGTGTGGTCAGTGCTCAATGTAATTAAAAATTGCGTACCATCATCCATTTAAAATAATAAAATTGTTTCTTAATTTACCAATCTCAATTCACCAGCACCAGAACAAAAGCTTTCCATCCAAGCAAAAGGCATGTGACCCAAAAACCGAATAAATACCCCAGAAAGCCGCTTCAATCAATTTTAATCTTACAAAATACTTCTCAATAGTTATAGCAATCATAATAAGTAGGCCGTGGCCTCAACCTAGAATAATTTGCGTTAAACTCTTAACCCGTACATTTAACTCATAACCGAGGTCCCAATTACCTAGTAGAATGGTACAAACGACCCAAAGATATTTCAACGTACTATATTAGATACAGATAAGACGATATGAAAAAGGCCAGTTTGGCTACTTATTACCTGGTAATCGAACTCTTTGCATAGTATTTGTCATCGTTGAGCTTTGTGGCCTATAATGTTAGGTTTTTTTTTTGAAAAATAAAGCGGTGAACTTCGAGATCAAACCGTATATGATTTGATTATATTATTATCAGATGCTATTATGTTTATAACAAGGATCGACGACTTAAGTTGTTATACAGGGTGTCAGGGGACCGCTCTCGGTAACGAAGACAGGTGATAGTACTGATGATTAATGATAAGATTTCATTAAAAAACGTGAAAAAAATTCATTAAAAAAAATACACTTTTTATTAAATACCCGTTTTGGGGGGTTAAACAGAACTGTAATTGCAAAAAACTTATTTGCTGTATTTTCTAAAAGTTTGTTACGTAATTCTTGCGTAATTAAAATAAACTCAGCTGACGCTGGAGGTCAACGAACTTTGTGTGACCTATTTACGTATCGTTAGGTACCTACGAAACCGAGCTCGCACCGACGCCAATACCTACCCTATAAGATTGTGTTTAGGTAGTATAATAATAGCGCTAAGTTTTCGGAAGCAGTCTCCTTATACCCTGTATAAGGCATGGAAGAAGTGACCACCCAATTACCGACTGAGAACTATGTTGCTTACTCAGCGCAATTGAGGAACACATAATGTTGCAACTAGATCACATGTCCTCATATCGCAAATTATGGAACCAGCTAGTGTAGTATTTAAGGGATGATAAACGAATTCGTCAAAAGCCGGCAACGTATAGGCAGCTCCACTGGTGCTGCAAATGTTCATAGCCGGTGGTAATCACTTAACATCAGGTGGTCCCCACCTGCTCGTTTGCTCGCTATTAATATTTTAAAAAAAAATCTGCATTAAATTAAAATATGCTATTCTACGCTCTAGGAAAATTTCTTTGTATCGGCCCGTAGCTAAGAGTAACTTGTGACAAGCATTATAGTACTGTCCGTAATTGGATAAACTGTTTGCTAAAGGTGGTTTAACCTTAAGCTTAATCTCAAGCAAAAACGATTTCTATTATACATAATAATATGAGTGAATGTAGCATGAATTTGTTTTGTGATTCTGTTTTGCAAAAGAATATTTAAATAAGAATAGAGATTATTCTCCATTAGGTATTTTAACTAAAGTACATATTATTTTTAATCCAATTGAACTAAAATCTAGTTTTGTTTGGCTTTCTTAAAAGATAAAAAATAGCAGGTTAATTTTTGTAGAAATGCAACTTTCTTAGCAGATGTAGCAACTGTCTACGCCGTAGCCTACGTTACAATCTACGCAGCTACAGGCTCGGAGATGATAAGAAAATCAAAGTTTTAGATAAAAAAATATCTTTCAATTTAGATTAAATTAATGTTTTTTTTTGGTGTCAGATGATGGTAATAACTTTTAATTTCGTAAATTTAGCAATGTAAAGCAGTGACCCTGAAAGTGAAAGAATGTAGCTGTGATAGCCTAGTGGTTAGGACGACCGACTTCTAATCGGAGGTCGTGGGTTCGATCCCGGGCACGCACCTCTAGCTTTTCGGAGTTATGTGCGTTTTAAGTATTTAAATATCACTTGCTTTAACGGTGAAGGAAAACATCGTGAGGAAACCTGCACGCCTGAGAGTTCTCCATAACGTTCTCAAAGGTGTGTGAAGTCTGCCAATCCGCTTGGCCAGCGTGGTAGACTATGGCCAAAACCCTTCTCACTCTGAGAGGAGACCCGTGCTCTGTAGTGAGCCGGTAATGGGTTGATCATGAAAGCAGTGACCCAACTTAGTAATGTAAAACAGTAAACCTAAGGAATTTAGGTATTAAGTATTCCATAATCAGATTCAAATTGATACATCTCTGCCAATCTAAACCCCCCCACCAAAACCAAATATAAATAACAGTGAGCATCAATACGAGAGGGGCCTGATATACCCAACCCGAAATTCGACAAGAGCATCCTTTTCAAACGCCTCTAAAGTATGGCCAATTTTTCACCAAACCTTTTTAAATCTACACGTACATACGTTACGGGGAAAACAACACAAAAAAAACATTTTTGCACATCTTCATCGCAATTTATTTCCCTTGGTTTAGGGACTCGATTTATTTGTTGACGAATAGCCGGTCGCAGGTGTGCGTCCTGCCTAACTCCATTAAAATACTACTCATATTATAGACCTTAACCGTGTATCAATAAGATTTCTTTTAGCTTGTATTTAGAATTTAAGGTGGGTTGTAACAACTTGATGAAGGGCGATTGACACAAGTATGTGGGTATAGGGTAAAAGCGGAAAAGGTGGCGATTTCATTTTCTTGGTAAACGTTGATACGTGGGTCAAATGTATCAATAGAGATTTTTCGCTAAACATTTTCTTTGCTTCACACGTACCTTCGTGAATTACGTGAGGAGGTATGAAATAGTTATAATATTTCTTGTACCTAAGTTTTAGGGTTCCGTACCCAAGAGGTGCCAAACGGGACCCTATCACTAAGACTCCGCTGTCTGTTCGTCTGTCTATCAGGGGTCTACAGCCTTTACAGGTATGAAGTAGAAATTCTTTAGGAATTATAGGTTTTTCTATGGCATATACCTGCTTGTGAAAATCCCGTCAAAATCTGTTCAGCCGTTGCGAAGATAAGCCTGTGCAAATAACTAGACAGACAAATAAAATAATGAAAAAAATTTTGTCTGATTAATATTTTTCCTTTAAAAAATCTTGGTATTGATAACATAAAACAAAAACCGATAAATAATCTCGTTCGTACTTTGAATATAATAAATTTTTACGACAAGACGTCCTCAGTACAAAAAGTAAAGTACGGTCCAAAAAATAATAAATGTGCGTGAATCCGTCACACTTGCGACAAATCGACTCGACAAAACGTTCGACGGCCAGCGACCGACAAATCAAGGGTTACAAAGCAACTATTACCGAATATGTGGTTATGTTAAAATCCGAAATGAGGAAAACTGGAAAATCAGAATCTATGACATAGCTCTAACCATCAGTGATCATTATGTTAATGATTCAATCAAGTTTAGGAGCGTTGGCCGTTGGTGCCGGAAAGTATTTTTTATTTATTTATTACTAGATAATGCCCGCGATTTCATCCGCGTAGATTTAGGTTTTTTAAAATCCTGTGGAAACTACTTACTTTTGCGGGATAAAAGTTGCCTATGTCAATTTCCGGGACGTACCTATACTACCTCTGTACCAAATTTCATATGAATCGGTTAAATAGATGAACCTTTAAAAATCCCGTGGGAACTCTTTAATTTTCCGGGACAAAAATAAGGTTTATCTGTTTGTCTGTATGTTTGTGCGCGCATCACGCAAAAACTACTTAATGGATTGAAATGAAATTTAGCATGATTTAAGTTCATGCTACGGAATAACATATAGAATACTTTTCATAGCAAAATTCAGCACGGTTCCCATGGGAGAGGGGATAAAATTTGAAATGTGTACTTAGCTGTAATTCATTAACGCGTGATCCGATTTCATTCATTCTTTTTTTGTTAGTTGTTTTTTTTTTTGATAGGACATCCGCCAGTGAACTTTTAACAGTTTTTAACAAGGTATAAGCTCAAAGGAGCTTAGGAAAAACAAAGAGTTCTCAAAGAGAGGGATTTTAAAAACCGATGGTCACAAACACTAAAGCACGTCAGATTAACTAAGCACCTGCTGTGCAACAGGTCGCCAAAGTTTAAAAACAAGAAGCCAATTGTGATATCTTAAGTGTGAAGCAGGTATATCATGTAGCTATTTGAGCCCTGCATATGATTTCAATGAAATCATCGACTTCGAGAAGGCCCATCAGGAACACATGTCTGGAAATGGCCTCCGAATCTTTCAACCGTTATCTTTATACGGGGCTGAGCTTCCTTTAGCTAAGTGGTTTTTAAGTTAGGAGCATAAAGCGTTTTTTGATAACTCTTTGGTGTCATCCGATGTTAAATGAATAACATTTTAACATCTGCTATACGTATAGTATAGTTGGCTCAAAGGAAACTGTAACTGAGGAATGAATTTGACGTATTTTATTTGCTACTTCGTAACTCAGACAGTTAAAAAGTAACTGTTAAATTAACTTTAAACGTTTGACACTTCCAACCAAAAACAAGCAAAGTACACAAGCCAGTAGTCGTACTATGGTTAAAGTTAAGTATTAAAAAAAACACACACACAATGTTCGTTTTTGTTACCGTGACCTTACTATAAATAGGTGACAAACAAGCACAATTTGAACGAACATTTAAAAATAGAAAGGAATATAGCTACCCTATTCTAATTACTATACAAATCATGTCTACTCTATGGAATTGTGCCAAGAATACTGATTGCAAAAAAAAAAAAAAAGGATTAAAAAGACACCTCTTTCTTATAACTTGTAATATAAGTCGGCAAGGCGGGTCGGTGCTCACGGAATTTATGGCGGTTACCTACGCATTGCCGGGATTTATGCCGCGGCCCGTCGGCGACACTCTCCAACTTACAGTTTTTGTGATAAACCGCCTGATTGAAGACCCCTCAAACCCCGACCCCCCAAACCCCGACCCCCCGGGGGAGCGAGGCCTGCGTATAACAGCCCCCGTATAATACTATGATGTAGACCTGTATAATATAATAATCGTCTCACGATTTATTTTTATCTCAGGAGAGTTACACTGGCCCAGTGGCTCTAGTGTAACTTTTAAAGTTAACGTTAATGGGGCGTTAATTTTATCATTTGCTATTATACTCGCACTAGAAGAAAACCCGGCTTCGCTCGGGGGACTCATAATACACATCTAGGTAAAAAATGTAGGTAGATATTTCTGTAGTCATTGGTTCTCAAGGAATATTAAAGGAAAGTAAAGCATAGATTCGTATAGCGTTCATTGTGTTTAATAATTTATATAGTAGGTAAATAGGTTTTTAAAATAATTTTAATTTTTTCACCTAAAAAATGAAGTGCTTGACATTGAATACCTTCATAAATCATAGAACCAACTGAATGATACTTGAATGGTGTTATTTGAAAGTGCTAAATATACATAGTTAGTCCTGGGGGGCTGATGTTCTGTACTAAACCTGCTTGAATATTTACGTTGAGGTCTGCCAGCCATTTGATGTGTTTTCTTTCTCCTCTTCTTCTAAAGAAATAGAATCATTGCTGACTGACAGCATTGATTCTTGTTTTTTCTCGTTGTCCGAAGAAACATCATCAGTCACCAGTGACTCTTCCATTAGCGTCAACTCTTCGTTATCGACCTTAAAGGAGAAAATATATTAGACAAATATTCAAATAATAATAAGTATTGTGTATATATGTAGGTATATCCTCATACCTCTATCTGGTAATAAGTATTATTTTTCATTTTATTGTACTTGGTGACCTGCACCATTAACTTACCCGAAAGTCATCAAATAAAACTTGGGATTTGTCAGGTTGTATTGTAGAGGCAGCTAGTGATTTAACAGATGCAACAGGAGCAGTTTGATTTTTTGGAAAAATGTTTGAAAGTGCGCAAGCCTTGGTTATTCTTAACTGCCTAATTGTTTCTAGGCCACAACACTCGCAATAATTGAAATTATCTGCAAAAATATATTATACAATTAATAATGTCCAATTGTATAATAAGAAACAGCCAAGTTCAAGTTGAACTTGCGCATGAAGGGGTCCATTCCATTATCAAGAAATAGTGTCTGTTTCTGTATGTGTTCATGACATCTCAACACAGGCTATGCTGTGGTCATTTATTATTATTTGTTGGGTTATAGAGAAAAAATATTGAGCCACTTACCGAGTATAATGTTGTCGCATTCCACACATCGACTGCATATTTGCATTTGCCTGCAATTTGTTGCAAATATTTTGCCATTACAAAAATTGCATGCCACTGGAAGTAAATAAGTACTTATTTTATTTGAATACAGAAAGTCTAACAATCCACACTTTAAAAAGAAAACATAGAACAAAACTCACTTAAAAATACAACCTGCCTACATACCTACCAAAATACTACTCACCATCTTTACGAAGAGCTCTTCGCTGCATCCACTTTCCACAATTGTGACAATGTTTTCCAAATGCAAGGAGATTCGGCTGTTAACAAAATGGTATCATATAGGTATTATCAAACAAAAGACCATACAAAGACAGACACGACCAATGAAAGATTTTATGAAATACTTACGATTTTCGGCATAGTATGTAATCCAAACAAAGTACATAAATCACTGCAAAACTAAATGACATTTGAATTTTATTTGAATTTTAGACATTGTCAAAAACAATATTTTCACGAAACGTCAACGACTGAAGAAAAGTATTTAGTTTTGAACCGCTCGAATGTCGAAAACATAGAGATAATAATAATAATGGAGGAGCCATACCTACTTTAAAAACGTTTCAAAAATACACTCACACACGCTTAGATTAGGTATCATACATGCACAATCCGAAAACATAAAATGGCGCCTGTTCATTGTGATGTCTCAAGTTGTGCGTGGTGAGTGTTCATGTATACATTTTAAGGAGGCCATCTTTTGTTTTCAGTCTGCCTCAAACTGTTTTATTATTATGTCAAAAATGTAATGTTGTCTCCTACACACTTATGAAAATTTTGATAAGCTTGAGCTATTTTCCGATCCACTATTTTCTATAGGACATTAGGGCAACTCTATATTATTATTATTATCTCTATGGTCGTAAACCATCTCTGATCTTACGACACGAATAAAATCAGCGCGCGAATGTTGGCAGTCGTCTTACGACTCAATGTACTATTTTTTATACTCTGTGGTACATTTCCGAGCGCAGCGGCATAGATTTTTGGGTGTTTGGAACCTTTGAAAACATACATTGAGTGCTGTCAAGCCCACAGTAATAACTCTGTGGAACTTTGTTTATTTTTATTTAATGTTTTATCGATTTATTATGTAAACATTTCCACAATTTCGTTCATTTTCCTAATCTGTACTTTCTATAGAATTCACTCAATATTTCCGGCAAGACGCTTCGCTTTACACAGTCACATGAATAAACGTAGTGATTTTATACTATCTCTATGGTCACATGAGTTCACACATTTCTTTGTGATGGATACTCCTTTGGCGCGACGCACGCGATGTCAGATGTGTCAAATTGGCGAGTCGTATCCATGGCGACTGCGATTTGTTTGGATGACGGACGCGATTTGTTGTTTGTCAGTGCCGTTAGAATTTAACGAAATTCTCCATAATACGAATTTTGCGGATATATGTTGTCGACTCGAAATCAATATTTTTTCGTGCCCTGTTATTCTTATAAGGTTTCGATCGAGTCTACCGTACCCCTGCACGAAATTATTAATATAGATGTTAACATATGACATGACTATACATGACGTGAATAACAGTAAATGTTTAAATATGTCATTTGCATATACATGAGGTAAATAACAGACTTCCATATAGTTAATTGTTAAAAAAGGTAGTTAAGTAAGTTAAGTAAGCTAACTCGAAAAGTTATACTAGAGCTACTGGGCCAATGTAAATCTTCAAGTTAAATACAAAAATAAATTAATTAATTAATAAAGTTAACTTTGCCTATTATTTATTCATATATAATATGTCATTTAGTATGGATAAAATAACTAAAAATGACATATATAATATGTAGATACGGTTACAGTTTCACGCCAACCCGCATAGGAGCAGCGCGGCAGGTCGCAGCTCTATCCGTCTTTCCTCTGAGAGAGGAGACCTGTGCCCAGCAGTGGGACGTTAAAAGCTAAATGTAGTGGTGGTGATGGTTACAGTTTACTTGAAAACTTACACTACAGTCTCCGAAAACAAAATTGACATCATCGTTGAATAGAATAGAAAAGTTTTTTTATTCAAATAAACAAGTACTTTTGAATAGTAAAACGAATCTACCACTGGTTCGGAATGCCGTTCCAACCGAGAAGAACCAGCAAGAAACACGGTGGTTGCTCTTTTCCAAATTTACAATATCAATATAACAATTTTATTTTAAGTACATGATTGAATTGCCGTCTCGCGCATTGCTGGAACGAGTCAAATCCACGCCTTTTTATCATTGAGGAATGTAGGACACTTTTTATCTCAGAAAACAGAAAAAAAGGGATTTCACCAAGTTTTTATCTGTAAATATTCCCAGCAAAGACGTGTGTATCAAAATTGTGTTCTCTAAAAACAGATTGAAATTAACCGGAAAACCCCCAAACCGAAGTCGTCCTTTGTAAACCGGGACGCTTTGAAAGCTTTTACCCTATTAACCTTAAAAATGAAAACACACTTATCCCAATTCCGTGTTTTAAACCTCTCCCCGGCACAGAGTAACACTACAAAGAGACTGCCTGATGTTGTATTGTCATGAATATTTCATATCTGACGCCCAGCTTCAATATTTAAAACTAGTCGCTTCTAAAGCTAAAATTATTATGAGGGACGAGGTAGTACAACCTTCGCAACAGAAAGATGTGGTATCAGCTGAAACAAGACCCTAATATATCATCATCATTATCAACCTATTACCAGCCCACTACAGGGCAGAGCAGGGCATTGGTACAAATCACACGTCTTTGAAAACATTTTACAGAACTCTCAGGCATGCAGGTTTCCTCACAATGCTTTCCTTCACCGTTAAAGCAAGCGATATTTAATTGCCTAAAACGCACATAACTCGGAAAAGTTAAGGTGCGTGCAGCGTGCCGGGGCTCGACCTCGGTCCCACTGTAAGGAAGGCCGAAGTTTCCACTAAGCCATCACCTCATCTATACGAAGAGGTAGAAACATCCAGACTATGTATCCGATGACACACACCACAGACAATTTAGAAATTAAAATTATAAATCCTTAATTGTGTTTGTAATCTAATATCTTTCAGGCCTAGGTAGGGCCTACTACGTATTTATTAGTCTACAGAGAGGTTATAGTGCTTGGCAGTTACAGCCCCCGCACACTGGGCCACTAGTGGCCGCTACAAGTCTTGGAAGAGATTTTTCATACATTTTCTTGTGGCTTGAGCGCTCAGTGTGCGGTGGTACCATACCAGTGTACGGGGGCTGTTATGGGTTTATGTGCACATATGCTCAGAAATAAGTATGAACTAAATTGCTTTCATCGTTTCATTAATAATTATTTTCATGTACAAAATCATCAAGTCTAAGTAATAATTAATATACACTTATTAAAAACCTTTTTTTCACCAGTCAGAAATGCTAGACACGACAGACTTGATCCTTTGAAACGAATGGAAATGCAAAAGTACCGAGCGTGTTGCCGCCCGCGCCAGCCGCGGGTTAACTGGAGCGAGTTTTTTTAATTAAACATCAACGCATCTTGATACCTCTCTGCCTCTACCGCTCTACATCGAACATCGCCCGCTTGGGCGTAGGGATGTTGTGATGTATAGGAAAACATCGATTTGTTACAGACACATTCAAAAACAAATAAAATTCGACAACTAAAAGCCGACTACGCTTAGTAATTTAATAATAATTTAGTGTGAAGACAGCGTGGGGCAAGCAGCTAGTGGCGCCATCTGTTATGTCCATCCAAAACTAATTTAATAATCTAGAAAGCCGAGCGAAGGTTCTCGTTTTTTTTCGTAAATAAAATGTAGCGTATGTCACCCGGACCATAACAACACATCAAGAGAAACCTCATTCATCAAAATTGGTCCAGTAGCTTAGGCGCTACGGTGGTACAGACAGAATCTCATACAAAAATCGGACACACACATACATATATGTATGTATGTATGTGTCCGATTTTTGTATATATACATAATATGATACATACTCGTACATACATACATACCTACATTGCTAAAATCATAACCCTTCCTTTTGGTTTTGCCGTAGTCGGGTAAAAAGTACTAAGTAAGTGAAAAAGGGACCCTCAAACTCAATTTAACATAACTTATCTAAAATAGGGACCTATATAAATATTAATATAACGGATAAAACTTAGATGTGACATGATTTTTCAACCATCGATGTAAAGTCGTATGACATGCCATAGGCATCCCTATAGGCATTCGATGAAATTGTACGCTTCTATTTTAAATCATACTGCGGATATCTTAAATTAATTTAAATAGAATTTTTTATGCATTCATATTCAGATTTTGAATAATGCAATAACGGCGGACGCGTTTTATAAAATGATACCTAGAGGAACAGAATTCCGTAAAATGCCGGGGACATGATATTTTTTCATAACAGCGAGCGTTAAGATGGTTTGAAGAACTAAAAGTTTTTGAAATAAAATCAAAGTTTTAATTTATTTATTTTTCCTTCTAATTATGAAATTTTATAAAAGCTTTTATATTTTTGTTTGCAATTCTACCCATAATATTATTTTCTTAATTATTTTCTTTTCTGCGTACGTAATTAAGAAGTGTTCACATAAACTTTGTCAAATACTTCTACTACGTTGTTATGGGTGTTATAAGTTTGACGTGTCTGTGTTTGTGTGTCTGTTCCACCGTAGCGCTCAAACGGGTGAACTGATTTGAATGCGGTTTTTTTTTTGTTTTAAAGGTGAATTAGTCGGGAGCTATGTTTGATGATAATCGATCCAAGATGGCCACCGCCACAAAATGGCGGATTACATATTTTTCACAACTCCCTCAATATGGGTATCAAATGAAAGGGCTTGACTAGTAGAATATCACTATGCAAATTCAAGATGGCCGCCACCACAAAATGGCGAATGTCGGGGATTTTTTATATTTTTAATTTATACTTGTTTTTTCTTTCATGTAGGTTTTTAATTCGTGTAGGTAGTAACTTTCAATACCACTTGAACAATTTTGCTAGTTGGTTCAGTAACCTAGTTACAACTACTGCGGGGGCTCGTGCATAAATCAGTTCACTGAACCGCCCCCTCACCCCTCTCACCCTGCGACACCCCCCCCCTCACACCCTTCACCCCCGCGGGGCTAGCGGCGTGATAACTACGCTGTAATGTTGTTATGACTTCATCTGTCTAACACTTGCTGTGAATTTCAACTGCAACATTATTATAACAATATAATAATAGCGCGAAGTTTTCGGCAGCAATCTCCTTACGTAGCAAACTCAAAAATATTTTTATGAATTCAATGTGGCTTAAAACTCGACGGCAGATGACAGGCTCAAAGATTTAGAGGCTGCGAAGGCAGCGCCCCGGAATGAGCCAGATAACTCCCAGCTTTGAGAGTTTTAACATTTCTACATTTCAGTTATGGAGCTCGCTTAGCGAGGAATTTCTCAGTACAGGTCTACGAAAAGGCGGTGGAAAATTCGATCCGTAAATATTTACTTTGTAGCTCTAGATAGGATATCCACACTATTATGTATTTTTTCAAGGGGATAATCAGAGGTTTTGCAGAACCTGCCATACCTCTTTAAAATTAGGTCGCTTCATTTTATTGCATTGTCATTTACCATCAAGTGAGATCGCTTATACCTACTTACAGATGAATAAAAAAATGTGATCTTCATCCGCGTGCGTGGTCAAGAGGAAACGCGGTTGCTCTTTTCTCCATACAAACGTTCTCGCGTGTTTTCTCCCTGGTTTATGATCCTAAAGCAATGATTTTTTTACAATAAAATAAATATCAACCTCTTCTATGTCCCTATGTTTTCCTTTTTGAAGATACATTATTTTTATGAGCACTAGAACCGTTACAAAATGCTCAAAATTGCCTATTTTAGATCGCTTTTAACAGAGGCCTAACATGTACAAATTTGACAATTAATAATGAAATTAAAAATTAAAAAAACCCGACTGCCATGCTAAAAAACGAACTAAAAAATTAATAAACTACCACCGTACCCACTTACAGTGTAGTTGTTATTTATTTTGTTTTTCATGATTTGTCACTCCAAATTGATTCAAAACATATAGATTGTATACATTTTCGTACTCGCCTTTTAAAGCCCTTTATTTTGATACCCCACTCGAGGGTCTTGAAGAAAAAGATTTTTTCAGCCCGCACATTAAAGTGCTAACATTCGCCATTTTGATTTTTTATGAATTTTATGTACCCAGTAACATTTGCGCTGTCAAGACAAATCTAATGACGTATAATTTATCAAAATAGGTTGAGCCGTTAAGTAGTTACGAACTGACATAGAAAACGGTCATTTTCTACGATTTATCACTCCAAATTGTTTCCAAATATATAAATTTATACATTTTCGTATTTGCCTTTTGAATCCCTTTATTTTGATACCCCACTCGAGGGTCTTGAAGAAAAAATTTTTTTTCAGCTCGCACATTAAAGCGCATAAAGTCCGCCATTTTGATTTTTTTTTAAATTTAGGTACCCTATAACACTCGCGTCATTGAGACAAATCTAATGACGTATCATTTATCAAAATCCGTTGAGCCGTTGATTAGTTACAAGCGGACATAGGAATGGACATACATACACACAGGTGAAACACATATACCCAGTCGGGTAAATAAAAAAAAAAAGGGTCGTCAGTTGAAATTTGTTAAAAAAAATATTGTAATAACTTTGTGCGGCCAACTCGGCACCTAATTAATTATCATTATCGCTGGTCTAATAATTTTATTCATTGCTCTCCATCCAATTTGCTATAAACGCTAAATGATTTAGCACCGAGCGCCGTTCCTAAAATATTAATTTGCCTATTCATATTTAAGAACTTAATGAAGACTTACAACATTTCTGCTTGGGCTGTAAACGAATGCTGAATGTATTGGCGAACTCAAATCTATTCTATACATATAATAAATCTGTACATACCTATAATAAAATCGTAGAATTGCCGTATCTGTACATTGAAGATTTTTGCAAAATAATAACTGGGGGATGTTAGGGATAAGTAATAGAACGTAAAAAAGCTATTTTTGAAATTTTTGTCTGTTTATCTGTTTGTCTGTTTGTCTGTATGTTTGTGCGCGCATCACGTAAAAACTACTGAATGGAAACTAATTGAAATGAAACTCGGCATGATTTAAGTTAATACTATGGATACTAGGATACTTTTTATCCCGAAATTCAGCACGGTTCCCTTGGGAGAGGGGATGAAAGACAAAATGTGTACCTACTTAGCTGTAATTCGGTAACGGGTGGTCCGATTTCATTCATTCTTTTTTTGTTAGAAAGTAGATACTTCAAAGACTACTGGCTAATCTCTGAAAGGCTGGACCGATTTTGATGGGACTTTCACTGGCGGATGTTTACATTTTGATGTACCTAAACATCCGCCAAAGAACTTTTAACAGTTTTTAGCAAGGTTTCAACTCAAAGTAACATATGAAAAACAAAATTATTCCCACGGGATTATTAAAATCAATATCCACGCGAACGAAGTCGCGGGTATCCGCTCGTATTAAATAAAATAAGCCAGTTCAGGTCCATTTCACCCTGAAGTCATTGTGTTTCGATCAGTAATTACTAAAGTTCAGTATTTACTAAAGTTTCGAGCTGTGCAAACTGAGACTAAGCATACAGGTCTATTTGTGTGACCCCATCTTAAGTATCACAAGTAGGATCCGCAGTGAATCAACCAAGTTTCTATTTCCCACAAGCTTTCGCGGTAAAAATATAAGATCAATCGATTATTTATTATTAATAGCGATTGGAATAATTCCAGTAACTTTTCTGTCAGTTGGCAAAGTTGGAACGGAAGCGTTCGGGAATAGGTACAGTGTGCTTAGTCTAAAACGGAGCACTCGAAAACGAACTCGAAAACTATTGATCGATTTCAGAGTAAAATAGACCTAAAATGGCTTTTATTAAGGTTTGAGTTCGCCAATACATTCAGCATTCGAACAATGCTGAATGTATTGGCGAACTCAAACCTTAATACAAGCCATTTTAGGTCTATTTTACTCTGAAATCGATCAATAGTTTTCGAGTTCGTTTTCGAGTGCTCCGATTTAGACTAAGCACACTGGTTATGCTCGTAAATGTGATTTTAAAAGCTCGCTATTTCAATCCTTTGAAAGTTTCCCAATTGGTTTTCATTCAGTTTAAAACGTGAATATTTTCACTTTCTCCGGTTACAGCTGGTAACTTGACCGGATACTAATTTTTGTTTAATTTACTCTTTATACCTATTTAATGCTCAACTGCTTAATGGATTCTTACGTTTGGTATAGAGATAGTTAGCATCCTGGAGATGGGCTCATTATTGTCCCGGAAAATCAAAGACTTAGCCGAGTTGTTAATGGTACCTATGGCACACAGTACGTGACCATAAAAGATACATTTTTGTTATTCCATTTTAATGTCAAATCAAATGTTTTATATTTGTCACCTTGTTGAGATAGCAAATACGTGATTAATTTATGTTACGACGCTCTACTGTTAAATAACTTCCTTGTAAATTTTAGTATATAAGATGTAAATAATTCTGTAAATACATGCTATTACAATACGAGTCGGTGTGTACATTATTCACCTCTCCCTGCTCTTCAAGTTTGCGCAAGCAGCGCAACAGTGGTGACCCCGACGTGATTCTGCCGACGTGATTCTGCCGACGTGATTCTGCCCGTCGTAATTCTACGTGAAAGCTATCGTCTCCAAGACAACGTGATCGCCAAGATCGTGGTAAGCCCGACCTAATCGTCAAGATGCCTATATTAGGAGCTGATTTCCTAGAACACTACCGGTTATTGGTAGACGTATATGGCAAAACTTTGATCGACAAAACTACAGATATATCGATACCCGTAACTTCAATGAAAATCAATATGCCGTCAGTTCGTTCCATCGATTCCAGTTTACCAAAAATCCTCAAGCAATTACTGGAAAAATATGAAACTATCACAAAGCCGACATCAATGAAAGTACCTACAAAGCACAATGTACAGCATCATATCATCACGGAAGGATTTCCGGTATGCGCCCGAGCTCGCCCAATTCCTCCTGACAAATATAAAGCCGCCAAAAAGGAATTTCAGGAGATGATGGAGATGGGAATATGCAGACCGTCCAGTAGCCCATGGGCCAGTCCATTGCACATGGTAAAAAAGAAAAATGGTGAATGGAGACCTTGCGGTGACTACCGCGCATTAAACAAGATTACCGTTCCCGACAGATACCCATTGCCAAGGTTACTGGATTTCACATACATCGCGAGTGGAAAAAACATATTCAGCAAAATCGACGTGCGAAAAGCTTACCATTCAATAACAGTAGCAGAGCCCGAAAAAACCGCAATTATTACTCCGTTCGGACTATTCGAGTTTCCAAGGATGCCTTTTGGATTACGCAACGCTGGACAAACGTTCCAGAGATTCATGGATTCCCTATTTCGAGACTTGGACTACATTTTTATTTTTGTCGACGACATACTAGTCGCAAGCGAGTCCGAAGAACAACATTACAAACATTTGGAAACTGTATTCAAGAGATTGCAAGAAAACGGGATTACAATAAATACGAGCAAGTGTGAATTCGCGAAAAAAGAATTGGATTTTCTTGGTTATCATATAACGAGCCAAGGAATGAAACCAACGCAAGAAAAAATTCAAGCAATCATCGATTATCCCAAACCTAAAACGGTCAAGGAACTACGTCGTTTCCTGGGAATGGTCAATTTTTACAGAAATTCAATTAAACAAGCCGCCAAACATCAAGCTCCACTCAACATATTTTTAAGGAATTCAAAGAAAAATGATAACACACCCATATTGTGGAATGTAGAAGCCAAACGTGCATTTCAACAGTGTAAGCAAGATCTACGCAAAGTCACAACCATGGCATTTCCTGGTGCGAATGCAACGATCGCATTAATGTGTGACGCTAGCTCAAAATGCGTAGGAGCCGTATTACAACAGAAGATTGAAAACGAATGGAAACCCATAGCATTTTTCTCAAAAACCTTATCAGAAGCGCAAGTCAAGTATTCCACTTATGATCGTGAACTCTTGGGAATATATATGGCAGTTAAACACTTTCGTCGATTAATAGAAGGTCGTAATTTTACAATATACACCGACCATAAAGCATTGGTCCATGTTTTTGATAAGAAGCCGTCAATTGATGACACACCAAGAAGAATAAGATATTTAGATTACATATCGCAATTAAGCACCGATATACAGTACGTAAGCGGAAAGGACAACATAGTCGCGGATGCTTTATCTCGAGTCGTCGAGACTATCACATTACCCACCGCCATCGATTTCTCTGAACTAGAGAAAAATCAAGAGGGGGACATTGAGCTACAGCAACTTAAACAAAATAAATCATTACAGATTACGCGCATTCAAGTACCAAATACAAACAAGAAGATATACTGCGATATTTCTACAGGAATCACTCGACCATATATACCACAGAAACTTAGAAAAACAATCTTCGACAGTTATCACAATCTAAGCCATCCAGGAAAAAATACAACGAGAAAACTAATTGGAACAAATTACATTTGGCCTAATATGAATACGGAAATAAATAAATGGTGCGAAACATGTCTACAATGTCAGAGATCGAAAGTGCATAGACATACAATTTCGCCACTCGGCAAATTTATGCCAGTCCCGCGTTTTTCACATATTCATATTGATATCGTTGGACCATTACCTACCTCACAAAATAAAAGGTATCTAGTAACGATGATCGATCGATGTACATCATGGCCAGAAGCTTTTCCTGTTTCTGATATCACAGCTGAGACTGTGGCCAGACTGGTCTACGAAGGATGGATCTGTCGCTTTGGGACGCCGGACTACATAACCACAGATTTGGGCCGCCAAATGGACGGGGAAATATTCAGGAATCTCGCGAAATTAATGGGATTCGAAAAATTCCGAACAACGCCATATCACCCACAATCAAACGCAAAAGTAGAGAGATTGCACAGAACACTTAAAGCAGCACTAATGGCTCGTGCAAACACAACAAACTGGACAAAAGAATTGCCATCAGTTTTATTCGGTATACGCTCTAGTTATCGACAAGATACTGGATGCAGTGCCGCAGAACTCGTTTATGGCACAACAATCAAGCTACCAGCAAGCTTTTTCTGTGACGATTCGGAAACAACATACCCCGACTTCATTCAAAAAATTAAAGAAAACATAAGCCGAGTCACGAGCATTCCGCAAAGAGAAAATTCGGATCGTAACGTTTTCGTACATCCACGCCTGTCAGATTGTACGCACGTATTTTTGAGATGCGATAGACTACGTCCATCTTTAACTCCTCCATATGAAGGACCTTTCCGTGTCATCAGGCGAAATAGCAAAGTATTCACAATTGAACGTGACAACAAGGAGTACAACGTATCAATAGATCGGTTAAAACCAGCATTTCTGTTGAACGAAGAACGCGACGAGAACACAAATAGAAACAGCAACATAGCAACAGATCACAGTAATTGGAAGAAGCAAAAGATAACACGTTCAGGACGCATATCTCGTCCCACCGTTCGTTTTGCAATAGACGATTAATGTAACGTTCAATTTATGATCCTTATTTTCAATTTTCGATGTACAAATCTTTTTCAAGGGGGGAATTCTATGGCACACAGTACGTGACCATAAAAGATACATTTTTGTTATTCCATTTTAATGTCAAATCAAATGTTTTATATTTGTCACCTTGTTGAGATAGCAAATACGTGATTAATTTATGTTACGACGCTCTACTGTTAAATAACTTCCTTGTAAATTTTAGTATATAAGATGTAAATAATTCTGTAAATACATGCTATTACAATACGAGTCGGTGTGTACATTATTCACCTCTCCCTGCTCTTCAAGTTTGCGCAAGCAGCGCAACAGTACCTACTGTGTTTAAAAACTAAAAAATTTACAAAATACATGCATCTATCCTATTGAAAGTATATATTTCACGTTCATGTGTTTATATCACAATATCACAATAATCACAATATCACAATAATCACAATTCACAATAATCACATCACATTATATAGGTATAATATTATAAAGGCGAAAGTTTGTGTGTTTGTTTGTTTCTCTTTTCCGGCGCAAGTTCTGAACCGATTTGGCTGAAATTTCGAATGGAGATAGCTTATGCTCTGACTTAACACATAAGGTACTTTTTGTACCCAGAAAAGTGTCATGTGGGACTAAAATAGATATAGACCTCCAAAAACACCATAGAGGGCGCTGACTGTTCTTAGGTAGATAAATCACGCTCACATAACACATTATTGCAATAGTTTGCTGTGTTGCATGCGTTGGCAGCACATAGGCTACTTTTTATCCTTGAAAAATGCACAGTTCCCACGGGATTTTGAAAAACCCGAAATCTAAAGCTACAGCTATAGGTAGATTACCATAGCGAACTTCCTTGGTAGTAGGTATAAAGGTTGAGAAAGGGAGCGGGAACGGGAACCGGAAATCCACGATTCCCTCGGGATTTGTTTAAAACCGAAATTCACACGGGCGAAGCCGCGGGCGTAAGCTAGTAAGTAGGTAATAAAAATATATATTGAAGAGTTGTATTCACCTTACAAGTAACTAAAGGGTTGTCACAAACATATAATTTTAAAGCAAATATCCCCTAAAGAGAGGCAGATTAGGGTTGTCATCCCAGCTCGTCCTGTGTTTGTATTTTATTTGAGAACACCTCGACTTTGCATGTTTTCTGCTCGCTTCGTTTTAAACTGGGTCATGTATCGTATTACAACATTAAGATTGCACCTGGATTATGCAAAAAAGAACTTTATGACTTCAATATAAAAGTGGAGTGTGGTGCAAGAAGTTATTTTATATGAAATGTAGGTTTTCAAAGGTGTACAAGACGCTGAGTCACATGTTCCATGGAATGAGTTGCTTCGTAGTCACTTGTTGGGGACTACTACGAGATGTCTACAAAATACTCGACAGCGGTTTTCACTGGATTCTTCTTATGCGACGCGTTTGGAACCCCAGTAGCCGGCTGAGTGTGGGCTCTTCTCAGACCAGAGCGCGTTTGGAACCCTCGTAATTTTTGTTTTAAGTTTTCGTAAGTGATTATCACCATTTATAGTTCAATGTACTTAAATTGACGTTCACAAAGTGTAGGTACGTACAGTGTAGTAATCTACTATATAAAAATAAGTCGGGTTTTCCTTCCTGACGCTATAACTCCAGTGTGCTTAGTCTAAAGCGGAGCACTCGAAAACGAACTCGAAAACTATTGATCGATTTCAGAGTAAAATAGACCTAAAATGTCTTGTATTAAGGTTTGAGTTCGCCAATACATTCAGCATTGGAATGTATTGGCGAACTCAAACCTTAATACAAGACATTTTAGGTCTATTTTACTCTGAAATCGATCAATAGTTTTCGAGTTCGTTTTCGAGTGCTCCGGTTTAGACTAAGCACACTGAACGCACGAACCGATTTCCACGGTTTTGCATTCGTTGGAAAGGTCTTGGGCTCCGTGAGGTTTATACCAAAGAAAAACACGCGAACAAAGTCGCGGGGGTCAGCTAGTTTTGAATAAAGTTTATTTGAATTTGACTTTGTAGCTTCAGTTTTAGCTGTCGGAAATAATTACGAGTATAACCCATTGAGAAATTAATTTATCCTACTTGTAAAATAGACAATAAAGTTATTTTTTGAAATTTATAGCGTGAGTTTGTAATTTTTTTTTTAAGAGAAACTGCCGAGTTTCTTTCTGGCTATTCTCGGTTGAAACGGCATTTCAAACCAATGGTAGATTCACTTGACCATTCAAAAGCATCGCGTAAGAAGTTTTTAGTTTATTTGAATAAAAAATTTTTCTATTATATTCTATTCAAAGACCGATAGTACCGCCTCGGATGTCGCGTAACCGCCTACACAGCTCCCGGAGGATGTATTATTAGATTTGGGTGAAATTATACCGGCTTATTCTCCGGGTGGCTTTTATATCTCATTCGTATCTTATTTAATAATGAAATGTTTCTATATTAATATACTTGCTGGTTTCATTAAAGTTGATAATCAATTTTTATTCATCCTCTTTGCGTTGCTTTTTTTTTTTTGTTATTAGAGCGCCGTGTTATTTTGAAAGTGGGAGGTCTCAGGATCGATTCCTGGCAGTGGTAAATGGAAACTTTGATTTTTAATATTCTATTAGCTGTGATAGCCTAGTGGTTAGGACGACCGACTTCTAATCGGAGGTCGTGGGCTCGATCCCGGGCACGCACCTCTAACTTTTCGGAGTTATGTGCGGTTTAAGTATTTAAATATCACTTGCTTTAACGGTGAAGGAAAACATCGTGAGGAAACCTGCATGCCTGAGAGTTCTCCATAACGTTCTCAAAGGTGTGTGAAGTCTGCCAATCCGCTTGGCCAGCGTGGTAGACTATGGCCAAAACCCTTCTCACTCTGAGAGGAGATCCGTGCTCTGTAGTGAGCCGGTAATGGGTTGATCAGGATGATGATGATGATTCTTTCTGGTGATAAGCTTCAGCCGCGACCACTCTACTAAAATGGGCTTTGAATAATTCATACGAACAATCATTACATATTTACAATCGAATTTTTTAACTAATCTTCGATAAAAATAGACTATCCGAATAATTACAACTTCTAATAAAAGGAAATTGTTGTTAGAATTTGAAAACTATCAATCACGTAGAATTTAAATGAGCTATAATTTAAAAATTTACTTTAAAGCTTTAAAAATCCACGCCAAAATGTCGATAATCAAGTCGTCTTATTTTAACTCGTACTTCATCATCATCATCATGATCAACCCATTACCGGCTCACTACAGAGCACGGGTCTCCTCTCAGAGTGAGAAGGGTTTTGGCCATAGTCTACCACGCTGGCCAAGCGGATTGGCAGACTTCACACACCTTTGAGAACGTTATGGAGAACTCTCAGGCATGCAGGTTTCCTCACGATGTTTTCCTTCACCGTTAAAGCAAGTGATATTTAAATACTTAAAACGTACATAACTCCGAAAAGTTAGAGGTGCGTGCCCCGGGATCGAACCCACGACCTCCGATTAGAAGTCGGTCGTCCTAACCACTAGGCTATCACAGCTTGAACTCGTACTTACTTGTCTTAAAAATAAAATACTAAACAGTGGATTAAACTAAAATCTTTAAGTGAAAGACTTAAAACGTTCTCACTCTCAAATACTCCAAACTCTTTGACCAATTACGAAATAGACTTTAAAATTTCCTTTCGCACTTTATGTAAAGTTATCAAAGAAAAATGTCCGAAGGCAGGAGGGAAGTAAAGGAAAAATCACAAAATAGAGCCCCGCTAAAAATGGCGTCCATTAATATTTTAAAGTTTACTTGAATCACCGAGTTATGAAAATTCATAATATCGAAGCAGCACAACAAATTTACCTTAGAATGTTATGATCGCACTGGAGGCTTTTTGTTTTACAACTTTTTGTCGATACGACAAAAACATAATAATATAAGTAACATCTTTTCAAATATACGTATAGAGCAATATTTTTCTTAGCTGTCTAAAAGCCAAAATAAAATCACCTATCTTATCAAAAATCTCAGATACCTAGAAGGTGAAAAATTTAATCCAGATAAAGAGAATTGTAAAGTGTTTACTCATTACAATCTCAATAAGTGCCTACGTGAATTAATTATTGTCGACACGCTTTACTACATTACTATCTGGTTTAAATTGGCCATCAATTTTTAAATTTTAGATTTTAAATAATAAGAAATTCATCATGGTTATTACACGAATAACTGTAACTTAGTAAAGTATTTTTTTCACATTTCTTAAATTCGTGTAATGTAATGTAAAAATTCAATAATAATCATGGTACAAAAACGTATACTCAATGTATGTATCAGCTATGTTTGTACTTATATTTACAGACAGCAATAGATTTGCAATTGACTCTATGCCACATATTTGCTTCAACGTATATGTACAGATTAACCTAGCATGAAAGCCTAGTCGTTAGTGTGGTCACAGTATTATGAAAATTCATAATACCAAAGCGGTAAAACAAATTTAACGGCGAAATGATGCATCTCCGTGACGCCAGTCGCTGCACAGCGCCATACATATTCACTATTGCGAGACGACGGAAACAAAGGCACAGGAATGTTTTATAAAAGCGCAATATTTCATTTAATTCCTTGGAACGACTATTTGTCATCGCACGTGTGGCGCGGTCAAAAATTGTGGCCTACATTTGACAGGTATACTGTCATTTCAATAGTCACGTTTGATTGCACCATACAGTCAAAAGTTAGTGTAAATTCTTATTAAAAATCTTATGTTTTTAAACCGATCATTTTACAATTAATTATGCTACTGATGGAAAATTATGTATTTTGTTAAAAATTTACACTATCAGAATCCTGCGTGTATTAGTTCAAGTTAAGTTTATTGAGTCTAAATCTGCCAAAGTTGTATAGAGATGATACGTTTTCCTAAAAGTTTCCGTTCGATACAAAATTTACCTACTTATAATTAATTTTTGCGATACCAAAATGTTTATTTTGATTTACTGACGTTATCAGTGTACTTTTTCAAATTCTGCCCGTGACAGTTCCAACTTGACATTACCGTGATCCTAAATTGTTCAGTATCTTATCTAAATTAGAGATTTACCTAGATTAAACCGCAACCTGGTACAGGTTGTCTTAAGTAGGTACTACTTAAGAATATTAAAATGATTCAATGCTTTATCACGATGCTTTACTTGATACTTTGGGGAATTTATCACAGACTTCGACTTGGACAGAGAACTTAGTATAATCAACAAGACTCCTGTTAAAACTGAAAGCACAATTTGTGTACCGTATCACAAGAACATTAACTATTTATGAGACGCGGAATTTGTGAGAAGGTCTGGCTCGGCGCCATTTTTTCCGGCAAACTATTTATTACAAGTAATAATATTACACTTAGCCCCGTGACAAATATCCTATAGATTCAGATTCAGGGGATAAGATGGCGAACAGCGCCAAATGTGTAAATGACGAGGATATTACAAGGAAAATAGTGAGAGCCAATCCATTTCCATACAATTATAATAAACCTGTCACGATGTTCTTTTAGTATTGTATTCTAGATTCATTACGAAATTAAATCTGGTATTGGAGAATATTACTCGATTAATAGCACTGTCCTCTATTGATACAAGACGCCGATCTGACTGTAGTCTGTATTGACTGAAGCAATTTGACGCTGATCGCCATTTTGGCGTTGATCGCTAAGAAAAATAACAGTGAAGGTACCCGGAACTAATGAGAACTGTGTGCTTAGTCTAAGATCGGAGCACTCGAAAACGAACTCGAAAACTATTGATCGAATCACAAGTGAATTCAGAGCAAAATGAACTCAAATACTCGTATTTTAAAGTCGTAATTCCATAGTTCGAATATGTATTTTACAACATTTCTGCTTGGGGCGCTCGTTGTGTTCGAATGCTGAATGTATTGGCGAACTCAAACCTTAATACAAGCCATTTTAGGTCTATTTTACTCTGAAATCGATCAATAGTTTTCGACTAGATTAGTGTTAGACTAAGCACTCTGTAATAAATTGTATTGGGAAACGTCAAATTTAGTTTCGAGTAGCTACGGTGCAGCTAATGTCGTATGGCCACATTTTGTCGATTTTTTTATTATTTAAATTAAATACTACTCCAGTCAACTGAACCAAATAACAGCGCGAAAACCAATAAAAATGAAATCAAAATTAGTTACCGAAAGTGTCAACAGGAAAAACACTCGTATTTCTTAATTAAAAGTTAAAGATTTATCAAGTGGCCGTCCGAAAAATTCCCAGCTAAGTAATCTACGAGATAATGAGAGGGGCGGCTGCAAGAGGAGGGGGGGGGGGGGGGGGGGGTTGCAATTAAATCATTGCGGAGAGTTTGCGCATAATTCAGTTTTGATGGAGCGAATCCTGCAGGTATTTTGGGATAAGCGAGACGATTTTAATTAGGTTTCTTGTTGCTTAATGTTTCATCTTGTTGAGACTAGCTTTGGACTTGGGGAGAATATTTTTAAAATTCAATTTTACGTATAGATTTTGACCGTGTTATTGTTTTTCGTTAAAACAAGCTTAATAAGTCTAAGTCGATAAAAATCTTTATGCGTCTTTTTTTTTTGTAAATTAAACCGGTCAAGTGCGAATTGGACTCGAGCACCGAGGGTTCCGTACAATCACAGAATATAAATTCGTCTGGTATAAAAATAAAAAATTAACAGGTGAAACAAATAACGTTGACAAATGCTTTTTTTTTCGAGACTTTTTTGTAGGGGAGTCACCTTGAATATAAATTTTATTAATTTTTATTATTTTCCTTAAGAAAGGCCACACGTATTCTGTAAAAATTTAAACTGGCTTTCTATAACGGCCAAAACTGTAGGTACCCGGAGAGATGGACGGACGGACAGACAAATATCAGACGTTTAGTAATAGAATCCCGTTACGCAGACATTGGATACGGAAGTCTAAAAATCTTTCAGCGGATTTTTGTGTAAAAAATCTGAATGCGTGCAGTAAAAAAATTCTGCAACTTTTGATGAACCTTACTTTATAAAGAAAAATCATAGAAACCTCTCCACAAACATCCATGTTTTTACAGTCGATACAAATTTTTTGTGAAAATTTTCACAGGCGTTTCGCGTGAATATTTTCAGTTGTTAATAATAATATTATGTGATGGAGGCGACCTGCACGGCGCGGGATGCAATCCGGGATGCAAATGTGCGCTTTGTGGAATGCCGATCGTGTTGTTGCAGGCGGCGCCGCGGTGCACGCTTGTTTCGCGCTTCGTTGGCGCGGGCTACGCACTTGCTCGTGAAACGCCGCGGTTTTTAACCCCCGACGCAAAAACGACGGGGTGTTATAAGTTTGACGTGTCTGTGTGTGTGTGTGTGTGTGTGTGTGTGTGTGTGTGTGTGTGTGTGTGTGTGTGTGAGTGTCTGTCTGTTCCCCTGTAGCGCTCAAACGGGTGAACCGATTTGAATGCGGTTTTCTTTTGTTTGAAAGGTGAATTAGTCGAGAGTGTTGTTAGCTATGTTTGATGAAAATCGATCCAAGATGGCCGCCGCTACAAAATGGCGGATTACAAATTTTTTCACAACTCCCTTAGTATGGGTATCAAATGAAAGGGATTGACTAGTAGAATAGCACTATGCAAATTTAAGATGGCCGCCGCCACAAAATGGCGAATGTCGGGGGTTTTTTAAATTTTTAATTTATAGGTACTTGTATAATGAAAAAAAGAAATCTTTAATAGAAGTCTACACAGTGTAGACTTCTCTTCGAAAAAAATCAACGTTTGAATTAGTATCTACTAGCTTCTGCCCGCGGCTTCGACCGCGTGAATTTCAGTTTTTCACAAATCTCGAGCGAATCGTGGATTTCCGGTTTCCTTTTCCAACCTTTACACCTACTTTCAAGGAAATTTGCTATAGTAATCTACCTATAGCTGTAGCTTTAGATTTCAGTTTTTTCAAAATCCTATGGCAGCTGTTGATTTTTTCAGGATAAAAAGTAATTATTACCTATGTGTTAAGTCAAGACATAATCTATCTCCATTCAAAATTTCAGCCAAATCGGTTCAGTAGTTGCGGCGTTAAAGAGTAACAAACATACACACACAAACACACACACACAAACTTTCGCCTTTATAATATTAGTGTGAAGTGTGATTAATTTGTATTTTTAGAGAAAAAACCGCGACGTTTATTTACATCCAGTGCGTGGGTGATGGACGCGCGTATTGTGTCGGTAACAAGCCAGCAATCAGTGGTTTTTATTGCGCCGCCATTTTTGTGTCGCAGCTCTGTTATATGTTTGTTTGTTGATTGCTCTAAAACAAAAATATTTTAATTTCGGTGCTAGTTCAAAAGTTGTTATTGTGGAATTGCTAACGTATATGATAAGCTCACCTATACAACACTGTCACATTTGTAAGTTGACTTTTTGACAACCAATAGCATAATATTACGCCGGAAACACACTTACGTGTCGTGGTGCAGTGTCGTGACGCGCCAGTTTCATACATTTAGTAGGTATACACACAACAGTCTGATTTTTAATTCGGTGGAATTGAATGAGTTGTTTGTATGAAAAACAGGGTTACCAGCTGAAGTTCGATTTCACCCCAAACTAAAGTATCTGATGTATCTGTCAAATATTTGTCATACCTACATGCGGCAAGTGATTTTTATTCATGGAAGTTTTGAATTTTTTTTTTTGTGGGAATTGTTTTATCTCTGGTAACATTAAAAACGTCAGAATTCCGCGAAATTAAAAATCAGACTATACAAATGTGTATCTAACCATACTAAATGTATGAAATTGATATGTTTCTGGCGCATCACGACATGCCGCGACACGTAAGTGTGATTCCGGCGTTATATTGATCCAAACTTATCAAAATTATGAAAGCAAGAATAAATAAATATCAGATTTAAAATAGATAATTATTATTATTTTCATTTTATGTTTTCAAAAGTGCGACAAAGTTTTAGTTCTGAAATGGCTGTTAAGTATTTAAGACAATGTTTTAAAACCGAAGTCTACTTGCCATGTAGGTACGTCTTGAATATGTCTCTTGTGTCGATAAGGAACTTATCTTCTTCGACGATGTACGTTTTTAGGGTTCCGTATCCAAAGGGTAAAACGGGACCCTATTACGAAGACTCCGCAGTCCGTCTGTCCGTCCATCTGTGACCAGGCTGTATCTCATGAACCGTCATAGTTAGACAGTTGAAATTTTCACAGATGATCACTGTTGCCGCTATAACAACAAATACTAAAAAATAGAATAAAATAAATATTTAAGGGGGCTCCCATAAAACTAACGTGATTTTTTTCTCGTTTTTGCTCGATATTGACAACAGCAGACGCTTGAAATATTAACAGAATATGTAGTTATATATTCACTTTAAAAATAAATAATTAAATGAAAATAAAACAAATATTTAAGGAGGGCTCCCATTCCACAAACGTGATATACAGAACTGTTTCGTGCTCGAGTCCGACTCGCACTTGGCCGGTTACTGATATTTCGTGTCCCTGTGTTCGGAACTTACTGATACTTACCACTAGTTTATAAGTATACTTATAAAAGTAAAATATATATACCAAAAGTGGTGGTACTTTACAGTGTTACCACCTAACTTACTCCGACATTATAATAACGTAAATACCGTTAAATTGGAGAACACTATGTATGTTCAAGTTAACCATAAACTAGTTTTATACAAAGCGCAACACACACCATAGAGGCGTAGATTGTAGAGTGTAGAGGGTAACGCCGAGACAAAGTGGGCTTTGAAACTAAAATCGCAATTAACCCTGTTCCGGGGCTCGCTGTAGTAACAATAGTTTGCGAATAGTTACGAGTATGCTTCTGTGCGTGATATTAATTTTTTCAGCTTTCGAGACAGGCCAAGATCCACTTTGAAAAATAATGCAATTGATTTTCTAATTCATTGGGATTTGAGTCGACATTATCACACTCATATTATAAAAGCGAAAGTCCGTGTGTGTGTGTATGTTTGTTACTCTTTAACGCCGCAACTACTGAACCAATTTGATTGAAATTTTGAATGTAGATAGATTTTGCCCTGACTTAACACACAAGCTTCTTTTAATCTATCTATATTTTGAAAAAACCGAAATCTATAGCTACAACTATAGGTAGATTACTAAAGGAAACTTCATTGAAAGTAGGTATAAAGGTTGGGAAAGGGAGCGGCAACTTCTTGGGAAGAAGCTAGTAAACCATATATTTAAATTTCAGTTCTTTAGATAACTTATTCCGTCTACGAGCTAGACATACTGACGGACAGAAATACAGACATACCGACGGACATGCAGACAGACATACATACATCGGAGTGATTCTAAGAGACCTCCGTTTTACCCTTTGAGTACGAAACCCTAAAAAGATTATAAATTGATTCAAAAAGGGAGTCCGTATATAGAGTAAACTTTGATACCAGCAGAAGAGATCTGACTTTCAAACTTTAACGTACAATAATTGAATTTGTTCTTTTTGCGCGTCCACTATTTCGATTTACCTTCTGAACCACAGTTCAGGAAAGTTTACTGCGGCTTCTCATCAAGACGAACAGTAGCACTAACTTTGGTCTTTGTGTAAAGTTGGTCTGTGTGTTGTTCGAGTTAAACACAGCCCATATATTGGGGTATGCGGTGTGCGGAGTTAATGTTTTGAGTACTCTACGGCGCAGCGGTAATCTTTCTCCCGCAAATTAATATTAAATGCCTTTAAACTTTGATGATAATATTATCTCTATTTAAAACTGGCAAGGTCGTAACTCGTAGCTGGGGATGTATTTCGCGGGGGATTGAACCCTGAACGTGAAGGTGATTTTTTAGTAAACATCCCTAGCCAACAATGTCCATAGCATAGTGGAAACAATTAGTACTTGAAAATTCTAATCGACCCACAAGTGAAACAAAGCAGTGGAACCAACGGTCCGTAACCAAAGTTTTAGAGCTGACATAACGGATCTTCTGATTAGTAAAATTCTACCTTTTAATTGAACAAAAACAAACAAAAATTGATAGAATTAAATACCAAATAAGAGCAGCGTGTGCAAATTTTTTCAATTTTTCCAAAAAAAAAAGTGAACATTTCGGGAACGAGTTTGAATAATTTCTCTACTTGTCTGTGATTTCAGGAGGGGTTTAAATCCTTGAATACTACGGCATGAAAATAATTAGACAAATATTTAAATAGAACAAAGTAAAAAGACTATTAATATAACAAGTATAAATTGAAAATTTAAAAAACCCCCGACATTCGCCATTTTGTAGCAGCAGCCATCTTGAATTTGCAACAGTGCTATTCTACTAGTCAAGCCCTTTCATTTGATACCCATATCAAGGGAGTTGTGAAAAAATATGTCATCCGCCATTTTGTAACGGCGGCCATCTTGGACCGATTTTCATCAAACATAGCTAACAACACTCTCGACTAATCCACCTTTCAAACAAAAAAAACCGCATTCAAATCGGTCCACCCGTTAGAGCGCCACAGGGGAACAGACAGACACACACACACACACACACACACACACACACACAGACACGTCAAACTTATAACACCCCGTCGTTTTTGCGTCGGGGGTTAAAAATGAAGTATATAAAGTACCTTTAGTTTGCTATAATGCAAGCCAATAAAAACCTTTTTAGCTTAAAAATATTAAAGAAATACTTAGCAAGAGCTGACTGTAACGCCGCATTGCGCTCTTTGGGATAATACCTTTCCGCCTGTCTTCCCGTCTGCATTCTTCCAGAGCAGGAACAACCAATCTACCTGTCTAAAAGACCACGTTCTACATATCGACTGGGCTAACTCATCGGCGCAATTGTAAGCGCTGTGGTTTTTAACCCTCTACTCAATATGGATATCAAATGAAAGTACTTGACTGGTAGAATAACACTATGCAAATCCAAGATGGCTGCTACTACAAAATGGCGAATGTCGGGGGTTTTTAAATTTTTAATTTATACTTGTTGAAATAGGTCAGATCCTGAGTACGACTTTGATTCCCACCTCGGGAATTAATTATTTCCAAATTACGTTTTATTACTGGACTATTAATTTGACGGCCTCCCTGGCGCAGTGGTGAGCGCTGTTGTCTTATAAGTAGGGGTTCCCGTGTTCGATCCCTGGTATGTGCATTTTGGAAATTTATATTTTTTAAATTGTCTCTCGTCTGCTTTGTTGGGAGGCTTCAGCCGTGGCTTACCTCTCTAACGTCAAAGCCATGCCACGAAGCGATTTAGCGTACGATGCCTCGTAGAAACTTATGAGGCGTATGGATTACATAAAAACTGATTACCATACACGAAATCTTGTTTTAGACATCCTATCACAAAAGCTCATCCATGCGTCTACTAACTCCAGAATTCAAAAGTGTTTATTTAGGTCTAATTAAACCTCGTTATCCAAAGAGGCAATAGCGCTATCCATGCCCGTGGATACACACTTGGATGGTGTATATTTTTTAAAGTACATTTACGCGTGATACATCTTCATCCGGTAATTACTGCGTATGCAGACTAATTGTAAGACTTTTATATCATTGATGCTTACCGTATTTTTTCAACGCTAAAAAATGCGATTTAAATTATAAAAGTGATAATACCAACAGTATTGATCATTATCAACAAATTACCGGTCCACTACAGGGCACGGATCTCCTCTCAGAATTATAAGGCTGGAGTCCACCACACTGACCGATTGCGGATTGACAGCTTTCACACGCTTTTGAGAACATTATGGAGAACTCTCAGGCATGCAGGTTTCCTCACGATGTTTTCCTTCACCGTTACAGCAAGTGATATTTAATTGTTTAAAATGCACATAACACCGAAAATTGAGGTGCGTGCCGAGATATAACCCAGTCCTCCGAAAGAAAGGCTGAACTCTTAACCACTAGGCTGTCACTGTTACTTACTATATTGGATTTAGCAATTTAATCAAGTGCAAAAGAAATAAAATGGCCACGGAAAGCGGTGACATTAAAGAAATGCTTCGCCACCTCGCTGCAATCGCACACCCTATTGGGCTTTATCCCAATAACTCCTGCCGAGATTTATCCGACGGTTTCCCTCCTACCCTAATACCCTCCCCTAATACCGGTACCCTCCCGCATTCCAAAAGGGAGAACTTTTCAACTAATCAAACTGTCTTAAAGGCCATCACGAACATATCGACTGCCCCAAATTATTCTTGTATGTACGTTCGTACTTTGAGTTCTAGGAGTGCTACAGGCCCTTAGAGCGAGATTTTGTAGTTTTTGAAAATCAAAATTAATCCTGTTCCTCCATGCAATGCATAGTCAGTGTCCTTAGCGAAAAATTGCATAAAAACTGGTACAGAAATCCTAGCCCCTTTGTTTGAAAGGTTGTGAATTTGTATGATTTTAAAACAAAGGAACTAGGACGATTTATTGCATTTTGACGTTAGAAACCGAAAATTTTTCGAGATTTGCAAACTCGCACTAACAAGAGTGAATATCAACGCAACACACAATAATTTTTAAAATAAAGGAACAATTGACATTTCATTTTCACATCAAAATAGTTATCGAAACTCACGAACACTTTTAAAGTTTTCGAGTTTCATAAACTCATACTAAGCGGACTGAACTCCGACTCGACACAGACTAACTTCACACAGAGACCTAAGTTTACGCCGCTGCTCTTCTCGATGAGAATTCTCAAGTGACTTCCGTAAACTGTGTTAAAGGTAAATCGAAACGTGATCGTTCATACGAAACTAAAGAAAACCCCCGCATGCCCCTAAACTTTGGGGATTCATTTTTGAAGCATCCTAAGATACTTAAACATATCGTATAGCATACAACGCCGTACGTGCCGCACTCACCTACCAGTTGATTTTTTAACCCCCGACGCAAAAACGACGGGGTGTTATAAGTTTGACGTGTGTGTGTGTGTGTGTGTGTGTGTGTGTGTGTGTGTGTGTGTGTGTGTGTGTGTGTCTGTCTGTTCCCCTGTGGCGCTCAAACGGGTGGACCGATTTGAATGCGGTTTTTTTTGTTTAAAAGGTGAATTAGTCGAGAGTGTTGTTAGCTATGTTTGATGAAAATCGGTCCAAGATGGCCGCCGCTACAAAATGGCGGATTATATTTTTTTTCACAACTCCCTTAATATGGGTATCAAATGAAAGGGCTTGACTAGTAAAATAGCACTATGCAAATCCAAGATGGCCGCGACCACAAAATGGCGAATGTCAGGGGTTTTTTAAATTTTCAATTTATACTTTTTTTATTTCAAAGTTCAAATGAAATTGATAACTTCAGTCTATACAATAAGTATAGTTCTCGCCAAACAAATATTCGTCTCTGAGCTTTGTGCGAGAGCAAACTCGCACAGGTTCGCGCTAGCTTTGTCCCTCTCTGTCCGCCCACTTATACCTAAAAGTTGCTATTGCAACGCGCCTTGCGGTTATATTCAGAGGCGAATATTTATTTGGCGAGACCTATACCTATATTACTAGCCAATATATTTAAGACTACCTACTCTGAACATAGTCGTGTTTCGGTGGTCACGACGCAAACATGGAGATGCGCGCGTGCGAAACTTTCAAACCGCACGCGTTCTACAACTTGCGAGTGTTTAAGTTCGAACTCAAATTCAGTGTGACCATGAAGATTGGTTTTAGGTAACAAATATTTTTAAATATTCTATATTTTATTTATTGACATATGTGAATGTAAATTCTAAGTTATTAAATTAATAATATGTATGAATTATTTAAAAATTATGACGTATTGGGAATAAATAATTTAAATAAAGGTTTTTTTATTTTATTTATTTTATATTATGAGCTAAGTTATGTGGTTTATAATCGAAATAAATAATTAAGAAAATAAACAATTTTCCAAATGGACCTCTGGAGTTTTACTGTATTATTTTCTTCTTCCACTCACTTCTCGTCATACGTCAACTCATCATTCCCCCCTTCCACATGCACAACTTTTTTCACACACTCCATCACATCACAAATCTTTTTTTTTTGGTCTTCCTCTACTTTTTTTCTCTTCATATGCATTTACTGCATTATAAACTTTTTAAATGAATCTACGACGGGTTTCGTAATTAATGTGTAAAGTGCACATGCGGAGGTTGGTGTGCGACGAACATTACACGCACGCACTCGAAGGTACCTTTATTTGGACAGAATGAAAAGCTTGACTTAAGTAGGATTTACGTCCGGGAGCGGGGCCCCGTCGAGCCAAGTTTTCGGAGTCGATAAAGTAATAGTTTCGGGTGGTACACTTATTTTGAGATCGGGGGAACGATTTTGAAGCTTCCTACTCGGAATAAATCAACTGGAGAATTTACGATGAGACAGCAATTTTGAAAATCTCAGAACTAGCTTACTCCCCTTGGCCAAAGAAAACTGCGTAAAGAAGCGAAACTCATCCCCCTCCCACCCCGCCAATCCCGCTGACATCCTAAACTTATAAGTACGTCAGTCGTACTACGCATAGCACAATACTTTTCCGGAAACTAAGAAATCACAGAAATCCTTCAATCATGACGTAACAGAGCTACGGATCGACGTGATATTACCGTGATACAATTAAAGACAAAGGATACTATTCATTCCGGGAAAACAGAGGATTCCCGCGGGATTTTTGAAACCCAACTCCGCGCGGAATAAGTCGCCTGTAAAAGCAAGTACCTAGGTAATAATGTAAAAATCAAACTTTCTTTAGGTATATGAGGTACTTGTTACTATGAGGCGGTTATTTTGTACAGATGACTGTACGCGCGTAACATAATCAGTTCTCCACAGCTTTGATCAAATTCGACCTGTTCAGAATTTCATGTAGGACTACATACAGGACTACATACATAGCCACTAGCCATTTCAATTAAAAGCAAACCCCAATTATGATTCTTTAATTTACATTTTTGAAGTTTTTTTCCTTCAATTCATTGATCATTGAAAAATACATAAATAAATAAAAATCCCAACAAGTTCTACTGTCACAACCGTTACCTTCTACGAGAGAGATTTTGATTTGTCGCCGCGTGCCTGCGTCTCAGGTGTCCTATTGTAACCTTTGTACTCCTATTTCACATTCAGATGCCGGTGCCTGTTTGTATTTCAAAGTTGCTCTACCAATATTTATTGCGATATTACCAAAGGGGTAAAACTTAGATGGAATCAGGCTATTTTGACAGCGGTATAGCAGTTTAATTAAAAAATGTTCCATATACATCGAACTATTACGCTTAGAATGGAAGTTTCTAACAAATATCCGCTCGAAACGTAAGCTATAAACCAACCCATGTGTGCCCTGTAATTACATTTGCCGACACGCACACAAGCGCATGAGTACCTTGAGCACTGACGCGACGATGGACGTACCGAGGCTTGCTAAAAACGGCTTATCGCCGCGTCGACGACTGCCTTTCTTTACCTATTTATTCTAAGTCCATATACTTTATTTAATCGATGTACCTAGGTAATTTATTTGACTTTAAAACATCTTTGAAATTAAACCTGTACCCATAACGGGTACAGTTTTGACAGTTCAATGATGACTAGTTCACCTTACCTGCAAAGCTGTGCTGCGCGATTTAACATTCTAGAACGATATCGTGTAGAAACTGATTAGGTGTATGGTTTAATAAAACTGGCATATTTCTTCTAGGTAACTTCACTTCCATCTTAGACTGCATTTACTTTTAGACTTTTTATTTCAAAAAATTGGTCATTTGAATCATTTATTAAGTTCTAACTTTAAAACTGGCTGCGCAATTCGTACAGAAACCACAGCGTCTCGATGTAGTATAGACATAGTTTATTGCAAATCTTCGATACAGCTCTGATTATTTCCTTCAGCGGATGCTGCTATATTTTTAATTACTTTGATCACTGGTTGCGCAATTCGTAGATCAACCACAGTGTCTGTTTGTGACACGGTTTATTTCGAATCTTCGGCACAATTTCGGTTATTCGTGTTCGCAGATGTTTGTATATTTTTAATCAGCGTTCATAATCAATCTCACACCGTGACGGATTGAAACATTGTTGCTTTTATCTCTAATGGCTGAGATTCATCTCTTTCATGAGTATTTCAGAGGAATTTGTATTCTGTTAATGTGTTTTCAGCGTATTTTGCTTCTTGTTTTCGATCTGAATTTTCGTGGCAATCTAATTGTTTTATACTAAGTATGTCTATGCACAATCTATGCAAATGAACAAAATTGAAGTGTCTATCTGTGGTTTTGAAATAGCTGCCTCTAATTAAGCAGGACCGATCTTGCATTTGGACTTTCTTAACTCGGAAAATTAAAAAGTCTCCACGAATATAAATCCTCGCGGACTTACTCGCCGCATCATCTAGGCCAACATAAAGAATACATACAATATATTATGTTTACAAGATTACATACTGGTAAGTGTATATATGAGAACTAGCATAACGTAGGATTCCGTAGTTATGCTGGTAAAAAACTTATAGAAAAAATAGTGATAGAGGTTATCAAATATTCAGTTTTATAACCTCTAGGGTTTGCTGCGAGCAATTATCAACTTTTTTTAACTTTTCATGTTCGTGAGTTAGCCTTCGGGAATCCCAGAATAGCAGATACCATTTCCATTAACCTTATTTAGAATTCTGTGGTATATTGTCCTCATTAGTTCTTCTATTATTATACTTCTGTGTAACATGTATAGGTGATTTTATCGATGTATACGCATTGTACGCGCGTCGTAAATTGTCTTCCGACACATATTATGGGAAGATATGAGAAAAATGAGAGGCGCATTTTTGCGAGAGGAAAACAGAAATAATGATGCTTATAAAACCGGCGTCAAGGTTCAGTATCCCGTGGCAAAGGAGTTAATAACGAAAAAGATTGGCGAAGTTTGTTGACACGCCTGACTTGACGCCTTATCCATTCTTCAAATATATATTTTATCGGTTCCAGATCAAACAGGGAATTATTGTCTCCTCTCTTTTAATCTGTGGGTTCTGAAAATAGGTTATCATTATTTTTTATTTCTTATACTTACTAGCTTTGAAGCGACATTTTCCATAAATATGTATGGAAGATTATGTTATATCTACTACTTAACGGGACATATTGAGGATTTATATGATTTCTGGTAACTCCAATGAGATGTAACTTGAATACTATAAGGTCATTGAATGGCATATACATATAAATTGTATGCTTTTTGGGTCTTACTCTAAAATTAGCTTTGAAATAATTCTAAAATAATTTAAAATAACAAAGGATTTTCCAAACAAGCCCCCACCTATTGCCACCTAAGTCTTGCAACCCGTTGAGCTATGGGATTTTGTGGTTCTTCTATGAACCTCCTCGTTTCTGATCTGATCACTTAGAGAAACTCCGAGCATAGTCCTCCCTCCGTCTCCATCGCCCGCTAAGAAAGCTCACTCTGAGTTTTCATAAGAGGCCCACATTTAGGGTAATAATAACATTTTATGGTTCGGCACTAAACATATTGGTTCCAATCCTGATGTACACCATCTCAAAACTAGACTCAAATAATTACGGGTCTAAATCTATTCCTATCTCTTTCACAATACTCCCTGGGTATAGCACTATTTTTAAAACTGCCAATTAAGTTAAGAGATTGTGTGGAACAGAATTAACCACAGTTTCACCCAGATTGCCCAGACTGCCCAGACTGACCAGACTGCCCAGCCGAGTTGACTACCTAAGGCCGTGTCCCCATTGGGCGAACAGTGAGCGGCTAACTGTCCGCTAGCTGACTGAGCGGCGTATAGGTCGCAACTCATAGCTCTGGATCTCTCATAGTTCCGGAGGCATTTGGAGACGAATCTACGCGCTGTTTGGACACTCCATTTAAAAACTATAGGGAGGTTAACTGGAAGCAAATACCTACTTAGTCGCTCACTGTTCGCCTAATAGGGACACGGTCTAACCTCTCTTTCCCACAAGTATAAATTAAAAATTTAAAAAACCTCCGACATTCGCCATTTTGTGGCGGCGGCCATCTTGGATTTGCATAGTGCTATTCTACTAGCCCTTTCATTTGATACCCATAATAAGGCAGTTGTGGAAAAATGTGTAATCCGCCATTTTGTAGCGGCGGCCATCTTGGACCGATTTTCATCAAACAAAGCTAACAACACTCTCGACTAATTCACCTTTCAAACAAAAAAAACGCATTCAAATCGGTTCACCCGTTTGAGCGCAGAGGAATAGACAGACACACATACACACACACACACACACACACACGTCAAACTTATAACATCCCGTCGTTTTTGCGTCGAGGGTTAAAAATTAGATGTACCCAGCAGAGGTACCTACTTTCTACAGTTTAGCTTTTGTAACACTAAACGAGGGAACACTTCGCCTGCACCCACTCGCCGACGAAGCGCCACTTGTCTTAAATAAACGACATTGTTCACGTCGCACGCTCTGCCGTCTCCAGAATAAACAAAAGACGTATCTCATCGCCCGGGACACGAGTCGAGCGGGACGAACACTTTTGTATTAGTTGCGACTGCTTAAGGCTGCTCTCCTCACGCGCTTCTCTATACAAATGTATTACGCCTATTATTCTAATATTTGTCGCAATAGATCTAAAGTTAAGCCAGATATCAATTTATATCTCCATTATCTATGCCATAAAATAAAATAAAATACTAAAATTATATTTATTTTGAAAGTTATGACGCTTGAAAAATCACTATTTTTGAGCAAATTTTGAGGCAACTTCGTGCGTAAATAAACTAAATAAGAAACTAGAAAATTGAAAAACGACCGAAGTCTTATCATACGTTACTTTATAATAATTTCAAATGTCTTTAGTTCATGTAAAAAATCAGCCAAGTGCGAGTCGGGCCTCGCTCTTTCAGGGTTCCGTACATAATTATGAACAATATAATATTTTGGGTCTAAGAAATATTTAATTTCCGAGCTAGACATCGCAACAAACCGTGAAAGAAAAACCCAAAAAAATGTTCGTTTATTTTGGTCACAGCTTATAAACTATTTAATAAATCGTTGTTTTCAGTATTTGTTGTTTAAAAAAAGCATATAGTACATAATATATTGAAATATCATATTCCCAACTAGTTTAGTTTCTGAGATAGCCCCCGTCACAAAAATGGTCTAAAACTGACAACTTTGATGGCCTCCCATTCCCTTATTTTTTGAGATAAAAACTAAAAAAATATATATTTGTACTCTACTTAATGAGCTCTAAATAATAATACCCCACAAGCTAGGGTAAAGAAAAAAAATTTTTTTCCGGCTCCTTTTTCATGTATGGGAGCTCCCCTGAAAAATAATTTAATTCAATTTCTAATTCAATATTTGATTTTGGGTTAACGTTTTACACTAAATACCAAAATTTCAGGTTTGTAACTCATTTCGTCTGCGAGCTAGAGACCTGTGACCGGCGGACAGACGGACAGACAGACAGACAGACAGACAGACAGACAGCCGAGTGACATTAATAGGGCTCCGTTTTTTACCCTTCGGGTACGGAACCCTAAAAATTGCCAAATATTTGCTAAAATAGGTGTAATTCCAAACCTAGATTTGCATCTTTTTACTTTGCCGTTTTTCACTAATAATCATGGTATCAAAAGCAAAATTTATTTAAGTATTTAATTAATTTATTATTAATTTGTGTATATATTTTTAGTACTCTTCTTTACTGAAGACGTCTCGCTCTCTAAATGCAGAAATTACTGTTTTAGACTCCACTCACAAACGATTTGTCGCTCCCATGGAGAGGGTTCTTAACAACTTGCCCGTGTGTCACAAGGGGAAACCTGGGATAGGAATCCAGGATAACGTGTGAATCTACAGTTTGCATATTACGTACGTTAGCATAATTTCATTTACAAATACATACCTTTACAAAAATTAAAACCTGCTCCGATTTATTTGGTTAAATTCGACCTCCTGAAAATTAAATCCTTTGATTAGGTAATGATATTATGTAGTCCTCAACTGCAGAAAGCAATATTGTTTGTACAAGGAATGATGATGATTTCTAATAAAATTTTGCTAATAGAATAGAATAGAATAGAAAAGTTTTTTATTCAAATAAACTTTTACAAGTGCTTTTGAATAGTCAGATGAATCTACCACTGGTTCGGAATGCCGTTCCAACCGAGAAGAACCAGCAAGAAACTCGGCGGTTGCTCTTTTCCAAATTTACAATATCAATATAACAATTTTATGGTAAGTACATGATTGAATTGCCGTCTCGCGCATTGCTGGAACGAGTCAAATCCACGCCTTTTTATCATTTATATAATTAGAGACTTGTTTTATTTTCCTGCAATATTTACATACACCTCTATCAACTCCAATTTTATTTATACATATATGAATATTCGCCTTGCAATTTATTACTTACAAATTACAATTATGGTATTGTTCAGACATTTTTAATGATAAATCCAAAATACTATGTGGTTAAAAGAAAATAAAAAACTATTATAGGATACGCAAATGAAGCCCTTTTGTATGATATCCCACATAATCCTACTTTAAAATTTCGACTCAAAACCCCCTTTCAAAATTTTCAGCCGCTTTTGCAATATTTTTTAAATTTTAAATGACGCTACGCATTTTGAGTAACATTTTGGACTATTCCAAAGTAGTCGTACTAGAACATGATTTTTCATGCAATCCCAATATTATTAGTAGGTAAGAGGTTTAATCATATGGTTCAGCTTGCGACCCCCATCCTTGAAGACTGAAAGGAGCAACTGAAGCGTTAAGTTAACCGCTTCAGGTTCAAGTAATACGTCGGTCTCAAAGACCGAATTATTTCTTGAATCTCTTACGTTTTGAAGCCGTATGAAACTCATATTGGACTGTTTTGTGGACGACCGACGTTTTCAAATACTAGAGCTATTTTCAGCCCCCGCACACTGGGCCACCAGTGGCGACGACTAGTGGTCGGCCACAAGTCGCGGGAGAGATTTTTCATACATTTTATATTGTACCACCGCACACTGAGCGGTCGAGTGGCCGCGTTCGAGCCACAAGAAAATGAAAACTCTCTTCTGCGTGTTATGGCGGCCACGAGTCGCTGCCACTAGTGGCCCAGTGTACGGGGGCTGTTATGGTACGTTTGTAGTATCATCCGCCTAACTGCAGTTGGACATAGCTATTAATTCATTATTTCATTCGAATTCCTGCCTCGGTGATCTGGCCCACGGCATTTATCACCAGGTGAGATAGGTGAGATAGCAGTCACTGAGTAAAAAAAATTAATGGTCAAACTGATTTAGTTAGAACTAGTGTTGCGCTCGGTGCGCGAGCTGCAAGCAGCTCGCGGGCCTTGTTGTCTCTTCAATATTCGTAAAATAAAGAAATGGGGGGCCATACCAAATACCAGAATATTCTGGAGAGTCTCTTGAAAGATAAAAAGAAATATTGGTATCACGTTTCGTATCTTTTCTGAAAGGACACTAATGAGTTTTATGCATGCGTTTAGTGGGAAAAAAAAGATCTATACAAAAATGTTCTGGAGAGCCACTTGAAAATTAAAAATAAATTTTGTATGAACACGAATTTTTTTTGCTCCGTAGCTATCTTTTTTTTACTGGCTCCCCAAAGGGACTAAGGTCTTGAACATTTTTAGTTTCGGGACCATGCCTCTATGATTGATAGTTTTTGAGGGCCGTTAGGGTACTCTGGTAATTTTTCCACATTCACTACGTTTTGTATTTTTTGTGAAAAAATCTTAAAGTTCTATTTATACGTGTAGTGGGGGGAAAACGTTCCATACAAAAATGTCCAAGAGAGCTTCTTGAAAAGAACACAAAAAAATTGTATGGAGACGATTTTTTTTTGTTCGGCGGCCATTTTTTTTTAACGGTCCACCAAATAGTCCAAGGTCTTTGACAACATTTGTTTGGGACCATGCCTGTGAGACTGGTAGTTTTAGAGGACCCATGAGGTACTCTAGAAGATTTTCCATTTTCTTAACGTATCGAATTTTCCTGAAAGGACACTCATGAGTTCTATATATGCGCTTGGTGGGGGGAAAAAAGTTCAATACAAAAATGTTCTGGAGAGCCTGATGAAATTTAAAAAAAAAATTGTATGGACACGAAATTTTTTTTTGTTTGGTACCTATCTTTTTTTTACTGGCTCACCAAAGGGCCCAAGGTCTTGAACATTTTCAGTTTCAGAACCATGCCTCTATGATTGATAGTTTTTGAGAGCCTGTAACGACCCAATATTCCATACTAAATAAATATTATTATTAAAAGTATATGGTTCGATAGTACAATTTTTTTTTTATTTGAATCTCATCAAAATGGGTTCAGTAATTAAGTATAAGGATGTACTCTCATATGGGATCATAAAAATAACAATTTTTATAAACTTTGATTTTCGTGTCTTTACCGCTGTTTTGTAGCCGTCCGCTAGGTGAGAGGGACCACAGCGGCCGCGGCTGCGAGCGTCAATAGTGACGAGTAGTCGAGCTCGCGTATAAACAAAGCTCTGCGGACCGCATTTGAGACTAACGAATTGTAATAGTGGAAACGAGCACATGCTCAGTGAATAATATAATTTACATTGGTGTGGAATAAGTATTGAAATGCTTATAGGGGCGATATACAAAATCTGTTAAAAGTGCTATACAAATCTTACGTTTTGGCGCTATTCATTGAAGGGAGCCCTAGCACATTAAAGTGTTTTGTGAACCTTTTTTGACATGGCGACTTGCGTTCATATATCAATGCTGGGGCGATACACTATCATTTTGTTGCTGATTAGAGAAGGGGAGCCTTGGTGTCTGAGATGCTTTGTGTACTCTTTTCCTTGGGATAGCGACAGACGATCAGATATATTAATCATATTTTATGTGTTAAACTAATTATACGCTTTGACGCTATTCATGAGAGGAAGACTAGCGCATAACTGCTGGTGCACCTCTCTGAACATGGCGACTTGCGTTCATATATCAATACTAGGGGCGATACACTATCGTTTGTTGCTGTACAGAGGAATGGAGCCCGGCGTCTGGAATGCCTTGTGAACCCTCTCTTTGAGATAGCGACAGACAATCACATATACTAATTCGAACTTGCTCCGATACATTTATTGGAGTTCGTCACCACTCCGTGGTGACAGCACTTCGTATTATTATTAACATATTTCGAACTATTTATTATAAGGTTGAGTTAGACCTGTGGACCATTTGTCGCTGAGAAGCCTCGCTTGGCCTTGACGTCTGACATTCAGTTAGATGTTAGGTTGGGTTTCAGGCCGGTGATAAACGCTGCGTAGCCTCGCTCAGTCATAACGTCTGACATTCTGTTGGAAGTTAGGTTGGGTTCCAGGCCGGCGAACACAGTGAGCCTTACTCTTTCATGACAAATGATAACTACATTTGCGAGTGGTCTGGTCGATGCACGTTCAAGGCGTTATATGCTTGGGGCGTGAGTTGATAGGACTGCTTGAGGAAGTGGTTGGATGTTGTGTTGAGTTCTAAGGCCTGTGTAAATAGTTCTACTATTTTACCACAGTGAGTCTTGCACTTCCTTGACTGACAAATACCAATAATTACTGCAATGGATTCCGATCCTCCTTAACTATGGACATAAAACTGATATACCTCAGTAAGCTTTGCCTCGAGCTTGCTTCCATGATAATAACAAACCTACATCATACGTACCGCAGCGAATTTCGCTCTTCACTAATGACTTAACAAAAATAGTGGAACTTAAACACTCTAAACAAAGGTCTTAAGTGGTGCACACCACTAAAAAAAAAGTCTTGTGGAGACAACCACGGTTAAAAAACAACTCTTTGGGATGATGCCTGGGTGTGAGGGGGGGGGGCCCAATGTTTGCTGGTATGTCTAGTATTTCATGCAACCATACTATAAAATATATAAGGAGCGAAATAATGATAATAAATTAATACTATAACTAACTCTGTATGCGATACTGGAGTACTACAAAAGGTAGGGGCTCATCGTTGTTGGCGTGACGGGAGCTAACAACCTTCATTCATATTTTTTATTGCGAAAAGTATGAATGATGCCTTGATGCACTTCTTTCCTTTTAAGGAGAGAAGTTAATCTTCATTCGAACTAAAAGTGTGTCATCCCACTATTGATTGTATGGTCTCGAAATAACAAACCAAGTCTCTATTAACCATAGCTTGAACGCTAACATATTTTATAATAAAACTAAGCAGGAACCGACACTTCAATACACGAACTAAATTAAATCGTCTAAGTCAATTGAACTCATTACTTCTGACGCTCTAAAAGTTCTTGGGTTGATACGGACATAACATTATAAAGGGTTCTACCGCTATCGTTCACGTGCCATTTTAAAGAATTTATTTAAAAACATAATCTTTAGAAAGATCTATAGGAATTTAAAGGGTATAGATTTTCATAAGGTCGTTAGTTCAGTTACAATATGGTGCCGTGACCAGGATCGTCACATGTTAATAAGAAAGTAGTGACCAGGATGATCACGCTTTAATAAGAGAGTAGTGACCAGTCGAAACGGCTTAATAAGGAAAAATATAAAGTAGGCGAAAGCCTACAATATGTTGTCCGTGAAATGGAAAGAGTCTGAAGAAGTTTTGAGTTCACTTTGACTTGAACGTTTGTTATAGAAGAGAGTTGTAGAAGAGTGTGATGCAAATTTATAAGTGGGACTAAAATCGCTTAGCTGTCATATTGACAGGGGTTGTGAGAGTGTGATGCAAACGTTTTAAAGAGATAAAATTGGTTTAGCTGTCATATTGACAGGGGGTTGAGAATGAGTGATGCAAAACAAAGTATATGTTAAAATGTGTGGAATTGACGTAATTTTCATAAAATTGATAAGAAGTTGTGGAAGGGTAATGCAGAGGAAAGTTAAGTGTTAAAATGTAATAAATTAACTTAATTGCCACAATATTGCCAGAATTAGCAGAAAACTGATGCTGAACAAAGGATGAATGAATAAAATGTGTAGTTGAGAGTGCTTTCAGGTCTGGGGGTTGTTAAATTTGAAATGAAATAGATGTAATGCAGCGAAGGGATTGCAGAGTTGTTTTAACATATCGCAATGAGTGTTGGGAGAGATATGAGATAAAGATGATAGTATAAGGGCATGATGTGAGAATGAGTTATTCGGCGACGTGTTTTGGTCGAATATTTGCGTGTATAGCTAAATCTTATTAACATTAGCCAGAGTTCGAGGGGTTGCGATATTATTATGTACAATAAGTAAAATTCAAATACTTTCCCTAGCGTAAATTCTCTTCAGCATACTTCATAGAATGCATTCTATTTTGCATGCTTCATAGAATTTAGGGGGTTGAATGTAACGACCCAATATTCCATACTAAATAAATATTATTATTAAAAGTATATGGTTCGATAGTACAATTTTTTTTTTATTTGAATCTCATCAAAATGGGTTCAGTAATTAAGTATAAGGATGTACTCTCATATGGGATCATAAAAATAACAATTTTTATAAACTTTGATTTTCGTGTCTTTACCGCTGTTTTGTAGCCGTCCGCTAGGTGAGAGGGACCACAGCGGCCGCGGCTGCGAGCGTCAATAGTGACGAGTAGTCGAGCTCGCGTATAAACAAAGCTCTGCGGACCGCATTTGAGACTAACGAATTGTAATAGTGGAAACGAGCACATGCTCAGTGAATAATATAATTTACATTGGTGTGGAATAAGTATTGAAATGCTTATAGGGGCGATATACAAAATCTGTTAAAAGTGCTATACAAATCTTACGTTTTGGCGCTATTCATTGAAGGGAGCCCTAGCACATTAAAGTGTTTTGTGAACCTTTTTTGACATGGCGACTTGCGTTCATATATCAATGCTGGGGCGATACACTATCATTTTGTTGCTGATTAGAGAAGGGGAGCCTTGGTGTCTGAGATGCTTTGTGTACTCTTTTCCTTGGGATAGCGACAGACGATCAGATATATTAATCATATTTTATGTGTTAAACTAATTATACGCTTTGACGCTATTCATGAGAGGAAGACTAGCGCATAACTGCTGGTGCACCTCTCTGAACATGGCGACTTGCGTTCATATATCAATACTAGGGGCGATACACTATCGTTTGTTGCTGTACAGAGGAATGGAGCCCGGCGTCTGGAATGCCTTGTGAACCCTCTCTTTGAGATAGCGACAGACAATCACATATACTAATTCGAACTTGCTCCGATACATTTATTGGAGTTCGTCACCACTCCGTGGTGACAGCACTTCGTATTATTATTAACATATTTCGAACTATTTATTATAAGGTTGAGTTAGACCTGTGGACCATTTGTCGCTGAGAAGCCTCGCTTGGCCTTGACGTCTGACATTCAGTTAGATGTTAGGTTGGGTTTCAGGCCGGTGATAAACGCTGCGTAGCCTCGCTCAGTCATAACGTCTGACATTCTGTTGGAAGTTAGGTTGGGTTCCAGGCCGGCGAACACAGTGAGCCTTACTCTTTCATGACAAATGATAACTACATTTGCGAGTGGTCTGGTCGATGCACGTTCAAGGCGTTATATGCTTGGGGCGTGAGTTGATAGGACTGCTTGAGGAAGTGGTTGGATGTTGTGTTGAGTTCTAAGGCCTGTGTAAATAGTTCTACTATTTTACCACAGTGAGTCTTGCACTTCCTTGACTGACAAATACCAATAATTACTGCAATGGATTCCGATCCTCCTTAACTATGGACATAAAACTGATATACCTCAGTAAGCTTTGCCTCGAGCTTGCTTCCATGATAATAACAAACCTACATCATACGTACCGCAGCGAATTTCGCTCTTCACTAATGACTTAACAAAAATAGTGGAACTTAAACACTCTAAACAAAGGTCTTAAGTGGTGCACACCACTATAAAAAAGTCTTGTGGAGACAACCACGGTTAAAAAACAACTCTTTGGGATGATGCCTGGGTGTGAGGGGGGGGGGCCCAATGTTTGCTGGTATGTCTAGTATTTCATGCAACCATACTATAAAATATATAAGGAGCGAAATAATGATAATAAATTAATACTATAACTAACTCTGTATGCGATACTGGAGTACTACAAAAGGTAGGGGCTCATCGTTGTTGGCGTGACGGGAGCTAACAACCTTCATTCATATTTTTTATTGCGAAAAGTATGAATGATGCCTTGATGCACTTCTTTCCTTTTAAGGAGAGAAGTTAATCTTCATTCGAACTAAAAGTGTGTCATCCCACTATTGATTGTATGGTCTCGAAATAACAAACCAAGTCTCTATTAACCATAGCTTGAACGCTAACATATTTTATAATAAAACTAAGCAGGAACCGACACTTCAATACACGAACTAAATTAAATCGTCTAAGTCAATTGAACTCATTACTTCTGACGCTCTAAAAGTTCTTGGGTTGATACGGACATAACATTATAAAGGGTTCTACCGCTATCGTTCACGTGCCATTTTAAAGAATTTATTTAAAAACATAATCTTTAGAAAGATCTATAGGAATTTAAAGGGTATAGATTTTCATAAGGTCGTTAGTTCAGTTACAAGCCGTTGGGGTACTCTGGTAAATTTTCCACGTTCATGACGTGTTATAATTTCTGTGAAGGAAAACTCTAAAGTTCTACGCATATAAATAGTGATAAGAAAAAAGTTCCATACAAAAATGTTCAGGAGAGCCTTTTGAAAATTCAAAAAAAAAATTTTGTTGGGCGGCCATCTTTTTTTTGCCGGTTCACCAAATTGCCCAAGGTCTTTAACAACATTTGTTTGGGACTATTCCTGTATAACTGGTAGTTTTAGAGGACCCATGAGGTACCCTGGTAATTTTTCCACATTCAACTACGTTTTGTATTTTTTGTGAAAAAACCTTTAAGTTTTATCTATACGTGTAGTGGGGGGAAAAAGTTTCATACAAAAATGTCCAGGAGAGCCTCTTGAAAAGAACCCAAAAAATTTGTATGGAGTAAAAATTTTTTTGTTCGGCGGCCATCTTTTTTTTACCGGTTCACCCAATGGCTCAAGGTCCTTAATAACATTTGTTTGGGACCATGCCTGTATGACTGGTCGTTTTAGAGGACCCATGAGGTACCCTGATAAATTTTCCACATTCATGAAGTTTCATAATTTTCCTGAAGGAAGACCCATAAGTTCTACGTATATAAATAGTAAGAGGAAAAAGTTCAATACAAAAATGTTCTGGAGAGCCTTTTGAAAATTTAAAAATTTTTTTGTATGGACACGAAATTTTTTTTTGTTTGGTACCTATCTTTTTTTTACTGGCTCACCAAAGGGCCCAAGGTCTTGAACATTTACAGTTTCAGAACCATGCCTCTATGATTGATAGTTTTTGAGAGCCGTTGGGGTACTCTGGTAAGTTTTCCACGTTCATGACGTTTCATAATTTTCCTGAAGGAAGACCCATAAGTTCTACGCACATAAATAGTGAGGGGAAAAAAGTTCCATACAAAATTGTTCTGGAGAGCCTCTTGAAAATTAAGAAATTTTTGTATGGAGACGAAAATTTTTTTTGTTTGGTGGCCATATTTTTTTCACCGGTTCACCCAATAGCCCAAGGTGTTGAACATTTTTTGTTTGGGGATAGTATCTCTCCGACTGATAGTTTTCGAGATCCCTTAGGGTACTCTAGTCAGTTTTCCACGTCCAGCTCTCTCTATAATTTTGTAGACCTAAATTTTTTGAATTCTACACACACGGAAAGTATGGTGAAAAAGTCCCATACAAAATTGTTCAGGAGAGGTGATCAATACGTAACTTCAAGTAGCTTTATATATATAACTAGTATGGCGCGTGGGTGCGCGGCCCGCAAGCGGACCGCGAGGATTCGAGTAGTTTTTGTTTGAGCACGTCCCACCTATCTTCAATACCCTCGCCGTGCTCTTCATCCGTCTCCAAAATCTTCGATCATCAGCTCTTTCCGTATTTTTCCATCAATAATTTTTTTTTGTGTAGAAAAATAAATTCCGCCATCTTGTTTTTTTCTGTTCATCAAGTAGACTTTTAGGTCTTGATCATCTTTTTCCCAGAAACCACTCTTCCATCTTTTATGCTTGGTGAGATAGACTCTGACGAAATTTGTATAGCCGCCATCTTGAATCCGCCATTTTGTTTTTTTTTTCAGCTCAGTGCCAATTGGATGAGGTTTTGAGTAATTTTTGTTTGAGCACCTCCCATCTATCTAACATACCCTGCCCGGGCTCCTCATCCATCTTCCAAACCCTCAATCATCATGTCTTTCCATATTTTTCTTTGAGAGTTCTCCAAAGAATCGCATCAAAGCCTTGCATAGTTTACAACTTGTAGTCTCTTCAATATTCGCCATACATTTTCTATGGAAAAATAAATTCCGCCATTTTGATTTTTTTTTCAATTCATCAAGTAGACCTTTGGATCCTCATCATCTTTTGCGAAGAAACCACTCTTCCATCTTTTATACCCTCCGAGATGGAGACCGATGAAATTTGTATGGCGGCCATCTTTTTTTCGCCATTTTGAATTTTTTTTCAGCTAACTGCCAATTGGATGACGTTTCGAGTGACATTTGTTCGAGCACCCCCCACCTATCTTCAATACCTTAAGCGTGCTGCTCACCTGTCTCCGAAATCCTCAATCATCAGCTCTCTCCATATTTTTGTTCCGAATGAATTTTTGTCCTCTATACGAAACCATTAGTGAAAAAAAAATTTTTCATACAAAATTTTACAGGAGGGGTGATCAATCAGTGAGTCAGTCAATGAATCAGCACGAGCAGCTATATATATATTAACGACCGGCTTACTTACAAACTCAAACGGCATATCTCACTCCGCTTACCATAACAAAACTTGCAAAATGATATAAGTATCTGAATCGTATTTATATACGGCGATATCATTTATCACGTCTGTTCACGGTCAATGAGTTGATTCCATTTCGCTATTGTATAGTTTGTGTAGTTCCGCTTCCGGGCATAAATCATTGATAGTAGAAAGCGCAGATACATTTTCGTGTAGTAGGTACTAAAGTACATACATTTTTGTACATACATTTTCGTGTAGTAACTAAAGTCCTGTATGACTAACTGATCTATCAACAGACTAACACTAACACAGACTAAACCATTGAAGTTCGAAACTTGAAATTTTAGGTTCATTTTATGACGTAAGCAGACACTTAAAAATAATATTATTCAAAATTCTTCTTCTAATGACTATGAGAGTGAGGGAATAGAGAGTGCATCTGTGTATGCACACACTTTTGCACTATAATATCTCCTGTCCACTTGCACACTTGTGCACTATATATAATAACAGTTATGTAGTGCACAAGTGTACAAGTGGGCAGGAGTTGAAGACTAGTCAAGTACAGTGTACTTGACACTCGGTTGACATTGGCCGCTCTGACCGAAATTCGGTCGGGAGGACATTTTTAATATTACTATCAGCCGTGGCACATAGAAGCATAATATTTTGACGACCTCCCTGGCGCAGTGGTGAGCGCTGCGGTCTTATAAGTGGGAGGTCCCGGGTTCGATTCCCGGCATGGACAATTTGGGATTTTATAATTTCTAAATTGTCTCTGGTCTGGTGGGAGGTTTTAGTCGTGGCTGGTTACCACCCTACCGACAAAGCCGTTGCCAAGCGATTTAGCGTTCCGGTACGATGCCGTGTAGAAATCGATCAGGGGTATGCATACCTCTTTCAAGTTAGCCCGCTTCCATCTTAGACTGCATCATCACTTACCATCAGGTGAGACTGCAGTCGAGGGCTAATTTGTAGTTAAATAAAAGAAAAGCCAATCGTGTGTTTTATATTGTATCAATAGCGTAGACTCCCACCGGACAGCCATCGCGAAGATCTCCCGTGCATATCACATCACTCTAAGTGACGTATCATTTTCTATCATGAGCTTTGTTAGATCCGAATAGATGAATGATAAAGGAACTTTTTGCGAGTTCTCTCGTCTTATTCACCTTTTGTTAACAATAGAACTAACGTAGATAGAGGCAAAAGTTTCTGTAGAATATTTGAATGTATCATATTTATACATTATTTTAGTCCTGCGTTTTATTTTTAACCCCCGACGCAAAAACGACGGGGTGTTATAAGTTTGACGTGTCTGTGTGTGTGTGTGTGTGTGTGTGTGTGTGTGTGTCTGTCTGTTCCCCTGTGGCGCTCAAACGGGTGGACCGATTTGAATGCGGTTTTTTTTGTTTGAAAGGTGAATTAGTCGAGAGTGTTCTTAGCTATGTTTGATGAAAATCGGTCCAAGATGGCCGCCGCTACAAAATGGCGGATGATATATTTTTTCACAACTCCCTTGATATGGGTATCAAATGAAAGGGCTTGACTAGTAGAATAGGACTATTGCAAATTCAAGATGGCCGCCGCTGCTAAATGGCGAATGTCGGGGGTTTTTTAAATTTTCAATTTACACTTGTTATTTTAACCATGCCACGAACAACATTACCACTGCCGCTCTATAACGTCCCACTGCTGGGGACATACCTCCATTCTTATTATACTCATTTGAATCCTTTGTTAATACTGTAGTACCCGAATTTAAGGTTGTTACCATGAGCGGTCTCCAGGACCGCACCGTAGGTGGTTAAGGTACAGAAATAGATGGTAGCCGGGGTAGGTAGTTAAGTTTTAATAATGTAATCATTGTAAAATCTGTCATTTCTCAATTTAAGTTATATTTAGTACAAATCGTGTCTAACCGTTGTGACAGGATACACGAGTTTAATTTGTGGGATTACATCCCGGGTTCGGATCGGCGGTTCGTGTCCGGGGTTAGACCGGGCCGGGATTACAGTGAGGCGTCGTAACTTACAGACTAATCCCGCAACCTCTGTTATGATTTGTAATCTTACCTGTACCTACTATACCTAAGTTTTGTATTCTCACCAAAGAATACTATTAATAATGTCCTCCGAAACGAATTTTGGTCACGGCAGCCAATATCGACGGAGGCGGAGACTAGCCAACTATGCAGTAGATATTATAGTGCAAAAGTGTGTGTGCAAACACACGTGCGCTCTCTATCCCTTTCACTGTCATTGTCCGATGGTACTTACGTGCTCGAGACACGGGAGTGTATCCAACACCACAAAATTCTCACTTCTGCTACTGAGAATTTATTGACAGAAAAAACCAATAACTTTTATTTATTTGGCCCGCCTCTGGTCTTTACTTCTCTTGTTCGATTCGAGTAGTAGTGAATTGTCTATTATTAGTCTTGAACAAGTCAGCAACACTTGAACTATAGCAAAACCCAAGCACACTTTATTAGAATTTTTGTTCCGGGGTAGTCTTTGAATTTTAACGGGATTCTAATGAGCAGGTGGAGGATATAACCCCCGGCACGTAAGTCGAGTGGTGACCTTCAATGCACAGAAGTTGAAAATGAGGTATCTCGGGGTGTGAGTGGGTCGCGAGGAGGGCGTGGGGATCGTTCGTAAGCACTGATTAGTTCTCGCGGATCCCTCGTAAGCGCTGAATAGCTCTCCAATCGTATTGTGTCCCGCTCACTCGTACGACGCTGCGCGCACTTGAAGGTCACTGGTCGACTTACGTGATGGGGGTTATACTTAACGAGCAATGATAGGATGGTCTTATAATAATTGGCTTCAACTGTGGCTTGTTACCATCCTACAACTTAGAGGCAATGTCCCATAGACAACCTTTGGTTGAGTTATTTGTTTAAAGACCAAAATACTCATTCCTGATAAGATAAAAATAAACTTAAGTACTAAGAATAGTTCAAGAATAGCCACGGAGACTACTTCCAAGTTCCAGCGCTGAATCGGATAGGTATCTCTCAAGATTTCCTGCGAGCGCGGTACAATGGCCCTCGCCTTGAATCCGGCGAATTCATTATTCAACGAGAGCCTATCGGATAAGCGGCGCTAGTTGGAAATAAAGGACTTCTCTGACATGTGTTCCTGATGACTTCTCAATTTGGAACATCCCGCTGTCAGCGGATTGGGGACCCGGATTTAGAAGATAAGGTATTTTTTGTTACACCTTTTTAGATCCCTTATTATGATGATGATAAAACGTTATCAGTTATGTATTGTGTGTGTTTGTATAATATGATGTACCCTAAAGTGACGCCGAAGTCACCATAAGCTATCACCGCTCAAAAATTTCAAAGTAAAAGTATTTTTGAATAAAAATGTCACAAACCAAAAATAAAAACTTATTTCACAATTTTCTATAATACCTCAAAAGATGGCTACAGAATAAGTTTGTGTCTCGATGTTAAAGTTTAACAAAACAGAGGTGCGACTCTCCCCACAGACCGTATAGTGGTTGCATCGAACAAAACGTGAACAAAACGTATTGTACGAGAGCCGTCTGATATATCGCCAGCAGGCAGTGATAAATGCGCCAACTTACACTTATATTTTGAAGAAATTGTGGCTCGACATGTAAACGAAATACTTCGTCTTCGTTCGCGTTGAAGAGAACTAAAAGGGGAAATAATATAAAGCCGTTATCTAAATGGATACGACGCAGATATCTCAACAAACTGTAACGACCCAATATTACATGCTAAATAAATGTTATAAGGATATGGGTTCGGAAATGCTAAAAAATTTTTGTTTAAATTTTATCAAAATGGGCTTAGTAATTGAGGGTACTAATGTGCTCTCGCATGAGCTTATATAAATAATAATAATAATGAACTTTGGTTCTCACCGCAACGTGTCAAGTGCCTGCGAGAAGCAGCGGCGATTACACGATACGTACAACGTACACTAGTTACACAGTCGTCATCGACTATGGGGAATCCCTTCAGAGTCGGTATTAGCGCTGTTTTGATGCCAAAAGTAACATAGGGGATGGGGCTCTCAGCGTCATGAGTGACGGAATTTTGAGATTGTATATGGAAGTCCTGTGGACGGCATTATATGAGACTAACAAATTATAATGGTGATGGCGATATATAAAATAAATTAATAATAAGTGGTAGTCTAATCTAACACTTTAGCGCTATTTATAGAGGAAAGCGCTAGCACTATAAAATGTTTTGTGAGCTTTTCTAATTATAGTGACTTGCGTTCATGTATCAATACTGGGGCGATACACTATCGTATGTTGCTGTTCGGGGAGGGGGGAGCCTTGGTGTCTAGGATGCCTTGTGTACCCTTTTCCTTGGGATAGCGACAGACGAATACATATACTAATTTTATATTAATGCTAACCTAATCTTACGCTTTGACGCTATTCATGAGAGGGAGCCTGGCGCATACTACGTGCTTGTGAACCTTTCTTGACATGGTGACTTGCGTTCATATATTAATTCGAACTTGCTCTGACATTCTCTCGGAGTTTATCACCACTTCGTGGTGATAGCACTGTTACTATTAATTAACATAATATCTTTGAACTGATCCTGCGCTCCACGCCGAGTGCTGTGCTATCATTCAATATAAATATTAATTCGAACTTGCTCTGACCTTCTCGGAGTTTATCACCACTTCGTGGTGATAGCACATGTACTATTATTAACATAATATCTTTGAATTGACCACTGCGCTCCACGCGAGTGCTGTGCCAATATAATATATTAATTCGAACTTGCTCCGATATTCTCTCGGACTTTATCACCACTTCGTGGTGATAGCACTTGTACTATTATTAACATACTTTCGAACTATATTATAAGGTTGAGTTGGACCTGTGGAATATTTATCGCTGCGTAGTCTTGCTCTGCCTTGACGTCTGACGTACAGTTAGATGTTAGGTTGGGGTTCAGACCGGTGATAACGCTGGTGTCGCGCTCTGCCTTGACGTCTGACATTCAGTTAAATGTTGGGTTGGGTTTCGGCCGGCGAACACAGCGAGTCTTGCTCTTTCATGACAAATGATAGCTGCATTAGCGAGTGGTCTGATCGATGCACGTTCAGGGTGTTATACGCTTGAGGCGTGAGTTGATGGGGATTGCTTGAGGATGTGGTTGGATGTTGTGTTGAGTTCTAGGACCTGTGTAAATGGTACCTAGTACTATTTTACCACAGTGAGTCTTTCTCTTCCTTGACTGACAAATACCACCAATAATTAATGCAATGGATTTCCTCCTTTACTAAGGACATATAACTGATATACCTCAGTAAGCTTTGCCTCGAGCTTGCTTCCATAATAATAACAAACCTACATCATACGTACCGCAGCGAATCTCGCTCTTCACTAATGACTTAACAAACATAGTGGAACTTAAACACTCTAAACAAAGGTCTTAAGTGGTGCACACCACTATAAAAAAGTCTTGTGGAGACAACCACGGTTAAAAAACAACTCTTTGGGATGATGCCTGGGTGTGAGGGGGGGGGGCCCAATGGTTTGCTGGTATGTCTAGTATTTCATGCAACCATTCTATAAAATATATAATGAGCGAAATAAGAATAATAACTTAATACTAAAACTAACTCTGTATGCGATACTAGAGTACCACAAAAGGTAGGGGCTCATCGTTGTTGGCGTGACGGGAGCTAACAACCATCATCCATATTTTTTATTGCTAAAAGTATGAATGATGCCTTGATGGACTTCTTTCTCTTTAGGGAAAGAAGTTTATCTTCATTTGAACTAAAAGTGTGTCATCCCACTATAGATTAATAACTAACCAAGTCACTATTAACCATAGCTTGATCGCTAACATATTTAATAATAAAACTAAGCAGGAACCGACACTTCAATACATGAACTAGATTAAGTCGTCTAAGTCAATTGAACTCATTACTTCTGACGCTCTAAAAGTTCTTGGGTTTATACGGACACAACATTATAAAGGGTTCTACCACTATCGTTCACGTGCCACTTTAAAGAAATTATTTAAAAACATAATCTTTAGAAAGATCTATAGGAATTTAAAGGGTATAGATTTTCATAAGGTCGTTAGTTCAGTTACAAAACGTTATTTAACGTTTATATTGTAATCATAATTGCCATTATCAATGGAGACTATATATAATATTCCTACAGGGTTTTGAAAAACCTAAATCCACGCTAGTCGCGGACATCATTTTATAAAAATTTGAACATAAAAACATACCTTTTCAACTCATTTTATATCGTACCTACCTACTTACAAATAAACCCATTGATATAATATAATGATTTGAACATAAGAGTAAACCTTTTTAACTCCAAAAACAGCTCAATTATTACACAGTACCTATGTGTGCCGAGTACTCAGATCGAACCAATTTTCAAGTAAAATAAGCCATGTTGATCTTTCGTAGATTACTTTGTTATAAAATTTAAATGAAGCGCGTACATTTTTATGCTTTTCTCATTTTGTAGCCGGTAACGCGTTTTTGTTGAAATTCTCCCCACAGTGTTCTCATCTTGTATCATAATTTCTTTGTATATTTTTTACTTTATTAATGAAGTGCTTTTAATAATAATACCGCCTGCAAGTCTGGCCGTTACCGTTCTCACAGGGTGTTTCGATTATATTCGTACTTATTTTAGTATCAGTTAAAAGTCCATTGGGAACTCCTTGATTTTCCGTAATAAAAGTCCTTAATGAACTCCTTGTATAACTTTCTACGTACATGTGAAAGACTCGTCAAAATCGGTGAAACCATTCTGAGAATTAGTCCGGACATGGTGAAAATTTAAAAAAATAGTGTACTCGGGTATACATGGTTCAATTAATCATATTATGAGTTTCATAAAAAATAATCATTATTAATTTTATTTAATATAATTTTATTTAATATAATTACAAATTTTATTTATTTAATATGTACTTATACATATTAAATAAATAAAATTTGTAATTTCGTAAAGATTATTTTTTATGAAACGCATAATATGATTAATTGAACCATGTACATATACCCGAGTACACTATTTTTTAGATATTTTTGCCTAAAATAATAATAATGTCTCCCGACCTATTAATTTTCGCCTCGGGTGGCCAATCTGAACTGAGGCGAAGACTTGCCAATTACGCAGGAAATATAGATTATAGTGCACAAGTTTGTGCACACATGCTCACTATAATTCCTTCACTCTCATAGCTTGGTGGGACGCCAATCAGAGAGATCAGGCGCAGGACCTTTATGTGCTCTCTGAGGCACGAGGGACAGAGGTGTACTGTAGGTATCTAACACCGCCTATTTCCAACCCAGGGCTGGCACTGAGAATCTCTTGACAGAAAACCCCATAATTCATAATTTTTTCTCTCAACCCGCGGTAATCGAACCCAGGACCTCGTGATCAGCAGTTGACTCCGACAACCGCTAGACCAATGATACTGAAAAATAGCCATTGAATTAACGAATTCATTGAATGAATGCATTCCAATTAACGGTCTAACAAGTATAAATTTGAAATTTAAAAAACCCCGACATTCGCCATTTTGTGTCGGCGGCCATCTTATATTTGCATAGTGATATTCTACTAGTCAAACCCTTTTATTTGATACCCATATTAAGGGAGTTATGAAAAAATATGTAATTCGCCATTTTGTAGCGGCGGCCATTTTGGATCGATTTTTATCAAACATAGCTAACAACACTCTCGACTAATTCACCTTTCAAACAAAAAAAAACCGCATTCAAATCGGTCCACCCGTTTGAGCGCCACAGGGGAACAGACAGACACACACACACATACACACACACACACACACACACACACACACACACACACACACACACACAGACACGTCAAACTTATAACACCCCGTCGTTTTTGCGTCGGGGGTTAAAAAAATTATACGAAAAGTTGAACAAACTTTTATTGAATTCCGTACCTTTTTTTTAATTAACATCTGCTGCTATCCGCGATCTAAACGATGACGGACAAAGCATATCTGGCTCATGTTAAAGCGAATGGCTTTATTGTATTAATTCCGCTCCGGCCCGCGAGCCCGTGCTGAATTTTGAGATGGTGCTTGATAAAAGCCCCAGCAAAGTGTGAAACGGACTCGCGCACAAAGTGTTCCGTACCACTGCACGTATGAATTCTTCAAATAAATAACAAGATGGATGCCACAGCAAAATTAATGGTTTAATTTTTTATTTTATTTTTAATATTTATCGTGATAGAGGCTATAGTGACACGTGTAATATGAAAATGTTAACTGGCTACTTAAAACGGTTGAAACAGTACATCTTTGTGACCTTTGTGGAGCGGAGGCTTAAGTCTTCTTAATATATAAAATGACTGACTGACTGACTGATTGATCTATCAACGCACAGCTCAAACTACTGGATGAATCGGGCTAAAATTTGCCACGCAGATAGCTATTATGACGTAGGCACTCAATAAGAAAGGATATTTGAGGGAGCTTAAATAGGGGTTGAAAATTTAGGGGTTAAATAGGGGTTGAGATTTAATTAATCCACGCTGACGAAGTCGTGGGCATCAGTTAGTAGGTAATATTATAGTATGTTCCCGTAAATAGCACTCCATGTGTACGGAACCATAAAAAGCACCTCCTCAAAACTTTCTTTTGGCTCTCTGTTTACTGAATGTTCACTCGTTAACCAAAAACCCGGTTGTATTTTTGACGTTATCTCGTTGTTTGTGCGAAACGGGACACGAAGTTATGGGACACGGGAGTAACTAGTGGGACCCGCTGTGTATAAACGTAATGGGCGCTATCATAACTGAAATTGAATTTGAACTCTCTTTTTAGGGCTCTTCTAAAGGAACAAGAGATAAAGTTCGTAAACTAAAACCCGACTACGCTTAGTAATTTAATTTAATATAAAATAATAATTTAGTGTGCAGAAAGCGCGAGGCAAGCAACCAGTGGCGCCATCTATTATGTCTATGCGAAACTAAATAATATTTTAGTTTTGCCACTCGGACGTCACTCCTCGATTTTTTTGTATATAAAATGGAGCCTATGCCACCCTTACAAAGAACCCTAACATAGCTAACAACACTCGACTAATTCACCTTTCAAATAAAAAAACCCCATTCAAATCGGTTCACCCGCTACAGGGGCACAGACACACACACACACACACACACACACACACACACACACACACACACACACACACACACACACACACACACACACACACACACACACACACACACACACACATACACACACACACACACATACACACACACACAGACACGTGAAACTTATAACACCCCGTCGTTTTTCCGTCGGGGGTTAAAAAGGACCCTACAAGGTTCTTACTAATGAAGTATATAAATGCGGATAGAAAGAAAAGCTGGTCATTTGCCATATTCAATTTATGAAGAGTAAGCACTTCGTTGATATCAACTAGTCTGATAATATTGCTTTCAAATCCGCTTACAGAGTAATCAAGTAGGGTCGCTTTGAAGTTGTGCGGCCTCTGCCGCGATAAACAAGCTACTCTTTGTGCGGGACACGCTCCTAAAAGGATTTGTATAAGCCCGTCTCGATCGAAGGGACTTCGTACTGATTTTGCGTTTATCAAAATCGACTTTATTAGATTGCCTTATAATAGTACCTTGGGGATTCGGTTAATACGATATGACTGAATATAAATTATAATGTCATTTGGATGTAATTGCATGAGACATTAAGGCTACTCTCCTCACGCGCTTCTCTATACAAACGCATTACGCCTATTATTCTAATATTTGTAGCAATAGATCTAAAGTTAAGCCAGATATATCAATTTATATCTCCATTATCTATGACATAAAATAAAAAAATTAGTAAAATTATTTTTATTTTGAAAGTTATGATGCTTGAAAAATCCCTATTTTTGGGCAAATTTTGAGGCAACTTCGTGCGTAAATAAACTATATGAGAAACTAGAAAATTGAAAAATGACCGAAGTCTTATCATACGTTACTTCATAATAATTTCAAATGTCTTTAGTTCATGTAAAAAAATGCCAAATATTTGCTAAAATAGGCGTATTTCCCAACCTAGATTTGCATCTTTTTACTTTGCCGTTTTTCACTAAAAAATCATGATATCTCAAGCAAAATTTATTTATTTAATTAATTTATTATTTATACTCTTCTTTACTGAAGACGCTCGCTCTCTAAATGCAGAAATCACTGTTTTAGACTCCACTCACAAATGATTTGTCGCTCCCATGGAGAGAGCTCTTGAGTAGCAATGGTGGATCAACCCGCCCGGATAAGCTAGCGCGTATTGTGCAGATAAATCTTCCTGATCATCATTTCAGCGACTCCCAGCAACTTTGAGATCGTCCGTAGGTAGGATCGATCCCTTGGTAGGGGTCTTCCAGCATTTGCCAGTTTACCTAATTATGAAAACGTGGTGAATGATTTCTGCCAAATTCTAAGGCATAAGACTCACCAATGGAGTTAGCGCGAGTGATATTTGTTTTCATTATTACTTATTCCGTATGACAAAATCTATACTAATATAATAAAGCGGAAGAGTTTGTTTGTTTGTTTGTTTGTTTGAACGCGCTAATCTTTGGAAGTACCGATCGGATTTGAAAAATTCTTTATGCATTTAATTGTCCAACTTTTGGGGCAGGTTATAGGCTATTTAATATCCCTAAAATCCTCCCCTAAGGGGGTAAAATGGGGGTAGAAAGTTTGTATGAAAGTCCTATGTTTTTAAAGTTACAGACCTGAAAATCGGCATTTAGATTATTAGTTTTAAATAATAAAACTCTGTATATTTTATTTTGAAAAATCTTCCCTTAAGGGTGGTAAAATAGGGGATGAAAGTTTTAATGGGAAGTTTTAATTATAATTTTGCTATTATCAACTTGAAATTTGGAAGGTAGGTTAATTCTAGGGCTTAGATATTAGCCTGGAAAATATTTCACGAAAATCCTCCCCTAAGGGGGTAAAATGGGGGTTGGAAGGTTATGTTTTTGAAGTTACAGATATGAAAATAGGATAGGAAAATGTAATATGAAATTGTAATTTTTAAATGATAAAAACCTGTATAAGTAATTTTGGAAAATCTCCCCTTAAGGGTGGTAAGGGATGAAATTTTTTATGAAAGTCCTATGTTTTTAAAGTTACAAACCTGAAAATCGGCATTTAGAGTAAGTATGAGTTTTAAATAATAAAACTCTGTAAATTTTATTTTGAAAAATCTGCTTTTAAAGGTGGTAAAATAGGGGATGAAAGTTTTAATGGGAACTAAAAACGATTGCAGCGCCCTCTAGCGGCCAAAACTGGAAGCTAAAAACGATCGCAGCGCCCTCTGGCGGCCAAAACTGGAAACTAAAAAACGATCTCAGCGCCCACTGGCGGTCTAAGCCGGAAACTTGGAGCAATAGCAGCGCCTTCTAGCAGCCAAAACTGGAAACTACAAAACGATTGCAGCGCCCTCTTGCGGCCAAAACTGGAAATTAAAACGATCACAGTGCCCTCTTGCGGCAAAAACTGGAAACTAAAAAACGATCGCAGCGCCCTCTGGCGGCCTAGGCCAGAAACTTGAAGTGATTGCAGCACCCTCGTGCGGTCAAAACTGGAAACTAAAAATGATCGCAGCGCCCTCTAGCGGCCTAAGCCGGAAACTCAAAGCGATTGCAGTGCCCTCTTATAGTCAAAACTCTTGCGGCCGGAGCTGGAAACTCGAAGCAATTGCAATGACCTCTGACGGCCGCAGGCGGAATCTCGATACAACAGCTGCGCCCTCTGGTGGCCGAAGGCAATTAAATAAATACTAAATTAATAAATAAATAACTCAATAAATAAATAAATAATGTAAAGCTATTTAGTTATTAAATAATTATCTAAATGTGAAAGTGCGGATATTTGGCTGTTTAGATGTTTGGATGTTTGTTACTCTATAACGTCGCAACTACTGAAAAGATTTGGCTGAAATTTTGAATGGAGATAATGCCCTGACTTAAAACATAGGCAACTTTTTATCCTGAAAAAATCCACAGTTCCCACGGGATTTTGAAAAAACCCAAATCTACAGCTATAGGTAGATCAATATAGCAAACTACCTTGAAAGTAAGTATAAAGATTGGAAAAGGGAGCGGGAACAGGAACCAGAAATCCACGATTCCCTCAGGATTTGTGAAAAACCGAAAGGGGCGCGCGCGGGCGAAGCCGCGGGCAACAGCTAGTACAAACATAAAAATGTTTATTTAGGCAGGTCGACAATCACTGCACAAACCGTCAAAAACATACTCATCATGTTTCAGATCAAATGATTTTATGTCCTCTAGAAGGCGCCATATTATACAACAAGCGCACACCCGCGACTTCGTACGCGTGGATATATATTGGTTTTTAAATATCCTGTAGGAATCATTTTGTTTTTCCTAAGCTCCTTTGAGCTCATATCATGCAAAAAACTGTTAAAAGTTCACTGGCAGATGCTTAGGTAGATCAAAATGTAAACATCCGCCAGTGAAAGTCCCATCAAAATTGATCCAGCCTTTTAGAGATTAGTCGGTAATCTTTAAAGTATCTACTTTCTAACAAAAAAAGAATGAATGAAATCGGACCACGCGTTATTGAATTACAGCTAAATACACGTTTTGACTTTCATCCCCTCTCCCTAGGGAACCGTGTTGAATTTCGGGATAAAAAGTATCCTATAAGTACCCTCCGTAGTATGAACTTAAATCGTACCAAGTTTCGTTTCAATCCATTCTCTAGTTTTTGCGTGATGCGCGCACAAACATACAGACAAACACACAAACAGACAAACAGACAAACAGATAAACAGACAAACAAACAGACAAAAATTTTAAAAATAGCTTTTTTACGTTCTATTACTTATCCCTAACATCCCCCAGTTATTATTTTGCAAAAATCTTCAATGTACAGATACGGCAAGTCTACGATTTTATTAGATGTATACCTAGATTTAATGTGACATCACATAGCCTATATCTAGCAGATCATCAAGGCACTTCCAACGATAGCTTATTTGTCGAGTTCAGAAGATATGGTGGCACCTACAGATGAACATACATACAAACATGCCAGTAAAAACATTACTGTTTTTTGCTTCGCCATAGTTGAGTAAAATAAGCCGGTTGTTCCCTTTTTATTACCCGACTGGGTTATGTGTTTAACCTGTGTGTATGTATGTCCATTCCTATGTCCGCGTGTAACTAATCAACGGCTCAACGGATTTTGATAAATGATACGTCATTAGATTTGTCTCAATGACGCGAGTGTTATAGGGTACCTAAATTTAAAAAAAAATCAAAATGGCGGACTTAATGCGCTTTAATGTGCGAGCTGAAAAAAAATTTTTTCTTCAAGACCCTCGAGTGGGGTATCAAAATAAAGGGATTCAAAAGGCAAATACGAAAATGTATAAATTTATATATTTGGAAACAATTTGGAGTGATAAATCGTAGAAAATGACCGTTTCCTATGTCAGTTCGTAACTCCTTAACGGCTCAACCTATTTTGATAAATTATACGTCATTAGATTTGTCTTGACGGCGCGAATGTTACTGGGTACATAAAATTCATAAAAAATCAAAATGGCGAATGTTATGCACTTTAATGTGCGGGCTGAAAAAAATTTTTTTCTTCAAGACCCTCGAGTGGGGTATCAAAATAAAGGGCTTTAAAAGGCAAGTACGAAAATGTATACAATCTATATGTTTTCAATCAATTTGGAGTGACAAATCATGAAAAACAAAATAAATAACAACTACACTGTAAGTGGTACGGTGGTAGTTTATTAATTTTTTAGTTCGTTTTTTAGCATGGCAGTCGGGTTTTTTTAATTTTTAAATTATAGCTTTTTTCATCGCGGACTTCCACAAAGTAACGCCAGCCTCTATACAACATTACTCACAGCAACTGAAAACTACTCGTACACTAGCATTTGTCACTGTTCCGAATGGAAGCACGAATAAAAGCGCGGCTTTTACGAGAGACGTGTGGCTAGAATTTAATTAGAGCGAGATTCTGTTGTTCTCGTCGCAATTAGCTCTAACAAGACTACTTGTCTTTTGTTCAGACCAGCCTTTGCTGTGTTCGGCCTAATCGGAGCTGCGCCGTCAAAGAATATGTACGATTCACGGGACGAGAGAAAACGATTCGGACGAAATTATTTCTTAACTTATTTCGTGTGGATGCAAAGTTTCCAATGTCTGCACCTCAGAGGCATAATATAGGCTGAAGTATTTATTTTTATCAAAAGTACCTTTCTCAATTAGAAGTAGATTCACTAGACGATGCGAAAGAGATTGTAAAAGTTTATTTGAATAAAAAAACTTTTCTACTTCTATATTTATTTCTATTTTTATTTGTAAGTATCCTGATATGATTTGTTTTTCGCTGCATCGATTTGTCTATATTATTATAGTGCATCGTTTTTTATATTGTTGTACAATTTCAAAGAAAATATATATATTTTTTTATAGGAATAGCGGGCAACCGAGCAAGCGGATCACCAGATGTTAAGTGATTACCGCCGCCCATGAATATTAGCAGCACGTGAGGAACCACTAATGCGTTGCCGACTTTTGAGGAAGGGGACTGGCTCTTCAGCTCGCTGCCGGAACACATCGAATGCTTTGCGGCAGATTACGGCTGAAGTGTGGTCGCTAGCCAGGCGGATTCGGGGTACAATCCTACCACAAAGCGGTGAAACCATCTAGATTAAGTTGTGTGGTATCAGGCACAACGACCCGTAGAGGAGAGAGCGTCAGGGCCACATTAGCATATTGGCAGGATGCACCGCGCGCAGGTGAGGTTGACTTTGGTCACATAGGTGGAATTTGGGACGGACTGACGGACAAAAGTCCATACGGCTCCCTTGTTTTATTACGGAACCGTAAAAACTGTCTAGGCGAGTAACGATGCGAGGTATTCATGTTTTGCAGGGAGTGCCTGTAAAAATGTATAGGAGTGCAATCTCCGGTCACAGAGGGCCGGAAACTACGATGCTATTGTTCCTGGCCGTTGGGTCAATGAGTAGATATCCCTACAGAGAGGAAGCTTCATACAAGCGGCCCGCTGTAGGTACACTCACTTAGTGTATAGCGCACGTATGCCATCCAAAGCCGGTGGCGTCAGATGCGGAGCGTCCGTGAACAGTTGGTGAGAGCTCATGTGTGAGTGTAGCTACAGCGGGCGTCTTGTATGAAGGTTCCTCTCTGCAGGGATATCTACTCATGTGGTTGGGTGCCGACCAAGAGTTTTGGACACCTATGAATTTTCATGTCACCGCGACTGCCCCGGAATTGAGCACGAAACTGGTAAACGACAGATTAGGATGTAGACGTGAAAAATACCTACGAAAAGGAAACTTTATAGAAAGCGTTTTTTTGTGTTACCCCGTAACTGCGATCTCAATACGTGGTGATGAGTGATGATAAAAGGCACTATGGAGAAAACTTTAATAGGGCATTAAGCGCTTCCAAACAAACAGACACGGCTGGCTGACTTTAAGTATTTTAATTTTTTAATAATCAATTTTGTAAATTAAAGCTAAAATAATAATAATAAGTAAGTATACAAAAATATCATTAAAATGATTACAACGAGACAATAATGTTACCCAGTTTTCATTGTAAATGTTTTGTTTATTTCAATATGTCGGCTTAATAATTTAACGAAAAATGAATACTTAATTGAGAAAAAAAACAATTTTAACATAAAGATTGTCATTTCGTACTATTTCAACATTTTCTATAATATGTCCTTTCTCAGGATGCAAGATATCTCCTTAGCGTACAGCGGTTTATACATAAACTGGTAACAAACAGACAGAGTCATTTGCGAATTTTATATATGGACTAGCCGACCCCCGCGACTTCGTCCGCCTGGATATAGGTTTTATATAGGATCGGACTGGATCCCATAATCCTTTTTTGTACCTAACCTAAATGTAACCTAAGTTACTCCTTATAACATCACCTATCTGCCATTGAAAGTTCCATCAAAATTGATCCAGCCGTTTCGGTAATTAGCTGGAACAAATAGACAGATCGACAAACATAAATTTAAACGCACACCAGTTTAAAATAAGCCGTACGTTCAAAGATCCGGGTCCCAAGTTATTTGAACAAAATAAATGTCTGTCATTTCTGAATTAAAACACCTATGACCTTGAAATATTTACGGGACAATATATAAAGTACTACCTTTCTAACAAAAAAAGAATGAGTGAAATCGAACAACGCGTTAATGAATTACAGCTAAATACACGTTTTAACTTTCATCCCTTCTCCCAAGGGAACCATGCTGAATTTCGGGATAAAAAGTATCCTATAACCTACCTCGGAGTATAAACTCAAATCGTACCAAGTTTCATTCGAATCCATTCAGTAGTTTCGGCGTGATGCGCGGCCAAGATACAGACAGACAGACAGACAGACAGACAGACAGACAGACAGACAGACAGACAGACAAAAATGAAATAAATTGCAGTTTTGGCTTCAGTATCGATTATAGAGTGCCCTCCAATAAAAATTTTCAAAATATCTTCAATGTACAGAATTGGATCTGTTACAGTTTTATTATATTATAGAAGATAGATTTACCAAAAATAAATGCACGTAGTATCAGTATATAACATTTTGTAACTCCTGTTGATTGAATTCGAGCGCTCTTTGAAGTGTAATCCATGATGCAAGGTTTAATATAAAACAAGTGGCCAACTTTGTACGATGCCTCGGGCGAAATTAAAATTTGTTTCGCGTTAGATCGTAGACGTTATACTCTGTGTTTATGCAGGTGCTCGAAATGTTTGAACAATCGAATGGAAAGAAAACCCAAACCAACTATGCCCCTAATGGTTGTAACTTGTAACTGATGGTTGTAAAGGTGGTAACTGGTCAGTGTGACCATTTGTGGCAGATTTTTGCCATTTGGCTCCGAAATATCATATATTGTGGTAGATTTCCTTGAAATCTACCACAATCTGCCACTTTCTTAAATCGTCAGTTTATTCTGCCAGAGTTTCCTTGAAATCTACCACAATCTGCCACTTTCTTAAATCGTCAGTTTATTCTGCCAGAGTTATTTCGGAGCCAAATGGCAGAAATCTGCAACAAATGGTCAGACTGTGACTGGTTCGTGAAGATATACCTATATTTTTTTAAATCCCGTAGTCGACTTTTTGATTTTCTAGAGTAAAAAGTAGCCTGCATCCGTTTATAGAATACAAGCTATATTTGTGCCTTTCGTCAATATCTGTTCAACGATAGGACGAAATAGAGGTCATCAGCTAGCAAAATAAAAGTTTAAGTTAAATTACCATTATTAGTCTAATAGTATCCGAAACAAACCATTCAAAATTTAAAATAAAATTTATTCGAATTTGGTACACTATACCACTTTTTGAACAATGTTGATTAGATCAATGAGATGGTTGACAACTCTTAGAAATTTTAGGTTCATATTTCACTCTGACGTTATAGTATTTCGATACTCGAAATCTATCAACGTTTTCAAAATATGCAAACTCGTACTAAACCCACTATTTGCATCGCGGTTATGTAAGTTAGTTCATAATTGCGCGTGTATTCGAAACGTTTCATTTGAAAGCAGTGTGCTTAGTCTAAAGCGGAGCACTCGAAAACGAACTCGAAAACTATTGATCGATTTCAGAGTAAAATAGACCTAAAATGGCTTGTATTAAGGTTTGAGTTCGCCAATACATTCAGCATTCGAACAATGCTGAATGTATTGGCGAACTCAAACCTTAATACAAGACATTTTAGGTCTATTTTACTCTGAAATCGATCAATAGTTTTCGAGTTCGTTTTCGAGTGCTCCGCTTTAGACTAAGCACACTGAAGTTTAGTGTTTAATTTAGGTAGTAAGCACTTGTTAGTGTTCGTTAGTATATTTAGAGCTTGTACGTTGGTTACGAATTATAAATGATGTGTATGCAACTAATGTATCATCTTTATCACAGACATAGATCTCTTGCAATAATCGTCACAGAACACAAACTTGTGCCACTTGTATCCAGCGGCTGTTGGCAACTTTCCGTCCACCACATCCACCCACCATTGCCCGCTGATTTACCTTGAGCCTCCTTATAAGGTCCATAGTTAGCGACCATGTATCGGAACCATAACACATAGTGTCCACTAAGTATTATTTCAGTATTTAGTCATTTCTCTCCTACAGAGGAGTGAAATTACTAAAGCGGATCTCCAAACATGGGGCTTTACCTCCCCCTCCAACCTCCCTCGTCCCGTCCCCATGTTTTGTTTTACATAATATTTCCTTAGGCAAAGCGTCCCTAATAAGGTCCTTGAGAAAATATCCGCCGTACTTGCCAAGATAAGCTTCGCGACGACTATGTTATAACGGAGTCTAATTATTCAAATTTTTTTCTGAAGACATGCAGTAAGATTTCTTTTTAGATTTTTAAACCTATCGCTGAATGAATCTTGATCAAAGGTATGTAGATGGCTTGCATCTTTGCTACTTTTTCTCTCGTATAATCAAAGATTTTCTAAAAATCCCGCGGGAACTGATTTATAGAAAACCTACCACCGAACGGATCTTGACGACGCGAAGACTGTTATATTAACGGAGTATTATTATTATTTTTTCTGATGGATTTCTGTTTATATTTTTAAAACCTATCGCTGAATGAATCTCGATCAATGGCAAGAAGATTGCTTGTATCGTTGCTACTTCTTCACTCGGGAAATCAAAGAGTTCCCATGGGATTTTTAGAAAACTTACCACCGAACATATCTTGAACACTAGAGGCACATGTTTTGCATTCACCGACTAGAGCATCCCGGAGACGGACACATGATAACTTTCATCCCGAAAAATCAAAGAGTTCCAACATATTTTTAAACAAGCGGATACCCGCGACTTCGTTCGCGTGGATATTGATTTTAATAATCCCGTGGGAATCATTTTGTTTTTCCTATGCTCCTTTGAGCTTTAAACCTTGCTAAAAACTGTTAAAAGTTCACTGGCGGATGTTTAGGTACATCAAAATGTAAACATCCGCCAGTGAAAGTCCCATCAAAATCGGTCCAGCCTTTCAGAGATTAGCCAGTAGTCTTTAAAGTATATACTTTCTAACGAAAAAAGAATGAATGAAATCGGACCACCCGTTAACGAATTACAGCTAAGTACACATTTTGCCTTTCATCCCCTCTCCCAAGGGAACCGTGCTGAATATCGGGATAAAAAGTATCCTATATGTTACTCCATAGTATTAACTTGAATCATGCCGAGTTTCATTTCAATCCATTCAGTAGTTTTTACGTGATGCGCACACAAACATACAGACAAACAGATAAACAGACAAACAGACAAAAATTTCAAAAATAGCTTTTTTACGTTATATTACTTATCCCTAACATCCCCCAGTTATTATTTTGCAAAAATCTTCAATGTACAGATACGGCAAGTCTACGATTTTATTATATGTAGGACGTAGGTATAGATAGATATCGCTGACTCGATCTTGACAAAACTGAGATAACTTGCATCCTGGAATCCGTCTCGAGGATGCAAGCTATCTCTGTTTAGTCAAGGGTACATTTTATCTCGAAAAATCAAGGAGTTCTCACGGGATTTAAAAGAAATCTAAATCCACGTGAACGAAGTTTTAATAATAAATATATAAAAAGAAAAGGTGACTGACTGACTGACTGATCTATCAACACACAACTCAAACCACTGCATGGATCGGATTGAAATATTGCATGTAGATAGCTATTATAACGTTGGCATACGCTAAGAAAGGATTTTTGAAAATTAAACCCCTAAGGGGGTTAAATTGGGGTTCAAAATTTGTATGAGATTTATATGAATCCACGCGGACGAAGTTGCGGGCACCAGCTAGTTACGTATAAAGCTAAGTAGGTAAATGCAGATTTGGCAGAGTCCGGTTCCGGTCAGAGGGAACATGTAAATGTACATAATATATCGCGTTGAAAGGCTTAAAGCTGGGCGGAAGATTCACGCGCTATGAACACGATATTAATGCGACGCCAGCTTGCGGCTAAGGCTTGGACATACAGAACGCGTGACGAAAACTTGTCTAAAGGCCGATTTGCACATAACAGTGGAGCATCAGTGCCGCGGCCGGCGCAGTTCCGGCACAGTGAAAAATATATCATTCTCTATGAACTTCAACTGCATCGTCACTGATACGGATAGGTGTAAACGCGTTCATAGAAAATTTACTTATGAAAGAATATCTTTCACTATGCTGGAACTATGCCGGCACTTATGCTTCACTGATATGTGATTCGTACATATCAGTGACGCATTAGTGCCGATCTTTAAAGCTGAGCGGAAGATGTACGCGCTATGAACACGATATTAATGCGACGCCAGCTTGCGTGTTGAGGCTTGGACACACAGAACGCGTGACGAAACCTATTCCAATGCAGCTCCTAGAAATAAGATAAGATATTTATTTTCAAAATCTGAGTTTTTTTTTCTGTAAATAGCTACTCAGCTTTTTGTAAATCTAATTTTCATACCTTTTTGACGTGATAACGAGATGACGTGATTCTTATAAATGAATGAACGCTAGCTACACGCACGAAAAAGCATAACTCATTGTCACGTTCCGTCTGAACCGAGCGTGCAAGCGAGAGCGCGGAACAAGCGATAGAGAAGGCACGATCGGACTAAGCATTCGGCTTGTGACGCATCTATCTCTCTTTGTTTTCTTATGACGTTATAAAGTCAAATTGTCGTCCGTAAACTGACTTTACAGATAACCAATTTTTTTACTTCTGGAAGAAATCTAGTGGAGATGAGTTGTTCTCTGTATACATTCATTGTACCTATATGTTTTAGGTTTAAATGTTGGCCTTTATTAAATAGTTTGATGTGAGGTCCTGCTTTCTCGCGGCGCATTATGTTTGTCCAAGGCTTTACATGGCGCCTCATTATTAAGAGTATACTCTTAATAATGAGAGTTACATAAATAAACGAAATAAGTGTTTAAAGGTCATTGTGATACTTAAGTGTGAGAACTTGTCCCAGTCTGTGATACACTGAAAAATTCAAGAATTTCATTCTCTCACGTACCTACATATTATAAAAGTTACGTCATACTCTTGTCGAATGTATGCTTTTTTAACCGACTTCCAAAAAAAGTTCTCAAGCCGAAAGCGCAGTGTTGTCAGACCCTCCCAATAGGTGGAAACACATTACAAGAGACCTGTTTCTAATGTACTAATTTCTTTAATATAATATCGTGCTTTCAGAATTTTTCCATTTTAAAATTAATGTTCAGTTTATAAGGCATAGTCCTCTCGCCAACACCACATTATTTAAACGCATCTACCGAACATTATCGAGCATTCCTTTACAATTTGAAAAGCGTATAAATGTGAGTCATAGACGTTAACTGAATACGATCTAAAATCCTTTGCACAAAATGCGTAATGCTCTGCAAAAGGCGGTGTGGAACGCTCTCATCGAGGTATGATTGCAAATGATTTCCGGAAAATTAATTTCGAATTTGGATTATGTTTTTCAGAGCCCTGTTGTTGCAATGTTATTATGTAGGTCATAAATTACACTAATAGTGTTAAAAGTGTGTGTGTGTGTGTGTGTGTGTGTGTGTGTGTGTGTGTGTGTGTGTGTATGTGTGCGTGTGTGCGTGTGCGTGTGTGTTTGTTACTCTTTAACACCGCAACTACTGAACCGATTTGGCTGATATTTTGAATGGAGATAGATTATGCCCTTATGCCCTGCCTTAACACATAGGCTACTTTTTATCCTGGAAAAATTCACAGTTCCCACGGGATCTTCAAAAAACCGAAATCTATAGCTATAGGTAGATTACTATAGCAAACTTCCTTTAAAGTAGGTATAAAGGTTGGAAAAGGGAGCGGGAACGGGAACGGGAAATCCACGATTCCCTCGGGATTTGTGAAAAACCGAAATTCACGCGGTCGAAGCCGCGGGAAGAAACTAATTGTTTATACATACATATACTCGTACACTATACAGAGTGCTTAGTCTAAGTTCGAAGCGCTCCAAAACTAAAAGTATACTAGAACTATACTATTGATCGAATCACAAATGACTTCAGAGCAAAATGAACCCAAAGACTCTTATTTTAGATCCATTTTACTCTGAAGTCATGGTGATTCGATCAATAGTATACTTATAGTATACTAAAAAGTTTTGGAGCGCTCCAAACTGAGACTAAGCACTCAGGCTATAGGTTACGAACATACGTTCAGAAATAAAAACAAAGTCTAAAGTTAAAATAAGTACCTACCTATGTTCAAGAAAATACATTTCTTTTCAAGTGCGCCAAAAAATTTCACTGATGTACCTATTTTGTTGCGTTTTGCTGATTATTGTAAACGGAGTAGCAATCTTCACATCTGTTTATTTAATGACTTTATTAATTTCCAACATTTATTCAACATATATCATATTTCTCACTACATCGATATAATAAAAAGCCAGCCTGCATTTCGCGATAACATTTTTTTCGCATTCCATATCCGAACCCTTATTATTTCCTTTAAAATATTCATACTAGTCCCAGAGGACAACCCGCTTTACAGCTACCCCATAAATAAAATATTGCCAGCGTTGCATCTCATTAAATTTGAACCTTAATACGTTGGAAACTAAATATAAATCACCTTGCGGTCGGTGGAAAGATGACGAGAATTAAAGAGATATACGAGCGTATAGCTGGCGAATGCTTCGATACGATTGAAATGTGAAGTTTTTTAGGGCCCCGAGTGGCATCGGTGGAATTGAAAAATCACAATGAGCTGACAAGGGCGGGGGGCAAAAGGGGCCCCCAGTACGATTATGCCGAGCTTGCAAACCTCATAAACGTTACTAGACAAACTATAAATATCCGAGCAAAATGGACCCAAAGCCTCTTATTAATCGACTTCAAAAAAGGAGAAAGTTTCTCAATTTGACCGTATGTATACAGTGTGTCCGGGATCGAACTAGCGATATTTTAGGGACATATTCTACAACTCACTACCTCTCTGAAAATACCACTTATTAGGGCGTGCCCCCCTTCCCCTCCCAGGGACAGCCATTTCAATTTGGTGTGCGTTTTTGTGGGTATGAGCGCACAAAAAATGTAATAACTCGAAAGTCTGCTGATGCACTGGTCTTCAAATGACCTTGTTCGATTGGATATAATATTCTCCATCACTAAATACCAAACAATAGAACAAAATATTAAAATAACTCGATCAAAAATGCTTCGGAAAAAAATTATTTTTTCAAAAATATTGAAAATTACAAGTTTTTGCTGCATTTTGCAAAAACGAGGTCATTAAGACCACATTATTAAGTATTAAATCGACAGCTTTTGAAATAAGCAACAAAACGACATAAAAAATTTGACTGTAAGTATCTTACTTCTGGAGATATTGGTAATTGTAAGTACTTCGTCCCCAAGCATGAATTAAGAGTATTGAACCCAAATTTAAGATTCATCATTTTTTTACTACAAATAAGGTAAAAAATCTTAACTTTATAATTTATTTTTTGTTAGTTATAAACTCAATAACTCTGATTTGTGTATGTGACACGAATCAGATATCCTAAAAACTAGGTTATTTCCGCCACAAACCGAAATTACCACCTCTGTTCTGTTAGCTACTTGCTTCATGTTGGGAGGATCGTTGGATCATGTCCAAATACAACCTTATTTTATCTGCAACGGACAGGATCGTCTCCAATAATTCTTTTCTGGTATTTGGTACCATATAAAAGACCTTCTGCTTCAGAGGTCTTCATAAAAAGAAGTCCAAAGGTGTAAGGTCTGGAGAATGAGGTGGCCATTCCATTGAATTGCTGCCACGTCCGATCCAAGGCGAATAGTTGACATCTAAATGCTCTCTTATGGCTATAATAATACCGAGTAGGCATGTCTTTAAACTTAGCAAACTTCACAAACCTGAATCACAAACAAAAATGAGTAATAACTTAAGTAGCGATCTTAACGCCTCCTCGCCAGGAACAACAAAATAAAATTTCAGATATTTCAATTTTTTATACGAATTTTTAATCAGTTGAAGTAGGGGTCTGATCCTTAGTTTTAACCTCATTCACTGACTAATCAAAAACAATATTATTATTACCTGATCGCCCGAGGTATGCGATGGAAACCCACATTCGAATAACATAAGAACTTACGCGCTCGCGGTTAAGTTATGTTTAAACAATAATATCTCCAAAAGTAAATAACTTACAGTCAAAATTTTTATGTCGTTTTGTTGTTTATCTCAAAAACTGTCGATTTAATACTTAATAATGTGATCTTAACGACCTCGTTTTTGCAAAATGCAGCAAAAACTTGTAGTTTTCAATATTTTTGAAAAAATAATTTTTTTCCGAAGCATTTTTGATCGAGTTATTTTAACATTTTATTTTATTGTTTGGTATTTAGTGATGGACAATATTGTATCCAATCGAATAAGGTCATTTAAAGACCTGTGCATCAGCAGACTTTCGAGTTATTACATTTTTTGTGCGCACATACCCACAAAAACGCACACCAAATTGAAATGTCTGTCCCTGGGAGGGGGAGGGGGGCAGGCCCTAATAAGTGGTATTTTCAGAGAGGTAGTGAGTTGTAGAATATGTCCCTAAAATATCGCTAGTTCGATCCCGGACACACTGTATATGCTTTTTTTATGTGTGTTCGCGGATAACTTCGTCGTTTATGAACCGATTTTGACGATTCTTTTTTTGTTGGAAAGAAGATATTTCAAAGATGGTCCGCTGATAAGGAAGTCAGGGTTTTGGCAGGGTCATGTTGGCAGACCAGAGAAATCGAAGGGACCTTCTGAAAATCGTAGGGGCGACTAGTGCTGTTGTAAGTTTTATTAGCTTACATTTACTCCAACATAGAGAACAGTGAAAGTTTCATCAAAATCGGCTTACTAGTTTTCGAGATATGGACTTTTAAGTGCGTGGTGGCGTAACTTTTAATCTTTTAGATTATCACTTGTTTTGAAGTCGTAATTCAGAACTTTCCCTCGTAGTTTTAGTTTTAAGTTTTCGGTAATAATTATCACTATTACCTCAATGTTCTTAAATTGACGTTCAGATAGTGTACAGTGTACCAGTTTTGAATAAAGTTTATTTATCTTTGACTTTGAATATTTATTTTGCAAAATTTCCGCTTGGGGCGCTGACTGTAGTCGAATGGCTGGATGTGTCGATGAACTCAAATAAGTCAGTTTAAATCATTTCACTCTAAAGTCATTGTGATACTCGAGTTTCGATCGACGTTGTCACAATGTGCAAACTCGGCATAACGATACTGATATTGCTCTTTCTGATTACGTCAAGTATTGCAATATCACCTCGCGATCTGGAGAAGCTTTTTGAAGGTAGACACCGTGTGGAGAAATCATTTGTGCGGAAATAAACTTCGTTGTCACATACGTCCATTGATTTTGAGGATGTTTTAACCCCCGACGCAAAAGCGACAGGGTGTTATAAGTTTGACGTCTCTATGTGTGTGTGTGTGTGTGTGTCTGTCTGTCTGTTCCCCTGTAGCGCTCAAACGGGTGAACCGATTTGAATGGGGATTTTTTTGTTTGCAAGGTGAATTAGTCGAAAGTGTTGTTAGCTATGTTTGATGAAAATCGATCCAAGATGGCCGCCGCTGCAAAATAGCGGATTACATATTTTCTCACAAGTCCCTTAATATGGGCATCAAATGAAAGGGCTTGACTAATAGAATAGCACTATGTAAATCCAAGATAGTCACCGTCACAAAATGGCGAATTTCGGGGTTTTTTTTAATTTTCAATTTATACTTGTATGTTCCGTACTCAAAAGCACATGATTAGATTATTCTTACAGAGAGGAAGCTTCATACAAGCGACCCGCTGTAGCTACACTCACACATGAGCTCTCATCAACGGTTCACGGACGCTCCGCGTCTTAGGTCACCGAATCAGTTGTATGGCAAACGTACACTATGTGTGAGTGTACCTACAACGGACCGTATGTAAGCTTCCTCTCTGTAGAGATTTTATTAACTAACTAGCTTTTCCCCGCGGCTTCGCCCGCGTGAATTTCGGTTTTTCACAAATCCTGAGGGAATCGTGGATTTCTGGTTCCCGTTCCCGCTCCGTTTTCCAACCTTTATACTTACTTTCAAGGTAGTTTGCTATAGTGATCTACCTATAGCTGTAGATTTAGGTTTTTTCAAAATCCCGTGGGAACTGTGTATTTTTCCAGGATAAAAAGCTTATGTTTTAAGTCAGGGCATTATCTATCTCCATTCAAAATATCAGCCAAATCTGTTCAGAAGTTGCGACGTTATAGAGTAACAAACATCCAAACATCCAAACATCTCAGCCGCTGCGATCGCTTCAAGTTTCCGACTTAGGCAGCTAGAGGGCGCTGTGATAGTTTTTTTTAATTTCGAATGATGGCTGCGAGGGCGATGCGATCATTACTTAGTTTCCAGTTTTAGCCGCAAAAGGACGCTGTGATCACTTCAAGTTAGGCTGCCAGAGGGCGCTGCGATCGTTTTTAGTTTCCAGTTTTGACCGCTAGGTGGCGCTGCAATCGTTTTTTTAGTTTCCAGTTTTGGCTGCTAGAGGGCGCTACTATTGGTTCAAGTTTCCGGCTAAGGCCGCCAGAGGGCGCTGTGATCGCTTCGAGTTAGGCCGCCAGAGGGCGCTGCGATTGTTTTTAGTTTCCAGTTTTGGCTGCAAGAGGGCGCTGCAATTGTTTTTTTAGTTTCCAGTTTTGGCTGCTAGAGGGTGCTGCTATTGCTTCAAGTTTCCGGTTAAGGCCGCCAGAGGGCGCTGTGATCGCTTCAAGTTAGGCCGCCAGAGGGTGCTGTGATCATTTTTAATTTCCAGTTTTAGCCGCTAGATGGCGCTGCAATTGGGTTTTTAGTTTCCAGTTTTGGCCGCAAGAGGGCGCTGCAGTCGTTTTTTAGTTTCCAGTTTTGACTGCTAGAGGACGCTGCTATTGCTTCAAGTTTCCGACTTAGGCCGCCAGAGGGCGCTGTGATCGCTCCAAGTTAGGGCGCCAGAGGGCGCTGCGATCGTTTTAATTTCCAGTTTTGGTCGCCAGAGGGCGCTGTGATCGCTCCAAGTTAGGGTGAAAGAGGGCGCTGCGATCGTTTTAATTTCCAGTTTTGGCCGCAAGAGGGCGCTGTGATCGTTTTTAGTTTCCAGTTTTAGCTGCCAGAGCGCGCTGCGATCGTTTTTAGTTTCTAGTTTTGGCCGCCAGAGGGCGTTGCGATCGTTTTTAGTTTCCAGTTTTGGCTGCTAGAGGGCACTGCTATTGCTCCAAGTTTCCGGCTTAGGCCGCCAGAGGGCGCTGTGATTGCTTCAAGTTAGGCCGCCAAAGGGCGCTGCGATCGTTTGTATTTTCCGGTTTTGTCCGTCAGAGGGCGCTGTGATTGCTTCAAGTTAGGCCGCCAGAGGGCGCTGCGATCGTTTTTAGTTCCCATTAAAACTTTCATCCCCTATTTTACCACCCTTAAAAGAAAATTTTTCAAAATAAAATATACAGAGTTTTATTATTTAAAACTCATAATCTAAATGCCGATTTTCAGGTCTGTAACTTTAAAAACATAGGACTTTCATAAAAACTTTCATCCCCTATTTTACCACCCTTAAGGGGAGATTTTCCAGAATAACTTATACACATACAGGTTTTTATCATTTAAAAATTTTAATCTAAATGCCTATTTTCATATCTGTAACTTCAAAAACATAACCTTCCTACCCCCATTTCACCCCCTTAGGGGAGGATTTTCGTGAAATATTTTCTAGGCTGATATCTAAGCCCTAGAATTAACCTACCTTCCAAATTTCAAGTTCATAATAGCAAAATTATAATTAAAACTTCCCATTAAAACTTTCATCCCCTATTTTACCACCCTTAAGGGAAGATTTTTCAAAATAAAATATACAGAGTTTTATTATTTAAAACTAATAATCTAAATGCCGATTTTCAGGTCTGTAACTTTAAAAACATAGGACTTTCATACAAACTTTCTACCCCCATTTTACCCCCTTAGGGGAGGATTTTAGGGATATTAAATAGCCTATAACCTGCCCCAAAAGTTGGACTACCAAATGCAAAAAGAATTTTTCAAATCCGATAGGTACTTCCAGAGATTAGCGCGTTCAAACAAACAAACAAACAAACAAACAAACAAACTCTTCCGCTTTATTATATTAGTATAGATTTATTTATTTGTTTAGATATCTACTCATGTGCTCAAAAGTGAATAAAATCTGGTCAAGTGTATGCCAGAATCGTGCAGTTCCGTTTGCCAATATTAATCAGTTTAAAAAGTTTTTAGTTTACAAAGAGGATTGATACTAAAACATTGATATTTGTATTGTATATTTATATTGTATATTTATATGTATAGTTATATTGTAAGAGAGAGAGAACTTGATATCTACTTAATCTGAGATATTTGTATAGATAAACAACAACAGAATAGTACTTAATAGCATATGTCAAAGACGTAGAAATAATCAGCTCACACGATAAAAGAAAGACTTAACAATGGAGCGCCAGTTCCCGACTTTAACAACGACAAAGAACGGCAAAGACAGTGCTAAAGAATCCGGGGCAGTGATAGTTGTGACAGCAATTAGAGAGTTCAGATCAAAAGCCCTCGAACGCGCTACTAACGAGCGAACTTGCTTCAACATGTCACTTACACTTGAGAAGCTCTGAGAGAGCTCTTTTGTTTTTGCGATGACGTGTACCATGGGCAAATGTGACGGTTGGGTCGAGGGAGTGCTTGGCCCACCCTATCGAACACTTTCAAAATTACTGTACCTCAGGAAGTATCCGCGTTATAGGTGCTGTGAAATTATATGAATTTGTTTCTGCGCCACTGCCACTGTGCATCCACTGTTGGACATAGGCCTCTTTCAAGCTCCCCAACCCGCTCTATGCTCGGCTGTCTGCATCCAATCGATGCCAGCCACCCTCCGGATATCGTCGCTCCACCTTGCTGGGAGGCGCCCTACACACCTCTTGTCAAGACGAGGTCTCCACTTGAGGACTTTTCGGCTCCATCATACATCATATTATGTACGTGGCCAGCCCACTACCACTTCAGCGTGCTAGCCTTAAAAGCTACGTCGGTTACTTTGGTTCTTTGCCGAATTACTTCATTTCTCAAAGAAACTCCGAGCATAGATCTTTCCATAGCACACTGAGCGACTTGGAGTCTGTAGACTAGTCTCGCTGTCAGTGTCTACATCTCAGCATCATAGGTCATTACCTCTTTAAGACTTGAGACTAAGGACTTTAAGACTTTCGTCTTCAGGCATTGTGGTATGGACGACGAAATGACTCGACGAAGTTTGCCAAATGCTGTTCAGCCTAACTGTATTTACCCAGCTGGAAAATTTATCCAAGGTATTTGTATTCCTGGACAGCTTCGAGAATAAACCCATTTTTTTATAGGAATAGAGAGCAACCGAGCAAGCGGGTCACATAATGTTAAGTGATTACCGCCGCCCATGAACATTAGCAGCACCTGAGGAACCACTAATGCGTTGCCGGTTTTTGAGGAAGGGGACTGGCTCTTCAGCTTGCTGCTGGAACACATCGGATGCTTTGCGGCAGATTACGGCTGAAGTGTGGTCGCTAGCCAGGCGGATTCGGACCAGGAGACCCATCGACATCTATTGGCCTCGAAACGACCAGGTCTGCATCGTGTGTCTGCATCGTGAATGACCAATCCGATGCCCCGACGCCATCTCTATTTCCCCATCAAAAAGGTTAAAGTATAAACACTGGAGAATGAAATGCAAACAAAACGTTGAGGCAAAGTTTGGTCTTGAACAGGCCCTTGTTGTTTTTGTCTCGTTCTCCCTTACTTACATAGAGTGTGTGTTGTATAGAAAAACCTAGAGAAAACATCATTATGGTGAATGATCTTGTCTTCACTACAATGTTTTAGGCGCTATCTCCAGTATCTGTAGTCCCATTCATTCAGTTATTTACTTTCATGACTGTATCGCGCAAACAGTGATGTAGAATCCTGCCTACGTGGACGAAGTTTCACGGACCAGCGATCATAAGTTACGTGAATCTTCCCGTATTGCAGTATTCTAGTATTGTACCTACAATATGATAATTGAGAGCGGGAATCAACAGCCTGCTGCCGGCTAACCGGAGCGTTCGATCCTCGCAGGATTAGCTAAAGTCGGCTAATTTATTGTCACCGCAAGCCGCCCCGTGACGGCTAACACTGTCCTATTGTCCGGAACAATGTGAAAATTAGTTACCGATTAGTTACCGTTTAGTCGCTGATCCCAATTTTGACTAGGATTTCGGATGTTGAAATCACTGCAAATGTGAGCCATTTTACGATAGAAGTCTGCAAAAAAGAGGGTAGATTAACAATTACGGATGGTTGATTTTGTCAATTGATTTTAATTTGAGGGATCTGACAAGTTTCTGTTCAATCTGACAAATGCAAAATCTACATAGTTAAGGCTCACACTCCTTCATACTAGCAAACTACTACTGACAAAAATAACGCTATAATTAAATCGAGTGGGAAAAGGATAGCGATATACTTAGTACTGCTAGGCGTACTTCTACGTTGCGGACGACGGCGGGAGATTATTGGCAGGGGAGAGTTAGAGTAGGTTTTTAACAAGTAATAGCTGTTAGTATTTTTTTTTGTTGAGGTTCAAATATAATTTTACTTTTACGAAAGTATTACGAGAATTTATATAAAAACAAGGAAAAATTTTGAACGGCTCAATCAGAATAAGTAATGCAGAAGATTTTCCAGTAATGAAATAATTTGCACGCTGCTCGTTGCAAAATTCTCGCAAACAGCAGCAATCCAAGAAACAAATGGACGCTAAAATAAAGAATATTTCACGAAATTATGAAAGGTACAGCTTGAATCTACGAGATGATAATATAGAAATGCGAAATACTTCCAAAACAACTCGAATAACAAAAATTCTCTTAAACTAAATACAAAGCTTTGAAATTTTCGGGATAGATTTCTCAACTTACACAGTCTTCTTCATTTTTAGGGTTCCGTACCCAAAGGGTAAAAACGGAACCCTATTAATGTCACTCTACTGTCTGTCTGTATGTCCGTCCGCCGGTCACAGGTCTCTAGCTCACAGACGAAATGTGTTACAAACCTGAAATTTTGTTATTTGGTGTAAAAAGTTGACCCAATTTCAAATATTGAATTAGAAATTGAATTAAATTATTTTTCAGGGGGCTCCCATACATGAAAAAGGAGCTGGAAAAAAATTTTTTTTTACTTGTGCTTGTGGGGTATTATTATTTAGAGCTCATTGAGTAGAGTACAAATATATATATTTTTAAATTTTTTGCTCAAAAAATAAGGAAATGGGGGGGCCATCAAAGTTGTCAGTTTTTTTGTGATGGGGGCTATCTTAAAAACTAAACTAGCTACGAATATGATATTTCGGTATATTATGTACTATATGCTCTATTTGAACAACAAATACTGAAAACAATGATTCATAAAATAGTTTATAAGCTGTGACCAAAATAAATTAACATTTTTTGGGTTTTTCTTTCACGGTTTGTTGCGATGTCTAGCTCGGAAATTAAATCTTCTTAGACAAAATTTGATATTGTTCATAATTATGTACGGAACCCTAAAAGTGGCAAGGCTCAACTCGCACTTGGCTGATTTTATAAATATCTAAGGTTGGCTTATAGGCTGGGCATAGGTCCCACTTAATAGAGGGTCTGCCGACATTGCGCTCTCCGGTTCTAGGTTACCATATTTCTAGCACCATGGGACTCCTTCGCCCGTTCTCGGACTGTCCTAAAAACATCAGCGTTAGGAGATTGTCAGTTTTTAGTATCGGTATGCCAAACCGCATGCGAACTTCCTGCCCACCAACCCGCATTTGAACAGCGTGACGGGTCTAAGCACTAAATCCCCCATTCCTGTGAGAGACGAGGTATGCCCAGCAGTGGGACGTTAAAAGACTGTAGTATAAAAGGTGGATGCCAAAAAATTTGGTTGTCTATAAAGTCGGTTTACGGACGATAATTTTACGTGATAACGTCGAAAACATTTCCTCTCTATCGCTTGATCCGCGCACTCGCTTGCACGCGGTACGTGACTATGAGTCATGCTTTCTCGTGTATGCGGCCGGCGTTCATCGATTTATAAGACGTTATGACATCAAAAAAGCTTCCAGAACGCTGTCCAGCCGAGTTGGATTCGGCTTGGAGCTGCGATGTACAAACGTACGGAGACAGCTTGAACGATATAACCTATCGTCCAAGGGAGACAGGGAATAATCTAGAATGTAATGTAATTTAATTAAGAGCCGCAGCACAGAATCCGAATGGCGGGAGCCCGCCTCTTCCGTGTCCGCGCCATCTGCGTGCAATCAATAATTCTAATTTAATTCACCGGAGTCCCGCTCCTGTCCACCAGATCGCCATTACTCTCCATTTGTCTACAGATAATATACAGCTTTCAATTGGACGAACGGACATTATTTTGACACAAGCGGACACCCGCGACTTCGTTCGCGTGGATATATACTTATTAGTTTTTAAAAATCCCGTAGGAATCATTTTGTTTTTCCTAAGCTCCTTTGAGCTCATATCATGCTAAAAACTGTTAAAAGTTCACTGGCGGATGTTTAGGTAGATCAAAATGTAAACATCCGCCAGTGAAAGTCCCATCAAAATAGATCCAGCCTTTTAGAGATTAGTTGGTAATCTCTAAAGTATCTACGTTCTAACAAAAAAAGAATGAATGAAATCGGACCACGCGTTATTGAATTACAGCTAAATACACGTTTTGACTTTCATCCCCTTTCCCAAGGGAACCGTGCTGAATTTCGGGATAAAAAGTATCCTATATGTTACTACGTAGTATGAACTTAAATCGTACCAAGTTTCGTTTTAAACCATTTAGTAGGTTTTGCGTCATACAGACAAACAGACAAACAGATAAACAGACAAACAGACAAACAGAAAATAATTTCAAAAATTAAACTTATCCCTAACATCCTCCAGTTATTATTTTGCAAAAATCTTTAATGTACAGATACGGCAAGTCTACGATTTTATTATATGTATAGTTATAGATAGAAGATAGTATAGATTACCTATTATAGATTATACAATTAATTAAATTAGATTCAAACTCTTTAAATTGTTTTTTAAAATATACAAGTTCCCTATATACAAGCCCCTGACTGCAGTCTCACCTAATGGTTCCTAATCAACGCAGACTAAGATTAAAAATGTATTTTTTTAATTTATTTTATTTATTTACAATAAACCCTCCATCGTGTCGGAACGCTAAATCGTCTGGCGATAATGGCCTTGCCAGAAGGCATCACATTACCTTACAAAAATTTTTACCGTAATTCGTAACTTTTTCCGGAAAATCAAAAGATATAGATAAATGAACACTGACCCATATACTTAATTCTAGTCAAATGATTTAAATAGGTATACTAAAACAACCAGACTATATTTTTGAAAATTATTTAGAAGATTATTTTATGAAAGTTTATGAAATGAAAGCTATTAAGTAGGTATATATACACAAGTACACATTTCCGGAACGCTTCCGGCGAGTCGGAACTGCGATCGTTATCAGGCGATACCGTGTTTTCGTTCCATTATCAAAAAACAACAAGTTCCCGTTTGTACAGGCAGATGCGCATTTTGATATTTAGGTTCAAATAAGTAAGTACATATATCGATGATGAATTCATTAAAACGAAACATCGACAAAATTGATACGAATTCCGAAAATGAAATTGGTTTACTTTGCTTGGATTTTTAAACTCGTATTTATTTTCAATGCAAGTTAGCCCTTAACTGCAATCTTACCATCAGGTAAGTGATGATGCAGTCTAAGATGGAAGCGGGCTAACCTGGAAGAGGTATGCATATTGCATACCCCTGGTCGGTTTCTATACGGCACGGCTTTGCCGGTAGAGTGGTAACCAGCCACGGCTGAAGCCTCCCACCAGACCAGACCATAATTTTTTAATTGCCCCTGACGGGAATCGAACCCGCAACCCCCACTTATAAGACCACAGCGCTCACCACTGCGCCAGGAAGATTTTTCACTACTTTTTAACCAATGAGTAGATTATCGTGATATTTCAACTCTGATGAATCTCTTTTCTACAATCTTTCTTTAAAACGGTGATAGCCTATTACTTAGTTAAGACTTCGACCTCCTTATCGGGGGGACTAAATTCGATCCCCAACACGCACCTCTAACATTACGGAGCTATGTGCGTTTTAAGCAATTAAATACCATTTGCTTTAACGGTGAAGGAAAAAGTCGTGAGGAAACCTGCACGCCTTGAGAGGTCTCCATAATGTTCTCAAAGGCGCATAAAGTCTACCAATCCGCACTTGGCCAGTGTGCTGGACCCGTAGTCCAAGCCCTTCTCACTCTGAGAGGAGACTCGTGCCCTACAGTGGACTGGTAATGGGTTGATAATGATGACAATGAATCTTTCTTATAGCGTTGTCCTTCTAAGTTGTAGGCTGCGTTGTATGAAGTGTCTTGGGTGTGCTAGAAGTGATATCGAGTTGCCTAATGTTGTTGTTTACTTCCATCGCAGTGAACTATAATACTTACCGTGTAAGCAGCATAATTCGGTAATAAGGCGCTCCTAACGCGTCGGCTCGTTAGGGATCGGGAGGCGCCTCAGGGTCTCAACATATTTATCGTCACGAACTCGGCTTGGTCCTAAAAAGCTTTATACGTAGGTATATATAATGATAAAGTAAGCATCCATACTGCGCTAAATAGTTAATAGCATCAACGCCAGCGTTGTCATGCTTAAATCTCCGATGGTCTCATACAGCGGAATTCAACAACGATTTAGAATGGAGACGATGCCCTGTATGTTCACGGCAAAATATGCGTCCCTTTTCCGTCCATACTAAAGATACTGATTTACGCACACGCATCATAACTCTAAAAAAGCTGTGATAGCCTAGTGGTTAGGACGACCGACTTCTAATCGGAGGTCGTGGGTTCGATCCCGGGGCACGCACCTCTAACTTTTCGGAGTTATGTGCGTTTTAAGTATTTAAATATCACTTGCTTTAACGGTGAAGGAAAACATCGTGAGGAAACCTACATGCCTGAGAGTTCTCCATAACGTCCTCAAAGGTGTGTGAAGTCTGCCAATCCGCTTGGCCAGCGTGGTAGACTATGGCCAAAACCCTTCTCACTCTGAGAGGAGACCCGTGCTCTGTAGTGAGCCGGTAATGGGTTGATCATGATGATGATGATGATCATAACTCTGTGTTCTAGTATTACTGAGCACTGAAGGTTATGTTAAAAACGTATAATACGCCCTCACTTCACCAGTCGAGGAGCGTGATTCGCGACTGGTGAACATTCATCACGTCGGCGGGGTCCGGTGGACGCCACTGAGACGCACGTAAACTTCAACTTTTCCTAATCCTAAAGTTCATTCCAACAGCAAACGAGTCCATCCAGGTAGGTTAGACTCGTTTGCTGTTGTAATGGAGGTCATTTACCGGAAGGAGAAACGTTGAAAGGCAAATCCCGTTGGTACGATTACATCACTAAGCTTGCGGGGAAAACTTGGAAAACGCTCAGCACCAAGAAGAATGGCGTGCACATGAGGAGGCCTATGGATAAATAAGGGCTAACAAAGAAGAAGAAAGAAGAAGGTTACCTGGTGGAGATTAGGTACTACTTATCGATATGGCCGCGATTTATCCGACCGACTTTTTAATAAGTGGCACGTCGTTAGATTCGCCATGCCAGCGCGAGTGTCGACGAGAACATAAAAATTTTAAAAATTCAAAATAGCGGATTTCGGACGCCATGATGTGGGGTTCAAAAATTTTTTTTCTTCAACTCCTATCGAGTGGGGTATCAAATTAAAGGGCTTGAAAAGGCGATTACGAAAATATATTTATTTGACAAGTCATCAATGAAGGGCCCCGTGTGAATGTGGTCTTACGCAGTCGGGTTTTTATTTTCGTGCCAATATTATGCTTGTTGTTCTACGTCTTTCTCGTTGCTTCATTCTTTAGTTTTTGTAAAAAATCATACCTACACCGTTATCGTATAAATAGCGGCTCCCGGAATAAAACACTTAAGCATGCTAAGTTGAACAGAACTGAGATCAATAAATAAGTAAAACTTGCACAACTTGCGTGGTACCGAAGCCACTCCACAACATCAATTTGGCGTCGGAACTTTTCCTATCGAGGGTCGACGCTGTCTGTCTCGCGCCGCTGCTCGCCGACAACTCGCCGACAACTGGCAGACAATTCGGCGAAAACGCGGCCGAATATATTGCCTCCCCAAGATAATGTATTATTAGAATTTTGTATTTTCCAGTATGTGCATATACGAAAGTGATAATCGTTATGAGAGTGAGTGAATAGAGAGTAGGTACATCTGTATAATTGTGACACAAAGAAGAAAATTTCATTTCATTTTTCATTTCATTTCATTTATTTTAATCGTTTGATTGTTACAATAATAGATCTTAAAATTAGGTATACCTAGTAGAAACAGTCTACCTCTGACAGGCATACGATATAGATGTAGAGAGATTTATACGACATTTTGAAATTTTACAGAGGTCACATAATTTTAAAGTTATTACAATAATTATTAAATGGTAATGTTATTTATGTCAAGTAATTCTAAAAATAAAGTCTTTGGTCTTATCTCGATTGAGATTCCCGTTATGAGAGTGAGGAAATAGAAAATGAAATAGAAATACATAAAACTAGCGCAATAATAACTGTGCTAGTTATTATTGTACTAGTTATAATATGTAATATGTCTCCTGCGTAGTTTGTCTCCGCCTCCGTTGGGATTGATCGTCGACTCAGAGGACACTTTATACGTTTTCTGTAATCTGTGACGCCGTGGCCGAAATTCGGTTGATAGGGCATTATTATTACTTACAAGCGGACACCCGCGACTTCGTTCGTGTCGATATATATTATTGGTTTTTAAAAATCCCATAGGAATCATTTTGTTTTTCCTAAGCTCCTTTGAGCTCATAACATGCTAAAAACTGTTAAAAGTTCACTGGCGGATGTTTAGGTAGATCAAAATGTAAACATCCGCTAGAGAAAGTCCCATCAAAATTGATCCAGCAGTTTAGAGATTAGTCGGTAATCTTTAAAGTATCTACTTTCTAACAAAAAAAGAATGAAAGAAATCGGTCCATACGTTATTGAATTACAGCTAAATACACGTTTTGACTTTCATCCCCTCTCCCTAGGGAACCGTGCTGAATTTCGGGATAAAAAGTATCCTATATGTTACTCCGTAGTATGAACTTAAATCATGCCGAGTTTCATTTCAATCCATTCAGTAGTTTTTGCGTGATGCGCGCACAAACATACAGACAAACAGACAAACAGATAAACAGACAAACAGACAAACAGACAAACAGACAAACAGACAAACAGACAAAAATTTCAGAAATAGCTGTTTTACGTTCTATTACTTATCCCTAACATCCCCCAGTTATTATTTTGCAAAAATCTTCAATGTACAGATACGGCAAGTCTACGATTTTATTATATGTATATAATAGATGTATAGATAGATATAGAAGATAGCACGTGGAACGCTAAGAAGAGGCCCAAAACACCTCACTAACCCTTTCACAGTCAGAAAGCTATTGAACTAAGGAGTTACTATTACAATAGCCACTCGTGATAGATCGCGGTCTGTACCCCGTAGTGAATTGTAAGCATTCATTACCTGACCGCATCGCCCACTCGAAAAGTATTGTGCTAACTTTAAACAACACCCTTAGTGCGAGTTTTGCATTCCTCAACAACGTAAATAGATTTCGAGCATCAACACTTCGATGGGTGCCTGGAACAAAGCTGCAATCGACAAAACACAATTTTACAGGAAAAAAGATTTAGTGAAAATCTTGAATAATTACTAAACTAGGAGGCGCATCAAAACGGGTTGTATATCAAACGATGCGTTATTTTTTCTGTAGTAACATATAATGTACACAAAGTAAATAGTGCTTGAGAAATACCTAAAAAACTACAAAAAAAACGATATTGCCGCTTCACACATTTAAAGTTTTTTCTGTTAAAGTCCATTGTGGTTATATTCCGGTAAAAAGTGCGAAATCAATCAAACAGCAAGTTTTGTATGTATGTAGTATGTACGGCAAATACAGTCTTAATAAAATTAATAGTATCAGGTAGTAGGTTACCAACTTACCACCGTACGGCAATGTTTATTAAAATTCAATCGACATAATATTTTTATTTCATGGAAAAATTACAATATTACTGTTGAAGTTACAAAAAATATATATTTGTGCAGCAATGTTTATTGTGAATCGGCATACAAAGTTCATTTTGAGGAACAAAGCCACAATGGCCGTTACTTGTTAAACAAAATTTGAATGATGAACAGGGAATAACGAAGCTATATCCATAGTGCTTTTGCTAAATCGGGCAGTTGTCATTGTAAAAATGTGAAAAAAAATCAGGACGTGTATTCGGGTCCGTAGATTACGAAAATGGCTTAATCGGAAAACTGCTTCTATGGCTATTGCGGTCTTGTTCCAGGCACCCATCGACTTGTGTGTCGATACATTGTTGTAACTAGCGACTCAAAACCACGATCGCATATTTTTATGTATTGAAATTGGCAATTTGGTTGCAACCTTAATATTATAATCTTACAGCATCAATTATTCAGCTTTCAGCTTATATTTATTATTAAGGTTAAGATGCAGTCACCATACGATCAACTTAACACCTCAGGAGTCTATTGGTTATTACCGATAGACTTTGTTTTAAAAGATCGCTTTAATAAAAAAACTTTCTATTATAACAAACGAATTAGAAATCACATTGTACAGTTGTAATTATAGTAGAAACAAACATAAAAGCTAAGCTTTCCTAATTACTCTTTTGCTCTGCAAAACAATTTAATTGAATAGATTCTGAAACAGAGAATAAAGCGCAAGGGGAGGGCCGAGCGGCGGAAAAGCGCCGTGGAAATAAAGAAAAGTGACAATTTCTTTGTTCGTCACGGAACAGCGGTGACTCTAGTTGCAGGAGAATTAATTTGAAACAAACGAGCCAACATAAAACCACTAATTACAACATTGTTTGACGTTCAACGAGCTACAAGGAAAGAATGTAATTTATGGCTATGATCAGAGTGTTGTAACTTTTCATAACAATAAACGTTCACATTTCTCACCTGAACATGGTCTCATGCAAAGATCGAAGAGGAAAGAAGAAGAAAAATCTTAAATTAATAATTGAATTTGCACACTAATTTATAAGTTAAATGTGTTGGGAGACAATAGTTTTAAGATCTAATATTTGTACCACATTTTTGCAAATAAAAACTCTTACTTACTTATGAAATAGTTCAAAGAATCAATAGAAGTCATATCGCAAGATGTTCGAATAGCGACCCCACGGTATGAGACGCAGCGTTAAAAGACGATCTCAAGCGAATCTCTGAGAGCTGAGCTATACAAGCGACTGAGGATACAAGCGACGCAAGATCGTGTTCTGTGGTGATCCTTGCAAGAGACCTTAATTGTTATGTCGAATTAGTAAGAATTAATTGACACCTCATTCATCAAAATCGGCTCAGAAGTTTAGGCGCTACGGTGGTACATATAGAATCTCATACAAAAACTAGATACAAACATACATACATATTATATACATACATAGACTGCTAAAATCATAACCCTTCCTTTTGGCTTTGCCACATTCGGGTTATAAAAAAGTGTGCAGTTTATCGTTAAGGCATACTCAAGTACGTACACCAATTCATTAGGAACTCGTTTCCTCCTTTCCTCACTCTTTCAGAAAGTGCCATTCATTTCGTTAATTACATTTTTTGTGCGTTTATCCGGAAGCTGGAGGGATGTAATACTTGTCGCTAATTACTCGCCACTCGCTCTCAGACTACGGCCTGGATGCTGCGGGGAGCAGGGTGATTTTAAGAATAATCAAGATAATGAAGTGGAGCTTAATTCGACGTTAATGACTTACAAGATACTTTTGTGTTTTTTTTTTAATGTAGTTATTTGGAATGGTCTCTTCCATACTTCCTTCTGCTTTGCCAATTATAAAAAGAATGGTCAAAATCTGATCAATAGTTTAAGATAAATCCGCAGACTAACATACATACATACATGCGTTCTGATTTTGATGTTTGGTACAGAGGTAAGGGGGACATCCCTGAGAAGGATATAGGCTACTTTTAAATAACGTGTTCCCACGGGAAGAAAATTTTAAATCCGTTTAATCGATTGTGAAAATTTGGCACAAAGTTAGTTATCTTACAGCCACAGTCTACTTTTTATCCTGGAAAATTAAAAAGTTAACATGGGATTCTTGAAGGTTCATCCATTTAACCATTTCATACGAAATTTGGTACAGAGGTAGCATAGGCAACTTTTATCCTGGAAAAGCAAATAGTTTCCACAGGATTTTAAGAAACCTAAATCCACGCGGACAAAGTCGAGGGCATCATCTAGTTTTGTATATTTGTTTGAAACCTCTTATCGACTATTATATTATGTGAATATTTTGCAAATCCAATATAATATTACATACGTACATACTGTCGAAATGATAACCTGCTTTTTTTGAAGTCGGTTAAAAAACCTCAAGGACAAAATAACAAGGGCAAAAAAATGGAAGAATTGCCAAACGAGGTATCCTTATTCCCAAGCCCCCTGCCATTTCAAATCACACGAAGACGAGGAAAACGATCCACTATTAGGACGCTCTCTCCAATTCCTTGGCAAAAAGCCCGGCCACCTTTAAAAGTCGACAAGTTGAACAATCATCGATTTTCTATTGTGGCGGAATCCGTGTAACGAGGGGCGATCGTGGGGGCATAGTTCTGCGTGTAATGAGTTAAGTTATGCAATGTTACGTCTCGCAACTGATTAGAGAACCTTAAACTCTATCGCCGAGTGGTACGGCTGTTGCGAAGCGAAGTTGTAGAGTTGCAGGTGAGGATGTAAATGCACAGGAGCGGAGAGTGAAGCTTAAGGCGCTTTCATGTTGAACGATACGATGTTGGTTGTTATTCTACATGACGTGTCGTCTTGGAAATGTCGAATAAACCGATATCTTTGATCAATATACCTTTACCTGGCGCAGTCGGAAGGATAGGATACGAAGTTGCCAATGAAGTATAAGGGCTTAATCTCGCTAGACATATACATTGAAGTTGAGTGTTTGTGCTTATATTGCGACTGAACTTATTCCAGCAGATGCACGGAGCTTACTACGTTATTGAATTAAAAGTGGGGATAACTGTAAAAGAATCAGTATAATCGACATAGCTCCAGGAGTTGCTAAGTTGAAGGGGCAATTGTGAGGGCACATACTCGTAACTTGGAAGATTGATTGGGGTCATAAAGTAGCACCAGTTACTTCGTAAGTGGAGTGGCAACACCACGTTGCAAAGAAAAGTGTCTGCAGACTAGAAGATCACTGAGATACTGTAATAAACTCTATTACATACTAAACACAATATTAAATCGGATCGGGTAATATAAATGGCTTAAAGTGAGCTGGGACCGCGTTTGAAAGTGAAGGAAATTTGTTCGAAGCCGCATGATGGATGTACCCCTGCTGCCATTTGATTTGACGTGGCGCTGCTAACAAAGGACGTCGTTAACTGTCTACGTCAAGATAAGAGGTTTGAATCATCACTACATACTTACGTTGTAGTTTGCTGCGTTCCTATTAAAAGCGCGACAGTCCACGAGGCATAAGCTCAACTTTGCATTTGTGTTGTGTGCAATTTTTTCGGTTGACTATTTTGTGAAATATTTGGTTTATTTACATTTTCAATGTTATTAATTCATCAAAATAAGTTTACTAGAATAGGATTACGTCTTTTAAAGTCCTTTAAATAAATCAGTTTTGGTGAAACTATTTCTCTGCTGATTATTTATGTTGCTGCTGTATTGCCTGCGCTGTTGATCCAATTAGTCTGACCTGTGTCACAGAATACATATTAATACAAGGTACCTTACATTGTAGTTATATGAACAAAGAGATAATTTACGTTCAAAGAGGTATATAATAGATACTGTTATTATTTCTCTGTTTGTAGTAAGGCGCGTTTTGTATATTTTTAATACAAAATTCAAAATTTCCTATATAATAATATTATACATAATCTATAAGTAACGATACAAGAGTTCATTAAAAATTCAAATCACCTCAGACATGTAGAATCTATGGATCAGACATGGAGAATCTATATTAATTTTCAATGTAATTTTCAATGTACTTAATTAATTTAATTTTAAAGTAAATATTTGCACACTGTCGGTGACAGTCGATTGTGTTTGGGATTGCACTTAATATTAAATATCATATTATTTACCCACAATTTTGCAAATAAAATATTTATTATTATTATTATTATTATGGGTCTATGTATGATATACCCCACATTCCGTTCCCATCATCTACCTCAGCTAACAACACTCTCGATCATGTCACCTTTTAAAAAAACCGTATTCAAATCGGTTCACCCGTTTTAAGAGCTACAGTGCCACAGATACATACATAGCGGTCAAACTTATAACATCCCTCTTTTTGCGTCGGAGGTAAAAATTCCTAAGACTCGTGCTTTCACTCCAGATCGCCCACGCCCCTCGCTCGGTGTGCAAGTGCTATAACGTTATTTAGAAGAAACAACTACCAATACTAAACGAGAAAGTAACATCTTAAAGGCGCGTCCCACCGCAGTAGATTTGGCAGAACAACAACACAGATAAACTTGAGTGCGGAGACGAGACAGCAGGCGTGCCAGCGCCGTGATGTATGTATGAGCAGCGCCAGGCATGCGTGGCCCGACGCAGAGCTTTAATCAAAATGCAGAGCGGAATATTATTTTAATTCCGAAATTCTCATTTATAATCATACTTGTAGGATTGGTCGTAAAACTCATTTTTAACCCCCGACGCAAAAACGACGGGGTGTTATAAGTTTGACGTGTCTGTGTGTGTGTGTGTGTGTGTGTGTCTGTCTGTTCCCCTGTAGCGCTCAAATGGGTGAACCGATTTGAATGCGGTTTTTTTTGTTTGAAAGGTGAATTAGTCGAGTGTTGTTAGCTATGTTTGATGAAAATCGGTCCAAGATGGCCGCCGCTACAAAATGGCGGATTACATATTTTATCACAACGCCCTCAATATGGGTATCAAATGAAAGGGTTTGACTAGTAGGATAGCACTATGCAAATCCAAGATGGCCGCCACCACAAAATGGTGAATGTCGGCGATTTTTTAAATTTTTAATTTATACTAATCTGAATATAGTAAAAAGGTGAAGCATTTTTTGTGTGATTACGCGAAATTTTCTGTCAAATTTTGAGATCCCTTCGCTGCCCACGCGATGTGTGTAATTAATATTGTGTACACAGACTGAAAACTTGCGTCGTTACGACGAAATACACAAACTACTCACGCACACTTCATTTAATTCGTTGATCATGAATGTACGGCAGACATTTCAGCTGCCAAGGCACGACCGATTAGAAGAATAGAAGTGAATAGAAAAGTTTGTTATTCAAATAAAATTTTACAGTTAGGTACTTTTGAATCGTCAATTGAATCTACCACTGGTTCGGAATGCCGTTCCTACCGAAAAGAACCAGCAAGAAACTCGGCGGTTGCTCTTTTTAAAATAAAACATAGTTAAAACCATTGGCAACGTTGAATTGACATATTATGAACTTCATGAAAGTCTAACATACATAATATATAACTTAAGAATGCTTAGTCCAAAGCCGAGTAAAATTGGTTTTTGGCTTTCTGTATTTAATTTTTAATCCGATTAATGAACTTAAATAGTGCCAGACTAATGTCGTTTTGTCCTATCTGCTGTGTTAGTCGTGTTAAACGTCTCTGATGCAATGCTAACAAGCAGGAGAGGTGCCAACACTGCGGCCCGCCGAAACGGCTCAATACCGAATACTATAGCGTTATGCCGGGTTTGTATATTTCGACACCACCAGCACCACTACAGCCTTTTAACGTCCCACTGCTGGGCACAGGCTTCCTCTCTCATAGAAGCGAGAGATTTTAGAATTTAGACTCGCCATGCTGCTCCAATGCGGGTTGGCGGGCTTTAACTACTATTGTCCCATGATAGTGATAATAACCGGGACCATCTGCTTAACGTGCTCTCCGAGGCACGGGGCTGAAACACCGCCAACTACCAACTCCGTGCTGGTACTGACAATTTCTTGACGGAAAAACCCAATACCTAACAATTACTTACCAGACCCGGGAATCGAACCCGGGACCTCGTGGTCTGCAGTCGAATAAGTTAACCACTAGACCAACGAGGAAGTTCAAATATTTCAACAATGTTGCTAGATTTCGAATATCGAAAAACTGTATTAGCAGAGTAAAGTAAGTGGACTAAAGTCTCTTATTTTAAAGTCGTTAACATTCAGTACTTCCAATTTTTATTTTGCAAAATTTCCGCTTAGAGCGGTAGCTATAGATATACGGACGAATTCAAAACTTAAAACAAGTCACTTAGGTCTATTTCACTTTAAAGTTATTGTGTTTCGATACTTGAAATCCGTCAACGTTGTCGTAATTTGGAAACTCAGCATAACCCTACTGGTGTTTCGCGCGCTGATAAAAACTGACAATGAATTTTCAATTATTGTCTTTTGGAACTACTAATTGTGCTAGTTTCATTTCATTTATCATATTCATTATATCATAAATGAAATGAAACTAGCACAAGTACATATCATTATCATTTCAATAAATGTACAAATTAGGCACCATTCGAACAAAAATTATATTATTCAGGATACGGGTTTATGTCAAGGCTAGATTCCTTTTATTTTTACTAATATATAATAATATCCATATCTACTAATATTATAATTGCAAAAGTGTATCTGTCTGTCTGCTAGTTTTTCACAGCCCAACAGTTCAGCCGATTTTGATGAAATTTGGTATAGAGTTAGCTTACATCCCGGAAACGGACATAGGCTACTTTTTATTCCGGAAAAGCAAATAGTTCCCACAGGATTTAACAAGTATAAATTAATATAATTAAATAATAAATTAAAAAAACCCCCGACATTCGCCATTTTGTGGCGGTGTGGTTTGAATTTGCAATAGTGCTATTTACTAGTCAAGCCCTTTCATTTGATGCCCATATTAAGGGAGTTGTGAAAAAATATGTAATCCGCCATTTTGTAGCGGCGGCCATCTTGGACCGATTTTCATCAAACATAGCTAACAACACTCTCGACTAATTCTCCTTTCAGACAAAAAAAACCGCATTCAAATCGGTCCACCCGTTTGAGCGCCACAGGGGAACACACACACACACACACACACACACACACTCACACACACACACACACACACACACACACACACACACACACACACACACACACAGACACGTCAAACTTATAACACCCCGTCGTTTTTGCGTCGGGGGTTAAAAAAAACTAAATCCACTCGGACGAAGTCACGGGCGTCATCTAGTACATACCTCATAATTGTATTTTTGATAGCTATGTGGATTTTCACTTTTGTAAAGAAACAAAATCTTACAAATACTTGCTTGTGTTCGTATTTGCACACGGTCCTATGTCAACACTCAATTCCTTGACTGTATTTTTGATCTGTGGATTTTCGTAAAAAAAACATGTGAAAACCCTGTGTATTCTTACTTTTGGCTTTTGATTTTTGTTAAAAAAACATGTGAAACGCTTATTAGTTTCGTTACCAGAATCATTGTCATAATATTATCTCTTACAGCCTTTGATGCTCATTGGTTTAATTCAGTTCTACATCAGAGATGGGAGCTGTGTGTGTGTGTGTGTGTGTGTGTGTGTGTGTGTGTGTGTGTGTGTGTGTATGTTTTTTACTCTTTAACGCCGTAATTACTGAACCGATTTGGCTGAAATTTTGAATGGGGATAGATTGTACCCTGACTTAACACAAATCCTGGAAAAATCCACAGTTCCCACCGGATTTTGAAAAAACCTAAATCTATAACTACAGCTATAGGTAGGTAACTATAGCACACTTCCTTGAAAGTAGGTTGGTTGGTTGGTTGGAAACCAGAACTGGAACCGGAAATCCAAGATTTCCTCGGGATTTGTAAAAAACTGAAATTTACGCGGGCGAAGCCGCAGGCACAAGCTAGTAGGAATATAAGATTTGTCCATTATTATCTCCATCAGTTTATCCAATTTAAAATTCTCACATGTAAGCACAAGTGTGAATATTAAAACTATGCCAAAAATAAATATTCCAAATAATAATAAATTGCAGTATACACGTATTACGAATTCCCCGGAATTCTGACAGCTGTCATTGTCATTTACAGATGAGTTATTTGTATGGAGAACAAGGTTAACATCTACGAAGTACGATTTTACCCCAAACTACTTTAATTCCCTGTCATCATAAAAAGCCATATGCCGCGTAATAATATTACTCGTTTCGCCTTAAAATAGAAAACACCAAGAGTGGAAATTAGAAAGTGCACACTGACAGCAACAGAAAACAAAAGAAGCACATTGAAAAAAATTATTCAAAAATGGATGTCGAATGACATTATCACCATGAAGTGTCTGTTAGGCATTTGTCATATCTACATGCGGCAATTGATTTGTATTTGCATAAGTTTTGAATTTTTTATCTTTTTTGTGGGAATTGTTTTATCTCTGGTAACATTACGAAACGTCAGAATTCCAGGGAATTAGTAATACGGGTATAGCTGTATCCCGTTCGTCAAATATATGAAACAACCTACAGCCATTGAACTTGATAAAACGAAACTATATGACGTGAAAATCCCCAGAGACTTTTAAAGCAAGAAAACTTCACCCCAAAATTCACCCCAAGTTTCAACCATTTATAGTATCCTATAGAACAATGTCCTGTAGTAACATTTGGGGTGAAATTTCACGTTACCAAATTAAGAACCCACAATAAAACGAGTCCCGTCCCGCCACACATAAGCCGCGGACAATGCGGACCGTGTTGGATGTCTGTCCGTCACCGGCGCGTAATCTCGTTAACTGTCCGACGCAAATAAGGCAAATAATAACAACATTGGTTAACGAACCGACGCCGCCTCATTACGTGCGAGCGTGCGGTTGCAGTTATAATGAAATGCGAGAATACTTAGTACGAGTTTGCATTTCGAGTATCGAAATACTATAACTTCAAAGTAAAATGGACCTTAATACTATTCATTTAAGGCCCGAGTTCGTCCAAATATGTACAGCCAGTGCCCCAAGCGAAAAAGTAGCGAAATAAAAATCGGTAGTACTCAATTTGCGACTCATAAACAAGGAACTTCAGAAACGCTATAACTTCTAAGTAAAATAGACGTTAATTGCATTGTAATAAGGCCCGAGTTCGTCCATACCTGATTGTATAGCCAGCGCACCAAGCGGTAAGTTATCGAAATAAAAATAGGTAGTACCGAATTTGCGACTCTAAACCAATGAACTTTACGTCCGCTTTACGCTGACGTTAGTGTTTCGATACTCAAAGTGTATCAAGATATACAAAGTCGTACTACGCATACTGAACACTGGCGGATGTCGCACCAAATTCATATTATTCATAATAAAAAGTAACATAATATAATAATGTAAATAAACTCATAAAAACAATAATAACAACTCTCCGCCCACTACAATTTAATTAAATAATTGCAATGAGGACGCGTACTACTTTTTCAATACATTTGTAAGAAAAACAATAAAATATATTCATTCACCAGCTCTATGGTATATAAAGATTTTTTAATATACCATAATCAGTAGATTATGTAGTTGTGTAGAAGCAATCTTAGACTTGCCTTTACACAAGTTTAAGAACTCTATTAAAAATATGCTCATAAAAAAAGCATATTATACAATTGAAGATTATATAAATGATAAAAAAGCATGGAGCAATTTCTCAATGACAGGTTGCTTGGAAACAATCTAAGAAAATTTAACTCATGTCTTAAAATGAGTATTTGATTATTGGTGTTCAATTCGATGCTTTGATCATGGGTAGCCTAAGTATGTCACGCTCTCTTTAAACATTTCTGTGGTGGTGTCGTGTGGTGCGGATTGTTACGTTCCCTCGAATATGGTTGAGCGAAGCAATGGCTGGATCATGCGTCATGCTCGTGAACGGGTGCCACCGTCTGCCCTTCTTCACATGTGTAGAATTGTAAGCACCATTCCGAACCTGTGGTAGATTCATTTGTCGATTCGTAAACGCTTGTGAAAGTTTATCTGAATAAAATTATGATTACTTATATAAATGATAAAAAGGCGTGGATTTGACTCGTTCCAGCAATGCGCGAGACGGCAATTCAATCATGTACTTAACATAAAATTGTTATATTGATATTGTAAATTTGGAAAAGAGCAACCGCCGAGTTTCTTGCTGGTTCTTCTCGGTTGGAATGGCATTCCGAACCAGTGGTAGATTCATCTGACTATTCAAAAGCACTTGTAAAAGTTTATTTGAATAAAAAACTTTTCTATTCTATTCTATTCTATTCTAGTACACTTATATAAAACCGTACTACCGTACCGTGACATACTGTCTGTCTGTTGGACCTAGTCATTTGAAATTTGGGGAAAATATTATTTTCTTAAGTACCTTACTCTTAGTAGTGCACTGAGGAGGAATTTGTTTATACTTTAAAGGGCTGAAAAGTTTGTGGTAAGTACGGTTGGTATAAACAATAAAATTAACAAGTATAAATTAAAAATTAAATAAAAACCGACCAAGTGCGTGGTGGGCCACGCGCAGTGTAGGGTTCCGTAGTCACAATCCTCGAAAAACAGATATAACTCCTTAACCTGTAAACCCTACTTAGCCGTGATAGTTTTCCTTTAAAATTGATTGTATACCCTACTGCTGTGAATTTTTTCAAGTTCCTATATACTGCCATTTGGCTGATAGATGGGGGGGACACTTGACTCTAATAAAAATTTGCACTTTAAAACATCATATTTTACAAACGGATCTAGAAATCGAAAAATGATGTTCCCACACCCACAGTATTTTTATAAGACCTATTCAACGATACCCCACACTATGGGGTAGACGAGAAAAAAAATATTCATCCCCACTTTACATGTAGGGGAGCTACCCTAAAAAAAAATATTTATCAAAATTTTATTTCACCACTTTGTCGGCGTGATTAATATTTATACTCATGCCAAATTACAGATTTCTAGCACTAATAGTCTCTGAGATTAACCGAGGACGGACAGACAGACGGACGGACATGGCGAAACTATAAGGGTTCCTTGTTTACTACGGAACCCTAAAAACCACCGAAATTCACCATTTTGTGGCGGCGGCCATCCTGGATTTGCATAGTGCTATTCTACTAGTCAAGCCCTTTCATTTGATACCCATATTAAGGGAGTTGTGAAAAAATATTATGTAATCCGCCATTTTGTAGCGGCGGCCATCTTGGATCGATTTTCATTAAACATAGCTAACAACACTGTCGACTAATTCACCTTTCAAACAAAAAAACCTCATTCAAATCCGTTCACCTGTTTCAGCGCTACAGGGGAACAGGCGACGCACACACACTCTTCACACAGACACGTCAAACTTATAACACCCCGTCGTTTTTGCGTCGGGGGTTAAAAATAGCCATGCAGATGTGTATGTGCGGATTAGAATAGAATAGAATAGAAAAGTTTTTTTATTCAAATAAACTTTTACAAGTACTTTTGAATCGTCAATTGAATCTACCACATTATTCCTACAAAGATATCACCTTTCACCGTAATCATGTATGTACTTAATATATGGTCGTAGAATAGATACCTATACTCGTACACACGAAATATATCGGACGGAAGCCAGCAATCGTCTAGGCAAGCTTAACTCCAGTATTTAAGGCCTAGCTTAGTTTGCATTCCGTCCTGACTCCTGACACGTGAGATCCTAACGTAGAATCTTAAGCTGCTTTCCATTTAATACATGGAATAGATAGCGCAGGGCTTAAATGAATCTAGACTACCTACCTATATCTATTTAAAAATTTAACCCTCAGTCTAGTATAATGTATTTTTAAAAATATGTTTTTGGGTTATGCTGTCGTTCAAATAATAATCATATAAGTTTAATACGGGGCAGTTATTTCAAAATCAAAGACATTTGTATTCATTTGTATATCCACCACCTCTACTACTTACAGCCCTATAACATCCCCCTACTGGGTGTAGGCCGCCTCTCTTTTAGGAGAGAGTCATTTAGAGGATAAACCCACCATGCTGCTAGAATGCGGGCGGGCGGGCTTTAACGGCTATAACCGGTACTGACAGCTTCTGCACGTACTCTCCGAGCACCGAGACACGGGTGTGAAACACTACCAATCACTACAACTCCAGATTGGCACTAAGCCACCACTACCACCTCTATAGCCTATTAACGTCCCACTACTGGGCACAGGCCTCCTGTCTCATAGGAGAGCGGGATTTAGAGCTTAGACCCGCCACGCTGCTCTACTGCGGGTTGGCGGGCTTTAACGACTATTGTCACATAATAGTGATAGTAACCGAAACCGACAGCTTAACGTGCTCTCCAAAGCACGAGGGTGAAACTCCTGACTGGCATTTCTAGAAAAACTGAATATCTGTAAATTTTTGGCCCGACCCAAAAATCGAACCCAGGACCTTGTGATCCTCAGCCAATGCTAACCGCAGAACTAATGAAGCAGTTTATTCGTATAGGATTGCGACAAAGTACTATCAAGTAGTACTTAGACAAGTAAGAAAGTAGTAAGAAGTAATTAAGTTCATTGCAAGTCACGGTTCTTCGTGAAGTGACGCCTATCGATATTGTTATGATGACGCGTGTCATGCTGCGGGGACACTTGTCGGGTGATTAGCACCCTCGATAAACTCATCGCCCGTGAGTCATGAGTCAGCTGTTTGTCAGGGGACACGTCAGGGCCCAGGGGACACGCGAGGGTGGTCGACTGATTGCGTTGTTACGGTACGCTGCTTCCAGTTGTCGATGGGGAAAGGTTTTTTGGGACGACGTGACGTATGATTACAAAATTGGTCATTGTTATGTATTAAATACTAGCACGCGGCTGCTGTTCCCTGGGGAACTCCTTTCTGGGATGAAGAATATGTAATGTGTGAATGGTGGTTAAAGGTATTAAATGTGAATGCTCCAAAAATCATTATCCTATAGATACTACTGAATCCATCTCAATACGTTTCCTTCGAAAACTAGAAGACTATTTTTATGTTCTTACTGAAGTAGAAAATTTTATAAAGGAGTACTTTAAAATTTTTAACTCCCGACGCAAAAACGACGGGGTGTTATAAGTTTGACGTGTCTGTGTGTGTGTGTGTGTGTGTGTGTCTGTCTGTTCCCCTGTGGCGCTCAAACGGGTGGACCGATTTGAATGCGGTTTTTTTGTTTGAAAGGTGATTTAGTCGAGAGTGTGCTAGCTATGTTTGATGAAAATCGGTCCAAGATGGCCGCCGCTACAAAATGGCGGATTTCATATTTTTTCACAACTCCCTTAATATGGGTATCAAATGAAAGGGCTTGACTAGTAGAATAGCACTATTGTAAATGCAAAATGGCCGCCGCCACAAAATGGCGAATGTCGGGGGTTTTTTAAATTTTCAATTTACACTTGTTAAACAAAATCTTAAATAGGTAGTTAATAAAATACTTCAATATTTATTTAATTTTGAAAGTGTCTATCACTCACGTAAATTTAAATACAATAACGCACAATGTAATAGACGGTGAAAAATTTGCTTTGCGCGCAGACAAAGCTTAATTGGCGGCTGTCGCGAATTTTCCAGTTGCCTGTAAATTAAAATTAGTGAGTGACATATTGATATACCAAACCCTAGATAGGGATTTAATATAGCAACACATGGAATACTTAGACAACATGTAAGAAGCACACTGGACTGTGCTAGACGCTTCGTCGTCTCAACCAATAGACGTTCACTGCTGGACATAGGTCTCATGGATCGCCACAGAACACGATCTTGCGTCGCCTGATTCCAGCGGCTGCCAGCGACTTGCTTGAGATCGTCCATCCATCTAGTGGGGGGTCTTCTTACGTTTCGTATACTGGTGCGAGGTCACCACTCAAGCACCTTGGGACCCCGACGTCCATCGAATCTTCGAACAATGTGCCCCGCCCATTGTCGCTTCAGTTTCGCGACTCAATGAGCTATGTCGGTAACTTTTGTTCTCCTGCGGATCTCCTCATTCCTAATTTGATCCCGCAGGGATACTCCGAGCATAGTTCTATCCAGCGCCCACTGAGTGACCTTTTTATGAGGCCCATTGTTGCGCTTGATGCTTGGTTTAATAATAATCATCCTACTAATATTATAAATGTGAAAGTGTGGATGTTTGGATGTTTGGACGTTTGGATGTTTGGATGTTTGTATGTTTAGATGTTTGGATGTTTGTTACTCTATAACGTCACAACTACTGAACCGATTTGGCTGAAATTTTGAATGGAGATAGATTATGCCCTGACTTAAAACATAGACTACGTTTATCCTGGATAAATCCACAGTTCCCGCGGGATTTTGTAAAACCCGAAATCTATATTTACAGCTATAGGTAGATTACTATAGCGAACTTCCTTGATAGTAGGTATAAAGGTTGGAAAAGGGAGCGGGAACGGTAACCGGAAATCCACGATCCCTCGGGATTTGTTTAAAACCAATATTCACGCGGGCGAAGCCGCGGGCAGATGCTAGTGATAAATAATTCATCGCTCGCTACATTAAGTTTTCTAGAGAAATGTTACTCAAAGGATTCGTAAAATAGGTATAAAGTTATACACAAATTGATATCTATTACTTCTTAGTTCGGTACTGCAATTAGAATCATCAGTACACGCTAGATACATCAGCTCTAAAAGCACACGAGTAGTAAATCTACAGAAAGGAAGCTTCCACAAGCGGCCCGCTGTAGGTATACTCACACAAACACACTCACCAACGGTTCACGGACGCGCGCTCGTTCCACTAACCGGTACAGTTGGTGACAAACGTGCGCATATGTGTGAGTGTACCTACAGCGGGCCGCTTGTAGAAGCTTCCCCTCTGTAGGTACTCTGTGCTAAAAGACACGATGTGATGAAATGTTCGTTGTACTATTATATAAAAGTTCTATTTATAAAGTATACGCAGGTATATTTTCCAACTTATTTTACTTAAAATGTAGTTAATCTAGACGGTGACAGCTAACTGCTAATCGTCAACATAACTGCTCTGTTTTAGAAAGCTTTTCAGGCTAAGCTAAACTGTATATCTAAGGTTTAGTATATAAATGTCGCAAATCAACGAATGAAGGCCGCAGAAGTAATTTCTCAGTTATTTCGAACACAAGATGGCGTCAAATGGTTGCGTTTCGGCTGATTGGACCGAACATTGTTCTACGATTCCAAATAACAATTTGCTAAGATCTCCCGTTAACGTGAACCGAGTATCCCTTACTTAATATTCGAAATCCGAAAGTGTTTGTTTATTTGGCACCTCTTCACATCTCAACTGCTCGACCGATTTCAATAAAAGCTCAAACACTACAACACGATTCAAAAACTAAAATAGCACCTCTAATCAACGGATTTCATTTTTTGACTGCCTCATTGGACTGACATTTTCGTTGTTCTAGACTCTAGTCAATTTATACTCTAATATCTAGTAACTACTAAATTCTACAAACTAGACTTGTTTAACTGCGGATCATGAAATCCCGAAGTGTACTGTGGCGATCCTTCCAAGAAACTTATGTCCAGCAGTGGACATCTATTGGTTGAGACGACAACGAAGAATGTGTACCTGGCTTGAATAGGAGTTTTAATTTTCGAATTTGGAATCACTTCCAATCGGAGTGTTCCAATTTACCCGCCTTACATCGAATAGCCAAAATACGGGCCGCGAAATCGCAATTAATCTAAGTCAAATTATTCTTTATTAATAAATCAGGCGGGGAAGAGTTTCAATTAAAATGGAAATCCGCGTCTGTTGCGACGAGCGACGGACGGGGAATAATAATTTCTTGTTAATAATAACAACTCTTTAGGCCTTATTGTTAGCTTCCTGATGCTGAAAACTGTTTCAATCGCTTTGTTTTAGGCAATTTGGTCGATTGTTCTCGACTTTAACGGGGACATATTGAGAATTTATGTCTATACTTGGTACCTAACTGTACCTAAGTACAAACTGTAAGAACTTTTTAGATCACTTTGAACATTATTACATAAACAATTTTTTCGACAAAAAGTTTTATCAAACGTGATCTAGGTTAGAGCGCGCTTGCCTAAAAAATTCATATGCCCTCTTGTCTTGAACGTACTCAAGTTAAGTATATGTCGCAAACATGGATGGTCTACAGTTACACCTTGACCATATAAAAATCACAGTTAGAGTTAAGACTGATCGCGCGACCCAAATACAAATTAATTAGTATAGGTACCTGCTACGTACCGATTTTGAATAAACTTTTACCGCGTTCTCTCTCATCTCATTACATTTTCAATGCATTACATCGCATTTCCCATTCGTAATATTTTTTGAACCCCGGTACCACCATGATTGTAATGACCCAGTTTCAAACTCAAACCGAGTTCCTTCATCCTGAAAGTTGTGTATATCTGTAAACGTCGAATCTCCTAAACCCCTCAGCAAACAGTTGAGGCTGCAGAGTCAACCCGATTAGATTATTTGCTCGCATCACACATGTTTGACTTGTTCCCTCTAATCCCCGCACTCCTCCCGGCTTTGACTTGTCTGTTTATCTCTACAAATATACAAATTAAATAATATTTCTACTAGCTGACGCCCGCAACTTCATCTGCGTGAATTTAGTTTTTACGGTACGCTTAACTGACTATTTATTGACTGAAGCAATTCTATTTTCGCCAGTTTGGTATAAAGTTCATAAACTGAAACCCGACTACGCTTATATAATTTAATTTAATATAAAATTATAATTTAGTGTGCAGAAAGCGCGGTGCAAGCAGCTAGTGGCGCCATCTATTATGTATGTTTAAACTAACTTTAAATAAATAAATAGGTAATTTAGTTTAACCGCTCGAACGTCGCTTCTTGATTTTTTTCCTATATAAAGTTTTGTAGCCTGTCATGCTGCCTGCCTGCCATGTCACCCTGACCATAACAAATAATTAATTGACACCTCATTCATCAAAATCGGCCTAATAATTTAGGCGTTACGGAGGAACACAAAGATTCTCATACACAAATCGGACACAAACGTATACATAGGTACATAGACTACTAAAATCATAACCGTTCCTTTTGGCTTTGCCGTAATCGGGTAGAAAGAAAAGATGCAGTCTCTTAATTTAGTCTAATATGCGTTCCAATTATTGCGAAGCCCATTGACTTCGTAGCTCTACTACCTACGTATCAAACATTTACCAGGAATTAAAAAATGCTTAATCAAGAATTTAGAACGCTCGTCAGTTTCACTCTGATATCTGTTTAAATACACGATACCCGGAAAATTCTCAATTAGCTATGTGTAGTAATAATTGCAAAATTGTGTGCAATTCTGACCGTTTCGATTTGATGATCGGAATTCTATTTCAGAATTACCTATTCAGAATGCTCAACTTTGAACTGTGTTATATATCAGTAACAGATACAAGCTATAAATTAAGAATAATTAAACAGACTTCTGTGTGCTTAGTCTAAAGCGGAGCACTCGAAAACGAACTCGAAAACTATTGATCGATTTCAGAGTAAAATAGACCTAAAATGTCTTGTATTAAGGTTTGAGTTCGCCAATACATTCAGCATTGGAATGTATTGGCGAACTCAAACCTTAATACAAGCCATTTTAGGTCTATTTTACTCTGAAATCGATCAATAGTTTTCGAGTTCGTTTTCGAGTGCTCCGCTTTAGACTAAGCACACAGTATATCTAAGTAAACAGTAACGAAAAGTGTCGATATCTTGAGAACTACTGAACCGATTTTGATGAAACTTGCACTGTTTCCTAAGTTGAAATAAATGTAAGCCAATAAAAAGAATGATCACAATCCGTTTAATAGTTTCGTGCAGAAGTGCTTTTACACACATATTTCCTTGGAAACCCTAATATAATATTATCAATTATGTGAATATATTCCGGTTCCAATAATATTACATACTAGATGATGCCCACGGCTTCGCCCGTGTGGATTTAGGTTTTTAAAAATCCCGTGGGAACTTTTGATTTTCCAGAACAAAAAGTAGCTTATCTGTAGAAACCCGTCCCCAAAACGGAAAAATCCCGTGGGATCCCCACGATTTCGGAATACAATTCCTTACAGCATCAAGGTTGAGGAGTTGGATATGTACCTACTCGAGTTCATTCAACGATAAAGTCTTTAATTGGTACCCCCAATATCAATTTAAATAACCGAAAGTTTCCCAACCCATTAGTTTTGGGTATTAGGACCCCTACAGCATCAGGATTGAGGAGTTGGAATCCAAATTTTTTATAGAACAGGGTCGCAATGTTTCTCTATCGATTAAAAAAAAAATTACGCAAATCGGTTCAGAAATCTCGGAGATATCGGTGTACATAGGTAGAAAAACACAACTCCTCCTTTTTTGAAAGTCGGTTAAAAAAGTAGCCTATGTTACTCCCTGGTTAATTCTCTACTTGTATGTGAAGGTCCCGTCAAAATCGGTTCAGCCGTTCCGAAGATTAGCCCGTTCAAACAGACAGACAGACAGACAGACAGACAGACAGACAGACAAAAATTTTAAAACCGTGTGATTCGGTTATGGTAGCGTTCAAATAACCATATGAGCTTAATATGAGGTAGTTATTTCGATATTACAGACAGACACTTCAATTTTATTTATTAGTATAGATTATGTACATAGGTAGGTGTCGGGTTGACAACCTCTTTTTTTGTAGTCGGTTAAATAAAGGTACATTTCACTTTTTAACCGACTTCAAAAAAAGGAGGTTCTGTATTCGACCCGTATGTTTGTATGTATGTATGTATGTATGTATGTATGTATGTAAGTATGTTCGCGATTATCTCCGCAACTAATGAACCGATTTTGATGATTGTTTCACTATCGTTATCTACATACTTTCAAGAAGGTTTTAGTATATAACACATCGAGTTATCATTCTTACGTACGAAGTTATAAGCATAAATGTACACATATGTCACTAATATGTTCTCTGAGATTGCCAGACCTATTGCTGAAGTCTGATATAGGTATTCTGTCCAAAGACTTCACTCTGCTTCGCCTACGTAACATTGACCTTTTGCAAAAAGTTTTGGGCCGAAGTCAGTACAGTTGCATATAGAGTGATTCCTTGGAGTTTGTGCACGGTTACGTGTATTTCCATTCTATACAAAGCCAAACCGCAAGGGTGTGAAACTAGTCGCGTATAGATTGTAAATTACGGTCTATCCAAATTATACAAGAGTTGTACGCATACAAACTAATCTTTTATAGATCAGAAGTTAGGTTAGGTTGGGTTAGAACATAATAAAACCACTCACCTATAGTATGACACATAAAATGCATAATTATGTCACAGGATATTTAATAATAATTAATAATATATAGGTCATAATCTATTTTACATAGTTCTCGTTTATATTATTATTATTATTACCTAATATAAAGAAAACAAATCACTAAAAAGCATAAAATAAATTTTTTCAAAGAAAAATGAACCGACTTCAAACGAATCGAACTAAAAAGTTTAAAATATTTTTTTATTCATTTAGATTGACGATTAAACTACCTAACTCAAATGATATATAATTTTTTGAAGTCGGCGCCAAACCACATTCAATTCGTGTAAGTAAAATCAGAATATCCACTTTTGAATGCGAGCGCGGTGAACCTAGTCGCGGAGGGTGAGTCTGGGACCCGGGGGGCACATTTTCGACTTGAAGTGAACTTGAAGTCATTTGGCGCCGACTTCAAAAAAATATATATCATTTGAGTTAGGTAGTTTAATCGTCAATCTAAATGAATAAAAAATTATTTTAAACTTTTTAGTTCGATTCGTATGAAGTCGGTTCATTTTTCTTTGAAAAAAATTATTCTTTAAATACCCTCCAAAACCCTAGAGACGTCTGAGGCATCTCCGTATACATTCCGCCTGGCGGCTAATGCGTCCGGCGGCCATTAAAATCTCAGTAGTTTCCTTATCCAAAGGCCTTTGTCGTAAAACCAGACTTATCTCACTGCGATATAAACAGGGGAGGGCTTCATGCAAACTTGTGATTTTTTTTATACAAATTAAAAACCTTATATCTTCAATAACTCCGAAACGACTAAGATTCGCATAAGACAATTGTATTATGACAAAATTAGCTGTAAATGTGCTTTACTTGCCCATGAACATTTGCGGCACCAGAGAAACTATTGATGCATTGCCGACTTTTGAGGAATTTTTCGATCTGCTCCTTGAATAGCCCCATATCAAAGTTATGTGGAAACACCACGAAAGGGAGTTGGTTCCACAGTTTTAGAGTGTGTGGAAGGAAAGACTAATGACTAAAATATTGCAACTGAAGTGAAGTGTTAAATTGTAGCTAAGACAAATTAGTTACACATTCGTTCATCTTAACGTAAATAACAATTCATAACACAAACATAAGTTTTTCTTTTGTCTCTCTGTCTGTCTGTCAGTTCAGAACGGCTAAACTGATTAAATATAACCGAAATAATTTCACGAAATACTCCTGATAATTTATATCCATACTATCCAGATCAAAGCTCGCAACCTACTAGTTGAAATACAGAGTTTGATATAGGTAGGTGCAACTTTCCCATACATTGCGTTTCTAGGTTAATTAATTAGGTTAACTGTGCCTATTCGACCCGTAGCTGTAACTACGTGAATAAAAGTTAGTATTATACTACGCCAATCAACGTTATTGTCACTCTAGTTTTATAGCACTAGTTAAATAATTGATCCTTATTATATTCGCGTCATGTTTATGCAGAAAAATATATTTTTATCTATGTAAAAACTGTCTATCTATCTATCTATATCTGTATAAAAATCAATGTATGAGTTTGTTTGTCTTCTATGTCTTGTATCTTTTTGTAACTACATCCGATTATGATGAAACTTTGGTGAGTTGTATTATGCCCACAAAGTTTCTTAGATCAAAAATCTGTATAAAAATTGTTGTTTGTCGTCAGATACGTTCTGAATCCATACTAATTTACGTAGCATTACATCGCATGGCGGAAGCAGCTAGTCTATCTATTCTTATAATAAAACAACAGGACCTGTTATAATTCTGTATATAATAATATTATACAAGATATTTTAAAATTTTTTTTGGAGAGCACTCTATAATCGATACTGAAGCTAGTGTTTTAAATAAAATTCTTGTCTTTTTTATTTTAATAGAGTTTTTTTTGTTTTATTAATCAATTAAGTATTAAATTTTATTAGAGATGAACGAATTATTACTAGCTCAACAGTAGGTACATCGGCTAGGCTGGTTTTAGGGCTTCACTGACGGCCTTAAGTATCGATTCAACTAGTGCTAAACATGAATGCGTCGCCTGAAAAATGAATTCTTTTGCTCTGTATGAAGTTATAAACAACAGCGCACTGACGCTGTGCTGCGGGCGACGTCTTTTGTCTTGTTGCAACTTGTAGTTGTCTCGTTTGTAAGAAAGATGTTTATTTAAGAGTCAAGTCTCTTGTAGGAGTGACGTTCCCCTAGCGATGCCAGTTACCAACTTATAAAGCGCGAGTAGTATTTCGCCTTGTAGTAAGTTTAAAGTTTATTTTACTCGTTGTAAGGTAAAGTCACCCAATTCGGAGGTATTCTAAAATTGGCACCCAATTCGGAGGTATATAGAAAAACAGCGTTTTCAACCAATCGCCAAGCTGTTTTTTACTGCAACATATCTTAATCAATTGATAGTTTATCATTCCATAGATAAATGACGAAATAATTGGTTTTATATGTATATGTTTTAAAATAACCGGCAAGTTTTACACTAGCAGCCGGCCCGAACGCATGTTTCATACATTTTGGACCTTGTGCACGAAATACCTACGTTTTTTTAAATAGTGTTTATCCGTTAATTTTGAGCTTTATTTGTTTTTATTTAGATATGAATATTTGAAGGACTATATTTGCAATCGAAAACAATCAACTTTTGTGAATATTTGTAAAGAAATTAAGGTGAAAATACGTTTTGAAAATACCTCCGCATTAGGTGCCAAATATTTTAGCCGGTTCCTAACGCGGAGGTATACCGCAGAATTGCGATTTCATAGACTTAATAAGTTTTTCAATTTTTAGGGTTGTTTTATGTTAAATACGTCTTGTTTCAGTTTTGATTATTTAAATAGGCTATTAGGTTAAAGAGCCCTAATTATGAGGTACACTTTGGCCTCTAAATCACTAGTTATACCGTATCAAAGTTTACCTATTTAGGTAATTTATTGATAGATTGTATGGGGAAGCTAAAGAAAATTAATTAAAAAGAAAATTAAATTTATGCATATTTCGATGCAATTTTGAGAGAGTATTGTACATATTTACGAAGATAATCTAATTAAGCTTTAAATTATTTGTTTATTATGGAAAAATCTTTTCTTTTTTAACACTCAGAATTAGGAAACGTGTTTTTTGTTACAAAACCCAATTCCGAGGTATTACCTCCGAATTAGGTTCTATGAGCCCCTAATTATGTGGTATGGATAGAAATATATATTTTAATATATATAGCTGCTCGTGCTGATTGGATGACTGACTCACTCACTCACTCACTCACTCATTGATCACCTCTCCTGTTAAATTTTGTATAATTTTTTTTTTCACAAATGGTTTCGTATGGAAGACAAAAATTCATTCAGAGGAAAAATATGGAAAGAGCTGATGACTGAGGATTTCGGAGACGGGTGAGGAGCACGCTTAAAGTATTGAAGATAGGTAGAGGGTGCTCAAGCAAATGTAACTCAAAACGTCGTGCAATTGGCAGTGAGCTAAAAAAAATTCAAAATGGCAAAAAAAAAGATTGCCGCCATACAAATTTCATCGGTGTCCACTGTCCATCTCGGAGGGTATAAAAGATGAAAGAGTGGTTTCTTCGCAAAAGATGGTCAGGATCGGAAGTTCTACTCGATGAATAGAAAAAAATTCAAAATGGCGGAATTTATTTTTCCATAGAAAATGTATGCCAAATATTGAAGAAACTTTGATGCGATTCTTTGGAGAACTCTCAAAAAAAAATATGGGGATACAATATGATGACTAAGGCATAATGATTGATGGTTTGGAAGATAACTGAGGAGCCCAGGCAGGGTATTGTAGATAGATGGGGGCTGCTCAAACAAAAAATATTCAGAACCTAATCCAATTCATCCTCTCATCAACTCATCCTCAGGGAGAGCTGGATTTTTTATTGGAGTGGAACTTCTTTTAGTCGATATCAAAGTCAAATGTCAAAACGTTAAAATGTCAAACTTCAAAATGTCAAATGTCAAATGTTAAAATGTCAAAATGTGATAATGTCAAAATGTCAAAATGACAAAAAATATTTTGTGTAGAAAAAAATGAATTCCGCCATCTTGATTTTTTTCCGTTCATCAATTAGGTAGACCTTTTAGGTCTTGATCATCATTTTCCAAACAACACTTTTCTATCTTTAATACTTAGTGCGATAGACACCGATGAAATTTGTATGGCCGCCATCTGGAGTCCAGTGCTAATTGGATGAGGTTCTGAGTATTTTTTGTTTGAGCAGCCCACATCTATCTACAATACCCTGCCCGGGCTCATCAAACATCTTCCAAACCATCAATCATTATGTCTTCCCATATTTTTCTTTGAGAGTTCTCCAAAGAACCGCGTCAAAGCCATGCATAGTTTACAACTTGTAGTCTCTTCAATATTCGCCATACATTTTCTATGGAAAAATAAATTCCACCATTTTGATTTTTTTTTTCAATTCATCAAGAAAACCTTCTGATTCTGATCATCTTTTGCTAAGAAACCACTCTTCCATCTTTTATACCCTCCGAGATGGAAACCGAAGAAATTTGTATGGCGGCCATCTTTTTTTCACCATTTTAAATTTTTTTCAGCTCACTGCCAATTGGATGACGTTTCGAATGACATTTGCTCGAGCACCCTCCACCTATCTTCAATAGCTTAAGCGTGCTCTTCAACCGTCTCCGAAATCCTCAATCATCAGCTCTCTCCATATTTTTGTTCCGAATGAATTTTTGTCCTCTATACGAACTATTAGTGAAAAAAAAATCATACAAAATTTTACAGGAGAGGTGATGAATCAGTCAGTGAATCAGCACGAGCAGCTATATATAAATTAATATATAATATTAATATTTTACACACAAACATATAAACAATTACATACGTATCGAGTTGATTTTGAAATATATTAATAAATACAGTTAATTTTTGAACACCATGTAGAATTCATTCTACTCGTTTCCCTTTGTATTTTGTACCTCCGAATTAGGGGCCATTTGCCTCCGAATTAGGATTTTTACCTCCGAATTGGGGGATTCGGACTTTTTTCATATTTTATTTAATTTTACATTTAAATCAAGTTTTAATTGTTGTCCTTTTAGGATATTTCAAGAGTTAAATAAATAACGCTTCTGATAAAAATAGCCAGTTCTTCAGAAAGGTGTAGTAAATGCTTATTTTTTGACGTTCTTTCGAGTTTTGATGAAAATACCTCCGAATTGGGTGCCTTTACCTTACGAACTCAAATGGGTTAAAAAAAAAAATTACAGATCAAAACGAGAAAAATGATAACGCGCGTCCTGCAACTCTATTTCCGAACTCAGCGGCTTTTAAAAAATGAAAGCCACCGAGCTTATTTGACGTAGGTATATTTTTTATCCATTGATGGTTTACTATGGAATGTTATTTTTATTTCACACAGTAATGCAGCAATGTATACATACATTCGGAGAGAGAATAATCACCCTGGCCCTTTCCTGAAGTATGTTGATGATGCCAATGAAGAAGATCAGCATAAGGTTCAGGAAGTTGAAGTAGATACATGTCCCTGAACCTCGGTACCTCTCACAGCGCGCTCGGCGGGCAGAGGCTAGCGCCGCCCGTAGTGTGAACTGCGCCTCATCGCGTGAACTTGCTCATGATTAGGGACACATCAAAGTGAGTCCAGCCGTGTACCTACTTACATAGTTTAAAATCATAACATTATTCGTTATTTGAAATTAAATCTCACTAACAGTAATTAGTCAAAATACGTTTGTAACAGTGCCAAGCATTTGTTTCTGCTAACATTTTAATAAAACAGATAACTGAGCGAGCATTGGAGCGAGCATACAACTTCTGTCAGCTGAATGATAAATTAAAAAATTTGCGAGTATTACTTTTCGAGCTAAAATTAACTACCTCCTAGGCTTTTGGGAAACAGTTTTATGTAAAAATTGTTAATTGAATTCTCAATTACTCTTTTGTGGGATTACGGGTGGCCGTGGGTGGGATGGGTTAGTTTTATGCTGATCGCATATTAAGGGTAATCGCACTTTACCGCATTAAATACACGCGCAAAATACGGCCCATTTTCAGTAGATCAAATTCACATTATTTAGTGTGCCTCGCATTTATTTAGTGCGTGAAGAGGAGGAGGCTATGCGATTCGTTTTTCTGACATCAAAATGCATGAAATATTTACAATTATAATTTATAATAATTATCATCTTTTATGCATCAAAAATAAATGAACCGCATACGACAAATGTAACGCATTGTTTAGTACTAATAATGCAAATGACAATAGCAGCAGATCAGATCATCTCAGGTTTGATCATATCAGCTTGTCATAAACTGGCAATAACTTTTATATTTGACGTTTGTTGGTTGTTTGCGTCAAATTAGTTATTCTAGGTTTGTGACACCTGATGATGATGATTAATTAAAAATCCAAATAAGAGTTTAATTTACAACATGGCTTACTCGATGTTTTTGACTTTCTTCGACCCGTTCACTATTACAATACTAAACGATCGTGCTAACAGAAGCGCGTGCGTCTCGTGCGGTACTTGCTGTAATGTGCGTTTAGCTTTAATAAAATTCTCATCAAATCGGCTTACAGGGTAGTCAAGTAGGGAGCTTTGAAGTTGTGCGGCCTCTGTCGCTATAAACAAGCTACTCTTTGTGCGGGACGCGACGCCTAAGTGGATTTGATGTAATACCGTCGCGATCGAAGGGAATCCTAATAGATTTGGCATTTTGTATACAAAGTATTTATTCAATTTATATTGAACAACTAACAACCTTCGTTGCTTTAGTTTTAAGCTGCCGTGAATAATTATCATCATTAAGTAATTCAACATTTAAAAAATAGATTCGATATTCAAGAAGGTTCCAATTTTGAATAAATGAAGAGGTCTAAATCTCAAATCTGATATCAGCAACTTAGGAAATAGGTTCTATAATTAACCCGGAAAAACGATGACTTTTCGGAACAAAAGTATCCTATGCATCCTATATCTGTCTCGAGGATGCTGTTTGTATGCCAAGGACATGATTGGTGAGATTAATAAGATAGGGAGAGATAAGCCTTAATAAGGTTTAGACAAACACACTTTTGTTCACTTATATTCTAGACCTGTACAAACAAATAAAATTTAAATATGTTTTTGATTTAGAATTAGCATGTTTTTAAATTTTTGTCTGTCTATCATACATACATACAGCTGTTGCATAGATTAAAGAAAAAGTTTGGCTGTGGCATTCACAAGACTGCTAACAGTGATGAGGATGCCTATATAATCACTCTTAATTTGAAGATACCTACGCTGTAAGTGGAGACATGCTTTCCTAAAAGCTACGTACAGAATAACACAGAATTTTTAAAAAATGAATTATTGTTTCGACAATCCAGCCATCACGGGTGGCAAGTATATAAGGTGCTGCAGTATCATCCATCAATTTGAGAGACTCGCGCTGCCTGAACGAGTCGAGACGGGGTTCAGTGCCATCTATCACAATCACAATCGCAATCAGCCTTTTCCCATTTTTGTTCCGATACAGCTCTGGGGAAGCGTTTAGGGGAAGGTCCGCTTAAGGCTTTTTTGTCAGAACATTTGCTATTGTTTTGAATCGGTACGATTTTAGTTTATGTTTCAGATCTGTCTCGATGACTCTTCTTGAGGTTTCTTGGTGTAATATTTGTTGATTTTAAAAAAGGAATAATTTATTGATTTGTGTTCGATTTATATTTTTTACTTATAACTTTAAAATAATATTACGTAAATTAATAATAATAATGTCCTCCTGACCGAATTTCGGCCACGGCGGCCAATCTCAACGGAGGCAGAGACTAGCCATCTGCGCAGGAGATATTATAGTGCACAAGTGTGTGCGCATACACAGGTGCACTCTCTATTCCCTCACTCTCATGGTCCGATGGGACGCCAATGCGACACGACCGGAGAGAGATTAGGCGCAGGACCGACGGCTTTACGTGCTCTCCGAGGCACGGGGGTGTATCTAACACCGCCAACTTCCAACTCCGGGCTGGCACTGAGAATTTCTAGACAGAAAAACCCAATACCTCATTTTTTTTACTGGCCCGACCCGGGAATCGAACCCAGGACCTCGTGATCCACAGTCGAACGTGCTAACCGCTAGACCAACGAGGCAGTTAGATTTATATATTACGTAAATTACTAAGCCCATCAGAGTCGGATTTACCTAGCTAAAGTAGCGTAGGTAGGTACTTGCGTAGAGACAAATCTAATTTTCTAACTATAAAAAATCATCATTTGAACATAACCATTGCCAAAAAAAAATTGGTTGCCTGTAAAGTCGATTTACGGACGATAATTTTACGTGATTTCGTCATATTAAGAAAACAAGGTGAGATAGATGCGTCACAAGACTATGGTTAGTTCCGCGCTACGTGCTACGTTCCGCGCTACATGCTACGTGCTACGCGCTACGTTCCGCGGTACGTGACAATGAGTCATCCGTTTTCGTGCATGTAGCCAGCGTTCATCGATTTATAAGACGTTATCCCGTCAAAAAACCTGCTTTCAAATTTAAAAAAAAAACCCGCATTCAAATCGGTTCACTCGGGACAGACAGACACACATACATAGCGGTCAAACTTATAACACCCTTCTTTACGGGGATTAAAAAACATTTACTTACTTATAAATAAATAAAAATTTTAAAATTGAAAATGTTGCGGAGATAAGACACTGCTATTACCAGGGCGAGTTAGGTGGGCGGTTTGACGAAACGGGTGGCGAAGGCGAGCGCCAAAACAATATCAACATGTAGTATTATTATCAATTAGTTGACTAAAACATCTTTGTACCTATTATAACTGAATGTGGTGCTCAAACAAGCACGAAACCAGTGTCTGTAATGTAATTAGAGCGCGAGTCTCCCGGCGGCGCAATTAGCTCTAATAAGACAACTTGGCTTTTGTTCACACTCGCTGTCTATTCGGGGAAGATGTCAAAGAAATAATTTCCAAAGACGAAATCCAACTTGAACTTGTAAGGTGGAGGTACATTTAAAGAATGGCTTCTGCATCATTGAATTCCGTTAATCGAGAGTGTTTTCCGTTAATTTCATATCGGGCATACGTACCCAGAAGTTAGTCTTCTATTGACACCGACTGTGGAGGCGGCTGTATTCGAGCGACCGATTTACATCGAACATACTATAGCTAAGCTAAGAACAATCCCGACAAATTCACCTTTTAAACAAGAAAACCGCATTTAAATCGGTTCACCCGTTTGAGCGATACGGTGGAACAGACAGACACACACACGCAGACACGTCAAACTTATAACACCCCTAACACTTATATGTTTTTGCGTCGGGGGTTTAACTGTAAAAATCACAAGTGGCCAGTACCTATATCGCTTAGTGCAAGAGCATCGATCAATGTGAAACATTCGCCACGGTCGAGGAGACAGCACCAGCGTCGTTCATCACAAGTCTGCTTTATTTCTGTCTATCTCAGTACCATCCGGGAGTGCATTCGGAGGAAGGGTTTAGTGCGGATGATAAAGATGAGGTTCGACGTGGCATACTGCGTTTTCATGAGTGAAATATTGAGGTTTCGTACGAGTTATATTCCTGATTTAATTGGATAATACATTTTTGGATTGTAGTACTTATTGCTGCTTTTAAGGTTTCGTAACTAAGGGGCCAAAGAGTACCCTATTACTAAGCCTTCGCTGTCTGTCAGGTCCTCTGTCACAGAGGTCCACAACAACTGCAGCTAAATACATGTTAATAGAAATTTACAAAAAAAAAAATTAAACCCGAGGAGGGTTAAAAAAACTTCGAGGTTTTTTGCGACGCTATTTTTTCCAGCTCTATAATAGGAACGGCATGTCATACAAGTTTCAAATATGGTCAGAGTTTTAGTTTACTCTAGGTATATAATCACAATAATATTATAAAGGCGAAAGTTTGTGTGTGTGTGTGTGTGTATGTTTGTTACTCTTTAACGCAACTAATGAACCGATTTGTCTGAAATTTTGAATGGAGATAGATGATGCCCTAACTTAATACATAGGCTACTATACATATACTTTTTATCCCGGAAAAATGATCCTGTGGGACTTAAATAGATATAGACTTTCAAAAACGCCATAGGTGACTCTGATTGTTCTTATAGGTACATCACGTTCACATAACACATTAAATTGAAATAGTTTGCTGTGTTGCATGCATTGGCAACACATATAGGCTACTTTTTATCCTGAAAAAATGCACAGTTCCCACGGGATTTTGAAAAACCCGAAATATATAGCTACAGCTATAGGTAGATTACTGTAGCGAACTTCCTTGATAGCCAGTCCAGTAGGAAATTAATTTTAACAAAATTGGAAACCATTTATTTTAGAACTGTATCCACAAAAACGTCGATTTGGTAATAGAATAGAATAGAAAAGTTTTGTATTCAAATAAACTTTTACAAGTACTTTTGAATAGTCAAATGAATCTACCACTGGTTCGGAATGCCATTCCAACCGAGAAGAACCAGCAAGAAACTCGGCGGTTGCTCTTTTCCAAATTTACAATATCAATATAACAATTTTATGTTAAGTACATGATTGAATTACCGTCTCGCGCATTGCTGGAACGAGTCAAATCCACGCCTTTTTATCATTTATATAAGTAATCTTCAATTTTATTCAATTTTATTTTATTCGTATTTATTCATAATGTGCCGAAATAATGCCAATCGATAGAGTGGAGCGTAGATCCTTCACACAGTAGAGCTTAAAAACATATCTCAATGTAAGTAGGTATAGTAAGAGACAAAAGCTTACGAAAATATCTTATCTTATTAAATCCGGGTCGCTTGCAGCTTCCTAACTGCTAAATCCGGAATATTCCAATTGAGAAGCCATCAGGAACACATGTCGGGAACTCTTTTATTTCCGAGTAGCCGACAGCCGACAGCCAATGTAACGACCCAATATTCCATACTAAATAAATATTATTAAAAGTATATGGTTCGATAGTACAATTTTTTTATTTGAATCTCATCAAAATGGGTTCAGTAATTAAGTATAAGGATGTACTCACACATGGGATCATAAAAATAACAATTTTTATAAACTTTGATTTTCGTGTCTTTAGTGCTGTTTTGTAGCCGTCCGCTAGGTGAGAGGGACCACAGCGGCCGCGGCTGCGAGCATCAATAGTGACGAGTAGTCGAGCTCGCGTATAAACAAAGCTCTGCGGACCGCATTTGAGACTAACGAATTGTAATAGTGGAAACGAGCACATGCTCAGTGAATAATATAATTTACATTGGTGTGGAATAAGTATTGAAATGCTTATAGGGGCGATATACAAAATCTGTTAAAAGTGCTATACAAATCTTACGCTTTGGCGCTATTCATTGAAGGGAGCCCTAGCACATTAAAGTGTTTTGTGAACCTTTTTGACATGGCGACTTGCGTTCATATATCAATGCTGGGGCGATACAACTATCATTTTGTTGCTGATTAGAGAAGGGGAGCCTTGGTGTCTGAGATGCTTTGTGTACTCTTTTCCTTGAGATAGCGACAGACGATCAGATATTTTAATCATATTAAATGTGTTAAACTAATTATACGCTTTGGCGCTATTCATGAGAGGAAGACTGGCATAAGTGCTTGTGCACCTCTCTGAACATGGCGACTTGCGTTCATATATCAATACTAGGGGCGATACACTATCGTTTGTTGCTGTACAGAGGAATGGAGCCCGGCGTCTGGAATGCCTTGTGAACCCTCTCTTTGAGATAGCGACAGACGATCACATATACTAATTCGAACTTGCTCTGATACATTTATTGGAGTTCGTCACCACTCCGTGGTGACGGCACTTCGTATTATTATTAACATATTTCGAACTATTTATTATAAGGTTGAGTTAGACCTGTGGACCATTTGTCGCTGAGAAGCCTCGCTTGGCCTTGACGTCTGACATTCAGTTAGATGTTAGGTTGGGTTTCAGGCCGGTGACAAACGCTGCGTAGCCTCGCTCAGTCATGACTTCTGACATTCTGTTGGAAGTTAGGTTGGGTTCCAGGCCGGCGAACACAGCGAGCCTTACTCTTTCATGACAAATGATAACTACATTTGCGAGTGGTCTGGTCGATGCACGTTCAAGGCGTTATATGCTTGGGCGTGAGTTGATAGGACTGCTTGACGAAGTGGTTGGATGTTGTGTTGAGTTCTAAGGCCTGTGTAAATAGTTCTACTATTTTACCACAGTGAGTCTTGCACTTCCTTGACTGACAAATACCAATAATTACTGCAATGGAGTTCGTTCCTCCTTTACTATGGACATAAAACTGATATACCTCAGTAAGCTTTGCCTCGAGCTTGCTTCCATGATAATAACAAACCTACATCATACGTACCGCAGCGAACCTCGCTCTTCACTAATGACTTAACAACCATAGTGGAACTTAAACACTCTAAACAAAGGTCTTAAGTGGTGCACACCACTATAAAAAAGTCTTGTGGAGACAACCACGGTTAAAAACCACTCTTTGGGATGATGCCTGGGTGTGAGGGGGGGGGCCCAATGTTTGCTGGTATGTCTAGTACTTCATGCAACCACACTATAAAATATATAAGGAGCGAAATAATGATAATAAATTAATACTATAACTAACTCTGTATGCGATACTAGAGTACCACAAAAGGCAGGGGCTCATCGTTGTTGGCGTGACGGGAGCTAACAACCTTCATTCATATTTTTTATTGCTAAAAGTATGAATGATGCCTTGACGAACTTTTTCCCATTAGGGAAAAGAGTTAATCTTCATTCGAACTAAAAGTGTGTCATCCCACTATTGATTGTATGATCTCGAAATAACAAACAACGTCACTATTAACCATAGCTTGATTGCTAACATATTTTATAATAAAACTAAGCAGGAACCGACACTTCAATACACGAACTAGATTGAATCGTCTAAGTCAATTGAACTCATTACTTCTGACGCTCTAAAAGTTCTTGGGTTTATACGGACACAACATTATAAAGGGTTCTACCGCTATCGTTCACGTGCCATTCTAAAGAATTTATTTAAAAGCATAATATTTAGAAAGATCTACAGGAATTTAAAGGGTATAGATTTTTATAAGGTCGTTAGTTCAGTTACAATATGGTGCCGTGACCAGGATGATCACGTTTTAATAAGAAAGTAGTAACCAGGATGGTCAAAACGGCTCAATTAAGAAAGTATTAAGTAGGCGGAAGCCTACAATATGTTGTCCGTGAAATGGAAAGAGTCTGAAGAAGTTTTGAGTTCATTATGGCTTGGACGTCTTATTGTTAGAGGGTTGTGAAGAGAACCGTTGTAGAAAAGAGTTGTGGAAGAGAGTGGTAGAGAGTGTGATGCAAATAGAACCGTTGTAGAAAAGAGTTGTAGGAGAGAGTGGTAGAAAGTGTGATGCAAATGTATTAGTGGGACTAAAATCGCTTAGCTGTCATATTGACAGGGGGTTGTGAGAGTGTGATGCAAACGTTTTAAAGGGATATAAATGGTTTAGCTGTCATATTGACAGGGGGTTGGAAATGAGTGATGCAAAACAAAGTAAGTGTTAAAATGTGTGAAATTTTTACATAATTTTCATAAAGTTGACAAGAAATTGTCGAAGGGTGATCAAAGGTATGTTATGTGTTAAAATGGGATAAATTAACTTAATTGTCATATTATTGACAAGAATTAGTGGAAAATTGATGTAGAACAAAGGGTGAATGAATAAAATGTCTAGTTGAGAGTGTTTCGGGTCTGGGGGTTGTTAAATTTGAAATGATATGGAAGTAATGAAGCGAAAGATTGCAGAGTTGTTTAAATATATAAATCACAGCAATGAGTGATACGAGATTAAGATGATAGTATATGGCGGCATGATGTGAGAATGAGTTATTCTGTGATGTGTTTTGGTCTAATATTTGCGTGTATAGCTAAATCTTATTAACATTAGCCATAGTTCGAGGGGTTGCGATATTATTATGTACAATAAATAAAATTCAAATACTTTCCTTAGCGTAAATTCTCTTCAGCATACTTCATAGGATACATTCTATTTTGCATGCTTCATAGAATTTAGGGGGTTGAATGTAACGACCCAATATTCCATACTAAATAAATATTATTAAAAGTATATGGTTCGATAGTACAATTTTTTTATTTGAATCTCATCAAAATGGGTTCAGTAATTAAGTATAAGGATGTACTCTCACATGGGATCATAAAAATAACAATTTTTATAAACTTTGATTTTCGTGTCTTTAGTGCTGTTTTGTAGCCGTCCGCTAGGTGAGAGGGACCACAGCGGCCGCGGCTGCGAGCGTCAATAGTGACGAGTAGTCGAGCTCGCGTATAAACAAAGCTCTGCGGACCGCATTTGAGACTAACGAATTGTAATAGTGGAAACGAGCACATGCTCAGTGAATAATATAATTTACATTGGTGTGGAATAAGTATTGAAATGCTTATAGGGGCGATATACAAAATCTGTTAAAAGTGCTATACAAATCTTACGCTTTGGCGCTATTCATTGAAGGGAGCCCTAGCACATTAAAGTGTTTTGTGAACCTTTTTGACATGGCGACTTGCGTTCATATATCAATGCTGGGGCGATACAACTATCATTTTGTTGCTGATTAGAGAAGGGGAGCCTTGGTGTCTGAGATGCTTTGTGTACTCTTTTCCTTGAGATAGCGACAGACGATCAGATATTTTAATCATATTAAATGTGTTAAACTAATTATACGCTTTGGCGCTATTCATGAGAGGAAGACTGGCATAAGTGCTTGTGCACCTCTCTGAACATGGCGACTTGCGTTCATATATCAATACTAGGGGCGATACACTATCGTTTGTTGCTGTACAGAGGAATGGAGCCCGTCGTCTGGAATGCCTTGTGAACCCTCTCTTTGAGATAGCGACAGACGATCACATATACTAATTCGAACTTGCTCTGATACATTTATTGGAGTTCGTCACCACTCCGTGGTGACGGCACTTCGTATTATTATTAACATATTTCGAACTATTTATTATAAGGTTGAGTTAGACCTGTGGACCATTTGTCGCTGAGAAGCCTCGCTTGGCCTTGACGTCTGACATTCAGTTAGATGTTAGGTTGGGTTTCAGGCCGGTGACAAACGCTGCGTAGCCTCGCTCAGTCATGACTTCTGACATTCTGTTGGAAGTTAGGTTGGGTTCCAGGCCGGCGAACACAGCGAGCCTTACTCTTTCATGACAAATGATAACTACATTTGCGAGTGGTCTGGTCGATGCACGTTCAAGGCGTTATATGCTTGGGCGTGAGTTGATAGGACTGCTTGACGAAGTGGTTGGATGTTGTGTTGAGTTCTAAGGCCTGTGTAAATAGTTCTACTATTTTACCACAGTGAGTCTTGCACTTCCTTGACTGACAAATACCAATAATTACTGCAATGGAGTTCGTTCCTCCTTTACTATGGACATAAAACTGATATACCTCAGTAAGCTTTGCCTCGAGCTTGCTTCCATGATAATAACAAACCTACATCATACGTACCGCAGCGAACCTCGCTCTTCACTAATGACTTAACAACCATAGTGGAACTTAAACACTCTAAACAAAGGTCTTAAGTGGTGCACACCACTATAAAAAAGTCTTGTGGAGACAACCACGGTTAAAAACCACTCTTTGGGATGATGCCTGGGTGTGAGGGGGGGGGCCCAATGTTTGCTGGTATGTCTAGTACTTCATGCAACCACACTATAAAATATATAAGGAGCGAAATAATGATAATAAATTAATACTATAACTAACTCTGTATGCGATACTAGAGTACCACAAAAGGCAGGGGCTCATCGTTGTTGGCGTGACGGGAGCTAACAACCTTCATTCATATTTTTTATTGCTAAAAGTATGAATGATGCCTTGACGAACTTTTTCCCATTAGGGAAAAGAGTTAATCTTCATTCGAACTAAAAGTGTGTCATCCCACTATTGATTGTATGATCTCGAAATAACAAACAACGTCACTATTAACCATAGCTTGATTGCTAACATATTTTATAATAAAACTAAGCAGGAACCGACACTTCAATACACGAACTAGATTGAATCGTCTAAGTCAATTGAACTCATTACTTCTGACGCTCTAAAAGTTCTTGGGTTTATACGGACACAACATTATAAAGGGTTCTACCGCTATCGTTCACGTGCCATTCTAAAGAATTTATTTAAAAGCATAATATTTAGAAAGATCTACAGGAATTTAAAGGGTATAGATTTTTATAAGGTCGTTAGTTCAGTTACACCGACTAGCGCCCGGCTTATCCCGCCCCGAAGTAGGCTCCCGTTGAATAATGATTTCCTACATTTCAAGGGTCCCTTCATTGTTCCGAATCGAGGGAACGGTCAGGGAAAACTTCGGAAATGTTTTGTACGAACTAAACTTTTTTATCGTCTCGAGGAAGACTAGCGACCGGCTGCTGCTACGCTCGTGTACCTCGAAATTCCATATTCCGTAGGAATGTTGCAAATCGGATTCCTTGTCTCCATTATACGGGGCACCTCTGAGTAGGTTTCTATATCCAAGGGTCTGGGAAGGCGTTTATGAGTGAAGTGAATCAGAAGCGGTCAGGGAAAACTTCGGAATTTTTTTGTATGAACTAAACTTTTCTATCGTCTCGTGAAAGACTAGCGAACGTCTATGGTTAATCTCGCTTGGGTTAAGTCAGTCTGTGCAAAATTTCGGCTGTGATCAATTGTGACGAACGCTGTTAACTTTTCAGAGTTAACAGCATTTGCTGGTTATTGTGACAGTAGAAAATCATTGGATCAATAAAAACCCGTCTTTATGTTAAAGTTTTCATTCCATTGCACTTCGCAACATGACCAGCTAGCCGTTGCGATCAGTCGCTATGTAATTATACTCGGTTTCACCGCGATTTTCATGATTTCATCATTGAAGTGTGGTCGCGGCCGCGTCATCGAGACAATGAGTCAACAAAATTGGCGCGCGAGTGGCAGAGTGCACCGAGTAGGTACCAATATGGTAATTAATGTTGTTCAATTATTGCGACGAATATTTTGCTTGCGTGAGAATGTTGCTCCTTTACTCAGTAACGCACGCACGTACGCATTTATAGTTTGCTTGTTTTTAACCCCCGACGCAAAAACGAACGGGGTGTTATAAGTTTGACGTGTCTGTGTGTGTGTGTCTGTTCTCTCGTAGCGATTAAACGGGTGAACCGATTTGAATGCAGTTTTTTTTTGTTTGAAAGGTGAATTAGTCGGGAGTGTTCATGATCATCGATCCAAGATGGCCGCCGCCACAATATGGTGGATTACAGATTTTTTCACAACTCCCTCAATATGGGTATCAAATGAAAGAGCTTGACTAGTAGAATAGCACTATGCAAATTCAAGATGGCAGCCACCACGAAATGGCGAATGTCGGAGGTTTTTTAATTTTTTTATTTATACTTGTTTGACTATGTAGTCTAGTTGAGGATGGTCTAGTTCATCTTTTCCAAGTACTGCAAATGTTTTAGTTTCCAAATGAATAAAATAAATTAAAAGAAAAATTGCAATTACGTGAAACATTTCAAGTAGGTACATCACAAACACCACATTCTTTAAAATATAAGACCTCAACATGTCATACAATGAATATAAAATTACTTTGCTATAATCCGCTAACAGTGACTTTGTAGGCACAACACCACACAAATTCACCACAAAATGAACTCGACGATTGTTTCGCTCCGACACCGGAGCATCTTCAGGAGATGTTGACTTCACAACGGACGATTCCAAAAATCAGCAAAAAAAATTTGCAATCGTTATTTTAGCAAAGTAATTTTATATTCATTGTATATCATGGAATTCCGCAAAGTAACGCCTGCTTCTATTCAACACCTCAACATGTCATTTCATAAGAGTGTCGTATTACCAGAGAATTCCATTAATACAAGTTACAACGGTAAATATAAAATATTGTGTTTGTATTATTGTGTATTCCGTAATAACGGCCAAATAAATAAATTATTACAAGTAATAACTTACGGGCGTTTCAGATTTACAGAAATTGCAATATTTCCTTTTTTGATCGAAAACAGATAAAATGTATGCGTTCGGTAAAGGAAAACATGTCACGTTGGAAGCTTTGGACACTCTCGTTATTTACTTCATTGCAGTGCCAGTATAATTCCAATAAAAACGTAAACCGAATATAAGTAAGATGCTTTCAAATGATATGGTATCCTATGGTTTAAGGTGTTACGTTTTCCATACTAACTTCATGTAACCATTCAAAAGCGAATGGATTATATTATATTTACACTGAAATTACATCGCACAGCCTTAATAACTATAATTTTTAATTTGCGCGAAATTATATTTACATAAAGAAAACATTACATAGACAGCTTAATTATTATAATAGTCATCTATTAAACGCTGTTTTGCCTAGCTGACCGAGATGGCTTTACTTCACCTTTAGCCGTTTATGTAATGTTTTCTTTATGTAAATAAAATTTTCCGCAAATTAAACATTAAATTAAGGCTGTGCGATGTAATTTCAGTGTAAATATATTATAATCCATTCGTTCTTAAATGGTAATAATAAATTAGTATGGAAAACGTACCACCTTAAGTGCGTTTGTCTCTTCTGACATACACATGCGCTTGTGAGCAAAATATATGTAAATGTATATATCAATATAATTGTATATAACAGTGGAACTAATGTGTTTTGTCAAGATAACTTGCATAGTAATTTAAACTTAATTCAAATGAAGTAAAATAAAAGAAGCCAACACTCTTTAGCATCATATATTCAATCTCTTGTTACTTTGTTTTTGAATCTACCACCATTTCCAAGGGGCTTTTGTCTTAGAGAAGAAATGGCGAAACAAACTGGAGTTTGTATCGCCATTTCTTAATATTATAATTTAATGTGTTTAACAACCATTATGACAACTTGGTATATTTTAACATATTTCAGCCTATTTTACCATATTCCTCTCACGCTCGATTCTCGCGCAACGTATATTTAAAGAAGGTAGCCTCAAGGTGCCTCTCCACCTCATCGATTGACTTCGATCGGCATGTTCAATCGATAAAATATACATTCATATAAAGAGACCGTATCCGAAAACTTATATTAGCGTTATTATTATACTACCTAAATACAATCCAATACCAATAATCATTTGCTTTATAGGGTAGGTATCGCGGGCAACGGTAGGTAACGCAACGTTCGTTGACTACCAGCGTTGGCTAATTTTATTTGAATTACGTTATGAACTTTAAAAAATACAGGAAATATTTTTTTTGCAATTATAGTTCTATTTAACCTGGTGGCATGACTGGCCCGTTGGCGCGGTTGGCAGTGACCCTGCCTTCCGCTCCGGGGTCGCGGGTTCGATTCCCGCCCCGAGTCTGGGTGTATTTATAATAATATGTGTATGTGTATATATGTATACCTTTATTAAAAATATATATGTATTTATATGTAAATATGTCTATCAGTCGGCTGTTACCTATAACACAGGCATTAAGTTGCCTACTTTAGGAACAGACAACCGTGTGTGTATGTGTAACACAGGCATTAAGTTGCCTACTTTAGGAACAGACAACCGTGTGTGTATGTGTGAGTATTTATTATAAAAAAAGAAAAAAAAAAAAAAAACCCTCCAAAACGGATATCGTACAAAAAATGCATTTTTTTTTTGTAAAAATGATTTTTTTACGTTTTTTTTAAGTATCTTAACAGTAATCATCAGTACTATCACCTGTTTTTGTTTCCGAAAGCGTTGTCCTAATACCTGTATATATATATATCGATGAGAGCGATCTGTCTATCTGTAGTCTATCGTAGTTTGAGGTGTGCGTCGAAGCTCCCCTCAGCAAGGAGGCCTGGTAGAAGGAGAGTATCCTGTCTTAGAAACCTTCGTCAATAGCTTAAGATGAGCTCCAGATCATTATTCAAGACAGCAGTAAATCAAATCCATTTAGCATTGATGGTTCCCAACCTCCCCTAGGAGATGGCACTAGAAGAAGATTTTCTGTAGACTTTGTTTTACCTACATCTATAGTTAAGTAATACAAGTAATGTACTACAGTATAGATTTATAGTATAGTACAGGTCACTGTTGTTCATTGTTGACCGTGCGCTCGGCGGCTGTTCAAATATTGGCGCAATCACCTTAATGCATTGTGCTTTTCATTTTACCAACAAAATACGGCCAAAAACCCAAACCGTGCACGCTCAAACACCTGCAGCGATTTCAATCACATCTCAGTTTGATTATAATTAATTATGATAGCCTTTTTTAAAGTTAATAATGTTAATCAGTACACGAGCCGTGAATAAGTTTTATCGAACTAATCGCGCTTAGGTTAGGAAATGGTTTTCTGTTGGATTTTAATAGTGTAGTTATGTTTTACTAAACAAGATAAAAAATATAACACTTACGCTATTAAAATACTTAAAATACAATAAAGAAGCTAGGCAGTGAGTAAGTCGAATCAGGGTCCGTTTTTCATAGAAATCAATATGGTTTCGAAAAGATGTTTAGCGAACTTACAGGATTTATTAGATTGATTTTAAAATCTTTCATTGGAATCATTCTGAATTTTTAGTACAACAATGTTTATCGCCAGATAACTCTGTGGATACAAACTTGTGAGACGTCTGAAAAAATGTACGATAAAGGTTTCGCAAGATTTCAGTGAATTTATGTCTGCGGCATTATCTGACGACAAAACCTGCCGTCTTTTGTGGAATACGAAATTCATTTGAATTTGAATTCAGTTGAAGTCAAAATACAATTTGATTTTAAACACAATGTCATCAATCTTGTAAATTCGTTCGTTCGTTGCATCATTTTCAATGAACAAGTATAAATTAAAAATTTAAAAACCCCCGACATTCGCCATTTTGTGTCGGCAGCCATCTTGGATTTGCAATAGTGCTATTCTACTAGTCAAGCCCTTTAATTTGATACCCATATTAAGGGACTTGCGAAAAAATATGAAATCCGCCATTTTGTAGCGGCGGCCATCTTGGATCGATTTTCGTCAAACATAGCTATAGCTAACAACACTCTCGACTAATTCACCTTTCAAACAAAAAAAAACCGCATTCAAATCGGTCCACCCGTTTGAGTGCTACAGGGGAACAGACAGACAGACACACACACACACACAGACACGTCAAACTTCTAACATCCCGTCGTTTTTACGTCGGGGGTTAAAAAATGGACCCCATTTCTATTTATTTTTTGCCAAGATTATTTAAGACTCACCATTTTCCAAAGATACGTCCTCATCTATACTAATAAATAAAATTGAAGTGTCTGTCTGTAATTTCGAAATAACTACCACATATTAAGCTCATATGGTTATTTGAACGATACCATAACCGAATCACACGTTTTTAAAATTTTTGTCTGTCTGTCTGTTTGAACGGGCTAATCTTCGGAACGGCTGAACCGATTTTGACGGGACTTTCACAGACAAGTAGAAGATTAACCAAGGAGTAACATAGGCTACTTTTTTAACCGACTTTCAAAAAAGGAGTTGTGTTGAAATCGGTAAATACCTATGTTGAAAAACGCCCTGATAGGTATTTTCGCTGCGCGCGACGGCGCGGCCGACGCTCGCGCTGCACGGAACTCCCCGCGCCGCGCCTCGCTGCACGCCCCTGCGCCCTGCGCCCGCGCGCCGTACGCGGTACCGCGGTACGCCGCTGCTCGGCGGGGGGCGGGTGGACCAGAAATCTACTTATCCCTCAGGATTTGTGAAAAACCGAAATTCACGCGGGCGAAGCCGCGGGCAAAAGCTAGTACTAAGTATAATCCAGGCTAAAAGCTCTAACATGAGTTGTCACAGGGTTGTCGTGTTGGATAGCAATTCGTAAGCAAAACAAGCGTATAAACCGTAAGTAGATCGTTCAGATTCAGAAACTGCGCAACTTTTCTCGTAGTTACAAACACTAGTTTTGCCTTACTTCATATCTGTTTACATGCATCTTACAGGTTGTTTGCGTCATAAGGCATTCAATGTATCTTCATTTTGTGGAGAGCGTCGTCTCAGTTACCGTTTTTATCTTCGAATAAAAAGCTGAAGGAGATTGAAATGCTTGCAGAAAAGCTTAAAAACTCGAATGTTTGAAGGCAAGTTCGATTCCTTTTCACGGACTATACACTGAAGACAATATTTTAGGAAAAATTAAACTGACCGAAACCGACTCCGTTCCAGTAATCTCAGAAAAATCGGTGCACCAATCAAAAATATTAGTAACATGAGTACATTTATGCGTGTAACTTCGTACATACTAACTAGTAAGAATGACAACTTTGTGTGTTATATACTAGAACCTTTACTTCCTGAGAGTATGCAGATTACGATAGTGAAAAAATCGTCAAATCGGTTCATTGATTTTGATATGAATGCCGTTTTTTAAGTGGATTAAAAACGAAAGTTGCTTTCGTTCGAATTAGTTTGAATATAAAACATCGTATTTACGCATGTGTACGGTAACTGCAAGTCACGGCAAATAAGTCTAGCGTTGACCTTCAATGCGCAGAAGTCGAAAATGAGGTATCTCGGGTGGTGAGGAAGTCGCGGGGTGGGCGTGTGGATCGTGTGGGCACTGATTGGCTCTTGCGAATCCCTCGTAAGCGCTGATTGGCTCTCCAATCGTATTGTGTCCCGCTCACTCGTACGACGCTACGCGCACTTGAAGGTCAGCGCTCGACTTACGTGCCGGGGGTTATACTATAATGGAATATGGAAGGTTGCCAAGCGTCCAAGTGTTGTAGACGTTTGTGTCTGCAACTCAAGGCGTGAAAAAGAACACGGAAGATACTACCAATGCAAGCAACTCTTCAGAACACTCCCCATTAAGCACCCCCTATTTTTTCACAGGACTTAATTAAGTCGACTCCACGCTCTCGCGAATGCCAACCCAACAAAATCCACGTAATCCACCCGTCAACGTTACCCAGCTCCTTCGCGTCATGAGACAGCGTTTCCCGAACCCTCCCCCTCAGCCTTTTCACCCCACCCCTCCGGCTCATAATCACTAATGACTACGAGACAGATTAGGGGTACAATGAAGTGTTGAGTGTTATTCAATTCAATTCAATTCAAAATTCATTTATTCAAAGTAGGTACACTGTACACTTTTTGAACGTCAATTTGGGAACAGGCAATGGTGATAATTACTTACGGAAACTTAAAACTGTCATTCTTAATCTCTATCTCAGAGACATACATATAAGCTGAAGTACCTACTTACCTATTCAATAATTTGCATAGCTTTTTTAATAATCCCGACATGACTTTACACACACATTTTGACTTTCATCCCCTCTCCCAAGGGAACCGTGCTGAATTTTGGGATAAAAGTATCCTATATGTTACTCCGTAGTACGAATTTAAATCGTGCCAAGTTTCATTTCAATCTATTTAGTAGTTGTTGCGTGATGCGTGCACAAACATACAGACAAACAGATAAACAAACAAGCAGACAAAAATAGCTTTTTTACGTTCTATTACTTATCCCTAACATCCCCCAGTTATTATTTTGCAAAAATCTTTAATGTATAGATACAGCAAGTCTACGATTTTATTATATTATGTATAGAAAAGATGTTATAGGGCATTTCCGCCAACGACAAAAAATCATGTAACAATTAGCTACCAGCCAAAATACTCATTATCTTTGTGACTTTTAAATTTAATAATGTTATAAAATCCATTCTCTACATCGTCTGTTAGTAACAGTAGTCTATCTGTTATAGATGTTAAACAACAACAAAAATTATACCTTAGTCGACGCAAATTCTAGTGTAACAAACTACGTTTTCTACATTCATTACGAATTTACAAGAAAAAGAGCAAACAAATTGACTTCATACTAACATTCCTAGAATAAACGCCTTTTACTGATATCGAACCATGTCATAACATAATGCTATATGGTGTAGGTATATATTCTTTTGGTTGTAATATATGTGTATCTCGAAAATCGGTCATTACCAAATCACACACAATATTTCAATTTTCAAGTTATTTATTCACCCGCCCCCCACTTCAGTTAGAGAGATGCGAAGCTTTCGCCATCAGCACGCTGATGAATGCTGTGAGTGGCGGATGTGTTGCATAATCCGGTCTCAGGATGCATTCTTTTGCGAAACTATAAAAAATGTCCTTACCTACATAGAGTGAAATGTACTAATAAATAAACATTTTATCCTGTTTATTATCGAATAAGATTGAATGTAATAGTACTATGAATGTCTATCCGGTGATTAGAAACTAGAAATCCTTGATTTAAGTACAAAATTATCAGAAAATGTTCAAAATGTCACTACCGGTACTGTCTTTACCGTGGTTAACCAGAAGCTACGGTAAGGACACGATAGCTACGGAAATGACTAATTGCATCACATACAAAGAGAAGCTGGCGTGAACAAGCAAATGATGTCGTCATCATTGTGAGTAGGTGTCTCCCCTTCACCCCGCCCACCTTCACAAAGCATCATTTCATACAAAAATACCATCCCCTTTTGGAGATGGTACAGCGCTCCATCTCCTCTTGCTCTGTTGCTAATAATAATTAATCTGACTGTCTCGATGGGCTTTTTATTGACGAAGGGAGAAGTAGGTATTTAAAATGCAGTGTTTGTTGCACTTAGAGATTCTATTCTAACTCGTATTATTAATTATTCTCATGATCAAAGCATCATTTAGAGACTTCAAAAACATAAATTATTTATTACGTCGATATTTACACCCAAAAATATTAAAATGTAGAACGTGAATACGGCAGCAAATAAAGAAAGAACGACGAATAAATAAAAAGAATCGATATGAATATATAAATCTTGAAAAATATGCAGAATTACTGGAAAAAGAAAGAGAGCGTTAAAGAAAAAGAAAACAAGCAAAAAAAACTTAAAAGCACTGCAGACATGCTAGAAAGAGAAAGGAGGTTGATAAGAAAGAAATGGAAAATTAATAAAAACTATATATTACTTGTATTATTACTTATGCATATTATGACGATTACAACTTTTGCAACTTTTTGAATCGTTATATCTCAAAAACGGTAGCTCTTACGAAAAAAAGTATTAAGTCATTTTTTATAGATAATTATCTGATCTACAATTTTTGTTTGGACTAATTTTATGATAAAATTATAGTCCATTGAAATGTTACAATTTAAGGACCGAATATTGCATTTTATAGAGGACGCAATTTTATTTTTGGGACATGTGTCAATAGAAGCTTAACCTAATGTTTGTAGGGTCGCCACCCTTGTCCCCCGGCCGCCATCTTGGAAAAAGGGGTGATAACACTTTTTTCGCGATATCTCGGAAACACAAAAAAATCGTAAAGACATAATTTGTAGCAAATTATTTTGCCTACAAATATGTTTATATAACTTTTTGCCCTAAATTAAAAATTAAAGAAGTTATAAGCAAAACGTGAGATTTTTTTTTTAAATCTTTTTTGCTCTATTACTTTTTTTTATACATTTTACAAAAAAAATTACCTCAGAAAAATCATTTTTTTTTTAATTTTATTCATTTAAAACGCTGTTACTGCACTCCAAAGTTGACCGGGTTCGTCAATGCTCATGAGAATCCGGAGCAAAAAAGATTTTATAGTAATTTTCTTACTTTTTTCCACATAACTTCTTTAATTTTTAATTTAGGGCAAAAAGTTATATAAACATATTTGTAGGCAAAACAATTTGCTACAAATTATGTGTTTACAAATTTTTTGTAAGACGCATAGTTTCCGAGATATCGCGAAAAAAGTGTTTTCACCCCTTTTTCCAAGATGGTGGCCAGGGGACAAGGGTGGCGACCCCACAAACTTGAGTTTAAGCTTTTATTAACCCCCACACATGTCCCAAAAATAAAATTGCGTCCTCTAAAAAAATGCAAAGCTAATGTAACATTTCATTTCCGTTTTGCTGAAAATCGCGAAAAACCCGTTTTTGCAACCTTTCTTCTTCTTAAAGTGCCATCTTCTTTCGAAGGTCGGCGATCATTAAGGCAACTTGGATCTTCGATACCGCGGCTCTGAATAATGAACGGGTGCTTTTTAAAACCATTGGCGTAGGTTTTTCAGCCAAGATGTTCTCCTTCTCCCCACACTTCGTTTTCCTTGGATCTTGCCCTGTATGATGAGTTGTAGTAGTTGCAACCTTTGACCCCGAGTAATTTTTTTTCAGGTGTCGGATCGATGAGGACTTTTCACATTTCATTTATAATAGTGTTTTGAACAATCTTACCAATTTTCAGCCAAATGTGAATTTTTGTAACCTTGGAAGTCTAAATTGACCGGGCTAAAAATAACACCTGGAGATCTGAAGGAAAATTTTAATTTAATTTATATTATTAGCACAATTTTAATTATTATTAACACAAATTGCTTTAAAACTTGAGATAGATTAAGATGTCAATTATATTCTTCTATTCTATACAATATACATACTTAATATAATAAAATCGTAGACTTGCCGTATCTGTACATTAAAGATTTTTGCAAAATAATAATTGGGGGATGTTAGGGATAAGTAATAGAACTTAAAAAAGCAATTTTTGAAATTTTTGTTTATCTGTTTGTCTGTATGTTTGTGCGCGCATCACGCAATAACTACTGAATGATTTGAAATGAAACTTGGCATGATTTAAGTTCATAATACGGAGTAGCATATAGGATACTTTTTATTCCGAAATTCAGCACGGTTCTCTTGGGAGAGGGAATGGACGTCAAAACGTGTACTTACTTAGCTGTAATTCTTAATGCGTGGTCCGATTTCATTCATTCTTTTTTTGTTAGACCTTTCTTTTGAGATACTTTATAGATTACCGGCTAATCTCTGAAAGGCTGGGTCGATTTTGATGGGACGTTCACTGGCGGATGTTTACATATTGATGTACCTAAACATACGCCAGTGAACTTTTAACAGTTTTTAGCAAGGTATGATCTCAAAAGAAAAACCAAGAGTTCCCGCGGGATTTTTAAAAACCTAAATCCACGCGGACGAAATCGCGGGCATCCTCTATTTTTATAATATTTTGATTAGGTACCTACAGTAAAAATGTTGATTATATATATTATTTTGATTTTTAACCATGACATAGAGAGATTAAGTCAGATTTCAGACATCCGAGTTCCGACTGTAAAGCAGTCATTGCCGTACTTTAATGTCCTTACCGTTCCTTACGAGTTTTAATTATTTATGATGGCAATAAAAAAAAACCCACGATGAAAACATTTCCTTCTTCGATTTTCTATTGACTGCAGTTACTTTAATTGGATAATGTTACAGTTTTTTTTTAGCGTGTCCTTACCGTGTTTTTTGTGTCCATACCATTTTTTCAACATGGAATATTTATTAAACTTCTCAAAATAATTCTTGTACACAGAAGTGAGACCTTTATAATGGTTGTGGAAATATATTAAAGCCATCCATAATCTGATATCTAAAGATTTTTTTTAATCTTTCAAATTTTGCAATTTGGCGGAAATGCCCTATAGATTATAGAAGAATAGATTTTAAAATAATTACCGAAGTTTCTTTTACTGTTGTTTGAAAAATCATTATAATATAATATGTAGTTTTTACGTGTAGAATAAACAGTAGAGATTCAAGTGAGCCGGTTCACTCGTGCGTAAACGGAGACACAAAGACAAAGGCAACCTGTCGCTTGAGAGCCCGAGTCTTGTATCTGCGATTAAAATATATATTAATATATGTAAGTACTTACCTATGTATATCAAATGTGAACCTTAACATGAGAAGCGTTAAGTTTACTTTATTGTATAACAAAAGTTTTTTACAAAAATAATTTTTCACCACCAACTGATAAATGTCTAGCCTAAACGTAAGTTTTGCCACTTTCTTATGATGTCAAGTGACACAGACAAAGTTGTGAATAAATTTATCTGACACTTATCAGAAGATGGTTAAAGGGTAAAACAAGCCCTTAAGGCCGCTCTCCTCACGCGCTTCTCCATTCAAACGTATTACGCCTATTATTCTAATATTTGTCGCAATAGATCTTAAGTTAAGCCAGATATCAATTTATATCTCCATTATCTATGCTATAAAATAAAAAAAATTGTAAAATTATATTTATTTTGAAAGTTATGACGCTTGAAAAATCACTATTTTAGGGAAAATTTTGAGGCTTCTTTGTGCCTAAATAAACTAAGTATATTAGAAACTAGAAAATTGAAAAACGACCAAAGTCATATCGTACGTTACTTCATAATAATTTCAAATGTCTTTAATTTATGTAAAAAAATGCCTAATATTTGCTAAAATAGGCGTAATTCCAAACCTAGATTTGCATATTTTTACTTTGCCGTTTTTCACTAAAAATTATGATTTCTCAAGCAAAATTTATTTATTTAATTAATTTATTATTTATTTATTTTTAGTACTCTTCTTTACTGAAGATGTCTCGCTCTCTAAATGCAGAAATCACTGTTTTAGACTCCACCGCCCAACGATTTGTCGCTACCATGTAGAGCACTCTTAAGGTCTCAATTATTGTTGTAATTATCTGAATTCATGGTATTCTTGGTGTAACAATGCACTTTATAGCCAATAGCTAGAGAGTGCCGGCCAAATAGCAAACAGACAATTAACGCACGCCAGCCTAAAATGATAATCCATACGTTAGAAAATTCCTGTATAATCCGGGTGAAACTCGGATTGTACAGTTACAGTACCCGGAGTTATATCAAATACTGAAGGTTTTGATGGCTATAATTTCTGAACTACAAAATTGATGAGTTTGAAATATTTACTAAATAAAGTACCTATCTCCTTCCTATCAAAAATCTTTAAATGATCTCCTTTCTAACATAATATAAAGAATGAATGAAATCGGACTACGCGTTAATGAATTACAGCTAAGTACACATTTTGACTTTCATCCCCTCTCCCAAGGGAACCGTGCTTAATTTCGGGATAAAAAGTATTCTATGTATTAACTCCATAGTATGAACTTCAATCATGCCAAGTTTCATTTCAATCCATTCAGTAATTTTTGCGTGATGCGCGCACAAACACGGCAAGTCTATTTTATTATACCTATGTATAGACAGAGTGCTTAGTCTCAGTCTGGAGCGTTCCAAAACTTTATAGTATACTATTGATCGAATCATGAAGGACTTCAGAGCAAAATTAACCCAAAGACTCTTATTTTAAAGTCGTAATTCAATAGTTCGAATATTTATTTTACAACATTTCTGCTGCTGCTTGGAGCGCTGGCTGTTTTCGAATGCTGAATGTATTGGCGAACTCAAACCTTAAATTAAGCAATTTTAGGTCCATTTTACTCTGAAGTCATTGTGATTCGATCAATAGTATACTATAAAGTTTTGGAGCGCTCCAAACTGAGACTAAGCACTCAGATTATATATAATATACTATCTGTTATGTGTGCTTTATTGGTAACAGAAAATAATTTTATTATACGCTTAAACGAAATTCCAGCGACGCGTTCGATTTATACATATTTTTACTATCAGCCGACCGTATCGAGGCCGTAAATCGAGTTTGCTCTTTAAAGCGAATGTTCGATCACATTCCAAACAGACCGCCACAAAGTAACGCCGCCAATTAATAACTATAGGCGCACGCAAAATTGAGTTTTAACTCATAAAACAATAATGGACACATTTAAATATGAAATCAAAGTTCAGTGATTGCGGTTCGCGATTCATGAAGGCATAATAAAATTGTGTCCGTACAATGAAAATATTGTTTTTAATTGACATGTGCACGGCGCGAGTCCGCAGATCGAATCAAATGTTGGAAAATTAAATGTAAATTTTTATCGTTATTCTACAGTTTCTGCTTATTAATATTAAAGCACCCTTACATGCTTTTTTCATAATTCATAATTATTCTTTATTTGCAGTAACATTTTTTACAATAATATATTACTCACTACAGTTTTCCAGAAGAAATATTTCTAATAATATATAATATGATTAACGGCCAGTTTCTCGCACATTCAAAATCCGACTGATTAACCAACAGATTGTCACAATTGACAATCTGTTAACAACCCTTGGGTTTCTCAAACGCAAATCATTGAAAAATTAACTAATCTATTGATAACTGTTGCTTTATCGTTTCTTGTGGCCCGCCCGCCTTCATTCGTCTTTTGTTTCTTTCTAGCGCCTAGCTTTATCCCTTTCGTATGACAAACTTCAAACGATAAGCTGTCAGTCATGTCAACGGTCAATAGGTAGGTATTGTTGTTTCGAAATTTTTACAATCCTCGTGAAAGTTAAAACTATCGCAAAAATACTAGAAATAAACACTATAATATCTCCTGCACAGAAGATATTATAGTGTACAAATATTCTCTCTTCAGTGGTGTCGCATTGACGGCCATCGGATTATGAGAGTGAAGGAATATAGTGTGCATCTGTGCGCACTATAATATCTTCTGCGCTATCACTATAATATACGCAGGAGATATTATAGTGCATAATTGTGTACCCTTTCCAGTCGCGTCCATTGGATTATGAGAGAGAAGGAATAGAGTGCACTTGTTTGCACTATAATATCTCCTACACTATCACTATAATATATGCAGGAGATATTATAGTGCAAAATTGTGTACTTGTCCAGTCTTGTCGCAATGGCATCCATCGGATTGTGAGAGTGAAGGAATAGAGTGTGCATCTGTGTGCACTATAATATCTCCTGCGCTATTACTATAACATACGCAGAAGATATTATAGTGCACAATTTCATACTCTTTCCAGTCGTGTCCATCGGATTATGAGAGTGAAGGAATAGAGTGCACCTGTTTGCACTATAATATCTCCTGCACTATCACTATCATATATGCAGGAGATATTATTATAGTGCAAAATTGTGAATTCTCTAAAGTCGTGTTGCATTGGCATCCATCGGATTATGAGAGTGAAGGAATAGAGAGTGCACCTGTGTGCACTATAATATCTCCTGCGCAGAAGATATACACAGGATAATATCTCCTGGACTTTCACTATAATTCGTGCCGGAGATATTATAGTGCACAATTGTGTACTCTCTTCAATCTTATCGCATTAGTTCGGATTATGAGAGTGAAGGAATAGAGAGTGCACCTATGTGCACTGTAATATCTCCTGCGCAGAAGATATTATATGCAAGATAATATCTCCTGCGCTATCACTATAATCTATGCAGGATGTATTATAGTGCAAAATTGTGTATTCTCTGCAGTCGTGTCGCATTGGCATCCATCGGATAATGAGAGTGAAGGAATAGAGAGTGCACCTATGTGCACTGTAATATCTCCTGCGCAGAAGATATTATATGCAGGATAATATCTCCTGCACTATAACTATAATATATCTCAAATTTCTTCTGGAATTCTATTATTTATATGCGTTGACGTATAGTTAATTGCTCGTAATTCTACAATTAAAAATCAGAGTATCAAACAGTTGTCAGCAGTTTGTTGACATAGATATTTTGCGTTCAGAAACCCAAAATTGCTATAATCGGGGGTTAATTGGAAATAGACAAATCCGTTGACAAATTGTCAGTTGACTCTTTTCAGCAATCCAATCACATCTAAATTGAGATTAACAGTCTTTTAACAGTCGGTTGCGTGATTTATGCGTATGAGAAACTGGCCGTAAGGTGCTCCAATGCGGGTTGGCGGGCTTTAACGACGATTGTTACATGATAGTGATAATAAACGGGACCGACTGCTTAACGTGCTCTACGAGGCACGGGGGCGACACACCTCCAACAATCAACTCCGGGCTAGCGCTGAGAATTTCTTGACAGAAAACCCCAATACCTAACAATTTTTGCCCGACCCGGGAATCGAACCCGGGACCTCGTGATCTGCAGAATATGCTAACCACTAGACCAACGAGGCAGAAGGGGAGACGAGGGGGATTCGTAACACAAATATTTTATGAAGACTCTAAAGAGTAAACGTTGGCATAAATCAGAGTAGGTAGCCCTACAGGGAAGCACAAGGTTTTCCCTATTCCCTTTAGCCTGGAGCTATTGGCACGCGCGTCACATCTCGTGAGGATGGGCCGTGTCACGGTCGCAAACGATTCGGTTCCGGGACCTTTGTGATTGAAAAACTGCACTTAAAGGGACCACAGGACTTGAATATCTGACGAGGTAATGTTAAACGTACGAGTCACTGTGACACGCTAGGTATAAATAAATCAAAATATTTAAAAAAACTGTTTTCTAAGTAGATACGCAATATACAAGCTTTATGTTAGTTAGAAAAAAAAACCGGCTAAGTACGTGGCGGGCCACGCGCAGTGTAGGGTTCCGTAGTCACAATCCTCGAAAAACCTCGACAGCAGGGGGGGACACTTGACTCTAATAAAAATTAGCACTTTAAAACATCATATTTTACAAACGGATCTAGAAATCGAAAAATGATGTTCCCACACCCACAGTATTTTTAAAAGACCTATTCAACGATACCCCACACTATGGGGTAGACGAGAAAAAAAATATTCATCCCTACTTTACATGTAGGGGAGCTACCCTAAAAAAAAATATTTATCAAAATTTTATTTCACCACTTTGTCGGCGTGATTAATATTTATACCTGTGCCAAATTACAGATTTCTAGCATTAATAGTCTCTGAGATTAACCGAGGACGGACGGACAGACAGACGGACGGACATGGCGAAACTATAAGGGTTCCTTGTTTACTACGGAACCCTAAAAATTAGCACTTTAAAACATCATATTTTACAAACGGATCTAGAAATCGAAAAATGATGTTCCCACACCCACAGTATTTTTAAAAGACCTATTCAACGATACCCCACACTATGGGTAGACGAGAAAAAAATATTCATCTCCACTTTAGGTACATGTAGGGGAGCTACCCTAAAAAAATATTTATCAAAATTTTATTTCACCACTTTGTCGGCGTGATTAGTATTTATACCCATGCGAAATTACAGATTTCTAGCACTAATAGTCTCTGAGATTAACCGAGGACGGACGGACGGACAGACAGACAGACAGACAGACAGACGGACGGACATGGCGAAACTATAAGGGTTCCTTGTTTACTACGGAACCCTAAAAAGGAAATCAGTCAAATAAAAATCAGTCTAAGGCTAGTCGTACCTACTTGGGGGTAAAAGGTTCCGTATAGTTAAAGGAAATTAGGTATTACACTTAGACGAAGTCATGGGTATCAAGTTTAAGTACTTAATGTATGAATGTAATTTTTGATGTAGGTACGAACGAATAAGAAACTGAAAATATCAATAATGTTCTTGATTTTAATATTTACACAATTTAAATTCGCTAAAATGAAAAAAATAACTAAGTAGGTAAGTACTTAAACGAAGTAATTACCCGTCATACTGCATCAGAAATTGAGTTCATTCAAAATTTAAAGTTCAATGGAATTGTAGCCTTTATTTACCATCTCGCAGGCTAGAAACTGGAATATAGTTTGTCTTATCTGTGTAACAGCATTTGAAAGCGGCTTTTAGTTGTTCGGCAGGCAGCAGCCAACAGCGCTGCGTGACATCCGGTGCAGTAAAACCACTCTACAATATCTGCTAGAATATAGAAAGATTAAAACTGTTACCTAAGGTGAATTTTCACTTAAAAAAGCCATAAAATTCATTGTTATTATTAGTATGTAATGACGATAGCATTCACATTTGATTGTCCGACGCTCATTCACTCGGCTTAAATGCATTATTGCAGCAAGAATACCTACATTAATTCAGCCAATCACCACAATAAAGATTTGCAATGATTGATGCAGCTGCTAGAAAATAGACCGGCTAAGACTATTTAGTACCTATATGAAATGCTTGCATCAGTGTGTTTTTAACCCCCGACGCAAAAACGACGCGACGGGGTGTTATAAGTTTGACATGTCTGTGTGTGTGTGTGTGTGTGTGTCTGTCTGTTCCCCTGAGGCGCTCAAACGGGTGGACTGATTTGAATGCGGTTTTTTTGTTTGAAAGGTGAATTAGTCGAGAGTGTTGTTAGCTATATTTGATGAAAATCGGTTCAAGATGGCGACCGCTACAAAATGGCGGTATACATATTTTTTCACAGCTCCCTTAATATGGGTATCAAATTAAAGGGATTGACTAGTAGAACAGCACTTTTGCAAATCCAAGATGGCCGCCGCCACAAAAGGGCGAATGTCGGGGGTTTTTTAAATTTTTAATTTATACTTATATAATAAGTAAGTCAAGTTTTTGAGGCATAAACGAAAGTAGCGAGTATATTGTACAGGCGTACACTGGCCAACTCAATGATTATTGTGTGTACGGCAGACCGTAGAAAGACGGCGTTAACCAATGCGGGAGGCGGATTATGACGTGATACGACAGCGAACCAATCACGGACGCTGCCTGTAATTGATGCCAATAAGTGACTTCAATGCATTCAAGGTGTTCATGTTTTTAGACCGATGTCGATAACTATAAATTGATTGAGTATATTAAACCATTTAGTCGTGATTCAATATGACTATTCTTCAGAAAGCCAATAAGATTGTAGTCTGTATCAGATATTATGATATAGGTGTTCGTAGATACCATTATATCGGGTGGCAGGGTTTTAGATCCTATGGGAGAAGGATAAGTCGAAGCCGATCCGATTCGGCTAATTTATCGTCGCCACAAGCCCGTTAGCTAATAGCGGCAGCTCCCGAACAATGCGAAAATTAGTTACCGTTTAGTTACTGATAGCCCGATTTATTCCATTCCAACGAAACTCGACTTTGGTAACTGTCCGCAATGTTCTAATACCTGGGTTTAATACTCTTGCCCACATACTGCCGGCGAGCTTAACAATAATGGTGGAAATGTTAAATCAATTTATTTGTTTGCATTTTAAGGCAATTTAGTAAAATTCATTTTTATTATTTCCGTATAGCAATGAATGAGATACGTGAGAATTAGCAAGCTGAAGAACTGTTGTGAACTGGCCATGTTTGTTGTAGAACCCATGGGGCAGCATATACCTTTTTGAAAACACCTCTGGTACATTGGTGAGCGCTTTAGCCATACCATATCACGGGTTCGATTCTCAGTAAGAGCAGTTTTGGAATTTATTATTTCTAAATTGTCTACGGTCCAGTCTGGCAAGAGGTTTCAACCGTGGCAGTGACCACTCTATCAGCAAAGCCGTGGAACGCTAAGCCGCCAAGCGACTTACCGTTCCAGCACGATGTGATGAATGAAAAAGAGTTAGCAATAAAGAAAAGAAAAGAATATGGACACCGAGAGAAACTTTAGATAGCCTGGAGCGTGAATTGTGTTTATGTAGATAATATATACCCTGCTTTACAAAATTTTATGGGAAAATAACTACTTATTTTAGTAAAAAACATGGAAAACGAATGTTTCCGACGTGGATGCTCGTTATAAGTTTTAGACTTCAAAAACTTACTTAACAACTAACTAGACAACTTGAAAGTTTATGATATTTGAGAGTTTTATGTCGGTATCCTGTAATTACTGAATAGGCATTTATGTAGTGAATAGGCATTTTCTAATGTTAGGCAATGACTAGAACTCATCATGACTTTCCATCCGGCATAACTATCGTCAAGCGCAAACCTTATCATACAATTAAAAAAAATACTATATATGTGCGCGGGATGGTGCCAAGAACACAGGTTGCATTTCCACGCTGAATAGCCAGGCTGATTCTTAGCGTAAGAAATAGACAGATAGTTTTTCTGTCTCGTAAGACTTTAGACTTTATGGCCCCAGAGGCTCCACGGCAAACGGAACAAATATTATGACTCTCGATTTTTCTTATAACTTTTTTAATGTTTTAATGTAATTAACTTTAGACTGGCCCGTTGGCTCGGTTAGCAGTGACCCTGCCTTCCGCTCAGGGGTCGCGGGTTCAATTCCCGCCCCGAGTATGGGTGTATGCAAGTATATAAGTATATACTATGTATTTATACATTTACTAAATATATATATATATATAAATATATTGTAGTATATATGTAAATATGTCTATCAGTCGATTGTTACCTATAACACAGGCATTAAGTTACCTACTTTAGGAACAGTCGACCGTGTGTGTGTGTGAATATTTATTTATTATTATTTATTTTATTTTATTTGACGAAGGGAGGCATACTGTGCCACTTACCAGTTTCGAGTTTCAGGTGTTCCATGCAACTCCGGGTCTTGAAGCTGCCTCCCTAGTATGACAATTGTTTTGGATATAGAATACTGTGGTTCAGGATATTTAGCGCAGATTAACAACGGTAAGTTCCCAATAGTTATAACTTGTAGATACCTAACCTACTGGGAGTAACTTTGCTCGTTATCTTCAAGTGTTCAATGGTGAGTTACCCCTAATGGCTGTCTCAACTATAACCTTCACCAATTCTTAGACATTGTTAATCTTACAGCTCTGAATTTTGCCTCATATTGGTGCTTGCAAACAAAGCATTTATGCACTAGCAAATAAAATGACAGGTTAATAAATCAAGCTAAGTATTTCTTTCAGAATGATCCCTGTGTTAAAAAGTATAGCACGTTCTTCGGACCGATTTATTTTAGAGGTTGACTGTGTAAAACCGACAGCACCATTGTAAAGGCTGATTTTATCTTAGACCTTTCTTATTTTGTTTGCACTTGGTGACTTAATACAAAAATCAAAGCTCAGAGGTGAGCTTTTAATGAATTATAACTTAGGTGGTAAGTCACAATGCAGTCTAATGCAGATGAAAGTGGTTTAACTTGGAACAGTCATCATCATCATCATCATCATGATCAACCCATTACCGGCTCACTACAGAGCACGGGTCTCCTCTCAGAGTGAGAAGGGTTTTGGCCATAGTCTACCACGCTGGCCAAGCGGATTGGCAGACTTCACACACCTTTGAGAACGTTATGGAGAACTCTCAGGCATGTAGGTTTCCTCACGATGTTTTCCTTCACCGTTAAATCAAGTGATATTTAAATACTTAAAACGCACATAACTTCGAATAGTTAGAGGTGCGTGCCCCGGGATCGAACCCACGACCTCCGATTAGAAGTCGGTCGTCCTAACCACTAGGCTATCACAGCTTAAGTCGTATGGGGTATGGGGTTATCACAGCATACATACTTGGAAGAGTAGAATAGAATAGAATAGAATAGAAAAGTTTTTTTATTCAAATAAACTTTTACAAGTGCTTTTGAATCGTCGATTGAGTCTACCACAGGTTCGGAATGCAGTTCCAGCCGAGAAGAACCTGTAAGAAACTCGGCGGTTGCTCTTTTTAAAAATAACATTATAACAATTATTATTATTAATGTACATGATTGAAATGCCGTCTCGCGCATTGCTGGAACGAGTTAAATCCAAGCTTTTTTATCGTTTATATAATCTTCAGTTGTATAATAAGCTTTTTTTATGAGCATACTTTTAAGAAAGTTCTTAAACTTGTGTAAAGGCAAGTCTAAGACATATTTTTTATTCGGATAAACTTTTACAAGTGCTTTTGAATCGACAAATGAATCTACCACTGGTTCGGAATGGTGCTTACAATTCTACACGTTAAGAAGGGCAGACAATAGTAGCCCCATTTCCGACGGCGGCACCCGTTCACGAGCATGACGCATGATCCAGCCATTGCTTCGCTCAACCATATTTGAGGGAACGTAACAACCCGCACCACACGACACCACCACAGAAATGTTTAAAGAGAGCGTGACATACTTAGGCTACCCATGATTAAAGCATCGAATTGAACACCAATAATCGAATACTCCTCAAGTTATAATAGCGTATAAAGCGAATAAATTAAATCCATGCTTTTTTATCATTTATATAATCTTCAATTGTATAATATGCTTTTTTCATGAGCACACTTTTAATAGAATTCTTAAACTTGTGTAAAGGCAAATCTAAGATTTGTTGTGGAATTTTGTTATAGAACATTACGCCGAGTATAACTGCATAATTCATACCGAAACACTAAAGCTGTACCTACCAACGAATCTCCCTTGAAAATAGGGTGACACCTAGTCACGGCCAATAAAAAACCTCCCACCAGGTCAACAGAGTTATAAACACTTATAAAAAGTATGTTACATTTCCAGGAATCTCCCTACCGCAGAACTGCGTGATAGACGCTTCCATCTAATAAAACTGTCCTGCGGCTTCGCGCCGACGCCTTTCGTGTCGGAATCACCCATCGTACCGGCCGATTGTGTCTATAGGTTAAGTTATTTTTAAGGAAAATTAGTGTTTAATAAATCATTTGGAAAATCTGGTTTTCTATTAAGCCCCTCCGCTGCAGCCTACGTAATTAGTATAATAACAGAAATTATAAACACTTATAACAAGCACATAACAATTTACAAGACCGCGTCGGTAAAAATGTGCTCGTAATTTCCACGGCAACTCGGAAAAAGAAATGGCAACAAAATCTTGAGGGTCTTTACCGGGATAAGTAAAACAGTTTGACACATGACATCACAAATATTTACCGCCACTCGTATAGACCTTAACACTATCGCTATAAGGCTCAAAGTACGATAGCAAATAGGCTCAAGTGAATGTAACCGCAAGGGCCCTCGGTCAAGCCTCCTCGTCTCGTGAAGACATGACAAGATGTAAATAGGAGTTTGTTGACGCGACGTTGACCCGACATGGAAATGGTGAACTGTTATTATTTTGTTGAAAAGCTATTTGTTTTGTTATTTATTGTCATAAATAGAGCCTCAACCTCAAAGTAACTAAAAAGCAACAACTTTCATACTGGTATTGGACTTTTCGGGTAATGTTAATTCGTTGAAAAATAGAAACATCCGTACGCGTTATTTTTTGATCGAAGCGTACGCGTAATTGAAAATGATTTTAGCAGTTCTTTCAATAATTTTGATGTAGAATCATAACCCCCTTAAAAGGGCAATGTGTGAATTCAATTTTGTTCCCCGCATCAAGAAAAAGAAACAAAAACACGTCCGCAATGAAAGTAAGTCAGACAGAAGCGTTTGATGGAATTATATCCGAGTGTGGTGGAAACAGTGCCGTTAGTATGAGTTTCCACGTTACGCGGACGTTGATAGATTTCGTGTGTCAAAAACAGTAACATCAAAGTAAAAATGATCTACAGTTTCTTGTTTTAAAATCGTACATTCACAGCTGGATCTTCTCCAGTGGTTTTGATTGGCGCCGAGGCATGGCCTTCTCGCCGCTGTAACATGCGGAAGAAGTCAAGTCTAAGCCCACCGCGCTCGAGCGACATGTAGCTGCAGTGCATGGGGATGTTATCAAGTCTGATATTGCTCACGTCATCCTCATCGTATCGTAGCCACCTCTACCTGTGTGCTTAGTCTAAAGCGGAGCACTCGAAAACGAACTCGAAAACTATTGATCGATTTCAGAGTAAAATAGACCTAAAATGTCTTGTATTAAGGTTTGAGTTCGCCAATACATTCAGCATTGTTCGAATGCTGAATGTATTGGCGAACTCAAACCTTAATACAAGCCATTTTAGGTCTATTTTACTCTGAAATCGATCAATAGTTTTCGAGTTCGTTTTCGAGTGCTCCGCTTTAGACTAAGCACACTGTGATGTGATGTGATATGTAGAAAGAGAAGCTCGCGAGGCAGTAGATGTTCATTCCGGTTTTCTGGGGTAAAGCGGTGCTAATACGGAGAAGTGTTTGCACGGTCCGTAATCGGTGCGGGCAAACATGTTGTGCACACACTCTTCCATAATGGTATCCAGCTACTAATTGAGTACTACCAAATTTCATTTCGCTTGAGGCGCTGTCTGAACGAACATGAAGCCTTAAAACGTGGCAGCTCGATTTTGACGTCATCGTATTTCAATTTCTCGAAATGGATCAACATTTTTGAGATGTACAAACTCGTACTAACCCTGCAAAAATATGACGTCGGGTGCAGCGACGCGAGCCGCGAGCGCGCCGCGTGAAATGAAAGGCGCACCCGCGGGACAGCGCTATATTGATATTTGAACGCTTCAGCCCAAGCATAATCAATGCGACACATTTCGCTTGTGGTTTTAATAACGCTCTATCTATGTGACCTGCCTCGTTGGTCTAATGGTTAGCATATTCGATTGCAGATCACGAGGTCTCGGGTTCGATTCCCGGGTCGGGCAAATAAACAATTGGTAAGTATTAGATTTTTCTGTCAAGAAATTCTCAGTGCTAGCCCGGAGTTGCTAGTTGGCGGTATTTCACTCCTGTGCCTTGTAGCGCACATTAAGGTGTCGGCTCCGGTTATTATATAATGTGACATAATAGTCGTTAAAGCCCACCAACTCGGATTGGAGCAGCGTGGCGGGCGGGTCGAAATTCCACTCTCCTATGAGAGAGGAGGATGTGTCCAGCAATGGGACGGTAAAAGGCAATGCTTATCTTCGACACATCCCTCCTTTCGAGAAGGGTCAGCGTGAATATTTTAATTTTAAAACTGCTAAAATATCAAAGATACATTTTCTTTCAATATAGATACTTCGAATGTAACTATCAAGTCGATAGTCAAATAAATTGCCTACTTACAAAGAGGCAATTGATTTCCCTCCTCAAGGCGCGACGGCGTCTGGCGCTAGCCTGAGTCGGTCCTGTGGGGCTTCCTTCGTCCAATGAATACTTCACAGGCTTACGGTGCTCTTAGTGAAAGTTTTCACATCTCGACAACGATAGACATTGAACATCGATATAACTATAACGCTAAAATAAAATATATTGTATTCGAATTCCAGATCTTAATCCAATTATTTTAAAGTCGTATTTTTAGTATACCCGATGTTTATTTAACAAAATTTCTAGATGTTTGGATAAACTCAAGACTTAAGGTTACGTACTTACTCCCTCGCTTCTTCATACAAATGTGTTACGCTGTTAAGTTTATTTTTTATTGTTTAAAGATCTGAAACTAAGCTAACTATCGATTAATCTTTCCAATTTTATGTCTTACTGCAATCAATTTTATAAAATTATATTTTTTAGAAAATTGTGACCCTTCACACATTTCTATTTTAGAGAACTTTTAAGGGAACCACGTGCTTAAATAAATTGCATATAAAAAAAAACCTTGTCGAAACATCATTCATCACAAGCACGGCTTGAGGCCTAGAACACTCTTAGAATGTAACATTTAGTTATTCAGAATTTAGGTCCATTTTACTTTGTCCTTTTTGTTTTGAGACAGAAAATCTATCAACGTTGTCGAAAATTGCAAACTCGTACTAAGTGTTAACTTCACTCGCAGTGAGGGCGTGTGGACTTAGCCTGACACATGTGTCTGGGAGATTGGGAGAGGCCCTGGTTTGGTTATAGTAGAGTTGGTTATTAGAGCTTACGTATTCTGTTATTTTAAACTTGCTAGAATGTATTTTTGGCACCTTTTAGCTATATATTTAGTGAAGTTAATAGTTAAAAGTTAGTCAGAAAACCTTAAAATTAAAACGTCACGGTTTTTAGGGTTCCGTACCCAAAGGGTAAAAACGGAGCCCTATTAATGTCACTCGGCTGTCTGTCTGTCTGTCTGTCTGTCTGTCTGTCCGTCTGTCCGCCGGTCACAGGTCTCTAGCTCGCAGACGAAATGAGTTACAAACCTGAAATTTTGGTATTTGGTGTAAAACGTTGACCCAAAATCAAATATTGAATTAAAAATTGAATTAAATTATTTTTCAGGGGGGCTCCCATACATGAGAAAGGAGCCGGAAAAAAAAATTTTTTTCTTACCCTAGCTTGTGGGATATCATTGTTTAGAGCTCATTGAGTAGAGTACGAATATATATTTTTTTAATTTTTTGCTTAAAAAGTAAGGAAATGAGGGGTCATCAAAATTGACAGTTTTAGACCATTTTTGTGACGGGGGCTATCTAAAAAACTAAACTAGTTAGGAATATGATATTTCGGTATATTATGTACTATATGCTCTATTTGTACAACAAATACTGAAAACAACGATTCATAAAATAGTTTATAAGCTGTGACCAAAACAAACGAACTTATTTTGCGTTTTTCTTTCACGGTTTCTTGCGATGTCTAACTCGGAAATTAAATATTTCTTAGACCCAAAATATTATATTGTTCATAATTATGTACGGAACCCTGAAAGAGCGAGGCCCGACTCGCACTTGGCTGATTTTTTTTAATTCGCTAAGATGCAATTCGCTCACTCGCTAACTCGTTGCACTCACCAGTAGAAATGTAGTGCACACAAAAGTTAACTAAAATAAGTACAAAAAAACATGCTTAGAGAATTTACTGCCAGTGACGAATGTTCATTTACCCACTAAGAGAGCTACAGCGTGACAATTGCATTCACCTCTGATTGGCCGACACTCTCTCGTTATTTATTGGATAAATAGCCTACATAGTTGCAGCAAGAATACCATAAATACATACAAAAATTGCGATTGTTACAATGTGATATCCACATCTTTTACGCTAGTCTAGTGTCAAACTGCTGATAACACCATCGGAGACTGAAATAACACAGAATACTGCGGCGAACTGTATAAAAAAGCAATAAAAACCGCGGTGAAGCGGCTAGCTCGCAGGCGGAGCGGTGGTTGGACGAAATTGAAATTTGATACTGGTATTCACTGGGACCGCGTTATTGCGTCTATTCGGAAATTATTGCCAACTGCCAAACAGTTTACGACAGAACTAACCGACCGACGAGCGTCGGTCGCAAAGTTATGCTAAAATATGTCATCCGCGCGAAGTACACAAATCTTTTGTGGGGTTGAATATATCTTGATTACAAAAGAGTTTATAGATTTTCCTGCATTAGGTACACATATTTGTAAGACTGTGACAAAAAAAAAGTGTAAAAATACATTTGTTAAGTGGAAGTTTTTACGCAATTAGTGACAAAGTAGGTACAAGTGACAAAGTTACATAGAAGGAGTTAAGTTTGCATTAAGTTACCCACAAAATAGAATGAAGTGTCATAATCTATTTCAAATCAAATCAAATCAAATAAACTTTATTCAAAATTGGTACACTGTACACTTTTTGAACGTCAATTTAGGTACAGGCAATGGTGATAATTATTTACGGAAACTTAAAACTAAAACTACGAGGGTTCCAAACGCGCCCTGGTCTGAGAAGAGCCCACAACAAACTCAGCCGGGTTTATTTTTTTTTTATTATCACCATCTTACAATATGGTATAATAGCCATAAAAATGATTTGAACTGTTGGCTTTTAGAGCAATCTATGTCCATGGATTTTTGTCATTAAAAAAATCTATTAAGCTATAGTAAGACTTTTCAATTAATTTGCGTTTAATAAAACCTTTGAACTTATTGAGAGACATATCCAAAATGTTCTCTGGCAACATATTATAAAAAAGTACAGAATTACCAACAAATGATTTTCCAACTTTTCGCAGCCTAGTAGTGGGCAACACAAGTTTATCTTTATTTCTAAGACTAGCTTTTGCCCGCGGCTTCGCCCGCGTGAATTTCGGTTTTTCACAAATCCTGAGGGTTAAGTAGATTTCTGGTCCACCCGCACCCCGCCGCGCGGCGGCGTACCGCGGTACCGCGTACGGCGGGCGCGCGGCGCGGCGAAAATACCTATCAGGGCGTTTTTTACCGATTTCAACACAACTCCTTTTTTGAAAGTCGGTTAAAAAGTAGCCTATGTTACTCTTTGGTTAATCCTCTACTTGTCTGTGAAAGTCCCGTCAAAATCGGTTCAGCCGTTTCGAAGATTAGCCCGTTCAAACAGACAGACAGACAGACAAAAATTTTAAAAACGTGTGATTCGGTTATGGTATCGTTCAAATAACCATATGAGCTTAATATGTGGTAGTTATTTCGAAATTACAGACAGACACTTCAATTTTATTTATTAGTATAGAAGTATAGATTAATGTTATGACAGTCACTTTTTTTCTTTTTATCGATATTTTTGTGTACATATATTAAATTTTCAAGAATATATTGGTTATAAACTGTCATAATTTTAACTTCCTTAAACTTATTTCTCAGTGACTCTCTGGGTCCCATATTATATATGGCACGAACAGCCCTCTTCTGCAGCACGAAAATGGAATTAATATTTCATTAATTAAGGCCGCTCTCTTCACGCGCTTCTCCATACAAAGGTATTACGCCTATTATTCTAATATTTGTCACAATAGGTCTAAAGTTAAGCCAGATATCAATTTATATCTCCATTATCTATGCCATAAAATAAAAATATTAGTAAAATTATATTTATTTTGAAAGTTATGACGCTTGAAAAATCACTATTTTTGGGCAAATTTTGGGGCAACTTCGTGCGTAAATAAACTATATAAGAAACTAGAAAATTGAAAAACGACCGAAGTCTTATCATAGGTTACTTCATAATAATTACAAATGTCTTTAGTTCATGTAAAAAATTGCCAAATATTTGCTAAAATACCTAGGCGAAATACCAAACCTAGATTTGCATCTTTTTACTTTGCCGTTTTTCACTAAAAATCATGATATCTCAAGCAAAATTTATTTATTTAATTAATTTATTATTTATTTATGTATATATTTTTAGTACTCTTCTTTACTGAAGACGTCTCGCTCTCTAAATGCAGAAATCACTGTTTTAGACTCCACTCACCAACGATTTGTCGATGCCATGGAGAGGGCTCTTAATATCATTATATTGAAATTGTAAAGAGAAACGTGCGCCGTTAGTCACAACTGACAATCCTCCAACTTATAAAATTCTCAGTGCATTCTAATGCGGTTTCTACATGCATCTCACATGAAAGATTTATTTGAATTACATAACGTTCGTATTTAATCTACCCGACCATACAAAACCGACACGAATCAGCTAATATTAGTGCCGTAAACCATTCATTTGCTATTTAATAACACCCAACAGAGCTAGTAATCAACCGTCGTCCCCTCAAACAGTAGGTTTATCGAAAGGAAAACTCAATCAGAAGGTATGAATGGCCCTTCTACAGTACACGCGATGTGAAACACATCTGTTTACTCCGACACTAATTTCGTGCGATTATCGCATAAGTGTCGTTTCACAGTACCAATAAATACGTGGCGTCTTTGTGTCGGACATAATTTTTCAGATAAAATAAAATTTAAATAATTTTTTAGATAAAATGGTTTTCTTAGTGCTTACCATTGACATACTAAGTATTATCACGTCAATGGTGCTTACTTAAATATCTTAGTAATTTCTTGCAGCAGGTCTAAGCTTTCATATATTTACAAAGAAAATATGGTGATTAAATTTTGTTGGTTGTGCTATAAAGCAATAAATATGATATTTATTTGCTTTGTATCTACTTATCTAATGCAATGAAAGAAATATGGAGCTTTAATAAGCTACTTGTATAAAAAGTACTTGTAAAAGTTTATTTGAATAAAAAACTTTTCTATTCTATTCTATTCTATACTTGTAGATAATTTTAAAATGATTACTGCTTAAATCAATTCTGCTGTATCCTTTTATATGGATACTAAATTGATTTAAGCACGTTTGTAACTACATTATGATTTATAATATTTTGTACTACAATTATTAAGTATATCGCTCAGTATTCATTTGTATAGACACGTTCACACTAAGCTATTCTGTATAGTACTGACATGCTATGCTTATGACATAGTTTGCTATACTTTTCAGCAAATTAGTATAGCGTATTCTGAACTGCACATTGAGGAATAGTTTTATTTATGACGTATCTGCTGCGTGTAAAAATGTTCGTGTGAAACGACTTAAAACCGCCCGCGGTCTTGGCTCCAACGACGAATGCGTACGATCCGGGGTTGTTTCCAGAACATATTATACTTTCGAGAGCAGAAATGAATTGAGTTGAAAAGTGCGTCTGCGGTCATTAAACTTTATTGCGGTTGGCAAGCGACGGCGACGCGCGGTTTATGTGAAGAAAACTTATAGTTACTTGTATGTCCGTGATGTTTTTGGTGATGTTTTGACTTTCAACTCATTTATCAACGCTTCATTTCACCCGAATGTGTGACGCATAGGAGGGGTGTTTATCAGTATATGTATATTTGTGGAGCTTGTTGTTGTGTGAGTTTGATATTTTTACGTCAATCGATTTATGATAATCTTGCGAGTTTCACTAAAGACATGGCAGTAATCCAATAATAGCTGTGATAAATTTTTATTTTACGCAGTTTGGTTTAGTTTACCAGATTAGACTAGAAACTATTACTATACAGAGTCGAATAAACTAGCAGCTAAACCAACATCGCAAAATCACTATAAAATTATATCATAATATTGAACTGGCTCGTTGGTCTAGTGGTTAGGATATTCGACTGCAGATCATGAAGTCCCGGGTTCGATTCCCGGGTCGGGCAAATAATTGTTAGGTATTGGATTTTTCTGTCAAGTTTTCAGTGCCAGCCCGAAGTTGGTAGTTGTCGGTGTTTCACTCCGAAAAATCGTTAAAGCCCGCCAATCCACATTGGAGCAGCGTGGCGGGTATAAATCCTTTCTACTATGAGAAAGGAGGCCTGTGCCCAGCCGTGGGACGTTGTAGAGGTGGTGGCTGTAGTACAAAAGGCATCTATACAATCTACATTAAGGCCGCCCTTGTGAAACCGTGGGGAGTCATGTAGAAATCAATAAAATGCACTCAAAATATATGTATAGTATGCCCTAAATGCCAAAGCTCTCGAAACCACACCGTGCTCTAAAAATACAATAACAACTCTCCATACCTGAAAACATAGACAACAGAAAAAGAGGGCTAAGTAGATTAAAACATCGACGCAATGGATCTGCGGGTGGACGAGAGTTGTTGGTAACGAGTCACAATGTTGTTTCGCTGCTTTAAAACGACTGATCTCAGGAGTGAGGGGCGTTGATTGTGACGGAACGCTGCGGACAGATAGGAGGAAAGAATGCGAATATCGACTTCGAAAATATTTATTAGACTGATTCTGTGACGGTAATAGATGATTTAAGATGACTTTGTCCTTAAACTACGGCAGCCGAACTCTACATCATACCTCTAAATAGTATTAACAAAAGCCTTCTGTAACTAAGTGCACAATACGGTGTTCACCTTGATTTAGATTTTAGAGCATTTTACAAGAAATAATTCAAATTTCGAATGGAACGAAATAGTGGACAACTGATTCATACTTGATAATGAACTGATTCATAGTGAACTGATTCACAACTGGTTCACAATTTAATCATAACTACAATGAAGACATGCTAATTTGTACGCGATACCAACGACCTTGGTCACTGTAACAGCGAGCTGACATAATTATAATAATTGCGAGCGCCGTTTGATTCCCGGCAAAAACCGACAAACATCGGCTCGCTGCCAGCACAAAAAACTATTTTCAGTTAAAGTTCACTAGTGTTCACTAGGTTACAGTTCGCTAGTGAGATTATCAACTTTATGGTCTAATAAGTTTCATTTCAGATTTTGATTCGTGTTATAAAACAAAAAGTGTTATAGATCGACCAGAATCTCATGAAAAATACGGAAATGAAATTCCAAAGTTAGCAACACTGCGGCAGCCCTAGCGATAAACAAAGTAACTGACATTTTTTGTGAAATTGACTTTTTGCATTAACAAAAGTTTTATGTCGAGTTTTTTACCACAGTTTAATATTTCAAATAACTTGAACCGTTTACTGAAATTTGAATTGCCCAAACAAAGTACCTGCACACACTAACCCGGAATATAAATGCAAAGACCAAGTAAACAACAAGCACAACACAAAAACAAAGTAATTGGATGTTGATTACTTTGTTTTTGTATTTAAAATGCAGTTGCTTTATTTTCCGTTTCGTGAAACGATCCCAGGTAAAGTGTTCTGAATGTATTTACTTTGTTTATCACTAGGGCAGCCGAGTTAACCTAGTGTTGCTTACTACAAAATTTAATTTTCCTATTTTCCATGACATTCTGGTCTACCTATAGTAACAATCCGCTTACACTTTATTCGTACTTGGTCATACACTGAACTTTGATGTCGTAAATACGCTTAACAGAACCTCCCTGGCCCCCCGATGTGTGCGCCATTCCAACACCTCCAGAGGGGGTTGTACAGCTTATTAGCCAATTTAAAATATTATACAGCATTAAAAATTGTATGATGAATGCAGTGCAGATGGCACAGGTGTGGCACCGGCTTAGGGGCTCGCTAGGAGCACTCGGGACGCAGCTGGAATATGAAATTTCAGTTTTATCGCCTCGCATTGTCGGGGCGCGGCGGCGGCGCGCGGCGCGCCCGAACATTTCGCTTCTTTCTCAATTTAAATCACCCCGTTTTTAACAAAGGGGCGCCGAAGCCTCTCGCGTTTCGGTTCATCATCTATTGCGGCTTTGAGAATTATTTATTTTTTCCTTTATTGTAACAAAAACTTCCGGCTTTGTTCCTCCTTTTTTGTATGGCTGTGTATTGAAAGCTGAGACACGCTGAGATCCGTTTTTAAGTGTTTTGTTACACTCGAATAAAAGTGGTAATGTTTTAACCGAGAAAAAATCTTGCCTAAGTATATCCTAGCAATCATGATAGTCCAAGATAGGACAGAATGCACCTAAAAGAGAAATTACAGCATTTTTGTATGGATTATAAGAAAAAATAAACAGCAATATTTATCCTGAAAAAACAAAATCTTCTATTTTATCGACGTGAATTGAGTTTTATAATAAATGCCGTACCGTACCGTGGGAATTCAGAATGATATTCCTATAGCCTATGTCACTTTCCAGGTTCTCAACAAAACTAGTACAAAAATCATGTCGATTCTTAATTCTATCGCGGGGTGATTGAAGGACAAACCAACGAAGAAACACAATTTCGAAAAAAGAAACAACACAAAAAATATAGGTATTATTGGTTATACCGTTCCTTGAACTAAGCAAAATGTTCAATTTCAGGATGTGCAATAAAAAAATACGGACAAAATACGGAAGTAACAACACATAAAATACGTAACGTAAATGTACTTGCTTGTTCACATATTTTGGAACATTCTGGATATTTGGGAACGCATCGGTCTGGTACGGCAGATTCGAGTAAACAACGTTCGATATGGGTATGTCTGCATATCGAAGTGCTACTGCCATGCACTATATTACTCGATAGTGTATACCCTGATTTCTAATTCCGTGGAATTCTGACAGCTGTCATTGTCATTTACAGATAAGTTATTTGTATGGAGAACAGGGTTAACATCTACGAAGTACGATTTTACCCAAAACTACTATAATTCCCTGTCATCATAAAAAGGCATAAGTCGCGTAATAATATTAGTCGTTTCGCCCTAAAATAGAAACACCAAGAGTGGAAACTAGAAAGTGCACACTAACATCAATAGAAAACAAAAGAATCACATTGAAAAAATTCATTCAAAAATGGAAGTCAAATGACATTCTCACCATGAAGACGTGTCTGTTAGGCATTTGTCATATCTACATGCGGCAGTTGATTTTTATTTACATAAGTTTTGAATTTTTTATCTTTTTTGTGGGAATTGTTTTATCTCTGGTAACATTACGAAACGTTAGAATTCCACGGAATTAAAAATCAGGGTATAGAACTCACTTATTCAGATGCGGACCATGAGGTCCCAAATTCGAACACCGGTCAAAAAGCTGAGAGCGTCAGGGCCTCGTTAGCATGTTGGCAGGGTGCACTGCGTGCAGGTGAGATTGACTTTGGCCACATAGGTGGAATTTGGGCTACTTACCTACACCCCATTTGGGCCACTTACACCCCAAATACACAGCTTGCGTGCGGGCATAGATACAAGTTACAAAACTCCACCTGGAAATGAAACCACAAGATTATCTTCATTATAAGTATTTTGTAGATTAAATAAAAATGAACAAGATCACCCTCTTTGCGGTGTACTGTAAAGTGCTGTTCACGGGCGAGCGATGGGAGGAGGCTGGGGGAGGTGGTTATTAATGAGCGCGGACATGTTTTTATTGCGTCTTAATTCAGCGCTGCGAGAGATTTATACTCTTCACCCACTCCACTCTGTTCTACGGTCGGCAACTATTCGCGGGATTTATTTTTCCGACCGTGAATGTTTTCGATGTTTTGGTGAAATTATCGTGTTCTATTGTTTAGGTTTCCGTCCGCGTGAAGTTTTTTTTTTTTTTCGTTTTTTGTTATCTTGTACAACTAGTGAAATAAAATCCCGATGTACGTTTATATCCATCTCCAGGGTGCAAGATGCCTCTGGACTAAACAGTCTGCACAAACTTTTGCATTTAAAATAGTAAAATAAAACATCGTATGGATATTTCTTGGTTTTGACGATGACAGCAACTGGATCCAGGTCGGTCCATGACGTAGGTCTTTGGTAGATCTCCTCGATTCTTTTAATGTCACGCATCCATCTAATGGGGGGGTCTGCCAACGCTGCTTTTCAGTGCGACGGACGTCTACATTCCATTCTATTTGGAACCCCAACGTCTATTGGTTCTTATTACAGTATGCCCCGTCTACTGCCACTTCAGCCACACTACCAGTCTATGTCAGTGACTCTGGTTGACCTATGAGTCTCGTCATTTCTGAGAAAAACGCTGAGCATATAATTCTCTGTCAATCAAGCCAATGACTCTGAGCTTTCTTATGATCATGTCTCATAGTCTATATACATATAATAAAATCGTAGAATTGTCGTATCTGTACATTGAAGATTTTTGCAAAATAATAACTGGGGGATGTTAGGGATAAGTAATAGAACGTAAAAAAGCTATTTTTGAAATTTTTGTCTGTTTGTCTGTTTGTCTGTTTGTCTGTTTATCTGTTTGTCTGTTTGTCTGTATGTTTGTGCGCGCATCACGTAAAAACTACTGAATGGATTGAAATGAAACTCGGCATGATTTAAGTTCATACTATGGAGTAACATATAGGATACTTTTTATCCCGAAATTCAGCACGGTTCCCTTGGGAGAGGGGATGAAAGACAAAATGTGTACTTAGCTGTAATTCGGTAACAGGTGGTCCGATTTCATTCATTCTTTTTTTGTTAGAAAGTAGATACTTCAAAGACTACTGGCTAATCTCTGAAAGGCTGGACCGATTTTGATGGGACTTTCACTGGCGGATGTTTACATTTTGATGTACCTAAACATCCGCCAAAGAACTTTTAACAGTTTTTAGCAAGTTTTCAGCTCAAAGTAACATAGGAAAAATAAAATGATTCCCACGGGATTATTAAAATCAATATCCACGCGAACGAAGTCGCGGGTATCCGCTCGTCATACATAAATACTGGCAAAAGGCACTATTCTAAAACTTTGGTCTTCAGACACTAGGTCAAGTCTATCTTCTATAATATAATAAAACTGTAACAGATCCAATTCTGTACATTGAAGTTATTTTGAAATTTTTTATTGGGGGGCACTTTAAAATCGATACTGAAGCCAAAACTGCAATTTTTTTCATTTTTGTCTGTCTGTCTGTCTGTCTGTCTGTCTGTCTGTCTGTCTGTCTGTCTGTCTGTCTGTATCTTGGCCGCGCATCACGCCGAAACTACTGAACGGATTCGAATGAAACTTGGTACGATATGAGTTTATACTCCGAGGTAGGACATAGGATACTTTTTATCCCGAAATTCAGCACGGTTCCCTTGGGAGAGGGGAAGAAAGTTAAAACGTGTATTTAGCTCTAATTCAATAACGGGTACTTCGATTTAACTCATTCTTTTTTTGTTAGAAAGGTAGTACTTTAAGTATTGTCCCGTAAATATTTCAAGGTCATAGGTTTTTTGGTTCAGAAATGACAGACATTACAACCCTGAGTATTGGGTTCAAATAACTTGGGACCCGGATCTTTGAACGTACGGCTTATTATAAACTGGTGTGCGTTTAAATTTATGTTTGTCGGTCTGTCTATTTGTTCCAGCTAATCTCCGAAACGGCTGGATCGATTTTAATGGAACTTTCAATGTTATAAGGAGTAACTTAGGCTAAATTTAGTTTAGGTACATAAAAGAATTATGGGATCCGATCCGATCCTATATAAAAACCTATATCCACGCGAACGAAGTTGCGGGGGTCAGCTAGTAAGTAATATGATTGTACATTTAGATACCTCTTCATTTGTAAATGGGGCAGTTGTACATTGGGCGTGGTGAGATCGTCGAGGGTTATAAATGTGCTCGGGAATGCTTTTATTGCGTCTTAATTCCAGCCAAGGAGATTTATGGACTTCGCTGCTTCTGTTTATTTATTCTCTAAGTGCATACTATGTACAGAGTGGTTAGCTTTTTAGATCAGTTTAGATCAGATCTTTTCTTTGTAGTTTTCAGTCTAATAAGTAGCTTTTTCTCTCAATTGCACGTTCGACCGCGTAATGTGTTGCATTTAAGGCAAGATAATTTTAAAGAAAATTGGACCTAATTGTAACACTTTACCTACAAACGCTTTCACATCCAAATCATTATTGTGCTTGCGTATATTATACCTACGCATATTATGTCGCCTGAGATTTCTTCTTAATGTTCTCAAATGCGTGTGAAGTCTACCAATCCGCACTTGGCCAGCGTGGTGGACTACGGCCTAAGCCCTTCTCACTCTGAAATAGACCCGTGCCCTGTAGTGAGCCGGTATTGGGTTGATGATGATGATATTATGATATTATACGTACACAAAATAATAACCGAAAAAACATTAGGTACAATTTTAAAATAATAGAGATTCAAAAAGAAATAAAATAATCATTGTACTAAATAGCTGCTATTGCATGTAATATGCAATGACAGTTATTTTGGTTCTTATTGCAAATCAATAATGATCAATAATAATCAATGATCATGTATGACGATCATGAAGAACAAAGACTATGATTGAAAATAATTCAAGGTTCGAAAAAGCAAAATTAAGACTTAATAAGAAATTAATAGCAATTGTTGAATATTAATAAAACTAGGTGAACGTACGATCTTAGGTCGTGATCAAGAATGTGTTCTGTTGTGATCATTGCAAGAAACTTATGCCCAGCAATTATAGACCTCTATAGGTTGAGACGATGAATAAATTACAAAGATACAATATATTTCAGTGCACTCGGATAACAAAGGCTGGTAATCTGCAATGTAAGCAACATGGTTTACTCGGCAATTCAGCAAATACAAGCCACAATATAGCTCTTATCTCTTGCTATATAAAGGTCGTATTGCAATAGCTAATACAGCTATGTACAGTGTAGCGCACGGATATTCTCGTATCTTAAACTTGAGATCCACACTGCACGCTACAATAATCTGTATAATAAATAGGATAAATATCAAATTTGCGTAATTTAATCGCTATTGCAGTGAGTCAACCGTCTATAGTATAACTATCAGTTAAACAATATGGAATGTGAATACTTCACAATATAGACTTAGTAATAATGATAATAGGTAATATGTGCTGTCCTTAATATGAATTACTATATCATCGGTCATTGTTTTGTTGACGGACCGATTGTTTATATGAGAACAAGCATAATATTGGTACGAAAATAAAAATAAAAACTTGAGAGGTGTCAAGTGCCTGTGTCAAGTGGTGTCTTGTGTTGTGTCCCAACTAACTACCTAACTACCTACCTACCTCTACCTCTACCCCTACGCCTACCCCTACCCCTACCCCTACCCCTACCCCTACCCCTACCTTTACCTATCTAAACGAAAATAACTGGCTTGCTTTCTATAAGAGACAGACAGAGAAACACGCGCACGCCGCGCGGCATAACTATAGCAAAAAGTGTCGTTACAACTTTTTCTCTTAATTTTTTCCATCTAGCCCTCTTTAGCAACGCGCGATAAGGAACTTCGTTCCAAAAACCCGACTGCGTAACACCACATTCACATGGGACCCTTCATTGACGATTTGTCAAATAAATATATTTTCGTAATCACCTTTTCACTCGCGCTGGCATTTATCAAAATCGGCCCACGCGTTTGGTCTCCAGAGTGTTACAACAAACAAACATACATACATACATACATACATACATACATACATACATACATACATACATACGTAGACTAATAAACATATTACCACTCCTTTTCATCGCGTAGTCGGGTGAAAAATAATATCAAAATACGAGATATCCCTTCTCGAAATTGCTCAGAGTGCTTAGTCTCAGATTGGGGCGCTCCAAAACTTTAAAGTATACTATAAGTATACTATTAATCGAATCACAATGACTTCAGAGTAAAATGGACCTAAAATAAGAGTCTTTGGGTTCATTTTGCTCTGAAGTCATTTGTGATTCGATCAATAGTAGGTATAGGTACTAGTATACTTTAATTTTTGGAGCGCTTCGAACTGAGACTAAGCACTTACATCCATTTACTTGTAGATGTTTCGTAAACATATAATGTGGGCGATTCTGTTGTACACAATCTCTAAATCTAAACTAAAATGACAGGTCTAAATATATTCCTGTCTCTTTCACAATCCTCCCTGCTGAAGGGGATAGCACTATTTTTAAACCTGTCAATTTAGTTTAGGTTTAGAGATTGTGTACAACAGAATTAGCCACAAAAACTATCTAAATTCGAGAGTCAAGAGTAGTTTGACTTGACTCTAGGCACGATACTGGTAGGTGGGAGGGTAGGTACAGGTAGATATTACAACGTTAACATTTTAACAATTCCTCTGTTGGCGCGGGACAGTAATGAGCGGGCCCGCGGGACGGATTATCCGGTACGCGATACGCCTCGAGAAAACCCGACAATAAAACCCGCCGACCAAAAACATTTACATGTTTCTGGTTTTTCTTTTCTTTTTCTGTTTTCATCTTAATTAGGGAAAGAATAGAGAGTGCACCTGTGCATGCGCGCACACTTGTGCACTATAGTATCTCCTGCTTAGTTGAGTAGTTTCCTTGGTTGAGATTGGTCGCCGTGGCCAATATCCAGTCGGGAAGCATTATAATATAAAGTACTAGTAAACCTGGCCTCCTGCCCGGTGACATCCCGACATCAGCGCCACCTACCGTGTATGCCACACCCACAGACACAATCATACAATATATATATATATATTTGTTACAAAAAATGTGATAAATGAAGAACCGCTCGGCCGATTTTGTGCAAACTTCACATAAACCAATAGTCCGAACAAAGCCTAAACATTTGGTTTGGATAGGTGAGCCCGTTCTTGAGTTATAAAATTACAACGAAAAGTGGCATTGATTTTTATATATTACTAGCTTTTGCCCGCGGCTTCGCCCGCGTGAATTTCGGTTTTTCACAAATCCTGAAGGATAAGTAGATTTCTGGTTCACCCGCCCCCCGCCGTACGCGGCGGCGTACCGCGGTGCCGCGTACGGCGCGCGGGCGCAGGGCGCAGGGGCGCGGGGAGTTCCGTGCAGCGCGAGCGTCGCGGTCGGCCGTCGCGCGCAGCGAAAATACCTATCAGGGCGTTTTTTAACATAGGTACTTACCGATTTCAACACAACTCCTTTTTTGAAAGTCGGTTAAAAAAGTAGCCTATGTTACTCCTTGGTTAATCCTCTACTTGTCTGTGAAAGTCCCGTCAAAATCGGTTCAGCCGTTCCGAAGATTAGCCCGTTCAAACAGACAGACAGACAAAAATTTTAAAAACGTGTGATTCGGTTATGGTATCGTTCAAATAACCATAATATGAGCTTAATATGTGGTAGTTATTTCGAAATTACAGGCAGACACTTCAATTTTATTTATTAGTAGGTATAGATTGTTTCCACCCATTTGACTTCATAATGATTGTCATAAGAACATTTAACGCAGACTTACAAGCTAGCCATTAAACGAACAACGGGGCAGTTGAAGAATATACTATATGTATGTATTATGTATCTATATATTACCGTTATATATGTTTAAGCGACGTCGTTGTGCCCGAGCGAAATCCTACAAGTTCGGTCCCCGGGGACGGGAGCTCAGATAATATTTAACCACGTATGAATTAATCACACGGTTATAACTTTCACGAGATTGTTTAATCATAAGAGTACCTATGATTTTAGTAAAAGGAAATTCGAAATATATAAAAGAAAAAGATTACTGACTGACTGAGCTATGTGTGTATAAAATATAATATAAGGGTAACATGACTATACTAGCGGCACGCTATGATGGCCGGTTTGACACATTACAATAGTGATGTGGAATGTCAATTTATTCTCGAACAAAAAACAATTAAGTTTTGTTTTTGTACCTGATTAAATAGGTTTAATAAAACAAAAATGTATATGTTTATTTAATTTATTTGAACGAACTGAATATTTGAACGAAAATGAATATACATACTTTATATGCACACAAGAAACATATGAATACAAAAGATACCAAAAAAGGTGCCACAAAAGGCCATAATTAATCAGATTCGTCCATACTACTATTTTCACTGTCGTCACTGCTATCATCACATACATTAATAATTATATGTTCGTTTTCTATAATATTATCTATTTTCACATCTCTTTCATAATCTTCCCTTATTAATTTAACAGTTCTATTCACAACCTTTTCCCAGTCTCCTTTAGTCACATGTTCACAAGCTTCTTCTAATAATTTTAGCATTTTTTTTGTGGTAAATGGGGGTTCTGTATTGTGTCTTGCAGCATATCCCTTAATTTGAGCCCACACCAACTCAATCGCATTATACTCACAATGGTAAGGCGGTAACCGTATAACTCTGTGCCCATGTTCTAATGCTATTTCGTCAATGACGTATCGGATCTTGGTTGGTTTGTTTTCTTTTAAAAGACGTACTAATTCCGCTTTTAACATATTCATGTTTGCATCTACGCCATTTTTACGAAGCCATGCGACGATATCAGCTTTCTTTTGGGATTGGGCAGGTGGCTTGTCAATTTGCATCGAGTGGTATGGGGCGTTGTCCATAATTATAATAGATGGTTCAGGGAGGCTACACAACATTGAGGTAAACCATTCAGTAAACTTTTCTCCATTCATGTCTTCATGATAGTCTCCAGTGGTTTTTGACGCAAAAGCCATGAGAGAACCTTCGACAAACCCGTTGATGGTTCCGGCGTGACAAATTATAAGTCGCGATCCTTTTCCTACAGGAACTTTGGAAGTAGATGCTGCTGTGTCATCGTTCCAAGAACGGCCTACAGTATGGTTAGCATTAAGCCATGTTTCATCCAAGAACACAACATTTTGCCAATTTTTGATTTCTTTCACTTGCCGTAAAAAAGTATACCTTGCCATCGCTATATCAAATCTTTCCATCAATATTTTGCGTTTGTTACATTTTTTGTATCGAAATCCAATGGTCTTCAAAATCTTCGTTAAAGAACTTTCCCCACCGAAGAATAATCCAGCTTCCTTCAGTGAATGCACCAACTTTTTTCTTGTTGGATACTCCTTCTGTAAATAGTAGCCGTAAACATGTCTTCGGATAGCATCGGCATCAAAGCTATCGATGCCTACGACTGGTTTTGCTCGTTTTCTCTTTTTTGGTGTGTGAAGTTTATTTTCTTCTGTGCCAGTCTCGCCATATTTTTTTTTAGTTATCCGTCTAACAGTTCGTTGTCCAATATTAAGCGCATCAGCTACGCGTTCAACCACTGACGTTATAGGTAAAATTGGCCCTCCATTTTGAGCTTCACGATCGAAATAGTTACGAAGGCGTATTACGAATTCACGTGTCTGACTATTTAGAACAGTTCTCTGCGTACGTTCGGTCATATCGACGAAATCCACAACAAAGGGCTTGAACAGAGTCCAAATTAACGAGCAAGGGTCAACAGTAATGCAGTATCAATATTTGAAATCCAAAGCCAGGTCAAAACTATATCACAATCGCATTGCACTGACAGTTTATACTTTTCGAAGCAACGTCAATTCGAAACTGCTTTGTTTTGCATTGAGCATTGACGCGAGTTTGCCGGAGGTAGTAGTTGTGCTAGCCAGCGATCCTATGTGACGATCGTATTAGATTCCATTTTTAAAAATTTATTGATATTTTTTTGCGATTTCAGAGGTTTGTCCACATAGTGAAAATTGTTCATATTCACAAGTACATTCACCCCTTAAATGGTGCAAACTGATTTTTCTACACTTGTATACATTTAAGAAATCAATTTAATAAATAAATTTTGAGTCCTAAACCTAAAACTACATTCGATAAAATTTATGAATCTCTGCACATCACTATCGTCAATAAAGTAATACAATTATTTCCTTCAAAGTCGTTATCAATTAATACGGAACTTCATGAGCGGACAAACGTCAAACCGGCCATCATAGCGTGCCGCTAGAGTAGTGTATAATAAGTAATAACACATTAATAACTTTTCTAAGTTAATAATCTCACGTTTAAATTATGTACAATTAAATATGCACCTCTGAAATGGTGTGGTTGCTAAATCAAATATTAAGTTATTTGTATAACAACGTAGTAAACACATGCATTGTCGAGGTTTACTAAGTACACTATTATACTAACTTTATGCTATCATTTCCTAATCTCTATTTCGCAGACCGTACCTTATTATTATGCTACAAAATTAAGTATCTTCCTGTTTTTACAATGTGTTAGTTAAATTATTACAGAATATAAAATTTATTTTTATGTACTTATTTAATTTAATTTAAGTACGAGGCTGAGCCTAGCCGCTGAGATTTGTGACTTCTTTTTTTAAATTGTAACTTCTTCATTCCTCCAATCTTACGGGTGCAGTAAAAAATGTTTTATTTTTATTCTCAGACAATTTGAGTTTCAGAACTAAGCAGAGTAATGGCTCGATCACACCAGGGACTTGCTGTCGGCACAAAAAGTTGCCGTAACTCACTTTATTATTCGTAAAAAGCGTAGGCGAGATTGTAGACCTCGCCTACGCCTCACTGTACACAGTTTGCTACGAGTGTGCTACGATTACGTAGCCGGCATTCACATGCGTTTTACTTGCACGGAACCAAACCTGCCTACATATAATTATACTTATATTTCACGTGGCCAAAGCAAAGCATGCCAGGCTGGTGTGCCAGCAGATCGAAAGGTATTATTTTTTTTTACATTGGCTGTGTATTTCTTTGACATAATTAACAGAAATGACATTAAATCTGTTCACTGGCATGCATTTTTTTACGTACGCATATTATTGCAGCCATAAGTTTACGTTAAAATATTTCAAAATTTAAAAAATTTCCGAAGGGTTTTTGGACACGTACATACCTTCACGCGGATGAACTCGCTGGCAAAATCTAACTCTTGTTACTTTTACTTTGATTGTAAAAGCGTACTTTCTACACGACAAAAGTACTTTACTCTCTAACAACATCAGCTTATTGTAAACAATGTTTCTTAAATTGCAAGTACTTTGAATACGATTTCAAATTTATTCAATACACTCGAAACTCGCATTTTAAAGAGCTATGAAAGCTTACGATAAACAGGAAAGCGAAGCACCAAACGTGGAAAAAAGTAAAAAATATCCAGTGCGAGGCGTGAATTTGCATATCAAAGAGAGGCGGCGCGGCTTAGTGCCGGGGCCGGCGAGCGGCGCCGGGTGAGACGCGAGGCGTGCCAATAATATGCTAAACTGTACCTGTGTGACTCTACTGCCAATCTTTCATTATCACCTCTAAAACTCTTCTAAAAGGTATTTCAATGATACTTTTGTTAGAAATTAGGTAAATAATGATGAATAATGTAAATGAATTGTACACTAATATAGATAATTAGAGTTTATGAAATATTATATTAAGGAAACATATTGATTGAATGTATAACATTGTATTAATGCTTAAGTCAACCATTCAATCAAATGCGTAACCGTAAAATGTATAATTATTTCATCATCATCATCATCATGATCAACCCATTACCGGCTCACTACAGAGCACGGATCTCCTCTCAGAGTGAGAAGGGTTTTGGCCATAGTCTACCACGCTGGCCAAGCGGATTGGCAGACTTCACACACCTTTGAGAACGTTATGGAGAACTCTCGGGCGTGCAGGTTTCCTCACGATGTTTTCCTTCACCGTTAAAGCAAGTGATATTTAAATACTTAAAACGCACATAACTCCGAAAAGTTAGAGGTGCGTGCCCCGGGATCGAACCCACGACCTCCGATTAGAAGTCGGTCGTCCTAACCACTAGGCTATCACAGCTTTTGTTTAATTATTTTGTATATTGTATAATTATTTAAGTTGATATAATTATTAAGATCGATAATAGTTCAAATTCCGTAAAATGTTTATCAAAGTTGTTTAAAGTTTTAGCGTGGTTTGAACACTCACAGTTTCTGTTGTCTTCGATGGACTTGGGGGGTTTCCAAATTTTGCTTCTTGGGTTTGAGTTGCTGTTTCTTGGTTTCTTTTGATGAATGGTGGATTTTTGTGAAAATTAACTTTTAGTTTCTTGCTTCATTTTTCGAGTTTTTTGACATGTCTGACGATTAGCGTATAATAATTTTGACGTTGACAGGTTTGAAAATTGGCGTACATAATTTTGAAGTTGACAGTTGCGTTTAGAAATTTTAATTCTGATCATCCTCCCCCGGAAGAGGACAGATGCGGTTGAATGCACGACGCACTACTCCTTTTGATGTTTGTAAATCTGCAACTCGAGAGACTCCATCGGTTCCCGGATGGACCTTGATGACACGGCCGAGACTCCACTTCATGGGCGGTAATGTATCGTCCTTGATTAGCGCGAGTGTTCCTTCTTGCAGAGCGAGGCCCTTGCTGGTTTGCCATTTGGTGCGTTGCTGCAATTCCGCGATGTACTCTTTGTGCCATCTTGACCAGAAGTGTTGTCGCATTTGCTCCAATCTTTCAAATCGAGTGAGTCGATTTTCCTTGATGTGCATTAATTCAGGCGTTGGTAGAGCTGTTAGAGGTCGTCCAACCAAAAAGTGTCCAGGAGTCAGTGGAGTCAAGTCTTGTGGGTCGTTTGATAAGGGAGTTAGGGGGCGTGAGTTTAATATTGCTTCTATTTGAACAAGAACGGTATATAAGTCTTCAAAATCTAAGTGAGCGTTTCCTAGGACGCGATTTAAATGGGATTTGAAAGATCGCACGCCCGATTCCCATAAGCCGCCCATATGGGGTGCGTAAGCTGGTATGAACTTGAACTCGATGCCTTCATCGGACATAGAGTTCACAATTGAGTCAGAATTAGATTTGAGGAACTTATAAAGGTCATTACGAGCGCCTACGAATTGAGTCCCATTATCTGAGAATAATGTTAATGGTCTAGAACGTCTCGCAATGAAGCGACGTAACGCTGACAAGAACGAGTCCTTCGAGAGGTCTGTCACTAGTTCTAGGTGACAGCTCTTAGTGGCAAAGCAGACAAAGATTGCTATGTAGACTTTAATAGTTCTACAACCCCGTCCCTTTCTATTTAGTGCGATCATAGGACCGGCGTAGTCCATTCCAGACGTCTGAAATGGGTAACCTGGCTGTAGACGTTGCCTGGGCAAATTACCCATGACGGGAGTGGTTGGTTCTGCCTTCATTCGAAAGCAACGATGGCACTTATGCACTGTACTTTTTGCTAAATTTCGACCTCCAAGTGGCCAAATTTGCTCTCGAATGGAAGCAAGTAAAAGTTGTGGACCCGCGTGCATTAAACGTAAATGTTCGTTTTGAAATATTAATTTTGTGAGTGGATGTGTAGATGTGATCAAAATTGGATGTTTTTTGTCAAACGAGAAATTGCCGTTTTTTATTCGACCACCTACTCTAAGCAAACCGCTGTCATCAACGAAAGGGCTTAACGACAGCAATTTGTTCTTTGTCGGCAGTGGTTTGCCCGATGCCACCGTGTTATATTCCGGGAAACATTCGAGTTGTGATAATTTTAGTAAAGTGTTAAACGCTTGCTGTTTTTCTCTTACAGTGAGAGAACCTAATAGTCGGTCGCCTTTAGATTTACGACAATTATTTATGAAGCGCAAAATATAGGCGCATGTATTTTTGAGTTTTAATAAATTGGAAAAACGAGAAAAGGGAAATCGTTCGTTTGGCTCAGCGGATAATGCTACCGCTGAAACCACTTCTGGTAAGTCTGACTCTGTATAGTGAAAAGCCTTGCTCGGCCAGTTGGTCTCACTATCAAGTAAAAAGTTAGGTCCGTTTAGCCAAAACTTCAATTTGTTCGGCTGATTACTGCCTACTCCTCGGCTTAAAAGATCCGCTGGATTGGAGGATGTAGGCACGTGACGCCACGGATAATTTTTAGTCCTTTCTAATATGTCTGAGACTCGGTTACGAACGAACTGTTTCAATTTGTTGGGTTGAGTTTTTAACCAACTAAGGACGACTGATGAGTCCGTCCACAGAAAACAATTGCTGTAGGTTAAACGAGTTGTTGCTAGCACTTTCTCGAGTAATTTTGCGGCCATTGAAGCACCACAGAGTTCGAGACGCGGTATAGATGTCGGCTTTATAGGTGACACGCGAGTTTTTGAACATAATAAATGCACTTCGACAGCGTCCGTATTACTCACTGATCGAACGTAAACGCAAGCGCCGTATGCGTCCTTAAACGCGTCGCAGAAAATGTGAAACTGAATGTCCTGAGGGTTGTGACATACTACGTGTCTTGGTATTTTTAAATCGTTCAATTGATTAAGACTTTTAAAAAATTTGGAACAAGAATTTAAAACATCTTCAGGTATGGGATGATCCCAATCTAATTTATGAAGCCATAAGCGTTGCAAAATGGTTTTTCCGTTTATAGTGAAAATGCTTAATAAACCTAATGGATCAAAGATTTGCGCAATTGCTGAAAGAAGAACTCTTTTAGTGACGTCAGCTTTAAATGGAATATTATTTTTTAGGTTGAACAGTAAATCGTCTGTGGACGAAGACCAAATTAATCCAAGTGTTTTTGACGGCTCGTGCTCGCTGAAATTGACGGTACCGTTGTTATTGATCGCAGAACTATCATCACTACAAGTTAGAACGTTTGACTTAAACTTTCTTAAATTGAAGCAACCGGAGGCGAGTACTTGAGTAACGAGCTTGCGGATCTGTAGCAAGCCTTCAACGGTATCGTGGCCTGTGATAAGATCGTCTACGTAAAAATCTTCACGAATAACTCGACCTATATCTGCGTTTTCGCATTCGTCAGCAAGCTGTTTAAGACAACGGACTGCCAAAAACGGTGCCGAAGCCGTTCCGTATGTGACCGTATTTAAATTGTAAGTTTTAAGTGGCATTGAGGGGTCGTCTCGCCAGACAATTTGTTGTAGATGACGCTGATTTAAATTGATTAATACCTGGCGGTACATCTTCTCGATGTCTCCTGCCAGTACGTATCGATGTTGTCTAAACCGAAGTAAAATTGAGAATAAATCACTCTGAATTGTGGGTCCGATTAGTTGTAAATCGTTCGATGACACTCCGTTAGATGAGGGAGCGCTCGCATTGAAGACCACTCGCAATTTTGTTGTAGTGCTTTGTTCGCGTAGAACGCCATGATGTGGCATAAAGTATGAATTTTTGTGTAAATTATCTATGTCACTTTCCGACATATGACCTAAATCTTTGTAATCGTTCATAAAATCGATATACATTGCCTTTAATGTAGATTGTTTTTGTAGTCTCCTTTCTAAAGAAAGAAAACTTAATTTAGCGCGTTGGAATGAGTCTCCTAGAGTGGACTCATCGCCTTTCATTGGAATGCCTACAGAAAATCTTCCATCTGCATCTCGGGACATGTGTTGTTTGAAATGGTTCTCACAAAGATCATTGTCGTTCAAAGATGCATCTTTGTCAGAACTCTCTAGCTCTTCGATAGTCCAAAATTTAGCGAGTTGTTCTTGTACTGAATCAAATTGAGAAAAATTGCATGAAATTGTTTGTATATTTTTCGTTCCAATGGGCCCGGATATTATATAGCCGAACTTAGTATCTTGAAGCACTGGAGAATTTTTGCCTAAGTAAATTTTGTTTGTGCAGAGCAAGTCCCAGAAAATGTCTGCGCCTAACAGTAAGTCAATGCTAGACGGATTGTAGAATTCTGGATCTGCCAATTTTATTTCGGGGGGAATGTTGTATAAACTTGTGTCTAATGATTTTCTTAGGGATGAAGTTATTTCTGGTAACACTAGAAAAGAAACCTTTGTTTGATATGAATTGAGCCTGGACTGTATTATTGCTTGACAACGTTTGTTTATTGTAGAAATTAAATTATTGATTCCGGAAACTTTAAATTTAATGTCATCAAAATTCAAGTTTAATTTATTTAGAAGATTTTCAGAAATAAAGGATGCTTGACTGCCTGAATCTAAAACTGCCCTTACTTCATGATATACATGGTTTGCATCTAGAATCCGAATGATCGCAGTAGCTAAAAGTACTTCACCAGGTTGGCAACATGATGAGAGGCTTGTCGCAGCTGCAGGTGCAGTAGAAGTGTCAGGCGCAGAATTAGGATGCAGCAGCGAGTTATGTTTGAGAGTACACTGACGGCATGGGCCTAGCCTGCATAAGCGCTCTGTGTGTCCTAACCTAAAACAATTCCGGCATAGCTTGTTTGTTTTTACAAACTGTTCGCGTTCTGGAACATTCATGCGTATGAATGAATCACATTTGTAAAGTGGATGCTCTCCTTGGTCCAATGGACATTTAAAAATTTTAGGTGTAGGGTTAGCAATTGAAGCTAAACTTTTGACATTTCTAGTAGCATGAGACCTAGATGTAGTTTCCGGCTTGTTGTTATTGTTTTCAATAGTTTCTAATAAGTCAGCCTTATTTTTTAAGAATTTGGAAAAAAAATCTAAATTTATTTGTTTGTGGGTGGCCTTATGTTCCTCCCAATCTCGTAAAGTACGGCTGTCTAATTTTTGACAAATAATGAAAATGATTAAAGTATCCCAAGTCCCTGTTGGTTCACCGAGAATTTGTAATGCACGTAAGTTTTTATTGTACATATCAATGAGCGCACGTAAAGAGACAGCAGATTCCCTTTTAATAGATTCATGATCAAAAATAGCCTTAATATGGTTTTGCACTAACAGTCGTGTGTTGTCGTACCGCTCGCATAGTGCACTCCAAGCTAAACAATAGTTAGACGCAGAAAATTCTAATGAGCAAATGATCTGAGCTGCACTGCCCTCTAGTGACGCACGTAGGTAGTGAAACTTCTGAATATTACTAATGCTCGGGTTTTCATGGATAAGTGATATAAAGGTGTCACGGAACTCTAGCCATCTCCCATAATCGCCACTATATTTGGGTATATTTATTGTAGGTAATTTCACTCCCCTAACAACACTCTTTGTCTGCTTCACTTTCACAACACTCTCCTGATCACTAGTGGAGGAATCCGAACACACCGAGGCATTATCACCATGATTGACTGACTTTTCTTTCCTTTTGAATGCCTCGCAAAGTTCTTGAGCCCTAGCCATTACTGAGAAATACTGGGTTTCAAATTCTGACCTCTGAAGACATTGATTTTGTTGTTCTTCCTCAGACAATGGCAAGCACTCAATACTGATTTGAACCTCATCAAACTCATTATATATTGTTTCTATTTTATTCATGCGAAGTTTCAATTCTAACTTATCAACTGGACTGCAGTCAGATACACTCTTTAAGCTACTTACATAATTCTCAAATTTAGTTAACCGACCTTTATATGAACCTCTTCTTTTTACTAATTCATGTAATTTTGACATTGTAAATTATATAGAGAAATTGACAATTTGAACAAGGAATAATTGTGTAATAAACTAAGTTTATGTAAAAAACGAATTAAGTTGGCACCTCTTAGCTCGTATTTTCTCTTGCCTGTATGCAACTTGGGTTCAACAAAGGATTACTTGCACGCCCGGTTCGAATGACCACGTGTTTAAAGTTTTAGCGTGGTTTGAACACTCACAGTTTCTGTTGTCTTCGATGGACTTGGGGGGTTTCCAAATTTTGCTTCTTGGGTTTGAGTTGCTGTTTCTTGGTTTCTTTTGATGAATGGTGGATTTTTGTGAAAATTAACTTTTAGTTTCTTGCTTCATTTTTCGAGTTTTTTGACATGTCTGACGATTAGCGTATAATAATTTTGACGTTGACAGGTTTGAAAATTGGCGTACATAATTTTGAAGTTGACAGTTGCGTTTAGAAATTTTAATTCTGATCAAAAGTAGTATTTTTGTTTACTTAGTTATATTTTAAATAATTAAGATATTTCAATGACGAATTTTGACGAATGAACTAATATCATGACATTGTTATGAAATAGCTTAGTTCGTTCATGACGAGATTATAAAAAGCACGGTAAGTAGTTGAAAAGAGGGCATCAATCTTCCCACGAAAATTGGTGAATAAACTTGTGAAATCAGTCTACGTGTTATTATTCTACGAGGTCTTCCAAAACTTTATCTACACCCATACTTTAAATCCTCTATAAAAGATTGTGAAACAGTTAGCTTAATGCCAACATTAAAACAGCCCGTCCTAGTCCTAGACCAACGAGGCAGTCTTACACCACACTATCACATACTTGTAATATTGGTAACATTGTTTGGCATTCCAAAACGGTATAGTGTAACAACTTTAAATAAAACTTTCAATCTTTGTTTCATGAGTTTTTAGTTCGGGTTAGGTTATGTAGGTAGCTACTGCAGTGTGCAAGAGGGCTGAGGACATAAAGGTGAGAGGCGCTCACCCGTGAAACGTCTGTCTGCACTTAGCACACTGGCCTTGCCACTGTCCTGTATTAAACTGTGTCTGGGAGCGTGAACCGCTGCACTTAAAGTGGAGTTGTTAGCACTGGCATTATTTTCACGCTCCAGTTTTTATGTAGGGTAACATGCCACCTATTGTGTTTTAGCACTTGTTACGCGGGAGTTTCGTGTTTCAGTGAAAAAAATCAGAAACTGCAACATTTGTAAAAGTCCCTCGCGTCTGGAAAAGCTGGCATATATCGATATAACCCTTTAGAAATTATATGAAAGCTCGTTCTCATTGATCCAAAAATTACAAAAATAACACGGAAAATAACTGCACTTAACACTTGCAAACAAGACGTATAAATTAAAATTTAAAAAAAAAACCCTCATCTTAGATTCGCAATAATGATATTCTACTAGTCAAGCCCTTTCATTTGATACCCATATTAAGGGAGTTGTGAAAAAATATGTAATCCGCCATTTTGTAGCGGCGGCTATCCGATGTTCATCAAACATAGCTAACAACACTAGCAGGCGGTCAGCATGTACCTAAATTCGAAAAGGTTGTACCTATCCCATTCTGAACGCGCGCGGATTATACATCATGACGTAGTATTGAAAATCATTAAAATTTCGATTACTCTTTTAATCACCAAAATTACTGAGCTTGAATCGAATCCCATTAATTTCCCCCGATGTCGTCTATATTTCACACTCAAAAATAATCATCCGGCATTACACAGGGCCCCGGCATATGTACGGGTGCAAGTGTTTAATGTTCGCATTACGAATGGAAATATTGGTTTGCGCAAACAGTAATGAATTCGAGAGGCTTGATACCGACGATGAAATTATAAACGCCTACAATAAATGTTGAAGTCAAATGCATTTCGATCACTATATTCTAACCCAATATTATAATAACAGCACCCTTCAACAGTCAGGTTGTTGTTTGGCGGCCATCGTTTTGTCACTGGTTCACCAATTTTAACGCAGCGTAGGTATATCGCTGGCTCTTCTTAGCAGAATCCGCTTTCCGAACCGGTACGAGGCCCCATGCCACAATTAGATGTTTAATTTTAACCTAAGCTTATTTTATGAATAAGATGGAAGCGGGCTAATCTTAAACTTTAGCTAAAATTAAATTTTTGGCAAAAGCTTAGACTCCGAATCGGTTTCCACGCGGTGTCGTATAGCACTACACCTTGGCCGATAGAATCCCACCACAGTAGAAAAGAAATTATTAATTCTGATATTACACCCGTCAGACATAGAACCCGGGACCTCTCACTTGTACGATCACAACGCTCACCACTACACCATTACGGTCGTACTAAAAGTGTGTTTTCACCACAAATGTTAATTAAAGAGCAAATTAGACGTCTCTTAAGAAAGCAAACATTCAACAGCTTTGTAAGTAAAGTACTTAAAACAGAAGTTTGCAAGAGATACGGAACATCAAAGCGAAGTTGCCGCATCGACATGAGGGCCGCCCCGCGTGTAGTCGTGTAGTCTACATTAATGTGCAATTAATTAAACTTGACAAACTTCGTAACCGCCGTGAAGGTCGCCGGACTTGGGACAAACCATCTTGTTAGTAGTTAGAATAGATGCAAACACTCGTTTAATTTTATTCTAAGTGTTGTTAACGTGGTTAAAGTTAAATTACCGTTAAAGATTTCTTTTTAATGTTAGAAATGTTAGAATAAAACTTATAGTTAACATCATCTTTATCAACCCACTAGCTGATGGTCGCGACTTCGCCCGCGTGGATTCATACAAATCTCATACAAACATTCATCCCCCATTTAACCCACTCGGAGGTAGTTTATCTAAAATTCCTTAAACACGTACCTAACTCTTTATTTTTAACCAAAAATCTAAATACCAATTTTCATGGATATAACTTGAAAAATGACGGACTTTCATACAAACTTTCATCCCCTATTTAATCCCTTTTGGGGTGGGGTAATTTGCAATAATCCTTTCTTAGTGTGCGCCTACATCCTAAAAGATGTCAGTCTGTCAGTCAGTCAGGACAAGCCTCTTTATATTAATATATTAATATTATATTATTATATACGGCTTATACCCAATACCGGGTATTGGAGCTTAGGCCGTAGTCCACCAGGCTGGCCGAGCGCGGATTGGTAGACTTTGCACGCCTTCGAGAACTTTATAGAGAACTCTCAGGCATGCAAGTTTCCTCACGATATTTTCCTTGACAATACAATGTACTAGAAAACGGAACTAAGTAACTAAAGTTCCGAAAGTGTCAGTCGAAATGGAAATGGGAAGGCCGTGTTTGTGAGCACAAAACACTGGAGTTTTGTGAAAATCGAAACTTTTACATACTCTTTTTTTTCAAACGTTGTATCTTATTTGAATGGATAACAAATTCAGCATAATTCCAATACAGTTTGATGTAAAAAAAAAACAAATAAGTACCATCAATCTTATCACTCCATTAATTTGTTTGAAATCAGTATGTACGTATGAATAGTTTTCTATGAAAAAAACGGAACCTGTTTTGATTTATTTGCTGCCCAGTTTATTTCATTAAAACTTGAAAGCGAAAAGAGTCTGTTACCGTAAGCACTTACGTTATAGGCGGCCTTATTTCACCGACGCGACGCCGACACACTTTATCCCCGTCGGCCTTTCGCGCCGGTCTGTTGACACCGTAGACCGAAAAATAATTTTATTTGTTAAAAAAAGGACGCACCGTTGTCTACGTACATATTGGCTACCTCCCTAGCGCTGAAGCGAGTGCTGTGATCTTATAAAAGTGAGGTCCTGGGTTCGATTCCCAACAGCTTTTCAGAATGTATAATTTCTAAATTGTCTGTTGGGACTGGGAGGCTTCAGCTGTGACTAGTTACCACCTTATCTGCAAAGCCGTGCCGCCAAGCTATTTAGCGTTCCGGTACAATGTCGCGTAGTAACTGATCAGGGGTATAGGTTCAATAAAAACTGCCAAACCCCTTCCAGTTAGACCGCTTCCATCTTACACTACATCGTCACTCAAGGGCACACAATCAAGGGCTGACTTGTAGATGAATAAAGAATAAAAGAATTCAGACGCGAATATTGTTGAAGTGTGCCTGAATTGTTTTTGTATTCCGTCGTAGTGACACGTAATTTTTCTATCAATGTACATATTAATTGAGGGTGTGGGCCGCGGGTGCATTTCAAAATCTGGCAAAAATATTTACTGGTCATTCATAAGTCTGAGATCATTAGGCGACTCCACTCACTCTATGCTCGTCGGCCCTTCGCGCCGGTCTGTTGACACGATTAAACTTGTGTCGAGCTTGTCGACGAGTCGGCGAGTCGCGCCGTGTATACCACGCACTACACAGGGTATCAATTTTCATCCAACATTGGATCCAATCCAATACCGAGTTCTACTCGGCGAGAAAAGTATTTCAAATCAGTGTTAGATCCATCTCGCAATCTAAACAGTCAAAACAATTAGACAAATTAAAAGTTCGTAGTGCTAAAGCAATATTATACATTCTAGTAAAAAATATTAACCCATATGATAACCACTTTGAAAATCCTTGTATATTGGCTCCAAAATCTGAGTTATCTGGAGTTAGAACAAACAATACATAGGCGAGGAAAAATATAGGTTTAGCTCTAATAAAAACGTAGTAATAGCTAATTTTTATAGAATTCGAATATATATAGAGGTTTTCAATTAAATCCATTTTTTAAAAACTTTACTCCCATAACAACCTCAATTTGTTTTCCATTTGAAAAGGTAATAATGTGTAAGTACATGTAGATATTTGGCGATTCAGATTAGTGGAGAATAAATATTATGGAACCTCCTCAATGGATAACACTCCGCGATATATGCTACTATGTAGTAACAGAAACACACTATAAACTTAGTGTCAGGTGACCGAATAAAATCATGAGCTAAAGTTGGAAGTTGGTACCGTGTGTAGTGCCTCGTAAACGCGTCTCGAGTGGACTCGTGTTTACGTGCCTCAGGAAATTTGTGTCTCGCTTTCATAACGTCACTTTTGATCAACTTCTGCGAGTATATCCACTTGGGAATTTAATATTTCTCTTTCGTTTTGGTGCCGTTAATAGTCATTAATCTTCGTACTAACATGCTTCTTAGATCTTAGTTTTCAAAAGAAAGAAAGATAATATTTTTTCAGGTAAAAGCTCTATTTATTCGAGCATTAAAAAGTACAAAAGATAACTGGAAATCAATGTCATTTTTTTAAGTTGTCAGATTAGTTAAGTGATTTGTTAATTAGTGACGAATGACGATGCAGTCTTTAGATGGAAGCGGACTAACTTAAAAGATTATGCCAGTTTTACTTGATCTGTTTCTATAAGGCATGGTACCGGATCGCTAAATCAATTGATTTCAGCTATTAGATAGCTATGACCAGAGCCTTCTACAAACGACTACAGACAATTTAGAAATTATTGATTTATTTTTTTCTTCTTTCGGGAATCGAACCCAGGACCTCACTGAACGAGGGAGGAGCGTCAGGGAGATTATGACAATCTGTTAAGTTCACATCTTATACAATCTCGAGCAAATCTCACGTTGTTTATTAATATAGCTACATATATTCTCTTTGATGTATTTTAATACTAAGCTAATCTAACAAGACTTATCCTGACTTGAGTTAAATCCACCTTCACGTGCTATGTCACTTCTGGTTAGACTTAGGATGTACAGTAATGCTAATAGACGAAAACTGCTATAGAAATATAGCCTTATTGTAAACAGTATTAATATATATATAGCTGTTCGTTCTGATTCACTGACTCATTCATCGCCTCTCCTGTAAAATTTTGTATGAAAAATTTTTTTTTCACAAATGGGTTCGTATAGAAGATAAAAATTCATTCGGAGGAAAAATATGGAGAGAGCTGATGATTGAGGATTTCAGAGACGAGCGAATGGCACGCTTAAGGTATTGAAGATAGGTGGGGGGTGCTCGAGCAAATGTCACTCTAAACGTCATCCAATTGGCAGTGAGTTGAAAAAAAATTCAAAATGGCGAAAAAAAGATGGCCGCCATACAAATTTCGTCGGTCTCCATCTCGAAGGGTATAAAAGATGGAAGAGTGGTTTCTTCGCAAAAGATGATCAGGATCCAAAGGTCTACCCGATTAATAGAAAAAAAATTCAAAATGGCGGAATTTATTTTTCCATAGAAAATGTATGGCGAATATTGAAGAGACTACAAGTTGTAAACTATGCAAGGCTTTGATGCGGTTCTTTGGAGAACTCTCAATGAAAAATATGGGAAGACATGATGATTGAGGGTTTGGAAGATGGTTGAGGAGCCCGGGCAGGGTATGGCAGATAGATGGGAGGTGCTCAAACAAAAATTACTCAAAACCTTATCCAATTGGCACTGAGCTGAAAAAAAAAAACAAAATGGCGGATTCAAGATGGCGACTATACAAATTTCGTCGGAGTCTATCTCACCAAGTATAAAAGATGGAAGAGTGGTTTCTTGGCAAAAGATGATCAAGAACTAAAAATCTAATAGATGAATAGAAAAAAACAAGATGGCGGAATTTATGTTTTCACACAAAAAGTTTTTTTAGTGATGGTTTCGTATACAAGACAAAAATTCCTGCGGAGGAAAAATATGGAGAGAGCTGATGATTGAAGATTTTGGAGACGGGTAAGGAGCACGGTCAGGGTATTGAAGATAGGTGAGAGGTGCTCAATCAAAAATTACTTGAAACCTCATCCAATTGGCAGTGATGTAAAAAAAATACCAAAATGGCGGATTCAAGATGGCAGCCATACAAATTTCGTCGGTGTCTATATTACTGATTATAAAAGACTAGCGGTCCGCCCCGGCTTCGCCCGTGGTACATAATATATAGCCTATAGCACTCAGGGATCACGTACATATCCAACGGTGAAAGAATTTTTGAAATCGGTCCAGTAGTTCCTGAGATTAGCGCGTTCAAACAAACAAACTCTTCCGCTTTATTATATTAAGTAGATGGAACAGTGGTTTTTAGGCAAAAGATCATCAAGACATGGTTTACTTGATAAATAGAAAAAAACAAGATGATGGAATTTATTTATCTATACAACATATTTTATACGACGAATATTGAAGTGGGAACTATGCAAGACTTTGATACAATTTCTATTCAAAATTTGTTTTTATGGAAGAACTCTCATTCTGACAAATGATTCGGAGAAAAAATATGGGGAGTGATAATGATCGAGGGTTAGGAATATGGGAAAGATAGGTGGAGGCTGCTCAAACCAAAATACCCAAAAGCAAAACCTCGCGGTCCGCTTTAGCGGGCCGCGCACCCACGCGCCATACTAGTTAATATATATATAGCTGTTCGTTCTGATTCACTGACTCATTCATCGCCTCTCCTGTAAAATTTTGTATGAAAAATTTTTTTTTCACAAATGGTTTCGTATAGAGGACAAAAATTCATTAAGAGGAAAAATATGGAGAGAGCTGATGATTGAGGATTTCGGAGACGGTTGAAGAGCACGCTTAAGGTATTGAAGATAGGTGGGGGGTGCTCGAACAAATGTCACTCGAAACGTCATCCAATTGGCAGGGAGCCGAAAAAAAATTCAAAATGGCGAAAAAAAGATGGCCGCCATACAAATTTCGTCGGTGTCCATCTCGAAGGGTATAAAAGATGGAAGAGTTGTTTCTTAGCAAAACATGATCAGGATCCAAAGATCTACTCGATGAATACAAAAAAAATTCAAAATGGCGGACTTTATTTTTCCATAGAAAATGTATGGCGAATATTGAGAGAGAGAAGTTGTGAATTATGCAAGGCTTTCAATTAGGCAAGGCAAGGATGCGGTTTTTTGGAGAAATCTCAAAGAAAAATATGGGAAGACATGATGATTGAGGGTTTGGAAGATGGTTGATGAGCCCGGGCAGGGTATTGTAGATAGATGGGACTGGGAGGTGCTCAAACAAAAATTGCTCAAAACCTTATCCAATTAGCACTGAGCTGAAAAAAAAACAAAATGGCGGATTCAAGATGGCAGCTATACAAATTTCGTTGGTGTCTATCTCACTAAGTATAAAAGATGGAAAAGTGGTTTTTTTGGCAAAAGATGATCAAGACGTGGTTTACTTGATTAACAGAAAAGAAACAAGATGTTGGAATTTATTTTTCCATACAAAATATATGGCGAATATTGAAGAGACTACACGTTGGGAACTATGCAAAATTTGATACAGTTGCTTTTCAAAAAATTTTTTTTATGGAAGAACTCTCATTCTGACAAATTATTCGGAGAAAAATATGGAGAGTGATAATGATCGAGGGTTAGAAATATGGCAGAGATAGGCTGCTCAAACCAAAATACCCGAAAGCAAAACCTCGCGGTCCGCTTTAGCGGGCCGCGCACCCACGCGCCATACTAGTTTAGTGTTATAATCGCTTGTTTGTATCGACCAGCGCAAACAAAGAGGAGTCAAGGGTGACACGGCATACAAAGGGAATAATTCAGCAGCGTCTATACCCTCCTATTAGGGTTGTCACTCCTAACTTGTGTTATATTATTTCAGACAAGCATAATCAATCCATTTTCAGGGAAATAAAAAACAACTACGTGGCAGTAGATGACTTAAGATTTTATTTTAGGTATGAATAAATTTTTGAATTTTTATTTAACATTTTAAAAATTTTACCTTTTCCTTCTTTTGAAATTTCTCCCTAGAGCGTTCTTTAAAAACGTATATAAATCTGTAAGTCTATGTAACTTTGAAACACATTATGGGTCTATACAGGTCAAATGTATGTCAGAAATGACGCGTATAAAACATGTTTGTCTAAACATTTATTGACAAGTATTCCTAGTTCCCTACTAGACATACTATTACAAGTTTGCTGGTTTGTCCTTTAATCATGCAGCAACGGATCGAATAGATTTTTCATATGTATAGTTTAAGACTCAGATAATGATATTATACTTTTTGTCCGGGAAAATAAACGGTTCGCGCGGGATTTTCACAAACTTAGTTAAGTTTGCACGCGGACGAATCTAAGTCTCGGACAAAAGCTAGTAAGTCTGTAAACAGACTTTATAAGTGAGCCCAATTGAACAAAGCCAGGACGAATCTATTAATAATTTATAACAATCATAATGAACAAGTGGCAGCCCTACCTCTTCTTGTAGTCATTATATCCTAATCAACGGGAATAATAAATAACATGTTAGCACATTCGAAATCAATTACGCCTGAGCTTTGTTTGGTCTTCTTGTTTGCCATCTACCTGCTATACATTACCTAACAGCGAGGTAGCAGGTAATTAGCCGGTATTTGAAACTTAACTGAGTCTGTTTTTAACCCCCGACGCAAAAACGACGGGGTGTTATAAGTTTGACGTGTCTGTTATAGAATAGAATAGAATAGAAAAGTTTTTTATTCAAATAAACTTTTACAAGTGCTTTTGAATCGTCGATTGAGTCTACCACAGGTTCGGAATGCAGTTCCAGCCGAGAAGAACCTGTAAGAAACTCGGCGGTTGCTCTTTTTAAAAATAACATTATAACAATTATTATTATTAATGTACATGATTGAAATGTACTGTGTGTGTGTGTGTGTGTGTGTGTGTGTGTGTGTGTGTGTGTGTGTGTGTGTGTGTGTGTCTGTCTGTTCCCCTGTGGCGCTCAAACGGGTGGACCGATGTGAATGCGGTTTTTTTGTTTGAAAGGTGAATTAGTCGATATGGGTATCAAATGAAAGGGCTTGACTAGTAGAATAGCATTATTGTAAATCCAAGATGGCCGCCGCCACAAAATGGCGAACGTCGGGGGTTTTTTTAATTTTTAATTTATACTTGTGATGAATCAGCTGATAAATATAACTAACTGTTAACCGAATATTGAGTGTGGATTGAGGGAGAAGCAAGATTTGAATGAATGAATTAAGTGACAATAATACAATAGGTAATCTTAATGTTTAAAAATAGTAAGTACCTACTCTAAGTACATAATTTCAAGCACACATAATGTCGTAATAATTTAATTTGTAAATAAAATATCATCAAGTAGGCAATAATTAAATTCTATTCATAAAATAAGTACTTATGCTGTCGTAAGAGTAATAAATTGCCTGATTATGTAGAAGAAAAGCTTCTAAATAATCAGGCAATTTATTACTCTTACACATTTGATTATTAACTCTGAAGTTTGGTTTGAAGAGAAAAAATCTATAATATAATAAAACTGTGTAACAGATCCAATTCTGTACATTGAATATATTTTGAAATTTTTTATTGGAGGGCACTCTATAATCGATACTGAAGCCAAATCTGCAATTTTTTTTATTTTTGTCTGTCTGTCTGTCTGTCTGTCTGTATCTTGGCCGCGCATCACGCCGAAACTACTGAATGGATTTGAATGAAACTTAGTACGATTTGAGTTTATACTCCGAGGTAGGATATAGGATACTTTTTATCCCGAAATTCAGCACGGTTCCCTTGGGAGAGGGGATGAAAGTTAAAACGGGTATTTAGCTGTAATTCATTAACGCGTTGTTCGATTTCACTCATTCTTTTTTTGTTAGAAAGGTAGTACTTTATATATTGTCCCGGAAATATTTCAAGGTCATAGGTTTTTTAGTTTCGAAATGACAGACATTACAACCCTCAGTATTGGGTTCAAATAAATTGGGACCCGGATCTTTTAACGTACGGCTTATTTTAAACTGGTGTGCATTTAAATTTATGTTTTTTGGTCTGTCTATTTGTTCCAGCTAATCTCCAAAACGGCTGGATCGATTTCAACGGAACTTTCAATGGCAGATAGGTTATGTTATAAGGAGTAACTTAGGCTACATTTAGTTTAGGTACATAAAAGAATTATGAGATCCGATCCGACCCTATATAAAACCTATAAACACGCGAACGAAGTCGCGGGGGTCAGCTAGTGTTTTGATAATTTTACACGAAAAGCATTCGGTAGGTGTATTTTGTGTTATGTGTAGGGGAAGAATCCTGAGTTGTATTGTTACAATAGTACTAATTTTGATGCACACAATCTGTAAACTATGCTAAATTGGGATTCAGACTAAAATATTGCCCCTTATTGAGCATAAGATGCAGTTATTTTGAACTCACAGATAGACACTTAAATTTTATTTATTTGTAATACCTAGGTCCTAGATAGCAACAGCTTATGTGTACAGTAGCAGTTAACCACTACTTACGTTCACGGGGTGAACTCGGGAGAAATTACACGGATGCAAACGGAAACGTTTTCACGTAAACGCCGGGTCGGCAATTTTCTCAGCCGTCCGACTTTTATTCGGAGCCGCGCCAGCTTCCGTACCTACTTCCCCGCCTAGATTTGCGCAATGTGTAGCGGTTTTGATTAAAATTTAACACAGAAACGGATGTGTAAATAAAAGTATTTCATATAAAAGTAAGTAGGTATTTCAAATGGAGTTAAAATAAACTTTAATACGGTCCAAAGATGCTCGAATGGTGATCCCGCGTCAGAAACCATATTGTTGGAAGACCTCTTACTATGTTGACGGATGACCTCGAATCGCAATCAGCCGCTGGATACAAGTAGCACAAGATCGTTTTTGTGGCCATCCTCATAAGGAAGGCTTAATTTACTGACTGGTACATGGGTACCTATAAAGATACCCATGTACCAGTCAGTTTGAGGCCATAGCATATGTACCCAGTGCCTCTAGCAATGCGGCAACTCTCTGCTAATAGGTACTTATTAGCAACGCGACCCGAGGCGGTTCATCCAATATTCAAGACCCGTGATACAACTATGATCCTGTGGAGCGTAGTTGGGCAAATAGTCCCGAAGCCCGCGGGAAATACTTAGGACCGCAACGGCTTGACTCACGTGTATGTACGCCTTAGTATGTATATGCCAGACAGTTTAGCAACGTATCAGTGGCTCCCTGTGTGGCGCGCAATAGGTTCAATCCGCGTGCCTCGTACTCAGGATCCTAAAAAAGGCGCTGTTTCTGGCAAGAAAAAGTGTTTTGGACACCAAGACAACGCTAATAAAGTTCAAACTGAAACACGACACCATAAATTGGGTGTGCTTGCAGAGTATGTCAACGATGCAAGCAAAGTCTACCGTCAGAGGTAAAGCAGATCCACCTCCCGCCAACCTCAGGTTGATTTTAGTGTTGGCGCTAAAAGTTCGGCGCATAGGTAGTTGGTCGGCGCCGACCGCCGCCCACGAGCCTGTAGTGTCTTCAGTGAGCGTTTTACTGTCGCGCTGTGTCTCGTCAGCGCTGAGCAGTCGGCGTTATTCTAAAACTTCTATTACTTCTATAGCAACCATACATATTGGCCTGTCAGCGCCGACGATCACCGTGACACTAAAACTAGCCTCAAGCACTCTCGGAGCGCGCTCAGCGGGCAGAAGCCAATGCTGATGAGTGTGTGTATGAAATCTGTTTACCAGCATTTATACCACGTCTGGCAGTTTCATCTAAAATTTCATACTAATACCTAAATTAAAATCAGTGTTTATCAAGCGGCTCCTTAAAGTTTACCATGGGCTCTAGATCTAAACATAAGGTACATAAGCATCATGGAGCAATCTCAACTGAATTCGATCTGCTCTTATTGCGGAATGAGTAATGCGATTGTTAATTAAATATTCAGCTTCATTGTAAGCAGGTAGGTATACCGTTACGAGATGTGCTCTTAGCCCTCATACGCATTAGCGGTCAACCGCGTACGCGCGCGGTCAGCCGCGTACGCGGTTGACCGCGTACGCGGTCGCCTACGCGGCGGTACGCTGGTCGCTTTTATATTTTTATATGCAACCGCTCATTTTGTACGCACTAAACCGCGACGAAATTCTATGAAGAGGCAAGCCGCGCGGTCAGCCGCGTACGCGGTTGACCGCTAATGCGTATGAGAGCTAAGGGTGAGACTTTAATTACACTTAATTTGAAAAAAATATGTTAATATTAAAAATATTTTATGAGAATATTACATTTCGTACAATAATTTACATTAAATTCACTATATCAATAACTGTCTCGTTGGTCTAGTGGTTAGCATATTCGACAACAGATCACGAGGTCCCGGGTTCGATTCCCGGGTCGGGCAAACAATTGTTAGGTACTGGGTTTTTCTGTCAAGAAATTCTCAGTGCCAGCCCGGAGTTGGTAGTTGGCGGTGTTTCTCCCCCGTGCCTCGGAGAGCACTAAAAGCAGTCAGTCCTTGTTATTATCACTATCATGTGACAATAGACGTTAATGCCCGCCAACATGCATTGGAGAAGCGTGGCGGGTCTAAGCTCTAAATCCCTCTCTCCTATGAGAGACGAGGCCTGTGCCCAGCAGTGGGACGTTAAAAGGCTGTAGTGGTGGTGGTGGTCACTATCAATAGATACTATGAATATTAACACGATAGCTTAATACAATTAACAAACGGCATTTGATTCAAACTCCAAATAATTATTTAGCATCGAAATCATTTCCATTTTCCCGACATCTTTTTGTCAGGTGTGTACTACTACTGTGTACTACGTACAACGTGATATAAAGGCGATATATTTTATAATTGAATTGGACCTGTATTAAGGCCGGCTTGTTTATGAGTAATGTTCTAATCCAGTGTGGCGCAGTAAAGAACTGTGCAGATGGAACGTTTTTAATAAGATTTACATTAATATAAAAGTTAAATTTAACGTTAGTATAACCGATAACGTTAACATACAAGTATAAATTAAAAATCAATAAAAAACCCTGACATTCGGCATTTTGTGGTAGCGGTCATATTTGATTTGCATAGAGCTATCCTACTAGTCTAGCCCTTTCATGTGATACCCATATTGAGGGAGTTGTGAAAAAATATGTAATCCACCATTTTGTGGCGATGGCAATCTTAGACCAATTTGCATCGAACATAGCTAAGAACAATTCCGACTAATTCCCTTTCAAACAAAAAAAACGCATTCAAATCGGTTCACCCGTTTGAGCGCTACGGTGGAACAGACACAATTGTGCAGCAGAACTAAGGAGCCCACCAATTAGCCCGCCAACCCGCATTGGACAGCGTGGCGTAGCTAAGCTCTAAATCCCTCTCTCCTATGAGAGAGGAGGCATATATTATCTGATAGAATACCTTTATTAACCGACTTCCAAAAAGGAGGAGGTTCTCAATTCGGCGCGTATGTTTTTTTTTAGACATTGCGTCGATGAATCGAGGAACCTGTACAAACTAAGACTGCTCCGCATTTTGTTACTCATCTTGCCTACGTCAATGTGAGTTGTCTGTTCAAAAAAAAACGGTCATGTGCATAGACCTTTATGTTAAATTCAGCCGTCCGCAGTGAACTCCTTTCATACTCTGAATAGTTCCAAATGAGTCCTGAAACGTTCGTGAAACATGACCAAACGCCATTTATGAAATAATAATAATAATATAAGTAGGTACATATACTGTCGAAAAAATGAGGTAAATGTCCAGAAAATATTATAATTTATTTCGTTAAAGTCTGTTCGTTTTCTTACGGTCACCTTTGTATCGCGCCGCCTCCGCCCGCGCAGCGTCTTGCCAAAGGCACCGCCGCGGTGACTTCAAAACATGCCGCGCGGGGTGTAACGGGTGTAACGCCAAAATCCGTTTTACATCGAAGCCTACCTATTCATATTTTTTTATTAAAATTCTCTTTCCTTTTTTATATTTTTTATATTGGTATTTTATTACAATATACCCATAAACATAAAATATAATATTATCATGAACACGGGTCTTCTCTCAAAATGAGAAGGATTTTAACCATAGTCTACCACGCTGGCCAAGTGCGGATTGGCAGACATTCGGAGTTTCTGTTAGAATAGAAAAAAATTACAAACAGTAAAAAAAAATAAAAAAGATAAAAGCAGAATACTAAGAGCACCTGCGCCTGTACCGACACTATGTTACCGAACGGACTTTACAGAAATCGTACCACATAAAAACGTTGGACTAGACCAATCAAGTCGCTTGTTTGCTTTTCTATAAAGTCATTAAACTTGCCTGATATTTCGAATATTTTGTTAAGGCGCGAACACACATTTCTGTGATGTGTATATCGTGACACACAATACAAAAATATGCGTGACAGAAGGCGATCGGAGTAGTTGGGAAAAGCGAGAAAAGTATAAGAATCATTTGCATTCATTTGGATACTTTTTGTCTTCGACTTGATATAAAAACACATTATAAACTCGCACTATGCAGTTATTACAGATACAGATACACTGGTGTTATTATTATTATGCACACCATACAGTTTCAGTTCCATATTATAGCTCTTTTGCTTGACTGGAAAACAGTCATCATCAAATATTAGACGTGGGTCGGTACCGATGGGCCGCATTAAATATGCATCCGGCGGGACCTCCGCTGTTGGTTCAATTACTCTGAAACCATCCCGTTGAGGGGATGTAGTTACATCATACACTGGCGTCTTTAAGGAGATAAATACTCATATATTATATACTAGCGGAACCGGCAGACGTTCGTCCTGCCCGGTGACATACAGACATCAGCGCCACCTACCGACACCCGGTAGGTTACCTGTACCTACCCAGTAATTGTGTTTTCAAACAATCCAGGAACCCATTGAAATATACACAGAAAATTGCATCCAAATCGGTCCAGCCGTTTAAGAGAAATTAGGTGACAAACAGACGTACAGAAAAATTATATAGGTACGGGTGAGAGAGTTTACCGTATCGACCGCGAAGGGATGAACAAAATGTTTGACAGTTCCGCAACCCATGAGTTTACTAAAGTGAATAAAAGGTATACCTATCAAATTAAATTTGCTAAAATTTACTCGTAGTTTCGCTTTAGCATCTAAAAACTCTGTCTTAAAAGTAGAAATAGCAATCGTCTCGCAACTGTCAACACACCAATGACTGTCTCGCAACTCGCGCGGGGAGTAACTTTTGCCTGAATTGTTCCTCGCAAGTTTAACAAAGTAAGTTTCATTTTATTTCCCTCACATTCTCTTTACGAGTGAACATTGGGTAGAGAGCTATGAGAGATGTTCTCGGGAGTAGGTACTTTCTTAAGTGCCTTGATAACTTACATCTCCTTGTATCTATCTAGATACGAGAATTTTTGTTATGCAAAATAATAAGTAAATGTGAATAGGTAATAAATAAAATTAATAGTATAATTTTTTTTGTAAAATTCCTCACCTAATAAGTGGAACTTAAAACTTATATGCATCGATGTCATATGGCACAGCTAACTTTAATAGTTAAGAAAATAATTTACCACTGATTCGCAATATTCTATACTCGGTATAAAACATTTGTATTTTTCATAACCACCATTTTGTTTTTTGATGACGTCATATAGTGTCATTAGCCTCTGACATGCAAACGCTAAAGTCAGGTACTCATTACCGAGCTGTAACCATAACCGTACAGATACACGAGGTGTGAGTATCTACACGATGACCACGGCCACGGTAATCGCAACCGTGAGCTGTCTGGGAGTGCGCTGCGAAATCCCATAATAAAAACCGACAATTAATTAATTATCGGCAGCACAGCACATTTGGCTTGCGACAGGCTCGCGAACTAAGTACACAGTACTGTGATTTCTGGTTAGTGGTTACAGTAACATGCAACGTCACGGTTACGGCTCGCCAGTGAGTGCCCGGCTTAATTTATTCAAAATTAATAGTTTGGGAGTTATATAGACTACGGTAGGGTCTAACTAGGCAATGACGTAGTTTAAGCAAAGTTTTCGCTAATGTTCTTACGGCTAGTTATCCCCGACCGCAGTTCACAAACGTAGCTTAACTGAAATGCAAATAGCTGCAATGATTCAGCTCTCGAAGTTGTAGAGCAAGAGCCCACGACGGCCAGACCTTCGTTATTTTACAAAAGCTGGAAGTTTCTGTGTATTGTCCCCAACACAGGAAGGAACGATCAGCGCCCATAAGGTTTAAAAGTTCAAGTTGGCAGGTGGTTGCCACGATATTAAATGTCTCGCAATTAATTCCATGACGTGATTTCTAATACCATTCCAAAGAAAATATAAAAATTAGACCATTTACTTTTACGTAAGATTAATTACACCTTTTTTACCTGTTATCTCCCAAAGTAACCATGATCTCAACTTCATAGTCGCTGATCGTTCCACCCTGTCTTGGGGACAATACACAGAGCAACTTTCAGCTTTTATAAAATAACGAAGATCTGGCCGTCGTGGGCTCTTGGGCTGTTGCTGCATTCGTAATAAGTCGACCGAGACGCGACAACTGAGGCACGGACTCGAAATAAACTGTACGTGTTTACTTGTTACCGACTACTTCGACTAACTGACTACAACACAGAAATATATTAACAAAGATAGTACGGCGAAGTGGGAGGAAAACGCGTGACAAATCAATGCACAGTTAGGTATCTTGCAAGCATTGCCAGAGAATGTGATCTTGTGCCGCTTGTATCCAACTGTTTTGAAATCGTCCGTTCAGCCAAATATAGCGAACGATGTAATAATAATTGTTAGGTATTGGGTTTTTTTTGTCAAGAAATTCTCAGTGCCAGCCCGGAGTTGGTAACTACTAACTAGTTAGCGGTGTTTCACTTCACCCCCGTGCCTCGAAGAGCGCGTTACAGTCGGTCCGGGTATTACTATCATATCAATAGTCGTTAAAACCCATTGGAGCAGCGTGGCGGGTATAAGCTCTAAATCCTTCTCTCCTATGAGAGAGGAGGCCTGTGCCCAGCAGTGGGACGTTAAAAGGCTGATAGTCATCGTGGTGGAATCATTTAATTATTTCTCGTAATATAATAAGTATTAGGCACCTGTGTGCTTAGTCTAAATCGGAGCACTCGAAAACGAACTCGAAAACTATTGATTGATTTCAGAGTAAAATAGACCTAAAATGGCTTGTATTAAGGTTTGAGTTCGCCAATACATTCAGCATTCGAACAATGCTGAATGTATTGGCGAACTCAAACCTTAATACAAGCCATTTTAGGTCTATTTTACTCTGAAATCGATCAATAGTTTTCGAGTTCGTTTTCGAGTGCTCCGATTTAGACTAAGCACACTGAGCAATGCATTTCTCAGGGTATGCAGTGCTTTCCCGCCTTCATGAACTATACCCGTATTACTAATTCCCTGGAATTCTGACGTTTCGTAATGTTACCAGAGATAAAACAATTCCCACAAAAAAGGTAAAAAATTCAAAACTTATGCAAATACAAATCAACTGCCGCGTGTAGATATGACAAATGCCTAACAGACACTTCATGGTGATAATGTCATTCGACATCCATTTTTGAATAAATTTTTTCAATGTGCTTCTTTTGTTTTCTTTTGCTGTCAGTGTGCACTTTCTAGTTTCCACTCTTGGTGTTTGCTATTTTAAGGCGAAATGAGTAATATTATTACGCGGCATATGGCTTTTTATGATGACAGGGAATTAAAGTACTTTGGGGTAAAATTGTACTTCGTAGATGTTAACCCTGTTCTCCATACAAATAACTCATCTGTAAATGACAATGACAGCTGTCAGAATTCCGGGGAATTAGTAATTCGGGTATACACACCACTGTGGGGAGATGAGGTGAAGAGGGAGGGGCGGTCACACACTTCGTAATTATTTTACTCGTCGCTTTGAAGTCGTCGGCAATGCACACGCACTTTGTTCGCGCGTCGGCACCTCGCCTCACACGACAGCAATTAGGGAATTCACGTACGTTTTGTGTCCCGCGAATTTAATGTCGATTACGCCAGAAAGTAGAAACGTACTCGTAATTACGGTTTTAATTATCAAACCTATTACATTTTCCTTGCTGTGTTTAGTATTGTGGGAAGAATAAAATGGCAATACTATATAAAAGCGAAAGATTGTTTGTTTGTCTGATGGTTGATCGCTCAATCACGCCGCAACAGAGCTACGATTTTTTGCATGGATAAATATTACTGCTATTTAGCTTTCCAAATAAAATGAAGGACATATAGGTATAGAGATTTAAATTAGTTTTTGTTATGAAAAAATTAAAACAGAATAAAAATAGAGCGAGCGAGACTCCTTGAGTTTCCAGTTATCTACAAACGTCAAAAAACGTTTAGTTTTTTCAAATCACACGGTCAAAAACGGTCAACAAAAACTTCATCAATCTTTTAGTCATCGGACGACAAAGTGGCGTTGTAGCCCATTAAATCCACTTATCAATCATTATTATTAATAAACGCTTACAGATTGGTTCACGGTTAATTTGCTTCTACATCACGTCATCGCAAACAAAGGCAGCGGCCAGCGTGAAGTGATTACTATCGGCATAGCTTCGTGTTGCGTTTCAATCAGTGGTTTTATCGGAATTTCATATTTTATTTTAATTTTAGAGTAAAAAATTTGGTTGTGTGTAAAGTGGATTTACGGACGGATAATTTTACGTGATAACGTCATTCGCGAGCAAGCGAGAGTGCGAAACGCGCTACGCACATGGTATGTGACAGATGAGTCATGCTTTTCCGTACGTGTAGCTGGTGTTCATTGATTTATAAGACGTTATCACGTCAAAAAACGTTTATTCGATGATACACTTCGATCTAGGTTCACTAATCATTACAGCATCATTTTTTTTGTGAGATAGGTAACTAAGTCATTGATTTATATTACACTCCAAGATAATTGACTAATTACTACTAATTAAACTAATTGATAATTGACTACTTGTGACGTAAGCAAACGTAACAAGAAGTAGCGTATCGTAAAGCTTTCAAGGTATCAGAAAAAAGGGTAATTTGTTAACAATTTTACTAGGACGTCGCGTCGTCAAACACTTTAAACTCCCAGCCAAACTGCGAAAACACGTTAAAAATTGGTCGTTTTGAAAGAGTTAAAAAGATTTATCGTTACAAGATTTAATTTGATCCGCGCTGGAACATGAATTATGAACCTTGCTGCGATTGGTATAGCGTGTAAAGTCTTGTGTCGAGTTGAATGCGCTTTATTGAAATGTAGTTACAAAGAGTGCGAGATGGCGGGAGCTAAACGTTAGGCTTGCATCTCACGGTGCCACAGAATACATATTAGTACCTACAAGGTACAGAAGATTCACTCGGTAAAATCATTTAAATAAATAGCGACTCTTGTTACGACACAATAAAGTGCAATTCAGGTCGCAGTAGTACAACTACCTACCGTTGTATTAAGCTACAGTCCTACATTTTGCCTCTCTTTCTATCGCGTAGCTCTTATCCCTTCCGATTAAATAAGGGTTATTGAGTGGGCGCTAGGTACTTGTAGCACATTTTAGGTAATGTGGAGTGCACCTGGCCTGAAGATGTCCGATACTACGAGCTTTTGGTCCTTTCATTTGTACCTCATTTTTGTCCCGACTGCCTCAATTCAATTCATTTCACATTATTGCGAACTTAAGTTAGTAACATTAGTCTATTCATCCTCGTTGGTCTAATGATTAAGAGTTCAAATCCCACGTCATGCCAGAAAGTCATTGAATTAAGTGTCAAATAATTTTCACATTCCGGAACTGGATAGTTGGCGGTTCAACATCCCCATGCTGTGATGAGAAAAATCGTCGATCCTGTGTCTGTTCTTTCTCTGTTCTCAACTAGGTGAAAACTAGACTTACAAAATTAGGTTACCTGAAATAAGCCTCTCATCTACCTAGTTACAATGTCTTTTAACTATGGAAAATCAACTAGTTTACATTTCGAGCATGCTCACGCGGTTTGGCAATGATCATTCAGCGCGGCTCGCTCTATCACGCGCCGTGGGAAGCCACCCTAATATAGCCAAGAGAACATTTCAATAATCGCGAATTCGCGACACAGCACTCTGTTCGCGGCGCGACTACACGTGTTTCAATAGAGTTCCACGTGTCAATAAATCCACTACTTTTAGGTACTCTCAGACTATTTAGTCTTTACTCTCGGAGCATTTTGCTTGGTTGCTATATTTATGCGGATATAAATATTCTTTTGTTTTGCTCGGCGCGTTGATCATAAGAAACGCAATCATTTAGCGCAGGCAGACTGATATTTGGCATCGGAGAATAATTGCTCTTTATCCTATGCTGCGAATCCAGAATAGTTAATTATCTTTGGCTGCTAATCACACCGAGTTTTTTTTTTATTGTTATTCATCTACAAATTAGCTCTTGCCTGCGATCTTACCTGATGGTAAGTGACGATGTAGCCTAAGATGGACCGGGTTAACCTGGAAGAGGTAATATGGGAGTTTTATTAAACTTATACGAGTACCTACCACTGATCGGATTCTGCGCAGCATCGTACCGGAAATCTCTTGGCGACATGATTTTACCGGTAGGGTGGTAACTGGTAACTAGCCAAGGCTGATGTCTCCCACCAGACCAGAGACAATTTAGAAGTTATAAATTCTCAAATTACCACTGCCGGGAATCGAACCTGGGAAATCCCCTTATAAGACCACAGCGCTCACCACTGCGTCAAGGAGGTCATAACCTAAAACATCACCCAAATTGCCATTGCTGGGCATCAAACCCAGGACCTCTCGCTTATAAGAGCACGACATTCAAATTTCGAACGTAGTCTTCACACTGCCAGACGTGGAACGATTGAGAGAGTCGGTGACTCGGCATTCTATTGAATAAAGCATTCTCGTTTATATTCCAGTAATATACTTCGTGACCCGCCGGTGGGACTGCACTGGATATCGTGATAAGTGAGTGGTAAATGTTTGCCACACGTAGCTATGCGTCTAGTATAGATCCTACTAATATTATAAATGTGAAAGTGTGGATGTTTGGATGTTTGGATGTTTAGATGTTTAGATGTTTAGATGTTTAGATGTTTAGATGTTTAGATGTTTAGATGTTTAGATGTTTAGATGTTTAGATGTTTAGATATTTAGATGTTTAGATGTTTAGATGTTTAGATGTTTAGATGTTTAGATGTTTAGATGTTTAGATGTTTAGATGTTTAGATTTTTAGATGTTTAGATGTTTGGATGTTTGGATGTTTGTTACTCTATAACGTCGCAACTACTGAACCGATTTGGCTGAAATTTTTTGAATGGAGATAGATTATGCCCTGACTTAAAATATAAACTTTTTATCGTGGAAAAAATCCACAGTTCCCGCGGGATGTTGAAAAACCCGAAATCTATATCTACAGCTATAGGTAGATTACTATAGCAAACTTCCTTGAAAGTAGGCATAAATAAAGGTTGGAAAAGGGAGCGGGAACGGGAACCGGAAATCCACGATTCCCTCAGGATTTGTGAAAAATCGTAATTCACGCGGGCAAAGCCGCGGGCAAAAGCTAGTATATAACAGAGAGAGTCTGTAAATTATTATTTAACCTTTTTAAATTTAATCCTTTGGGACAAAAAGTTTGAAAAGTATGTTAGTTTAGTGAGTGATTTTAATATTTATATTAGGTAAGTTAGGGTCGACAAACGATTCCTTTGGGAATTGCTTATATTATTTTCTTTTTGAAATACATAAGTATTTTTTAATTTTAAATAGTGTTAATTTTTGAATAGCCTCGACCAAAAAATATTTATGTCTGATGTCTATTAAACTTTTCCTTAGGGGATAGGTACCCTTTTAAGAGCTTAATAAGACTTAGAAATTTCTTTAGGTAGGTACTATGGCACCCAAAGGTACGAGCTAAACCTGTTTAACTTATATAATTATCTAGTCTAAGATATGTGAAGATTCCATGGTGACTTGGTAATATGTGTACAATAATATACAATTACGAGTTAAAATATCTATACTACTACCACAGTTTCTATAGAGCAGTAACAAATAGAATAGATAGTATAGACTGATTTTTAATTCAGTGGAATATTGACGTATCTTAATGTTACCAGATATAAAACAGTTCCCACAAAAAGTATAATAAATTCTTAACTTATGTACCTAAATAAAAATTATTTGCCGCATGTAGATATTATGACAAATACCTGACAAGTATTTTATGTTAACCCTGTTTTACATACAAATAACTAATTCTGTTATTAAAAAGACAACTGTCAGAATTCTACTGAATTAAAAATCAGACTATAGGTACTATAACTCTACAACGCATAAGTATAAATTATTATTTGCCGCATGTAGATATGACAAATACCTGATAAGTACTTTATGTTAACCCTGTTTTTCGTACAAATAACTAATTCTATTTTTAAAAAGACAACTGTCAGAATTCTACTGAATTAAAAATCAGACTATAGGTACTATAACTCTACAACGTATAAACGCTAATAAGTATAAAAAAATAAAATAAGTATAAACGAGTATAAAAATTCCATAACAGGACTGCAAAACAGACCCAACGGTGCCTGCATTAAGGTGGAAAATTCAGTACTTCTCAAAGTTTTCTTATTTTATTTCACAAAGTTTCCACTTGGGGCGCTGGCTGTAGATGTAACAACACAACAACAGATAAACTCAAGCTTTAAACTAGACTATTAAAGTCCATTTTACTCTGACGTTATAGTGTTTCGGGACAGGCACATCACGCACAACAGACTTTAAATTGTTGTGCGGACACCTGCCCAGAGGGAAGAAGAAGAATAAGAAGTGTTTCGATATTTGAAATCTATCAACGTTCGAAAAACTCGTACTAACGTATTATTGTTATTACTACGACGCTGTTGCCACACGAGTAGATAAGTACAGAGAGAAAGCTTCATACAAACGGCCCGCTGTAGGTACACTCACACAAACACACTCACCAACGGTTCACGGACGCCCGCTCGGTCTACCAACCGGTACAGTTGGGCGACAAACGTCCGCATATGTGTGAGTGTACCTACAGCGGGCCGCTTGTAGAAGCTTTCCCTCTGTACTTATCTACTCGTGTGCTGTTGCTGTGGATGCATCAATTCGTGCGGGGATGAACGGTGGAATAATAACACGTTGCAGCCTGCGGTGGATTGGATAGTCTTGAACTTGGGCCAACATCGGCCGACGCGATCGATTGGGAGCCTGTACCCATCCATTATCCTAATACTTGCGTCTACGTTGAGACGGTAGAGTGGAGAGAGATGTAAATTAAATTCATCCGTCACGATGCGATGTGGACGTAGAAGAGTTAGGAAGAACTCTACAAACATACATAGTTCAGCGATAAAATTAAAGGAGTGGTGAAACTTATTGATTTATTTACTTAAGTATAGTTACTTAAAGATACGTAATACATATCCTACTAATATTATAAATGTGAAAGTGTGGATGTTTGGATGTTTGTTACTCAATCACGCTGCAACTACTGAACCGATTTGGCTGAAATGTTGAATGGAGATAGATAATGCCCTGACTTAAAACATATGCTACATTTTATCCTGAAAAAATGTTTTTTAAAATTTATCCAGTTCCCACGGGATTTTGAAAACCCCGAAATCTATAGCTACAGCTATAGGTAGATTACTATAGCGAACTTCCTTGATAGTAGGTATAAAGGTTTGAAAAGGGAGCGGGAACGGGAACCGGAAATCCACGATTCTCTCGGGATTTATTTAAAACCGAAATTCAGGCGGGCGAAGCCGCGGGCATTCTCTAGTTATTATGTAATACGTATGAAAACTAACTCAGTTATAGTCCATTGGGTAACTTAGTGTTGGTACAGGCGCAGGTGCTCTTAGTATTCTGCTTTTATTTTTATTACTTTTTTTCTGTTTGTAATTTTTTTTTCTATTCTAACAGAATCTCCGAATTATAGTCTGCCAATCCGCACTTGGCCAGCGTGGTAGACTATGGTTAAAATCCTTCTCATTTTGAGAGAAGACCCGTGTTCATGAGAATATTATATTTTATGTTTATGGTTATATTGTAATAAAATACGAATATAAAAAACTAGTGTTGCGCTCGGTGCGCGAGCTGCAAGCAGCTCGCGGGCCTTGTAGTCTCTTCAATATTCGTAAAATAAAGAAATGGGAAAATGGGAGGCCACACCAAATACCAGAATATTCTGGAGAGTCTCTTGAAAGATAGAAAGAAATATTCACGTTTCGTATCTTTTCTGAAAGTTGAATGGAAGCAGGCGTTACTTTGCGGAATTCCATGATATACAATGAATATAAAATTATTTTGCTATAATCCGCTAACAGTGACAAATTTGTAGGCACAGCACCACACAATCTTGTAGGCACAACACCAAACAAATTCACCACAAAACAAACTCGACGATCGTTTCGCTCCGACACCGGAGCATCTTCAGGAGATGTCGACTTCACAACGGACGATTGCAAAGTGAGTTCGTGTCGAATGAGCGGTCTTATATATACTATCCCCGCTTAGTCATCTACCCTCTTTTCTCTTTCTCTCTGGCCACGCCCCCTAAATATGTTGAGCAACGGTGAAGATGACACATTTATTTGCTCATTCAGCAATTCGACACTTCTACCGCTGTGCCCAACTATTTCCAATTGTTCCAACACGCACAGTCTTAAACTTTTACAGCATGTGTGTAAAATTTCAAATGTATGACCCTCGTCTATCCTATGTCCACTATCCAAAAGATGTTTTGCGAAATGAGATCTTTGAGGCTGGTTGTTTCTAAAGGCAGCCATATGTTCTTTATATCGAGTTACAAAATTGCGCCCAGTTTGACCAACATATATAGCACTACATTCGGGGCACTACATTCGGGTGCTATATATGTTGGTCAAACTGGGCGCAATTTTGTAACTCGATATAAAGAACATATGGCTGCCTTTAGAAACAACCAGCCTCAAAGATCTCATTTCGCAAAACATCTTTTGGATAGTGGACATAGGATAGACGAGGGTCATACATTTGAAATTTTACACACATGCTGTAAAAGTTTAAGACTGTGCGTGTTGGAACAATTGGAAATAGTTGGGCACAGCGGTAGAAGTGTCGAATTGCTGAATGAGCAAATAAATGTGTCATCTTCACCGTTGCTCAACATATTTAGGGGGCGTGGCCAGAGAGAAAGAGAAAGGAGGGTAGATGACTAAGCGGGGATAGTATATATAAGACCGCTCATTCGACACGAACTCACTTTGCAATCGTCCGTTGTGAAGTCGACATCTCCTGAAGATGCTCCGGTGTCGGAGCGAAACGATCGTCGAGTTTGTTTTGTGGTGAATTTGTTTGGTGTTGTGCCTACAAGATTGTGTGGTGCTGTGCCTACAAATTTGTCACTGTTAGCGGATTATAGCAAAATAATTTTATATTCATTGCTTTTCTGAAAGGACACTAATGAGTTCTATGAATGCGTTTAGTGGGAAAAAAAAGATTTATACAAAAAATGTTCTGGAGAGCCACTTGAAAATTAAAAAGAAATTTTGTATGGACACGAATGTTTTTGTTCCGTAGCTATCTTTTTTTTACTGGCTCAGCAAAGGGCATATGCTCTTGAACATTTTTAGTTTCAGGACCATGCCTCTATGATTGATAGTTTTTGAGGGCTGTTAGGGTACACTGGTAATTTTTCCACATTCACTACGTTCTGTATTTTTTGTGAAAAAATCTTTAAGTTCTATTTACTTATACGTGAAGTGGGGGGAAAAAGTTTCATACAAAAATGTCTATGAGAGCCTCTTAAAAAGAACCCAAAAAATTTGTAGGAAGAGAATTTTTTTTGTTCGGCAGCCATCTTTTTTTTACCCATTCACCCAATGGCCCAAGGTCTTTAACAACATTTGTTTGGAACCATGCCTGTATGACTGGTAGTTTTGGAGGACCCATGAAGTACTCTGGTAAATTTTCCACAATCATGACGTTTCAGAATTTTTCTGAAAGAAGACCCATAACTTCTATGCATATAAGTAGTGAGGGAAAAAAGTTCCATATAAAATTGTTCTGGAGAGCCTTTTGAAAAGAACCCAAAAAATTTGTATGGAGAAAATTTTTTTTTGTTCGGCGGCCATCTTTTTTTTACCGGTTCACCTAATGGCCCAAGATCTTTAATAACATTTGTTTGGGACCATGTCTGTATGACTGGTAGTTTTGGAGAACCCATGAGGTATTCTGGTAAATTTTCCACATTCATGACATTTCATAATTTTCCTGAAGAAAGACCCATAAGTTCTATGCATATAAATAGTGAGGGAAAAAAGTTCCATACAAAATTGTTCTGGAGAGCCTTTTGAAAAGAACCCAAAAAATTTGTATGGAGAAAATTTGTTTTTGTTCGGCGGCCATCTTTTTTTTAACGGTTCACCCAATGGCCCAAGGTCTTTAATAACATTTGCTTGGGACCATGTCTGTATGACTGGTAGTTTCTGAGGACCCATGAGGTACCCTGGTAAATATTCCACATTCATAACGTTTCGTATTTTTCCTGAAAGGACACTCATGAGTTCTATGCATGCGCTTAGAGATAGAAAAAAGTTCCATACAAAAATGTTCTGGAGAGCCTCTTGAAAATTAAAAAATAAATTTGTATGGACGCGAAAATTTTTTTTGTTCGGTACCTATCTTTTTTTTACTGGCTCACCAAAGGGCCCAAGGTCTTGAACATTTTCGCTTTCAGGACCATGGTTCTATGATTGATAGTTTTTGAGATCCTTTGGGGTACTCTGGTAAATTTTCCACATTCACGACGTTTCATAATTTTCCTGAAGGAAGACCTATAAGTTCTACGCATTTAAATAGTAAAGGGAAAAAAGTTCCATACAAAATTGTTCTGGAGAGCCTCTTGAAAATTAGGAAATTTTTGTATGGAGACGAAAATTTTTTTTGTTTGGTGGCCATATTTTTTTCACCGGTTCACCCAATAACCCAAGGTTTTGAACATTTTTTGTTTCAGGACGGTACCTCTCCGACTGATAGTTTTTGAGATCCCTTAGGGCACCCTAGTCAGTTTTCCACCTTCAGCTCTCTCTATAATTTTGTTGACCTAGAATTTTTGAATTTTACACACACGGAAAGTATGGTGAAAAAGTTCCATACAAAATTGTTCAGGAGAGGTGATCAGTACCTTACTTCAAGTAGCTTTATATATATAACTAGTAGGGCGCGTGGGTGCGCGGCCCGCTAAAGCGGACCGCGAGGTTTCGCTTTCGGGTATTTTGTTTTGAGCAGCCTCCACCTATCTCTCCCATATTCCTAATCCTCGATCATTATCACTCTCCATATTTTTTCTCCGAATCATTCTGCTCATCAAGTAGGTAGACCTTTAGGTCTTGATCATATTTTTCCAAGAAACCACTCTTCCATATTTTATACTTGGTGAGATAGATACCAACGTTTGTATAGCCGCCATATTGAATCCGCCATTTTGGTTTTTTTTTTCAGCTCAGTGCCAATTGGATGAGGTTCTGAGTATTTTTTGTTTGAGCAGCCCCCATCTATTTACAATACCCTGCCCGGGCTCATCAAACATCTTCCAAACCCTTAATCATCATATCATCCCATATTTTTCTTTGACATTTCTCCAAAGAACCGCATCAAAGCCTTGCATGGTTCACAACTTGTAATCTCTTCAATATTCGCCATACATTTTCTATGATAAAATAAATTCCGCCATTTTGAATTTTTTTTCTATTCATCAGATAGACCTTCCAATCTTGATCATCTTTTATGAAGAAACTACTCTTCCATCTTTTATACCCTCCGAGATGGACACCGACGAAATTTGTATGGCGGCCATCTTTTTTTCGCCATTTTGAATTTTTTTTCAACTCACTGCCAATTGGATGACGTTTCGAGTGACATTTGCTCGAGCACCCCCCACCTATCTTCAATACCTTAAGCGTGCCCCTCACCCGTCACCGAAATCCTCAATCATCAGCTCTCTCCATATTTTTGTTCTTAATGAATTTTTGGCTTCTGTACGAAACTATTAGTGAAAAAAAAATTTTTCATACAAAATTTTACAGGAGAGGTGATCAATCAGTCAGTGAATCAGCACGAGCAGCTATATACAGTGTGTCCGGGATCGAATTAGCGATATTTTAGGGACATATTCTACAACTCATTACCTCTCTGAAAATACCACTTATTAGGGCCTGCCCCCCTCCCCCTCTCAGGGACAGCCATTTCAATTTTGCGTGCTTTTTTGTGGGTATGTGCGCACAAAAAATGTAATAACTCGAAAGTCTGCTGATGCACAGATCTTCAAATGCCCTTATTCGATTGGATACAATATTCTCCATCACTAAATACCAAACAATAGCATAAAATGTTAAAATAACTCGATCAAAAATGCTTCGGAAAAAAATTATTTTTTCAAAAATATTGAAAACTACAAGTTTTTGCTGTATTTTGCAAAAACGAGGTCGTTAAGATTACATTGTTAAGTATTAAATCGACAGTTTTTGAGATAAACAACAAAACGACATTAAACAATTTACTGTAAGTTATTTACTTTTGGAGATATTATTATTTAAACATAACTTAACCGCGAGCGCGTAAGTTCTTATGTTATTCGAATGTGGGTTTCCATCGCATACCTCGGGCGATCAGGTAATAATAATATTGTTTTTGATGAGTCAGTGAATGAGGTTAAAACTTAGGATCAAACCCCTACTTCAACTGATTAAAAATTCGTATAAAAAATTTAAATATCTGAAATTTTATTTTGTTGTTCCTGGCGAGGAGGCGTTATGATCGCTACTTAAGTTATTACTCATTTTTGTTTGTGATTCAGGTTTGTGAATTTTGCTAGGTTTAAAGACATGCCTACTCGGTATTATTATAGCCATAAGAGAGCATTTAGATGTCAACTATTCGCCTTGGATCGGACGTGGCAGAAATTCAATGGAATGGCCACCTCATTCTCCAGACCTTACACCTTTGGACTTCTTTTTATGAGGACCTATGAAGCAGAAGGTCTTTTATATGGTACCAAATACCAGAAAAGAATTATTGGAGACGATCCTGTCCGTTGCAGATAAAATAAGATTGTATTTGGACATGATCCAACGATCCTCCCAACATGAAGCAACTAGCTAACAGAACAGAGGTGGTAATTTCGGTTTGTGGCGGAAATAACCTAGTTTTTAGGATATCTGATTTGTGTCACATACACAAATCAGAGTTATTGAGTTATTGAGTTTATAACTAACAAAAATTAAATTATAAAGTTAAGATTTTTTACCTTATTTGTAGTAAAAAAATGATGAATCTTAAATTTGGGTTCAATACTCGTAATTCATGCTTGGGGACGAAGTACTTACAATTACCAATATCTCCAGAAGTAAGTAACTTACAGTCAAAATTTTTATGTTGTTTTGTTGCTTATCTCAAAAGCTATCGATTTATTACTTTATAATGTGGTCTTAATGACCTCGTTTTTGCAAAATGCAGCAAAAACTTGTAGTTTTCAATATTTTTGAAAAAATATTTTTTTTCCGAAGCATTTTTGATCAAGTTATTTTAACATTTTATTCTATTGTTTGGTATTTAGTGATGGAGAATATTGTATCCAATCGAATAAAGTCATTTGAAGACCTGTGCATCAGCAGACTTTCGAGTTATTACAATTTTTGTGCGCACATACCCACAAAAACGCACACCAAATTGAAATAGCTGTCCCTGAGAGGGGGAGGGGGGCAGGCCCTAATAAGTGGTATTTTCAGAGAGGTAATGAGTTGTAGAATATGTCCCTAAAATATCGCTAATTCGATCCCGGACACACTGTATATATTAACTAGTAGGGCGCGTGGGTGCGCGGCCCGCTAAAGCGGACCGCGAGGTTTCGCTTTCGGGTATTTTGTTTTGAGCAGCCTCCACCTATCTCTCCCATATTCCTAATCCTCGATCATTATCACTCTCCATATTTTTTCTCCGAATCATTCTGCTCATCAAGTAGGTAGACCTTTAGGTCTTGATCATATTTTTCCAAGAAACCACTCTTCCATATTTTATACTTGGTGAGATAGATACCAACGTTTGTATAGCCGCCATATTGAATCCGCCATTTTGGTTTTTTTTTTCAGCTCAGTGCCAATTGGATGAGGTTCTGAGTATTTTTTGTTTGAGCAGCCCCCATCTATTTACAATACCCTGCCCGGGCTCATCAAACATCTTCCAAACCCTTAATCATCATATCATCCCATATTTTTCTTTGACATTTCTCCAAAGAACCGCATCAAAGCCTTGCATGGTTCACAACTTGTAATCTCTTCAATATTCGCCATACATTTTCTATGATAAAATAAATTCCGCCATTTTGAATTTTTTTTCTATTCATCAGATAGACCTTCCAATCTTGATCATCTTTTATGAAGAAACTACTCTTCCATCTTTTATACCCTCCGAGATGGACACCGACGAAATTTGTATGGCGGCCATCTTTTTTTCGCCATTTTGAATTTTTTTTCAACTCACTGCCAATTGGATGACGTTTCGAGTGACATTTGCTCGAGCACCCCCCACCTATCTTCAATACCTTAAGCGTGCCCCTCACCCGTCACCGAAATCCTCAATCATCAGCTCTCTCCATATTTTTGTTCTTAATGAATTTTTGGCTTCTGTACGAAACTATTAGTGAAAAAAAAATTTTTCATACAAAATTTTACAGGAGAGGTGATCAATCAGTCAGTGAATCAGCACGAGCAGCTATATATATATTAATATGAAAAGGAAAGAGAAAAAATATGAGTAGGTATAAAACGCCAAAACCCCTTGTGCCTGTACACTCCGCGCGGCATGCTTTGAAGTCACGGCGGTGTCTTTGGTAAAACACCGCGCGGCGGAGGCGGCTAGACACAAAAGGCGACCGTAAGAAAACGAACAGACTATACATCAAACTGTTATTACTATATTGTCGACACTCGACAGTTTACCATTCGGTGGGTTATCAGGAAATAAGGTCCAAGACTAAGGTCCTAAGGAAGAGGTCCCTAGTTCGATTCCCGGCATTATTCTGGTCTGGTCGACAACGCCGTGCTGCCAAGTGATTTAGCGCTCCGGTACGATACCACATAAAAACCCTTCGGGGACTATGGGTGTAATGAATACCATAATACCGCTTCCAATTTAGACTGCATCATCACTTACCATCAGGTGAGATCGCAATCATGGGCTAACTGTAGATGAATATATGAAAAAAACCCATATCCACACGAGCAAAGTCGCGGACAATAGCTACTCATGAATAATTGAATACCCAGTCGGTACTCAAACAAATACCTAACTGCCCGAACTACTTGATTTTCAGACAAAAGTCTCTGGAGTGCGCGAGTCGAGAGTCGAGACTTATAAGAAGTTTGCTCAAATAAAGCTCAGCGAAGAAGTTCACAGAGTTCAAACACAAAGTAATTAATGCGATAAGTGCCCTCCCCGCGGAAAATCCCGGACGACTCAAGGACAGGTTGCTTTGAGTTCGTGAGTTTTGTAAGACAAAATCATTATAAAATTGGAAACGAAACAATTGGATTTTTTAACTTTGTTCAATAACAATATCACGGTAGGTGATGAATAATGTGCATAATCATTCATTATTATTCATAAATTTTTCAATTAATCATTGTCTATTATCTAAAGTTAAAAGCGGTTTACGTAATTAGATTATTTATTAATTACGAGTATTATAATTATTATAAAAGATCTCCGTTTGTTGGATTAACTGTTATGTTTTCACGCCTATGACGACATGTGAGACTGTCCGTATGTGTTTGTACGTAGCGTATAAAGGGCCCGGGCAGGGAACACTATCATAAAGAATAGAATAGAAAAGCTTTTTATTCAAATAAACTTTTACAATTGCTTTTGAATCGTCAAGTGAACCTACCACTGGTTCTATTAAATATATGATGAGCTATAAAGAGCAATAATATTATGTCATTATTCTTTTTGAATTATTAAGGTAAAGTCCCCTTATTCCGTGGTATTTTCATAAAAACTCGAAAGAACGTCAAAAATTAAGCATTTACTACACCTTTCTGAAGAACTGGCTATTTTTATCAGAAGCGTTATTTATTTAACTCTTGAAATATCCTAAAAGGACAACAATTACAACTTGATTTAAATGTAAAATTAAATTAAATATGAAGAAAGTCCGAATGCTCCAATTCCGAGGTAAAAATCCTAATTCCGAGGCAAATGGCTCCTAATTCCGAGGGTACAGAATACAAAGGGAAACGAGTAGAATGAATTCTACATGGTGTTCAAAAATGAACTGTATTTATTAATAGATTTCAAAATCAATTCGATACGTATGTAATTGTTTAATTATGTTTGTGTAAAATATTAATATATGTATATTATTATACAGGATGCTCACAATATTTCAGTATGGTTTCAGTTACACCAAGTATCATTCGCGTTCAGTCACGAAAACATTCATATTCTAAAACGTTTATTTTATTATTGCTCGTGCTGATTCATTCACTGACTCACTCATTGATCACCTCTCCTGTAAAATTTTGTATGAAAATTATTTTTTTCACAAATGGTTTCGTATAGAGGATAAAAATTCATTCAGAACAAAAATATGGAGAGAGCTGATGATTGAGGATTTTAGAGACGAGCGATGGGCACGCTTAAGGTATTGAAGATAGGTGGCGGGTGCTCGAGCAAATGTCAGTCGAAACGTCATCCAATTGGCAGTGAGCTGAAAAAAAATTCAAATGGCGAAAATAAGATGGCCGCCATACAAATTTTGTCGGTCTCCATCTCGGAAGGTATAAAAGATAGAAGAGTGGTTTCCAAAAGATGATCAGGATCCGATGGTTTATTGGATAAATAGAAAAAAAAATCAAAATGGCGGAATTTATTTTTCCATAGGAAATGTATGGCGAATATTGAGAGAGAGAAGTTGTGAACAATGCAGGCCTTTGATGCGGTTCTTTGGAGAACTCTCAAAGAAAAATATGGGAAGACATGATGATTGAGGGTTTGGAAGACGGTTGAGCAGCCCGGGCAGGGTATTGTAGATAGGTGGGAGGTGCTCAAACAAAAATTACTCAAAACCTCATCCCATTGGCACTGAGCTGAAGAAAAACCCAAAATGGTGGATACAAGATGGCGGCCATACAAATTTCGTCGGTGATTATCTCACTAAGTATAAAAGATGGAAGAGTGGTTTTTTTAGCAAAAGATGATCAAAACTTAATAGGAGTCAAATAGTGGCCTTGAAGTCGCGTGGCCTTTACTTCCTTTGACAGTACCGCGAGCCTCAATAAATTCAAGGCGGTGCGTACGAATGTAAGTTAACGACCTGTATGGTTAGTTCGAGCTTGCACACTTCGAAAACGGTACTAGATTTGAATATCGAAAAACTATAATATCAGAGCAAAATTAACCCTAATGCTCTTACAGTCAAATAAGATTTTAAAGTCATAATGTAGTAGGGTACTTCGAATATTTATTTTAAAAATTTCTGCTTGGGGCGTAGACGAATGGCTGAATATATTGGCGGACTCAAACCTTAAAACCAGCCAGTTTAGTTGCATTTCACTCTCAAGTCATGTTAGTCAATGTGTTTTGATACTCGAATTTCTATCATCGTTTCCCCAATGTACGAAGTCGGCATAAGGCCTCTGTACTCACTAGGTTAGCAATTAGCTGTTCGACAAAAATCTTAGATTTGATAACATGACAGGTTTAGGTATGACGGTGTGACTCTTGTTCCATGAAAGCAAAGGAGGTAGCTTGGATGGGATGCCACGTGTGTGGATACACTGGCACTGTCTCACATACAAGTGACCTCCGTGGCGGCCAGAGCGGCAGCCACTAAGGCGGAAAGGGCTAAGAGGCGCAAATATGAAAATATAGAAAATAATTTCATATTTGTGCCTTTTGGGGAGGAGACCATGGGTTCGTAGGGCGAGGATGCTAGGTCCTTTTTTAAGGGCCTGTCATCCCGTCTCGTGGAGGCCACGGGTGACCGGAGGGCTGGCGCCTGGCAGTATAATATTGTACTCTGTATTACTACTGTATATATATAATATATACTCCTACCTATCTAGAATGTGCCCCTGGCTGTGCCCCTCACCCATCTTTCAAACCTTCGATCATCATCACTCTCCGTATTTTTGCTCCGAATAATTTGTAAGGATGAGATTTCTTAAAAAAAAAACTAATTTTACATTTGTACAATCGTTTTTTTAGCTCGCTGCCAATCGGATGATGTTTCGAGTGATATTTGTTTGAGCACCACCCACCAATCTTCAATAGGTGCACTGGCCGTGCTCCTCATCCGTCTCCTAAATCCTCAATCGTCAGCTGTCTCAATATTTTTCCTTCGCATGATTTTTTGTCTTCTATACGAAACCATCAATGAAAAAAACAATTTGTACGGAAAAATAAATCCTGACATCTTGATTTGACTAAATGGATACAAAATAAATCAAAACCTAAAAGGTCTTGATCAAATTTTGCCCAGAAAATACTCTTCCATCTTTTATACTTAGTACGAGACATCAACGAAATTAATATAGCCGCCATTTTGAATCTGCCATTTTGGGGTTTTTTTCAGTTCAGTGCCAACTGGATGAGGTTTCGAGTAATTTTTGCTTGAGCACCTCCTACCTATCTACAATACCCTGCCCGGGCTCCTCAACCATCTTCCGAACCCTCAATCATCATATCTTCCCATATTTTTTTTTTGAAATTTCTCCAAAAAACCACATCAAAGCCTTGCATAGTTTACAACTTGTAGTCTCTTCAATATTCGCCATACATTTTCTATGGCAAAATAAATTCCACCATTTTGGTTTTTTTCTATTCATCAAATAGACCTTTGGATCCTGATCATCTGTTGCTAGGAAACCACTCTTCCATTTTTTTTACCCTCCGAGGTAGACACCGACGAAATTTGTATGGCGGCCATCTTTTTTTCGCCATTTTGAATTTTTTCAGCTCACTGCCAATTGGATGACGTTTTGAATGACATTTGCTCAAGCACCCCCCTCCTATCTTCAATACCTTAAGCGTGCTCTTCACCCGTCTCCGAAATCCTCAATCATCAGCTCTCTCCATATTTTTGTTCCGAATGAATTTTTGTCTTCTATACGGAATCATAAGTGAAAAAAAAATTTTGTACAAAATTTTACAGGAGGGGTGATCAATGAGTGAGTCAGTGAATGAATCAGCACGAGCAATAATAAGATAAACGTTTTAGAATATGAATGTTTGCGTGACTGAACGCGAATGACACTTGGTGTAACTGAAACCATACTTAAATATTGTGAGCATCCTGTATTTTATTTCTATACATACCACATAATTAGAGGCTCATAGAACCTTATTCCAAGGTAGTATTTCTATCCATACCACGTAATTAGGGACTCATAGAACCTTATTCCGAGGTAATACCACGGAATTGAGTTTTGTAACAAAAAACACGTTTCCTAATTCCGAGTGTTAAAAATGAAAAGATTTTTCCATAATAAACAAATAATTTAAAGCTTAATTAGATTATCTTCGTAAATATGTACAAAACTCTCACAAAATTGCATTGAAATATGTATAAATTTAATTTTCTTTTAAATTAATTTTCTTTAGCTTTCCCATACAATCTATCAATAAATTACCTAAATAGGTAAACTTTGACACGGTATAGTTTGTGATTGAGACGCCAAAGTGTACCTCGTAATTAGGACTCTGTAACCTTATTGCCTATTTAAATATTCAAAACCGAAACAAGAAGTATTTAACATAAAACGACTCTAAAAATTGAAAAAGTTATGAAGTCTATGAAATCGCAATTCCGCGGTATACCACGGCGTTAGGAACCGGCTAAAATATTTGGCACCTAACGCCGAGGTATTTTCAAAACCTATTTTCACCTTAATTTCTTTACAAATATTCACAAAAGTTGATTGTTTTCGATTGAAAATATAGTCCTTCAAATATTCAAATCTAAATAAAAACAAATAAAGCTCAAAATTAACGGATAAACACTATTTAAAAAAATGTAGGTATTTCGTGCACGAGGTCCAAAATGTATGAAACATGCGTTCGGGCCGGCTGCTAGTGTAAAACTTGACGGTTATTTTAAAACATATACATATAAAACCAACAATTTCGTCATTTATCTATGGAATGATAAACTATCAATTGATTAAGATATGTTGCAGTAAAAAATAGCTTGGTGATCGGTAGAAAACGTTGTTTTTCTATATACCTCGGAATTGGGTGCCAATTTTAGAATACCACGGAATAAGGAGACTTTACCTTAATCGGGATTTTTCTACGGTATACGGTGTACATAAAATACCTATTAAAGCTTCACTTTGCGAAGGATAAACTAAGCGATGGTCGAGTGTTTAGCGTAATCTCATGAAGACATCGCAATTACGGAGAAACATGCAAGGCTGGTTCAACACACTTGTTGCTATATATACGAGTAATTAGTAGGTATGTTGTCTGTCTCGTTGGTAAGTGGGTGACTGCGTATTACGAGGTCCCGGGTTCGACTCCCGACTAGTGCCAAAGAAAAGTTATTGGGGTTTTCTGTCAAGATATTCTCATAAGCAGCTAAAGACGTCGTTATATTTCCCAGGTGGTCCCATGTTCATCAGTTCATGATTTAAAGATGGGATTCTGGTGAAATCGAGGGGACTCTTCGTATTTTATGGTAAGTATGTACTTATATTGAAATCTGTTTTAATATAGTTTGTTATGGTAAGTATATTGAAGTCTGTTTTAATATGGCTTGTTATTATAACCAAATAAGTATAATAAATATCTCGTATACAGTATAAGATTCATGTATTGCCTACATTCTAGTTTGGAATAAACACAATTACTCTAACGCGCGTCTGTCGCACGCAAGCATTCCACGTTAAACCTAGTTACGGGCGTCTTGGACTAGGTTCACATGTTATTAACCTTTAACTGTGGACACGGGGTCTCACAGACCTTTGGCTCTTGTTGATTTCTCAAAATAACATATTTCCCGCCACCCCACGCGAGTGACCGTTTCAGTAGCTTCAAGTTAAGTCACCAAACGCTCGACGAAGGAGGAAGTTGCGCTATCCGGTGCCATATACGTAAGTAACACGTATTTAAAGTTTAAACGGGGTCTGTGAGACCCCATGTCCATAGTTCTTATTGAAACAATATTTTTATATTCTTACTTTTGTTTTAGATTTTAGGTTCAAAATGGTCAAAAATAATAAACCAAATACTTCTGGTTCAAAAATACCCTGTATAAGAAACGATTGGGAAGCAGAAGACGACAAAAACATTGCATTTAGATAATCCGCCTGATGATGAAGTTCCTCCAGATGATGTCGAAGCTCAAGAAGAAGACCAAGAAAATGTAACCTTAGTCCACCAAAACTACATAGAAAGACTGCCAACAAATGTGTGAATATCTGCAATGCTCAAACCCCCATTGAATGTCCATAATTATAGGGTAATTGACTCTTTGTCAAAATTTTTTTGTTTACAGTTAAGAATGAACTTTTTTATTTTTTTTAATAAAAATTGATTAAAATTTAATAAAAAATAACATTAACATTGATTTTTCAAAGAAAAATTTATTTTATAGAACTTTAAGTGATCTCACTGCCAATTTAGCCTGAAAAGTGATATTTTTCGTTTTTATTGTAATAATTTGTATTTTGTAATAAATATTTCTGATATATTTTTAAAATCTTATTATTTATAATCCTTACATTCACTTTAACTGCTTTTTTTAATAAATTTTATTACATATTAATATAAATGACGCCAAACAATTTAGGGGTCTGTGAGACCCCATGTCCATGATAGTGTTACAAAAAATAAGTGTCCATAGTTAAAGGTTAAGGTTGCTACGAGCTATTTTGCAGGAAATAATGGGCAACTTTACACAAAGGATATATACCCGTGCGGCGAGACCACGTCCTGGCTTGAGACGGATATTCTGTTGAGTAATGCTTCGAGCGGAAATACATGATGCAACTTGAATTTGAACAAGTGTAAATTAAAAATTTAAAAACCCCCGACATTCGCCATTTTGTGGCAGCGGCCATCTTGGATTTGCAATAGTGCTATTCTATTAGTCGAGCCCTTTCATTTGATACCCATATTAAGGGAGTTGTGAAACAATATGTAGGTAATCCGCCATTTTGTAGCGGCGGCCATAACACTCTCGACTAATTCGCCTTTCAAAAAAAAAACCGCATTCTAATCGGTCCACCCGTTTGAGCGCTACAAGGGAACAGACAGACAAACACACACACACATACACACACACACACACGCACGCACGCACGCACGCACGCACGCACGCACACCTCAAACTTATAACACCCCGTCGTTTTTCGGTCGGGGGTTAAAAATAAAATACGACAATTAGCCGCCTTCTGATAAGTGTCGGATAGCCTAAATGTAAGTTTTGTCACTTTCTTACTTTATGACAAAAGTTGTAGATAATAATTATAATCAGAAGGTGGTGAAACAGGCTCTTATTATTATAACCGTAACTAGTAGGTCCGGCTGACGTTGTCCTGAATCTAGAAACCGATTGCAGTGCGACCTACCGGCGGGGTGATTACGTATCTCGCGACAGGTTTGCGACAGGCGTAAATCTCGCGATCATTGCTGTCAAACGTCACTTTTGCACACATCAAATTGGTATTATCTAATTTTACTTGACAGCAATACGACAGCAATGCGACAGCGACAGCCGAACAAAATGAAACGTCAAACAGAAACAACCTCTGCACCTGTTGCCAAGTGATTGTTGACTTGTTGTAATTGTCGATTACGTTTACTGTGGTTATTGAAATACATCCATTTAACCAGCAATTTTATTAATCTTTGAAGTATCGACGGCAAAAGTACATTCTGCGACAGGCGAGCAATAGACGTGCGATCGGCTTGCGTAATACGAATTCAAGTGACATTTTGCGACCGATCGCGTAGTGGTCGCTGTCGCATTGCTACTGCTGTCGCGTTGCTATCGCTACTGCAAAAGTTTACATAATCACCCCGCGGGTCCACTTATTGAGAATCTTAAACCTCTTAATTTCTTCGGGCGTGGATCAAAATCGAAAGGTCGACAGCTCAAACCCCACCCGTTACACTATTGTCGTGCTCACTCCTAGTCCTAACACAAGCTTTCGCTTATTTGGAGAACAAAGGGGAATATTAGTCATGTTCCTAATGGCTAATATTAAAAAATATACATATACTAGCGGACCCGGCAGACGTCGTTCTGCCCGCTATTAGCGCCACCTACCGGGTCCGATTTTTCTACTTACAAACCTTCCTCTTGAATCACTCTATCTATTTAAAAAAACGCATCAAAATCCATTGCGTTGTATAGGGACAGAGAAAGCGACTTTGTTTTATACTATGTAGTGATTACCCTATCTATCTATACTAATATAATAGAGTTGAAGAGTTTGTTTGTTTGTTTGAACGCGCTAATCTCAGGAACTACTGGACCGATTTAAAAAATTCTTTCACCGTACGATATGTGCGTGATCCCTGAGTGCTATAGGCTATATATTATGTACCACGGGCGAAGCCGGGGCGGACCGCTAGTTTTAAATATAAGCGTGACAAAACAGTCTCTAAATAATGATCCGAAGTATCGATTACGGTCAAACGCGATACAATAATCGTATTGTGATAAATTGTTTTTAGTTTGACCACTAAACAATGTAGAGACATTAATTTTGATTTGTTACCTTACTCGCGTTTATTGTAATCTATTGATTTACATTAAATTTACGATGAACGGAACCTACACATTGTTACACAGAGACGCTAGACGTATGGATGCGCTAAAATATTTTGTGCCAAATTTTAAGGTCTCCCGCCGCCTACATCATCATCTGTCACTACCGTAGAATACATGAACAATTCACGGAAACTTCAATAAATTCATGATCATGAATGTCCGCCAAATTTTTTTTTTTCAGAAAAATTTGAATCCTTTTATATACTTAGGTACAAAAAAAACATTCTGCACTATTCAGTGAATTGGCATAGTCAATCGACTTTTATTTATACTATAATATACTACTATAGTATAAATAAAAGTCGGTACTATAGTATACTACTATACTATACTACTTTAGTATACTACCCGGCATGCATTGCAATGCCACGTAAAATAATGTTTAGGAACGCATAGAGGACAAACAAAATTTTTATATAGAATTTTCGGATCAGGAATATTCGCGGGCGTATGCCCGCGAATATTTCTCCGATAGATCCGCAGAATAACTCACAAAAGTTTTATCATCATCATTTCATCATCGGATGAATAGTTTAGAAGTGTATTGAGGCAGCATTCACTGCCTCGTTGATCTAGTGGTTACAATATTTGACTGCAGATCAGATCGCTTGGCGGCACGACTTTGCCGGTAGGTTGGAAATAGGTGTAGGAAATTATAAAATCCCAAATTGCCCCTGCCGGGAATCGAATTCAAGACCTCCTATTTATAACACCATAGCGCTCACGGCTCACCACTACGCCTACTATAGATAATAATAAAAAATTCCACAGTTTTTCTCAAGCAAGTATAAAGATAGTATAAAGTCGCGTCATAATGTCAGAAACTATTGGCCGCCCACAGAGAGCTGGCGCATTGGCGTTTATTCCGTTCACACGCCAGAAGCTGCGGTGAGGTTTGTTAGGAGGGATTACGTGAGACGCTGAATTTTATAAAGCTCAGGCTGCGTTCGACGTAGAAAATTGATAACGAAGAAGACGACCGAATAGGTACAACATGGATTTCTGAAATAGTATCTACGGTCTGTGAAAAAAAATTGATTCAAATTCTTTATTCAGAATTGGTACACTTATTATTATTATTTAAAGTAATAATTATATCGAATTATTGTTGTAGAGGATATTTTCTAATTAAAACCCCATCCGTTCCTTCCAATTCACAATAGATACAACAGTCAATTATTTTATATAAATTACTAGCTGATGCCCATGACTTCGTCCACGTCGAAATAGGTTTATTAAATATCCCATGAGAATTCTTTAATTTTCCGGGATTAAAAGTATCCTGTGTCCATTTACAAGATGCAAACTGTCAGATAGTTGATATACGTACTAGATTCTACAATATGTTCTAAATTCTATCTTCAAGTTTCGTTCAGGGGTTGATGGTTATAACGTGCTCCTGAGGCACGGTTAAAACGAAAATGTAATTCAATCGACAGTATTCAAGGGGAGCTAAGTCCAAGCTCATCATAGAGTTAATAACAGATTGGTTATCGCCCCCCGGAGAGCCGCGATATTAGAAACGAACGAGCAATATTATTTATAGCAAAGACATTTGCACTCTGAGGGACGCCGATAACCTTTTACGATTTAGTATCAGTGACACAAATAAATATTACGATTTATAAAAAAAAAAAAAAAAAAAAAAAAAAAAAAAAAAAAAAAAAAAAAATCTCTTTATTTCAGACCATAGGCCCAAGGTTTTAGTACACAAAATTTTAAAATTACTTATAACTATGTTAGTGTGTAGGTATGTTACTTAAAATTTAATTTAAATATTTACCATACCGTACTGAGGCACTAGCTAAATGAATATGTGTGTGTATCCAGTGCCTCAGTATGGGGCAATCAGGCTTATCAACCACCTTCAGCATGGTGTTGGTGCTCCCCCTCACCCTGCGCATCAGCGATGCAATTCGTTTGCGCATGACAGTATAGAAGTCATCCGTATGCGCGTACGCAAACATCGCCGATGCGCTACAGTGCCGGGGGAGCCCCAACATCACCCTGAAGGCGTTATTATACTGTATTCGGAGGGCATTGTACGTCCTCTGCGTATACCTGACCCACAGGCTGCACGTGTATAGGGTTTGGCAGAATGCTTTGAAAAGTGTAACTTTAACGTCTAAGGAACACCGTGCGAACCTGCGAGCCAACATATTACATCGGACCGCAATGGCTCTCCTTTCCCTCTCCATGTCTAGGTCGTCTTTCAAATCCTCCGTTACAATGTGGCCGAGGTATTTGAACTCCGACACTCTTGCCAAAACTACTCCTCCTAGTGAAACTGGCGGAACATGAGCTGGTTTTTGTGAACCCACCCGAAACACTAGAAGTTCACTTTTTTGTACATTGTACAGAAGGCCATGTCTCTTTGCATAGTTTTCACAGACTGTCAGCAACCTCCGAAGCGCACTAACCGATGGGCTCAGCAGCACCATGTCGTCTGCATAGCTAATACTGTTTATGCAGTGACCATCAATTGAGCAGCCGACCCCGGTACTGCTGAGCTCTACAATGAGCTGGTTCATGTATAAATTGAAGAGCGCTGGCGAGGTCAATCCACCCTGTCGCACACCGCACCTCAATCCATACTCATCCGAAAGCGCACCTCTCCACCTGACCTGGTTAGTCTGATGGTCATACCAATATTTGAATAAATTTATCACTTCCTGGGCTACCCCGGCTTCCATTAATTTAGACCATAAGATATCGTATCTAACCAGATCAAATGCTTTCGAGAGGTCGAGAAAGGCAGCATAAACAGGCGTACTCCTATCTGTGTAGTATCTGACGGTATGTTTGAGCGTCAGGATCGCACCTTCCGTTGATACACCCGGACGAAATCCAAACTGTGCATCATGAATTTTGAGATGTTTACTGAGCTGACGCTCCAACAAGCCGTCCAACACTTTTGCAATAACAGTAGCCAATGAGATCGGTCGGTAATTCTGTTTGTCAGTTATATCACCGGTTTTATTTTTAATTATAGGAATAACGACCGTTCTCATTAACTCGTCAGGCAGATAGGAGTGCCTGATACATAGGGTGAAAAGCAAGGCCAATAGCCTAGGGAGATGCTGTCCCGCATATATCAGATGCTCTATACTTAGGCCATCGTGTCCAGGTGACTTCCCTCTCTTCATTCCTTTCAGTATTTCACTGACATTGTTAGCAGTTATTCGAGAAGGCACACTGGACACGATGCCCCCACCGATCACATCCTGTACAGGCTGCGACGATGAATGCATCTGAAAATGATCTTTAAATAAGTTCGCTATCTCCATTGGCTCTTTAACACCATCGACGCTCACTGGTACACCCATTTTCGGACTTAAGTTTTTTGTTTCCTTCCAGAATCCACCAAAGTCTTTATTTTTATGGCGCGAAGCTATAATATCCATTTTTATTTGCTCTTGGTTATTCTGGCAATACTTCAGTTTTTGCTTAAATTTTTTCCTGGAATCGCACATAGCCTCGTAAATATAACCTTGCCTTGGTTTTCCGAACCAAACCCAATTTATAAATTTTTGTCTAGCGTCACAGTGAGCGTCGCGCACGTGTTTATTCCACCCTAATATGCATCGCTTACCTTTACCCTTCCTCGGCAACTGACAATCTTGAAATCTATGACTGTAAGAGGCTGCCTCGCTTAAACAATTAACAATACTAGTGTACAAATTATCTATAATTGCTCTATGTTCTAAACTATCATTATCACACATGTTATCACAACATTGACTAAGTTCCTGTGGAAACTCTATTTTTTTAAGCATTTCATTACAGTATTTGCTATACATGTCTATTTGGCTCAAAGACCGTTCACCCCATATAACCTTATTAATAGGAGCGCACGGCGTTTCCATCTTTGGTTTGACCGTCAAAATGTTACATTCGATCTCCAGTGGAAAATGATCAGACCAGTACACATCAAGAAGTACGTTTATCGTTGTTATTGACCGCCAGGCGGCCTCTGTTACCAAACAGTGATCAAGCCAACGACGGTAGCCATGCGATTCACTGACAAAAGTGTAAGTGTCCGAACACTCACCAAACTTCTGTATGTCAGCACACAACCAATTTTGATCAGAGCAGAAACTCATCATTTCTATACCAAAAGGTTCCCCCTATTTATGATAATACTAGATGATGCCCACGGCTTCGCCCGTGTGGATTTAGGTTTTTAAAAATCCCGTGGGAATTTTTGATTTTCCAGAACAAAAAGTAGCTTATCTGTAGAAACCCGTCCCCAAAACGGAAAAATCCCGTGGGATCCCCACGATTTCGGAAAACAATTCCTTACAGCATCAGGGTTGAGGAGTTGGATATGTACCTACTCGAGTTCATTCAACGATAAAGTCTTTAATTGGTACCCCCGATATCAATTTAAATAACCGAAAGTTTCTAAAACCCATTAGTTTTGGGGATCAGGTCCCCTACAGCATCAGGATTGAGGAGTTGGAATCCAAATTTTTTATAGAACAGGGTCGCAATGTTTCTCTATCGATTAAAAAAAAAATTACGCAAATCGGTTCAGAAATCTCGGAGATATCGGTGTACATAGGTAGAAAAACACAACTCCTCTTTTTTTGAAAGTCGGTTAAAAAGTAGCCTAAGACAGTGTCGCAATGTTTCTCTATCGATTAAAAAAAAAATTACGCAAATCGGTTCAGAAATCTCGGAGATATCGGTGTACATAGGTAGAAAAACACAACTCCTCCTTTTTTGAAAGTCGGTTAAAAAAGTAGCCTATGTTACTCCCTGGTTAATTCTCTACTTGTATGTGAAGGTCCCGTCAAAATCGGTTCAGCCGTTCCGAAGATTAGCCCGTTCAAACAGACAGACAGACAGACAGACAGACAGACAGACAGACAGACAGACAGACAGACAGACAAAAATTTTAAAAACGTGTGATTCGGTTATGGTATCGTTCAAATAACCATATGAGCTTAATATGAGGTAGTTATTTCGATATTACAGACAGACACTTCAATTTTATTTATTAGTATAGATAGGGGAATAATCCATACTACTTAAGTAATATTATAAATGCGAATGTTTGCCTGTCTGTTTGTAACCGTTTCATAGCTCAACCCCTGAACGCTGAAGCGATCTTAATGAAATTTGGCACAGAGATAGCTTTTGGAAACAGACATTAGATACTTTTTATCTTGGAGAATTAAAGAGTTCTCACAGGATATTCGAAAAACTTAAATTCAATTATATCGCGGCTAGTAGGCTAGTAATACCTAGTATAAATCTGAAAATGTGTTTGTTTATCTGATGATGCTTGCGACTTCGCCCTGGATTGAAGTATCTAAATATTTCGATTTTAGGAAGTAGATCACTCCTTGTACAATCCTCTATTTGGCCGTCAAAGTCCCATCAAAATCGGTTCAGCCTGTTCCAAAATTACGCCGTACAAACAAAAATTTAAAAAACGTAGATTTAGGTTATCATAATATCGTTCCGTTCGTAGTAATTATGAGCTTAATTGTTTCGAAATCTGTAAGTCCAGATAGATAGTTGAAGTAGTAAAACAATTAGCCTGTTAAGATGGGCTTGCCATAAACAGCAGGTCTTATTTAAATATCAAGAAAGAATAAATTAATAAGTGAATATACTTTTATTCCTATTTACAATGAGATACAGAAAACATTAATAGAGCAAGTTATGTAGAAGGTACAAATTACAACGGCATAGTGATTTCTTTCATGTAACTAAAAAAAGATATCTATTATTTACTAGCTGACCCCCGCGACTTCGTTCGCGTGTTTTTCTTTGCTATAAACCTCACGGAGCCCGAGACCTTTCCAACGAATGCAAACCCGTGGAAATCGGTTCATGCGTTCTGGAGTTATAGCGTCAGGAAGGAAAACCCGACTTATTTTTATATAGTAGATTTAGATTGAGAACATCGCTGCTTGACTTAATTTCCTCGAAGATTGAACCCATAAATAACCTATTACATTATTAAATTGCAAATATTACTTAGACATTCGCACCCTGGGGGTTAAGCAATAAATCCACGCAAACTGTTGCAGCTTACGATAGCTGGAGTATTAGTGAGAGAGCAAAAAACTTGAGGGGAATGGTAATTGCATTAAATCTAAATAATACTGCACTATGTCGGCTTAGCACGAGTTTGTGCATTTCGACAACGTTGATAGTTATCGAGTATCGAAATACTATAATAACGCTTAATCACTTAACAGCACTGCTTTGCCGGCTGGGTGGTAGCTGACGCTACACCCGAAGTCTCCCACTCGAACAGACCTGAACTTTATAGCCTGGCAACACTAACTTTAAAAGGTCATTTGTGAACGTTAAAAGAGGTTAAATATCAGATTAGCATGACTATATTATTTAGTACTATAATGATAAAGGTGAAATTGGGGCCCCTGGATGTATTGTTCTAGACAGGATGTAGAGATTATAATATAAATCAGGCACTCTATGCCGCTTATAAGAACACAGCGTTCATTAGGCAGATCGTCAAAATATAGTATTTTAATAGTAGTAATCTATATACTTTGTCGAGTTGTGCAAACCCGTGCTAAGGATGGCTCGAGCGCGACGTCGCGCGGGTGCGAATCTGTGATTATTGAAATGTACTCGTCGCCTACGATTGTCGCTCTCCGAATATTCTTTTGTAAGTACATTTCAATGGAGATCACTCTGCAGTGCAAACTGAGTTCTATGTTCTACGTGTTAAAGTAAATTTTCAGTGTTTGCTACTGACTACAGGAAAAGTTAAAAATTTCGCGATTTTTATTGAAACGAATTTTTTGAGATGACAATGCGTTCTAGGTTGAAAAAAAAATATCGCTTAATGCATGGTCGAATAGAGTGATTTTAATCTTTATTGTTACGAAATGTTTGTAGAGGAAAAAACTGGTCAAGAACATATTATCAGAAAACGTAAAGATAGTGAAGGAACTCATGTAAAACCAAAGAAGTTGTATTCTTTCTAGGTTTGAACGCTACGATGCCACAGATGATAGACATACAGACATATAAATTGGTCAAACTCATAGGACCACTCTTCTACGTTGGGGGTTAAAAAGATCAACTATGCAGAAAAACAGTCAATCAGTCGGAAAAAAGAAGGAGAACATGACAAAAAATGAAATGTAACTGATTGAACTTAGAAAGCCATGACTCGTGAAGGGTTCAAAGGAAATGTTCATCCACAGGAAAAATGGAAAATGAACGTAGATAAATTGAAAGTAGATACTTTAAAAGGTCCAGTCTAGCGTGTAATATATTGACTTGTAAGTAGACGAATGAATAAAAATTTAAAAACCAATAAAGTAACTACTTTAGCGTCCTAGGTAACTTATAACCTTAAAGCAATCTAAAAACCTGCTTTGAGGCAAAACAGCTGCTGGGATGATACAAATATCAATTCCTCTTAGGCAAAGAGGCTAAGGGTAATTGATATTTGGTTAATTGATTACTGTCCTTAATAGATATAACTTTCTGGGTCGCACCAAAACCCGCGCGATGCTCCTCCACATGTGACCGATAGACGTCCACTGCTGGACATAGGTCTCTTGCAAGGATCGCCACAGAACAGGATCTTGTGCCGTCTGTATCCAACGCCTGCTAGCGAATCGCTTGTGATCATCCGTCCACCTATCCACTTCCTAGTTCTTCCTTCCTAGGTCTTCCAATGACGCGAGGTCGCCACTCGAGCATCTTGGGACCCCAATGTCTATATCGTTTCTTGACACTATATAAGATTATGTTCTTGTACCTATGTATATAAGATTATGTGATCTACGGTTGATAGCGTTGCTAGGGCACTCCACCACAATCGTCTGGCTCACCGCTGCCTCTATATGTCCATGACGAACCTCTAGCTCTTTTTAACCGATTTTTTGATTTATCCGTAACTATTAATTGGATTGTAATTATTCTTTTTTTATTAGCTTACATTTACTTCATCTTAGGGAATAGTGTAAGTTTCATCAAAATCAGTTCAGTACTTTTCAAGATATGGACTGTTAAGTGTGTGGTGAATTCGGTTTTAAGTTTTACGGCCTGTTTCACCACCTTCTGATAAGTGTGGGATAGCCTAAACGTAAGTTTTGTCACTTTCTTACTTTATGTCAAGTGACAAAGACAAAAGTTGTAGATAGCTATCTAATACATATCAGAAGGTGGTGAAACAGGCACTTAATCTTTTTAATAATTTTTATTTTTATTCGACAAAAAAAACATAAACAAACTCCATCGACGAGAGACTAATTAAGAGTAATAATGTTTTTGCGTTGTAGAAGCAATTAGTGTGATCGTCGAATCGAAAGGCATACTCGAGAGCGTTGCTTCGTCATTTGACAAATGAAGAGTTGTTTCGATGAAAGCCTTTCATTGTTTCTTTGTTTCGATAGACGTATTTCGATGCTGGAGGAGAGAGATTACGTTGTAAACAAAAGCAACAAATCCACCACCACCACTACAGCCTTTTAAAGTCCCACTGCTGGGCACAGGCTTTATTTCTCATAGGAGAGAGGGATTTAGAGCTTAGACCCGCTACGCTCCAATGGCGGCGGGCTTTAACGATTATTGTCACATGATAGTGATAATAATCGAGACCGACTGCTTAACGTGCTTTCCGAGGCACGGGGGTGAAACACCGCCAACTACCAACTCCGGGCTGGCAGAGAGAATGTTTTGACAGAAAAACCCAATACCTATTTGCATGGCCCGGCAATCGAACCTGGAACCTCGTGATCTGCTGTCGAATATGCAAACCACTAGACCAACGAGGCAGTTGCAACAAATATCGGGTACCAATTGATTATTTATCACACTAATATTATAAACGCGAAAGTTTGTTTGATGATGATGATAATGATTGATGTTATGCCATGGCTAGTTACTTCTACTACTACTACCAGAAAAGCCGTACCTACCACCAAGCGGGATAAACATTTGATTGTTTTGTTTCATCTATTTCAAACCTACTAAATTGAAACTTTTATCAAAAGATATAAACAATTTAAATGTAAATTTGTTGTTCAGCCATTTTTACGACGCGGCGTGCTTTTGAGTTTTTATATTTACAAACTTTTTGAAACTTCAAAATTAAATTAAGTTTATTATGAAAAATTCCAGCATCTTTTGAAAATGTAACGCTTTTTGTTCTTCACAATTTTCTTAACATTTTGCAGTCCATTATGTGAAGATTTTAAAGTACCAAGACTATAATAATATTAAATAGCCGACGTTTTAGTTTATTATTATACAAGCAGTATGTTCTCTAGTTATTCTACACTAATTTGCATAATTTCTTTAATGGTGTTCGAATAACTTTTTTCTCGTCTCTCTTTAATTTTAACTCTTTTTAAACAAGAATAGATGTTACCTGTGCTTTCGTTGTCGTCGTTGTCTCAACCAATAGACGTCCACAGCTGGACATATGCAAGGATCCCCACAAAACACGATCTTGCGCCACCTGTTTCCAGCGCCAGTTTCTACCAGTGACTCGCTTGAGATCGTCCGTCCATCTAGTGGCGGGTCTTCCACGCTTCGCTTGCTGGGACGGGGTTGCCACTCAGGCACCTTGGGACCCCAACGTTCATCGTTTCTTCGAGCAATGTGTTTTTAGCACTGCGTTTGTAGAATTGGCATGTACGATCTACTTACGTACTGGCGCGAGGTCTAAGTTCAGTGCTAATCTCTAGTTTGCTTCATCGTTTAGCAGTTTACACTTGATCTTTAAACAAAAATCTGTTCTTAGAAAGAAATACGAGTCTCTTCACTTCTATTTTCTCAATAAAATTCCACAAAGCAACTTAAACTTCGAGTCATTATTGCAATAAGTGTGAAGTCGAAGTCGCAAACTGCAGATGTTCAGTCAGTTAACAGGTAGCTGTTAACTGGTCTAAACTTTAGACAAGGAAAAAGTCAATCGCAATAAAAACAAACGTAAATGATTCGGCATTGTTTAGCGACATTGAACTTTATTATTGAGTTTCAAAGATCAAGTTAAAGTTCCATTTGCACTTGGAACATAAACGAGCGTTTGAAACGCTTCTTTTAGTTTGCATGTTGGTGAAATTAAAATTTTAAAAAATCAAAATGAATAGCTATAACGTTTTTAATTTAAAAAAAATAAAATGTGTGCTTAAGACCACACGACGGAAGTGAAAGTTTCATCAAGGCGTGGTTAATATAATATGAAATACAACTTTTCTTTGTTCTATATATTCATAAAGTACCTACAGCTAGTATAACAGTGACGCATTGACTAAAAAAAATTATTTTACAGGCTTCACGGCTCTGGGTTCTAGTTCTCTTGAGCTTTTTGAAGCCTTGACTTTTGCGATCAACTACTAGGAGTCAATGAAACATATTCATCGGTCACGTCATGTAAAAGTGCCCTTAACTTCATGAATCAAAGTTTATTTTGTTTGAGAACACTCGGGGAAAAGAATTAAAAACTTAGTAAACGTTCCTCGCTGCTGAGAGATAAAGCGCCAGATTCCCGCTAACGCTTGTTTCGAGGGGGGGTGCTAACTGTTAGGCGGAGGGGGAGGGAGAGATGTCAAAAGTTTGTGCAGAGATCAAAGGCTCTTATGGATTAGCAAATCGTCGTATAAATAAATTGTTCATGATCTTTTAGCAGCCTAAACACAATCATTTCCACAAAGCTCTCTCGCAGCTTTTGCATCTCATATAAGGCGTCGCGTCATCTTACGTACTCTCTTATTATGATAGTTTCGTATACCACTAAAGATATCAGACTATACCACAAAGATATGCAACTGTTATACTGGACATCTTACAGCGTACATTGCAGTGCCAGATATGTCGGTATAGACAAAGATATAAACCAGAACACGTAAAAGACAAAGGCATATTATTATGACGTCTAGACAAATTCATAATTTCATAGACATTAAATTCTCGCATGTCACAGAGGTTAGCGAGACAAGCGCGCAAATTAACGACGAGATCTCTTTTACGAAGGAAAGAGTAATTGCGACAACTCACGACTCGGTGGAGTATTCTATACAACGCTGTGCTCGGCTTTGAGCTCGCCGATGGAATGAATCACATTTCCCAAACAAAATTTAAATACATGTCAAAAATTATGAAACCTGTAGGATTCAAACTCACGGTTCTCTGGGAATTCCCTGATAAACCACCACGACACTCATAACCCACGATGCAGTTAGAGTTGCTGCCAGACACTAGCTTGAGTTCGTCTGTACATCTAGTGCAGGTTTTTTGCCGTTTTCCGGTGCGAGATCAACATTCAAGCATCTTGGGATGCCAAAGTTTATTGAGTCATGAGAAAATTCTACTAATATTATAAATGTGAAAGTGTGGATGTTTGGATGTTTGTATGTTTGTTACTCTTTAACGTTGCAAGTACTGAACCAATTTGGCTGAAATGTTGAATGGACACAACACATACATAGGCTACTTTTTATCCTAGAAAAATCCACAGTTCCAGATTTTGAAAAAACCGAAATCTATAGCTACACCTATAGGTAGATTACTATAGCAAACTACCATGAAAATAGGTATAAAGGTTGGAAAAGGGAGCAGGAACGGGAACCGGAAATCCACGATTCCCTCGGGATTTGTGAGAAACCGAATTTCACGCGATCGAAGCCGCCGGCCGAAGCTAGTAGTTTAATAAAAATCTCCAGATGGCCTTTCATATGACCCGCCCATTTCTATTTCAGTTTTGCAACTCGACAAGCTATATCGGTAACTCTGGTTCTCTTACGGATCTCTTTATGTCTGATTTGATCGCGCAGCGATACTCCTACAAAGAATATGATTGTCCTATTTTGTCGCTGCGTCATCGTTGACGTCGAGGATGTATTTACAAAATAGTGTCGCAGTGAGAGCGTTGTATCACAGCCTTGTATCATAATCCCGCTATTTAGCGCTGCATGTGAGCGCGCGCCGGAAACGAGACAAAATACTTTGTGCAGTGAACGGAAACCTTTATTTATCCTTACCTGGCTGTTTGTAGAATGATAATGAAATGTAGATTTTATGCCAGCGTTGCTATTTTTAACTCCCAACGCAAAAAGAGGGGTTATTTAAGTATGGCTACTTTATCTTTGTGTCTGTCTGTCTGTCTACTTTGTCTTTGTGTTTTGTCTTTGTGTCTCAAACGGATGGACAGATATCGATGCGATTATTTTATTTCAAACTTGGATTTACTTAATACATTTCGAGCGTAATTTTCAATTTACACAAATGGAGATTTTTAAATGTCCTATATTCAATATTTAATCACTATTTATTCACCAAGTTACGTATAATTAATGATTTTAGCATTCCATGTTTGTATGTTTCCTTGTGTGGTCGTCCTCATTCAACTACGAACATTATTATATTTTTAAAGTATATTTTGTCAAAATAAAAAGGTAACAAGTCGTGCTTCATTTTTACATACAAGCCAAAAGCACACCTCCAACACTTCATACAAGCGAACCACTACTGTCAAGGACAAGCTATACGTTAGGCTAAGTATTAGCTTAAGCCTGGTTCTACAAACTAAAAAAATTGAAGGTAGGTTTTCTTATAACGTAGACTCCCTCATAAAACATTTTCAGATATTCCAACCAAGCAAAACCGGCTAACTACGTTACCTACATTTTTGTATGTAATTCGTTGACCGCATTCAGTGTTTATTCAAGAAATACAGCTATATTATACGAATGCCCTGTACCGTACATAGCCTGCCCCGTAGCCACGTAGCTCCGTAGCACCGCAGCGTCGTAGCCCCGTGTAGCCTCGGGATATATTGCGGCAACTAACTTAATTTGGAGAGAAATCCCCGACATGGGTTGCCGAGTTGTCGAATTTGGGATCTTTTCGAAACTGAACCCTCGCTATTGATAAAACCCGTCTCGAAGGACGCCTGAACTGTGAATTAATCAATTATAAACTTCCTTGTGCGTATTTACTCTCATAACTTTACGGTATAATGTGAAGCATGTACAATATTAATAATTATGGTAAAACTTTGAAACGTCTTAAGTGATTATTTATTAAATTATTTTATTAAATAACAATGAAAAGGAAAAGAACCAGCCAGTATACTCATTACCACACACTGTTTCTAAGCATTACGATATTTTACTCAAATGCAGAGTCCAAAATCAGGCGTTATGTCAGACGTGTCAATTGTTATTAATTTTACAAGAAAGTGCGATTTTAAACATTGTTCTAAAAAAAGTAGTGAAAATAAAGTTTTTGATAATTGTTTAAAGTATTTCCACGAGTAGGTATATCAACCGAGCGACAACTGTTTAATTTTTTTAGTACTAAATATCCACCCACGATACCTCAACAATTTGTTAAATCACTTTTGGTTTTACATTAATTTTCATTTCAATACAATCCAGTATTTTAAGTAAAGCAAACTTTGCTATAGTACTCAGTCAGGTATTAATTACGTACTAAGTAAATAGTTAAGCCATCGTCATCCTCCGTCTAATCTCAATCTTAATCTTGTACTACTGAATAGGCAAATATTAATACTCGATGTCATCAAAGGCCTGTCTCCGACGTCGATAGTTGTGGAGTTGGAGCGTCGCGGCGGCGCCTCGACTAATTATCTTTGTAATTAGTCATCAGTCGTTGTAACAGTTAGTACCTACTACACCTACACTACGCCTACTGACGTAAAGCGTTATATCAATCTAGCGTTTAGTGCCGCTTCGATTGCGAGCGTAATGAATATTACTGATGGGACATCCCTACTATTAACTAATATCATAATTTGAAAATGAGTTTGTTTGTTTGTTACGCTTTCACTCCTTAACCGCTGAACCGATTTTGACGAAATTTGATTAAGAGATAGAGTAGACCTTGAAAAAGGACATAAGTAACTTTTTGTCCCGGATATCAGATAGTCTAATAGGCTTAAGTTGAATATGTAAAGTAGTCATAAAGCTATTGCATATTCTGTGACATTATATTATTTATTTTACTTATTTCCTATTAAACTTCCTTCTTGTTTCCGCCATCGACATGACAAGTACTTTATTTTCGTCGTCCTTGTTGTCTCAACCAATAGACGTCCACTGTTGGACATAGGTCTCTTGCAAGGATCGCCACAGAATACGATCTTATGCCGCCTGTTTCCAGCGGCTGACAGCGACTCGCTTGATATCGTCCGTCTATCTAGTGGGGGGTATTCCTACACTTCGTTTACTGGTGCGAGATCGCCACTGAAGCACCCAAACGTCCATCTGTTCTTCGAGCAATGTGCCCATTGCCACTTCAGCAATTCGCGACTCGATGACCTATGTCGGTAACTCTGGTTCTCCTGCGGATCTCCTCACTTTTGATTTGATCCCGCAGGGATACTCCGAGCATAGCTCTCTCCATCGCTTTTTTGCCATACTTTATTTCGCCTTATTCTTTATATCGCCATACTTAATTTGCTCCTCCTAAACCAAATCCCAAAACCCACAACATAGCATGGTGTCAAATGTGGGATTTGGTTTAGGAGGAGCATAGAGTTTTCGAGGATTTTTTTAAAAATCTGAATCCACGCGGATAGAGTCACGGGCGTCAGCTAGTATTTGTATAGATACTACACCCACACTACGCCTACTGAAGTCAAGCTTAATATCAATCTAGCGTTTACTGTCGCTTCGATTGCGAGTGTAATGAATAGGTATTACTGATGGAAATTGCATAAAGTAAGTATTATTATAAATTCGAACTCAAAACTTCATCACCCCCATACTCACAACTCTTACAATTAAAGTGTTCCCAACATGAATTATACATGATTACGATATTGATGCGTTCAGTGGCCCCCAACCACTGGCGTTACCACTGCGATTCAGCTGAGAGCTGTTTGACGAACTCGCCTGAGCAATCGACAAACTTTGACAATTATCCCCCACTCATATTGACCCAACGATCGAGAAATATTATAGTTATTATATACGCTACAAGTGTGCTAAGTAGACGATTACAGTCAAGACGCAAATTTTAATACCCGACCCGGAGGTGAGGCAAAAATTTCAAATATCACCGACAGTTTACAGTTTTCAATACATTTGTATGAAAATTACCAGTATAAACAAAATCATGGCATCAGCAGTTTAAGTATCTAGACTTTAATAGCACCATACTTATATTGTAAGTTCAGTATAGTTTTAACTTATAAACTTAAATAATGTCAATATGAAAATTGGCGGTTTCTAAACATTTGGTGGTAATATTCGTTAAGCTAAGCATAGTAGAATCATCTTAGAACTCTATTCAAATGCCAACAGGCGGCGTTCTGCGCCTTCCGTTGACTTTACTCACAAGTTCAATATGTTAACAACATTGCTACATTTTGTAAGTCAGAGCTAGTTCTTTTGAAAAGTGATACTTTACAGCACAAGTGTAATTTAAGGTGTGTGGGTACGGGTAGGCAATTGTGTGGTAATATTTTATTCGCACTCGTGCAGTAAAATCCTAATTTACAGTTTTGACAACGATATAATTTAAATCCATTTTATGAGCAAATGACTGTATTCAAAAATATTGCACAACTAATGATTATGTAAATCCATTACAGCATTAGCTTTTAATAAATTAAGGTTCGACAATCAACCGGAGTGTCAATATTTAATTGTTAAACACGGTTCTATTACATTATCGTATTAATCAATGTTCATGCTGTCGGTGAGCTATTCAGCGAGCTAGGTACTCTGTTCATTATGTTTGTCTATTTTATCGTCCAAGCGAGTATTAGCGCAAAATAAATAATGCCCGGGCAATATGGTCATGTATGATGATTTATGTCGCAGTAAAAATTTAATTTTTTTTGATAATTATGTAAGCTTTTAGAATAGAGTTATACTTAGAACATAATCTGAATTTGCACAACAAAATTTTAATAAAACTCTAACTTAATGAAAAATTCAACGTTATAGATAGACTTCAAAAAAGGTTCTCAATTGAACCCGTTTGTGTGCAGTCTGTATTTATCTTTCGTCGATGTCCACGCACAACTTTTTACTGGGTGAACCGATTTGAATGAATGGATCATTAAATTTTTTTATTGGGAAGTTTTCTAGCTATTCGCATAACTTTGGGAAGATTTGATGAACATCTTAATGGAACTCCTAAACGGATAACAGCTTATCGTTTCGCTGGTCTATTGTTTAACTGTTAGAAGTGTATATAATATTCGAAATTGGTTTGTTTATTTTTTAATCTTTCACTAATCACATTCCCCGGTTCAACGTGCCATTATCCATAATAGCCTCTATAATCGCTTGGGCTATAACGCCCGCTGTATCCACTCCACTCGACAAGGTTTTGTTATCTGAATTAACATTTGATTGTGAGCCGGCGCCGGGCCGCGGTCGCCGCTCCGACCTTTTTGCGAAAACTTCGCGACTGTGAACGGTTTTATTGCCTTCGGGATCGATGTTTAATCGTGCTTGGGTTAGAATGTTCGAGGGACCTCGTGAAAGGTTACATTTCACTTGATAAAGGTTCAGATTCGGATGATTTATTTTTTCAAAATTGGTAAGTACAGACAAGGTTATATACACTTGAAAATGGTATACAAACAAAACGTTGAAGCAAAGAAATTTAGCCTTGAACAGGTCTGGATATATTTTGTCTCGTTCTCACCTACTTAAATAGAGTGTGTGAAGTTTAGAAAAACCTAAATACAAAAAATATCCAGGTGAATGACCTTGTCTTCATTACAATGTTTTATGCACAGTCTCCGGTGTCTACATAAAATATAATACAGATATAACCTTCTTGTTAGGTTCACTTTTCAAACGTTGAATCTAAAATAGAAGCTTTGCAAATAGGTGAACGAAAGGCACTCATCACTTTGCCAGCTAAACTGGATTTTATTGCGTCGATACGAAGGCCTTTTTTATTTAAAAATCTGTGTGAAGTGAAGTAAGCCTTCTTTAACATTAACTATTTTGTTAGTATAGAATAGAATAGAATAGAAAAGTTTTTTATTCAAATAAACTTTTACAAGTACTTTTGAATCGTCAATTGAATCTACCATATACTATTGCATATCTTTATTGCATCTATATTGCATCTATTGCATACTAAGTTCAGTGATAATTCAAATACCAATTACCATCACTAAATGGCTCGCGGGTCGTCACTATAGATAGGAAAAAAGAGAGGACAGAGAGAGAAGCACGCCCGGTTTTCATACGGTCGAATTTCGGCCATAGCAGCCAATCTCAACGAGAACTAACCAACTTTGCAGGTAACATTTTAGTGCATAAGTTTACGCGCATACTCATCTTCAATCTCTAGCCCCTCATCTCATAGTCCCACGGGATGACTATCCGACACGACCGTACAAGAGATTAGGCGCATAACCGACGGTTTTGCTCAACATACGTATAACTCCCGGCACGTAAGTCGAGCGCTGACCTTCAAGTGCGCGCAGCGTCGTACGAGTGAGCGGGACGCAATACGATTGGAGAGCCAATCAGCGCTTACGAGGGATTCGCAAGAGCCAATCAGTGCTTAAGAACGATCCACATGCCCTCCCCGCGACCCCCTCACCACCCGAGATACCAGCTCATTTTCGACTTCTGCGCATTGAAGGTCAACGCTAGACTTATTTGCCGTGACTTGTAAGATAGGTAATACTTAGTAGCTTTTCATTCTAATTCAACGAACATGCGGCATCTAGCCCACAACACATCCGCGCTACACAGAACCCCTCACAAAGGCGAGCAATCTGTAAACTGCGAATCTATCGCGGCGTCCCCTCTTATCACAACGCGGCCCGCGGCCGATCCGATAACGCGAGATCAAATGAACCTTTTGTTTTTTACCCAAGTTCCCCCTACACCTCGACCACCCACCCCCCCCCCCCTGATGCAATACACCAAACTGCTCTGTTGTTCAATACCAATACGTTTGGGTTAAGACGGCTTCGGGCTTTCTTCGAATATAAGGTTTGACAACCACCGATGGTCGAATAAAACTGTATTTTCTGCCTTGTTGGTTTAGTGACTTATTTAGCTTTGGTCATCAGGATCATCAGTAAGTATATTCATTCATTAACAAGTATAAAGTTCGTAAACTAAAACCCGACTACGCTTAGTAATTTATTAATAATTTAGTGTGCGAAAACGCGGGGCAAGCAATTAGTGGCGCCGTCTGTTATATCTATCCGAATTACCAATTTAATAATCTAGAAAGCCGCGCGAAGATCACTTCTTGCTTTTTTTCGTAAATAAAATGTAGCCTATGTCACTCGGACCATAACAACGAATCTATAGATACCTCATTCATCAAAATCGGTACAGTAGTTTAGGCGCTACGATGGTACACACAGAATCTCATACAAAAATCGGCCACAAACATACATACGTACATACAGACATACATACATAGTACATAGACTGCTAAAATCATAACCATTCCTTTTGGCTTTGCCGTAGTCGGGTATAAAGAAAAGTTGCTAGGAGTTTCTGTAAAGGCAGACTTTGAGGTACGCGACTGAAGCGCGCGACTGCGACACGCGACTCTTGGGAGGCTGCTTTTTAAGGAATTCTATGCAGCAGCCCAAAATTGGAAAGCATGCGGTGTTACACCCTCATACTGCTGTCGCTATTTCAAAGCAAACAAGCTTAGTTTGAGATGTTATACTTAAATAAAGACGTTGCGCTTTGGTTCCACTCCGTTTGTGATTGCTGCGCTTGTCAGTTATAATGTTTCACACGTCATAACAGTGAATGAAAAAAAAACCGGCCCACTACAGAGCACGGGTCTCCTCTCAGAATGAGAAGGGTTTAGGCCGTAATCCACCACGCTGGCCAATTGCGGATTGGTAGACTTCACACGCCTTTGAGAACTTTATAAAGAACTCTCCTCACCTTCACCGTTAAAGCGATTGATATATTTTAATTGCTTAAAACGTAAAAGTTAGAGGTGCGTGGATCGGACTCGGTCCCCACGAAAGGAAGGCGGACGTTTTAACCACTAGGTTATAACCGCTAAAAAATATAATTCCTGTAAAAGGAAAAGTATTATTATAGCTTGCAGTGGTCCGCGGTCCTACGTACCACTAGATTGTAGAGATCCGTTAGATTCGATTGTGCGTGCGCCCCGGAGCAACACCTGCCCTAAATCTAACGTTTATCTGCGGGCCCTGAATGCCGGCCCTAAACCCTTTTATTTCCCGCTCATTCTACCGCACACTACTGATATCTATCAAGTTGGTAATCGGACGTATTTTTTTTACGATGGTCTCCACTGTATTACAATTATAGTATCAGTAACTTGATTAATGTAAGATATCATTACCATACTGCTACGTATTATAAAACAACGTATATACCTCCGCTAAGTTTATCTATCTGGGCGAGCTAATCTCAGAAAGGATTCTCTCTCTTCATCATGATCAACCCATTACCGGCTCACTACAGAGCACGGGTCTCCTCTCAGAGTGAGAAGGGTTTTGGCCATAGTCTACCACGCTGGCCAAGCGGATTGGCAGACTTCACACACCTTTGAGAACGCGTTATGGAGAACTCTCAGGCATGCAGGTTTCCTGACGATGTTTTCCTTCACCGTTTTCTCTCTTACGTAGGGATTTTCATTAGGTAGGTTTTCACGTATGTTTGTATTTAAAGATTTCGTGTCAATTTGCCGATTTATGATAAACATTATTATTGATATTTAGAAGACAAGTTCTTTAATTATGTAATTACTATTTATTAATTATTATGAAATATACAAGTTATTTAACGTTTATTTTTAAATAACGAACAGATTCTCGATTATTTTCCGTTCGTTTTCCTGTAGTGACAATATTTTATTGTTTTTATCAAGCATATTGAAAACTTTGTAGGTATGTTGTACATTTCATCATCTCTAATATTAATTGAAGTACATAATTAATATAACAGTAACCCCTACATTACGACACGTCACGTACGAGGCGCAAGTCTGAAAGCCACTTTCAGTCGGATTAACAAATTAACGTGTACTCAGTGTAATTATAATTCAGGGGTGTCGCAACTGACGTAACGAGTAACACTAATACGCGGATAATAATAATTACAGTGTAAGATCGCGAGGGCGAAGGGTATCGTAGCCGCCGTAATTCCATTATCTTCGGTTGCGACACCCCTGCATAGGGTTACCAGATTTCTAGGATCTTAGAGGATTTTTTCCCGGAAAATATGGCTAATTCTGTTGTACACGATCTCTGAACTAAACTAACATGACAAGTACAAATCTATTCTAATCGCTTTCACAATGCACTCAGCTGAAAAGATAGCAACAGATTTAGACCTGTCAATTTATTTTAGTTTAGAGACACAATTCAAGGTTGAATTCTTAAGAATCTACAAATGGCGGGCAAAAAATAAACTGTTGTTCATTTCGATAGCATTTCGAGCTTTTGCTGTATGGTATTTAGAATCACTTTTTAAAATAAGAAGTTTCTCTAGACTCATTTAAAATTATCCTAAGGTTTTGGCAAATTTCATTCAAAAAACCTGCGAATCGAATTTATTTCTTACATAAATAATACACTTTCAAACTGCAACAAAGAATTTCAAGGCGTCATAAACTTTGCACATTCACTACTGTTACATACTGACACATTTGACATAGGGAGAGTTGCTCTTGATCCTGTGAAAGTTTCAAAAGTTATGACATCTTAGAATGTAGGTCACTGCCATTTACCAGTGACGTCTAGATACAGATCCAGTCGTTATCGAGGGCAATTTATCATCGAATAAAAAAAATTGCTTGTCTCTAAAGTCGTTTTACGGACGATAATTGTACGTGACGTGATAACGCGCGTCATAAGAAAACAATGCCTCTCTATCGCTTGTTCCGCGCTCTCGCTTGCACGCTCGGCCTGGCGGTACGTGACAATGAGTCATGCTCTTTCGTGCGTGCGGCCGGCGTTCATCGATTTATAAGACGTTATCACGTCAAACAAGTATAAATTGAAAATTTAAAAAACCCCCGACATTCGCCATTTTGTGGCGGCGGCCATCTTGAATTTGCATAGCATGTTATTCTACTAGTCAAGCCCTTTCATTTGATACCCATATTAAGGGAGTTGTGAAAAAATATGCCCCGCCCCGGTACCATTTTGTAGCGGCGGCCATCTTGGATCGATTTTTATCAAACATAGCTAACAACACTCTCGACTAATTCACCTTTCAAATAAAAAAAACCGCATTCAAATCAGTCCACCCGTTTGAGCGCCACAGGGGAACAGACAGACACACACACACACACACACACACACACACACACACACACACACACACACACACACACACACAGACACGTCAAACTTATAACACCCCGTCGTTTTTGCGTCGGGGGTTAAAAACTACACACTCATGGTCCCCCTACCGCCGCACGCCGCGAGATGCACCGCGACGCTGCGTGATCGAATCACTCATTTTGTGTTTTAGGCAACACTTGCACTGCTCGCAAGCTACGACCCCTATAACAGCCTCGCTGGCTAAACCCGTGCACGCGGAATTAGGGGCACATTTCATATGACGGGCTTTTGTTTGACTACGGCGGTGGGTGAGTATGTATGTGTGTACACTTACAGGGTGTACAGAGAGTATGTATGTGTGTACAGTGTAAACGAAGGCTACGTGCGCTAAATTGTTGATTCGCAATGAATTTCGGTCTCCTGAGGCGGTCGCGTACATGAAAAGATGGAATAAAATTCGACGACGATGGCGCAGTGGTGAGCGCTGTGGTCTTATACGTGGGAGGTCTCGAGGTTCCCGACTGGGGTACTTTTGGATTTTATAATTTACATCAACATAACGAGCTAATCTCAAAACTCAAGAGGCAACGGGCGAGGCACATAGTTCAAAGCATCGATAGACATTGGGGACCCAATGACGATGTCGCTCCGGAAAGCGTATTGTTGGCAGACTGACCCCCTCCACCCTCACCAGGTAGACCGACGATATCAGTCACAGGAAGCGACTGGATATAAATGACACAAGCCTGAGGTGTGTGAAAGTCCCTACAAGAGACCAATGTCCAGCAGTTGACGTGTATTTGTCGATGACAACGACGCTGATGAATGAGTGAAACTGCGGTTTGCTTCGCTTCGCAAATACTAGTGCTTCGTAATTTATAGAATTGATATGGAAAATACGAGGTTTTATTGCATTTTTACGACGTCTCGATGATTCGACGACGCGACGGAAGCGGTCGCATGCGAGATCGTAAATCAATATGCGAGCGCTTTGCAATAAGTACACCTAGAGCGAGTTGTCAGAGTTTTCGAAACGAAATTCGGTGTCGAATTTCTCCAGTCATGCATATTATGCAACAAGTGCTCGATGCGAAAACTGTGAAAGTAAACTTCATTGTGCAGATTAAACGCAATTTTATAGAAGAGATGAACACAGAGAAATAGGAAAATAGAATAGGAGAAATTTCTTCATCTGTCTTCCGTAGAAGTACGGTCTTAGTTATACAAAACTAAGTTGCGGACACACCTTCTCCTAGTCACATCTAAACCGCGCCAAGGTTTTTACTCGGATGTTAGAATAGAATAGAATAGAATAGAATAGAATAGAAAAGTGTTTTATTCAAATAAACTTTTACAAGTACTTTTGAATCGTCAATTGAATCTACCACTGGTTCGGAATGCCGTTCTAACCGAGAAGAACCAGTAAGAAACTCGGTGGTTGCTCTTTTTAAAAATAACAATATAACGATTTATGTAAGTACATGATTGAAATGCCGTCTCGCGCATTGCTGGAACGAGTTAAATTCATGCTTTTTTTATCGTTTATATATTTATCGTTATCTACTATATAAAAATAAGTCGTGTTTGCCTTCCTGACGCTATAACTCCAGAACGCACGAACCGATTTCCACGGTTTTGCATTCGTTGGAAGGTCTCGGGCTCCGTGAGGTTTATAGCAAAGAAAATTCAGGAAAAATTTCAACAGAAAAGCGGGAATTTTTTTTTTACAAAAATACATACAATCCTGAATTTTCACCCTTCTACGATCAACCCTTATTTTTTAATAGCGATATTAGTACTTTGATGACCGGGTAGGTTGCACTGATGTCAGTATGTCACCGGGCAGGACGACGTCTGCCGGGTCCGCTAGTATCTTATATACTAGACTAGCAGCTGCAGCAGCAGCTGATACTCACGATTTAGATTTAAAAAAAGTTTCTTAAAGCAAATTTTACCACCCGATTTCTTCCTTCTTCCTTTAGGGATGGAATTTCATAACTTCTCTCCTTAGTGCACCTCTAGGGTACTCAAGTAGGTAATATAGCCTCCTCCATATCCACCGGTTTAGACTCTGTGTTATCTTGTCAGTTAGTCAATCACTCTGTCATAGAAGATAACTATATCAATGTTAATAGATACCAATAGATAGGTATAGAAGATAAAATTGAAACTCACGAAAACCGTAACAGTTTTAAAGATGTATTTACGGATTCGTATTAGAGTACACGTAACTTTAATGGTAGGTAATCAATGTTTTTATGTCGCATAAAGCTTCATGCTCGCTGTCATTATGCAATCGACAGACGCGATAAATGAATATGTCGAAATACTTTACGATATTTTCATATTTTTTTTCACACTTTTACTTTTGACTTAGACTTTTTTACTTTGACTTTAACTTTAAATGTCACTGCTACCGCCACCCAACCTCACCATTACCTCAGGAACCGTCTCAGTTAAAATAATGGTCACTTTACACGATGGACATTTGCGTGGATATAAGATCTTTGTATACTCGAAAAATGCGGCATAAAATACGACACATAACAAGCTATAATTTAAAAATTAAAAAAACCCGACTGCCATACTAAAAAACGAACTAAAAAATTAATAAACTACCACCGTACCACTTACTGTGTAGTTGTTATTTATTTTGTTTTTCATGATTTGTCACTCCAAATTGATTTAAAACATATAGATTGTATACATTTTCGTACTCGCCTTTTAAAGCCCTTTATTTTGATACCCCACTCGAGGGTCTTGAAGAAAAAAATTTTTTTCAGCCCGCACATTAAAGTGCATAACATTCGCCATTTTGATTTTTTATGAATTTTATGTACCCAGTAACATTTGCGCCGTCAAGACAAATCTAATGACGTATAATTTATCAAAATAGGTTGAGCCGTTAAGTAGTTACGAACTGACATAGGAAACGGTCATTTTCTACGATTTATCACTCCAAATTGTTCCCAAATATATAAATTTATACATTTTCGTATTTGCCTTTTGAATCCCTTTATTTTGATACCCCACTCGAGGGTCTTGAAGAAAAAATTTTTTTTCAGCTCTTACATTAAAGCGCATAAAGTCCGCCATTTTGATTTTTTTTTTAATTTAGGTACCCTATAACACTCGCGTCATTGAGATAAATCTAATGACGTATCATTTATCAAAATCCATTGAGCCGTTGATTAGTTACAAGCGGACATAGGAATGGACATACATACACACAGGTGAAACACATATACCCAGTCGGGTAAAAAAAAAAACAGACATTTTGTACTTTTCAGCAGTCGTGCCTGAATGGATTCCAGCATCCGATATCCATGTAGCGAGACATACAAGCGTAGACATGCGTAGACCATGCAGAGCTATGGTATTATAGACCCCACGGTTGACGCGTTAAGGGTTATGTATGAATTCACATAATATAATTCGAGTTAACCCTCGGTGGCGGTACCGACTCCCGAAACTACCAATAATATTATAAATGTGAAAGTGTGCAAATGGTTTGTATGTTTGTCACGTTACACCAGAGCTGTAGAGCCATGGGATTTTTTGCATTAGTAAGTAGTTATAGTTGAAGATGAAATGACATAAGCTAATTTTTATTCCTGGAAAATAAACAGTTCCCGCGGAAAATTATGCTATTTTCACAGATTTTTCCTTCAATCATGCCACAATAAAGACCTACAGATCGACGTGATTTTTAGCATGGATATAGTCGAGGACGTGGAGCGTGACACACGCTACTTTTCATCATTTCATTTCGTGGGAAATCAAAAAGTTCCCATGGGAAAACATAATTTCATACGAACGAAATCGCGGACAAAATCTAGACTTTATATAAAATGCATAGTAGAAATTCGTATATAAATAAAACTAGCGGTCCGCCCCGGCTTCGCCCATGGCACATAATATATAGCCTATAGCACTCATGGATCACGTACATATCCAACGGTGAAAGAATTTTTGAAATCAGTCCAGTAGTTTATAAATAAAATAGACATTTTGTACTTTTCGACAGTCATGCCCAGAATGGATTTCAACATCCAACGCCTCTGTTGCGTTACGTAGGTAAGTACGTTGGTCATAACACCAAGGCCATGGCATTATAGACCCCACGGGTGATGCATAAGGGTTAGCTATGTGTGAATTCGTATAGGACAGTCGGAGTTAACCCTCGGCGGCGGTCCCGGCTGCCGGAACCGGAAGTCGTTAGCCGGCGGCCGCGCGGACCCCCGCTGGCCGAATGTCGCGCAATAAAAATACACGACGCATTGTACCGGATTCGGGACTTGAAGCCCTCTCTTCCTTGCTACGAAAATATAATGTGTATTTTAAATAAAAATACCCTTTCAACATTTTCTATATTTTATCTATTTCTACATTTTATCTCTACATTTCTACAAAACTAAAAATATTTAATACAATTATTTAATACCTTTCCACGGCTAAACCGTTGAATGAATCTTGACGAAATTTGCACAAGGATACTTTCTACCCCAGGAAAATCAAAATATTCTCACGGGATTCTTAAAATATCTGAATCCACGCGGAGATACTGAGGCAAATTAATTAACGAATAGCTACATTCAACCTTGCGTTTATATAATACAAGATAAGTATGATCTTTTGAAAACACCTTGATACTCGTTCCTACCCCACAGTGTGGTGGAACCCACAGAATTCTAGATAAGTTAATAGAAACGGTACAAATTTTCTTTAATACCAGGAGTCAGGACAACACCGCCGGCGTGTCGTTGATTTTTCAGCAAATTCACGCTCCTTTATAATAATAATACTAAGCCAAAACGCGAAATACGCGTAGTATTATGACATATAGTGTTGTCCTTGTCCCGCTCTATTTACGTATAGCGTCGTCCTTATCAGCTAGCTCGCTAGCTAGTTCGCTTGCATGAAGTGTCACAGTCGAAATGTCCGTTTACCATTTCTATACCTAATCTGAATTCTGTGGCGGAGTGTTACCCTCCGAAGCTGTAGACTGAGCTCGCGACACAAGGTAAAGGTGTGAAGATAAGGAAACCCTCCTCAGATTCAGAATGATAAGAAACGGCGCACGGAGGACTTTCTGTACGATGCAAATTATGATGTATACTTACAAAGTCTTTACTTCTTATAGTTGTAGGTATATCTAAACATTATTTAATTTTTAAATTGTTTTGCTAATGAACAACCTTTAAGAGTTAGGCTGGAATTAGGCATCTGTTCGCTTCCAGTTAGCCAACCTATATTTTTTAAATGGAGGGTCCAACCAGCGTATAATGATCCCAGTTTGCGGCGTTCCGCTTGCCAACTTATTCAGCGAGTTCAGTGAGCGGCTGATTCGCCTCCAAATACCTCAAAAACTATGAGAGATGAGGGCTATGAGTTGCGACTGATACGCGACCGATACGCCGATCAGAGTCAACCAGCGGACTCACTGTTCACTGTATGTCGCTGACTCACTGTTCGCACACTGTTTGCCTAATGAGGACACGGCCTTATCATTTTTTATCATTAAAAATTAAACCATCCTACTCTTACAGGATTTAAAAATTAAACTGTAAACGCGTCTTTTACGAAACATGATTTTCGAAGTCACCGTATTTTCTATCACGAGGGCTAAATTGTGCGGTCTGCTTAGTCTCAGTTTGCACAGCTTGAAAATTTTACTAAATACAATGTTCGAAACACAATGACTTCACAGTAAAATGGACCTAAACTGGCTTATTTTAAGGTTTGAGTTCGCCAATACATTCAGCATTCGTTTACAGCCAGTGCCCCAAGCAGAAATTTTGTAAAATTACGACTTTAAAATAAGAATGTTTGGGTTCATTTTGCATTAAATATTACAGTTTTTCGATACGTAGTATTTGGTAAAGTTTTTAGGTGTTCAAACTGAGACTAAGCATACTGTTGAGACGACGAACGAAAACATTGATTTCGCCGAAACAAATGATTAAACAGAGAGTCCTCTTCAGGTTGTTATCACCGCGCCTCACTGAGCGATCTCTTTGAGCGAGGGCACGAACTGTGCAGGGATCAAAGGAGGCTAAACGCTGTTAATTGGAACTCCGTCCGCTCGTTTACTCGTCTCCATTCGCGTTAAAACTTTCGATTGTAATGAAGTACTGATGGAAAATGATTAGCCTTTATTGGCGGTTTGAAGCTTGCTTTGTTTAAAGTGGCTTGGACAAAATATATTTCGTGTGGAGTTTGACGACATCTCTGGCGCAGTGGTGAACGAGTAGTTCGATTCGAAATTTTATCGTTTCTAAATTACTGTAGGGCTATTCTCTAAAATACCATCTCGATATCGAAGCTCACTCAAGTGAGATAACTCGCTTCGAAAGCAAACTCACTTCACCTTGGTTTGATATTCTGTAAACATCTGCTACGCACTTGCGAAGTGAAGTGAGTTTGAGTGAGAAGACCTGTAGGGCTATTCTCTAAAATACCATCTCGATATCGAAGCTCACTCAAGTGAGATAACTCGCTTCGAAAGCAAACTCACTTCACCTTGGTTTTATATTCTGTAAACATCTGCTACGCACTTGCGAAGTGAAGTGAGTTTGAGTGAGAAGACCTGTACTATCGAGTTTTACAGAGTACAAATTAGCAAACTCATCTCGAATTCACTCTCTATAATTCGAAAATGACTTTACAGAATAGCCCTGCTGCTACGCACTTGCGAAGTGAAGTGAGTTTGAGTGAGAAGACCTGTACTATCGAGTTTTACAGAGTACAAATTAGCAAACTCATCTCGAATTCACTCTCTATAATTCGAAAATGGCTTTACAGAATAGCCCTGCTGTACTGTCGAGTTTTACAGAGTACAAATTAGCAAACTCATCTCGAATTCACTCTCTATAATTCGAAAATTGATTTACAGAATAGCCCTGCTGGTCTGATTTGGTTGTTGGATGCAAAGGCACGCCGCTAAGTGGCATGATCCGGTACGATCCGCGTAGTGACAAATTATGGGTTTAGAGAGATCGCGGGTGTAATTCCCAATATATGCGATTTGGGAATTTGTAACTTCTGTACAAGTACCTTCAAAATCGGTTCAACGGTTACGAAGATTAGACCAGATAAACAGACAGACAAATCGACCTATAGACAAAAAATTTAGGAACCTATATTTTGGTTATATAGTAGGTATGATGAAAGGAAGACAAATCAATTATTAGCGCCAGAAACTTTATCTTAATAGATTTTATTCTAAAAAGCTCAAAGAGAAGAAACGATCCTATTAATTTTAACTGAATTTAAAATTATTCTCGCTCTGTAATCTGAAGTGAAAATTATTGCGAAAAGTAATATTATTTAAGAAGTCATTTTAAAATTTTGTTATTTGTGAAGCATTAGTCACTATCAATTTAAACTCTGTGATTCGAATGTTGTGTTGGCTCTAGTGTAATTTTTTAAGTGAACTATGCGTGAGCACAGCATTTAGTAAGGAAATATCATACCAGAATGTTTTAACATTAATATATATATAGCTGCTCGTGCTGATTCATTGACTGACTCACTGATTGATCACCCCTCCTGTAAAATTTTGTATGAAAAATTTTTTTTTCACTAATGGTTTCGTATAGACGACAAAAATTCATTCGGAACAAAAATATGGAGAGAGCTGATGATTGAGGATTTCAGAGACGAGCGAATGGCACGCTTAAGGTATTGAAGATAGGTGGGGGGTGCTCGAGCAAATGTCACTCGAAACATCATCCAATTGGCAGTGAGCTGAAAAAAAATTCAAAATGGCGAAAAAAAGATGGCCGCCATACAACTTTCGTCGGTCTCCATCTCGGAGGGTATAAAAGATGGAAGAGTGGTTTCTTCGCAAAAGATGATCAAAATCCAAAGGTCTACTCGATGAATAGAAAAAAAATTCAAAATGGCGGAATTTATTTTTCCATAGAAAATGTATGGCGAATATTGAAGAGACTACAAGTTGTGAACTATGCAAGGCTTTAATGCGGTTTTTTGGAGAACTCTCAAAGAGAAATATGGGAAGACATGATGATTGAGGGTTTGGAAGTTGGTTGAGGAGCCCGGGCAAGGTATTGAAGATAGGTAGGAGGTGCTCAAACAAAAATTACTCGAAACATCATCCAATTGGCAGCTGAAAAAAAGTCCAAAATGGCGGATTCAAGATGGCGGCCATACAAACATCGGTGTCTATCTCACCAAGTATAAAAGATGGAAGAGTGGTTTTTGCCAAAAGATGATTAAGACCTTAAGTTCTACTTGATGAGCAGAATGATTCGAAGAAAAAATATGGAGAGTGATAATGATCGAGGATTAGGAATAGGGGAAAAATAGGTGGAGGCTGCTCAAACCAAAATACCCGAAAGCGAAACCTCGCGGTCCGCTTGCGGGCCGCGCACCCACGCGCCCTACTAGTTCTGAATATATAACTTTCTGAACATAATTCTCAAACATTCTGAATGTTTTAACATTTTGAATATAATTTTAATAACAGAATGAATGACATATTGAAACACATTTAACATTACATATTTACTAGGTAAGTTACATTTATACAACTTACTAAGTTTTTTAGAGGTTTTAGCGTAGATATTAGTTACATATGCGTAAATCTGTTAATTTAGATTTCAAATGATAGACCTTAGCATATTTAAAGGTAACTTGAAAGTTAACTTGTCTTGAATGTTATACCTTAACTCTACATATTTATTTCGTTGTCGTATAGTAAACGTCTGGTTTAAAATTCCTCCCATTCGAGGTAGTCGGTTTATCGGATTTCACCTACGAATATCGCCTCTTCGCAGCTAAAATACCTTTCGCTTACCCACACAGCTTGCCGACGAGATATTCAAAATTCTGTTTGCCGAAGGTAGCTACGTGATTTATCCAAAAAATATTTTATACCAACACTGCAACTCATAGAGTAAGAGAGCGTTTCGATGTTAGAAGTATGGATGCGCGGGGAATATTTTCTTCCTGTTGAGATGTACACTGACAGAAAAACTATGTATCATTACAATGGAATACATAAACAATTCACGCTCACTTCAATAAATTCATGATTATCGATCATAAATGCGTACCAGAAATTTCCGTTGGTAAAGGCAAGTTCACTCCTGAAAGAAAAAATTTAATCTACGCATAAGAAGAGGATTATTTTGATAAAAGAATAATATTAAGTAGGTAGATATATAGTTTTTTTTTATATAAAAAAATTACATGTAAATACCAAATATAAAAAGTACCTACTACCTGAAAATAAACAATAATAAATAAATAGGGTCTCGGCAAACTTTCTCAAAAAAGTTTTTCGCAAAGGTGCCTTGTTAGCGATATAAAGTAATTCAGTTAAATATTTCGTAAATAAATCCGACGAAATTGTAAGTCTTGCGAAAAGAAGGGTGTAAATAAAAACCGATTAAGTGGGACTCGGATTCGCGCATAAAAGGGTTCCGTAAAATAAAAAATCACGTAAAAGTGATTCCAGTAAGTAAATAATAAGATACAGTATTATATATAATATGCCATAGCAACATCAAGGCGACAAAAATAAGGCGTTCAAATGGTTATAGCCTGACCAACAATTCGGCACCCTTTGCGTATGGAACCCTAATTCCTACCATTTGTTATTTTACACATAATATGGTATAATCTGACAAGGAAACTTGTATGTAATACCGTCCTTAAGATAGAGATTAAACAAAATAATATTGAAAAAATGTAATTTTTTCGAAGTTTTGACTCCCCTTGTGTTTCAATTTTAATTTATTACTTCTTTCTCAATCTTACGCAAAAACAAGAAATTCTTAAAACACAAAAAACTCACGAACAAATTCGTAGCATATCAGTTTGGTTCCAATAAAATGTTTCAACGTAGCGATTTTTGCAGTTCTTAGGTATGACTGAAAAAAATTGCTAGTCTTGTTTTAGCGTTCGACGCGCAACGTGTGAGTTATTTAGTCGCGTGTAGATATGGTTGACAAAGTGGTTATTGCTTTGTGGCACCACACGGAATGACAGATGAGCGCGAGAGAGCTACATTGATGTTGATGGGGCATCGCATACTGTACAGAACCTTCGCTCTTGGCGACATTTTGTAGCGATATAGAAGCTATAAAGTCGCAAAAAGATCGCGATACAGTAACTATGCTGTAGCTGGTTCATATACCTTCGTCCACGTAGCCACACGGGGGGGGGGGGGAGTGCTAAATAATAGTAGATGATTAGTTACCTAATATGAGTTACTGATGAGTAATAGTTAACTACTGATGAGTTGACAGTCATTACTGATAAGATGTCACAAAAGAAATGCACACAATTTAATTTTAATATTTTAATTTTAATGTCACAAAATTAAAATATTTCCTATATTTTTTTTAATTCGCAACGTAACGCAACAGCATATGCCTAAATAGCTAAAGTTGTCGCCAGCCGCCCGTCGTTCGTGCTACCTACGTACTTCCGAAAGCGGGACATTGACCCCGAGTTGTTCACGCTACACATTGCAGGTTTGAGAAACAACTACTAAATCACTTAATACTACAAGACAATTTTTTTAAGTAAGAAAATGAAAAATATTTATTGGTAGGTAAGTATTGGATTGTGTTTCGGTAGTATAATATCGATGCAAGATAGATTCAGAAAAATATTTGCACGCTACAGTAGCTTTTGCTCAACCTCAAAAATTTCAGGAATGAAAAGTATCCTACATCATTCCTCCTATAATTTCTTTTTCTACCTGCTTGTGAAAGGTGTGCAAAATAGAATCAGCCGTTCGATTTTATATTAGCAGCCCGAAGTTTAGTAGTTTGCGGTGTTAAATACACGTACTTATAAAGCCGTCGATTTTGCGCCTGATCACTCTCCGGTCGTGTTGTATTGGCGTCCCATCGGATAGTGAGAGTGGAGGAATAGAGAGTTCAACTGTGTTTGCGCACACAGATGTGCACTATAACATCTCCTACGTAGTTGAGTAGTGACCACCTCTGCTGAGATAAGCCGCGCTCGCCGACATTCGGTCGGGAGTACATTATTATTTTTAAAACGACTGGACCGATTTTCATGGTTTTTGATTTGTTGTACCTACTTTCCTGAATAGCGGAATGACTATTAAAAACATTGGAAAATGGACAAAAAATAAAATAAAAGAAAAAACATTTTCCCATACAAAATTTTCAAGGGTTTGGTAATTGTCATCATCTTGTCGATACGGTAAACTCTCTCACCCGTACCTATACAATTCTTCTATACGTGCGTTTGTCATCTAACACCTTCTAAACAGCTGGACCGATTTAGATGAAATTTTCTGTGCATATTTCAATGGGTTCCTGGAAGGTTTGGAAACATAATAACCGGATAGGTACAGGTGACCTAGAGTCTCGGTAGGTGGCACCGGATGTCTGTATGTCCCCGGCCAGGACGACGTTTGCTGGATCCACTAGTTAATAATATAAGGTAGTTATTTCAAAATCACACACAGACACTTCAATTTTATTTATTTGTAGATAATTTCATCAAAGAGAAGCACACGCTCTTCCGCTTTATTGGTTCAGGATCAAAGACTTGTTTGGAAAACATGAAAACTTTTCAGGAACTCTTGGCGAACTTGCTACCGACGGAGTTAGTAGGTAATTTTCGGAAAATGTTCTTATTTCCTAATACAGTATTAACCCGCTTCTGGCTCCTGCGTAACTTCGTGTCAGTTCTGTTTGTTTTGAACTTGAGAATAATTTATTTTTTAATTTTAAATACCTGTTACATATTATGCTGCCTCGTTGGTCTAGTGGTTAGCGTATTCGACTGCAGATCACGAGGTCCCGAGTTCGATTACTGGGTCGGGTAAATAATTGTTAGGTATTGGGTTTTTCTGTCAAGAAATTCTCAGTGCCAGCCCGGAGTTGGTAGTTGGCGGTGTTTCACCCCCGTGCCTCGGAGCAGCAGCAGTGGGACGTTAGAAGGCTGTAGTGGTGGTTACATATACCTATATACATACATAGCTACATAGGTACATGGCGTTGCTCCACACTACATCCAGGAACGGGCGAGCAACATCTGGACTAATTTTCATAAAAAGAGGAGATTCTCAATTGCGCGCGTATGTTTAACATTTAACTCAGCTAAATCTTTCATTTTTATTTATTAATCGCCAACTAAAGACCTTTCGTTCTTTTTTCGTTAAACGCACATAAACCATTTCTCGGCAGCTGCCTATTGTACGTCACATAAAGTTTGAAGTAATCTGGCCAGAATAGAAGTTCGAGAAAAGACAAAGGCTAACATCCATCGACAGGGCCGATTGACGGCATCGAAAGGTGACTGATTCTTGGTTTCATGTACTAATTATTGGTGGTGACGATTTTCCCAGAATTTATTAAACTATTGGACCTCCCCTCCGTGAACTGGTGTGAGCCTGACAATCCCTCATTTTCGAAGAATATTATTCGGATACAAGTATAAATTAAAAATTAAAAAAACCCCCGACATTCGCCATTTTGTGGTGTCGGCCATCTTAGATTTACAATAGTGCTATTCTACTAGTCAAGCCTTTTCATTTGATACCCATATTAAGGGAGTTGTGAAAAAATATGTAATCCGCCATTTTGTAGCGGCGGCCATGTTAGACCGATTTTCATCAAACATAGCTAACAACACTCTCGACTAATTCACCTTTCAAACAAAGAAAACCGTATTCAAATCGGTCAACCGGTTTGAGCGCCACAGGGGAACAGACAGACACACACACACACATACACACACCCACAGACACGTCAAACTTATAACACCCCGTCGTTTTAGCGTCGGGGGTTAAAAATAAAACCCACCAACATGTTTGGAACTCTATTATAACACGTTGTTGTCACTTATGTTTTGAGAATATACCTAAACTTCATTTCATTTCAAGATCGTCACAGGTCGGTTTTTATTCTGGAAAATCAAAGAATCTCCACGGGATTTTTGCGCTGATGAATTCACGTTCATCAGTTTCACTCACATAAGATATGTATGAAGGACCAGTGTTGCATCTTTTATGGCCGAAAGATCTCGTAAACCCGCCGCCTAGTGCGGTTAGATTAGAGTTATTCCTGAATAGAATTAGTGTCGAGGTTCGCCGACTTCCTTACGAGTTACGATCCCCGCTTTCATTATCGTGATGGCGCGCAGTTCGAGCCGTACAGATCAGAATACAAATCTGCGGGAGATGTAAATGCGGAGATGAGAGGCTGCGTTAATGACGCCCGGCGAATCCTGCGCGCCTTTGTTCCAAATACAGGATACCAGGGAGTTGTCGTGTTGCTAGACTCAGAGATTTATTTGAAAATACTTACCCTATAAATTTAATAAAAAGTATACTTAAATATGGAAATTAGATAGTTTAAAGGTGGGTCCAGATATGTATCACTTGCCCGATCCGATCACCGTATCCGTATCGCCGACGCGTATCATGATCGCATATGTGGACGGGTGATGATACGCGTATCATGATACACGATCTCGATACGCCGTTACGGCCCGACCCATTTCGTGTCGGTTTTTGTCCGATCATCAAAGGTGATACTACTGTAAACTAAGTGTAAACTGTACTATTGTAAAGATACGGATACGGAGCAAATGGAGGCGTCCACAACTTGTACGGGGCTTGATACGTGATACGCTGATACGGATACGGTGATCGGATCGGGCAAGTGATACATATTTGGACCCACCTTAAGGTGATCAATTTTTAACATCAAGATGAGTCATTTTTCATTTGATTACTAGTAGAAAAACTCCGGGCGAGGCTCCATCGTAGAATAACCGACATAGATCATCGAATTGTGAAGCTGAAGTGGCTGTGGGCGGTGCGACATAGTTCAAACTACAAATAATCTATTACATCTATAGTCCATACTCCGAAGATGCTGGAATAATAATACCGTCTTATTATCTGCGCAGAGTATAATACTTAATTCTTTGTAGGTTCGTGTGTAAAAACTCATTTATGAAGTCCCCGACTTAATAATATATGAATGACAAAGTTGCATTAAAGCAATCGTCTTTACATTCAGCTGCTCATGAGATAGTGTTTCAATTTGTTACATTGATATACCTACTTAGCTACATATTAACACTTTTAGGTTCAAAAAGATGATCCACGTTCTAACTCAATGCAGGACACTCTTTGTAAAGCTGAACTGAACGAATACATTAATCTCACTAGAATCGCAACAAAGCTGCGAACGTTGGAAGGAAAACAAGACGGAAGCATAACGAGGATTTGTAGAAATACAAAGAGATACCGCGCGAATGTTGTTCGCTTGTACTGAAGTTTGCTTAGCGAATGTGCAGTATAGTAAATTAATTAATTTAGAATCATGTAAACTGTAAAGTGATTAATTAAATAACTATGTACTTTGAATATATGCCTTGCATAGCAGATTTTAGGTTTGACTCCCTTACAAATATTTATTTAGGTGATCTAATCTACATAGGTCCATAAAATAATTTCCTTAGGTACTTAATTTTATAAACGCGAAAGTTTGTATGGATGTATGGATGTTTGTTACTCTCGCCGCAACTAGCAAACCGATTTGGGTGAAATTTTGAATGGAGATAGATCATGCCCTGACTTAACACATAGGCTACTTTTTATCCAGAAAAAATTCACAGTTCCCAGGTTAATTCAAAATTAACGAAGAGAAGATCACTTTTATAGTAATTTCAACAAAATGTCACCAAGATGTAACTTGGTGGGAGGTGGAGTGAATAATACTTAGTACCTATAAAAATTACTAAAAACAAAACGGGGATTTACCTATTGGAAACTAGGCAAGAATTTATCTCCTGTAGCAACGAACGCACACTTATCTATTGGAATTTAACATAGAGCACTGCTCTTTCTCAGATTTTTGAAGCTACACATCTCTTCGTTGCCGTAATCTATGTAATGTATGAGACAAGTAGATGTTTTATCGTGGACAAAGTGTAGGTAATATACTTAGTAAAGGACTGTGTAATGAATTCGGTCGGAGTGCCGATGAATATGTAGATCTATCGAGCTATGCTGTAGACTGACGAGTGGCGAGCTCTGCGTCAAATTAACTGGTGTATGTAGTGCTACACAGCAAGTTATAGCTAATTAACACGGTCTTACTACAAAAAAAATAGTTGTCTGTAAAGTTGATTTACGGACTTTTCCGTGCGTGTAGCTGGCGTTCATCGATTAATAAGACGATATCACGTCAAAATAATCAAGAAAGTGGTGGTGGAAGACCATAGATATAAGATAAAAAAGTCATCATCATCTCAACCGATATATGACCTACGTCACAAAAATCGATCATCTGCCGCTTGTAGCGACTTTCTTGGGTTTTACTTTACTTTTACTTTTACTAGTACTTTATTTATTACTATAGCTGATGTCCGCAACATCGCGTAGATATAGGTTTCCAAAAAAATTCCCTCAAAAAACTCTTTCAATCACTCCTTGAGAAACCGTCAACTAAAGTCCCATCAAAATCTGTTCAACCGTTCCGAAGACAGACAAAATAATATTATGTTTAAATAAGAAAATGGTTTAAAATTTAAAATTCAAAAACTTATAATTTAAACTTTGAATTTTGAATAATCATAAGAGGCACTTATTTTAATATCACAGACGGAGTTATCAAAAAATAGATTTAACTACTCAAAATCGTTATTTTGGTGCGCTTACCCAATACCCTACCTAGATTAGTATTTTGTTTGCTAAGTGCTCTTTCATCGCTAAGCTGCTCAAAGGCGCCCGTCGCGGCGCCGCGGGATTGTTTGGAAGCAGCACATATTACTTCCGCCCCCCTACCGCGCTCGCCTAGTCGCCTAAACTCATATTAAAAATGGCCGCCCTCGCCTCCCCTGCGCACGGATTTCGACTTTTAATGAGTTCCGCTGTGTAAGATAAACAAATTACCTTTATGTCCGGACACTCTGCATTCGTTTGACGCAGATTTGAATGTTCGCCAAACTGCAATTTCGCTTCCGAAGTTACACTTCATTCAATCTGCCACGTCATGTTTTATTTATTACGAGTAGGTTTACTGTCGCGTCGTGTGGCTACAGCTTCTGTATTATGGGCGAACTTGAATGAATGAATGAATGAACTTTTATGGTAGTTACACCACAAATCGAAAAAGATACAGAAAAACAGAGCAAGTTACAGGTTGCAGGTGCTATAACTGCATAAGAATCTCTTCTGGGGAAGCAAAGGCGTATAACATACAGCCTGTATGTTAACACAAAGGCTACGGATACAAGGTTGGTGAAATATATTATAATATATTTAGGTATATTTCAGCCACCTTGTCTATAGATATATTATTTTTATTTTACTTACAATAACCGGAACCGACGGCTTAAAGTGTTCCCCGAGGCTATACTATTACCTTCGGGCGGATACTGAGAAATTCTGGGGAGAAAACTCCACAATTTTTGGCCTATCCCAAGAATCGAATCCAGGACCTCGTGATCTGCCGCTTTAATGCTAACCGCTAGGCCAACGAGACAGTCAAATAGATATTGTGGCTAATTCTGTTGTACACAATCTCTAAACTGTTGGACCACCTTACTCTTACTATCGCGGTTGGTCTTCGGCTTGGCGCTAGGATTCAGCAGCCACATCTTTGTCACTGTGGCGAGGCAGTGGACATATATGGTCACCACGGCCTTGCATGTGCCAAAAGTGCTGGTCGTTTCTCCCGTCATGCTTCCCTGAACGGAGTCTTACGTAGGTCTCTTGTCACGGCTAAAGTACCTACTGTACTGGAACCAAATGGTTTGGCACGTAGCGATGGCAAGAGACCAGACGGTATGACTCTTGTTCCATGGAAGCAAGGGAGGTCGCTTGTATGGGATGCCACGTGTGTGGATACACTGGCGTTGTCTCATATACAAGTGACCTCCGTGGCGGCCGGAGCGGCAGCCACTAAGGCGGAAAGGGCCAAGAGGCGCAAATATGAAAATATAGAAAATAATTTCATATTTGTGCCTTTTGGGGTTGAGACCATGGGTTCGTGGGGCGAGGATGCTAGGTCCTTTTTTAAGGACCTATCATCCCGTCTCGTGGAGTCCACGGGTGACCGGAGGGCTGGCAGTTACCTCGGTCAGCATATTAGTCTGGCCATTCAACGAGGTAACGCAGCCAGCGTTCTGGGCACCTTGCCTCGTTACAGTGATTTGGATGTTTTATTTGATTTGTAATTTTTAATTTTTATTTTTAAGTATTTATTATAAATAAATTTCTTTTTTATTATAATTTAAAAAAAAAAAAAAAAAAAATCTCTAAACCCAAACTAAATTGACAAGTTTAAAAATAGTGCTATCCTTTTCCGCGGGGAGCATTGTGAAAGAGATAGGAATATATTTAGGCCTGTCATTTTAGTTTAGGTTTAGAGATTGTGTACAACAGAATTGGCCACATTATCCTGCTATAAATAAAATTAGTCTTCAAACTTCAAACGAGGCAGTTATGAAGTCCATTTCACTTTTACGTTAATTTTTTTATTCTTTCTATTGACTTTATCAATGTAAATATAAGATATATACTTATCTCTAATCTACCTACCGATATTTTCATATACTTTGCGCCAGCGTTCGCCATTTTTAACCGACTTCTTATAACTGCTCATCCACACGTTGGCCAACATGCTGGCCCATCTTATGGCCCAAATCGTTGGCCAACGTGTAGAGCGGGTGTTTGTGCTATTTTGGTAGGTATTGGAATGATGGCCCGCAAGTTGGCGCGAGATCCATTTCGTGTCGGTACATCAAAGGGTTTGGGACAGAGTTTGGCCGCACCATCCACACGTTGGAGGCAAGTTCAGTTTGCTACGAGCTCTCAGAGTGATCGCACGCATGCACGTCTTTTAAATTTTATATTCACGCGTCGTAACTAGTATAATGTCCACAAAAAGGCAGTGACAATGACCAATGAAGAAACTTTTTGCTTTATAGAGCCCTACTAAGCCGAAAATTGTTTGTGAAACCCAAGAAATAAAATTACAAAAATAGAAAAATACAATTTTCGTATACACATTCACGTAGTTGCGGTATGCTGTGAATAATTAAACCGCAGCAGCTGTTAACGTCTCAATATTCAATTTAGTAAATACGTCCGCACATTGGCCCTAATCGGAGCATACTGAACGACCTTCCAACGTGTGGACGCGAACACAAACTCCTCGCCCAACACCTTCCAACATATCCGCCATCATGTTGGCCAACGTGTAGAGGCGCCTTAAATCACGCCTCTGCCACTACATAGCCTTATGTCATTATGTGTTGTATGTAGTTCCATTCATACATCACGCACGCACGCACTGTCTAGGTACGATTCTTCAGATCATAAAAAAGATTACAAGACAATATTAATTGTCGCAATCAATAATATGATAATTCAAATATGATAAATCAATAAATCAATAAATAATTGATATCACTGAGCTGTGCTCTGAATATAATAAAATCCGATATTTATTTTTAACTTTTAATGTTTAAGATTTAAAGAAAGTTTTTAATAATTAATAATAAACCCTCGGAGTTTTAAGTTATTACAGGTATACCTATAAATATAAAATTATCTACTATATCCTCTTAAAAATAAATCTTGTTCTGTAGTGAATAAAGATAAAATAAAATAATTCGTGTTGTGATAATTTGAATCATTCGCATCATTCACTTTTACCTCAACCCTATTTTTTTTCATCATAAAGTATAGCAACCCATGAAACGTCAGTTTACTGCATCGAGTTAAAAGTCCTACTATAAGTACATAGCAGAAGCTGTAAATAGTTTATTAACGTTGTGATTCAATCGGGCGATTCCGCGGGAGATGTAGCCACCTCATAAAAGATATTACCGCTTTTACGACTTCGGAAAACCGACGCTTGCTAACGCCATAAATTGTTCGTTTCACGCTTTTAAATACAAACTTTACACTGCAATAATATTGTTAATGGGATAAAATAGATTCGAAACTTGTTCGTTCAATTACTCCACGATCAATAAAGTAGGTATGTACAAGATATTACGCAGTCCCATACAAAATCTAATTGAGTGTCGAAAGTAAGTCGTCGAGATATAAGCAAAATTACATGTTCCTTCAAACTCCTTTGAACCATAAAGGTTATAAATTTTTATAACTTAAAAGTTATAAATTTTTATAACTTAAAAGTTACAAATTTTTATAACTTTTAAAAGCACACTGAGACATCGTGATACATGTTCTCGGTAACTTTCTCGAAAATAGGTTCGCAATCGTGTGTGAGTATTTATTTTCACTAAGACTTTTTACCGACCAACTATACTGCTAGGCGTACTTCTGCGTTACGAGAGACGATAATTTGGCGGGGCAAATGTGTTGCTCCTGTTAGAATATAATAGAATGACCCTTCAAAGTCCAATGAAACTACTGGATCGGAAAACTACGAACTTTTTACTTTTTATATTTTTTAAGCAACATGTTTGCATTTAACTACAATATTTGACAAGTGTTCTTGTATAGATTCACCGAATGTTATGACCGAGCGCATTGGGCCAATGTGTACTAGGCTCTTAACAAATGTTTCGTTATGGAGGAACTATTTATTCATTTAGGATTGTGTATCAAATAAACAAGTAACACCCGCATGTATCGCCGTGCAATGGACCGGAGAGGGAAGACTGCAAACAGCCCCCATGGCAGTGGGCATTATTTACCTTTGACTAATTAAAAACGAACTAGTATTCGATATAATACCTGTATAGAAGTCTAAACTGATTGATCTAGTTGCTAACTAGTTCGAGAGATTATGAGGTCCTGGGTTCGACTCCCGGGTAGGGCTAAGTAAAATGATTGGGTTTTTCTATCAGGAAATTTTTAATAGCAGCAACAAATTGGCAAGTTAATGGTAATAACCAATGGTATAACTCAAAAAGCACTCGTACCGTAAAAAGTATTCTAGTTATTGGCTAGCTTTTTCGGCTCTACTTAGTTCATGAGATCCTGGATTCGACTCCCGGGTATGGCCAAAAACAAAAATCAGCCAAGTGCGAGTCGGGCCTCGCTCTTTCAGGGTTCCGTACATAATTATGAACAATATAATATTTTGGGTCTAAGAAATATTTAATTTCCGAGCTAGACATCGCAACAAACCGTGAAAGAAAAACCCAAAAAAATGTTCGTTTATTTTGGTCACAGCTTATAAACTATTTAATAAATCGTTGTTTTCAGTATTTGTTGTTTAAATAGAGCATATAGTACATAATATACTGAAATATCATATTCCCAACTAGTTTAGTTTTTGAGATAGCCCCCGTCACAAAAATGGTCTAAAACTGACAACTTTGATGGCCTCCCATTCCCTTATTTTTTGAGATAAAAATTAAAAAATATATATATTTGTACTCTACTTAATGAGCTCTAAACAATGATACCCCACAAGCTAGGGTAAAGAAAATTTTTTTTTTCCGGCTCCTTTTTCATGTATGGGAGCCCCCCTGAAAAATAATTTAATTCAATTTCTAATTCAATATTTGATTTTGGGTTAACGTTTTACACTAAATACCAAAATTTCAGGTTTGTAACTCATTTCGTCTGCGAGCTAGAGACCTGTGACCGGCGGACAGACGGACAGACAGACAGACAGACAGCCGAGTGACATTAATAGGGCTCCGTTTTTACCCTTCGGGTACGGAACCCTAAAAATTATTGGGTTGTTTGGTGTAAAGAAATTTTTAGCACGAAGTTGGAAAGTTAAAGAGGTTTTAGATACATTTCCGTATCTCGAAGAGCACTTGTAAAAAGTAATCAAATGGCTAGCTTTTTCTGCTCTGCTTCATTTGGTCCTGGGTTCGACTCCCGTTTCTTGCCGACACTAAAAGCTATTCGGTTTTTCTGTCAGGAAATTCTCAATCGTAGCACGAAGTTGGCAAATTGGGAAGTTTCGACTGACCCGTTGGCGCGGTTGGCAGTGACCCTGCCTTCCGCTCCGGGGTTGCGGGTTCGATTTCCGTCCTGAGTCTGGGTGTATTTATGTAAGTATATATAAGTATGTATTTATACATTTATTAAAAATATATTATTATGTGTATACACTGTAATGTATGTAATTAAATATCTATATCAGTCGGTTGTTACCTATAACACAGGCATTAAGTTGCCTACCTTAGGAACAGACGACCGTGTACCTATGTATGAGTGAGTCTTTATTTATAAACTAGCTGACCCCCGCGACTCCGTCCGCATGGATATACGTTTTTATATGGTTTTTATATAGGACGGATTGGATCCCATAATCCTTTTTTGTACCAAAACTAAATGTAGCCTGTTACTCCATATAACATCACTTATCTATCATTGAAAGTTCCGTCAAAATCGATCCAGCCGTTTCGGAAATTAGCTGGAACAAATAGACAGATCGACAAACAATCGCACACCAGTTTAAAATAAGCAGTACGTTCAAAGATCCGGGTCCCAAGTTATTTGAACCCAATAAATGGCTGTCATTTCTGAACTAAAAAACCTATGACCTTGAAATATTTACGGGACAATACTTAAAGTACTACCTTTCTAACAAAAAAAGAATGAGTGAAATCGAACAACGCGTTAATGAATTACAGCTAAATACACGTTTTAACTTTCATCCCCTCTCCCAAGGGAACCGTGCTGAATTTCGGGATAAAAAGTATCCTATGTCCTACCTCGGAGTATAAACTCAAATCGTACTAAGTTTCATTTGAATCCATTCAGTAGTTTCGGCGTGATGCACGGCCAAGATACAGACAGACAGACAGACAGACAGAAAGACAGACAGACAGACAGACAAAAATGAAAAAAATTGCAGTTTTGGCTTCAGTATCGATTATAGAGTGCCCTCCAATAAAAATTTTCAAAATATCTTCAATGTACAGAATTGGATCTGTTACAGTTTTATTATACTAAAGATAATTCCATCCCATGTCGAGCTACGGACTCCTCATTTCTGCTGCCAGTTTACCTACTTTAACACTCGACCCAGGAACGAAGCTGGGACCTCATTAATCGCAGACGAATACTTTTTTTCCTTTACAGGTTAATATATTACAATTTGTTTATTATATATTGTTTATTATACATTTTGTTTATTATACATTTTGTTTATTATACTGTTTCAGCCATCCTCAAGGAAACTTCACGTTTATGTGAGGATAATCATAAGACCAGTGAGGCAGATACAAGTGTGATAGTATCGAATTAATCACAAAAGGACCGAATGGTAACACCAAGTTAGATCGTTATAATTGCCCCTATCAGTCGATCAGATCAAAAAATATTTGTTATTTATAGTTGCATTATATCACAATATATTATTTACTTATCTTATCAATGTTACTTTCGATAATAAGCTTACCGTCATTTATTTTATCGAGTGATAGGTATTATCTACAGGAAATTTCAAGATCGATACAATGTTAGGACATCGTCCTGCGTGAGCGATAACAAGGTGAACGCGATGAACTGTAAAATTGCAATTTGGATGCAGTACTATTGCAGTTCTCATAACTGCATCTCAATTGACGACAGCACAAATGTCCACGACACAAAAGTCAAATTAATTAATGAGACATATTCATGGAGAATTTCACTTTTTTTTTTTTGGAAGTAATGTTATAAAAATGTGTTCTCATACATTTTTACATAATTGTAGTACCAGTGAGTTTAGGGACTATTTTTAACCTGACGACGCAAAAACGACGGGGTGTTATAAGTTTGACGTGTCTGTTTGTGTGTGTGTCTGTCTGTCTGTTTCCCTGTGGCGCTCAAACGGGTGGACCGATTTGAATGCGGTTTTTTTGTTTGAAAGGTGAATTAGTCAAGAGTGTTGTTAGCTATGTTTGATGAAAATCGGTCCAAGATGGCCGCCGCTACAAAATGGCGGATTACATATTTTTTGTGTTAATATGGGTATCAAATGAAAGGACTTGACTAGTAGAATAGCAATGTTGCAAATCAAAGATGGCCGCCACGACAAAATGGCGAATGTCGGGGGTTTTTTAAATTTTTAATTTATACTAATTGTTTTATTTCTTTTGTCTCACAGATTCGGCATCTGAAATGGCAACGGACGGAGCACATTGCTCGAAGAACCGAAAGACGTTGGGGTTCCAGTTGCTCGAATGGCTGGTTCTGGGCAATAAATCAAACACAGCGCGAGCGTTTATTCTGTTTTTTTTTATTCAGAAATCCGAGTCATTAACATTAGTTTAGTTATAAATTCATTCTAGCGTAAATTCTAAACAACCCGCTTGCAAGTCCGGCGCCGTCGGGCCTCGCCTCGGGACTCGAGGCTAAATATTAATAATAATATCTATCATTTATATCGCTATGTATTACATCACGTCAGTTGCACTGCTTATTGCTATAGTGAGTTACGTGGCTCCTAGGCCAGCTCTCCTCCAAAGAAGGGCGATTTCAGAGACATGCGTAGCTCTATTTAAAAAATTTACGTACGTACGATTTAATCAGTGTACGTACGTATGTAGTGTACCTACCTATATTTTATTTAATACTAGCCGACCCCCGCGACTTCGTCCGCCTGGATATAGGTTTTATATAGGATCGGATATGATCCCATAATCCTTTTTTGTATGTAAACTAAATGTAGCCTAAGTTACTCCTTATAACATTGAAAGTTCCATCAAAATTGATCCAGCCGTTTCGGTAATTAGCTGGAACTAATAGACAGATCGACAAACATAAATTTAAACGCACACCATTTTAAAATAAGCTAAAATAAGCAAAGATCCGGGTCCCGAGTTATTTGAATCCAATACTGAGGGTCAGGGACTGAAAGCGGTAGAGCATACCGGTACATACCACCGTTATCATACCGGTACAAAATAGGTACCGAAATCTCAACCTTTATAAAAGATACCTTTATTTAACCGCTTTGCGATTTCGGTACCGAAAAAATACGAAAAGGTGCGCGCGCGGGGGTGAAGAATTTGACCACGTGCCGCGCGCCGCGCGTCCCCCGCTTCCCGTCGGTTCCTGTGTTTGTTAAAACGTAAGGATTTTAAGAAATTCCAAATGCTAATTTTAATCTAAAAATAAGAATATTAAAGAATATAGAATGCCGAAGTGGTGGGATTCATTCAACGGCACATCAAAGTAAAGCCTTATTAGATAAAAATATCGATATAAATAGCGGTACCGAAATTTTATTTCGGTACCGAAATTTTATTTCGGTACCGGTAAACTGAAATATAAAGGTACAGAAATAAAGAGGTACCGAAATGAAGCGGTACCGAAATTATAGGTATTTAAACAATTCGGTACTTTTATTAAAAGGGTAGGCCCATTACCGCTAAATAAAACTACCATTAAATTCCGGTTATTCAGTCCCTGCTGAGGGTTGTAATGTCTGTCATTTCTGAACTAACAAACCTGTGACCTTGAAATATTTACGGGACAATATATAAAGTACTACCTTTCTAACAAAAAAAGAATGAGTGAAATCGAACAACGCGTTAATGAATTACAGCTAAATACACGTTTTAACTTTCATCCCCTCTCCCTAGGGAACCGTGGTGAATTTCGGGATAAAAAGTATCCTATGTCCTACCTCGGAGTATAAACTTAAATCGTATTAAGTTTCATTTGAATCCATCCAGTAGTTTCGGCATGATGCGCGGCCAAGATACAGACAGACAGACAGACAGACAGACAGACAGACAGACAGACAGAAAGACAGACAGACAGACAGACAAAAATGAAACAAATTGCAGATTTGGCTTCAGTATCGATTATAGAGTGCCCTCCAATAAAAATTTTCAAAATATCTTCAATGTACAGAATTGGATCTGTTACAGTTTTATTATATTATAGATAGACTAGCTGACCCCCGCGACTTCGTTCGCGTGTTTTTCTTTGCTATAAACCTCACGGAGCCCGAGACCTTTCCAACGAATGCAAAACCGTGGAAATCGGTTCGTGCGTTCTGGAGTTATAGCGTCAGGAAGGAAAACCCGACTTATTTTTTTATAGTATACTATTGGGACTTAAGGCGTTATTCCATTAGGCAAATCTTGCATACGAGTATGACGTCGTATCTGCATACAAGTTGCTTGCATTGGAAACATATTTTTAAGTGTACAAATTGCATGTAGGTTTTACTTGCATACAAGTGGAGATAGAAACGTGCAAATAACGTTTGCGCGTTCAATTTACGCTTCACTTGAATAAAAATGTACAAGTTTAAACTACCTGCATGCAAGTTGTAGCTTATATGCAAGTTTGTTCAAGCTGCATGCAATTTGCAACCTGTATACAACTAACTTGCCTAATGGAATCGCGGCCTTAGGTACCCATTATCCTACATAAGCTACAAAAGCGAGAACGCGACATAATACGACGCGACGCGAAACATATCAAACAGTAGCTTAGCCTTCACGTGGCCTACGTTGTCGCGTAGATAAGTTCATAAGTTTGTCATTTTGTATGGAGTCGTATCACGTTGTGTCGTGTCGTATCGCGTCGTGTCGTGTCGTATCGCATCGTATCGTGTCGTGTCGCATCGTGTCGTGTCGTGTCGTGTCGCATCGCATCGTATCGCATCGCATCGCGTGCATGACGAAATCCGCATGTCTCTGAAAAAGCTCTCGTCTTTTCTTTTCTTAGCTAACTTTAAACGTACACGAATCGCAGCAAGCTTCTCAGAAAAGCATAAGCGACGCGATTTCAATACTTGTTTTGTAACGCGTCGCTTTAGCGTTTCTACAAGAAGCGGCTTGTCTACCGTTTAAGTGGACTAAGTAAAAATAGCTTGTAAAGTAGACAACCGACTGCTGTGCACATATATATATTATATCTGCCGTCATATTGGTGGTGTATATGGATTTCAATGATCTATGATGATACCATAATATACCCAGGGATTCGGAACTCCCCATTTTACCCTAATCGTCTTGTTTGTGCACAGCAGTCGGTTGACGCATTAACTTCAGACTTTTAAACACTTTGAAATAAACTTCAAATATCAAAATATTTGGGCTCGGTCACATCACCACGGCCGGCATGGCGCCGTAACTATGACGCGACGCGGCGCCGCGACGTTCACTCTCCAACCATCTGGGCGCCGTGTTGTGCAAAGGTCCGATGGAGTTGATTGTTCATAGAATGTTCACTCTCGAACACGTGCAGTGTCAGTTTCTGACTATACCCGTATTACTAATTCCCTGGAATTCTGACGTTTCGTAATGTTACCAGAGATAAAACAATTCCCACAAAAAAGATAAAAAATTCAAAACTTATGCAAATACAAATCAACTGCCACATGTAGATATGACAAATGCCTAACAGACACTTCATGGTGATAATGTCATTCGACATCCATTTTTGAATACATTTTTTCAATGTGCTTCTTTTGTTTTTTGTTGCTGTCAGTGTGCACTTTCTAGTTTCCACTCTTGGTGTTTTCTATTATATATATATATAAGGCGAAACGAGTAATATTATTACGCAGCATATGGCTTTTTATGATGACAGGGAATTAAAGTAGTTTGGGGTAAAATCGTACTTCGTAGATGTTAACCCTGTTCTCCATACAAATAACTCAATCTGTAAACTAATAATCTGTAAATGACAATGACAGCTGTCAGAATTCCGGGGAATTAGTAATACGGGTATAGATATGGACAAAATGAGACATAATATTCTTTTCCTATAGTTAAAGAGAAGACACAAAAAGACAACACATACAAAAGAAAATACTAGACTAATGTCATACCTTTCTATTATGAATAATTTAATAAGATGCGGGTAATTTCAAGAAGGAAATTATAAGGCGTTGAATACAATATACCTATTGTGATGAGGGCTTTTATACGATCATTTCGGAATGTCTGTATCAAGTTTTGAAGCTCTATAACTAACCAAGAGCATGATCCATCAACTGAACTGAAAAATGTCGCATTGTAGCGAACACGGCGCCGCGCCGTGATGATGTGCCCAAGCCCTTACACCGTCGTAACAAACGAGAAACGAGACGTCGTTGTACGTAGAGAATAAATTCATTTACAATTCAATATTTACGTCTCTAAATAGTTATTACAATAATATTATTTACATCGTACGCAACGTTTAAATACAATACAGGTAATTAGTAAAAATGACTAGAAGTTAAGACTGTAACATTTTGGCTGTATCTTAGGCTGCCGCGTTCGTCGGGGTTGTAAAGTTATCAAACATTATAATTATATTAACCTGTTATATATAATTCGTATAGGTTTTTCAACAACAATCATTGCATTGCAATCGATTGCACGGATATAACGGTGTCCTATCCACTATAAAAAAGGATCTTCATTAAAGTTAGAAATTAAAGTTCGGCCGTTCAGAGAATGCGTTCCTGACACGTCGCGATTGAACTGACGACGTAGCTTTGTAATGGCGTTGCAGTTACGATAAAAATATTTTTGCTGGTTGTTTACCGTTTTAACAATTGATGAGCATTAAAACAACATTATTATATCAATAATCAATGAATGTTATAATTTTGTGCCAAACTGAGTGTCAAATAACTTGGTAAACAATATTTTTCTAAATCTATACTGCGCTATTACAAGGTTATGTCAGCGCTTTATATTTGTATAATAGTGCTGTGCTAAAAATAACAGGCAAGTATCGTAATCTGTTCTTATACAGTTATACTTATAATATAAAATAATACGCTTTGTTTTTCTTTTTAAGAATTTGAAAATAATGGACTATAAGATAACTTTTATGAAATATAAAAATAAAACTATGACCAAACCGAACGCGCGAAAGAAAGTAGCATTTTTATATTTAGGTTGAAAATGCTAACCCCAAATGGCGTTGGGCCGCCATTTTGTGACGCTAAAACAGTCGTCTGTTGTCGTTTCGTGCGCATAGACCACGTTCTTCAAGTGTTTTCGATCTGTTTTTATTTGACAATTTTATTATATGAATATTACCTTTTTTTGGTTTCTACTTAAATAACTAAAATATAAATTTTAAATGATTCCGCCAATTTAAAACGAAAATAATCTTAAAATAATGCGCCGGTTCATTTTGGAGGAACGGTAACGAACTCAGTGTTATGTTGTGCCCATCACTAGTCGTGACTAACTGATAGGTGTCAGGAACGCATTCTCTGAACGGCCGAACTATAATAACATATCTTATCCAAAATTTTGATTACTTCAAAAGATTGAAGGTCAAAAATTTTATCAAGCTACGTTGTAGTCATGTACCTAATTCATCGAAACATGTCAATTTACGGATTGAGTTTGCAATCAATTTTACCAATTCGGTTTTACTGTTTATCATTTAGTTTAAAAATATGTAATAAATAGTAAAATAATTATATAGATATTTATAATATAATAAATTTATTTCTAGTTACGTGTTTTTATTTAATAACTAAAAATAAATTATTGTTAAAATATTGTTAAAAAAAAATTATACATACAAATAAAAGTTTTAGATTAAATATCTGACCTTCAATCTGCAGTTATTAATTTAAATAGCTTATCAGTTTCGGCCGTAAATAAATAATAAATATATTAGTTACAAAGTTTGCAATCACATTAATCTAATTATTAAAACTAGTGTAGGTACATATTACATATTCATATTCATTTTACACAGGTCACGGCACAAGTCGTTACGAAAATTTTATCCTTCAATTTTAGTTTATTTAAGCTCTTTTCTTACAAAGTCGACGAATAGAATAATTCTGTCATTTATTATTCGTAGAATACAGTAGTTAAGTATATCAACATTAATTAAATTAATTAAATTAATTATATTTCGTGTCCATCAGACGATTTTATAGCTGTCATTAAAACGAATTTCGGGTTGCGTATAATTATCATGGAAATAGGTCTAAATGAATACGTTAAGTGTTCCCTTCTTTAGGGAATCTAATAAGTATGGAATAATCTAATACATGAAAAGGACAGAAGTGAAATCACGGAAATTGGCACTCTTGGAGACAGACCTTGGACGGATCGTACCGAAGAAAAACGTCGACAGGCTAGGATTAATTCAACATACATACCGAAGAAATACTTACGAAACATAAGTTATATAGTCGCAATTATTTAAATACATCTAAGTATTATGATAAGAGCAGTTGTCTCAAAGATTGAAATTGCCCTAATGATTGCCAATCTTCGTTAGGAGACGGCAAGTTAAGAAGAATTACGAATATGATCAGTAGGGTGTCCCAAAAAAATCAAAGTCGTTTTTTTTTAACGCATACCCTCTTAATTTTTTACTTTTAGGTCAAAATAATTATAAATAAAATTTTAAGAAGGTAGGACCTCGGTAACCCGTGCCGACTTACATCAATAGATGCCAGTACTTGGTCTCTAAGGCTTACGCGACCTAACGTGTCGATGTGCTTGTGATTACTCGTTATTTAGTTAAGAACTCGCATCATTTCAATCAGTCAACATGTTAGTGCAATGACGCAGTTCTAAAAGGGGTATATTTTTAACTAGCTAATGCTCGTGACTTCGCTCGCGTGGACGTCATACAAACCGACTTGAGGGTGGAATTTTCAAAATTCCTGAAACACGTAATTCTTTATTTTTAACCGACACTACAAATACCGATTTTTATTGACATAACTTTAAAAATGACGAACTGCCATTGCATACGCCGCCGATGCGCTTCAATTAATAAAAATAAATGAGGATCTTTTTACAACGTCAAAGAGAACCAGGCCGACCTGGTCACTTAAACCCAAATGAAACGGTTAATTTTTCGGGATTTTTGCTTTCATTTTTCGAAGCTTCATCGATAATGAACCGTCTAACCACCGACCAATATTATATCGTGCATCGTTCATCGCAAAAATGAACGATGGACGGGGCACCATCTAATTTGGGCTTTAGCAGGAGTGGATAAAAAATTGACTGATAGAGAGGACAGAGCACGCCTCAGAACTATCGAAGAAGAAAAACAACGTGCTAAATATTTGTCTGAGCCGACTCCTTCAACATCATCTTATGTACCTACCGTTACAAGACGAGTCGTCTTCATCATCTTCTAATGAAAACTTAGATTTACAAGGAGGAAGTACCGAAGCTTGTCGAGAACACGCAATAAAGCAAAACACCTCTGCGTAGAAGTTTTATTACCCCAAAATTGGTAGCAGCGCTCGACATCACGTGTATTAATTCGTCTTAATTGGTATTTGAAGCAAAAATCAGTCAAGTAACTACAAGCCTTGATATTCCGCTCTTTAAAAAGTTCCGAGAAAACTGGAAAAGTAATTAATGCTGATAAAATACAGAACTGTATAGAAAAACTTACACACTGCACCTGACGGACTCCGAAGCTATAGACTCCGTTGCTAGAGTTTTACTGAACTGAAAGTCCTTGTTCAACCGCCTTAAAATTGAAGACAGTTTTCTACATTAATGTCTTTGTGGTCAAATAATGCTTCGTTTCAAGAAGCCAGAAAAAAGTTTCGGCACTGAGGGACTAAAACGATGTAGCCGAAAGAGCGATTAACTTAATGCAAGACTTTCATGGATTAATCACTTTTGAGGAGGAACAACAACAATTTTTATTACGTTGCGTACTTACAGGAACAACTATCCTGACTCTAAAAACAAACGTTAAAAAGAAAATTTGTACAATAATAATATTTTATAATGTAAATGAGGAAATAATATACTATTTGGGCGTATTGCAGTTTTAATTAAGTAATAAAAATTAAGTTCTTAATTCTTCCTACACTAAGTCAGTACAAATTTTCATGTCAAAACTTTGGCATCAAGTCGGCACGGGTTATCGTTGTCCAATCGCAATAATATTTATTATTTGAGTCAATGAGGTCAATTCGAATAAAAAAAGAGGGTATGCGTATTTGATTTCGCGAAAAAAAATTTTCCCCTTATGTCTTGGGACACCCTAATGATCAGACTAGAAGTAAATAGCGCTGGATGACTAGTTTAGTGAAATTGGCAATAACAAAAAGTGTCAGTTAAAACCAAGAACACGGTAAGTACATACTTTGGGACTAGTGTATGTTAAATAAACATAATATATTTAACATATTTTTTCAAATAAAATGTAGATAATACCAAAGAATAAAATCTAATAAAAATGAGTATCATGATGAAGCAATGTCTAATTATTAATCATTAAGTAATTTTCTTAAAATAGTTATCTTAATTAAAACCATGAGTGTGACAATAGATAGAATAATGCAGATTACAGATGAATTATTACATAATGTCAGGTAAATAACTGATAGCAAGAACAATCTGTTTCTACAGATCTAAAAAAACTTAACGATGTCAGGTAAATAATACAGATCTAAAAAAAATCATTTTAGCAACCAATAAAGTTTAATTCGAGTTACATGAGTAAATAATGATATCGTAGTTTTGAGTGGTCTGATTGAAATGTTGCAAAACAGGCATCAGAGATTGTTACGATTACATGGCAATGTTCACGGTATAGTTATGCGCAGAAGTCATTTGCTGGATCTGTTTTCTGGGCGAAACCATAGATTACAGAAACCGGAGCATATAGGCGCAGCGTCCGTGATTGGTTCGCTGTCATATCACGTCGTAATTTACGCCCCGCATTGGTTACCGCCGTCTGCCGCACACATAGACATACTTTATAGAGCGAGTGTACGCATAACTGTCTCCACTACTTTTGCTCGTGTCTTGAGAACAGTACCGTTGATAGGAAGATTGTAGTTCAGGGCAGGTTGTGGTACCGCGGCGGCAGTCGCGCGGCCAGGTGCGGCGCCAGCGGCTGGTACTCCTTGCCAGAGCGCGGCCGCAGCGTGCTGGTCGTCTGTCGCATCACCCTGCACGCATGACCAATATGTTATACTGCCTATCATAACATGCAACATAACGTGACCTATCGAAAGGACTCAGAAATATCTTATTAATTTGAGGGGTACTCGTAAAAATCCGGTATCATCTCCATCAGATCATCATGATGGATAAAATTGAAAGCAAGAGGCGCGTCAGTAGGAGGATTGTCCAGAATATGGTTCAGGGTGTAATAATACCCAATGTTGCTCTTTAGCGAAACAAAAACTTTATTACTGGTACTAGGTTTAAGTCAACAAAAAATACCGAACTATTAAAACCATTAAAATTTAAAACCAACCTCATGGTAATCGGTGTATCGGACGAGGAGTGCGAGGAGCAGATGGAGAGAGTCTCGATGTAGTCCGACATGTCGGATGTGCCGCTGGACGTGCTGTGCGTGTCCATCACACCTATCCAAAATAAAAAATAAAAAATTGTTTACCAATAAATTCCGCAATAACAATTTGAAATTGAAAATTGATGAAAATTTTACGAAAATGACGCACCTCGAATAGGCTTGACGGTGAGAATGGGCACCTCCGCTTCGGCGGAGCAACACTTGTGCGTGTCGGGGGGCTCGGCGCGCGGCCCGCCCGACGAGCGCGAGCGGCGCGGCGCGGTGTGCGGTGAGTCAGCGGCGCGGCGCGCGGAGCGGTAGCGGCGCCGCGCGGCCGCCGTGGTGGCGGGCAGCTCGTGTGGCGCGGTACCCCGGCCCGCTACTAGCGACCAGCTCGACACGCCCGAGTCGTTGGACGACGACGAGTCCCTATTCCCCGCCGTCACGGTCACGCAACCCGCTGCCTTGGACGCCTCCGAGCTGTCCGCGTCCGAGTGCTTGCTCGTCGCGCAGTCGCACGGCGTGGAGGCCGAGCCTCGATCGCGCGCGCCGAGGTCGCGTAGCGTCTCGATGGACGACGCCGAGCCCCGGCTGCCAACGCTCCCGTCGAACTCTTTCACGTCGTCGAGGAATCGCGACGAGTCGGCTGAGCTGGATCGCTTCCTGAACTCGGCTCGGTTCGGAACTGCACGTAGCTCAACGTGCTCAGCGGTGGACTTGACGCCGGGTCGCGCATCCTCGGGACCGCAGAGCGTGGGGTTGCTGGCGGACTTCTCGTCCAGCAACCTGCTGATGGGATTTTTAGCCGGGTACTTCAAGGTGTGAAACCCGAAGCTTCCGATCGGAGACATCGGCGTGTACCCGGAAGGGAGGGCCTTCTCCTGGTCGAATCTATTGCTATCCAGGGAGCTAGGCTCCATCAGAAGATATTCATCGTTGGATATTTTTCTGTTTGACGTCGCCGCCTTCTCATCCTGCGGGTGTCCGCATTTGGTACACATGGGTTTACTTCCTTTTGTCGAAAAGCAGCCTATGGGTTTGAGGTTGGCACTGAGCGCATCGAGCTCTGGTTGTGTGACTCCCGCTCTTCTTAACAAGTCTTTGGCGTTTTCATAATGTTCCAGAGATAGAGCAAAATTGAGATTCTCGTAATTTGCGTGCGGACCTTCGTCGACTTCGACCGTCCTCGAGTCAAGACTTCGAGTCATTGGGTTATCGTGAAACATAAAATTGTCATTTTGTGTTTTCCTTTTTGTTTTACGGGATAGGTCGACCGTCGCATATAGCGCATTTCTGTCGCTCGTCATATTTGGCATCACGTTTTCTTTATTCGGTACCGTAGCTTCGGTTTCGTTTGGATTTCTTTTACAATACGGAAGTTTGATCCAATTATTTGCCCAATCCGTTACTCTTTGGCAAGGACAATTTGCCGGTTGAAAATTCTCATCTGTATCTATGATAGTAGGTTGCTTCGGCTTTTTCCCTAACTTGAGTAAACACCCGCAAGGCTTTTTCAATATGAGAGTGTTTGAGGTAGAATTTTTAGTAATTTTAAATAATTCACTGTTGAGACATTCTTTTAACCTTTTTGGCGTATCGTAGTATTCCCCTTCAACCTAGAAAAATACAATTAAAATGTAAAACAAATTAAAGTATGTTTATTATGTTACAGTAAAGATATACACGTAATATTTATCACGTACTTCTGCTGAAGGTATCTTTGGCACGTCGTAATTTTCATAAGGTCCGATGCTGGTGGCATTATTTTCACCAATCGAGGCGAGGTGTGAATGGCTGAACGATCGAACAGGTAGAGGCATAGGTGGTTTGCGCGTCAGATTCAACTCCAGTCTGACAGGCTTCGGTGGTCTGTCGGGGGGCCTGTCCAGTGAACATCGGCAAACCTCTTCAGTCTTTTTATTCACTGCACTTAACGCATTACTGCTAACGCTAGTGTCATTGATCACAATCTCGTTATGGGTTTCATCAACTGCCTCCATCGTCCAAGCTGGACTGAAATGCTTCGCTCCCGGCGTCAGAGCAGCAGTAGACGATCTGGACAGAGCACCCAGCTTAGATATACAACTCATGCATCTCTCGAGCATTACATTTCCATTTCCATTCCACGGTGCCATGTCTGTTCCGTCGACAGTTTCATTCACGGATGCCGTGTCACCTAAACCCATATCCTGGAAATGTGTTCGTTCTGCAGAAGGCCAGTATGGCGAAATAGCACCAGCCTCTTCCCCTATGCAAGGGTCTTCGTACAGTCGGAAGTCAGTCGGTGGTAGAGACCGATCTATTGTGTTCAGCTCAAGTCTTCGAACGTGAGGTTTCTTAAATGTACTGTTGGAGTTGGGGCTCTGAGTGCCTGCGGAAAACATTTGGTTGTTTGGAAAAAATAAATTTACTGATATACCTACTAGCGACCCGCCCCAGCTTCGGGTAATAATTACCCGCTATACTATCTCACCATACATTGTTTTGTTATATCTCAAAGGGATCAGGCAGCGTTTTTGATGAAAATTCCCACCGACTTGAATTTTTCCGAAAGTTAAAAATGTTATTATTTTAAAATTATCGTCATATTTCCACCAATTCTGCCTATTGGTGAAAACCGCATGAAAATCTATTCAGTAGTTTTTAAGTTTATCATGAACAGACAGACAAACAGGGGACTTTGTTTTATAATATGTATTGATTGTTTTGTAAAATTAGTTCAATCCTTCGTCATACCCAATGGCCTTCTTCTGGGTGTAAGTTGTCCTCTCGAGGCAAGATCAAAGTCTCGCGCGATCTCCGCGGCCTGATCTGTCACCAGAACGTGAAGACCCTCGCCCTTGCCACAGTGAGAACCGCCTTCGAAGCAGAACCGCCCGTCGATCACTCCATAGCGTCTACATAGATCAGAGTTCAATATCAAGGGACAACTGGTAAACAGACTGATATCACAGAAATCTGAATAATATGCACAGACTGATAAGCACAGAAATCTGAATAATAGCATAGATAATAGGCACTAAAAGTGCAGTGTACGCGTGACTTTGTCGCTGAGGTCGAGGACGTCGCCAGTGCAACGATGTGTGAGGTAAGCGAACGATGCGACGCATTTGCAACCTTAACGCGCTAATCCTAAGGCTTAATTCTGTCTGCACAGTAAGGTGCGTTAGGGTAAGATCGGAGGTGGGTTAAGACCGTATGACTCAAATTTCGGACTAATTAGGGCATATTTTTAAATGCGGGCAATATTGTGTATTAGGCCATTTAATTGGCCCCCGGCCCGTGGTTCCCGCAAATCGCTCCATCAAGTTGGACGTGTGCTATGCGCCATTAAACAAAACAAGGTAATTTTCGTAATTTTTTCGTCAATCCGGTCTTCAACTTTTATTTTTATCTGTCTTTTTTAGCGAAGATATAGCTTTTTTTGTAATTATTTTGCCTGGATAGTTAGTTTTATGATGCCACAAAGAGATTAATTTGATCCAAATAGAGCTAACATTGATGTTGGCGAAGATCCGGTGAACCCCCTCGCAAGTGAAGATCGGATGAAAATTTTCCGATCTTTGCAAGTTTCAAATAAGGCAGTGATAGTCAAACTTTTATTAAGTAATCATAAATGTTTCTGCCGTACGAGGTTTCTTTCGCTATTGCTTTTACTGAGTAATAGTAATATTCCAAAACGGATTAACAGTAAGATTAATTAATCGGAGTAATAGTAAGATTCCAAAGTAGAGTTAAAACACAAATTTTGCGCCTTAATAGCTCAATCTGGTACGAGTACTTTTCATAGATCGTTAATAATAAGATACATTATGTGACAATTTAAAAAAAAAAATTTATTGAAAGTTGGTTACTATAATTACTTATCTTACAAGCATGAACTAGGCTAGGTACCATTAATGAAAAAAAAAAATGAATTTTACATTGCTAATCATTTCTTAGTTTTTATAGTTGCCTAAAGTTTTATCCAAAGGCAAACCAGGGCCTTACGTATTAAGTAGTAATTCAGTTTCCTTTTCCAAATATCTGATATCCCGGTCCACTTAGTCACATTTGCTTTACTTCATCAAGTTCTATACCTTTATTCCGATTCTAATCGACTCTTTTATGCCTACTCCCTTTCTGTTTATAATAAGACACACGCCTGCTACACGTATGTACACGAACTTGTACACACAATAAATTTAACAATTGAGTAGGTACTTACTACACCAGGCTTCCCCACTGGGCACCGGCAAATGCATCCGATCTTTACCGTTTTACTTACTTTGTGGCATGCCAAAGTTTGAGAACCACAAAATCACAATTTTTTTACATCAGGGGTAAGTTCGAATGGCATAAAACCAAAAATGAAAGAATCGATTGGAACATTTTTGTTTCTAGTCTTTTATAATTCATATTCAAATATGTTTTAGAATAGGAAAGACCTAATGTATTCCTTACTAAGACTTTGTTCTCCAAGCACTAGAAGTGACTTTAAATTTATGTCCGGTCATACCCCTTGGTGGCCAATTCTTAATCATGGTCATAAAAAAAATTGTGTTGACTTTGCGTACGTAAAAAACAAAAACCGTTGAGTTTACATAAACAAACTATTTTCAGAGCTAAACTACGTTTAACCATTAACCGTATACGATATATTACATTAATATAAAATGTATGGATTTCGAGAAAAAAAAAATTTTGCGACACTCTTCCAACTAGTCGAAAATCCGTCCGGTATTACCCCAACGCACCTTATTATCTAAGCGTAAATGTGTTTGCGTGATTGTGTAGAACTATGTTTGTGTATGTAGTAATGCGGTAACATGCGTTCTGAGTTTGAATTGGTACATAGCACTCCTGTGCTGATAAGTAAATAATCGATAACAATAGCATCAAAGGGCGACGGAGCCAAAGATTGTATCAAAGTGTGTTTAGTATACTGTGGTGAAAGCGTGCAAAATTATCAGAATTGCTATCTTATCTTCCTTTTAATACGGAAATTGGATTAAACAATTTAGCAACGCTCACGCATAACTGCTACAGCTATCAGCTATACAAATTCAAATTTAAAATAACTTTATTCAAAATTGGTACATTGTAGGTACACTTTTTGAGCGTCAATTTTTACAAATGCAATACAAGTGAGGTAATTGTGATAATTACCAACGCGAAATTAAAGCTAAAAGTACGAGGGTTCCAAATGCGCCCTAGTCTGAGAAGAGTCCACAACAAACTCAGACGGATTTTTTTATCATCATCTCACAATATGATTTAAATTATGTCCTGGTCGATAATGGGTTGATATTGATAATGACTTTGCCTTATGCGTTGAAACCCGTGCCACTAAATTATAGATACCTGAGGTGTGCGATCTCCCAAACGCCCAGGAGTCGCGGTGGCACGCCGGCGGTGAGGGCGAAGCGCCGCTCGTGCAAGTGCAGGCGCGCGGGCCCGGCGGCCAGGCGCCGCGCGCCGCCGGCGACCGCCGACCCCGCGCCCACCAGCACGAGGTACTGACGCGCGTCGCCCAACTGCGCGCTCACCTTCACCTGGGATAAAGATCTTTCTATTTGGCCTCCATATCCAAAATGCTAAACGTAGCCCTGTCTATCTGTCCCACATACGAAATGAGTTGTAGACCCCAGAATGAGATATAGTCAATAGTCATTAGTCAGATAGCCAAAACCGAATATTGAACTAATTCACTATGCGATTTCGGCTCAAAATACAAATATGTACATTAAATTATTTTTCAGGCGCTTCCTCGCTTTTTGAAGTGATAACGTGTTATAAATCGATCAACGCCGGCTACACGCACGAAAAAGTATGACTCATTGTCACCTTCCACGTGCAAGCGAGAGCGCGGAAAAAGCTACAGAGAAGGCACGATCGGCCTAAGCGTTCGGCTTGTGACGCATAGCTCTTTGTTTTCTTATGACGTTATCATGTAAAATTATCGTCCGTAAACTGACTTTACAGACAACCATTTTTTTTTACATCTGAGTTTTCGCTTTAGGGTAAAACCCGGATAGACGCCCCACTTTTTGAAATGACCTCATAACTTTTAAAATATTAATTTATCACAAATAATATTTATGAATATAGTTAGTTTAATCTTTTGGGTTCCATTATGACTTGTTTTTGTTGTCCTAACGATTACAGATTTTGCAGAATTTAACTTTTCGCAGACCCTTTTTTTTAGGGATAGATGCCTACCTGTGTGAATAGATGCCCCACTATGAAAATACTAAAAAGGATAGATGCCCTATGAAAAAAAATAAGCAAAATACATAGTTTCATAAGGTTTTATTATCTAAATATATAAAAGGAAAAGGTGACTGACTGACTGACTGCCTGACTGATCTATCAACGCACAGCTCAAACCACTGGACAGATTGGGCTGAAAGAGATAGATGCCCCGAAGTATATTAAAACTATCAGGAATTTATTGAAAAAAGAAATAAAAATATAAAAGAACATTAAAAATATTAAAAAAATACTTGATATATCAATATGTATATTAGGGGATAGATGCCTCTAAGGGCACCTATACCTCGAAAAATCGAGGCAACTATCCTTTTTGATATGGATAGATGCCCTTTTATTTATTAAATAAACTAAAAACTAAAGAGCGATTATTTACACTTAGGTGTACACTTATTGAACCAGTGTATTGACATAATAAAAAATATAACAGAATCTTCTACTACTTCAAAAGTTATACAACGGCAAATACTCGCCTCTAAAACTTTGAAGGATTTGCCGCGTTCGCTGCGGAGATAATCACACGCACAAGCGAAACAAATTGTTTTAATACAAATGTATGTAGGGGCCTGAGGTTTGGGGGGCTTGCGCTTCTTATTTAAACTATCAATTTTTAGTCGCGAGTTTGGGAAGTCAGGTTTTTTGACACTGAGGCATCTATCCAACTGCGGCATCTATCCGGGTTTTACCCTACATAAATAAAAAATAAAAAATGACAATAAAGCTATTAGTATATCCCATTAGGTACTGCATCTACACTGGGGCAAACACTCACCCCTTCTCTACCGTCGCTACGTCATTGCCTTTAGAAAAACTTGTAAAGAAGTACCTGCCACTGCATGAGCCTCTCCCGGGTCTCGAACGCCAGCACAGCGGTGAAGTCCTGGCACAACAGCGCCAGGGTGTGGGAGTGCTTGTCGAGGGTGAACCCCGCCTCGCAGCCGAGGTAGCGCTGCAGCGACAGCGACGCCTTGCTTGCGGCGCCGCCGCAGCGCGCGCGCGAGTCCCGGTACACTTGCAGGTGCACGCAGTCTGTGACACAAACAACACGCAATGTTAGTCTTAATACAGCCAAAACTGTAAACATTTTGGGACCACCACCACCACCACTAGAGCCTCTTTACGTCACACTGCTGGGCGCAGGCCTCTCCTCTCATAGGAGAGAGGGATTCAGAGCTTAGACCTGCCATGTTGCTCCAATGAGGGTTGGCGAGCTTAAGCAAATATTGTCACGTCATGATAGTAATAATAACCGGTACCAACTGCTTATAACATACTCTCCGTCCTCCGAGGCACGGGGGTCAAACACCGTCAACTATACCAACTCCAGGCACTGAGAATTTCTTCACAAAAAAACCCAATAACTAACAATAAATAATTTGCCTGACCTGGGAATCGAACTCGGGACCTCGTGATCTGCAGTCGAATATGCTAAACAATAGACCAACGAGGCAGTTAAGAATCAAATAATAAGAAAAACACGACTAAAGGAAAATACTTTGTTGGGTCACATCAATTGTATAATGTTTATGGTTATTGCATTGGTCAATACTTTGTTGGGACAAAGACAACGCTATCGTAAATCGAACCATACAAGGACAAGGCGTTATACTACTAGACGCACTTCTGTTTCGCTGGCACCGACTAGCGCGGATAGTAGCGGTAAACGTGAGTGTCACTTCATTACAAAGTTACTTCATAATTTAGTCGCTGTTAAATTACTCTTTTCAGCGCAAACGAATTTCATCGATACAACTTATACAAGTTTAAATTAAAAAATTTAAAAACCCCCGACATTCGCTATTTTTTGGCGGCTGCCATCTTGGATTTGCAATAGTGCTATTCTATTCTTTCCTTTCATTTGATACCCATATTAAGGGAGTTGTGAAAAAATATGTAATCCGCCATTTTGTAGCGGCGGCCATCTGGATGGATTTTCATCAAACATAGCTAACAACACTCTCGAGTCTCGACTAATTCACCTTTCAAACAAAAACAACCACATTCAAATCGGTCCACCCGTTTGAGCGCTACAGGGGAACAGACAGACACACACACAAACCCACACATACACACACACACATTCACGTCAAACTTATAACACCCCGTCGTTTTTGCGTCGGGGGTTAAAAAGTATGTATACTGTAGATACTTATTTATATTTGTGACGTGACTGGAACAAAAACACGATTTCACAGAACTTTCACAATATTACATTGGAAGTCATCGATCCATGATAAAAAAGCCGTGGACCCGTTCCCGAAGGATTCGAGCCACATTCTGCAGATTTTATGGAGTCGAAAATAAACGTTATGGGATCCTTTGTACGCTACCCGATAATATCATACCCGGTACGCGGTATATACACGCAGCCACTGAGTTGCAGACCTTAGAGATAAAAGATCTCATACGTCAGACGTCAACAAACGTAAAATTGAAAAAAAATTTGATGACTTAACAACTAAAATATTAACGTAAAACCACTACACGTCGCTTCTCAATTTTTTTGTATATAAATTGTAGCCTATGTCACCCGAACCATAACAAAGAATTAATTGACACCTCATTCATCAAAATCGGTCCAGTAGTTTAGTCGCTACAGTGGTACACACAGAATCTCATACAAAAATCGGCCACAAACATACATACAAACATACAATACATAGACTGCTAAAATCGTAACCTTTTCTTTTAGCTTTGCCATAGTGGGGTAAAAAAGCACGACTGGTTCTCTTTGCTTCTTCTAGCACGTTGCGTCTCTGCGCACGCCTTTATGGGGCAGGCGAATGATTTATTTTCGTAAGCTGAAATTATGCCTCGTGTGTTTGTCCCTGCTCCTGAATTATTATAGTTTCGAGCCTTCCATTTACCTAGGATACCTATTCCATGCAGTATTGTTGCATACGTCATTAAATTTTGTATTTCATTGTATAGTGTACTGCAATGCATAATTTTGTCTTGTTTTTAAATGATGAGTGCCAAAGTGGCAGTTCCATGTGATTTGGATGTATTCTCCCGTAATTTCTATTCTACTTTATTATAAAATCTGAGAAATTCTGGAATATTAACACATAGCTAGTAGACATAATTTTTTTTGTGCTATCGGTCTTCCGACTGTGAGATTTCTTCATTTTATAACTATTTTCCAGTGGGAAGATTATTCCAAATATAATAAATAAATAAATACTCACACATACACACACGGTCGTCTGTTCCTAAAGTAGGCAACTTAATGCCTGTGTTATAGGTAACAGCCGACTGATAGACATATTTACATATAAATACATATATATTTTAATAAAGGTATACATACATACATATTATAAATACACCCAAACTCGGGGCGGGAATCGAACCCGCCACCCCGGAGCGGAAAGCAGGGTCACTGCCAACCACGCCAACGGGCCAGACCAAAGGACCTGTAGTAAACTCAAACCAGCCATAACTACGATTTATTTAACACACCGGATTTTTGTTTAAATAGATAAATAGATTGGATGTTAACCACATAAAGATACCAGCGCTCACGTTTCTATCAGTTATGTTGTAGAACTGTGAAAAACCGGCCCAGTGAGAGTCGGACACAAGTCTCTTAGCACGAAGCGTTCCGTACCATTATCTAGAATAATTTTTTTCAAAGAAAAATGAACCGACTTCAAACGAATCGAACTAAAAAGTTTAAAATAATTTTTTATTCATTTAGATTGACGACTAAACTACCTAACTCAAAGGATATATAATTTTTTGAAGTCGGCGCCAAATGACTTCAAGTTCACTTCAAGTCGAAAATGTGCCCCCGGCCCCGGGTCCCAGACTCACCCTCCGCGACTAGGTTCACCGCGCTCGCATTCAAAAGTGGATATTCTGATTTTACTTACACGAATTGAATGTGGTTTGGCGCCGACTTCAAAAAATGATATATCATTTGAGTTAGGTAGTTTAATCGTCAATCTAAATGAATAAAAAATTATTTTAAACTTTTTAGTTCGATTCGTTTGAAGTCGGTTCATTTTTCTTTGAAAAAAATTATTTTATGCTTTTTAGTGATTTGTTTTCTTTATATTAGGTAATAATAATAATAATAATATAAATGAGAACTATGTAAAATAGATTATGACCTATATATTATTAATTATTATTAAATATCCTGTGACATATACATTTTATGTGTCATACTATAGGTGAGTGGTTTTATTATGTTCTAACCCAACCTAACCTAACTTCTGATCTATACAAGATTAGTTTGTATGCGTAAAACTCTTGTATAATTTGGATAGACCGTAATTTACAATCTATACGCGACTAGTTTCACACCCTTGCGGTTTGGCTTTGTATAGAATGGAAATACACGTAACCATGCACAAACTCCAAGGAATCACTCTATATGCAACTGTACTGACTTCGGCCCAAAACTTTTTGCAAAAGGTCAATGTTACGTAGGCGTAGCAGAGTGAAGTCTTTGGACAGAATAGCTATATCAGACTTCAGCAATAGGTCTGGCAATCTCAGAGAACATATTAGTGACATATGTATGTGTACATTTATGCTTATAACTTCGTACGTAAGAATGATAGCTCGATATGTTATATACTAAAACCTTCTTGAAAGTATGTAGATAACGATAGTGAAACAATCATCAAAATCGGTTCATTAGTTGCGGAGATAATCGCGAACATACTTACATACATACATACATACATACATACATACATACATACATACATACATACATACATACATACATACGGGTCGAATACAGAACCTCCTTTTTTTGAAGTCGGTTAAAAACGGCAAAAAATCATGACTGTTGTATGGGATCCCCTCTTAAACATTTATTTTATTTTCATTTAATTATTTATTAAGCTGTCATAGCCTAGTGGTTAGGACGACCGACTTCTAATCGGAGGTCGTGGGTTCGATCCCGGGCACGCACCTCTAACTTTTCGGAGTTATGTGCGTTTTAAGTATTTAAATATCACTTGCTTTAACGGTGAAGGAAAACATCGTGAGGAAACCTGCATGCCTGAGAGTTCTCCATAACGTTCTCAAAGGTGTGTGAAGTCTGCCAATCCGCTTGGCCAGCGTGGTAGACTATGGCCAAAACCCTTCTCACTCTGAGAGGAGACCCGTGCTCTGTAGTGAGCCGGTAATGGGTTGATCATGATGATGATGATGATGATTTATTAAGTGTATATATAACTAAATATTCTGTGAATGTTTCAACCGTCTACCTATTGAAGTTATCAATATCGAGCAAAATAATCACGTTTGTTTTATGAGAGCCCCCTTAAATATTTATTCTATTCTGTTTTTTATTATTTGTTGTTACAGCGGCAACAGAAATATATCATCTGTGAAAATTTCAACTGTCTAGCTATCACGGTTCATGAGATACAGCGTGGTGACAGACGGACAGACAGACAGACAGACAGACAGATGGACAGCAGAGTCTTAGTAATAGGGTCCCTTTTTTACCCTTTGGGTATGGAACCCTAAAAAGGAACAAGGTTGTGAAGTTCCTTAAAGGAAGAATGTTGTGATTCACTTTGGATGGTTTTTGTTAATGCCTAAGCCAAGCGAAGCCCACACAGGACTGTAAAGCTGACGATTCAAATAAATCCCGCCAGAGGAAACAGTTAACGAGTTTCAGTAAACACATTTAAACAGAGCTATTAGCCGGCATTGAACAAGCTGTCTCTGTTTATGCCACACCGGCGAAATGACTGCGAGTTAAGTGTCGTCAGATGTCGACGACCCGTTACGAGTTTAATCACAGTTTAACGTTAAGCGCCACACAGTGTGACGGAAGTGTTGTTAATTGCTGCGTGCGTGTAATTAGGGAAGAAATGTGGATCTCAGGGACCTCCCTGGCGCATTTGTGAAGGCTGTGTTCTTAGCATCGGGTGGTCTTATAAAATATCTTTGGTCGGGTCTAGTAGGATCCCTCGTCTCTTTATAAGACGTGAAATCCCCCTATCATCATTACCATCAACCTTACATTATGGAGTCCAAAATCCGCCATTTTGAATTTTTAAAATTTTTGTGGTCTCGTTGACACTCACGCCGTCATCACACGAGTAGATAAGTACAGAGAGGAAGCTTCATACAAACGGCCCGCTGTAGGTACACTCACACAAACACACTCACCAACGGTTCACGGACGCGCGCTCGTTCCACTAACCGGTACAGTTGGTGACAAAACGTGCGCATATGTGTGAGTGTACCTACAGCGGGCCGCTTGTAGAAGCTTCCCCTCTGTACTTATCTACTCGTGTGCCGTCATGGCAAATCTAATGACGTGCCGCTTATCAAAATCGTCCCTCGCGTTTCGTCTCTAGAGTGCCACAAAGAAACAAACAAACATACATACATACATACACATTACCACTCCTTTACATAACGCAGTCGGGTAAAAAGAACCGCACCGCTGCCAATAAGCTACATGAGGTCGAATGGATGGGCAGTTGATATTAGCCGGGAGTGTCGGCACACAAAGCGCCGTTTGTTCACGGCCGGTTTGCTGCACTCCACTACAAGCACAATTCATTGCACATTTGCAGTGCGCTGTGCCGCGACGCGCGTCGTTGGCCATTCACAACGACCAAGGCTAGGTCGATGATAAAACGTAAATACAAGTGACTGGGCAGTCAGACGTACCTAGGCCATATACTGCGACACGATAGGTACCGCCTGTTGCAGACTATTATGATGGGGAAAATTGCAGGAAAAAGAGGGGTGGGAAGGAGAAAGATGTCATGGCTAAGAAATATAAGGGAATGGACTGGCATCAAGACAGTCGCACAACTATTCCGCCTAGCCATGGACAAGAAGAGGTTCAAAAGACTGACTGCTGATCTTTAGTAATAGAGAGGCACAAGAAGAAGAAGGGCAGTCAGAATCGCTATTTCTAATAGTAGTCTTTTGATATTTACCCAATCCATACTAGCTAATATTATTATAAATGCGAAAGTGTGTCTGTTTACGGCCCAACAGTTTTGATTCAACCGATTTTGATGAAAGGTACAGAATTGAACGAATTCCGTGAATTATTCACGTAATGTGAATAATTCACGGAACGAGTCCCAATTCCCAAAACTTCGAACACGTAAATCAAAAAACCCGACAACAGAAAGTAATTTAAGTAAATTGCATTCAATTTTCGAGCCTCAAAGAAACTAAAACGACATCAAAACGGAAAAATCATTAAATTAACCTACATGTGATTTTGATGTAAGTACTCAATAAAACCGCACTTGATTTAATCCATCGACTTTCGTTTTTTTATTTGTCCAAAAATGGTGCCTAGTGGTTTCTTGCCATATCACTTTATTTGCGAGTTTGTGACGAATATATCGCTGTAAGAATCATTAAAATTGATCCGCATACTTAATCTCTACAACGCCACAAAGGCACAATTATGTATGTATTGGCTAATGAACAATTAGCCGCTCCTTTACGTTGCGCAATCGATTAAAAACTAGCCGCCATCGACCGCGCGCGACATTGGTAATTCGGCAGAAACCTACAATTTCATATTTAAATTAGCGGTAAATGGTATTGAATTTTATGCAGCGGCCATCATGTCGTCCAATTAATACGTTTAAATAATGCAGGGGGGGTTTAAAACGCGATCGTTAGAGCTCGCGGCGCAATTTGCGGAGCGACGGGCGACATGCTACCAACGCAGGAATTAATGAACGGCCCTCCAATGCACCGCGAACTTGTTGCAGCCTTGTCTGGGCTACGGATATTTTTTTATGCAAGGTACGAGTATGCTTTACGATAATCATGTGACATGTCTGACGGAAAATAATTCTGACGCTTCTTGTTTAGACAGGTACCAATTTTCAAAGTCAATTGGAGGTTCGGGCCTCCTTCCTATAGGTACACGGGCGTATCTTCATAGGGTATTATGGTGCCCGGGCTCTTTCTTTCAGTATTTTAGACAGGGCTGGGACCGCACCTATCTTGCGCAAGCGCTGCGATATGATTGCTGAGGCCGGTGGAAGATCTTCAAGTTCCAATTTATACGACCGAGGTCATATCTCCAATTTTATTCTCCATGCCTACCATACAGTGGTGACTCCGACTTGATAAATGATATTATGGAGGTCCCTACATGTCTATATTAAAACTCAATGTATACTTATCTACATGCACGACTCTGGAAGAACTTTTCACCTTCATTCGTATCGGAAACGATCAGCAACCACTTTGAGCAAGTTGATTTAGTGAAAAGATACCTTTTCGCTATTCTATGCTGGAATGGCGACGGAGAGGAGGAATATTATTGTGGAATTTAAATATTTCAAGAAAATATTATGTTGAAATGTAGAAAAATGTAGGAGTTTAATGATAACTTATCTAAATTCCACCACTGAGATGTGGATCATATTTCTAGCGACAGCGTTTTCCTATCACTGCTTTTCATAAAGCATAACTGTACAAACGCAAGCCCATCTTGGATGAAAAAAAATCAAACAAAGTAGCAAGTAAAGTAAAGTTTCTAGCGGCAACGTTTTCCTAGATCTCATCGCTGCTTTCCATCAGGCATAATTATACTAACGCAAACTCTTCTTACACCAAAACAAACTTCAAACAAAAGAGCAAGTGAACTCAGTGAATTAATATTCAAATGTGAACCCAGAGTTGATCACTCAAATGATAATATTCATTGAATTCGTGATCTCTAAATGCTCATAAATATTTATAATTGCAATCACGATTGATTCGCAACAATCACTGTACCTGTGCGCCCCAGACCCAGCCGCGGAGGGGCAGAACGCGTGCCTCGCGTTCCGATGACCCCCTGCTCTCGTTTAGCCCTTCACTCTGCCGGTGTCCCCTCACCGCCCCCTAGTCTTGTATGTCCCCTCGTCGCCCCCAAGTCTCGTGTGTCCCCCGGGAGGCGCGTGTCGGAGCTATCGCGGTCCGAACAATGCAGACCCCCTCGTGAACTGCTCCACTGAGCGCAGTCGACCTTGACTTATGACTCACTAACAATAACGTCATAACATGCACTGGAAGGTCGGTATACGAGTATAACAATGTGGCCGATTCTATTGTACACAATCTCTAAATCTAAACTAAAATGACAGGCCTAAATATATTCCTATCTCTATCACAATGCACCCTGCGGAAAAGGATAGCACTATTTTTAAACCTGTCATTTTAGTTTAGGTTTAGAGATTGTGTACAACAGAATTAGCCACAATACCAATAAAAAGTATTTTAACCTGCTGCTGGATTAAGCCTTTATGACTTTTTTACAATTCTATTTTAAAATCTCAACAATGGCGGTTTCTGTCGTTTAAATTGTTTAAAGCAGGCGTATATTGGTGGAATTCCACGCTCTATGCCAAAGAAGTCTTTGCGATCGAGTTTATGAGTAACGTTATTCAAGTACATTTTTTTTTTGGCAAAATTACTATTTACTACGTAACTCCGTCAAAGAACAGATTTCAATTACAATATTCATGTTTACTGATCGATCATTAATTACGCCCATAGAAGCTGGGGTCTCAAGGTGTAGGAATAACGACGTTGCATCGAAAATGGCAGTAATGGCAGACCTTCCCCCTATAAAGACTATACTAGTAACATCAAGCGAAATAGCAAGGAGACGCTGGATTCAAACGGCGCAAGACCGAGGCATGGAAAAGTCCTTAAAAAAACCTATGTCCAGCTGTGGACGACTATCGATTGAAGAAGCAGGTTCCCGGTTGGTATTTTTTTTTCTTCAACTACAAGTTAGCCCTTGACTGCAATCTCACCTGATGGTAAGTGATGATGCAGTCTAAGATGGAAGCGAGCTAACTTAGAAAAGGTATACATATATAGTGTATACCCCTGATCGGTTTCTACACGGCATCGTACCGGAACGCTAAATCGCTTGGCGGCACGGCTTTGCCGGTAGGGTGGTAATCAGCCACGGCTTAAGCCTTCCACCAGACCAGACCAGAGACAATTAAAATTATACAATCTCAAATTGCCTCTGCCGGGAATCGAACCCGAGACCTCCCACATATAAGACCACAGCGCTCACCACTGCGCCAGGTATTATTTAAAGGTAAAAATCTGATGAATATCTCCGGAGATGGGGGACAGAACTTTTCAAAGAGAAACTAAATCGCTCGCAATCAGTTTTACAGTTTAGTATTATAACCTTTAACGATACATGCAATGTAGATCACATATTGTTAATACATTGAAGTCTATTGGTTTTTAAATCCGATTTTGATAATAATAAAAAATAAACCCGGCTGAGTTTGTTGTGGGCTCTTCTCAGACCAGGGCGCGTTTGGAACCCTCGTAGCTTTAGTTTTAAGTTTCCGTAAGTAATTATCACCATTGCCTGTTCCTAAATTGACGTTCAAAAAGTGTACAGTGTACTTACTTTGAATAAATGAATTTTGAATTTGAATTTGATTATTAAGACACACGGCCGTATGTCAAGCCAAGTTCTAATAAGAAAAAATCTTATAAGATTTCTTTTACCGTTAACTTATATTTAACGGAAAATTGAGCTTGAATTTCTGTAACAGTTCCACGAGCGACAACATTCCTTGAACCTCAGAGCGAGACGCGAACTTAGCTAGAACTTGCCAGTTTCAACTATCCGCCAGTAGCGAAGCAGAGAACCGAAGCAGCGCTTCATTAGGACGGCGATTATCCTCGTTAGCGCCGACTGTAGAGAAGCAAGCAGCGAGCGCATTCTCTTTGTGAGCTAACTAGCCTGAACGATACTGAAGCCACACGAACACAGAGTTCATTTGTTGCCCAATTTTACTAAGTGCACTAAGTACTTTTATTAAGTGGGTACTTACTTGGTGAGTAAAGTGGTATTTTTAAAGTAAAACTAGAGAATTGAGTATGTACAAAATGTATCAAGATATTTAAAATAATACCTACATTTAGTTTTTTTTTTTTAATTATAGATTATTGAAGATGCCTGAAGTGATTGTCACTTCAGGCTGGCATCGGTTGAAATACCGTTGCCTCAATATTATGTGTAAACGAAGTGTCGTGATTTTTCTAAGAGGGTAGTCTATAATATAATAAAACTGTAACAGATCCAATTCTGTACATTGAAGATATTTTGAAAATTTTTGTTGGAGGGCACTCTATAATCGATACTGAAGCCAAAACTGCAATTTGTTTCATTTTTGTCTGTCTGTCTGTCTGTCTGTCTGTCTGTCTGTCTGTCTGTCTGTCTGTCTGTATCTTGGCCGCGCATCACGCCGAAACTACTGAACGGATTCGAATGAAACTTGGTACGATTTGAGTTTATACTCCGAGGTAGGTTATAGGAACTATACTTTTTATCCCGAAATTCAGCACGGTTCCCTTGGGAATGGGGATGAAAGTTAAAACGTGTATTTAGCTGTAATTCATTAACGCGTAGTTCGATTTTACTCATTCTTTTTTTGTTAGAAAGATAGTACTTTATATATTGTTCCATAAATATTTCAAGGTCATAGGTTTTTTAGTTCAGAAATGACAGGCATTTATTGGGTTCAAATAACTTGGGACCCGGATCTTTGAACGTACGGCTTATTTTAAACTGGTGTGCGTTTAAATTTATGTTTGTCGATCTGTCTATTTGTTCCAGTTAATTTCCGAAACGGCTGGACCGATTTTGATGGAACTTTCTGGTGATGTTATAAGGAATAACTTAGGTTACATTTAGTTTAGGTACAAAAAAGGATAATGGGATCCAATCCGATCCTATATAAAAGCCTATATCCACGCGGACGAAGTCGCGGGGGTCAGCTAGTTTTAAATAAAGGCGAATACGTTTGCCAACTCAATATAAGGGATCGCAGCTCGACGAATCGAGCAGTCTCTCTTGAGCACGCTTCAGGTGCGGTCGTGTCTGTGTTGAATACTCAGTGAATTGTGGAAAGAGGGTGTGGTGCTGTTAGCTGGTAGGGTAGTGATTTGCTGTCTATTCCAGTTTTGGTGTGATTGGTTATTTTGTTGGTTTGCCCTATTGTGGGGCCTGATTACTTGGTTAGAAGGTCGATGTCATCAGGCTAGGTTGGTGTGCGATTGGACGGCTGTGAGGGGCGGTGGAGGCCGTACCGTTAGGTTAGGTTAGTTCCACGTGGATATCATGCCACGAATTGGTTAAAGTTAGCAAATTCTTCACAGAAGTATCCATCTAAGATATCATACTGTACACCCGGAGAAGACTACATTGAGCACAATAGACGGGTGGCGGTCAATGTGATGAGGACGTGAAGACCTGCATAGCCGCATCATGCATCAAGAAGAAGAAGAAGAACAAGAAGATGATGATGTTTGTTAACCGAAGTGGGTTGTTCCGCGTTTTAACTAAGTACATGTAGTATGTCAAAATCAAATAAACTTTATTCAAAATTAATAATAATAATATAATAATAATTCTTTATTTTTAGGTAACATAACCCATAGATTACAATTTCTTAGTATATAAAAGACAATGTACATAAGAGTAGGTACACAGCAAACAATTAAAACAAAAAATTGGTACACTGTACACTTTTTGAACGTCAATTTAAGAACATTGAGGTACTTAATAGTGAAAATTTTTTACGAAAAGTTAAACTAAACCTTAACTTATGTTATATTAATGTGTAGGCAGGCAGAATAACTAGGTAAAGTGTGGTAAAGTGCAGAAATCCGGTACTTTTCGTAAAGATTCGCTCGAGCAGATTATCTCAAAATTTAGATAATCCGGATTCCGTATTCTAGCGGTAGCACCTATATCATGTCGGCTCGTGCTCGCTCGCTACAACACGCTAGTCGTTAGTCGTGACATTTTCATTAGTTAATTAATTGAACCACACGTACCTACTTCATTACCGATTCGGGGTCGAATTTACGTGTTTATTAGCAACACTGTATAGAGTGCGGATAAAACGAAACACGTTTAAATAGAAGGTTCAAATAACTTCAATGCGATGCTTTTACGGAACCGTTTTGAATGGTGCTGATATGGAATATCAGGATATTTGAAATCTTGTAAATAATGAAAATTCAATAATCTACTAGCTGATGCCCGTGACTTCATCTGCGTGGATTTAGGTTTTTAAAATCCCTCGGGAACTCTATGATTTTTTGGGATAAAAAGTAGCCTATGTCGTTCTCCAAGGTCTAGTCTACAGATTGTACCGATCATATCAAAATCGGTTCAACGGTTTAGGCGTGAAAGCGTTGTTATGCTTTCAAAGAAACAAACACACTTTCGCATTTATGCAGCGGCCTCATCTACGAGATGTCATTGAACATAGTGACAACCGTAGGTGTCGCCACTTTAATGCGTAAATCTGCCATTGCAACTCTTTGATCTGCCAAAATTTACCGCCACCCGACACAATGCTTAATGGCATATCCCTTTAATTTGGCCGTGGCATTATAATATTAAATTAGGAAGTATCGACTAGGGGTAAAAACAGCGCCAAATGTTTCGTGTAAATATACACACACACAAGGCCGGAACTACCCTGACGCACTCCGTGCGTCTCGACTTGTATGCCTGTTAGTGTGTGGAGTGTGCCATCTGTACCAATAGCACTTTTAAGTATTCTGTGCCCTGACATGATACATGAGGCAGCAATACGTGGAACGATGCGATGCCGGTGTTTAGGACAGGTTGCATTAACTATTCAAGCCGCGGTCGATGCGCTACCTACGCGGTAATTAATACCTACTCATCTACATTACACGCGGTAGCATGTCGCTATTAACTTTGTTTGTCTATCTCGTACAAAGTGGCCAAAGTCTGACTGCCAATTTTTATGTTTGATTCGATTTGCCATAATCACACTAATATTATAAAGGCGAAAGTTTGTGTGTATGTTTGTCACTCTTTAACGCCGCAACTCCTGAACCGATTTGACTGAAATTTTGAATGGAGATAGATTATGCCCTGACTTAGCACATAGGTTTTATCCTGGAAAAATCCACAGTTCCAACGGGCTTTAAAAAAACTGAAATCCGGAAATCCATGATTCTGTCGAGTTGAAATCCATGATTCTCTCGAGTTTTGTGAAAAACTGAAATTCACGCAGGTGAAACCGCGGGCAGAAGCTAGTTTTTAAAATAAATCTAGTCTAATGTTACCGTGTTGTTTATGGTCAGGCATTGTAGTGAAATGGACAGGCAAATGAAGTGATAAAATTAAATAATTTTAGAAGCATAAAGCTATAGTTTTAGAACCATTAACAAGAATAAATTAAAAATTTAAAAACCCCGACATTCGCCATTTTGTGGCGGTGGCCATCTTGGATTTGCAATAGTGCTATTCTACTAGTCAAGACTTTTCATTTGATACCCATATTAAGGGAGTTGTAAAAAATATGTAATCCGCCATTTTATAGCGGCGGTCATCTTGGACCGATTTCCATCAAACATAGCTAACAACACTCTCGACTAATTCACCTTTCAAAAAAAATCGCATTCAAATCGGTCCACCCGTTTGAGCGCCACAGGGGAACAGACAGACACACACACACCCCGTCGTTTTTGTGTCGGGAGTTAAAAATAGAATCAGCGTATATAAACAGCATCTGTAGCGTGTGTGAAATGTAAAAAAAAACTTCTCGAAAATTTTCAATGCCAGATAAGGGCATCTCGCTTCGCCGAATGTTGATAAGCCCAACAGATGTTTATCTGCTGTTATCTGTAAGTGTGTTTATCTGTTAGTTCGCTCTCACCTGCCACAGGCGACAGCTTCCGCATGACACACCACCGCGACTTCCACTGCGAACAAAACAAACACCGTGTTACAGCGGAAAGGTCTAACAAAGGTCTTCAAACGTGTTCAGTGCATGAATAAATAATTTTGAATATTTTGTTTATAAGTAAACTAGCGGACCCGGCAGACGTCGTCCTGCCCGCTATTAGCGCCACCTACCGGGTCCAATTTTTCTACTTATAAACCTTCCTCTTGAATCACTCTATCTATTAAAAGAAACCGCATCTAAATCCGTTGCGTAGTTTTAAAGATTTAAGCATACATAGGGACATAGGGATATAGGGACAGAGAAAGCGACTTTGTTTTATACTATGTAGTGACTAGCGACCCGTACTTGCTTCACATGGTAGTAATTAGCCGTTACTATCCCACCATATATTTTATTGTTATATCTCAAAGAAATTATACATTTTTTTGTTATATCTGAAAGGGATTAAGCAGCGTTTTCGATGAAAGCTCCCAGGCGGCTTGGCTTTTTCCGACATTCCAACAATTGTCGTCATATTTCAACCAATTTACACAAAACCTTAACAAATTATACACCTACACCTTTCTTATAAATATGTCTATTGGTGAAAACCGTATGAAAATCCGTTTAGTATTTTTTGAGTTAATCGCAAACAGTCAGACAGGCAGACTCGGTGGGAGACTTTGTTTTATAATAAGTGATGAGTGATAGTGATAAAGTTGAGTTTGCGATGTCATCACAAAGACTCTGCACCTCGGCTCCACTTGTGGGCGTTGGACCTTACTTGGAAGAAAGATGGTGATTTACAAAATTACCTTTTTCCCATCACGAAACTTGACAGTTCCTTCGATGATGGTGTTATCATCGGCCATTTTGGCCGGTGCGCCGACAGCGCTATCGTGCGAGCACGGGTGCAGCCCTGCGTGACGCAAAGGTGGTACGGATGCGACCCGGATGCAGTGTGAGTGCGACTCGGGTGCGGCACGGATACGACTCGGGTGCGGCACGGATGTGACTGGGGTGCTACGGCAGGCGGCCGCGTAGGCGGCCGCGCCGCGTTCGTATTGCAGCCATGGTTCGCACGAGGCACACTTCTAGTTCACATCACTTCACTCGCTTCTTTTATATCTGGAACAAAGGAAAATACAATATGTTTTTATACATTCAAGATTTAAATATACTATTAATATAATAGCATAATTATTTTATTTAACACATTTCTCTACAAAGATTTAGACCTATCTATACTTTTTTAATAAATAAAATTGAAGTGTCTGTCTGTAATTTCGAAATAACTACCACATATTAAGCTCATATGGTTATTTGAACGATACTATAACCGAATCACACGTTTTTAAAATTTTTGTCTGTCTGTCTGTCTGTTTGAACGGGCTAATCTTCGGAACGGCTGAACCGATTTTGACGGGACTTTCACAGACAAGTAGAGAATTAACCAAGGAGTAACATACTCTTTTAACCGACTTTCAAAAAAGGAGTTGTGTTGAAATCGGTAAGTATCTATGTTAAAAAACGCCCTGATAGGTATTTTACGGCCGACGCGACGCTCGCGCTCGCCGCGCCGCGCCGCGCCCCTGCGCCCTGCGCCCGCCGTACGCGGTACCGCGGTACGCCGCCGCGCGGCGGGGGGCGGGTGGACCAGAAATCTACTTATCCCTCAGGATTTGTGAAAAACCGAAATTCACGCGGGCGAAGCCGCGGGCAAAAGCTAGTTCACAATAGAATTTATAAGTAGAATAGCTGGTATGGAGGTGGTAAAAGAATGCGAGCTTTATGACTATTGGCCAGTAGGTGGACGTTATTGTTAAAACAGATGTATTTGCATAGCCTTTCAGTTTGATTTACGTTGCTGTGGATGTTAGAAAATGTGTGACGTGAGCATAGCTTTAAACTAGTCGGCCAGTCTATACCTACGTGAATTGTCTTTCAGCGAAAAGGTCATTCCGATAGGTATCCCTAATATAAGGTTGACTCGAAACCGAATATTGAAATAGAAATTCGATAATTTTTCAGTGCGGGTAAAATATTTAAAAAGGAGCGGAATAGTACATTGTGATACAAGGGTGGAATGTTGGTTATTGCAAACGAGCTGTCATTAACAAGCCCGAACCGAAGGTGAGGGTTTTTAATGTCACGAGTTTGCAATAACCGATACACCCGTGTATCACACGACGTTTTTCAATACAGTTGTGGGAAATAGTAAAAAAACAAATCGAAGAATCAAATGTTTATTTCAACATACATACCTACGTACGTACCTATCTTTGTCGGAATCTTGGGGGCAAAATTCCATCTTGCGTAATTTTTGCCCCAGATAAAATATCAGGTGGAGTTAATTCCATAATATCACTTGTACTGGAACTCATATTTACAAAAAATAATCAATTTATCACACAAAAAATGAAAACTTTCAGAAAATGGCGCGTTTTAGCAACTGGACATTTTAAAACGAAACTAGGCAACGGTCTACGCGTATACAGCCTATTCGATTTTTGAGATATGTTAATGTGAAAATAATTAAATTAAAAATGGTAATTAAATATATAATTAATTATAATAAACAAACATTTAAAAGAATTTTGAGAATTCAATGCTAAGACGTACGCATTTATTAATTTTTTCTCGTATAAAATCTATCCGATTTTATTCTATGTATGAAAACTCCTTGCTACTAAACTTTTTAAATTGACTTATAAATTTAAAAATAAACTGCAAAACAAAATGATCGAGCTCGTAAAACAAAAGTCACGACCGCGTAAAACAAAACATGCCTGTGCAAAAGATTTAATTTTCGAATCATAACTATAGCCTCTGAAAGTACGGCATGTTAAACAACTGTATTGAAAATTATTATTTTTTACCCTGGCATAATATGGGTTGTCATTTTCTTGCCGTATGCAGTACAAAAATATTTCTATCCATTTTTATCTTCAAAAACAAGGAAATTGGTTTTCAGATTTAGACCATTTTTTACGGGCTAAAACTAAACTAATTAGTAATTTGAAGTGTACCATAGTAATATTAAGTATACTGTATTTTTTCCCGTTTCACTTGCTTCCAAGCTGCGAATAAGATCTATCATGATTTTAAAAAGCCTCTCATTAGAGAAGCTTTCAAAAGTGTGTCAGTATGCCTATAATGCTCTAAATCCTTTAAAAAGAACTACATCGATAACTCAAGTGTAGGTCTCGCAAACTGTGGCCGAATAAGATCGATCATGGTCTTAAAAAGCTTCTAATTGGAGAAGCTTTCAGTGTATCAGTATGAATAATGCTTTAAATCCTTGAAAGTGATCTACATCGGTAACTCAAGTTTTCCATATAGATCGCGTATATCGTTGGTGTCGCAAGTCGCGGCCCGGTATTGACAGAGGAGTGAGCTTGTTGACACGCCCTTTGTCGGGCCGCAGTGGCTGTTGACACGGCGCGGCGCGCTGAGACGATTGCCGTTCAATAGCGCCTGACACCTGACCCGACCACCTGTCACCTTGCCTGGGTGTGCGTGTGTATCTTCTACACGCACACACACAAACATACACTCACACATACATACACAATTGCATACGCAATTAGTTGTACCTACTCTGTTATTATTTTATTACTTATTTTTATCTTTGTAATCTATGTGGCCTTATTATCAATTTCTACTTGTGTACTTGTTATATTATGTTAAACGCTGTTGATTACTAATAAATCTATAATATAATAAAACTGTAACAGATCCAATTCTGTACATTGAAGATATTTTGAAAATTTTTATCGGAGGGCACTCTATAATCGATACTGAAGCCAAAACTGCAATTATTTTCATTTTTGTCTGTCTGTCTGTCTGTCTGTCTGTCTGTCTGTCTGTCTGTCTGTCTGTATCTTGGCCGCGCATCACGCCGAAACTACTGAATGGATTCGAATGAAACTTGGTACGATTTGAGTTTATACTCCGAGGTAGGTTATAGGATACTTTTTATCCCGAAATTCAGCATGGTTCCCTTGGGAGAGGGGATGAAAGTTAAAACGTGTATTTAGCTGTAATTCATTAACGCGTTGTTCGATTTCACTCATTCTTTTTTTGTTAGAAAGGTAGTACTTTAAGTATTGTCCCGTAAATATTTCAAGGTCATAGGTTTTTTAGTTCAGAAATGACAGGCATTTAGTGGGTTCCAATAACTTGGGACCCGGATCTTTGTACGTACGGCTTATTTTAAACTGGCGTGCGTTTAAATTTATGTTTGTCGTTCTGTCTATTTGTTCCAACTAATCTCTGAAACGGCTGGATCGATTTTAATGGAACTTTCAATGGCAGATAGGTGATGTTATAAGGAGTAACTTAGGCTACATTTAGTTTAGGTACAAAAAAGGATTATGGGATCCAATCCGATCCTATATAAAACCTATATCCAGGCGGACGAAGTCGCGGGGGTCGGCTAGTAAATAAATAAATGAATAAGTGCGAGTACAAGGTCTGTACACATCATGCCTCTACTACGATACTGCTGCTGGGCCGATATAGGAGGCAGCTAGATTGGAGCAATCTAGTGTGGTCCTTACACAATGGGCCTGCCACTCAGTGCATGCGCGGACGTGTGAAGGCCGATATAGGAGGCAGCTAGATTGGAGCAATCTAGTGTGGTCCTTACACATGGGCCTGCCACTCAGTGCATGCGCGGACGTGTGAAGGCCGATATAGGAGGCAGCTAGATTGGAGCAATCTAGTGTGGTCCTTACACATGGGCCTGCCACTCAGTGCATGCGCGGACGTGTGAAGGCCGATATAGGAGGCAGCTAGATTGGAGCAATCTAGTGTGGTCCTTACACATGGGCCTGCCACTCAGTGCATGCGCGGACGTGTGAAGGCCGATATAGGAGGCAGCTAGATTGGAGCAATCTAGTGTGGTCCTTACACATGGGCCTGCCACTCAGTGCATGCGCGGACGTGTGAAGGCCGATCTAGGAGGCGACCTAGAATACACATGACATGTTTATTAGGCAATCCTTTTTTTTTATAGGAATAGCGGGCAACTGAGCAAGCGGGTCACCTGATGTTAAGTGATTACCGCCGCCCATGAACATTAGCAGCACCTGAGGAACCACTAAAGCGTTGCCGGCTTTTGATGAAGAGGACTGGTTCTTCAGCTCGCTGCCGGAACACACGGATGCTTTGCGGCAGATTACGGCTGAAGTGTGGTCGCTAGCCAGGCGGATTCGGGGTAGAATCCTACCACAAAGCGGTGATACCATCCAGATTACTTTGTGTGGTATCAGGCACAACGACCCGTAGAGGGGACTGAGAGCGTCAGAGCCTCGTTAGCATATTGGCAGGGTGCACCGCGCGCAGGTGAGGTTGACTTTGGCCACATAGGTGGAATTTGGGCCACTTACACCCCCATGCCTTACACTCCTCCTGCGGATCCTCCCCACTTTTTCACCCTAAATCAGCCCTGCCGCAGTATCGTGACTCGTGAGTAGAAGGCTTATCACTACATATTATAAAACAAAGTCCCCCGCTGCGTTTGCCTGTCTGTTCGTAATAAACTCAAAAAGTACCTACTGAACGGATTTTATTGCGGTTTTCACCAATAGACAGAGTGATTCATGAGGAAGGTTCAAGTCCATAATTTTTTAAGGTTTTGTGTGAATTGGTTGAAATATGACGATAATTGTTGAAAATGTCGGAAAATGTCAAGCCACCTGGGAGCTTTCATCAAAAACGTGCCTCATCCCTTTGAGAATTATAACGTCATGGCTTACGTTTTCGAATTGTTAATTTTGCGTGCATTTTATTGAAAATCTGTAATGTTTTTCTCCACTACTTGAAATAAAATAAACGTCTAATAAAAAATTCTAATAAGTAGTTTTTAGGGTTCCGTACCCGAAGGGTAAAAAACGGAGCCCTATTAATGTCACTCGGCTGTCTGTCCGTCTGTCCGCCGGTCACAGGTCTCTAGCTCGCAGACGAAATGAGTTACAAACCTGAAATTTTGGTATTTAGTGTAAAACGTTAACTCAAAATCAAATATTGAATTAGAAATTGAATTAAATTATTTTTCAGGGGGCTCCCATACATGAAAAAGGAGCCGGAAAAAAAATTTTTTTCTTTACCCTAGCTTGTGGGGTATCATTGTTTAGAACTCATCAAGTAGAGTACAAATATATATTTTTTTAATTTTTATCTCAAAAAACAAGGGAATGGGAGGCCATCAAAGTTGTCAGTTTTAGACCATTTTTGTGACGGGGGCTATCTCAAAAACTAAACTAGTTGGGAATATGATATTTCAGTATATTATGTACTACATATATGCTCTATTTAAACAACAAATACTGAAAACAACGATTTATTAAATAGTTTATAAGCTGTGAACAAAATAAACGAACATTTTTTTGGGTTTTTCTTTCACGGTTTGTTGCGATGTCTAGCTCGGAAATTAAATATTTCTTAGACCCAAAATATTATATTGTTCATAATTATGTACGGAACCCTGAAAGAGCGAGGCCCGACTCGCACTTGACTGATTTTTATCTTTACACACCTATATAATTATTTTGTTATCAGCGTTTTAAATATCGTAGGCCTTATTCATATCACTTAACTTGTATATTTCAGCATGAATAATTTCCCTTATCACCTAATTAGCATATCCTTTGAAAGGGCATTGCTCCATTTTATGTACAGTTTATTTATTTTAACTGCCTCGTTGGTCTAGTGGTTAGCATATTCGACTGCAGATCACGAATTCCCAGGTATGATTCCCGGGTCGGGCAAATTATTATTACGTATTGGGATTCTTCTGTCGAGAAATTCTCAGTGGCAGCCCGGAGTTGGCAGTTGGCGGTGTTTCACCCCCGTGCCTCGTAAAACACGATAAGCAGGTTCACGGTTCCGGTTATTATCACTATCATGTGACAATAGTCGTTAAAGCCCGCCAACCCGCATTGGTGCAGCGTGGCGGGTCTAAGCTCTAAATCCTATGAGAGAGGAGACCTGTGCCCAGAAGTGGGACGTAAAAAAGGTTGTTGTGGTGGTGATGTACAGTTAGATATATGTATACTACTCGACCAAGCCAACTAGGCACCTAGAATATAGGGGGCCGCATACAAATCAGGTACCGAGTTCGCTTGGTCGAGTAGTACACTTTTCTAAATTAACATAACAATAAATTCCGCTTGTGTTTTAAACCCCCTTGCACGTATCAAATAAGTTGTTCGTGGATAGATCAAACCGCAAGCTGCTTTGAGAATTGATTCAAAACAAAAACACAAAAACACAAATAGGTACACAAATGACACAATTAAGTATAATAATCAGACAATAATAAACGAATGAAAAAGTTCGCATCTGCGGATTCGTAACAAGCATTATTCACTTCAAAAGTTGCGACAGTGGATTCGAGTTTCGATCCAATTAAAATTCATACAAACTAGGCATGGGTGAAAATATCGATACTTTTATGGTCGATATTTTAGATTTAAATTATTATATAATATCTATACTATATAAATATTTTTGATGTAAAAAGCGATGGTTTTGTCTAACTGTCTACAGGCTGTTTATCTCCTCTATTAACAAATTCCGTATCTACTCTGCGCTAACATATCAAGATAATAATAGTAATTAATAATAATAATAACTTAATGTTGAATTAAACCGATTTCATTTTAAATATACATTGTATAGAAGCCTAGTGTTTACTTGCGATCTCACCTGATGGTAAGTGAAGATGCAACAAAAGACAAAACATGGTTTCCTAAAAATGCTTTTTCCCTCTTGATTTAAAAGTACCTCAAGTTTTAACAGTTAACTAAATATATCTGGGGTACTTTAAAGTAACGGAAGCCGGTAGAGCATTCTAAATGATCTTGTCAGTGCGTATGAGGAAAGAATTTATTTTTTTTTAAGAATACTAGCCATGTTGATCATACCTAATATTTCCCTCCAACTAAATGAAAGCTTGTTTTAGGAGTGGGTACTATAATAATGTAACGGGTGGGGTTTGAACCGTCTACCTTTCTGTTTTCGATCCACGCCCGACAACCGTGGCGCTATTGAGGCTATATTAATTACATCGATATTATTTTTAATATATCCCATCACTAATACAAGCGATATTCACAACTGGGAACGAGTCAATGACGGGTCGCGCGTACGGGCATGATAGCGTCGGTAATAAGTAAACAAAGGACGCGCTCGCGAAACAATCCGTTTGTTCCCTTTTGTCGAGGAGTGCGTAAATACTGTTCAGCGTCGGAGGGCGTCATTAGTTCGAGTGACACGGCAGCTGAGTGGGTACGATGACAATGTTTTCGAAATCGTACAAACTGCACACCGACACCTTCATTAAAGAAGATCACATATCAAGAGCCGCAAGTGCCGTAAGGGATCTTTCAGATAGACCGGCGCGGAGAGCAGAGCAAATTTTAATCGCATTTAAAATAGAATATTAAGACATTGAATTAAGCTTTATTTTTACATTTTATCTCTTTTATGATAAGAGGATGCTCGAGGATGCTTCCAATACGCTCGGTGTGAAATATATAAGAGCAGCCGCTCGGCTGCTCGTCGAGCCGGTCGGCTGCTCCGTGCTTGTGCTCTTTCGCGCTCGAGCATCCGACCGGCTCCGTTCGCGTGCTCTTTCATGCTCGCGCAGCCGACCGTAAGCCGAATTGCTCTGAGTACAATCCGGCCCAAGACTCAAGAGCGTACGCTCGGCTCCGAACGCATCCGCGTGTCCGTTCACACAGACCGGCGCGGAGAGCAGAGCAAAGAACGGCCGGTCTGTGTGAAAAAAAAATGCTCTCCGACGCTCTCCGCGCCGGTCTATCTGAACGGTCCCTTAGGGACCGTTTAGATAGACCGGCGCGGAGAGCATTTTTTTTTTCACACAGACCGGCCGTTCAAATTTGCTCTGCTCTCCGCGCCGGTCTGTGTGAACGGACACGCGGATGCGTTCGGAGCACGGAAGAGAAATTTATCTATGGTTCGGAGCCTAGCGTACGCTCTTGAGTCTTGGACCGGATTGTACTCACAGCAATTCGGCCTACGGTCGGCTGCGCGAGCATGAAAGAGCACGCGAACGGAGCCCCGGTCGGTTGCTCGAGCGCGAAAGAGCACGAGCATGGAGCAGCCGACCGGCTCGACTAGTAGCCGAGCGGCTGCTCTTAATAATTCACACCGAGCGTATTGGAAGCATCCTCGAGCATCCTCGTATCATAAAAGAGATAAAATGTAAAAATAAAGCATATTTCAATGTGTTAAGATTCTATTTTAAATGTGATTAAAATTTGCTCTGCTCTCCGCGCCGGTCTATCTGAAAGGTCCCGACTTCCTGTACATGAAGAGGGAGCCGCAACGGCGTCGGACCGCAAGTGTAAACGTTTGTACAGAGTCCCCCAGTGTAATAATTATAATGTGATATGCGCTTTTATAACTCCACGTAATAAAACCGTGGCACCGACGCGGCACCGGTGTTCTGTCCGGTTTTCTTCAAGCCTCTCTGGCGGTGCTTCTGCGCTCGCCCACACCCCCGGTGACGCTGTATAGCGGCCAGTAGGGCATAAGCACAATCTGAAGGCACCGACGAGGCGCCGGCAAGATTCATAGGCGATTTTTGTTTGTTTACAGTCCAGTAGTTCCCAAAGTGGTCCAGGTGGACCCCCAAGGGTCCACGGGAGACTCGACGGGGGTCTACGTTGGCGTGACAAAAAAATGGGGGTTCACGAGTTGTAAGCGGGGGTCCACGAAAATTTATCTGCTTTCGATAGTGAAGACTCAGTACAATCAATTAACCAATCAATTCTCACTTTTTTCGAAAATTATTGATTCGTGGTTGGAACTCAGCCGCAACGCAAATTTCCATAGTAAGATCTAACCTTCACATTTTTTGTCGAGTTTTGGGAATATGGTAGAAATGTAGCTACAGGGGGTCCACCAGAACTAGCTAAATTTTGAAAGTGGTCTATGAGGAAAAAAAGTTTGGGAACCCCTGGTTTACACTAACATGCGGTCCGGCGCCGCGCCGTGCCGTTGCGGCGGAGCCGTTTCATATTAAGCCGGGGTCCCACGGCCCGTGTTATGACAGGCCAGATCGCACCAGGCCAGACCGACACGCCATGGGAACCGTTACATCCGATGAAGCATGTTGTCGCCTGTAATTGTCGCCCGTCCGATCCGTCGGGAGTCGGTAAGTTCAAAGGCGCGGCGTGGCGCGGCGCGACGTTGCCTGCCGTGGCCTGTGCGGGCGCGTCTGCGTCGGTTTAACTCATTCATATTTCATTCTACTTGCGGCGGCGCGTGCGCGTACACGCACATGATGGACTGCAGTAACGACAGGCCGGTACAGGCCGACACACACCATGGGAACGGCGCCGCGTTCAGACGCAATCAGCCGCACAGGCATCCACAGGCGTCGCACGATCCGGCCTGGCCTGTGATAACACGGGCCGTGGGACCCCGCCTTCTTAAGAGATGCATCCCAAGTGTGCGTCTATTGATTCCTATTACGACGATAAACCGTCGGTCATACTTTTTAACTCATATCTGACAATAATAGAACTTACTAGAGTCGTATCCTGAACTCTTATGCCTACCATTCACGGGCGCACCAATCCGCCGGATTTGTCGCTGGCGACAAGTCCGCGAACAAATCTGCGTGTGAATGATAGGGTTCGCGGTTCGCGATGAAGCTCGCGGATACCATACGCAGAGTTGTCCGCGGACTAATACCTACAGCATTAGTCGCTGGGAGTCCACAGTAGGTATTATTACCCTTAGCATAATCGAGTCACGACCCTCAAAAAATGTGGAACACAATGCACAGACAACGTATACTAAACGCAAAGCTAATGGTTTCATTTAAGGAAATTTTGGCAGAAGCTCTCTCAGGCCGCATCGAGGCTCCAGCCACCGACGAAAGCATTAACCTAATCCCCACAAAAACCGCTCAGCGCCGGACCGGACACGCGTGCGAGTTAAACTGCACTCTATATTCGTTAAAATAGAGTCGCAAATAGTGTGCTATCAGGTGACTTTATAAAGTGGACACACGGACTGAGCAAGTCAATTAGCTGGCATCTTGTTCCAATTGCGTTCAAATCATTGCGGTTTAGGAAAAACAAATCGAAAAAAGTTGCGATGAAGATAAAATAGATAATCGACTTCAAAAAACGAGGTTATGTATGTAATGTATGTTCTCAATTATTTCAAGAACCAATGAACCGATTTTAATGATTTTTTTCACTATCGTAATCTACATAGGTACCTACTTTCAGGAAAATAGTACATAATACACATAATTATCATTCTTATGTACAAAGTTATACGCATAAATGTACACATAATTAATGACGAAAATTAATTTTTATTGTTACACCGATGTCTCTAAACATATTTTTTAACCTATCCGTAGCTTTCGTAAACCTAATAATGTACCCTATAGAAAGGTTTGTTAAGTCTACTTTTCTAATAATATACCTTACCTTGCAGTTCCAACCTTACGAGTGAGTACATAGCGCACTCAGCTTTGAATTGAAAGCTGGTTTCTTCCTCACACTCTGGACAGGATAGCAAGGGCGTCGCCAGCCGATGGCCAAGGGCAAGTTGATGATATTATAGTATGGGAAAAGTACAAAGTATTGTTGGTACAGTCCAGAGCTTTTGAAGCTGGTTACGAGCTCTTAATTTATTTTCGAATTAGAATTTTTCACTGACCTCGTTTCCATTTGCGCCAGGTTTAATTTAAATACTTAATGCAAAATATAGCATATCTATAGTTTTTCAAATCTCTAGGGGGGGGGGGGCAGCTGCCCCCCCCCTAGAGATTTGAAAAACTACCTGTTTGAAAAACTACCTACTACTACTGCCCCTACCTGGCGACGCCCATGCAGGATAGGTCTTCTTAGTCTCATTACTGTGAGATTTCTCTATTAAGCGGACAGTGTCCAGTGACGGAAAATCGGTCTTAACTAATACTTCGTAAGTTTGTTCCGTGCTAAATTCGTACATAAATACGCAAGTACATCCGTAAATACGTCCGGCATTCCAAACCAATAGTAGATTCAATTGACGATTCAAAAGTACTTGTAAAAATTTCTATTTATTCTATTCTATTATATTATTATTACTTAGGAGTATAAGTATACCTCTCGACAGGAACTTGACGCAAATGAATGGCCTAAGGTAGTCAAATAAGGCTAAAAGAAATAAGGGAAAATAATAGAAATTGTTTGCAAGTGTTTTTTATCATCTCACCCTTGCCTTGCGACGTAGAATATGTAGTACATATTATGTACCTACTAAGGGCTGGAATACATCACACACCGCGGCACAGCGCGCGCGGTGCTCGCGTCTTAATAGGACAAGGTACGACAAAACAATGCGGTTTTGAAAAGTGTGCTGCTTAAAGAACTAACAAAATAAAATTACCTAATATTATGAACACAATAAATATACATATTTATAGGATTATATAAACAGGATTTTATCAAATCAGAGTAAAATGCCACCGAACCTTTTTAATTTTTTTTTATTTTTTTTATTTCAACTACAAGTTAGCCCTTGACTGCAATCTCACCTGATGGTAAGTGATGATGCAGTCTAAGATGGAAGCGGGCTAACTTGGAAGAGGTATGCATACCCCTGATCGGTTTCTACACGGCATCGTACCGGAACGCTAAATCGCTTTGCGGCACGGCTTTGCCGGTAGGGTGGTAACCAGTCACGGCTTAAGCCTCCCACCAGACCAGACCAGAGACAATTTAGAAACTGTAAAATCTCAAAATTGCCCCTGCCGGGAATCGAACCCAGAACCTCCCGCTTATAAGACCACAGCGCTCACCACTGCGCCAGGGAGGTCGCCGTTTTTAATTTTACCGACAAACGATTTTCTTTAGCGATCATTGACAGATTTGAAAAGCGCTCTTGTCCTTGTGTATTTCATAAATAAGTGTGAATTCACTTTGAAGAAGTTTATACATGCTCCACAGAAGAACTAGTAAGCGGAACAGTCAGTCGAGCTAGGATCAAATGATTGGCGGGTACCGTCGCCGTGCGCGTCACCGCAACAGGACTAACTCTCGTAGGTAAGTATATACCTACGTCGCGGCACGGTGCCGGGCGCCGGTGATGTGTCCTGGCCCTTACCTCGCCGATATAATGGCATCTTCCGCATTGATAAGGTCTAATACGCCCAAGATAACATAGTCAGATGATATTTAGGCACACATAAAGAGATAGCTTCAGTGGCTGCTGAGACAATTAACAGTTTAAACGTTAGTTTACTTACTTAGTTTAGCATAGTTTTGTTATTTACGATCAGGAAGTTGGTGTAAGCATCGTCATCGTCTCAACCAATACACGTCCACTGGTGGACGTAGGACTCTGGCACGGATCGCCACAGGGCACGATCTTGTCTCCTGTATTCAGCATAATGAAAGGAAAAACCTGCACGCTGGTTTTGGTTTTCCTTGTTGTGTTTGTCCAGCATTCTATAGGTAAGTAAACCACAAAGGGCCTTTTTAACCCCCGACGCAAAAACGACGGGGTGTTATAAGTTTGACGTGTCTGTATGTGTGTGTGTGTGTGTGTCTGTCTGTTCCCCTGTGGCGCTCAAACGGGTGGACCGATTTGAATGCGGTTTTTTTTTTGTTTGAAAGGTGAATTAGTCGAGAGTGTTGTTAGCTATGTTTGATGAAAATCGGTCCAAGATGGCCGCCGCTACAAAATGGCGAATGTCGGGGGTTTTTTAAATTTTTAATTTATACTTGTGCGTGCGTGTATAGTACGAAAGCGTGATGTGGGCGACTTGTCTGACAAAGATTTGCCACGCAAGCAATGTAACATACATAACAATTAGCAGCCCGTAGCTGAGAAGTTGCTGATGTTAGATAGTCCCTCGTGCCTTAGAGGGCAAGTAAATCAGTCGGTCCTGCGCTTGATCTCTCCAGTTGTATCGCACTTTATCGCTGTTTATGTAACGGCAATATCTACGGGATATGCCATTAAACATAGCGATAACCGTAGGTGTGGCCGCTTTAATGCAATAAATCTGCCATTGAACCTCTCTGATCTGCCAAAATTTACCGCCACCCGACCCAGTGCCCAATGGTATATCCCGTAGATGTGGTCCCTTCATTAGACGACGAGCGTAATATTACCTTTTGCTTTTTAGAGGACGATGAATATCACAGGAGTTCGCGTACTTTGCTCAGACATTCAACCCCGCGGAACGAGCAGGAAGCGACTTCAGAGTTCTGGATGAAGGAGGCACAGGCGGCGATCGCGGCGCGCTCGCGTCACGCGCGGGACACGGGCTCCGCGCGCAACGTGGTCATGTTCCTGGGGGACGGGATGTCGCTGGCGACGCTCGCGGCCGCGCGCACGCTGATGGGACAGAGGAACAACCGCACAGGGGAGGAGTCGCAGCTGTCCTTCGAGGCGTTCCCCAGCATTGGACTATCCAAGGTACATTCATTTTTAATGAACGAGGCCGCAAGCGGAAGTCGAGGCGAAAGGAATATTGACATTCCTTATATATGTTCCTGACAGTTGAATATATTATTTTTCGATTTGATGGTTAGTAGAGGTTTTTTTATTTCGTGCAGACGTACTGCGTGGACTCCCAAATCCCAGATTCAGCGTGCACGGCAACGGCGTACCTGTGCGGCGCGAAGGCCAACCTTGGCACCATCGGCGTGCTGGCCAGCGTGCCGCGTTACGACTGCGCTGCGTCCCTCGACCCCGCTCGTCACGTGCACTCCATAGCCACGTGGGCGCTGGAGGATGGCCGCGATGCTGGTCAGTTCACTGCTGCCATTTCTCTCCCTCCTAGTATGCTTCTTGCATATAACACAGCTGTCCGGCGCAGCCAACCTTGGCACCATCGGCGTCCTGGCCGATGACTAGCTTATTTAGCATGAAAGAGTTGTTATTTATCTTGTGAACCCTTGTGAAGCCTTTTGGGAGACCGCGTCGTTACCTTTGGTATGACTTGATATGAACTTTATCGCCCTGTGACTTTCCAATCAGGCATAGTGACGACAACGCGCGTGACGCACGCGTCACCAGCAGGCGCATATGCGCACATCGCGAACAGAGACTGGGAGAATGACGCTGAGGTCCGTGCCGACCAACAGGACCCCGAGTTGTGCCGCGACATCGCCCACCAGCTCGTGCACTCGTATCCCGGGAACCAGTTCAGGGTAAACACCATTATGATATTATAAACATTACTGTATCTAATGGCGCTTTATACGGTCGGTAAGTGTCAGCGAATCATAGATTGCGATTATCTCACTGTATCGGTCAAATGGTTGATTGATTTGATTTGATTTGATGGTGGTAAAGGCGCATAGCGAGACAGTGTTGGTGAAACAATCAGAGGTGAATGCGATCATCACACTGTTGCTGTCATTTTTAGACGATCATCCTGCTGTAGTAGATATATCAGTCAACGCCCACGATTATTCATTATCACATTGTATCGGTCAAATGGTGGTGAAGGCAATGGCGAGACAGTGTTGGTGAAACAATCAGAGGTGAATGCAATCATCACACTGTTGCTGTCATTTTTAGACGATCATCCTGCTGTAGTAGATATATCCGTCAACGCCCACGATTATTCATTATCACATTGTATCGGTCAAATGGTGGTGAAGGCAATAGCGAGACAGTGTTGGTGAAACAATCAGAGGTGAATGCGATCATCACACTGCCGTTAAATGCGTTGTTACAACAAAGAATCATTATCAAATAATATAATCACGATTATCGTACCTATGTGATGATATCACAACTTTCATGTTGACTGTTGAGATAATGATTTATCCTCTCAACAGTCATCAATCTCATATAAATCTTCAATAATTTTATCACGATCAACGTCATGAACTGAACTCTGAGCTGATTAGTATTCAAATAACAATATGTCCAAGTAAAATACTTTTTCAACAGGTGATTCTAGGTGGAGGGAGGCGGGAATTTCTACCAGATGATGTCGTCGATGAGGAGGGAACGCCTGGCAAGAGGACAGACGGCCGTCATCTCATCGAGGAGTGGCAGATGGATAAGATCGCTCGCAACGTGACCTACCAATACGTGTGGAACCGGAACCAACTGCTCGCTGCGAGCGCTGACCCACCCGAATATCTCCTGGGGCTATTCGAAGGCAGTCATCTTCAGTATAATTTGGAGGCTGACAAGCAAACGGAGCCGACCCTCGCGGAACTGACGGAAACTGCGATCCGATCCCTGAGCAGAAACGAGAAGGGGTTCTTCTTATTCGTAGAGGGAGGGCGCATTGATCACGCACATCACGACAATCAAGTCGAGCTCGCGTTGGACGAGACGATAGAGCTGAGCGCCGCCGTGGCGCGCGCCGCGGACATGCTGTCTGAGGACGACTCCTTGATCGTGGTGACGTCCGACCACTCCCACGTCATGGCCTTCAACGGGTACACGCACCGCGGCGGAGACATCCTCGGCCCCTCGGACGACCTCGACGAGGACGGCGTGCCCTACATGACGCTGTCCTACACCAATGGACCCGGTCACAGGCGACAGGAGAACAAAAAAAGGACTGATGTCACGCAGGACGCAGACTATCGTAAGCGCTTAGAATTATTTATTTTTCTTTGTGTTAACAAATGCTGTGCAGCAGTGGACGTCAATCGATCTCGACCGATAGACTGCTGGACATATTATGTAGATATCTTGCAAGGATCGCACCAGAATACTATCTTGCTAGTGACTCGCTTGAGATTTTCCGTCACGCAGATCAGATATTTAGTCCTCCTAGTGTGAAAATCTTTACTCCTTCGTTCAAATTCTCGGTGCGAGGTCTCCACTCGACCACCTTAGGACAACGTCTATTGGTTCTTCGCGCTGTGTCCCGCCCATTGCCACTTCAGTTTCGTGACTGGATGAGCTATGTCGGTAACTCTAGTCCTCTCATAGATTTCTTCACTTTTGATTTGATCCCGAAAGGATTCTCCGAGCATAGCTCTCTAAATCGCCCGCTGAGTGACTCTGAGCCTTCTTAAGAACATGGCCAGCATTGATCACCTTTCGGTTAGCGAGTCATATAAAATATGTTTCCAGGTGAAACACAGTGGCGCAGTCACGCCGACGTGCCCCTCGACTCGGAGACGCATGGCGGAGAGGATGTGGGCGTGTTCGCGCGCGGGCCGCAAGCGCGCATGTTCGCCGGCGTGCTCGAGCAGAGCCAGCTGCCGCACCTGATGGCCTACGCCGCGTGCGTGGGCCACGGCGCACACGCCTGCGACATCCACGCTGACGATTAACGCCATGTTGTCCCGCCATTGAAATACGTGTGAATCAACAACATTGAGCTGTCCTGTGCTGTGCTCAGCGAAGCTAAGTTTCTGGTACTATGTTTTTTCAACGAACAGCATTGAGCTGCGCAGTGTGCTGTGCTCCTGGGTCAGTTTCGCGACATCGCGACATGCAAACGAGATAGACGGAAGACTGAGCGGGTTGGGCAATGCGATGTCGAGCGAGTCAGCACGTATCGCGTGATTGTTGACTATATTTTAAACAAAGCACAGCCGTACAGAGCGCTGTGCAATAGGACTTGTTTGTTGCTTCATTATAATGGTAGGGGAGCATCAGCAATGGAACATAGCACAGTGCAGCACACCTCAATGTATTTACCCTTAATGTAATATGTATCAACGCGATCGATGTCGTCGGGGTTGAAAACTGATTTTACTTTGGTCACCTCATGTGACTCGTTGTTTTGGAAAATATTTTTAACTCAAAACGTCATTGTAAATGTGATAATAAACTTTATAATTGTGTTGCTTTTAAATTAAATGAGAAGGCTGGTATTTTTCTTATTTTATTAAGCGTAACAAACTTGACAAATATATAAAAAATAAATGCTTCGCACCAAGATTTTCCGCTGGTGTCCATTCTATCATCAATCAAGGTATCAGTCGTTACAAGCGGTGCGGGGAGGGTCGCGGAGGATCGGGGAGGGTCGCGGAGGATCGGGGAGGGTCGCGGAGGGTCGCGGAGTGCGCTTATTGACAGGCATTGTCCTCTGACGCAGATTAATGTCGCGCGGGCGACTCTGTCACGCGACGTCGCGTCCAACTACTACAATATATCGGGCCTTTCGCCTGACACTCGCTTGTGATGTCAACTACGTAATCCCTGCGATATCCGAAATCAACATTTTTTCGAAGTGGCAATAATGGAACCCATGTAGAACTCTTTGATATGGTACCTAGCTACTACTTCAGAAGATCTATACATCAAAAATTCGCTAATTTTAAATGGGACAGACTATTTATGGAACTAGCTATAATTATATCGAATAACAATGCAAACTGTTTTTTTTTTCCTTTAATAAAATAGGACCTAGACCTTTGCCCTGCAAATTATTCTATGAAGGGCACCGTTTTGTTTATTATACCAATCCGTTTTATTCAGCTACTCTCACCAAAGGTTGTCTGTGAGAGATCGCTCTAAGCGTTAAGATCTCCTTTGCATGCGAAACTGAAGTGCCTAAGCTTTCTTCCTTTAATTTCACAAGTAGGTATAATATGGAATCGAGGCAATGGTGATAATTCATTATAATTACGACAACCTAATACCTACCTGTTTGGATTCCAAACGCAACCTCTGAGAAGAGCCTACAGCAAACTGAGATAGTAACAGTCGGTTCCGGTTGTTATCGCCACATTCTGGTAAAATAGTTTAAGCATAGAGTCCTGTAATCGTAATCTTAGTCGAGTTCTATAATTTGCGTAAGGCTTGTATTATAATATGTACATTGTACATACATATATTTATACCTAATTTATCAAAATGTAACCTAATCTAATATAAGAAAATGTCATCATCATCATCATGATCAACCCATTACCGGCTCACTACAGAGCACGGGTCTCCTCTCAGAGTGAGAAGGGTTTTGGCCATAGTCTACCACGCTGGCCAAGCGGATTGGCAGACTTCACACACCTTTGAGAACGTTATGGAGAACTCTCAGGCGTGCAGGTTTCCTCACGATATTTTCCTTCACCGTTTTAAAGCAAGTGATATTTAAATACTTAAAACGCACATAACTCCGAAAAGTTAGAGGTGCGTGCCCGGGATCGAACCCACGACCTCCGATTAGAAGTCGGTCGTCCTAACCACTAGACTATCACAGCTAACCTTATGAACCTTATGAACCAGCTAAGAAAATGTACCTTTATCAAAATGTAGTTTAGTGATTATGAAGGAATCAATGAACTAACATAAACACACACAGATAACTGCACCCTCCCATAGTCGGGTAAAAAACGTCTTTAGTCCGTCTACGATATTTTAAATGACGATTCATAATAATGTTACAGATAATATGTAATACCTACTCGGATTTTTATTTCCATGGAATTCTGACGTTTCTTAATGTTACCAGAGATAAAACAGTTCCCACAAAAAAGATAATAAATTAAAACCTACATATAAATAAAAATCGATTTCCTCATGCAGATATGACAAATTCCTAACAGATAGGTACTTCAGGTACTTAAGTTTGGGGTAAAATCGATTTTCAGGTGGTAATCCTGTTTTTCATACAAATAACTCATTCTATTTTTAAATGAGAGAGATGGCGCTGCGAGCCGTCAAGTAACAACTGCTCCGTTATTTATATGTTTCAAAATACTTTGCAAACCAAAATACGAGTCTAGTATATTGTAAAAGTGAATAAAATAGTGCGATTCACGTGTACAAGTGTTATCCAAAGATATAACGCGATAAAATAAGTGAAAAACAAAAAAATAATCCCGGCGGTTACAAGTGTTTGAAATCTCAAATGCGTAAAGTAAACAGCTAAAATCAGCAAAATCGCGTACCTAGTACTTAAAAAACCCAATCGTACGAGTGAATAAGTGAACAACAACCTAAAATTTTCAAGAAAACTGTAAAAAGTTGATTGAAAAACAAATCAATTTGTGACTGTTTACAAGTTTAAAAATACGAAATTAACGTTGTACAGAGTTAAATAAGTGTTTGCACTAAGAAATTAACGTCATGATAACAATGAAACAGTGAAAACAAATTGCAGGTCATTACAAAAATACCGACATAATTCAGTCGCAGTCCTTACAACGTTTATTAAGTACGATAAATTAAACTATGACGTAAAGACTTGGGTGGAACAGTGGTGTGTACGTCGGACTAATACTTCAAAGCCAACCCTGGTTCGATCCGCGACCAAACATCTGAAATTGATACTTTTTGGTCTTGTTTTATTTTCTTTTTGATTTTATTTTAATATTTTTTATCTAAAATTAGTCAAAAAAAAAAAAAAAGAGCATATTTTCACTGTATAATAACTTCGATACGGTATTTTATCGAAACAAAACTTCTTAAAAGGTTACAAAATGGACAATTTTCAAGCTTTCTTTGACCAAATTAAAATTGAGATGGCCAACCAGACCAGGGACATAATCTCGCAACTAGACGATAAATTAGCTCCATTTACACAGGAAATAGACAGATTAAAGCTTGAAAACCAGAATTTAAAACAAAAGGTAGCCCACTTAGAGAGATCTAACAGAACTAATAACATCATTATCTACGGGCTCAAAGAAACCGAACAATTTTCTACTGATCTAATAGAATTAACTTTAAAAAAGTTAAAAACAGAACTGAACATCTCCTTGGAAAGCACGGATATAAACACAATCCGACGCATTGGCAAAAAAGATAGTAAAGATGGAAAAACAAGACCAATATTAGTATCATTTGTAAATAACTGGAAGAAAAACGATATTATAAAGAATAAGAAGAAATTAAAAGAAATACATATCTCAGAAGACTACCCCAAAGAGATACTAGATAAAAGGAAGGAATTGCAGGCAACACTGATAGAGGAGAGAAATAAGGGAAATTATGCAGTCATAAAGTATGACAAACTAATTGTAAAAGAAGGATTCTCTGGAAAAGACAAACGCAAAAGAACCTCGTCAACATCACCAGAAGCTACAGTTCAACCTCGAAAACAGCATCTTCCATCAAAATCGAACAGAATTAATGCTTTTGATGTAATGAGAGGAAGAAGCAACTCTCTATCCAAATACACACCATCTTTAGAACAGAACTTGTAGGATAGAGCCATCAGCCACCGGAGCAGTAGACCTAACAAAATAGAACCACAAAGTAGCGAATACAAAACATTCCCCAAGCCGATTGGTCCTCGTGGGGAATTAGACCATCACCCCCCACCTAGCAACAGTACCATCAATAACTCAAAAGAAAAAAGAAAGAAAAATTTAAAAATTTGTACATTGAATGTGAGATCTTTATCGTCTGTAGAGAGATATTTACAATTATCATTCGCTCTCGAAAAGGTAAATTGTGACATATTAGGCCTTTCAGAAGTAAAAAAAATGGGCAACAATATTGAAGAATACGACGACTACATCTTATGTTATATCGGACAAACGAAAGGACTACATGGAGTAGGATTTTTAATAAAAAAAACAGTATAAACGCAATATAAGTAATTTTATAGGAATTTCAGAAAGGGTAGCATTGTTAAAACTAAATTTCGAAGAACTTAATATAACTCTGATCCAAGTATATGCACCCACTGAAAGATCAAACGAAGAAGAAGTCCAAGCATTTTACACAGATATAACAAAAGCGCTGTCTCAAACTGACCACAAAGTGATCATAATGGGTGACTTTAATGCAAAAATAGGGCGCCCTAAAAAAGAAGAAAACTTAATAATGGGAAAGTATGGCATTGGAGATAGAAATGAAAGAGGCGAACGGTTAATAGATTTTGCGCTGGAAAATAAACTATCAATTATAAATACTTTCTTTAAAAAGAGAGAAAGTCGAAAATGGACGTGGATATCACCCGACCATAAAATCAAGAATGAAATTGATTTTATGATGACGAACACTCTAAAAGCAATTACAAACTTCGAAATAATTCACAATATCAAATTTGCTACTGACCATAGATTACTGAGAGCCACTTTTTCACTTAACAAAACAAAAATGAACAGGAAGGCGTTCAGGATACAACCTAAAATCCCGAAAACGGAAGATGAAATTAAAAATTATACTGAACGCTTAAAAACTCATTTGGAAGACAAAACTTTACCCACAGATGTCCAACAATACTATAACATATTAGAAAAGATAATTAAAAATAGCTTAAACATAAAATGTGACACTCAGAAGGGGAATAAAATATTAAGTCATCAAACTAAACAGTTAATAAAAAAACGAACAGATTTAATATTAGTGAAAAACAAAAATAAGGCATTAAAACAAGAGCTTAGCAAATTATTCAAACAGACAAATAAATCAATAAGAAAAGACTACGCTAAACACAGACAAGACATAATAACTACAAACCTAACGAAATTTAGAAGTACTAAAAGAGCATTTAAACAATTAGAACTCCACAAAACGTGGATACAAAAACTCGAGCAAAACAGACAAGAAACTAAATCTAGGAAGGATATAATAGACCATGCAACTGATTTCTACAAAGACCTTTATAAAAAAAGAGACAACATCACAGAAGGACTACTTGACAATTCTTCACTAACTACTGACTTAATAAAACCTGTAGATGAAATAGAAGTATATGAACATATAAAACAACTGAAAAATGAAAAGTCACCAGGTCCGGATGGCTTAACTAACGAAGCTATAAAACTCGGTGCATCTGTACTACTTAAATACTTAACACAATTATTCAATATGATTATAGATACAGAAATAATACCAGAACAATGGTGTACCTCAGATATTATTTTACTATATAAAAAAGGAAACCCGCTAGATATTGGAAACTATAGACCAATAAGCCTACTGTCTAGCACATACAAGCTCTTTTCGTCTATAATCTTAAAAAGAATAACTCACAAAATAGATAGCACACAGCCTATAGAGCAAGCCGGCTTCCGCTCAAGTTTTAGTACCACCGACCATATACAATCATTAGAGCAAGTTATTGAGAAATATAAAGAATTTAACAGACCTCTATATCTATGCTTCATTGACTTTAGTAAAGCCTTCGACAGTATTAGCCACAATTCGATCTGGCAAGCATTGGAATCCTTCAACATAGAAAGGAAATATATTAATATCATTAAAAATATATATGCCAATAGCACAAGTAAGGTAAAACTGGAAACTCGTGGAGATCAAATAAAAATAGAACGAGGAGTTCGGCAAGGAGACCCTCTGTCACCGAAATTATTTATAGCTGTGTTAGAGAACGTATTTCGGAGGCTGAACTGGACATGTAAGGGCATCAGGGTATCTGGTCGTTTTTTGAGTCACCTTAGATTCGCAGACGATATTATACTTCTAGCTGAAACTCCAAGAGATTTAGAGCAATTAATTTACTCTCTTGACCAGGAAAGTTCCAGGGTGGGTTTGAAAATGAACACAACAAAAACCAAGGTAATGTCCAATAGTCACGAAAGGCCAATAATTATAAATGACAATAAGATAGACTATGTGGACCACTACATCTACTTGGGCAAACAAATATCCTTTAGGAAATCAAGCAATGAAGAGGAAGTAGAAAGAAGAATCAACTTGACTTGGAAGAAATTCTGGGCACTAAAAGAAATTCTTAAGGGCAATTATTCTTTAAACCTGAAGAAAATAGTACTCGACACATGCCTATTACCAAGCTTATTATATGGATGCCAGACGTGGATTTTCACGAAAAAAATAAAACTAAAAATAAGAACAACCCAAAGAGCAATGGAACGCAGTATATTAAGGATTAGGAAAATTCATAAAGTAAAAAGCTCCCAAATCAGGCAAAAAACAAAAGTAACCGATGCACTAAAACAGGCGCTGTCATTAAAGTGGCAATGGGCTGGTCACATCTCACGCTTTACAGACAATCGATGGACCTTAGAAACCACATGGTGGAAAGGACCTGTCGGTGGAAAGAGGAGTGTTGGTAGGCCAATTAAACGGTGGGCTGATGAAATTATTAAAAGCGCAGGGAGAGACTGGATGGAAAAAGGGAAAGACAGAGAACAATGGAAGAGAATGGGGGAGGCCTTTACCCGAGAAGGGGCCCTTATCTCATAGCAAATGAAAACTTAAACAGAAACTATTTTCAGAAGTCAAGAACTAATTATTTAAATACTTATACTAACAAACTAACCTAGATTTTAGATGTTACTCTTACTTACTCAACTAACAATAAGCAAAATGTACCTAGTTTAAGAGATATGGGAATAAAAGGCTTTTTTATTTATTATTTTATTTATTATTTTTAAATGACAACTGTCAGAATTCCACCGAATTAAAAATCAGACCGTACACTGAAATTATAATTTCTTATCTATTTCGGCGGGAACTATAACAAGAAAATATGCGGGTATTCCTGCAAACTTTCAGTGTTGATGTCAAGCTACTATCTGAATAAGTCCATATTATACCTATTTGTCTCCGTTTGTATGAGCAAATCTTCGGAACGGCTGAACCGATTTTGAACGAATTTTCATAAGCAGATAGACGACTATACAAGAAGTGCTTTATGCTTTATTTTATTCCGGAAATATTTGGGGTTCCTTATTAAAAAAATAAAAGCTGTTCAGTTTAAACACGGCCTAACTGATAAACCGACCTTGATGAAACTCGGCACAGAGACAGCTTGCATTCCGGAGACGGACATAAGCTACTTTTCATCAAAAAGTACCCATGAAAAGTTAAAAAAAATTCGCGTGGGCATTTTCCTACAGTAAAAATTTATGAGTTATTAGGATACTTACAGTGTCACAGAAAGCTCGACGTCACAATCAAACTCCGAATATAATATATCACACAAAACAATTTTCCGACAAACAAAAATATACACACACACACACTGCACTCAACTCCTTTCACTTTAACTCCTTTAGCTTCGACACAAAGCCAACAATTTTATAGTACGGTGTAAAACTCGCGTGCGTCGTCGGGAAAGTTTTCGCGCGCGTTGTTTCCGCAAGGGCGGCGCGTAGCGGGCGTCGCTCCGGGCGGGCGGACCACACTGCCGGAGCGGAGCCGCGGGATTCCTTGCGCGGGATACGAGAGGGACGCGGGGTGATATGCGGGATGCGGGGGCGGGGGCTCGAGCTACTCGGCAGCCGGGAGCGAAACGAGTAGTGATGGGCCGGACGAACGGAGGAGTTTGTAAATGTGAGCTACTCGCTTTATGCAGTGAAGTACAATCTACCCGTGTCTTTGTGGAGCCACGGGATTTGTTGCGCGGGATGCGATTGGGACGCGAGGCAACGTGCGGGATGCGGGGGCAGGGGCTCGAGTTACTCGGCAGCCGGGAGCGAAACAAGTAGTGATCGGACGAACGGAGGTGTTTTGATTCATTTGAGCTACTCATTTTATACATTAAACTACAATCTAGCCGTGTGGTGCCGTGGGATTTGTTGCGCGGGATGCGAGAGGGTCGCGGGGAGACGTGCGGGATGCGGAGACGGGGGCTCGAGCTACTCGGCAGCCGGCAGGTAAACGAGTAGTGATGGGTGGTACTGTACGAATGGAGGAGTTTGTACTCGTATGAGCTACTCGTTTTATACAGTGAAGTACAATTTGCTCCATATGAAATGAGCTGATTCTTGTTCCGATTCAAAACGCCGTACCAAATATATTTCCCAATAAAATTTATCACAATTATCAGTAATTCAGAATACCTTCACTCTCACTTTTCTTCGCAATCAGCACCAAAATGAAGATAATATTTCTTCAGTCAATAGCCAGTCATTCTGGACTTTTTGATACATGTCAGTGCTAAACTAACATAAAATGTGAACAAGTATCTTAGTCAGTCGTCCGTTCCAGGAATAGGTTTAAACTAGTACGGCGCGTGGGTGCGCGGCCCGCAAGCGGACCGCGAGGATTCGAGTAGTTTTTGTTTGAGCACGTCCCACCTATCTTCAATACCCTCGCCGTGCTCTTCATCCGTCTCCAAAGTCTTCGATCATCAGCTCTTTCCGTATTTTTCCTCCGCATGAATTTTTGTTTTCTACACGAAACCATCAAAAATTTTTTTTGTGTAGAAAAATAAATTCCGCCATCTTGTTTTTTAGTTCTTGATCATATTTTTCAAAGAAACCACTCTTCCATCTTTTATACTTGGTGAGATAGACACCGACGAAATTTGTATAGCCGCCATCTTGAATCCGCCATTTTGGTTTTTTTTTTCACCTCAGTGCCAATTGGATGAGGTTCTGAGTATTTTTTGTTTGAGCAGCCCCCATCTATCTACAAAACTCTGCCCGGGCTCATCAATCATCTTCCAAACCCTCAATCATCATGTCTTCCCATATTTTTCTTTGAGATTTCTCCAAAGAACCGCATCAATCGCCTTGCATACCTAGTTCACAACTTTATACTCTCTCTCAATATTCGCCATACATTTTCTATGGAAAAATAAAGTCCGCCATTTTGAATTTTTTTTGTATTCATCGAGTAGACCTTTGGATCCTGATCATGTTTTGCTAAGAAACAACTCTTTCATCTTTTATACCCTTCGAGATGGACACCGACGAAATTTGTATGGCGGCCATCTTTTTTTCGCCATTTTGAATTTTTTTTCGGCTCACTGCCAATTGGATGACGTTTCGAGTGACATTTGTTCGAGCACCCCCCACCTATCTTCAATACCTTAAGCGTGCTCTTCAACCGTCTCCGAAATCCTCAATCATCAGCTCTCTCCATATTTTTCCTCTTAATGAATTTTTGTCCTCTATACGAAACCATTTGTGAAAAAAAAATTTTTCATACAAAATTTTACAGGAGAGGCGATGAATGAGTCAGTGAATCAGAACGAACAGCTATATATATATTAATTCTCCGTTAAGGAGAATATTCATAAATGTAATAACTTGGAATAGTCTTGAAAAAAAAAAATTAGATGCAATTATTGAAATTAAAAATAACTTTAAACTTTTTACTAAACGCGTGAAACGAGCGCGAACTTTTGACCTGTGTGCTTAGTCTAAAGCGGAGCACTCGAAAACGAACTCGAAAACTATTGATCGATTTCAGAGTAAAATAGACCTAAAATGTCTTGTATTAAGGTTTGAGTTCGCCAATACATTCCAATGCTGAATGTATTGGCGAACTCAAACCTTAATGCAAGACATTTTAGGTCTATTTTACTCTGAAATCGATCAATAGTTTTCGAGTTCGTTTTCGAGTGCTCCGCTTTAGACTAAGCACACTGTATCACTCGTACGAACTATGAAACGATCGAAGAGCGGCTCGCCCAGCACTAGAGCCGAAGGACACTCTTCGGGGAAATTTTGACGAAAGGCATCCTGTAGTGACATTACGTGCACTCCACTAATTGCACGCTTAATGAACGCGCATTCCCGAGGGATCGCAACTAGCAACCACGCGACAAGTCACGCGTCAAGGCACGCGTCTATCGCCCCAGTCGTGGCCCTTCGTCGATGTTACGTTCGCGCCAAAATCTATCTGTACTTTGAAAGCTTCCAACACATCGAAGATTTCTGGATCGTGATGAATATTATATGAGCGGCGCGGCGTAAGGGCACGCGTCAATCGCCCTAGTCGTGGCCCTTCATCGATGGTTATGTTTGCGCGAAAATCCGTACTTTGACGGCTCGATCATACGTACTAAATAATTAAGTATAAAGAAAAGTTCGGTACTGAGTAATAATAAGTGATATCGGGTTCCTAATCCCGTTTCGTATCGCATTAGCCTTAATTGAATCTCCGTGAAGCATTGCGCGCCATAAATTTAATGCAGCGGGAAATTCGCGTAAAATATATCGATCCGTCATCCACCGAGCAGGAGGCGAGAATGAAATCATTGTGAGTGCAACGGGTTCAGGGCGCGTTCCCACTTTGTCGTGACGACAGATAGTCGTGCAGTTTAAAGTGTCGTGGTTTGTATATTTAAATGTAGGACGCCAACATTAACTTTGCCGTGTGTTGGGGATTTCAATCCCCGAAGCGAAATCGATGGTTCGTAGGGTTTAATCGATAACTTTCTATCACGGGCAAACCGTCACCACCAAAATATAGGCACCGTTACCGACGTTACCGGTTCTCCCGTCGCATCGCTTGTTGACGTCCGATAGGTGCCTTGCTTGATACCCGCCCAAGTAGCACACAAGCGTTATTACAAGCGCAAGAGTAGCCGCTTAACAGGTACCTATATACAATACGGCTTCACCGTTATAAGTAAGCGCTATAGTAGCGATAGAGGACTCTATATCGCTTCTTTACCACCAAAAAGAGCCCACGTTATACGGGTCTTAGCGCTACAATAGCGGTACGATAGTGGTATATGTGAGTTTGTAAGGCGATACAAAGGGGTTGTTTGAGCTAAAAGGTCTACAAGAAGTTCTTGTACCACCTTTATAGAACTCGCTGCTACTGTAACTCTTATATAAATCCTAAAGCGTTATTAATTCTATTTAATTATTATTAAAATTAGAGTTATAAGAGTGATGTCATTTCAAATTGATCGTGATGTGTTATGGTAGTGGTTAAGTGATTAAATATTAACTTAAAATTAATCAGTGTAAAGTGTAATGATTTTTCACTTTTTCACGTAAAATATTAGTGCGAGCATCATTTTCCTGTCAAAATATGCATTGATTTAGCTAAATTTTTCATGCGCTCGGGAAAGCTGTGATATTTGCAATAATTTATCTTACTCAAGTGCATTAAATTTTTAAGGTTAATTTGCAATTTATTTTAGAATGTGATATTGGAACTTGTGGTAAATTTATTAAAGCATGTAATCCAAAATGAGTTTATTTATTTTGAAAAATTATGCCATCTAACTTAAGAAAAGTGATTGATTTGTTAATATAAATACTACTTTGTAATGGCGAATTATTACAAACGCCTTAGCATGCTTAATGCAGACTATAGTACCACTTTAGGTGCTAATGCCGAGCTATAATTTTCCAATACGGTAAAAGTGGTTATAAAACTCTTATAGATCTATTCTAAAGCTATAGACTACATAATATTACTCAGTAACTCTTTGAGTGCTATAAGCAATATTTGTAGCTCCACTGAAGCGCTTTTACCTTCATCATTCCTTTTTTAACTCTCAAAGTGATTGTATATTTATAACTCAGCTTTATATCAATAGCATATACAAAACCTTTATAACACACCTTTATATCGCTAAAGCCATTATCGGTACTACTCAACGGCTACTATAACGGCTCTAGCGGCAAGAATCTCTTTTATACAGGTTAAGAAAGATACAAACTTCCTTAAACCGCTGTTATAATGCAGAAAGCGTTACAGTGCCTGCTTTTACTGCTTGTGTGTTAGTTGGGCGGGGTTGATGCACACAGTGATGACGATGTACTGTGCACTAGACAGCACACAGCAGTATATCAATATCGTCTCGTCGTCATCGACCGATGTGACATAAAAACGACAAGGCGACTGCCGTGAACAGATAAAATATCGTTACGACGAGAACAGTTAGATACGATAGTCGTTCAACCATAAATTAACAGTCACGACAAAGTGGTATCGAGCCCTTAGAAGATCGTTCGACGCGCCCTCTGAACTCGCGGGGTGACTTAAATAATAGTCGACTTATTTTGACGTATTTTGACGATCTCTCTGGCGCAGTGGTGAGCGCTGCAGCGCTGTGGTCTTATATCATAGTGGGATGTCCTTTAGATTCCCGGCAGAGGATATTAGAATATAATTTCTAAATTGTCTCTGGCCTGTTCTGGTGCAGGCTTCAGCCGTAGCTGCTTACCACCCTACCGGCAAAGCCGTGCCGCCAAGCGATTAAGAGTTCCGATACGATGCTGTGTAAACCGATCAGGGGTATCGGTTTGATAAAAACTGCCATAGCTGCTACTGCTGCTAATTGCTTTCAAGATAGCCCGCTTCCACCTTAGACTGCATTGTCACTTACAATCAGATGAGATCGCAGTCAGTCGTTTTTGCGTCGGGGGTTAAAAATATCACGCGTTAAGCTCCTACAATAATGAAGTCGTTACTTTGTCTACCCCATTATACATTATACACACACTACCGTGTAGAATCGCGTAGTGTTGTTTTCTATCGATACAACGTACGCTTACAATAGCCGAGGGTGTTTCGGCTGAACTATAAATCTCCCGAGAATCTCCCGTTCTCGGTTGATCGCTCCATCGAGTTAACACGTAAAAAAACTAATAATATATAACTAGTTATTACATTGTCAGTATTGACTGTGAAAGAAAACATTGAGGCGAGAATATGTATACCCGTGTCGGCTCAGCCCGCAAGGAATAATATTAATATGTTTCAAAGATGAAAAGAAAATACACAGCTATTCTAATAACATCAATTTATTTCTAGGTGTGCGACGTAACACCACACGAGTAGTAAATCTACAGAGAGGAAGCTTCCACAAGCGGCCCGCTGTAGGTGTACTCACACAAACACACTCACCAACGGTTCACGGACGCCCGCTCGTTCCACTAACCGGTACAGTTGGTGACAAACTGTGCGCATATGTGTGAGTGTACCTACAGCGGGCCGCTTGTAGAAGCTTCCCCTCTGTAGGTACTCTGTGGTAACACCGCCCGAACTTAATCTATACAAGTATAAATTTAAAATTTAAAAAACCCCCGACATTCGCCATTTAGGTGGCAGCCATCTTAGATTTACATAATGCTATTCTACTAATCAAGCCATTTCATTTGATACCCGTATTGAGGGAGTTGTGAAAAAAATATGTAATCCGCCATTTTGAGGTAGCGACCGATTTTCATCAAACATAGCTAAGAACACTCTCGACTAATTCACATTTCAAACAAAAAAAACCTGCATTCAAATCAGTTCACCCCTTTGAGAGCTACTAACGGGGGGAGCTATTTAAAAGCTAATTAAAGTTTACTGTTACAATTACTATGACGTCTTAAGTTGAAAAGTATGATCCAGAACAACGAATAGAGTCTCACACGAGGTGACTAAACACAAATCAGAGTGCTTAGTCTCAGTTTGGAGCGCTCTAAAACTTTATAGTATACTATTGATCGAATCACAATCACAAGACACACAAGACTTCAGAGTAAAATGGACCTAAAACGGCTTAGGTATATTATATTTGAGTTCGCCAATTAGTCCAGTAACTTTAGGATTTGCTAGTATGGGGTACCTTGCGTTAAATCGGTTAGTTCTGATTTTTTGCAGACTTGTTTATGATGTTGGCCCAATGATTAATCCAAGTTTGTGACCTCGAGCGACGAACGCAACTTTGTCAAAAATCGAAAAAACCGCGAAAATTTGGGATTTTTTTCAGATTTTGGCGATTATAACCCAAAAGGACTAGTTCTTGACACTACCTTTTCAGGGCGTTTTTAAAGTAGAATAAAATTGCTACAATTTAAGACCAGAACCAGCTCTGTAGGTACATTACTTACTGAGATGCTCGCGACTTCATTTGCGTGAATTCTTAATGGGGCCTGTCACACTATCAATACCGTATCACGATCCATGGATCGCGGATTTCAAGACCATCCGGAAATCCATCAGTATTGACGCAAAAAAGCGGCCAAACCATCAATAATTGGATCGCGGATCGCGGATCGCGTGATAATACTGATAGTGTAACACCCCCCATTCTCATACAAACTTCCATCTCCCATTGTACCAACTTAGGGGTAGTTTTTCCACAATTCCTTTAACACGTAATTCTTAATTTTTAACCGAAAATCTAAATCCCAATTTTCATAGATATAACTTGATAAATGACGAAAACGTGACGGGGTCTCATTTAAACTTTCATCCCCTACTTAACCCACTTGCGGATAGAAATTTCAATAATCCTGAAATTCATATTTTTTATTTTTTATGGAAAGCCCAAATACCAATTTTCATGGATGTAACTTGAAAAATGACAGACTTTCATACAAACTTTCATCCCCTATTTAACCCCCTTAGTGGTGGAATTTCCAATAATCCTTTCCTAATGTACGCCTATATCATAAAAGGAAGCTACTGTGAAAATTTCAAGTTTCTAGCTTCAAGAAGCTTATCCTGACTGACTGATCATCAACGCACAACCTAAACAACTGAAAGCTACGAACTTGAAATTTTCACATTAGCTTCCTTTTATAATTTAAGCGCACATTATGAAAGGATATTTGGAAATTCTACCCCTAAAGGGGTTAAATAAGGGACGAAAGTTTGTATGAAAGTCTGTAATTTATCAAGTTACATCCATGAAAATTGGTATTTGGGCTTTCGATAAAAAATAAAAAATATGAATTTCAGGATTTTCGAAAATTCTATCCGCAAGTGGGTTAAGTAGGGGATGAAAGTTTAAATGAGACCCCGTCACGTTTTCGTCATTTATCGAGTTATATCCATGAAAATTGGTATTTAGGTTTTCGGTTAAAAATTAAAAATTACATGTCGAAGGAATTTTGGAAAAACTACCTCTAAGTTGGTACAATGGGAGATGGAAATTTGTATGAGATTAAGAATTCACGCAAGTGAAGTCGCGAGCATCTCAGTAAGTAATGTACCTACAGAGCTGGTTCTGGTCTTAAATTGTAGCAATTTTATTCTACTTTAAAAACGCCCTGAAAAGGTAGTGTCAAGAACTAGTCCTTTTGGGTTATAATCACCAAAATCTGAAAAAAAATCCAAATTTTCGCGGTTTTTTCGATTTTTGACAAAGTTGCGTTCGTCGCTCGAGGTCACAAACTTGGATTAATCATTGGGCCAACATCATAAACAAGTCTGCAAAAAATCAGAACTACCCGATTTAACGCAAGGTCACATTACTAAAGTTACTAGACTAAATACATTCAGCATTCGAAAACAGTCAGCGCTCCAAGCAGAAATGTAAAATAAATATTCGAACTATTGAATTACGACTTTAAAATAAGAGTCTTTGGGTTCAGTTTTTAAAATTGTTAGCACGTGTACCGTAGATTTCAATGGCGGGACCAGAGAGGCAATTTTGAAAACCAGTGATGTGATTGTGTAAAGTTTCAAAGTCATGGATGGTTATTAATTAATTATTATAAACAAACTAGGTTTAGCCCCCGGCTTCGCCCGCGTGAATTTCGGTTTTTCACAAATCCCGAGGGAATCGTAGATTTCCCGTTCCCGCTCCCTTTTCCAACCTTCCAACTTTTATATATAATTTCAATGAAGTTTACTATAGGAATCTTCTTATAGCTGTAGCTGTAGATTGTTATAGCAAACGGTTTTTCCAAGATCCCACGGGAACTATGGATTTTTCCAGGATAAAAAGTAGCCTATGTGTTATTCCAGGTTATAAGATATTATGTACGTATGTTTTAAACAGCCAAATCGGTTTAGTAGTTTTTGCGTGAAAAAGTAAAAACTTACATCCATACATCCATGTTCACAAACTTTCGCGTTTATAATATTAACAAGTAAGGATTGGTCAGTCCATCTATCTAGATACTTATTTCTAAAGATTAAGTTCCTGTCTCACTACCTTCTGATAAGTATAGGATAGCCTAAAGGTAAGTTTTGTCACTTTCTTACTTTATGTCAAATGACAAAGACAAAAGTTGTATATATAGCTATTTGATACTTGTCAGAAGATGGTGAAACAGGTACTAAGTCTTGAAAGCTGTTTAGTCGTCAGCGGAGCGGTCGCAGGCGCGCGCGCCGTGGCCGAAGCACGCGGCGTATGCCATCAGGTGCGGCAGCTGGCTCTGCTCGTACACGCCCGCGAACATGCGCGCTTGCGGCCCGCGCGCGAACACGGCCACGTCCTCCCCCCCGTGCGTATCCAACTTCAGGGGCACGTCAGCGTGACTGCGCCACCGCGTCTCACCTGACAGAACATACTTTATATTACACACTAACTAATGGTGGTCAATGCTGGTCATGTTCGTAAGAAGGCTCAGGGTCACACATCGGGCCATGGAGAGAGTCATGCTCGGAGAATCCTTACGGCGGGTCATATTCATAAGGAGGCATCGGACGATGGAGAGTGCCGTGCTCGGAGTATCACTACGGGATCAAATCAAAAGTGAGGAAGTCGTAGAAGAAAACAGCTTTAACGACATAGTTTGTCCAGTCGCGAAATTGATCTGGCAGATCTGAAGTGGCAATGGGCGGAACACAGCGTGAAGAATCGATAGACGTTTGGGTGTCAAGATGCTTGAGAGGAGACCGCGCACCGGGAAACAGCGTTGGAAGAAAGACCCCCCACTAAGACTACGTGGATCACATCTCTGATCTGATGGTGGAGAGATGGTCTCAAGCGCTGGCAGCCGCTGGATACCGGCGGCACAAGATTGTATTCTCTAGCGATCCTTGCAAGGGACCCATGTCCAGTAGTGGTTGTCTATCGGTTGAGAGAGTGACGTCCACTGCTGGAAATAGGTTGACAGCTGTTGCACATAAAGAAACATTATTCTAAGCGCTTACGATAGTCTGCGTCCTGCGTGACATCAATCCTTTTTTTGTTCTTCTGTCGCCTGTGACCGGGTCCATTGGTGTAAGACAGCGTCATGTAGGGCACGCCGTCCTCGTCGAGGTCGTCCGAGGGGCCGAGGATGTCTCCGCCGCGGTGCGTGTACCCGTTGAAGGCCATGACGTGGGAGTGGTCGGACGTCACCACGATCAAGGAGTCGTCCTCAGACAGCATGTCCGCGGCGCGCGCCACGGCGGCGCTCAGCTCTATCGTCTCGTCCAACGCGAGCTCGACTTGATTGTCGTGGTGCGCGTAATCGATGCGTCCGCCCTCTACAAATAAGAAGAAACCCTTCTCGTTTCTGCTCAGGGATCGGATCGCAGTTTCCGTCATCTCCGCGAGGGTCGGCTCCGTTTGCTCGTCTGCCTCCAGATGATACTGAAGATGACTGCCTTCGAACAATCCCAGGAGATATTCGGGTGGGTCAGCGCTCGCAGCGAGCAGTTGGTTCCGGTTCCACACGTATTGGTAGGTCACGTTGCAAGCGATCTTATCCATCTGCCACTCCTCGATGAGATGACGGCCGTCTGTCCTCCTCCCGGGCGTTCCCTCCTCGTCCACGACATCTTTTGGCAGAAATTCTTGCCTCCCTCCGCCTAGAATCACCTGTTGATAAAGTAGTTTACTTGAACACGTTATTTGAATACTAATGATCAGAGATCAGGTTCGCGTTGACTGATATACCTACTACAGCAGGTTGATCGTCTAAAATTGACAAGTAGGTACAATCTGACATTCGCGTTCATCTCTTATTGTTCCACCAACACTATCTCGCTCTACCATCATTTGCCCGATATGATGCGATAACCGCAATCACCTCTGACTGACTGACACTCACTGTCCTTCTAAGATACATAATGGTGTTTACCCTGAACTGGTTCCCGGGATACGAGTGCACGAGCTGGTGGGCGATGTCGCGGCACAGCTCGGGGTCCTGTCGGTCTTGGCGCACCTTGGCGTCGTTCTCCCAGTCCCTGTTGGCGACGTGCGCATAGGCGCCTGCCGGTGACGCGTCCGTTATGCGCGTTGTCGTCACTATGCCTGGTAGGAGTATCCCAATCAAATTGAGTTCATCTCTAATGGGCTTTGAATATTTTGTCCTACCTACCAGTCCGCCATTTTGCTTTTTTTTTTTCAAATTATACACACACACATAAAATCTGCATAAATCAATAACTGGCATGAATACAAACAACTATTGTTATGAGACAAAGTTAAGAAGTGGAGTAAGAGTATAGAAATTAATTAAAAAAAAGGAAAATGGCGGACTGGTACGTAGGACAGGCTCCATACAAAAATATTCAAAGTCCATAAGTATAGAGTAACTATGGTAACAATCTCCAAAATGTGATTCAGAGTTGACAGGATAAAGAGCAACTCTCTGATACCAATGTGCCAATCTACCGCGATTGGCTGGTAGGCCAATTGTGGCAAGGTTGACCAAGCTAGACACCCAGGAAGATATTATATGCAGGAAGCATGCAAGGAGGGAGCGAAATGTCAGCAGTGAACTGACCAGCGTCGCGGCCGTCTTCCAGCGCCCACGCGGCGATGGAGTTCACTTGGCGGGCGGGGTCGAGCGACGCGGCGCAGTCGCGGAGCGGCACGCTGGCCAGTACGCCGATGGTGGCGTAGTTGGCCTTCGCACCGCACAGGTACGCTGTAGCCGTGCACGCCGAGTCCGCGATCTGGGAGTCCACGCAGTACGTCTGTAGGGCAGAAAAACTACTGCTGCCCATTAAATCGAAAAATAACATTTTCAAATGTCAGGTAGCTATACAAAAGGTACCTATAATATCAATGTTCCCTTCGCCTCGATTTCCACTCGCGCCACGTTCATTTAACGAGTATAAATTAAAATGACATTCACCATTTTGTGGTGGCGGTCAACTTGGATTTGCATTCTACTGGTCTTAACCCTTTCATTTGATACCCATATTGAGGGAGTTGTGAGGGGTTGTGAAAAAATATGTAGGTAATTCGCCTTTTTGTGGCGGAGGCTATCTTGAGCCGATGTTCGTCAAACATAGCTAAGAACACTCCCGACTAATTCACCTTTCAAACAAAAAATACACACACAGACACGTCAAACTTATAACACCCCGTCGGGGGTTAAAAATTAACGTACCTTGGATAGTCCAATGCTGGGGAACGCCTCGAAGGACAGCTGCGACTCCTCCCCTGTGCGGTTGTTCCTCTGTCCCATCAGCGTGCGCGCGGCCGCGAGCGTCGCCAGCGACATCCCGTCCCCCAGGAACATGACCACGTTGCGCGCGGAGCCCGTGTCCCGCGCGTGACGCGAGCGCGCCGCGATCGCCGCCTGTGCCTCCTTCATCCAGAACTCTGAAGTCGCTTCCTGCTCGTTCCGCGGGGTTGAATGTCTGAGCGAAGAGCGCGAACTTCTGTGACATTCATCGTCCTCTGAAATAGGAAATACCTAATACACTCATCGTCCAAACAGAATAATCGGTAAAATGTGACAATCCCACTGAGCAACGGTCAAATGAACCGCATTTAAGATTTTAAAAGTCAATACGAAAATGTTTAGTTTTATCAACTTTTTATTCTACTTTTGGGTGGCAAACATTCCGATATGTAACTATAATAGGTACCTACTTACTAACAAGCTAAGTATAATTTAAAAATTAAAAAAAACCCGACTGCCATGCTAACAAGTGTAAATTTAAAATTTAAAAAACCCCCGACATTCGCCATTTAGTGGCGGCGGCCATCTTGAATTTGCAATAGTGCTATTCTACTAGTCAAGCCCTTTCATTTGATACCCATATCAATGGAGTTGTGAAAAAATATATCATCCGCCATTTTGTAGCGGCGGCCATCTTGGACCGATTTTCATCAAACATAGCTAAGAACACTCTCGACTAATTCACCTTTCAAACAAAAAAAACCGCATTCAAATCGGTCCACCCGTTTGAGCGCCACAGGGGAACAGACAGACACACACACACACACACACACACACACACACACACACACACACACACACACACAAACACGCACACACACACACACACACACACACACACACACACACACACACACACACACACACACACACACACACACACACACACACACGTCAAACTTATAACACCCCGTCGTTTTTGCGTCGGGGGTTAAAAAACGAACTAAAAAATTAATAAACTACCACCGTACCTACCACTTACAGTGTAGTTGTTATTTATTTTGTTTTTCATGATTTGTCACTCCAAACTGATTTTAAAACATATACTTAGATTGTATATTCGTACTTGCGTTTTAAAGCCCTTCATTTTGATACCCCACTCGAGGATCTTGAAGAAAAAAATTTTTTTCAGCCCGCACATTAAAGTGCATAAAATCCGCCATTTTAATTTTTTATGAATTTTATGTACCCAGTAACATTTGCGCCGTCAAGACGTATAATGGACGTATAATTTATCAAAACAGGTTGAGCCGTTAAGTAGTTACGAACTGACATGGAAACGGTCATTTTCTACGATTTATCACTCCAAATTGTTTCTAAATATATAAATTGTTTTCGTATTCACCTTTTAAATCCCTTTATTTTGATACCCCACTCGAGGGCCTTGAAGAAAAAAATTTTTTTCAGCTCGCACATTAAAGCGCATAAAGTCTGCCATTTTGATTTTTAGGGTTCCGTACCCGAAGGGTAAAAACGGAGCCCTATTAATGTCACTCGGCTGTCTGTCTGTCTGTCTGTCTGTCTGTCTGTCTGTCCGTCTGTCCGCCGGTCACAGGTCTCTAGCTCGCAGACGAAATGAGTTACAAACCTGAAATTTTGGTATTTAGTGTAAAACGTTAACCCAAAATCAAATATTGAATTAGAAATTGAATTAAATTATTTTTCAGGGGGGCTCCCATACATGAAAAAGGAGCCGGAAAAAAAAATTTTTCTTTACCCTAGCTTGTGAGGTATCATTGTTTAGAACTCATTAAGTAGAGTACAAATATATATTTTTTTAATTTTTATCTCAAAAAATAAGGGAATGGGAGGCCATCAAAGTTGTCAGTTTTAGACCATTTTTGTGACGGGGGCTATCTCAAAAACTAAACTAGTTGGGAATATGATATTTCAGTATATTATGTACTATATGCTCTATTTAAACAACAAATACTGAAAACAACGATTTATTAAATAGTTTATAAGCTGTGACCAAAATAAACGAACATTTTTTTGGGTTTTTCTTTCACGGTTTGTTGCGATGTCTAGCTCGGAAATTAAATATTTCTTAGACCCAAAATATTATATTGTTCATAATTATGTACGGAACCCTGAAAGAGCGAGGCCCGACTCGCACTTGGCTGATTTTTTTTAAATTTAAGTACCCAGTGACACTCGCGTCATCAAGACAAATCAAATGACGTAACTATCATTTATCAAAATCCGTTGAGCCGTTGATTAGTTACAAGCGGACATAGGAATGGACATACATACACACAGGTGAAACACATATAGGTATAGGGTAAATAAAAAAGTAAAACAATCTTCAAAGATTTTCCAGATTCCGAAACTAAAGCAGTTTCGAAATTTCTGTTCTGGTTTTATGTTGTTTTTAGGGTTTCGTACCTAAAAAAGTAAAAGAAGGAACTCTTATAAGATCACTTTCTTGTGTCCGTCCGTGTGTCACCATCGATTTTCTCAGGAACGGGTAGACCTAGCAAGTTGAAATTTAAGTATATCAGATAATGAACTTGTGCTGTAAGACCTTGCTTTTCACCAAAATTGACAATTCTAGGTCAACCGGAAGTACCCTATAAGTTTAGGATCGAAAACCTATATGGTAGCTCCTGTTGACCTAGAATTACGAAATTTGGCAAAAAGCCAGGTCTTACAACACAAAGAAAGGAAAAATTCCAAAAAATAAAAAAGTTGTAAATTAAAGTGTGTCCCCATACATACATAGATAACGCCAATTAAGATAGACCTCTGATGGACCTCTAAATTGTATGGGCGCTCATACAATTTAGAGGCTTAGCTTAATTGGCACCTTACCTTTTAAGACAACTAAGGAAAACAGATTGTACTTATGCTTCTGGAGTACTGTGTGCTTAGTCTAAATCGGAGCACTCGAAAACGAACTCGAAAACTATTGATCGATTTCAGAGTAAAATAGACCTAAAATGGCTTGTATTAAGGTTTGAGTTCGCCAATACATTCAGCATTGTTCGAATGCTGAATGTATTGGCGAACTCAAACCTTAATAAAAGCCATTTTAGGTCTATTTTACTCTGAAATCGATCAATAGTTTTCGAGTTCGTTTTCGAGTGCTCCGATTTAGACTAAGCACACTGGAGTCTGGACCCTCTGTGCACGAGTCTGACTCGCACTTGACCGGTTTTTATTTTATTTAAAAAAAATTTTTTCCCTGCAGATTTTTTTATCAACTTCTGCAATGTCTTAGCTAAGAACATTTTGTAGAGCATCTGCTCTACAATGGTTATGGTAACAACAAGGTTGTTAACCTACAATGGTTAACAAATAACAATCAGTTGGATATTGGCTGCGTAACGTAACTTAGCTGCGTAACTGCGTAATTTATTGAATATAAATGAGAACAAGGTAGCATTCATTATCTTAATATTGCAGAAATTAGCAAAAAAACATCGTTTATTTTGAATTAAAAAAATAGTCTAACGATAAGGGTCATTTCGGAATTACTTTATTTTATACTAGATGATGCCCGCGACTTGGTCCGCGTGGATTTCGGTTTTTAAGATCCTGTATACATATTTGCTTTTCCGGGATAAAAGTTGCCATGTCAATTTCTGGGAAGCGAGCTACCTCTGTACCAAATTTAGTATAAATCGGTTAAACGGATGGACCTTTAAAAATCCCGTGGGAACTCGTTAATTCTCCGGGATAAAAAGTAGCCTATGTGCGTCCCCGGGATGTAAGCTAACTCTGTACCAAATTTCATCAAAATCAGCTAAACTGTTGGGCCTTGAAAAGCTTGCAGACACACTTTTGCATTTAAATAAGTAATACTAGTGGATCCGGCAGACTTCGTCCTGCCCGGTGGTGACATACCTACCGACATCAGCGTCACCTACCGAGACCCGGTAGGTTACCTGTACCTACCCGGTGATTGTGTTTTTGAACCATCCAGGAACCCATTGAAATATACACACAAAATTTCATCCAAATTGATCCAGCCGTTTAGGCGGAGTTAGGTGACAAACACACGTACAGAAGAATAATAATATATGTAGGTACGGGTAAGAGAGTTTACCGTATCCACGCGACGGGATGTTTGACAGTTACGAAACCCGTGAACATTTTGTATGGGAAAATATTTTTTAAAAATCCCTTGGGAACTCTTTAATTTTCCAGGATAAAAGTACCCTATGTCCTTTTCCAAGGCCTTGTCTACCTCTACACCAAATTTCGTCCAAATCGGTAAAGCCGTTCTTGAGTTATAAATAGTGTAACTAACACGACTTTCTTTTATATAATATATAGATATAGACTAGCGGTCCGCCCCGGCTTCGCCCGTGGTACATAATATATAGCCTATAGCACTCAAAGTTCACTTACATATCCAACGGTGAAAGAATTTTTGAAATCGGTCCATTAGTTCCTGAGATTAGCGCGTTCAAACAAACAAACTCTTCCGCTTTATTATATTAAGTATAGATTAGCAAGGATTTTGTTAATGAATTAAAATAGGCTATTAGCATTCCTAAATAATAATGTCCTCCCGACCGGCTTTCGGCCACGGCGCGCAAACTCAACGGAGGCCGGAGCTATTATTACACAGCAGATATTATAATGCAAAAGTATGTGGGCAAATACGTAAGTACCTAATCACTATTCCCTCACTCTCGTAGGACCCCGATTAGATGCTGATGTAACACGACCGGAGAGATCAGGCGCGGGACAGATGGCTTTACTTGCTCTCTAAGGCATGGGGGTTTAGGTATCTAACACGGCCACTTCCCAACTCCGAGCTGCTAATTGTTATCTACTAGTTGTGTGTACTAGCGAACCCCCGGCTTCGCACGGGTAGTAGAGCATAATTATTATGCCTACATGTTTTTTTTTTTTTTGATTGTATAAGTAAGTACATTGTTTTGTTATATTAATATCTCAAAGGGATTAGGCAGCGATTTTCAATAAAAGCTCCCAGGCGGCTTGAGTTTTGCCGATATTTTCAACAATTATCGTCATATTTCAACCAATTTGTACAAAACGTTAACAAATTATACACATAAACCATTCGATGACTTAAACCTTTCTCGTGAATCACTCTGTCTATTGGTGAAAATCCCATTTCCAATAAGATATCGCGTGCTAAAATGCTATGTTTGGTCTACTCTCTTATATGGATGCGAAACATGGGTATTAAGAGTCTGCATTATGCCGCTACGATATGGATTTCGCGTCCCACTTCCCTTCACCCTTCTGAAATAATACGCAACATCGCCCGTGCGATAAAACCACACTTATTATTGTTATTATTTACATGACACTTATACCTACTTACTAAAACTAATCTACTTAGGTAGGTACCTAATTCTATATGAAAATCTAAACCTAATATTAGATGTTTACTAATAAAAAAAGGAAAGTAAAAAGTATAGGTAAATGTGACGCAGTCGCCAGCCAAGCACAGGTCTGTCCCGCACACAATGCCGTAGCCGACTGAAATAGGAGCGTAACTCGTAAGTCAGCGTCGAGCGGGATGGCGAGTTATTGTTTTCTCGTGAGTGAGAAATACAGAGCGATAGACGCGCAAGTTATTTTCGACGACGTAAGCGCCTTTACAAGTTAATTAATTACAAGTTAATTAAAGAACCAATCGAAAAATTAAAACACGTAATTGAAGAATACGTCTAGGTGTCTTGACAAAACAAAACCCTTACAAAATTAATTAGCACCTTCTGAGATAAATAGCAAAATGTGCGTAAAACATGTATTTTTCAAAAAAATATACTATCGAGAAAATTTTCACCAATCGTGTTTTTAAAACACATAATCCAAGATAAAAGTTCGAAGTATCATTTCCCCAAATATCAAGGTTGTAACTTTAACAAATTCTGAGATAAATAACGATTACAAAGCACAAAACTGCATAATGTGGACTCTTAAAAAAGGAAAGCTGTAGACGGTTGCAAGCGTTTGAGATGTGGGCACTACGTCGAATGTTTAAAATATCGTGGCGAGACTTCGTTTCCAACGCCCGAGTGCTACAAAGAGCTAACTGTAAGCGAATAGTCATGACAACCGTCGTACGGAGGAAGGTTGCCTTCTTTGGTCACCTACAACAAGGATCCCTGTACGAGTTTCCAAGGTTGATCCTCGAGGGCAAGATACCAGGATAAAGGGCGCCTGATGGGCGGCAAAGAAGAAAGTGGTTCGACGATATAAGGGAGTGGACCCGGTATAGATACAGTGAAATAAAGAGGGCGGCGCAAGACCGCAACCGTTTTCTCCGGCTGACCGCCGAGCTTCATTTTGAAGATGGCACCACATGATGATGATTGGTGAAAACCGTATGAAAATCCGTTCAGTAGTTTTTGGGTTTATAGCGATCAAACAGACAGACGCGGTGGGGGACTTTGTTTTATAATATCTTAGTGATAAACTAACTAAATCTTGCGTGGCGAGCAAGCAATATCGAGAGTTCATCATCTTTGTCAAACAAGTCGCCTATCCCACACTTTCGCACGCATGTGCCTTTCGCCACGCCACGCCATGTGCCACTCGGATTCAAACACGTGCCAGAATAAAGAAAGGCCCTTCGTACTTTACTCACCTATAGAATACTGGACAAACAGAACAAGGAAAACCAAAGCCAGCGTGCAGCGATTTCCTTTCATTATGCTGGATACAGGAGACGAGATCGTGCCCTGTGGCGATCCTCGCAAGAGTCCCACGTCCAGCAGTGGACGTCTATTGGTTGAGATGACGACGGTGCTTTCACCAGCTTCCTGATCGTAAAGGATAAACGGTTCACGTTTACACTATTAAACTTCTCAGCTGCCACTGAACATCTCATTATGTATGCCTTAATATCATTTTGACATTGAAATCTAGGGCCCAGCGCACACCTAACTAAATACCGCACGCATAGTCTAGCAATCTTTTTAACCCCCGACGCAAAAACGACGGGGTGTGTGTGTCAGTGTGTGTGTATATATGTGTGTGTGTGTGTGTCTGTCTGTTCCCCTGTGGCGCTCAAACGGGTGGACCGATTTGGATGCGGTTTTTTTTTTGTTTGAAAGATGTATTAGTCGAGAGTGTTGTTAGCTATGTTTGATGAAAATCGGTCCAAGATGGCCGCCGCTACAAAATGGCGGATTACATATTTTTTCACAACTCCGGACTCCCTTAATATGAGTATCAAATGAAAGGGCTTGACTAGTAGAGTAGCACTATGGCAAATTCAAGATGGCCGCCTTTACAAAATGGCGAATATCAGGGGTTTTTTAAATTTTTATTTTATACTTGTTACTACTCTTTGAGCTTGGGCGCGTTGGGCGCAGATGCGAGAGTAACTGACTGACAGTCCCGCTTACTAGTCCATCTGCGGAGCATGTATTCTCCTCTTCAAAGCGAATTCACACTTGTTTATGAAATGTAAGAACAAGAGCGCCTTTCAAATCATATCAATGATCGCTAAAGAGCATCGTTTGTTGATAAAATTAAAAGGTTCATTGGCATTTTACACCGATGTGATAAAATCCTGTTTAAATCACACTATCACACTAATAAATAATCACTCTTCACATCACACTTTACACTAGTCACACTTCACACTAATCACACTAGTGACACTTCACACTATAGTCACACTATTACATTAATAAATAATCACTCTTCACATCACACTTCACACTAGTCACACTTTACACTTCACACTATCACACTATCACACTAGTGACACTTCACACTATAGTCACACTATCACACTAATAAATAAAGGCGAAATTTTGTGTGTCTGTGTGTCACTCTTTAACGCCGCAACTTCTGAACCGATTTGGCTGAAATTTTGAATGGATATACATTATTCCCTCAACACATATAGTACTTTTATCTTTGTTAGTTCTTTTTTAAACAGCATACTTACTTCAAATCCGCGCTTATTCACTCGTTCATTATAAATTATACCTCTGCGTTTCGCCGCACTTTCCTGCGATGTGGACGCCGCGCCATGCAACGGTGGTGATGTATCCCGGCCTTTAATAGGTAGGTATATAGGTATGTCGTGGCCAGATCTTAGAATTGATCACTTCATGATGTGGTCGATCAGTTCATTCATTCATTTCATGAAACAGAAACCGTTTCAATAAATTGTCCGCCACATCATGATATATAGCCTGGCCGGATCAATGAATGATCAGCGTTTAATGATATCAAAAATTAAACGCATGGCTTCTTCATGATAATATGGTCAAACTTTGGTAATCATGTACCTAATAAAATAGTTATATTATCCATCGTTAGAGGCGCTGATTATCCTGTTGTTTTGATATGAAATAACAAAAAGTCGGGTGACCACGCAACGAAAATCAATGGACTATTATTAGATTTCAATTATGACTTTATGGAAATTGCGGATGTGAAACGGAATGCTATTGACTGCCATTTTGTGGGCGTCCGTCAATGTCAACTGTCATTCTGTTTCTCTAGTGGTCACGCGAATGTTCTCACATAGGACAGGTCGAAACTGTACCAAAACCAAACCAGCACATCCTAATTCCACGTGGTCTGGTCTGCCCTACCTCTAAAGTGCTTTTTTAAAGCCGTAGGCGCGGAGGGAGAGCAGCCCCCGCCCGCCGTAGCAAATCGCAGGCACCCGTGCGATCCGTAGTGACAAACTGAAGCTGTGGAGGTGAGCATGGGTGTCTGGCGTCTGCGCGCTTTGCTACGCAAGGGCGAAGGGGCTGAAGTGAGGTTATGATTTTACAATAACATCATTACACAAAAACTATGATATCATGGAAACCCTACATAATTGATATGGCCAAACGTATGGATGCAAATATCATCATGTTCAAATGATATGGTCAGTTTTGAATGATCGTATCATGAAATAGAACCGTTTCATGAAATGATCGGCCACATCAAGAAGTGATCAATTTTACGATCTGGCCACGACATATACTTACATAACATAGGTATTATTATTCACAGATTAGTGATTAGTATCTACTATATTATTATTCTACACGAGCGGATACCCGCGACTTCGTTCGCGTGGATATTGATTTTAATAATCCCGTGTGAATCATTTTGTTTTTCCTAAGCTCCTTTTGAGCTTATACCTTGCTAAAAACTGTAAAAAGTTCACTGGCGGATGTTTAGGTACATCAAAATGTAAACATCCGCCAGTGAAAGTCCCATCAAAATCGGTCCAGCCTTTTAGAGATTAGCCAGTAGTCTTTAAAGTATCTACTTTCTAACAAAAAAAGAATGAATGAAATCGGACCACCCGTTAACGAATTACAGCTATGTACACATTTTGCCTTTCATCCCCTCTCCCAAGGGAACCGTGCTCAATTTCGAGATAAAAAGTATCCTATATGTTACTCCATAGTATGAACTTAAATCATGCCGAGTTTCATTTCAATCCATTCAGTAGTTTTTACGTGATGCGCGCACAAACATACAGACAAACAGATAAACAGACAAACAGACAAACAGATAAACAGACAAACAGACAAAAATTTCAAAAATACCTTTTTTACGTTCTATTACTTATCCCTAACATCCCCCAGTTATTATTTTGCAAAAATCTTCAATGTACAGATACGGCAATTCTACGATTTTATTATATGTATAGATTGAGATCGTAGAGCGAGGACGTCATAGCTTGTAAACAAAGTTAAAAAAAAAACCTGTTTCTTAGTGATGAGCATTAAAGGTATCTATTAAACGATATGATCCTGAGTTTATACAAAAATTCCATATGGAAAAATTGCATTCAGATTTTCCCGAATTTTCCAATTGTCCGGGTATCTTCACCTAAAAACCTGATTAGGACCGTTATGCACTTAAAATAATAGCTAAAACGGTCCAGCTTTGACCGTCCTAAATGATGTGCTTCGACCAAACCTTAGTTTAGGAGCTAAATTATTTTTCGCTTTTTGATTTCTTTTAATTATTTGTGATCTAAATATAAATAAAAAAAATATTTATATTTAGTTCACATGAGCACACAGGCGTCAACCATCGATCAACTGACAAACGCGATGTGTTTCGCATGAATCTTTTTAATGTATACTTACGTGTATAATGTGTATTGTATAATGTATACATACTTAACTGTTGTGAATATTATCAATTTGTTATAATTATTAATAGCTATTAATTATTATAGTCATAAATCATTATTAATGCTGAAGCAATTTTGGTAATCTTTCACTAAAGTATTAATATTAAGCGGGCATTATATTGCGGAACAATCTTATCGGTTCTATTAGGCAAATCAGCTGACCTTACAAGATCACATTGAATATAATTATGATAATACTAGCTTCTGCACGTGGCTATTCGTGGCGAGTTCGGTTTTTCAAAATCGCGTGGGAACTGTGGATTTTTCCAAGATAAAAAGTAGCCTATGTGCTAAGTCGGGGCGTGAAAATTGGGTCCATTAATGCCACCGAACAGAAAAACGTTTTGGGAGAATCTCCCCGTAAATGATAGTGCTTTAAAGGCAGTTGCTGATGACTAATCCTAAAATATATTAAAAAATTTTAAGTCTGAGGCAGATTTTGATTAGTTACTTTTTATTAAAGTGAAATAAAAAAGATATGAAAATTTATGTTTTTTTTTGCACCTACATTTCAAATAAATCTCAATTTTCATAAAAATTAAAAATATCTTTAAACTACCTGACAGGACATCCATAAGAAAATTCTAATTACGGCCTTTCTATTTAAATTTTATTATTATATAAGTAAGAGATGGCTTTATTTATAACGAGCGGATACCCGCGACTTCGTTCGCGTGGATATTGATTTTAATAATCCCGTGGGAATCATTTTGTTTTTCCTAAGCTCTTTTGAGCTTATACCTTGAAAAAACTGTAAAAAGTTCACTGGCGGATATTTAGGTACATCAAAATATAAACATCCGCAAGTGAAAGTTCCATCAAAATCGGTCCAGCCTTTCAGAGATAAGCCAGTAGTCTTTAAAGTATCTACTTTCTAACAAAAAAAGAATGAATGTAATCGGACCACCCGTTAACGAATTACAGCTAAGTATACATTTTGCCTTTCATCCCCTCTCCCAAGGGAACCGTGCTGAATTTCGGGATAAAAAGTATCCTATATGTTACTCCATAGTATGAACTTAAATCATGCCAAGTTTCATTTCAATCCATTCAGTAGTTTTTACGTGATGCGCGCACAAACATACAGACAAACAGACAAACAGATAAACAGACAAACAGATAAACAGACAAACAGACAAACAGACAAACAGACAAAAATTTCAAAAATAGCTTTTTTACGTTCTATGACTTATCCCTAACATCACCCAGTTATTATTTTGCAAAAATCTTCAATGTACAGATACGGCAATTCTACGATTTTATTATATGTATAGAAGATTTATAACACTAGACAGAAAAGGTAACTATAATATTATATATAGTATAACTATGATGTCGAGGCTTTTATGCCTAGTAATAGATAATTTCTATGCATTTTTTTACATCAATGAAAGGAAATAATAGGTTTTTATAAAAAAAAATTATTTATAATAGCAAAATAAAACATAGTTAGTCTACTAGAAAAAGCATATTTTTTTACAAATTATGGTATCAGTTTAATTATATATTTAATAAGGTATTAATTATATATAGCAAACGCTACCAAATTGGTAAAATATTACTTTTGACAAAACAGTCATTTACTCAAAATCAAGTTTAGACAAGTTACGCACTTTCTAATTATGACGGCAGTATAATTTAACACCTTTTAATGATAAAATTTAACGATTAAGTATATAAATAATAATATTTAATTATACCTAACTGAATTATAAATATATCTGCTTAATTACTTTATCTACACCCATGCTTTAAAAATCCTCTAAAGATTCTGAAACAGTTAGCTTATTCATCATCATCATCATGATCAACCCATTACCGGCTCACTACAGAGCACGGGTCTCCTCTCAGCGTGAGAAGGGTTTTGGCCATAGTCTACCACGCTGGCCAAGCGGATTGGCAGACTTCACACACCTTTGAGAACGTTATGGAGAACTCTCAGGCATGCAGGTTTCCTCACGATGTTTTCCTTCACCGTTAAAGCAAGTGATATTTAAATACTTAAAACGCACATAACTCCGAAAAGTTAGAGGTGCGTGCCCCGGGATCGAACCCACGACCTCCGATTAGAAGTCGGTCGTCCTAACCACTAGGCTATCACAGCTTTTAAACAGGATAAAGGAGTCTGAAACAGTTAGCTTATTGCCAACATTAAAACACCCAGTCCTAATAACCATTACATCATCCAAACGAGTATTAAGTGAAATCCAGTACAACATTATATCATCCGTTTTCAAAATAACACTCCTTTGCATATTATTATGGTTACTAAGACTGGCTGTTTTAATGTTAGCAGTAAGCTAACTGTTTCAGAATCCTTTATAGAGGATTCATATTATGGGTGTAGATAAAGCCTTGTATGCAACTCTTGATAAATAATTAGTTATTAAAACACTCGTGTGATAAACCCACATTCGTGTTTTAATACCCCTTATTATATACTAGCGGACCCGGCAGACGTCGTTCTGCCCGCTATTAGCGCCACCTACCGGGTCCAATTTTTCTACTTATAAACCTTCCTCTTGAATCACTCTATCTATTAAAAATAACCGCATCAAAATCCGTTGCGTAGTTTTAAAGATTTAAGCATACATAGGGACATAGGGATATAGGGACAGATAAAGCGACTTTGTTTTATACTATGTAGTGATACAACAGTTGCATAAATGCCTATTACATGTTATCTGAACACTTTAAAGAGTTGTGTCAAAGTGACGACACAGAGGAGGACGAGCGAGTGAAACGCGCGCGTCGCGCTGCACGCCTGTAACCCGTCGCCGAAGCAGCCCGCGTACGCGAGGCGGTGCGGCACGTGGCTCTGCTCGTACAGGCCGGAGAACATGTCGTGGTGGCGCCCCCACGCGAACACCGGCACGTCGTCCGCGCCGTGCGTCTCCGACGCCAGCGGCACGTCCACGTGGCTCGCCCACTGTATACTACCTGCGCACACAGAACCAACCAATTTATATCACTGTTTAAAGCCTTCTACACACTTGCGCATTTGCTTACCAAACGGACATAGATTTTAAGACGCTATATTGCTTCTCTTAAAAGTAAGAGAAGCAATATAGCGTTTTTAAATCTATGATCAAACCAACCTCTAAAACTGAACTCACCGGCCGGACCCGTTGGTGTACGGCAGCGTCATGTAGCCTGTACAGCACGCCTTCGGAATCCACGCTACGTGACTGCCACAGTACGTCAGCAGCGCGCACGCTATTCCCGTTGAACGACATGATTTGCACGTGGTCTGCCGTAACCATAACTAGCAAGTCTTCTTCCGAGAGCAGCTGAGTCGCGCGGGTGACCGCCTTTCTCATTGTGCACTTGACTGGCTAGTGACAAAACAAAGGCACTTACCAAAGTCGTCCTCCTTCGTGATGTCGACCCGCTTGCCATCGACATCGGGCCGCCGGCCGGGCCCGTTGGTGTACGACAGCGTCATGTAGGGCACGCCATCAGAGTCCACGCTACGCGACGGCCCCAGCACGTCAGCGCCGCGCGCGCTGTACCCATTGAACGACATGACGTGCGCGTGATCTGCCGTCACCACAACCAGCGAGTCCTCCTCCGACAGTAGCTGAGTCGCGCGGGTGACCGCTTTACTCAGCTCGATCGTCTCGTCCAACGCGAGTTTGGGTTTATTGTCGTGGTGCGCATGGTCGATACGCCCGCCTTCCACGAATAGAAAGAACCCCTTCTCGTTCCGGCTCAGCATCCGAATGGCGACCTCGGTGAGCTCCGCCAGCGTCGGCTCGGTGGCAGGATCCGTCAGCAGGTTGTATCTCAGATGGTTGCCCTCGAATAGCCCGAGCAGATATTCGGGCATGGTTTCATTTGCCTGCAACAGCTGGTCCCGGTTCCACGCGTACGCGTAGCTCACGTTGCGCGACTGTTTGTCGCTCTTCCACTCCTCTATCAGGTTTCTGCCGTCGGTTCTTAAGCCTCTAGTGCCTTCGTCGTCGACGATGGTTGAGGGTAAGAGTTCGCGGCGACCCCCTCCTAAAATCACCTGTGAATATCGGTTCAATATACTTATTGATGATCGCAAGTATCAAAATCCTGTTAGGCTTACTTTAGTGACACACTGATCGTCAGCGCTGAAGCATCAGCGCGTAATTGGTAGGTGGCGACCGCCGCCCACGCACCTCTGTCTTCAGTGAGCGTTGTGTCACACCGTATAGTCAGCGCTGAGCGGTCTGTGTTATTCTAAAAGGCGTATATACCTAGCAACCATACTATATTTGGCCTGTCAGCGCGGATGATTAACAAGACACTAAAACCAGCGTTATAGTTATCGGTATGAACCGACCCGTTTACTAAAAGATTGGACGTCGTTTTGCCAGACACGAAATTAGACACGTATCGGTGACAAAGATGCAAATTGTACTGACGCGACAGGACGAATGTGGGAGGTGAGCGGGGAAGTTGGAGAGGCGTCACATTCCAGCGAGGTCCAATCTTTTAGTAAACGGGTTGTAAAGGCGCCTTGAATGAGCAGAAAACATTTCGCGCGTCCGTGACTCTTTCGCTGTCATATCACGTAATCTTCCTCCCGCATTGGTTGCCGCCGTCTCGTGCAGTTTGCCGCACACGCTAAAATCATTTGTAGGGCGAGTGTACGCGTAACTATCCTCGCTACTTTTCTTCGTGTTTCGAGTTTTTTTGCCGCTGCCTTAACGTGCTTACCTATCTTCACATTATAATAATATGCGGTCGCGGATACCCATGCCTAGAGTGAAGAAAAAGAAGAAAAACGTGCTTACCTTAAATTTGTTTCCAGGCGAGGTGTGAATCAGTTGATGACCAATGTCGGGGCAAGTATTAGGGTCGTGTCCGTCGGCGCGCACGTCAGCGTCCTTCTCCCAGTTGCGGTCAGCGGCCTTCGCGTACGCGCCACCCGGCGACGCGTGCGTGATGCGCGTCGTGGTGACTATGCCTGCGATGGACGGGAGGGTTCACTCGGTGGCCCATGTCTATTTTGATCTGTATATGAGGTCTGTAGGGTTTATGCCGAGTTTGCGCATTGCGGTAACGTTGATCGAATTCGAGAATCGAAACACAATGACTTCAGAGTTAAAACTAAACTGACTTGTTTTAAAGTTTGAGTTTGTCCAGACATCTACAGCACCCCGAGCGGAAATTTTGCAAAATAAAAATTAGAAGTACTTACTGAATGTCAGTCTTATTCTAAAAAGGCTGTTACGACTTATATGTATGTATGTAAATATGTATGTATCTTCGCCATTATTTCAAAATCCAAATAACCCAATTCTGATAACTTGATTGAAATTATTATTTAATTGGTATTCGTTGAGATTACTGGACCGAAGTTAGTTTAATTTTTTTCTAAAATATAGCTTGTTCGATATTCGATATCTCAAGAAGTGCGCAAACTCGGCATAAACCCGAAGTACTCCGTGTGGTGGTCGGGGTCGGTTACCGGCGTCGCGGCCGTCGTCCAGCGCCCAGGCGGCGACGGACTCGAGGCGCGCGGCGGGCGCGAGCGAGGCGGCGCAGTCGCGGCGCGGCACGGCGGCCGTCAGCCCCAGCGTGCCGCTGTTGGCCTTCGCGCCGCACAGGTACGCCGTCGCCGAGCACGCCGAGTCCGCGGTCTGAGCGTTCACGCAGTACGTCTGACCACAAAACGACATACCCAAATTACGATTTTGCTATGAGCAATTCAAGGGCCAGCCATGGGGGCCAAGGGGACTTTTGCCCCACCCTATAATAATTGCAGTAATGAGTTACTGAACACTTCGAGGGAGTTTACTAGACATTAAATGCACTATCTTTGACCACTTTTAACTGTTGTTATTTAATGCACCTTCGCGAGTCCAACGGTAGGGAAGGCCTCGAAGGAAAGCTGCGCCTCTTCGCCGGCGCGGCCGTTCCGTTGGCCTAGCAACGCGCGTGCCGCCGCCAGCGTCGGCACGGACATGCCGTCGCCCATGAACATGACCACGTTGCGTGCGCGCTGCGTGCCGCCGGAGCGCTGGGCGTGCCGCGTCTTGATGGCGGCACGCGCGTCCTCGTACCAGTAGCTCGCCAGCGCCTCGTCGGGCGAGACGGCGCGCGAGGGCGCCTCGCTGAGCTCCGGATGGTAGCGGTCGACGGTCTTGGCTCGTCCCGAGCACGCCGCACTCAGCAGCACCACCACAAATGCTAATTTACACCTCATTGCTCTGTGGCAGCTCGCGACGGTCAACGGCTCTCGCCACCGCGCTTTTCGCCTTATAAAATACTTATCAGCGCAATTATTAGGATCTAATTTATCTGATTGAAAGATTAAATTGACCGACGCGGTATCTTAGATCTCTGCGTTTATTACTTCCTTATCGCCTTTCGTGGATTAGGGCTGAAATCTAATTTGTCAGCATCGATTCGTATTTTGTCTATTCTATAAATTGGCTACTTATTTTGTATGAAAATGCGCATTTCAATGCGCAAAGGAGCTTTCAGCATCAATTCAGCTTTCGTACTTTTTCTATTTTAATGACCGGTATGGCTTGTTAAAGTTTATTTACCTAATTACCTTAGATTAACTACCTACTTACCTTATTTACCTAATTATTTATTACCTTATTTATTTACCTAATTACCTTTAAAATTAGTTTAGGTAGGTACCTACCTACCTATTTCGAAACGCATGCTTACGATGCGCATATGGGACCTTTCAGACAGACCGGCGCGGAGAGCAGAGCAAATTTGAACGGCCGGTCTGTGTGAAAAAAAAAATGCTCTCCGACGCTCTCCGCGCCGGTCTGTCTGAAAGGTCCCTAAGTGTGTCTAAAACCATCCGGCTAAATGCGAATTGATACTGATAAATATGATTTCGGCCTAAATATCGCCATAAATAAAATTATATCTAGCTACCAACTTAAGATCGCGCGATTCCGTTAACAAAATATCTACCTATATTATTTCGCCTTTTCCTGCAACTAAGCGCAAAAATTGTGTTTATAGCAGTGGTTTATAGGTACAAAATTACAATTTATACATGGTTCCTGAGGTTCAGACAAAAAAATGTTTGGACATTGCAACCACCGTCATCGTCCGCTTGGAAACCAAATTCCAACCAATTCATGTGGACAAATTCGTGGCCAACAACTAAGTAGGTAGTGGTTGAGTCTCTTCCCTACTTGGTAAAGTTGGGTAGGTAGGTAGGTACTCATACCTACATCAGCAGTTAAAAGCATAAGTATCTAAATAGACTCTCGTTTAAAAAAATGGCTAATGGAATGGCCTGTAGTCAGCCACGGCTAGACCTTTTGAAGGGTGCGCCACCAAACACGGCACTCCGCCTTCCTCATCGAATTGGCTCACAAGTACAGGCCATCCGTTTAAAAATCTAAAATTTTAAGTAATTATACTTTCCACATTTAAACATTGATCAATGCTATTTTGCTACAGAACATTAATTTAAAAGTAAATAGTTATGTAACTTACTCGAATTAAAAAAAAAGAAAAAAAAAAAGGAACTCTCCGGCGGGGAATCGAACCCCGGTCTCCCGCGTGACAGGCGGGGATACTGACCACTATACTACCGAAGATGTGATCTGTAGTGACGAAAATTATCTACTTTTACTTTTTGTTGTGTTGTTTGAAATATGAATTCTTACCATTGTAGAAAATAAATTGTAATTTAATATTATCAAAACCATAGTATTGAAAACAAAAAATATTCTACTGTTAACAATGTGGCCAATTCTTTTGTACACAATCTCTAAACCTAAACTACAAATAATATATCGCTGCTTTAATTTTACAGTGACACATCTCAAAAATACACTTTTTTCAGGAAACCAGTTTAAAAAAAACAAAAAACGTAATTGTTCATATCTCTTATTCTATTAATGATAATCTTTTGTTTATTGCTTAGAGCAACGAATAATCAAATGAAGTTCTTTTATTAGTGAGCAACTTAGCCCTTTTAGTAAAAAAAACCCATAAAACTTACGAAAAATCAACATGCTTTTGACATACGTCAAAGAAGCTTTGGTTTTATTATTTTTGACATTGGCATAAACTAATGTTATGACATTTAAATTTATAGCAACTTATAATATTTACTTATAATATTCTTATAATCTTATAATCTCTAAAATAAATCTTATAATCTACTTATAATATTTTCGGAATAATGTCACTTTTACGATTACATTACTATTCTAAGTAAACTGCAATACAAAACTAAAATATTTGTATTATATAACGACCGTTTTTGTTTTGTATGGGTAAAATTATATGAGTCTTCAAAGCTAATGGAATCACAGAGAATACTAGTATAGTAAAAATATATATCTTTTATAGAACATAACTTAACTTGTTAACCTCAAAATGACAAAAAAACTGTATTATTACACGTATTCATACATAATATACCTGAAATACTTAGTTAAAAATAAATATACTTTCATTTTATCGAAATACATAACAAAACCAAATTAGTAATTTGTACTGAAACAAAAATAGACGTAAAAATTTAAGTAGGTTTCAAAAATTGTGTTACAAAGTTTCTCAAAACGTGAAAAACTACAATATGCATTGACTTATATATTACAATGACAATATGTTATAATTTCTTTTATAGATTCTCAAAAAAGGTTGCATAAAATCTCAGAATAAGTTTTTAATAGACATTTTAGTTTTTGAAATATTACTGCTGCTAGTTTTTATTGTCTTTCCTTCTTCTTAACTATATTATCTTTATCTATATCTTTTTAACTATCACTTCCTGAAAATATCACTTTCTTATGAATTTTACAATAATATGAGTAATTTATCATCTGCATCACATCACAGTGAAAATAACAAATATTGTCATTTTAAAAGTAGAATTTTTAAATTAATAATATCTCTTAATTTCACTGTTTCATTTTCTATATTTATAGAATAATTATTTTTGCCTATGGATGTTGCTAATTTTTTTATATCAATGAAGTCATCAAGAATTCTCAAGATCAGTAGTCTCTAATACAGTTTCAGAGCTTGCTGCCAAATTCAAGCTTTCAAAAGTCTGGCTAGGAAACAGTCTCAGTTGAAAGACAGCTGCACATGTTATTTTCTACCACTGGCAATTTATCTGATATGGTAATGCCCCCGTCACATCTTTCGGAATCCGAGGAACTGCTTGAATCTGTAAAAGAAAGAAAGCTGGAACAAGATGAGACTTTTGCTGAGCTGCTTACAGTTTGTTAAACAATTACAGGAATGTGTAGATTTTGATTTTGTAAGGCAGCTGCCAAATTAAATTCTTTATTTGAGGAAGTTTGGCCAATGGGATTTTTATTAAATTGCTTATGTATTTAAACCCTTTTTTTGAACTGTGGTTGTAGAATCCACGTGGTTTTGGTTCTGTAACAGCTGTAAAGGTCTACGGTTATCAGAATTTAACCTATATTGTGGAGTGTTTTTGGTTATTGAATACTTTTTATGTCGTTTTTCTGTGAATAGATTTGTTTCAGAACTAGTAGATTCACTTAAAGTTAATTTTGTATTTATGTAGTTGTTGACAGTATCGCCTGAACTTAAAAATCTTGTTCTTCCATAGAAAATTCGTCGTCTTGGTATATTTTGGGACTATCAACTACATATATCTCGTTTTCTTTAGAAGTACTATTTTTATACTTATTTTCATTTTCATGTTTTATGATGTGTGTACGTGGATAATACACTGCAATAAAACATAGTAAATCATAATAAAAGGCATTTTCAATATTGAGAGGTCCTGGGTTCAATCCCCGGGTTGCACAAAAAGTGTTACTGGGATTTTTCTGTTAAGAAATTCTCAGTAGCAGTACTGTATCATGTACCCGGCAATAGGCTCGCCCCCTATTTTGTGGGACTTAAAAACAAAGTTGGCGAAATATTTGTGTAATTGTGCCTTGTTATAGGTATTATGTGTTTTAGAATTCATGTTCCCAAACTATGCTTTAAGTATGTCACAACAAATTTAATTTAGAGACACATTGCAAATAAAAATAATGGCACATTAAAAATATTGTATTACAAATTATCTTGAATAATGACATATGTATTATAAAAGTCAGTGAACAATAACGTAAATAGTGTCATAATCTGCAAAGAATTATCGCAAGTATATGATTTTTAGTTACGAAACAGCCACATTTCGTTTTAGTTCCTTAATTCATAAATAATTTTATTTGAATATAAATCGATCATGAAATATGCTATTTATTTTCACTACTTACTTGTTTTGATACCGTAGCAACACCGTATACCACGTTCTTTAAGTAAAGTAAAACTTAACTATGACACCAAAATTTATTGAATACCGACACAGTACAAAATATCACCTTATTTCAGAAAACATTCCATAAATTATTATGAATTATTTTGTTTCATGCTGTTATCCTAGAAAAATTTTGAGTGTCACCTTGCGAATACTTGAAACAACTGGCGTTGTGTCAATGTATCATCAAAATGGCGGTAAATTTCGATTTATTAGATAACGTCATTCGATCACGCCACCACGCCAAATTTAGACATATAATTATGAGTTTTATTCACATGATAAAAAAGGTTGATTTGCGTTGAATCGTAACATTATCAAAAAAACGTCACATTTGGTTATGTGCCACTATCAAATTAAAGCAGCGATATACAATAATAATAGTAAACAGGTTTAAAAATAGTGCTATCCCCTTCAGCAGGGAGGATTGTGAAAGAGACAGGATTTTTTGAAAGAGACAGTTTAGACCTGTCATTTTAGTTTAGATTTAGAGATTGTGTACAACAGAATCGGCCACAATAGGTAGTTAAATATCTATTTTAATCATAGTTTTCCAACAATATTTATTGTGGCTAATTCTGTTGTACACAATCTCTAAACCTAAACTAAATTGACAGGTTTAAAAATAGTGCTATCCTTTTCCGCAGGGAGCATTGTGAAAGAGATAGGAATATATTTAGACCTGTCATTTTAGTTTAGATTTAGAGATCGTGTACAACAGAATCGGCCACATTGTCCTATTATAATAATTAAGTTATTTTTTGAGTTTTTTAAAAAGTTTTCAAGCATGAACATTTATTTTATCAATGGCGTCCATAGAGATAATATGATGGCGTCACATCACAGTTGTCAGTTGTCGTTGTCACTTGTCAGTTGTCACTGGTTGTCAAATGTCAATGTCAAATTATGTTTGTGAAGGCGCTTGACGAAGCTTGGATATTTTAAATTTTTATGAAATTACATTAAATAATGAAAATAATTTCTTTATAACAATGAGTGAGAAACTAAAGGAGTTGCGTGAACGTTCTCAAAAACGAAAGAAGTTGCTAGCACAAACGGTACATTCTTAGATGTTCCACGTTTGCGATTTGAAGTTGGTATGTGGTTATATTTCAATATTTCTCGTGTAACAGCTTGGTGTGTCGAGTGTTAGTGAACTTCGGCACGCTCTAGGAGCGACGGTCGACGTGCTGCCGAAGAAACAGGCCTCCACCGAGTACACTTCTGATGGTAACGAGAAACCCACGCAGAAAGAGTCGGACAGCCTTGTTTATACCGACTCTTCCACATTCTTGAAGGTTAGTGGTATGTTTTTGTCTGTAAAATTCGTGAGTGAAGTTGACCTAAATTTGTTATAGGTGTATGAAGAGAAGTGTTATTTTGAAAGCAGTCAATGAGGCGACAACTTAACCTATTCGAAATTGAGAAAATCGGCCGCGTGAATTACAGTTTTTCACAAATCCCGAGGTAATCGTGGGTTCCGGTTCCGGCACCATTTTCCAACCTTTATACCTACTTTAAGAAAGTTTGCTTGTATAGCTGTATCTATAGATTTCAGTTTTTTCAAAATCCTGTGAGAACTGTGGATTTTTCCAGGATAAAAGTAGCCTATATGTTAAGTATAAGGTATACTAGATAAGTGCACAACTCAGTAATTGTTTGATTTTTTGTTAGTTTAAGGGTTAATATTCTAATTAATACGTAGATTTAATTCTGTGGCATCACCCGCATCAAGGTTCCGGCTGAAAATCAGCACTGTATGATCTTGTTAATGCAAGGCATACAGCATTATGCTGAGCTGGGACCTTTTTTTTGGGTTGTGCCACACATGACAGATGTTATCCCGGCGCCTCCATCACTCGGGTCTATATTTGTTCAATTGCATGAGTGTTGGAGGCATCGGGGCAGATTTTTACTTTACAAGTAATATTGTATGTGAGGCACAGCACTTTAATAAACGTTTTTTCTTTCTTTCTTTCAAGTCAAGGCATATCTCCATTCAAAATGTCAGCCAAATTGGTTACATAGTTGCAGCGTTAAAGAGTAACAAACATACACACACACATAAACATTTGCCTTTATAATATTAGTGTTATTAGTTGTTATAAATTAGTGTTGCCACAGAGCACAATCTTGTGACACTTTTCCAGCTACTCGCTTGATATCCTACATCCACCTAGTGGAGACTGTTCCAACTTCCAAGGCTGTGTTTCCAGATCCAGGTTGCCATTCAAGTATCTCTGACAGCAATTTCTATCAGTTCTTCAAGTAATAGAGCAATAATAACTAAAATAATAATACTGGTTTTCCTACAGATCTCATTTTTGATTGGTATAGTTAGCTCTCTCTATAGACCCTTAAGCCTTATGACAATACTGTCTTTACTACTCACTAATTTTACCTGTCTTTGTTTTGGTTAGCAATTCCATACCTACACACTAACACCTGTTATATGGTATAGCTTATACTCCGTCTACAGGGCACTCAGTCCTCAAACCCTCACAATGACTACTGCCAGCACTTTGTGGATACGGGCCAGCGGCCGCAGAACTTCATCCGCGACGTGGGGCTGGCGGACAGGTTTGAGGAGTACCCCAAGCTGCGGGAGCTCATCAAGCTGAAGGATGAACTGATCGCCAGGACCGCCACTCCGCCTATGTACTTGAAGTGTGATCTGAAGGTACAGTGACAATATGTAGTACAGGAACATTGTACTCATTTTTTAACCAATTTCTAAAAAGAATATTCTGTATTGGACCAGTATATATGCATGTATGTTCGCTATGATTGCAAAAACCAATCAACCGATTTTGATGATTTCTTCACTGTTGTAATCTAAGAATTTTCGGAAAGGTTTCAGTGTATAACACACCTAGTTATCATTCTTATGTATGAAGTTTATTTACACACAACAGACCTGTGTGGTTTACGTGCGGATACCTGCCCAGAATGAAGATGAAGATGTATGAAGTTGCACACATAAATGTAGCCATATATCACTAATATTTTTGATTTGTACACTGATCTCGTTGAGATAAATATAGCTTGTTTATTAGTAAGTTTAAATAAAATAAAACCAACATTTATATAAGTAAATGTTGGTTTTATTTTATTTGTCAAGCACCGATTATAATCTGCATATTTTGTCAATTAGTCACCGACTATAAAAGATGCAGTATAGTCGTCTTTCTCGACTAATCTGCCCATCTCTAATAATGATGATGTGTACCCGAGTGATGTTCCTGTGCACAGACGTTCGACCTCAAGTCGATGGGCAGCAAGTTCGATGTAGTGCTGGTGGAGCCGCCGCTGGGCGCGGGCTGGCGCTGGCGCGACGTGCTCGCGCTGGAGCTACATCACATCGCGCAGCCGCGCTCCTTCGTGTTCCTCTGGTGCGGGAGCTCGGAAGGTGAGTGTTGTGTATACAGTGTTGACAGTATTGAGTGTTTCGCCTTGTTATAAAATAAGGCGAATTCAAGTACATATGCAGTTGGCAACATCGGAGCAACGCGCACTCTGTGGCACACTCTGTGATAAGCCATGAGGTTAGACTATTAATTATCAATTCAATGTTTTATACCTACAAAACATAACAGTGAGTATTTTAGGTTTTACTATTAATTGCTTGTTATCTGCGATGGAACAGAGATGATATAATATATTGTGCTATAGAAACCGATCAGAGGTATGGGTTTAATAAAAACTGCCAAACCTCTTCCAGGTTTTAGCCCATTTCCATCTTCAACTGCATCATCACTTACTTCCAGGTGAAACAGCAGTCAAGGGCTAACTTGTGACAAATTAAAAATAAACTTGTTTTTTCTTTTTAAATTAAAGTTTATTCATAAATACAACTTAGTCTCTAAACTGAAATTAAGGCTGTGTTTTACCACCTTCTGATAAGTGTTGGATAGCTTATTCACAACTTTTGTCTTTGTCACTTGACATAAGTAAGAAAGAGACAAAACTTACGTTTAGGCTATTGGATAGCTTTATCAGAAGGTGGTGAAACAGGCCCTTTAAGTTAAATTGTTTCATAAAATACTGTTCCAGGGCTCGACATGGGCAGGGAGTGCCTCAAGAAGTGGGGCTTCCGTCGCTGCGAGGACATCTGCTGGATCAAAACCAACATCAAGAACCCGGGACACTCCAAGAACTTGGAGCACAATGCTGTGTTCCAAAGGACCAAGGAGCATTGCCTGATGGGAATCAAGGGTACAATAGTTATTTGTTCAACAAGAGAGCAAATTTCGTTTTTGCTCTGAGTACCGAGTTTGAATCCTGTGCAAGCAAAGGATTCTAAGTAAGAATTCTGAGCATTGTGAGGGATTCAAAGACACAAGAAACTACAAACTTTGCTTGTGTGTATCACACATACAACTTTTCAGCTTTCAGCAGCAAAATATAAGATATATGAAAAGTAATTAGATGGAACAAAGTAAATGTTTATTTTACATTGGAAAATATTAATATTAAATAATTATTAGAGAAATAATTCCATGAAATATATGAAGACATCTTTGTGTTCTCCAAATCCAGATCATTAAATATAATTCATAGGCTTTCAGATATTTTTCATATGACTTTTCCAGAAGAAATTCAATCAACAATATTCATCACTTGATTCACTCATTAATCAAGTCTTAATCTCAAAAGGTTATACAGCAAAACGCAAAGAACCTAACTGAAGCAATAGAATTAAATTTTAAAAATACAAATTGATCTCATAGTGACAGTGATACTCATCACTGTCGCATCACTACAGTGCACTTTCCAGAGTGAGAAGGGTTTAGAGCAATTTATTTTAATAGTACAGCAAAAAATATTGCTCATAAAATAAAATGTCAGAGGATACAAAGTTTCTAAATTTTTTGTGAAACAAAATATTACAATACCAATTCACAGCTTTTCCTCACTGAGTGAGCAAAATTAACTTTTGCTCACTTGATCCACGAGTGCTTATGGTCCCGCAGGCACGGTGCGGCGGTCGGTGGACGGCGACTTCATCCACGCAAACGTGGACATCGACCTGATCATCTCCGAGGACCCGGAGTTCGGCAGCACCGAGAAGCCCATCGAGATCTTCCACATCATGGAGCACTTCTGCCTGGGCCGCAGAAGGTATGCTTGTGGTCCTGCAGGCACGGTGCGGCAGTAGGATAGAAATTAGCCACGCCCAAAGTCTCCCAGGGCCTTCTTCCTGTCCTTATCCCACCCTATGTGGGGTCGGCACAACATATTTTTTTCCACTCACTTCTCTTATACGTCAACACATCATTCACACATTTTACACGCATATCCTCTTTCACACACTCCAACTATCTTTTCTTTGGTCATCCTCTACTATTTTTTCCCTCCATATGCATATCTAACATTCTTTTAGCAATATATGGTTCTCTTCCCTCCGCATTACATAACCATACCCTGCCAGCCTATTACCCGTTATCTTTTCTGTTACTGGCGCTACTATTAATTGTGTCGGGAGTTAAAAAGAGACACAAGCTCAAAGAATATTTAAAAAACTAGATGATGCCCACGGCTTCGCCCGTGTGGATTTTGGTTTTTTAAAAATCCCGTGGGAACTTTTGATTTTCCAAAACAAAAAGTAGCTTATTTGTTAAGTAACCCGTCCCCAAAACGGAAAAATCCCGTGGGATCCCCACGATTTCGGAATGCAATTCCTTACAGCATCAGGGTTGAGGAGTTGGATATGTACCTACTCGAGTTCATTCAACGATAAAGTCTTTAATTGGTACCGCAATATCAATTTAAATAACCGAAAGTTTCTAAATCCCATTAGTTTTGGGGATCAGATCCTCTACAGCATCAGGATTGAGGAGTTGGAATCCAAATTTTTTATAGAACTGGTTCGCAAAGTTTCTCTATCGATTAAAAAAATAATTACTAAAATCGGTTCAGAAATCTCGGAGATATCGGTGTACATAGGTAGAAAAACACAACTCCTTCTTTTTTGAAAGTCGGTTAAAAAAGTAGCCTATGTTACTCCCTGGTTAATTCTCTACTTGTATGTGAAAGTCCCGTCAAAATCGGTTCAGCCGTTCCGAAGATTAGCCCGTTCAAACAGACAGACAGACAGACAGACAGACAGACAGACAGACAGACAGACAGACAGACAGACAAAAATTTTAAAAACGTGTGATTCGGTTATGGTACCGTTCAAATAACCGTATGAGCTTAATATGAGGTAGTTATTTCGAAATTACAGACAGACACTTCAATTTTATTTATTAGTATAGAGTATAGATTGGTCTGCGTCGAAGAAAAGAATGCCGGATCAAGTTTACTGAAAATCTAATCAGTTTCTATCTAAATCCACTTAAAAACCATAGTATTTGACTCTCGAAACCTTAAAACATGGAGATATGTCAAAATTTCGGTTTATAAAATCGGTCCCATTACAAAACTGGGAAGTTAAAAATCGTTTATCTTTATTCCAGAGTGCATCTTTTCGGCAAAGACTCCACCATCCGCCCCGGCTGGGTCACCATCGGCCACGAGCTGACCAACTCCAACTTCAACGCGGAGCTCTACGCGTCCTACTTCACGGAGGGCCGCGAGACCACTGGCTGCACTGAGAGGATAGAGGCCCTGAGGCCCAAGAGCCCCCCTAATACCAGCAAGGGAGCCCGCCCCAGGGGGAGGGGCGGGTTTAGGGGCAGGGGTCGTGGGAGGGGCGCCATTTAGCGGTACTTTTGTACGTGGACTCTCGGATCTATTCAGACCACCGGCTGCTCTGAGAGGATAGAGGCGCTGAGGCCCAAGAGCCTCCCCAACACCAGCAAGGGAGCCCGCCCCAGGGGGAGCGGAGGGCTTAGGGGCAGGGGTCGCGAGAAGGGCGCCATTTAGCGGTACTTTTGTACGTGGACTCTCGGATGATTCAGACCACCGGCTGCACTGAGAGGATAGAAGCCCTGAGGCCCAAGAGCCCCCCCAACACCAGCAAGGGAGTCTGCCCCAGGGGTAGGGGTCGGGGGAGAGGCGCCATTTAGCGGTATTTTTGTACGTGTACTCTCGGATGATTCAGAACACCGGCTGCTCTGAGAGGATAGAGGCGATGAGGCCCAAGAGCCTCCCCAACACCAGCAAGGGAGCCCGCCCCAGGGGGAGCGGAGGGCTTAGGGGCAGGGGTCGCGAGAGGGGCGCCATTTAGCTGTACTTTTGTACGTGGACTCTCGGATGATTTAGACCACTGGCTGCACTGAGAGCATAGAGGCCCTGAGGCCCAAGAGCCCCCCCAACACCAGCAAGGGAGTCTGCCCCAGGGGTAGGGGTCGGGGGAGGGGCGCCATTGAGCGGTACTTTTGTACGTGGACTCTCGGATGATTTAGACCACTGGCTGCACTGAGAGCATAGAGGCCCTGAGGCCCAAGAGCCCCCCCAACACCAGCAAGGGAGTCTGCCCCAGGGGTAGGGGTCGGGGGAGGGGCGCCATTGAGCGGTACTTTTGTACGTGGACTCTCGGATGATTTAGACCACTGGCTGCACTGAGAGCATAGAGGCCCTGAGGCCCAAGAGCCCCCCCAACACCAGCAAGGGAGTCTGCCCCAGGGGTAGGGGTCGGGGGAGGGGCGCCATTTAGCGGTACTTTTGTATGTGGACTCTTGGACGATTCAGTTGTTCCTAGACTAGTGGCAATACTAATAAAATATCGTTATTGTCTGTACAGTAGGGTAGTTGATTATTATTCAAAATAGATTATAATTAATGTTAAGTATCTCACTTTATAAAATATTCAGACATAAATGAATTTATTTTTATGATTTTTTTATAATTATTGAAAAAAATTACAAAATTGGTTAATAAACCGCAAAGTATTTCGCTTTTGAATTTTTTTTTCTGTACACGCATAACGGGTATTTGTATTGATTTTCTATCAAGTTGCATACTGCTTAAGATTGCATATATTTTGCAGTATGAAAATATGCAATCTTAATCTGTTAAGATATTTGAAATCTGTTGTTATTGTTTATTATTTTCCTTTAGCAGATTTTGCTTTGTATTTTAAAAAAAAATGTGGACTTTTCGCAATTAAATGTACAGTCAATAAGGGTAGTTTTAGAAATTCATTTAATTTTGTCAATGGATATAAAATGAAATTCCAAGCAAAAATGGTTAAAAAAATACATTATTGAACTTACTTACACTTATACTTTTTTCCACCTGTCGTTTTTGAAATGATTTTTACATCATACTTATACCTGTAATACCAGCAAGGGAGCCCGCCCTAGGGGGAGGGGCGGGTTTAGGGGCAGGGGTCGTGGGAGGGGCGCCATTTAGCGGTACTTTTGTACGTGGACTCTCGGATCTATTCAGACCACCGGCTGCTCTGAGAGGATAGAGGCGCTGAGGCCCAAGAGCCTCCCCAACACCAGCAAGGGAGCCCGCCCCAGGGGGAGCGGAGGGCTTAGGGGCAGGGGTCGCGAGAAGGGCGCCATTTAGCGGTACTTTTGTACGTGGACTCTCGGATGATTCAGACCACCGGCTGCACTGAGAGGATAGAAGCCCTGAGGCCCAAGAGCCCCCCCAACACCAGCAAGGGAGTCTGCCCCAGGGGTAGGGGTCGGGGGAGAGGCGCCATTTAGCGGTATTTTTGTACGTGTACTCTCGGATGATTCAGAACACCGGCTGCTCTGAGAGGATAGAGGCGATGAGGCCCAAGAGCCTCCCCAACACCAGCAAGGGAGCCCGCCCCAGGGGGAGCGGAGGGCTTAGGGGCAGGGGTCGCGAGAGGGGCGCCATTTAGCTGTACTTTTGTACGTGGACTCTCGGATGATTTAGACCACTGGCTGCACTGAGAGCATAGAGGCCCTGAGGCCCAAGAGCCCCCCCAACACCAGCACGGGAGTCTGCCCCAGGGGTAGGGGTCGGGGGAGGGGCGCCATTGAGCGGTACTTTTGTACGTGGACTCTCGGATGATTTAGACCACTGGCTGCACTGAGAGCATAGAGACCCTGAGGCCCAAGAGCCCCCCCAACACCAGCAAGGGAGTCTGCCCCAGGGGTAGGGGTCGGGGGAGGGGCGCCATTGAGCGGTACTTTTGTACGTGGACTCTCGGATGATTTAGACCACTGGCTGCACTGAGAGCATAGAGGCCCTGAGGCCCAAGAGCCCCCCCAACACCAGCAAGGGAGTCTGCCCCAGGGGTAGGGGTCGGGGGAGGGGCGCCATTTAGCGGTACTTTTGTATGTGGACTCTTGGACGATTCAGTTGTTCCTAGACTAGTGGCAATACTAATAAAATATCGTTATTGTCTGTACAGTAGGGTAGTTGATTATTATTCAAAATAGATTATAATTAATGTTAAGTATCTCACTTTATAAAATATTCAGACATAAATGAATTTATTTTTATGATTTTTTTATAATTATTGAAAAAAATTACAAAATTGGTTAATAAACCGCAAAGTATTTCGCTTTTGAATTTTTTTTTCTGTACACGCATAACGGGTATTTGTATTGATTTTCTATCAAGTTGCATACTGCTTAAGATTGCATATTTTCATGAAAATATGCAATCTTAATCTGTTAAGATATTTGAAATCTGTTGTTATTGTTTATTATTTTCCTTTAGCAGATTTTGCTTTGTATTTTAAAAAAAAATGTGGACTTTTCGCAATTAAATGTACAGTCAATAAGGGTAGTTTTAGAAATTCATTTAATTTTGTCAATGGATATAAAATGAAATTCCAAGCAAAAATGGTTAAAAAAATACATTATTGAACTTACTTACACTTATACTTTTTTCCACCTGTCGTTTTTGAAATGATTTTTACATCATACTTATACCCGTATTACTAATTCCCTGGAATTCTGACGTTTCGTAATGTTACCAGAGATAAAACAATTCCCACAAAAAAGATGAAAAAATCAAAACTTATGCAAATACAAATCAACTGCCGCATGTAGATATGACAAATACCTGACAGACACTTCATGGTGATAATGTCATTCGACATCCATCTATACTAATATAATAAAGCGGAAGAGTTTGTTTGTTTGAACGCGCTAATCTCTGGAAGTACCAGTCGGATTTGAAAAATTCTTTTTGCATTTGGTAGTACAATTTTCTGGGAAGGTTATAGGCTATTTAGTATCCCTAAAATCCTCCCCTAAGGGGGTAAAATGGGGGTAGAAAGTTTGTATGAAAGTCCTATGTTTTTAAAGTTATAGACCTGAAAATCGGCATTTAGATTATTGGTTTTAAATAATATAAACCTGTGTATTTTATTCTGAAAAATCTTCACTTAAGGGTGGTAAAATAGGGGTTGAAAGTTTTTATGTTAAGTTTTAATTATTGTTATTATCAACTTGAAATTTAGAAGATAGGTTCATTCTAGGGCTTAGATATCAGCCTAGAAAAGATTTCACGAAAATCCTCCCCTAAGGGGGTAAAATGGGGGTAGGAAGGTTATATGAAAGTTCTATGTTTTTGAAGTTACAGATATGAAAATAGGCATTTAGATTATAAATTTTAAATAATAAAAACCTGTGTAAGTTGTTCAGGAAAATCTCCCCTTAAGGGTGGTAAAAAAGGGGATGAAACTTTTTACGTGAAATTTAAGTTATTGTTATTATTAACTTGAAATTTGGAAGTTAGGTTCTTTCTAGGGGGTAGGTAGGCATAAGCTAAGAAAAATTTGACGAAAATCCACCTCAAGGGGGTTTCCTTTCAACATATTATTATCATCGGACATTTAACTACAGATTGACGTGATTTTTTGCAGTCGCATTTTTTTAGTTGAGGACCTGGAAAGTGACAGACTACTATTTTATCCCGGGGAAACAAAGGGTTCCCGTTTAAAATTGTTTAACGCGGACGAAGTCGCGGGCAACAGCTAGTTTTTGAATAAATTTTTTCAATGTGCTTCTTTTGTTTTCTGTTGCTGTCAGTGTGCACTTTCTAGTTTCCACTCTTGGTATTTTCTATTTTAAGGCGAAACGAGTATTATTACGCGGCATATGGCTTTTTATGACAGGGAATTAAAGAAGTTTGGGGTAAAATCGTACTTCGTAGATGTTAAAGATCGACCAGAATCTCATGAAAAATAGGGAAATTAAATTTTGTAGTAAGCAACACTAGGTTAACTCGGCTGCCCTAGTGATAAACAAAGTAATTACATTCAGAACACCTTACCTGGGATCGTTTCACGAAACGAAAAATCAAGCAACTGCATTTGAAATACAAAAACAAAGTATTCAACATCCAATTACTTTGTTTTTGTGTTGTGCTTGTTGTTTACTTGGTTTTTGCATTTATATTCCAAGTTAGTGAGTGCAGTTACTTTGTTTGGGCAATTTAAATTTCAGTAAATGGTTCAAGTTATTTGAAATATTAAACTGTGGTAAAAAACTACTAGACATAAAACTTTTGTTAATGCAAAAAGTCAATTTCACAAAAATGTCAGTTATTTTGTTTATCGCTAGGGCAGCCGTAGTGTTGCTAACCTTGGAATTTCATTTCCCTATTTTTCATGAGATTCTGGTCGATCTATAACCCTGTTCTCCATACAAATAACTCATCTGTAAATGACAATGACAGCTGTCAGAATTACGGGGAATTAGTAATACGGGTAGGGCCTATTTCACCACCTTCTGATAAGTGTCGGATAGGTTATTCACATATTTTGTCTTTGTCACTTGACATAAAGTAAGAAAGTGACAAAATTTACGTTTAGGCTATTCGATACTTATCAGAAGGTGGTGAAACAGGCCCCTAGTTGTGTATTTCGATTTGACACCAACACAGGAAAAGACTTATAAAATTTAAACCAAAACATGTGGCAAGTAATTTTTTGTCTTTTAAATGTATAGACGACCATTTTTGTTTCATCGCTCGTCAATTATTAGACACAGACAAAGAAGAGTATAAAGACTAGAGGAGACAGAATTTACTATTGAATTTCCTCGAACAAGTTAGCTATTTGGTTAATTGTGGAAAACTCATAGTTGCCTCTTTTCCATTTGGAATACTATTTATGCAATTTATTAGTATTTACGTCTTAGACGAGAACTACTGATATTAAAATGGGAGAACTTGTCGAGAGATGGCGCTGAAATGCCTATTTTTTTATGATTTTTTTGTATCGAAAAAATTAAATGGTAAAAGGAGATGGCCCCTCCCCAATACATTGTTTGCCCCAGAAAAAATTTTTATGCGTCACGATGAAACTTTTACCTTTGGATTGGTTTTCCTGTGTAAATTAATAATAAATAGTATTCTTGACCCTTGATAGTGTGATTATTGTTTATTGAGTACCCTAACATCTCACTAAAAATATCCTACCTAAAAAGTTGTGTTAGTTAAAAATATTTTGCTACAGATAATTTAACGAACACAAAGTATTATTGGGTATTTAATGGCATACTTAGTGATATTAGGAACTGTCTAACTGCTGATATTAATCCAAGCACTCTTCGAGATAGGATTATCGAAAGTAATATTAGCACAACGATAATGAAACGCCATTGCCGCCGAGATGTCACAACACAACAGAGTCAAAATCTCTAATTCACGTTTCGCTCACGAATGTTCTGATGCAAACTTGCGTTAAAGCACTGCGGAGCATCAACTAGTGGTCAATTACTTGACGCAGACTGGAAGAATAACACAAAACAGAGTAAAATTGGTAAAATACAAGAAAATCACGCAAACATGCAGCTCAACGAAGTTCCTTGTATAGGGATGATTCACGATCCGAATCCGATACTTATGTAGATCGATACAATGGTATACGATTCAGTTGCTAATTTTATCGATGAACATCATTCGGTACGGTTTGGTGGAATGATACACATTGTACAAAAAGTCGGGCCAAAATACATATAGTTCGATCACTGTCAGTTCACTGACAAACGTTAAAGATTTAAAATAATGTCAAAACCTAAAAGTAGTTTCGTCATTTTATTTGAAACGCAGACCACAACGCATGTGGCCAGTTTTTTTAACCAACTTCAAAAAAAGGAGGTTCTGTATTCGACCCGTATGTACGAGTATGTATGTGACTACTACAATTTAACAATACTACGATTAAACCACCTAATTGAAATAATATATAATTTTTTGGAGTCGGCGCCAAACCACATGCAATACATGTAAAATAAAAAGTAAATGTAAAAGTAAATGCAAGTAAAGTCAGATTAGGTATTCAATTTTGAATGCGAGCGCGGTGAACCATGATAGCCGCGGAGCGCGAAGCTGTCCGGGATGCGGGGGGCACATTTTCAACTAGAAAAATATGAAATTCATTCAGTCATTGATCCCCGACTTCAAAAAATTATATATTATTCGAGTTAGGTAGTTTAATCGTCAATCTAAATAAATAAAATATTATTTTAAACTTTTTAGTTCAAATCGATTGAAAATCTTTTCTTTTTTTATATTAGAAACTCGTATCTGCGCGTCGATTCGAATTGATACTTTTCTTTCGATACCAAGTAAGACTTGAAAGTAGTGATTTGATACCAAAAGTACTCGGTATCGAAACAAAAGTATCGAGTACTTGCTTGTATTGTATCGAACATCACTATAGTCTGATTTTTAATTACAGTTGTCATTTAAAAATAACAGACAGTTGCTGTCATGACAAAAATAGAATGACTTGTATCAAAAACAGGGTTATAGATCGACCAGAATCTCATGAAAAATAGGGAAATTAAATTTTGTAGTAAGCAACACTAGGTTAACTCGGCTGCCTTAGTGATAGACAAAGTAATTACATTCAGAACCCCTTATAGTTCGTTCGGTAACTTAGTGTCGGTACATGCGCAGGTGCTCTTAGCCCTCATACGCATTAGCGGTTGCGGTAGCGGTGCGGCTAGCCGCTTTTTATATTTTTATATGCAACCGCTCATTTTGTACGCACTAAGCGCTCGTACGCATTAGCGGTTGCGGTAGCGGTTGCATATAAAAATATAAAAGCAGCTAGCCGCACCGCTACCGCAACCGCTAATGCGAATGAGGGCTTAGTATTCTGTTTTTATTTTTATAACTTTTTTTCTGTTTGTAATTTTTTTTCTATTCTAACAGAATCTCCGAATAGTCTGCCAATCCGCACTTGGCCAGCGTGGTAGACTATGGTTAAAATCCTTCTCATTTTGAGAGACTCCTTCCTGAATCCTTCTCATTTTGGTTATATTGTAATAAAATACGAATTTAAAAAAATATAAAAAGGAAAAAGAATTTTAATGAAAAAATATGAGTAGGAATAAAATGCCACACCCCCTTGTGCCTGTACACCCCGCGCGGCATGCTTTGAAGTCACGGCGGTGTCTTTGGCAAAATACCGCGTGGCGGAGGCGGCAAGACACAAAAGGCGACCTTAAGAAAACGAACAGACTATACCGGGATCGTTTCACGAAACGAAAAATCAAGCAACTGCATTTTAAATACAAAAACAAAGTAATCAACTTCCAATTACTTTGTTTTTGTGTTGTGCTTGTTGTTTACTAGGTTTTTGCATTTATATTCCGGGTTAGTAAGTGCAGTTACTTTGGGCAATTTAAATTTCAGTAAACGGTTCAAGTTATTTGAAATATTAAACTGTGGTAAAAAACTACTTGACATAAAACTTTTGTTAATGCAAAATTTCACAAAAAATTTCAGTTACTTTGTTTATCGCTAAGGCAGCCGTAGTGTTGCTAGCCTTGGAATTTCATTTCCCTATTTTTCATGAGATTCTGGTCGATCTCTACTAACTGAATTTCGATTTTACCCCTAACTAAAGTACCTGAAGTATCTGTCAATCATTTGTCATATCTACATGAGGCAATTGATTTTTATTTACAGACGTAAGTTTTGAATTTATTATCTTTTTTGTGGGAACTGTTTTATCTCTAGCAACATTAAAAGTCATCAAACGTCACGTCAAATAAAAATCAGACTATAGCTGTAAATAAAATGGCAGTAAACAATAACAGGAAATAAAAATACTTCTTTTTATAATGATTTTAAAAAACCCTGCTAGTTCGTAGGTTTCTATTTTTGTCTTTCAAAATAATAATTATAAAGTAATTTTATTACATTTATATAGTTAGGTCTCTTGGTATTTTTCACTTTACAAACTTAAAACGACTCTGGGGCAATTTTGGGACATCTCCTTTATCATTCAAAATATCATTATGATATTTTTAACCGACTTCTTAATTCTTATCTATTCTATACATATAATAAAATCGTAGACTTGCCGTATCTGTACATTGAAGATTTTTGCAAAATAATAACTGGGGGATGTTAGACATAAGTAATAGAACGTAAAAAAGCTATTTTTGTCTGTTTGTCTGTTTATCTGTTTGTCTGTATGTTTGTGCGCGCATCACGCAAAAACTACTGAATGGATTGAAATGAAACTTGGTATGATTTAAGTTCATACTACGGAGTAACATATAGGATACTTTTTATCCCGAAATTCAGCACGGTTCCTTTGGGAGAGGGGATGTAAGTCAAAATGTGTACTTAGCTGTAATTCATTAACGCGTGGTCCAATTTCATTCATTCTTTTTTTGTTAGAAAGGAAATACTTTAAAGATTACTGGCTAATCTCTCTAAAGGCTGGATCGATTTTGATGGGACTTTCACTGGCGGATGTTTACATTTTGTTCTACCTAAACATCCGCCAGTGAACTTTTGACAGTTTTTAGCAAGGTATGAGCTCAAAGGAGCTTAGGAAAGACAAAATGATTCCCACGGGATGTTTAAAAAACCAATATCCCCGCGAACGAAGTCGCGGGTATCCGCTTGTAAGTAATAAATAAATAATTATTGGTTCTAATTCTCATAGTTGGCGTTGGTAAATGGTAAAAAAGCGGGCCGTACAATCAAATTTTATATAAATTTGATTGTACGGCCGGCTTGGAAATCCTGTTTTCAAAATTTGGCCCAATTGCTAAAAAAAAGATTGGCCACCCATGTGATAAACAGCAAATAAAAGAACGATTATGGCTAGTGTTCATTTTCTAATTGAAAATATTATGAATATTAATTTATGTATTGCAATTTTAGATGTGATTTGTTTCAAATTGGGTTGCAGCGCCATCTCGTGACAACTAAGCATGTTTAGCTCTCGGACCATCCACCTTAGTTTTTTATGCCTCTTGTTCACACGCCGTGAAAAATCACATTTTGTCAAATCATACTGGTGGTACTACGGCGCTCTCCATACATAAAGCAATACATAAAGAAATTTATAGAGTGACATAACATTTTATTATTCTTTTAAATATAATTTAAATATTTTACATTAACTGTTGTTTCACTTACCCATAATCTCCACTTTGCTATATTTAACTCACTGTCAGAGACAGAGATAAAGGATTCCATACCCACCATTTTTTCTTACATTGTAAAGGCCAAATTAGACGGTGCCCCGTTCATCGCTCATTTTTGCGGTGAACGATGCACGATACGATATTTACTATGGCAAAGTGCCTGTGAACGATGAACGGGGATTCACCGATGAAGCCTCGAAAATGAAAGCAAAAATCTCGAAAATGAACGGTCTAATTTGGCCTTTAAGTAGATACGCTTTTCACCGGTCACGTGTGGTTTTGGCGAGTGGCTCGTTTGAGAGGCCCTAACGGGATTCTGATGGTAATAGTAAGTAAATAAAACTCAAGAGTATATACATCAATATATTTTATTTTACATAGGTTGTCTTTAAATCAACTCGACTATTCTGAAGTTCATCAAAATATAAAAAAGACAAAACAAAAAAAAAATATGTCATATGAGATCTTTTACTTACTAAGATAAGAAAAAATTTACATATTTCATTTTAATTAATTATTTATTTATTTATTGTGGAAACTAGAATTTCTTACGATCCATTAAAAAAAAGTTAACATAAAATCTGAAGGGACATTATTGACCTCTGCATTTTTTTTCATTCTGACAATACATCCATAGATGTACCTACATAAAAATGAAGCATAAAAATTACAATAAATCGAGGTAACATTTTCTTCATGACTAAAAGCCAACAATAAAATGGAATTGTCGTTTTTTTTTCTGGAAGGCTTTAACGAAATAAAAACGCTTTTGTACCAATTGATTTAAAATAGGCGTTCTTCGTCAGTTCATACAAACAAAAAAAAAATTCATTCCACCTAATTGTTACATTGAAAGACAAGGTTACCCCGATTTTGTGTAGTATTTCTAGCAACATTGTGCTAGTTCATTAAAAAAAAGAAGTCCGCAAGGACTCGTGTCCTTTGTCTAAAAATAAATTATTAAAAAAAATCCATGTTAAAAAACCACAGACAATGCAAAAGGCAATAAAGTCCCCCGCACACTAAATCTGTATCCAATTGACACAATTCTCCACTGATCCTATTCTTTATTTATTCTTTACATCGCACATTGTCAAGTCTTATTTTACATAATTCAATTTTTTTTTTTTGTTATCATTATACAAGGCATATTTTTCATTCAGTGCCGCGGTCGCAGTGTTAATGTACGAGTACCAGTAAAACATGCATGCATACAAATAGAGATTTTCAATTTAAAACTTTGTGACCCAGTTCTGATAGTAACGTTAAAATGGAAACGGAACGTTTCAAAGTGTCTGGCTGTTAATTACTAGCGGTCCGCCCCGGCTTCGCTCGTGGTACATAATATATAACCTATAGCACTCAGGGATCACGTACATATCCAACGGTGAAAGAATTTTTGAAATCGGTCCAGTAGTTTCTGAGATTAGCGCGTTCAAACAAACAAACTCTTTCGCTTTATTATATTAGTATAGAAGTATAGATGAAAGTACAGCGAACTAACTACATAGTATGCAGAGTTTTCAATACAAAAAAGATAAAGACAAAAAAGATCAAGACGTTTAGAAAAGCGTCCAATGGTTCAAATTCGATTGTACAAATTTGTTGTATTGTATCTTTAGGCCGCCATATGCTTAGAAATTGTGTCAGAAAACTTTGCGTCAGATGATGAACGATCCTGCAAAATGTTAATGGTTTGCGGGATCTAGTACAAAATGTATAAAGCTGAGAACTTTCGGAGATTTTTTCTGATCATATGCGGCCTGCGTTAAACTAAATTGACATGTCTAAATAGTGTTATCCCTTTCACAACGTTCCCTGAGGGGAAGGAAATCATTACCTTTAGGTCCAGCGCGTGTATCGGAAATTGTTTGTCCGAAAACTTTCTGTTTCGTGCATCCGGTGCTAGTAAAAGGGTATACGTAGGAAACTGCAAAATTCTGGTGTGCGGGTATAGATCGACCAGAATCTCATGAAAAATAGGGAAATTAAATTTTGTAGTAAGCAACACTAGGTTAACTCGGCTGTCCTAGTGATAAACAAAGTAATTACATTCAGAACACCTTACCGGGGATCGTTTCAAGAAACGAAAAATCAAGCAACTGCATTTTAAATACAAAAACAAAGTAATCAACATCCAATTACTTTGTTTTTGTGTTGTGCTTGTTGTTTACTTGGTTTTTGCATTTATATTCCGGGTTAGTGTGTGCAGTTAATTTGTTTGGGCAATTCGAATTTCAGTAAACGGTTCAAGTTATTTGAAATATTAAACTGTGGTAAAAAACTACTCTACATAAAACTTTTGTTACTGCAAAAAAGTCAATTTCACAAAAAATGTCAGTTACTTTGTTTATCGTTGGGGCAGCCGTAGTGTTGCTAACTTTGGAATTTCATTTCCCTATTTTTCATGAGATTCTGGTCGATCTATACTTAAACAAAATGTACTAGCAGAGACATCCGGCGCGCGTCACAGAAATTTTTCTGAGTGAAAACTCCTGACAGTATGCATTGGGTTGTAAGACCTGTCAATTTAGTTTATAGACAGTATAGAATCAGCGCCATTGTTCTTGCAGTGGATAATAAAAAGTATCGGTACAATCCACACTGTGACCTCGGCCTGCGACATCATCCTTCAAGTGTAACCGTCACAAGATCACATTTATTTATAAGGCAAACAACAATCTTTAAAGCTAAACCTTTGATGAAGGGGGTAGTGTAGTTAGCGACGAATGCTTCGGCGATACCCGCCCCCTGACGCATGGGTGCATGAGGATTCGGAGAGGTTTTAGTGGGTATTATAAATCGGGGCCGCCATGCCCCGTCGAGTCCCACATACCCGGCCGGTCCCCCGCCCGGCCGGGATGCGTAAATGCATTTCCTCTTCGTTAACAAAAAAAAAAAAAAAAAAAAAAAAAAAAAAAGGGTAGTGGAGTGGTGGTGGGGGGGGGGGAACTGCGAAAAACCGATAACGAAATGATTTCGTGCGATAAAATCTTGGAAAAAACAATGTCTATGGAATGGGGAGTTTATTTATATTTAGTTAGGTAGGTACTAAACGTTTCAAAAATCGTTCAAAATTTATTTTAGGTATACAGTCAGTTATATTCTAGACCTCAGAAGTACATTGGAAGTTTTATGTCTGATGTTCAGAAGGGTTAAAACAGTACATATTTACGAGTAGTTATAGCTTCTGAAGTAATATTGTAAGATAATTATACTTTACTATTTTTACTCAACACTAAGGGCCTGTTTCACCACCTTCTGATAAGTATCGGATAGCCTAAACGTAAGTTTTGTCACTTTCTTGCTTTATGTCAAGTGGCAAAGACAAAAGTTGTAGATAGCTATTTGATACTTATCAGAAGGTGGTGAAACAGGCCCTTAATCACGTTATACTTATACGCAGGAAACATTGTAAAAAGTATAGATTTAGTACAACTTGTTACAATAGAAATAAGTGAGAAGTGTTAATTTTTAAATCAATAGCAATCAGTCTCAATGAATAACATTGACTGACATAAGTCTTGCTAGTATACCTACTATAAATGATGAACAATCAAGATATTCGACTCGAGTATGTTTGTATGTGTTTTCAACTTTTATCAATACAAGAAAAAAACTTCCAATATACTTTTTATGGGTCTTTAGAAACTTAAGAGTTAAAGTTTAAACACCAAATCAGCTGTCCTATACGGAACTCAACTAATAGAATCCTAAATTTGTACTTGACGTTGATAGTAATGCGTATATAAACACCCGGACGCAAACTTCAATACAGCTAACACAAACAAAAACGCATCAACCAAGCGAGTAGTTACGGTCATACCTGATCCATTATACTATTTTCTCTATCGATTATAGTTATAGAGCAAGAGGCCACGTCGGCCAGATTTTCGTTATTTTATAAAATCTGAAAGTTTCTCTGTGTATTGTCACCAACGATCGAGGAACGATCAGCGATTATGAAGTTGACAGCATGGTTAATTTGGCAGTTAACACGTAATAAAGGTGAAAAAAATATTACGTCAAAGTATAAAGTCTATTTTTTGATATTTTCTTCGGAATAGTATTATAAATCACGTCATGCATTGCCGGACACTTATTACAGTTGCTACCACCTGCCAGACAACCTTGAACTTTAAGTTTAAGGGTTTCAATGGATAAAAAATTTCTAAAGTTATCCCGAAGAAAATATAAAAAAAATTGACTTTATACTTTGACGTAAGATTTTTTACACCTTTATTAGCTGTTATCTCCCAAATTAACCATGATCCCAACTTCATAGTCGCTAGACGTTTTTACCTGTGTTGGAAACAGAGAAACTTTCAGCTTTTATAAAATAACGAAGGTCTGGCCGTCGTGGGCTCTTGGGCTACTAACTATTTTACGTACACGATGCAAGGATCGTATTTAATATGCTGACCGCATATCGCGGTCAGCATATCAAATACGATCCTTCAGCAAGTCAGCAAATCAAATCAGCATAATTATATATTCGCACTTTTGTCGCATCATGACATTACAGCACGCATATACCTACACTAGCGGTCCGCCCCGGCTTCGCCCGTGGTACATATTATAGCCTATAGCACTCAAGGATCACTTGCATATCCAACGGTGAAAGAATTTTTGAAATCGGTCCATTAGTTCCTGAGATTAGCGCGTTCAAACAAACAAACTCTTTCGCTTTATTATATTAGTATAGATTAGTATAGATTACTGAAAAATACGCCGCTAATGGTCACCACGCAATGGGCGATCGGCGTAACAATCCATAGGTACATTCAAGGGCGTCGCCAGCCGCTGGCCAAGGGGGGGGCAAGCTGGTGATATTATAGTATGCGAAAAGTGTAAATAGGCCAGTCATATTTTTCAAGTGCAGCAAAGTTAGCACATGATGTGTTCCGACTTCCGAAACTGCAAAATTGGAGACTACTGGTAGTGGTCGTAACAACATATTAAAAAAATCACAATTTTCTTTTCAAACTATATCATATTTATATTTTCTCAAATCTCTAGGGGGGGGCAGCTGCCCCCCCCCCCTGCCCCTACCTGGCGACGCCCTTGGGTACATTGAGTACCTAGTAGAGCCAAACGAAGATATTCGACGTTGGACATTCAAAATCGTTAGCTTTCTGGTGATATGCATTCAATAATCCGTCCCAGTCCCGTCAGCGGTCTATTCATCTTGGACAAGACAGTGTGTATGGATATCAAACGTAGTATATAATTGAGAATCGATTAAAAACAAAACTTTTCTATCGATACTCGATTCGGTGATCGGTATCATATTATGTTTCTGGACAAATAGAAAATAGTATAATGGACGTAGTAGGTATACTTAAGGTATTTATTTACAAAGAACAAAAAGTATGCGCTGTGTTACTTTATCGACTTAAAGAAAAACAAAGCAGTACACATTTATAGTTATTTATGCGACCGTTGTATAATAAGGGCTATTAAAACACTCATGTGCTCTTAAAACTCACTTGGCTTCGCCTCGTGATAAACAGCCACATTCTGTTGAAATAGATCGACTCGAATACCAATCTACTATATTAATCATAGACCTATAGATACTCTTTGTAATGTACTGGCTGAATAGGATTGACTGTCACATGTATTTATAAATAGTTTATTTTTGAATAATTGTTGTTCCTAAAAAAAATGTCTGAATACACGTCATTGTTATCATCGTCCGAATATTTTATTTAAATATTAGTTGAATATTATTATTTACTTATAATAGGTTATGGGCTTGCCCGCTCTTCTAAACGGAAGCCGGTAAATATGCTTGTAATATTCAAAAGCTCACAGGCGAATCAAACTATGGTTCTTGGGCCTTTGCTATTGAACTTCTGCTGACGGACCTAGACTTATGGGACTGTGTAAGTAGTACTTATGACTCTACTACAGATGAAACAAAGAAAAGGGATAGTAAAGCTCGTGCTAAAATATGTTTATCTATATCGGAGCATATATATCCGTTAGTACAATCAACAAAAACAGCATGGGAAGCATGGTCTGCTTTAAAAAAGGCATACGCAGACTCTGGTTTGATGCGGAGGCTTAGTTTACTAAGAAAATTATTTTCGATGAAATTAAATAATTTTGCTAATATGGAATTATATATAACTGAGATCCAAGCAACGCAGCACTCCCTTCAATCCATTCAAGCTGGATTAGATGATGAATTTGTCGGTATTATACTGTTAGCTGGATTGACGGAAGCCTACAATCCTCTAGTTATGGCTATGGAGCACTCTGGAACAAGAATCTCTTCCGAGAATGTCATCTCCGCCTTGTTAAAAGAAGGACAAAGGCAGAAAGAAGCAGGCAGCAACAGTGACGTAAAGGACAATTCAGTGTTGGTTTCACGTACTAGTAGGTATAATAGCAATCGTAGTAAAAATGTTATTTGTCATTTATGCAAGAAAAATGGGCATTTTAAGTGGCAATGTAAAACGCCTAAAGACGATGTTAAGAAAACTACTAACATGCTAGTTACTACAGATTTTGTTACGCTAGTAGCTCGTAATGGTAGTGATAGTTGGGTAATAGATAGTGGAGCGACGTCCCACATGACTTCAAACAAAGCTATATTGGCACCTACAAAACCTTGTACAAAAGTTGTTACTTGTGCTAATAATGAAAAAATTGTGGCAACTTCTGAAGGTAGTGTACAATTAAACGTAAGTCATGAGGGTCGTACTCGAGGATTGACTATGGAAAATGTATTAGTTATTCCTGAATTAGTTACCAACTTAATGTCTGTTGGCAGGTTTGCAGATGATAACAAGATAATTGTTTTTGATAAATATAGCTGTAAGGTTTTTGACAGTAATATATCTGTGATGGGAAGCCCTTTGTTCTCCGCACCACGCGTTAACGGTCTCTATGTATTAGGTTCCGTAGATAACAAGGCGACGGTTCTTATAGGTCAAGGTCATAATGACTTTGAGTTGTGGCATCGGCGGTTGGGTCATTTATCTCAATCAGAAATGCTCAAGTTAAAACGTATCGTTAAAGGCCTGTGTTATAATCCAAAGGATTGCAAGGTACCGTGTATTCCTTGTAGTCAAGGAAAACTTAGTTCTAAGAAGTTTCCCAAAAGGAAATTTAAGAGGGCTTCACATGTGCTAGAGTTGGTGCATAGCGACATTGCTGGTCCCATGGAGGTGGAGACATGGGGTGGCAAAAGATATATGTTAATCTTTGTAGATGATTACAGCAGGAAAGTATTTGGATATTTTTTAAAGTGTAAGTCGGAGACTTATGAATGTTTCCAAGATTTTCAAACGCTAGTTGAAAAACAAACAGGTAAGAAGATTAAAAGATTTCGAACGGATAATGGTGGTGAATATACCAGTAAAGAGTTTGAAAATTATTTAAAGAAACAGGGAATTATTCATCAAACTAGTGTACCATATACTCCGCAGCAAAATGGGGTTGCAGAGAGAACAATAAGGACTATAACCGAGAAGGCCAGGTGTATGCTAGCAGAAAGTAAGCTGAATAAAAAGTTTTGGGGAGAGGCAATGCGTACAGCCATTTATTTAAAAAACCGATCTCCCACCATGGCTCTTCAAGGAAAAGTACCAGAGCAAGTTTGGACCGCAGAAGACGTAGACGTCTCTCATTTAAAAATATTTGGTTCAAAAGCTCAAGTCCTTGTTAAAGATGGTAGTCGAAAGAAACTAGATCCAAAGACACGAGAGCTGACGTTTATTGGATATAGTGATGTCCAAAAGGGTTACAGATTTTGTGACATGAAGAATCCCAGACAGTTGATTATTGCTAGAGATGCAGTTTTTGACGAGAGCTTACCTGAAAGAAAGAATACTGATTTACAAGAACGAGATAATACTATCGAGTTTGAAGTTCCAGGACAAGTTATTGAGTTGCCAGGTCAAAGCACTGAAGAAGTTGAATCTTCTACACCAGACAATGGTGAAGTAGAAGACGAATTTCATGATTCAATTGATTCAAATAATGTTGAATTGGAAGGTTCTCAAATTGAGAGAGAAGTAGAAGCTGTCGAGCGTCGATATCCTTTAAGGAATAGAGTACCTCACAGAATAGAGGATTTTGACTACAGTTTTATGATATCAAACGAGCCAGTATCAGTTAAGGATGCGATGGAGCGCAGTGATAAAACACTTTGGCTTGATGCGATGCGTCAAGAATATGACTCTCTCATTGATAATCAAACGTGGGAGCTGGTTGATCGCCCAAGAGGGGTTAATGTGGTCAAATGCAAATAGCTCTTTAAGTTAAAAACTGGTGCTGATGGAACTGTGCAACGACATAAAGCAAGACTGGTTGCAAAAGGATATTCCCAGAAGTGGGGGGAAGATTATTCTGAGACCTTTGCGCCTGTAGTAAAGCTGTCATCAATTCGATTACTGTTGGCTTTATCAGCAGAGACAGATTTGGTGGTTCATCACATAGATGTAACGACGGCTTTCCTTAACGGCGATTTGGAGGAAAATTTATATATGGAGCAACCAGAGTCTTTCATTGCGAAAGGAAATGAAGGAAAAGTATGCAAGCTGAAAAAGGCTATATATGGCCTGAAGCAGGCTGCTCGATGTTGGAATGTGAAAATTCATGCTCATATAGTTAAAATCGGATTTACAAGATGTAAATATGATCCGTGTGTTTATGTGAAGAAGATTAATAACAGATTAATAGTTATTGCTCTTTATGTTGATGACTTCTATATAATGGGAAATTCAGTCAAAGATATAGAAGTTGTGAAGAGGGGAATAGGAGAAGTTTTCAAAGTTAAAGATTTAGGTGAGGCCAAAGATTGTTTAGGCATAGATTTAGCTCACAAAAGAGGTGAGATTCACTTAAGTCAAAGTCATTTCGCTAAAAAGGTTTTATTTAAATACGGCATGGAAGACTGCAAGCCAGTCAAAACCCCAATGGAACCAAATTTAAAATTAGAAAAAGGCGATAAAACGGCAGATATGACTTTTCAAGAAATTTTGGGGTCACTCATGTATTTATCTTGTGGAACTCGACCAGATTTGACTCATGCAGTGAGTTATCTGAGTCAGTTCAATTCTTGTTGGAATGAAACTCACATGGTCGCACTCAAAAGAGTGTTGAGGTATTTAAGAGGCACTGTAGATTATAAGTTAATCTACAAGAAAACTGGTAAGCGCCTTACTGCGTATACAGATGCAGATTGGGGAAGCAATAGTGATGGGCACTCCTTTACTGGATACGTAGTTATGTTTGGAGGTGCAGCAGTTTCTTGGCAGGCTCGCAAACAGCATTGTGTTGCATTAAGTACAGCAGAAGCTGAATACATTGCAATTTGCGAAGCTGCAAAGGAGATTGTGTATATCAAAGGGCTTTTCAAAGAAGTAGCAGGATATACATATAGTATTGATTTATATAGTGATAGTCAAAGTGCTAGTAAATTGGTTTACACTGCGGCAGTAGGCAGGAGATCAAAACACATAAATATTAGGTATCATTATATTAGAGAATTAGCTGAAGCAAAAGAAATAGTTGTTAAATATTGTGAGACAAATTTAATGCCAGCTGATTTTTTAACAAAGAGTTTACCTAAACCTAAGTTTGAATTTTGTGTTCAGTATATTGGTATTGATTCAGTGGGGGTGTTGAAATAGATCGACTCGAATACCAATCTACTATATTAATCATAGACCTATAGATACTCTTTGTAATGTACTGGCTGAATAGGATTGACTGTCACATGTATTTATAAATAGTTTATTTTTGAATAATTGTTGTTCCTAAAAAAAATGTCTGAATACACGTCATTGTTATCATCGTCCGAATATTTTATTTAAATATTAGTTGAATATTATTATTTACTTATAATACATTCGTGTTTTAATAGCTCCCTTATTATACAACAGTTGCATACAAGACTTTATCTACACCTATAGTATGAATCCTCTATAAAAGATTCTGAAACAGTTAGCTTCCTGCTAACATTAAAACAGCCAGTCCTAGTAACCATAATATCATCCAAAGAAGTGTTATTTCGAAAACGGATGATATAATGTTGTACTGAATTTCATTACAACACTGCTTTGGATGATATAATGGTTATTAGGACATTGGGTGTTTGGAATGTTGGCAATAAGCTAACTGTTTCAGAATCTTTAATAGAGGATTTAAAGCTTGGGTGTAGATAAAAGAATTTAATTAATTATTACAAACCTAATTAATGAGACACAATATGTTGAAAAAAAAAATCGTTACACTTAAAGCGTTAACAGTTTCGTTTCGCGTTGGAAGCATTTTGTGTGACTGAGACTGCCTTAGGGCAAAAATAAAAAACAAGCTTGGGGGTTGTATCTAGTTATCTAGATACAAGCTTGGGGGTTGTATCTAGTTATCTAGATACAAGCTTGGGGGTTGTATCTAGTTATCTAGATACAAGCTTGGGGGTTGTATCTAGTTATCTAGATACAAGCTTGGGGGTTGTATCTAGTTATCTAGATACAAGCTTGGGGGTTGTATCTAGTTATCTAGATACAAGCTTGGGGGTTGTATCTAGTTATCTAGATACAAGCTTGGGGGTTGTATCTAGTTATCTAGATCTATATGAGCCAACAGAGGCCCTAGTTTGGCTTTTTACAAGGACGTCTGGCTACTATTTGTTTCAGCAGGGCTATTCTGTAAAGGCATTTTCGAATTATAGAGAGTGAATTCGAGATGAGTTTGCTAATTTGTACTCTGTAAAACTCGATAGTACAGGTCTTTTCACTCAAACTCACTTCACTTCGCAAGTGCGTAGCAGATGTTTACAGAATATCAAACCAAGGTGAAGTGAGTTTGCTTTCGAAGCGAGTTATCTCACTTGAGTGAGCTTCGATATCGAGATGGTATTTTAGAGAATAGCCCTACAGACGGGATTTAGGTGTGTACTTTCGGTTATTTAAAAGGCGCGGTAATTTTGAAAGTGCTCGGTTCATCATTAGTTAATCCAGGGTGGAGGAAGCGCCCTCCTCCCCTGTTCCAATATCGCTAAGCCCTTGGGAACCGATAGGGATGGTATGAATACTGTAACGCAGCTATATGTGAGACACTTTATGTAGTGTACAACTATTCTCTGATTTTTCATCATCATCATCATCCCATTACCGGCTCACTACAGAGCACGGGTTTCCTCTCAGAGTGAGAAGGGTTTTGGCCATAGTCTACCACGCTGGCCAAGCGGATTGGCAGACTTCACACACCTTTGAGAACGTTATGGAGAACTCTCAGGCATGCAGGTTTCCTCACGATGTTTTCCTTCACCGTTAAAGCAAGTGATATTTAAATACTTAAAACGCACATATCTCCGAAAAGTTAGAGGTGCGTGCCCGGGATCGAACCCACGACCTCCGATTAGAAGTCGGTCGTCCTAACCACTAGGCTATCACAGCTATATTTCTCTGATTTTTAATTCGGTGGAATTCTGACAGCTGTCATTGTCATTTACAGATGAGTTATTTGTATGGAAAACAGGGTTAACATCTACGAAGTACGATTTTACCCCTAAACTACTTTAATTCCCTGTCAACATAAAAAGGCCTAAGCCGCGTAATAATAGATATTAGTCGTTTCGCCCTAAAATAGAAATCGCTAAGAGTGGAAACTAGAAAGTGCACACTAACAGCAATAGAAAACAATAGAAGCACATTGAAAAAATTTATTCAAAAATGGAAGTCGAATGACATTATCACCATGAAGTGTCTGTCAGGCATTTATGCGGCAGTTAATTTTTATTTACATAAGTTTTGAATTTTTTATCTTTTTTGTGTGAATTGTTTTATCTTTGGTAACATTACGAAACGTCAGAATTCCACAGAATTAAAAATCATAAATTACATAGCCACTAAGATGCGGAATGATCCCGTAGTATCGCCTCTGTCGCCCATACAACGAACCTCCAAAACGGTATTACAATAACAATGTTAATTAATCATTTTGCACAAAAGAAAAACCTAACACTGCGAATTTTTTAGATGATTCCATGACGTTCCTAACTTACTTTAGAGCCTAACCTAACCTACCTCGTACATTTCCATCCTCCTAAAGTATACCTACACGAATACCTACAGCTGGCGCGCAAAAATTACCGTGTTGTAGTGTATAACGATAGCCACCGAATAAGTTCGATATACATTGCTGCCTTACTGTGTGAAATATAAACAGTGATTTCATTTCACACGGTAAAACAGCAATGTATATCGAATTAATTCGTTGGCAACGATTCGCTGATGGTAACTAAGTTACACAATACCCATTGAACCATACATTTTGTGCAAAGCGCGCGATCTTACTTGGCCGGCCCGAAGTTGGGCAGTAAAACTTTGTTTTTGTAATGTATGTAGGTTTTATATTGATTTGAGTTGTTACTTGTCAGTGGAGTCTTCTGTTCTTTTGTTATGTCAATTAATAAAATCAGTTTTGTAACAAATTTATAGTGGCGACGAGGATGGGATTTTGTTAAAAAAATACGATGGCTTCTCCCGGTAAGATATCGGAATTTGATATGGGAAACGGGAATTGGAACTCATACTGTGAGCGTTTGGAAATGTATTTTGTGGTTCACGCCGTCAAAGAGGAGTTGAAGGTGCCGACGTTAATATCAGTCGTCGGGGACAGGGCATACGAATTGATGGTGAACCTCTGCAGCCCGATTAAGCCACAAAATAAAATTTTCACGGAGCTGGTGAAAATAGTCGGTGATCACTTGCAACCTAAGCCATCGATATTAGCCGAACGTTTTCGATTTAGGCAGAGTCGGCAACGGGAATCCACTTCGGTATCACAATATGTAGCTGAACTCAAATCAATATAAAACCTACATACATTACACCTCCCTTCTTAACTAAGAAGGTAGGTTTTATATTGATTGATTGTATAGCGAATTAGGATGTCTCATGTGGGGCCATCGAGTCGTAGTACCGGTCGAGTGTCGCGACAAAGTGTTGAAGGAGCTTCACGACACCCACATGGGTATAGTGAAAACGAAGGCATTAGCGAGGAGCTATGTATGGTTTCCGGGAATCGATGAAGCGTTGGAGGCGATGTGCCGCGCGTGCGAGGTGTGCGCCGCGGTGGCGGACGCGCCGCCGGCGCACGCGCCGCACATGTGGCCGTGGCCGGGCCGGCCGTGGACGAGACTCCATATAGATTGCTTGGGTCCCATCGCTGGGGTTACGTATATGGTGGTGGTCGACTCATGTTCGAAATGGATAGAGGTCATTAAAATGAGGTCGATCACAGCGAAGACTGTAATTAATGAATTGAGAGAAATTTTTGCTAGATTTGGTCTTCCGAAGCAAATAGTTAGTGATAATTTTGCATCGTTCCAGAGTGCAGAGTTTGGAAATTTTTTAAGTAAGAACGGTATCGAACAAATATTTTCCGCACCGTATCATCCATCCTCTAACGGCGCTGCGGAAAATGCAGTTAAAATATGTAAACGGGTCATAAAGAAAGCTCTCATACAAGGTGTCGAAGTGGACACGGCTCTATGTCGTTTTCTATTACTATATCGGAACACCGAGCATACAACGACAGGAGAGAGCCCGGCCAAATTATTACAAGGCAGGTCGTTGCGTACGCGCCTGGACAAATTAAAACCGGACCGAGACGATTCGGTTCGATCTGCTCAGGCGCGGCAACAGTTCGCCGCGGGGGGGATAGAGAGGTCGGTCGAAGTCGGAAACAAGGTTTGGTATCGGAACTACAGACCGGGCAATAAATGGTTACCAGGGGAGGTAATAGGGAAATGCGGGAGCACAAAGTATAAAATACTTACACCTGAGGGAACCGAGATTCATAGGCATATCGATCAGATTAAGAAACGGTCGGAGAGCAATGCGAGCAGATCGGATAATTTTGAAGCTGATCACGATAGAACGACATCAGCGGGGCGGTCCAGGGGCGCGATGGTAGCGGTGGCGTTGAGCTCGGTGCCCGGGGAGGGACAGCGGGAAGTGGGCGCGTCGCCGCCTCGCGCGGCCGGTTCGCCGCCTCGCGTGGCTGCGACGCCGGCTCCGAGCGCGCAGCCCGAGGCGGCGACGCTACCCGGGGCGGTGCGCACGACGCTGCCCGGTGAGAGCCGCCAGCCCGTGCGTAAACGATTGCCACCCAAACGTTTTGGCATTGACGACTTATTTTAATTAATTGTAGATTTAAGTAATTAAGGATTTGATGTTGTATTAAATAATATTCTTAGTTAAGAAGGGAGGTGTAATGTATGTAGGTTTTATATTGATTTGAGTTGTTACTTGTCAGTGGAGTCTTCTGTTCTTTTGTTATGTCAATTAATAAAATCAGTTTTGTAACAAATTTATAGTTTTAAATACAAAAAGTTTACTTTATCAAAGCGCACCGGTCGCGCGGAGCCACTGGATATAAGCGCTGTAAGATCGCGACGTTTAGAGTTCACTACAAGAGACTTTTGTCCAGCATTAGACATCTATCGGTTGACGAAGACATACATTTTATAAACATCGGCACGTACATCGAACGCTGAAGAAACGCTGAGGGGTTAGCTAGGACGCCCCGCGCACGTCCAGTGTACAGTCGCGTTCTTAATTGTATTGTTATTGCGGTTAATTTTTGTTGTTATATTTTGTTAAGATTGAGTTTGTTAATTTGTTTTTTATTAAGTTTGTTTGTGACTTTGAACAGTAGGCATATTTGCCTAGAAAAAATACTATTTTGAGAAGGCAGGCACAATTAATAGCTAAATTAAATAGGTACTATTAAATAATTAAAGCAATGATTGTATTACGTGCGCGACAGTACCCGTGCGCAGCTAACCCCTCCACATTTCGTTCAGCGTTCGATATATGTGCCAATGTTTATACTTGCGGGGTCTGTCGTGACGCACTGCAGCGTTTCGCTCGAAACGCGCTCCGATTGGTCGGAACTAGATTTTGCAACACACGACAACACAATAATCTGTGCGCAGCTTTCCACCTCACCTAACACCGACCGACACACAGTTTTATCTGTGAATTTGTATCAATCCAATTGTTTTAATCTAAAACCGTGTGTAAATGCTTAAACAGAAAATCGAATTGGCAATCGCACTGCCAGAAATTGCATAAACCATGTGTTAAGGCAGCAACGTGATCTACAGAAACTTTTATCACAATTTCTTGTAGGCTGTAGCCACAGTACACAGATACAACCAGTAGTGAAACTACCTACAAACGTTCGAAACGGCTCACTCACACAAACATGCGCATCCACGAGACCATGCGGCAGTCGCTACTGACATTCACGGGAAAACCCCCTATGGGTCTCGTCGATGCGTATGTTTGTGTGAGTGAGCCGTTTCGAACGTTTGTAGGTAGTTTCAGAGTGCTTAGTCTCAGTTTGAAGCGCTCGAAAACTAAAAGTATACTATAAGCACACGAGTAGTAAATCTACAGAGAGGAAGCTTGCACAAGCGGCCCGCTGTAGGTATACTCACACAAACACACTCACCAACGGTTCACGGACGCGCGCTCGTTCCACTAACCGGTACAGTTGGTGACAAACGTGCGCATATGTGTGAGTGTACCTACAGCGGGCCGCTTGTAGAAGCTTCCCCTCTGTAGGTACTCTGTGCTATAAGTATACAATTGATCGAATCACAAATGACTTCAGAGCAAAATGAACCCAAAGACTCTTATTTTAGGTCCATTTTACTCTGAAGTCATTGTGATTCGATCAATAGTATACTTATAGTAAGTATACTATAAAGTCAGTACTGGTTGTATATGTGTACTGTGCTGTAGCTGTGCTGGTAACGTTACCGTACGTTTAAAACAACTTTTCTTAGTGCACCTCTAGGAAATGCCTACAAACCATTAGTCTCCACTGCACTGGTCTCCAGGACTTATGGATTTCGAGGTCAGTAATTACAGTTCCAGGGTTCCGCAGGCGATTAATTTTCACGCTTGACTCACACTTTTCATACTTTGATTGCTTTTTTTAGACAAGAAGTGTGATTTTTTTTTGTATTTTTAGTGCCTTACTTTTTTATTATTATTCTCTGATCCATTGATCCATCATCGATATATCGATACAAATCACTGCAACAACCATATCACAACTCATCTAAACGTCATAGAAACCAACTAGAAATTATATCAATTTAAAAATAAACCTCATCGTCCGCCATCATGATACAAAACCTCAATTTTGACACTGGCCACCCAGCATGACTCACTTATGGTGCAAACAAACTATAATATCGTGCCGTGTCGTGAAGCGACAGAAATCGATCTAACTACTAGTCACGGCAAATAAGTCAACCGGTGACCTTCAATGCGCAGAAGTGGTGTGTGAGGGGTGTGAGGGGGTCGCGGGGAGGGCGTGGGAATCGTTCATAAGCACTGATTAGCTCTCGCGGGTCTCTCGTAAGCGCTGATTGGCTCTCCAATCGTATTGTCCCGTTCACTCGTACGACGCTGCGCGCACTTCAAGGTCACCGCTCGACTTACGTGCCGTTATAACTGAAACTGGTATGTCGTGGTGGTCTGTTGCAGCAAACACAACTGCAGTCACTGTATAAGTTTGCACCTTTAACTCAAAGGCTAAAGCGGAATTCCGCGGAGGGTTTCTAACGAGACACATCTAATCGATTTTTTTAATGAAACGTCCCAGTACACACCATGCCACCATGCTCGAGATGATAGTGGGAAAAATTTTGTATGATTAGAAAAAAAAACACTGAAGTGTAGCAAAAATAATCGATTTACAAATTCCCATGCACAATGCAACCATTTCACTCTATAATTTTTATTCGTTGATTAATACTAATATCGAAAATTCATTGAAATAAATTAAGTTAAGTATTTTATTTATCATTTTTAATAAATATTAAAAACAATATTTCGTCACTATTAAAAAAAAAAGAGTTTCTGTAAGCTTACAGGTGTGTGAGAAGTTCACGAAATTCCATCGCGTATGACACTGGCCATTATTATCAACTAGAAACATTTTAATAAATACCGGGAACTGACGTTTTTAAAATCATAATTTCGATACTTATCCCTTACTTGACTCTAAATATAACATAAGGGGTCCATTAGACGATTTCCCTGCAATAAGCATACTATCGCTAGTATACCTATGTAAAGATTACATAATGTCATTAATGTTATTACCCATACAAAAACTTTTTAAGATAACTTAAATTGACGAATTCTTCGGATGCAAATCACACCCCGTTTACCTACCATTGGAGGTGGATTTTTCTAACCTTATGCAATAGAAAAATCTGCGCAAATATTTGGATAATTTTCTGCTCCATCTGTGATTCATCACTCATGATTAACGGAATTGACTGATGCAGAACCTGTCGTCTAATGGACTTTTTTGTCTATAGACTACAATCATAAAGCGTTAAGTCCGAGTCCATACCAAAAAAAAAATAATAAAAACACCAATGAAAAACACCTACGAAAATTATTTTGTAGGTGTAGACTTCTCTAATGTAAGAAGATTCGAATTTGCGGTGAAAATTATTAAGTCGCGTGCAGCGTTCAACACGCGACGCGACGCGAATTTTTATGTGTGGTCACGAGTTTAGGTTCATTTTCACATAATATTATCGTACACCAATATGTATGCATGGTATTTTTCGGTTTTTTCCTCTGCGTCCTTCGCTTGGAAATATAACTTTAAAAACGTCGTTCCTCAAAACAAAAACATTGAAGTTGTAAACAACCTTCCCTCGGGGGAATGAAACAAAACCTCATACATAACCAAGTGAAGAAAGAATCGCAATAAAAATGCCGAGTTATAAAAAAATATTCAATGTACTTCTCTTATTCAGTCATAAGATTTGTTGTTAAATTACATTGGTTTACATATCATTCAATATTATAATACGTTGTGACCATACTGCAAGAACTAGCTTGCTCCCAATCCTTGAGTGCCGGTTGAGAAAGAAAAATGTCCAAGTTCATGTCTCATGTACATTGGGGTGTTCACCTTCTGTAGGTGTGTGAAAGACCATCTGCCCAGTAAGAAAAACTAAATTAATTTAAAAGGAATACGAGTTTCAAGTATATGTTCAATACAGACACAAAGAAAGAACATTGGCCTCACCTTTCTTATTAGAGTTGCCAATGAAAAATAGCCTTTGGGCCTTGGCCCTGTGGGAGGTACCCGTTTAGTAACTCTCACAGGGCCAAGGGTCGAGCCCTAACCAAATGTAACTGAGCTGCGCGCTCCATTTCCTTCCTTCCTAAATTTAGTCGTTTAAATGAATCATTTAGGGCCTGTTTCACCACCTTCTGATACTTGTCGGATAGCCTAAACGTAAGTTTTGTCACTTTCTTACTTTATGTCAAGTGACAAAGACAAAACTTGTGAATAAGCTATCCGACACTTATCAGAAGGTGGTGAAACAGGCTCTTAGACGACTAAATTTAGGAAGGAATAATAAGGCTCTCAAGGAATTGAATACTGACATGCAGAACATTAAGAAACCCCAATGTAAGTGTGACATGGGACATATCTTACACTCGTGCGCGCGTTGTTTGTAACATTTAAAAGTTTAAAATTGATAAAGGGCCCAGACTACATGACACCAATGCAAACGGTTTGACATAACATGGTTTGGGACTAAAAATCAACAATGTGAAAGTGAATAAAACTGGACGTTCAGTTCAAGTCATAATAATTAAACGAAATTTCGTCTCAACTTCGTATGTAGGTGTGCTTCCAAACGCGTAGTTTCAAACCGTCAAATTCATACGAAGGAATGTTTGAAAATACATGTTTGAAGGTATGTATGTATGTATGTATGTATATACTTTATTGCACACCACATAAGAGCAGAATACAAAGGACATGTTATATAAAAGAATACTTAAAACGTAGGTACAACAAGGCGGTCTTATCGCTAAGTAGCGATCTCTTCCAGACAACCTTAACGCTAGGGAGAAAATGAACAAGTGGACAGTGGGAGGTGGTGTATATGATAAACTTAAACACTAATAGCTAAATATACTAAACCATATAATATAATAATAACATATAAATATACTAATATATACAAAATAATGTATACAATAGACATACATATGAATAAATAAATATATATCAATTATACAAATAGATACGAGAATAACAAAATAAATGTTGCTATTGATGACAGAGAGAAAGGTAGTGATTTTTTACGTCAATCTTAAATTTGCTCAGGGTTTTAGCGTGATGTAATTGCGGAGGAAGTTTATTCCATAAGGTGTGCGATAGAACCTCTTAGACCAATAAATATCTCACCAGGACTCTGTGGTTGCGTCACCAGCGGATGGTTCGCGCATCTTCTACCAAATTGTTGCACAACCAAGCGAACATCAAGTGAGGTACCCCCCATAGAGTTGTATACATGTTATTGGTAGCACGACTGGTTACGCCACCACTGGTGTCCTAGTGAGATAGTGCCCTTAGACAAACCGGTAAGGGGCCATCCATAAATTACGTCACACGTTAAGGGAAGGGGAGGGGGTCGACACATTGTGACATTGTGTGACAAGGGGGACCTTAAATTTTATGACGTCACGTTTCGAGTAAAAGTATTCGGAACTACTGTTTTAATTCATTGTCTAGATGTAAAATTGTAAAATATGTGACGTCACACTAGGGAGGGAGGGGGGGGGGGGGAGCGTGTCTCACAAATGTGACCAGCTGTGAAAGGACGGGGGAGGGGGTAAAAAATCATGAAAGTGTGACTTTATAATATTATGAATGGCTCCTAATGATGTATGCGTGGTTTTGTGTTAAGGTACTCCAATAACATACGAATAAACCGGACCTAACCAAACCATTGTGAAGCTGATGCGATGTAATCTGGACCTCAATATAATACGCCCTTTACAAAATAACCGCACGAAGATCCTCCTCAAGTCATTCACAATATAACCGTTGCTTTATGAACACTCGTGTTATAAACACTCAAGTTTATCACTTTACAATCGAAACATTTCAATATCAGCAGTCCACCCGGGCAATGGCACAACCCGCAAAATTGATTAATTAATTAATTAATTAAAATCCATAATATCTACACATCATCGTAAACACACATAGAACACTACATTGTCCGTTAAAACTTTAAAGGTCACTACGGTAAAGGCTCGGAGGTAAGTCTTTGTGGGTACCGAGTTTCAAGAATTTTTTTTTTTTTTTGGGGGGGGTTTTTTTAAGCCTTTGCCATATTTTTCGGAGGGGAGGTAAGCGGGGTTTATGTATAGAAGAGTGCGGAGGTCACTGATCCCACGTGCCACCCTCACAAGTACGTGGATTCACCTGAAAAATGTAAGAAACCCATATAAGCGATCACGACACGGTTACATATGCCACTTTTTTTTAAACGGACCTTCCATTGTTTATGTCACACGATTCACGATTTTTGACTTGTCACATTTGCGTGACGTCACATATTTTTTTTTAATAATTGTCTTTGAAGTACAGAATTGCCCGACGTGGTAACATTTCAAATTCAAACTCTTTCAAAATTTAGTGACAATTCATAGAAGGTCCGTAATATTTTTTGAGTTTTTGGGCATTTAAAGGTACAACTGCTAAATATATTATTTACAACCACAATAAATGAAATCGTGAGCAAAAGATTCGAATTTTTTGTATCGTTGTGAATTCAGAAAAATTGGAAAAATATAACTTTTTTTAACTTTTTTTAAAGTAATTATTACAAAAATGCAATTCAAAATAATATTATATTATAGACATACAAAATAGTCGATCATTTGCTCTAGAATTTATTTATTAAGTTTTCAAGTCATCAGCCCAAAAAGTCAAAATTTCAAAACAGTTCAAAGCAATTTTAAAACGCCTCAAGTCGTAAAAAAATCTTTATTAAAAGCGGAAAAAATGTGAAAAATAATTTGAAAAAAAAAAAAAACGGTAAAAAGGCGTTCAAAAATTGTGTGGCATGTGCGATGCGGTCAGGTTTGTGCCAAGCGAGCGATGTGAGCATGAGATAATGATGGTTAAGTGGACATGATATACATTTACATTTACGCGACATCCATACTCTTTTATGTACACTAAGGGCCTGTTGCACCACCTTCTGATAAGTGTCGGATAGCTTACTCACTTTTGTCTTTGTCACTTACATAAAATAAAGAAAGCGAAAAAGGCTATCCGACATTTATCAGAAGGTGGTGAAACAGACCCTATGTCTAGGGAAAAATTAGGCAGAATTCTGCAGGCGGAAAAGCGCACGCGGAAACTCTCTTTGGCGTTTTCCTCGCACAGATAGGACGCTTTCCTAACATTTGCGGAATGCTTCTCGCGTTTTTCCTCTAGATTCCTTCCTGGGACTAAAGCTAAACATAACAATCCAGGCGTTGATTTTGTCATGACTTATCTATGTTGTCAGTAATTCTTGTCTATTTAAAATCTCCAAACATTGTAATGGTCTATGATCTCTTTAGAAAATTATAGCACTATTTTTAGTACTCACAATTTAGTTAGTTGAGTTTAGAAATTAGAAATTAGCACAATTTCTAATTTCTAAACTAAACTATTTTTATTGTTTTTTATTGTTATTTATTTTGTAGATATCAAGTATGGATGTCACGGATAATTTACACAGACTATTAACAGTAAACAAAACCTTTACACAAAACACATTCCACGAAGACATGGGACAGTTAGGGCCGACACACATTATAACAACTCAACATCAACTCCATTCAAAGTGTATTCTAAATCAAAGACAGTGAGTAGGTGATATCTCTAGAGTTGAGTGGTCATAGTACGTGACGCATGTTAGGGATGATTCACACTAGACCGCGTCAAGACCGAGCCTTACCACGTCACAGCACAGGGGGAGAAAAAAAAACTATATTATACTAGCTGACCCCCGCGACTTCGTTCGCGTTTTTCTTTGCTATAAACCTCACGGAGCCCGAGACCTTTCCAACGAATGCAAAACCGTGGAAATCGGTTCGTGCGTTCTGGAGTTATAGCGTCAGGAAGGAAAACCCGACTTATTTTTATATAGTAGATTATAGAAAAATAGTAGTGATTGCAAATTATAGATTGTAATCCATCTGAAAGATGTATTGCATTAGGCATATTATTCAGGGACTATGCATGATAATATAAACTGTGATTTGGTGTTTCTTTCTACTACTGAAATTGACTGTACTGTCAAAATGACATACCCAATTCAAAAAACATAAAAATTTGTCAACGGTTCTTTTTCTCTGTACCGTTAAATTTTAAATGAAGAAATATAAGACCGTATTGGGCACAAGCCGTGTCAAAGTTTTCCAAGTCATGTAAAGGCTTCATAAATTATAATCGTCTCTTCCATGGCGTCAGACGTGGCACGGCTCGGACCCGGCGCGGTCTAATGTGAACCGCCCCTAAAGACCAAATTCGACGGTTCATTTTTCGAGATTTTTGTTTTCATTTTCGAGGCTTCATCGGTGAATCATCGAAAATGAACCGTCTAAACACCGACCGTTCATCGTTCACAGGCACTTTGCCATAGTAAATATCGTATCGTGCATCGTTCACCGCAAAAATGAACGATGAACGGGGCACCGTCTAATTTGGCCTTTAAGGACCATTTCATAAAACGACAAACACTTTGGTATATATGGTCAGTTATTTGAACAGAAAATATTACCAAATTACTCATTTCAAAAAGACGAAAAAGTTTACTCTTTTTATTAGGGTTCCGTAGTAAACAAGGAACCCTTATAGTTTCGCCATGTCCGTCCGTCTGTCCGTCTGTCCGTCTGTCCGTCTGTCCGTCTGTCCGTCTGTCCGTCCGTCCTCGGTTAATCTCAGAGACTATTAGTGCTAGAAATCCGTAATTTGGCATGAGTATAAATATTAATCACGCCGACAAAGTGGTGAAATAAAATTTTGATAAATATTTTTTTTTAGGGTAGCTCCCCTACATGTAAAGTGGGGATGAATATTTTTTTTCTCGTCTACCCCATAGTGTGGGGTATCGTTGAATAGGTCTTTTAAAAATACTGTGGGTGTGGGAACATCATTTTTCGATTTCTAGATCCGTTTGTAAAATATGATGTTTTAAAGTGCAAATTTTTATTAGAGTCAAGTGTCCCCCCCCTCTATCAGCCAAATGGCAGTATATAGGAACTTGAAAAAATTCACAGCAGTAGGGTATATAATCAATTTTAAAGGAAAACTATCACGGCTAAGTAGGGTTCACAGGTTAAGGAGTTATATCTGTTTTTCGAGGATTGTGACTACGGAACCCTACACTGCGCGTGGCCCGCCACGCACTTGACCGGTTTTATTTAAGTTAGGGCCGATTTTTCAATCGACAAATAAACTTTAACTGCGGAATAAATTTGACGTTTTGACAGTTTTTGTACTAGAAATCTGCCAAATATCTAATTTATTCGTCAGTTAAAATTTATTTGACGATTGAAAAATCAGCCCTTATTGAAATAAATAATTTAGATGATAGAAATTAAGTCGATGATCCGATGATTTTTCTTTACTTTCTGTTCAATTTTTAAGTAAGCATGCATAATTAAATTGTTAAAGCGATTTAAATTAACATATTTTACAGGGGCTATCACAAAAACCTGGAAGAAAACATAATAATAGCAACCAACCAAAGTTTTTTTTTTTTTAACCAAAAAATATACACAGTATTAGTAACAAATGGTGGAGGATTTGAGGTGTTAGTCGACTGTGGTTCAATTTGTCAAAAGTTATTTTTCGCTGTCAATTAAATTATTATTTTTTTATGTACTTATACGGCCGATTTAAATCAAGCACCAACTGAATAACGCATTTGCGCTTGTTAAATAGATATACGATAGGATATGATTTATTTTCATATATTATATTACTAGCTGATGCCAGCGTCTTTGCCCGCGTGGATTCTTACAAATTTCATACAAACTTTCACCCCCAATTTCAACCCCTTCAAGCCTTTTTTTCGCAACAAAAGGTAGCCTATCTCTTCTCCAAGGTCTGATCTATTTTTGTACCAAATTTCACCAAAACCAGTTCAGCGGTTTAACCGTTAAAATCCTAACGCTAATTATGATATTACATGTATACATACAGATAGACAGAGTAACTTTCGCATTTAAATAATATTAGTAGGGATATTACAGCGATTTTGATTGCATTACGCAATAGGTCTCCAGTTTTGACAGCGTTATTGCATCAGTCGACCAACACCGAAGAGACGCTAAATGTCAAAAAATAAGCGCATTGCTAAAAAAAACATACGTAACAAAAACATAGGATTTAAGACAGAAAGAAGCAGTGATGACATTTTAAACGAAAAACGAGCTTATGAGATGCGGAAAGTTTGAAAATTGTGGTCGTATTTTGTATTGAGCGTACATAAAAATGGTTTGACTTAAGTCGTCTGTCACCACAATTTCTAAACTTTTTTTTTAATTGCACACATAATATTATTAATTAAATGCTTCGGATGGGGTAAAAGCCGGGGGGTAATTTTACGTGCGTTTAAACGATTTTCGTTCACAAAAAAAAATAGATTTTAAAATTATGCGGGTACGCCCTCTGTGCTTACAAAAAAACGGACCTTGTGGCATTGGAAAAAGGAGATAATTCTATTTGATCGTTGAAAACGCAATTTAATGCACAGTTCAATGCAATGCCCATTTGCACCAAACTGCTAAATCTGAAATACAATTTTTAAATGCTGTCACTTTTCAACATGTTTATTTCAGGGTTGACAAAAAAAGAACACATAATATGTATATTAGAAAATTTGACTTAAACACGTTTTAACAGGTTGGTGCAAGTGGATGTTTATTTTTAATTGCAGATATCAAATGCAACAGAGGCCAAACTAGGCTCATTCACGACACGTTAGCAATATAATTGTGTATGAATTACAATTTTAAATGACAAATTGTTGATTGTTATTCCTGTTAAGAACCAAACTATATGACACATCGAAACTTAATGATTTTGACTTGATGCATCAACATGATTGTCTGAAATCAGGCACATTTATAATACTTCATTATTTTCAAGAAATAAAAAAAAATTCTTTTCGAAGTACTGTTCGAAGTTGCTCACATCATCTTAATTCTTAATCACCGACTGTAAGTTATCTTGCAAAAAAAAGATCTCTCTCCGATTTTCGACACCATAACGAAGTGTTATAAATTGAAAATTTAATTTAGTAAATTATAAAAATCATTGAATGTTTTCGTTCTTTTTCTTATTTTTGTATCTAGTCAAGTCTATCCTCAGAAGAAGTCCTCATCTATAAGCATTAAGCATACTATAATTCGAAGCATATGAAATCAAGAGATGTAACCAAAAACCATTTGGTAAGTGCCTATTCCTTAAATCAACTCTTCGACGCGCCCTGACCCCTGTTTGTTACAATGTATTGTGTCTAAACTGTAGTGAATGGTTCAATTTATGATGCAGGCTGCAGTAATGCATTTCAACCAATGGCGGGAGAGCGTCGGCCAATCAAAGGCGAATGCGATCATCACACTGCAGCAATCATTTGTACTCATTCACAATGACTAAGGATATATTTTTTTATATATATACATATTTTTTTTTCATTTGGGTGTTCAGTCAAGGGTGATCGTGAATGAGCCCAGCGTCGGGCGCGTGCGTGCGTGTGCGTACAATGTGTATACATAATATTTACGTGTGTGCGCTGTTCTCGGGCGACAGCGGGCGGTAGCGGCCCACGCGCTCGCACCCCGCCCCTGTGACGTATACGTCTTTACTTAGTACTCATAATATAGCGATATCTGCTGGGTTATTCTGTAACTTAGTTAGCAACTGAAAATAGTTGCCAACGAATTAGTTTGATATACATTGCTGCTTTACTGTGGGGAATATAAAGTGTTTTCATAATTTTACACAGTAAAGCAGCAATGTATATCGAACTAATTCGTTGGCAACTATTTTCAGTTGCTAAGTTACAGAATAACCCACCTGGTCTAAACTTTAGTGGCTAGCTTGTTCGGCTAGGTTCATGAGGTCCCAGGTTCGAGTGCCGGGTCAGGTAAAAAAAAGCCGTTTATCCTCGTAATTTTTTTTTTCTAGTCTATATTTATGAAAGAGTACTGTGACATAATGACTGACAGACAACGCAGAGTTTTTAACATTCTTTGAGCACCCTAGAGGATTGCTACCCTATTTTTACCTATTCGGTGAATACCTAATTCTACGAAGAAAATATTTATTTTTAAAGCTGCTTTTTCAAATTTTTAAAGCATTTTCAAAGCCGACGAATTTGTAGATATTGCTAGTTATTAGCTAAATTAGCTAATAGAGTAGAACGTCCGTCTGATTCTCAGTGAACCAGTTAGCGCCTGCCAGATAGTATCCTTTATAGCGGGCGTTTTTTAGGCTCATAATTACTTATCATCCCACAAACTTCTCTGACCCTATGACAGCGTCGCTCTTATGACATTAAATTTTGCCCATAAATAGTTCTTTGCATTGAAATTTCAAAAAGGGCATCATTAATTCCACTTTCCGCCACCGGGTCAGATGTGTTCGCAGGACTATAGTCCATTTTTTTATATATGAAAGAATGTCATGCGATACTACGCCCCCGTCTAGAAAATACGACACCATAAAATGGCGGATCATTTTTCAATTTAGAATACATAAATTTTTTTATGTGAAAAAGTTAAAATATGTCCGGTACAAGAAAAAAAAAGAGTTCCAAAGAATAGATATCCAAACGGGCACGGCTTTTACAAATACCCTCAAAACACACAGATAATTTTTTGGAAAAAATATCCAAAATACTAATTCGCTACGCAAGTCACACACACGCAGTGATTATTATTATAGACGCAACAACTAACGTTTTATGTTAGCCTTGTCGAAAGAAGTTCATCTCTTTCATCCATTATTGAAATAGAGCGAGAGGTGAACTAGTCGCTACTATGTTTTTTTTTACCAATTATTGCATAGAAAATTCGTTATCGGTTTTTCACATATAGCTACTTCTATTCCCCTATACTTTTTGTTTGAAAATTCACCTAAAACCCTTCATCAATGGCCATAATGTAAGTTTTCAAGTAAGTGACCTTCACGTTGAAGCTTGTTTAAACCAGTCGTTTTATATGAGCGGATATATGTAAAATATGGAGTTCTCAATCCACACACGTATGGACTCGGGCTCAGTTTATACAGAAGTGACGAATGCCAGAGACTATAGTCGGGACATAACAAACGTGCGAACTGAGCTATAAAACAATACGATCATAGAGTTGTGAGGCCTCTCCCTAGTGTGACGGACTGGCTAGAAAGCGAATGGATCTTCTGGGGGTAGCTTATCCGCAACCGGAGGATTATGGTCCCTTGAACCTAAAGGCGACAATCAAACTCCTAGAATGGGTGTTTGAGGAGGTCTAGGGGATAAGGAAGGGCCGAGTACAAAAGATCCATAAGGGTCGAAGTGCATCCGCTTTTTTTTTTTTAGCGGGCCCCATCAGAGGAAGATAAGATAAGATAAGAGGCCTCTCCCTCGCTCTTTACAACCTGTTATTCAGATTCCAATACTAATCAGAAATAATATGATCGTTGCCACACGTATCGTTAAAATAATCCGACAGTTGACTTAAGGAGATCGCCCACCGCCGCAAGTGCCGCTAAATATACTAGAGCCGCATTTAAAAGTACTGAAAAAAGTACTACTTTGCACGTCTCGACAACGTTGATACGCTTCGAGTGTCGAAACACTATAACGTCAGCGTGAAGCGGACTTAAAGACCCTTATTTTAGAGACGCAAATTCAGTACTTCAGTATTTTTTTTTTATTTCGCTAATTTTCCGCTTGGGACGCTGTCTGTAGATGTATGGATGAACTCGGGCCTTAAAACAATGTTTATAAGGTCCATTTTACTTTGACGTTACAGTGTTTCGATACTTGATATTTTGCTAATTCTCCGCTTGGGTTTCTGACTGTAGATGTATGGATGAACTTGAGCCTTAAAACAATGCAGTTAAGGTTCATTTTACTTTGATACTCGAAGTGTAAGAACGTTTTCGAGATGTGGAAAGTCGTACTAAGTCTACAGTACTTAGGTCTTATATATCGTCTATTGGTATTCGATCACCTTTACTCGTTTCTGCGATAACTTATTATTATACACCTAATAGTAAGTTTATTCATACTTATTATAAGAAACAAGAACTTAGTCAACTATCGAATGGATTTTTTTTTGAACATAACAAAGAATAAGATCATGTTAGATTGAAACATAATACATATTACATACGTCTATTTACGGATTTTAACATTACATTATTTTATATCAGATAAAATTTTGTAAAACATGACGTTCGATTATTTAAGCATGCGACTATTATTTATAAATTAACCGATAACTACAAATAAATCCATAAAATTTTTTAAAATCCATCAGAGACTTCGAAGTGTATCAACTCTTTTTAACCCTACAGTTCATGCCACAAATTTTTCTTTTAAAATTTCCATTACAATAATTACAATTTGAATGTCAAAATTCGTAAAACAAATCCATTTTAAAAATAACAAATCAACATAATATAACGTAACAACTAAAACAAAAAACATATATTATTAAATATGTACATACCTAACTAACTCCGCTCTCAACTTAGCGTAACTATATCACTATTATTATGTATTAAACTAAGTAAAACACGTCTCGTAATTAATGATTATTATTCTGTAATTAATAATACGTGTGACAGATATTGATAAAACTCTTAAAGCCTCATTCTCATTTTGCCTAAACTGCTCTACGGGAAATGGGTATCAGCCCTACAAGTAGCGGCACGGATCTAAAGGCGTTGATAACGTTAATAATAATTAACTTTGATAACGTTAATAATAGCGTTGCTATAACGTTATTACTAATGTTATATCAAAGTTATTATTAACGTTATAGCAACTTATTTAAACTTCAGTTCTAAAGAGATATACTATGGAACGCACGTAATATACAATTAAAAACTTTGATTGTTAAACACCTCCGCCTAACAGTCTCAATAAGTTTTGGCGGCTTTTCGCCGAAACTCAATGAAGAGTTAACAGTCAGGTTCCAGTTTTATTTAATAATCACAATTTTTTGTCTTTCCTTCTTGATATTCATCCTGCACGCGTCGAGAACCGTGCCGGTACCTATAAACTATTATCATGATAGTACATATTTGATTATTCGCACATGAAATCCAAATTCAAAAACATTTCCCGCGAACAAGTCTCATACCAAATCAAATGATACCACCGAGATCATAGGACAAGCACAGACTTGTACTTACTAATTATTATTATTATTTAATGCGACTGTCAATGTTAATCAGGGAATCATAGGAATCTTAAAATACGACCACAGTATGTTAAACTCACGCCCTAATCTGTGATCGCTTTCTACCGAAGTCCGCGACCGACATCAGTAGTGTTATACCGAGTTCGTACACCTCGACAACGGTACTAGATTGCGAATATCGAAAAACTACAATATCAGAACGAAATGGACCCAAATTCAGTAAGTATTTCCAATTTTTTATTTTGCGGAATTTCCACTTGCGGCACTGGCTGTAGATGTATGGAAGAACCTTAAGACAAGCCAATGTAAGTCTATATTCCTTTGAAGTTATTGTGTTACTATACTTTTTTTTATTCTTTATAGGCACACGCTTGACCACAATCACACTTAATAGAAAGTTATGATGTGGCCTAAGATGGAACGCGTTGGCCTAGCAGATGCCTATTTACTCTTTTCTTAAAGATGCCTAAGTTGTAGGTGTTTTGACGTTCATATCGTAAAGGCGTGTGATACTCGAATTCGATCACCGTTGCCGCAATGTGTAAACTCAGCATAACCTCACACAGTGTTAGAGGGATTCAGGCCTTATCTGTGTCCAAGAGATATATTTAATATCACTGTCGATCATCTTTATGTTTCTTCTTCCTATTCTCGCCGAATTTCCCGCTGAATTCCCTCCAAGACGCTCTCATGTCGCCCAGCGTTAGTCTAGATCGCGTCCCATATTTACATTTCTTGTCCTTTTTACTGAACTCCTCGGTTTTGAAATCTTTTTTACTTACTGTAGGATATTCGGGTCGTTTATCTGCACCGATTGGATATTCGGGAGGATTGTCTGCACCGATTGAATATTCGGGTTTGCCCGCATTTATGTTAGTACCATCTGAATATTCGGTTTCTTTAGTACAAAGTGGACTATCTTTATTAATATTGGGATAATGTAATGGTTTATCTGTAGAAATGGGATATTGAGGATCCGAAAGTTCATCACTCAAAGAATATTTTGGTTCAATTGTATTTATTAGATAATTAACTTCATTCGTATGCTTAGTACAAATTGGGTGTGTGGAATTATCGATACATGAATCTGTATTAACTGGATGATCGATTTTGTTTTTATTGACATTTTGAAGTTTACTTGCATTTCGATAAGTATTTATAGGATTTTCAACAATTTTTCTATGCAAATTATAATCACGTTCCGGTTTATCAGTGTATAAGTTAGTGTTAAAAGGTAATTCAAACTTATTTGTATATAAGTTATTGTCATTATCTTCAAGGCGTCTTGCGAAAGATTCTGTTTTGTCAAAAGATGTTTTTCTATCAAGCCTCTCTAATTTACATGCACAAGATTCATTGCTGTCAGGAAAAGTGTTTTCACCTGTATTGGAACCATTATCATTATATCCAGATTTAGCATAAACGTTTCTAGCTTTAGCATTATCGCTCCTATATAGTTCATTAGGTTTTCTCATATCATGCGCAACGTTAACATTAGGTTGATTTGTATTCGAACGTAATTCCTCATTAATATTGACGGATTGATTCGAGTCATCGGATATACTTAGTTCGTGCTCTTTAAGACGTTCCTGCGTTTTAGTAAACACATCATCATCACATTCAATGAAGTCTGACGCTTTAGTTTTATCATTATCGTACAGTGGGTTCACATTATCCCTTACATTCGTGTACAGTTGATCTTGATTAGACGAATAATCGGATTGACGAGTTCTATTAGTACTTAAACTATCATTATCACATTGTGTGTTCGTATTATCGTTAACATTAACGTACAGTTTACCATCATTAAAATTACGCTCAGCTCGACAAGCTCTATCCGCACTTAGACTACTATCATCGACATTCATGTACAATTTATCATCGTTGGGGTACTCGGGCGAGTCGGCGATGTCGTCGGGTTTGTTCGTATATGGGTCGGGGTACTCGTAGTCGGTGTGATAGAGGAAGGGGCACCGGTGGTAGGGGTACGGGTGGTAGGGGGGGTAGAGGCGCTCACCGGAGTCCCAGTGCGCGTCGGGCTCGGTGTCGGGCTCGGAGCCCGAGGAGGCGCAGGACGACAGCGACGAGGACGCCCGGACGGAGTGCCCGCTGAACGTTGACGATTCCGGCTGCTTTTGGATTATTAACTCCACCTGAAAATAAAATTGCTGTGATAGCCTAGTGGTTAGGACGACCGACTTCTAATCGGAGGTCGTGGGTTCGATCCCGGGCACGCACCTCTAACTTTTCGGAGTTATGTGCGTTTTAAGTATTTAAATATCACTTGCTTTAACGGTGAAGGAAAACATCGTGAGGAAACCTGCATGCCTGAGAGTTCTCCATAACGTTCTCAAAGGTGTGTGAAGTCTGCCAATCCGCTGGTAGACTATGGCCAAAACCCTTCTCACTCTGAGAGGAGACCCGTGCTCTGTAGTGAGCCGGTAATGGGTTGATCATGATGATGATGATGATGAAAATAAAATTAAATGTGATAAGTTGCCTATCTTGTTGGTCTAGTGGTTAGCATATTCAATTGCAGATCACGAGAGGTTCGATTCCTGGGTCGGGCAAATTATTGTTGGCTATTGGGTTTTTTCTATCAAGAATTTCTCAGTACCAGCTCGGAGTTGGTAGTTGGCGGTGTTTCACCCCCGTGCCTCGGAGAGCACGTTAAGCAGTCGGTCCCGGTTATTATCACTATCATGTGACAAAAGTCGTTAAAGCCCGCCAACCCGCATTGGAGCAACGTGGCGGGTCGAAGCTATAAATACCTGTCTCATGAGAGAATAGGAGTCCGGGGCCCAGCCTAGTAGTGATGGTGGTGCGATAAATGCATGTATGCAAGCGGTGATAGCTCGGTGATCCAAAGCCCAGTGGTTAAGACTTCGGACTCCCTCTCGAGGGGACGGAGTTCAATCCCCGGCACGCACCTCAAGTTTACGGCGTTTTAAGCAATCAAATATTAATGCTTTAACGGTGAGGTGAGGAAACCTGCACACCTGAGAATTCTGCATAATGTTCTCAAAATCTTGTGAAGTCTACCAATCCGCACTCGGTCAGCGTAGTGGACTACGGCCTAAGCCCTTCTCATTCTGAGAGGAGACTCGTGTCCTGTAGTAGGCCGGTAATGGGTTGATAATGATTTTCCGGATTAATACGGACTAATACCTATAGGTCCATGCCGGTATAACTCCCAGCACATAAGTCGAGCGGTGACCTTCAAGTGCGCGCAGCGTCGTACGAGTGAGCGTGACACAATACGATCGGAGATCCAATCAGCGCTTACGAGAGATCCGCGAGAGCTAATCAGTGCTTACTAACGATCCCCACGCCCTCCCCGCGACCCCCTCACACCCCGAGATACCTCATTTTCGACTTCTGCACATTGCAGGTCACCGCTCGACTTACGTGCCGAGGGTTATAGTTATATTGCGTACCTTGAAATCGGGGCTATACAATTTATGTTGTTTGTCTTTGTGCGCGTCGTCCAGCTGCCACTTGTCCAGCGTCAGTTTGAACGTCTCGAGGTTTGGACCTGCGGAATCATTAAATCAATATTAACATAATGATGCTAATTCGGTTGTGCATAACCTCGAACTTTTTTCAGGGAACTTTGTGAAAAAAAAATCAATTTTTAGACCTGTCGATAATTTAGTTAAGAGATTTTTTTACAGACGAATTAGCACCCTTAAGACAAATGACGTTAAGTGAATGTCACCGCCCATGAACATTTGCAAACCTCAATCGTGGTTGACTTTAGGATTTTGATAATGCGCACTTTAGTAACCCCCTACATCAGATGAAGGGAGCTGGTTCATAGCACAGTCTGTGTTGTGTTTAGTTCCATGGTCACGAAAGAAACGTTAAGTCATTTCAATTTCCAGGTATGCCCGCTTCCATCTAGAATGCACCGTCAATTACCACCAGGTAAGACAAGTCAAGTCAAGGGCTAACTTTTCATCAAATGAACTTCTGAAATACAACTGGGCCTAGCACACTACCCTGAGGTGCACTAAACATTTATCGGTAACTTGAAACATAACCGGGGCTAGCACACTACCCTGAGATACACCAAACATTTATTTTCAATCTAAAATATAACTGGGGCTAGCATACTACTCTGAGAAGCACCAAACATCTATCTTTAATCTAAAATATAACTTGCGTTAGCACACTACCCTGAGGTGCACCAAATATTCATCTTTAACCTGAAACATAACCGGGGCTAGCACACTACCCTGAGGTGCACTAAACATTTATCGGTAACTTGAAACATAACCGGGGCTAGCACACTACCCTGAGGTGCACCAAATATTCATCTTTAACCTGAAACATAACCGGGGCTAGCACACTACCCTGAGGTGCACCAAATATTCATCTTTAACCTGAAACATAACTGGGGCTAGCACACTACCCTGAGATGCACCAAACAATTAATTCGATAAGCATGCAACTCACTGTCATCGGGCGCGGGCACGGGCTCGGCGCCGACGCACGCCGTCACGAAGAAGGTGTTGAACCAGAAGTGGAAGAGCCGCTCCTTGCGCATCATCATCTTGGGCTTGCAGTACACGTCGACGCGCACGTCGCCCGCCAGCGGCGTGCACGCCGCCGCCAGCACGCGCGCCGCCGCCGCGCCCGCGCCGCCGCCGCCCACCTCGCGCCGCAGCTCGTGACACCCCAGCGACGCCTGCAGTCACACAATCAGGGTCAATAAATAACACTTAGATGTGCTACGAACTACCTCGTTAGCATATTTGACTGCAGATCACGAGCTCCCGGGTCGGGCAAAAAATAATAATTGTTGTTCTCAGTGCCAGCCCGGAGTTGGTGGTCGACGGTGATTAACCCCCGTGCCTCATAGAGCGTGTTAAGCGGTCCCGGTTATTATCACTATCATGTGACAAATGACAATTATAGTCGTTAAAGCCCGCCAACCCGCATTATAGCAGCTCTAAATCCCTCTCTCCTATGAGAGGAGCCCTGTGCCCAGCAGTGCGACATTAAAAGGCTGTATAGAATAGAATAGAAAAGTTTTTTATTCAAATAAACTTTTACAAGTGCTTTTGAATAGTCAGATGAATCTACCACTGGTTCGGAATGCCGTTCCAACCGAGAAGAACCAGCAAGAAACTCGGCGGTTGCTCTTTTCCAAATTTACAATATCAATATAACAATTTTATGGTAAGTACATGATTGAATTGCCGTCTCGCGCATTGCTGGAACGAGTCAAATCCACGCCTTTTTATCATTTATATAAGTAATCATAATTTTATTCAGATAAACTTTCGGAAGCGTTTACGAATCGACAAATGAATCTACCACAGGTTCGGAATGGTGCTTACAATTCTACACATGTGAAGAAGGGCAGACAAAAGTAGCCCCATTTCCGACGGTGGCACCCGTTCACGAGCATGACGCATGATCCAGCCATTGCTTCGCTCAACCATATTCGAGGGAACGTAACAACCCGCACCACACGACACCACCACAGAAATGTTTAAAGAGAGCGTGACGTACTTAGGCTACCCATGATCAAAGCATCGAATTGAACACCAATAATCAAATACTCGGTTTAAGACATTGAGAAATTGCTCCATGCTTTTTTATCATTTATATAATCTTCAATTGTATAATATGCTTTTTTTATGAGCATATTTTTAATAGAGTTCTTAAACTTGTGTAAAGGCAAGTCTAAGATTGCTTGTGGAATTTTATTATAGAACATTACGCCCATTCCCACAAATGACCTTTGGACCCTTTTGAGGCGTAACTGAGGAATCACGAGCCTATTTCTATTTCTTAATTGCCTGTCGTGTAATTCGCACTTTTTAATGTAACTGTGAATGTTTTGCCTAACAAAAATTATATTGTTATAGATATATTGAGAAGCTACCGTAAGAATACCTATTTCTTTAAATTTCTCTCGAAGGGAATCCCGCGGTTTTAAATTATAAATTGCGCGAATTGCCCTTTTTTGTAAAACGAAATTTTTTTCAATATCAGCCGCTTTACCCCATAGTATGAGTCCATACGACATAATACTATGGAAATATGCAAAATAAACAATTTTTGCAGTTTCTATATCTGTTATCTGTCGAATCTTCCTAACAGCGTAAGCAGCAGAGCTGAGCTTGCCAGCAAGTGTTGCTATATGGGTGCCCCATTGAAGCTTTGCATCTAGGGTTATTCCCAAGAACACAGTTGTGTCCTCAGTTTTGTAGTGGTCGTGGTGTGCTGTGCTCAGCTAAGCTAAGTTCCTGGTGATGTTTTTTCAACAAATAACATTGAGTTGCGCGATGTGCTGTGCGCCGGAGTCGGCTAGGCGTATGCTGAGACGCAGGCGACGCAGGTCCACGCAGCGCAGAGCAGAGCAGATTTTGTAAAGCATGGAACGTCATTGAACTACGTACGCTGCGGCGCAGGCACGTGCGACGCAGACATGTGTCTGTCCTGCTCTGCATCTCGTTGTAATGCCGGCACAAAATTCTGACGCGTGCACGTCGACACGTGTTTATTAAACAATATCTTATAATTTTGTTGCAATGACAGAACAATTAATTGAATTATTTCGTTGTGAACCTTGTTTGTATGATACAAATCATCCAGACTACTAGGATGTGAACTAGGACTAGCTAGAACTAGCTAGGATGCGAATGTCAGTTGCGGCAGTCGCAGCATGCGGAGGGGGCACATGTCTGCCTCAACTGCCCTGCCTTGCACTGTGCTGTGCTGCGTCGCCTGCTTCTCAGCATACGCCTAGCCTCAGTGTCGCGACTACGCGACATGCAAGTGCAGAGCGAGCCAGCACGAATCGCGTGATCCTTGCTGTTTGAACCGCGTAGTAGTCCACGTAGCACCGCTACGACGGCACAGTCACGCCTGGTGTGCGACATCTTGCGGACCAGCGCCGCGTAGTAGTCCACGTAGCGCCGCTGCGATGACACCGTGGGAGGAGGACGTAAGATCACCTTGAAGGGCGGCTCGGGCCGGCCCTCGGCGCTCTCCTTGGGCTGCGTGACGGTGACCTCGAGCGTGCACTGCGAGCCGGTGAGCGCGGGCGGCGGCGACATCAGCAGCTCCCGCACGTGCACGCGCGTGGCGCGGTACGACAGCCCGCCGCGCACCAGCGCCGCGTAGTAGTCCACGTAGCGCCGCTGCGATGACACCGTGAGAGGAGGACGTAAGGTCACCTTGAAGGGCGGCTCGGGCCGGCCCTCGGCGCTCTCCTTGGGCTGCGTGACGGTGACCTCGAGCGTGCACTGCGAGCCGGTGAGCGCGGGCGGCGGCGACATCAGCAGCTCCCGCACGTGCACGCGCGTGGCGCGGTACGACAGCCCGCCGCGCACCAGCGCCGCGTAGTAGTCCACGTAGCGCCGCTGCGATGACACCGTGAGAGGAGGACGTAAGGTCACCTTGAAGGGCGGCTCGGGCCGGCCCTCGGCGCTCTCCTTGGGCTGCGTGACGGTGACCTCGAGCGTGCACTGCGAGCCGGTGAGCGCGGGCGGCGGCGACATCAGCAGCTCCCGCACGTGCACGCGCGTGGCGCGGTACGACAGCCCGCCGCGCACCAGCGCCGCGTAGTAGTCCACGTAGCGCCGCTGCGATGACACCGTGAGAGGAGGACGTAAGGTCACCTTGAAGGGCGGCTCGGGCCGGCCCTCGGCGCTCTCCTTGGGCTGCGTGACGGTGACCTCGAGCGTGCACTGCGAGCCGGTGAGCGCGGGCGGCGGCGACATCAGCAGCTCCCGCACGTGCACGCGCGTGGCGCGGTACGACAGCCCGCCGCGCACCAGCGCCGCGTAGTAGTCCACGTAGCGCCGCTGCGATGACACCGTGAGAGGAGGACGTAAGGTCACCTTGAAGGGCGGCTCGGGCCGGCCCTCGGCGCTCTCCTTGGGCTGCGTGACGGTGACCTCGAGCGTGCACTGCGAGCCGGTGAGCGCGGGCGGCGGCGACATCAGCAGCTCCCGCACGTGCACGCGCGTGGCGCGGTACGACAGCCCGCCGCGCACCAGCGCCGCGTAGTAGTCCACGTAGCGCCGCTGCGACGGAATCGTCACGCCTGCAGAACAACGACGCGAGTTAGTTCCGACATCTCAACTAGATGGCGTGCTAGTTGCGTTGGATCGCGCTACTGGATAGATGTTAAACCGTTGCGTTTCACGACGACGTCGGTTCAACCGATTAACGTCCACCGCTGGAGAATCAGCTCATGAACGGTAGACTTAGTACAGGCTTCCATATCTCGGCAACTGTCAACGACAAATTGATCGACTTCGAGTATCGTAACACTTTACAATCGAAGTAAAATTGATCCAATCGTCATGGATTTAAGGCTCGATTCATCTATAACTCTACAGTCAGCCCCCACGCCCCAAGTCGAACCTAACGACGTTGAAAACCGAGGGTTTTAAATCTATTTTACTCCTACATTATAATGTTTCTTTACACGAAATCTATCAGACATTAAGATTTGCGAACTCGTACAAGGTCAGTGTGCTTAGTCTAAAGCGGAGCACTCGAAAACGAACTCGAAAACTATTGATCGATTTCAGAGTAAAATAGACCTAAACTGGCTTGTATTAAGGTTTGAGTTCGCCAATACATTCAGCATTGTTCGAATGCTGAATGTATTGGCGAACTCAAACCTTAATACAAGCCATTTTAGGTCTATTTTACTCTGAAATCGATCAATAGTTTTCGAGTTCGTTTTCGAGTGCTCCGCTTTAGACTAAGCATACAGATCGCCGCAGAACACTACTTAATGCCGCTTGTAACCAGCTTCCTGCGACTCATTTAAGATCGTGCTTCACTTTCTGTGGGGTCTTCCAGACCTGCCTTTTACGGTGCGAGATCGCCTGTTGAGAATCTTGTGACCCTTACGTCTACCGGTTCTTTGAGCTAGTATGTGAGCCGCTCATATATGCCACTTATATATTTAATAATATATTTGTATCAATAAAGAGGGTAGTTGACAAAGTGACAATGCCACCTTTCTGATCGTGCGTCCTCTTGGTGCCGTAAAACTGCAGCGCCTTGTCCGCCGTCTCCTGCTGCCCGCTGTACAGCAGATAGCAGCATACCATTGTACCTGAAAAAGGAACAAATTTTACAATTAATCCATACTAATATTAAAAATATGAAAGTACAACTCTGATCTGAACCGATTTTGCCGTAATTAGATACAGATATATTAGATCTTCGAAACGGACAATTAAAAATACGAAAGTAACTCTGTCTGTCTATTACGCTTTTACGCCTAAATCCCTGAACCGATTTTTACGTAATCAGAGATATGTTACCTTTTGGTCGCGAAAAAAGGGGTTGAAATAGGAGATGAAAGTTTGAATTTGTATTTGAATTGATGTATGACATGTAAGAATCCACGCGGACGAATTCGCTGGCATCAGCTAGTTAATAACATAAAAATTACCGGCCCATTACAGGGCACGGGTCTCTTCTCAGAGTGAGAAGGGTTTAGGCCGTAGTCCACCACGCTGACTAAGCACGGATATGACGGGACTTTCACTGGCGGATATTCAAATTTTGATGCGCCATTTTAACAGTTTTTAGGTAGGTATTGGCTCAAGAAAAACTTTGAAAAAATAAAGCGTTCCCACAGGACTTAAAACCAATATCCACGCGAACGAAGTCGCTGGCAGCCGCTTGTCATTAATAAAATTTATTTGAATACTTGCATAATGAAACATAACAAACGTGAAGGAAAGAAAGGCAATCCAAACCCACACACATAAAAATATATAACAAGTGAAATGATCACCCACTGCCTCCGAAAACCGGCTCCTTTCATATCGGAATAGCTCTGCGCTCTTTTTTTTTTATTATTTTTACGTCCCTTTACGGCCTGACCACAAAGGAGAAAAAGGAAAAAAGGAGGCGCGGGATAAAGGATCCCTTTTCGGAATTTACGACACCGCGTGAAAGTACCGAACGCTTATAATTCCGCCAATTAAAGGCCGTAAAGAAATTTTGCAATTACGGTTGTAAATTTTAACCTCCCCCCCCCCCTATTCCCTTGCGGGTTTCGGGGGTACGTGTTGTTTGCATCACAATAGGCGTCGGCATCAAAGGAGACGTTACGGCCGCAAGTATTATTCGTGTAGCCTTGATCTTTGTTATTCGGGCAACTATTAGGTACATTAAGTACCTACATAATACGTTAATCGTTATCGACTGTGCGTTGCCAATTTTCTGCAATGAATATTTTATGTACCTACTGGAATTTTTTGGGAATAGGAATTTTTTTCCACGCTTTTCTTGTTAAAAGTTTCGCGATTATGCGTGAATTTCATCGATATATCGTTACGCAATCGATTATTCTGACTCGCTGGTTCTGGTTAATTCGATTCAGAATCAATACGAGGCATGCCTTTTAAGTTTTATCGTTTGAAGAAAAAAACACAACTAGAACCTTATAGTACTGTTTATTGTTTTTCAATACAGTTGTTTAACATGGCGTACTTTCAGAGGCTATAGTTATGATTCGAAAATTAAATCTTTTGCACAGGCATGTTTTGTTTTACGCGGTCGTGACTTTTGTTTTACGAGCTCGATCACTTTGTTTTGCAGTTTATTTTTAAATTTATAAGTCAATTTAAAAAGTTTAGTAGCAAGGAGTTTTCATACATAGAATAAAATCGGATAGATTTTATACGAGAAAAAATTAATAAATGCGTACCTACGTCTTAGCATTGAATTCTCAAAATTCTTTTAAATGTTTGTTTATTATAATTAATTATATATTTAATTACCATTTTTAATTTAATTATTTTCACATTAACATATCTCAAAAATCGAATAGGCTGTATACGCGTAGACAGTTGCCTAGTTTCGTTTTAAAATGTCCAGTTGCTAAAACGCGCCATTTTCAGAAAGTTTTCATTTTTTGTGTGATAAATTGATTATTTTTTGTAAATATGAGTTCAAGTACAAGTGATATTATGGAATTAACTCCACCTGATATTTTATCTGGGGTAAAAATTACGCAAGATGGAATTTTGCCCCCAAGATTCCGACAAAGATAGGTACGTACGTATGTATGTTGAAATAAACATTTGATTCTTCGATTTGTTTTTTACTGTTTCCCACAACTGTATTGAAAAACGTCGTGTGATACACGGGTGTATCGGTTATTCCAAACTCGTGACATTAAAAACCCTCACCTTCGGTTCGGGCTTGTTAATGACAGCTCGTATGCAATAACCAACATTCCACCCTTGTATCACAATGTACTATTTCAAAGTATTCACCACGTAGCTTAATACACTTTTCCATTCGCTCAAACCAGTTATTATAACATTTATTCCACTCTAAAGTGGGGGTGTTCAAAATGGCTGACTTGAAAGCGTCGACTGCTTCTTCACTGGACTGGAACCTTTGACCACGAAGACTTTTCTTAATTTTAGGAAATGTAAAAAAATCGTTAGGGCTTAGGTCAGGACTGTATGGAGGATGGTCAAGAATATCTACTTTTTCCTGCCTCAAATACTCAATTGTTTGACGAGCGCTGTGTGAGCTTGCGTTGTCGTGGTGCAGGATGATGCGTCGCTTTGAGTTAGATTTTCGAAGTTCGGCGATGACTTGTGGTAAACAAACTGTGGTATACCACTCTGCGTTAACCGTTCTACGATCTTCAAGTGCAATAGTCGCAACATGGCCGGTTTTTCCAACGAACGTGGCCACCATCTTCTTAGAAGTGCTTCGAGAACGAACAACTTTAGTCGGCTTTGGCTCGTCTTGAAAGACCCAGATTGTAGATTGTTGTTTGGAATCAGGATCGTAGGCATAGATCCAAGATTCGTCACCACTGATTATGTCGTAGACGTGATTTGACTCTCCTCGGTTGAACCTTTGCAGAGTTTTCTTACACCATCTGACGCGGGCCGCCTTGTGATCGTCGGAAAGCAGATGCGGTATCCAACGGCAAACTAGCTTTCTCACACCAAGCGCTTCATGCAAGATCTTCTGAATGGTTGTCCCTGAGATGCCTAATAGAGTCTCTATCTCTCGATACGTCACATGACGATCTTCGAGAATTAGTTGTCTCACAGCAATGACGTTATCTTCAGTGAAGGCGGATTTTGGGCGTCCTTTGCGAGATTTGTCACTAACACTAGTATGTCCACGCTGGAATTCTAAATACCATCGTTCGACAGTCCGCAGACATGGGGCTTCATCACTGAACACAGATGTTAGCTCTTCAAAACACTGAAGCCGTGTCAGGCCTCTTTTAAAGTTGTAGAAAATTATTGCACGAACATTTTCCTTAGAAAGATTCATTTTCGTACGTAACCTGACAGATTCCAATCGACGCTGTGACTAAACAATAGCATTAATCCTAATACTTTCAACTGTTTTGAGATTCAAAATTTAAACACATTCGAATATAGAACAGTTCCAAATTCAAAATTGCCGAGAAATATGAAAACGACAGAACTTAAAAGGCATGCCTAGTATGTGTCGCCGTATGGACAGGTAGTATTAAAAAAAGGAGTGTGTACTTAATGTACACGCATAAGAAGCTATATTTCTTAGCATGCAAATAATAATAATTGATTACAATTTGACACTAGATGGCGCGACAGACGGCCATGCGAAGTTCGTCCAGTTTGCGAAGCGTCTGACAGTTAAGAGGTTGCGAGCAACTTCAACATGTCATGTTTCGTGTAATCCTGTGCGCGCGCATCATAAAAATCATATTTTTCCCGCACCTAAAGAAGTATAATTTCAATAATAAATTGAAAATGTAAAAAAACCCCGACATTCGCCATTTTGTGGCGGCGGCCATCTTGGATTTGCATAATGCTATTTTACTAGTCAAGCCCTTTCATTTGATACCCATATTGAGGACGTTGTGATAAAATATGTAATCCGCCATTTTGTAGCGGCGGACATCTTGAACCGATTTTCATCAAACATAGCTAACAAGACTCTCGACTAATTCACCTTTCAAACAAAAAGCCACATTCAAATCGGTTCAGCCGTTTGAGCGCTACAGGGGAACAGACAGACACACACACACACACACATACACACACACACACACACACACACACACAGACACGTCAAACTTATAACACCCCGTCGTTTTTGCGTCGGGGGTTAAAAATACAAAACCTAATGTCGTGATTTTTCTAAGAGGGTAGTTTTAAGTAAAGGCGAATACGTTTACCAACTCAATATAAGGATCGCAGCTCGACAAATCGAGTCTCTCTTGAGCACGCTTCAGGTGCGGTCGTGTCTGTGTTGAATACTCATTGAATTGTGGAAAGGGGGTGTGGTGCTGTTGGCTGGGTGAGTGATTTGCTGTCTATTCTAGTTTTGGTGTGATTGATTATTGTGTTGGTTTGCCCTATTATGGGGCCTGATCACTTGGTTAGAAGGTCGATGTCATCAGGCTAGGTTGCTGTGCGACTGGACGGCTGTGAGGGGCGGTTCTGGAGGCCGTACCGTTAGGTTAGGTTAGTTTCACGTGGATATCATGCCACGAGTTGGTTAAAGTTAGCGAATTCTTCACACTAATTAATGTAGTGCATAAGTAGGTATCTATCAAACACTGTAATAAGATGCGATTGGTAAAAAAATTGCTCGACGAAAATGTAAATTGAAAGCTTAAAAGAAACAAGGAGTAACCCTCGACTTTATATTCCATTCTGAACACGCCTGCATTAAATAGTTGGGGGTCACAAGTTTGATTGAACGACAGATTCTTAATCGATTTCTTTCGATCGATTATTTATTTAAATTCGTTTTAGACTTGACAACTCTACTTTTTATTCAGGCATTCGTATGCTTATGAGGGGAGGTCTGCACATGTTTGACCTCCGCTGAAATATTCGACTGTGTTTTGTTGTCAGCAAGGTAGGTGTGGCATTGAAGTGTGAACACTGAACTCGGAGATAGAATATAATCATATTCTTCATCAAATAATACCACAGACAACTTTTACAATAAATTATGTAGATACTAGCCTTATAAATCTGCCTTCTAAATCTCATCCCCTATTTAACACACTTGGGGGTATAATTTCCAAAATTCCAGAAATATGTAATTCTTTATTTTTAACCGACAATACAAATACCGATTTTCATTGATATAACTTTTAAAATGACGGACTTTCATACAAACTTTCATCCCCCATTTAACCCACTTGGGTTTTTCCAAAATTCCTTAAACACGTAACTTTTTATTTTTAACTGAAAACCTAAATACATACCAATTTTCGTAGTAGTAGTGATGATTACTGACAAGATACCACAAAACCCAAAAAAACGCGAAAAATTGAAAAAAATAAATACTAAAATAATTAAATTTGAAAAATATTAAATACTAGCGGTCCGCCCCGGCTTCGCCCGTGGTACATATAAATAGCCTATAGCACTCAAGGATCACTTACATATCCAACGGTGAAAGAATTTTTGAAATCGGTCCAGTAGTTCCTGAGATTAGCGCATTCAAACAAACAAACTCTTCCGCTTTATTATATTAAGTATAGACTAAACCACTAATAGATTGTATTGGATTGTGTTTAGGTAGTACATATAATAATAGCGTTAACGGGGTGTCCTACGTCAGCGACAAACGCTACAACGCGACATGATACGACGCGACGCGAAAATATCGGACAGTAGCTGAACCTGCATGTGGCCTACGTTGTCGCGTGGACAAGTTTGTAATTTTCTATGGAGTCGAATCGCATCGCGTCGCGTCGCGTAGTATTCGTCGCTCACGCAGGACACCGCGTAACTTTCCGGTCTCCTTGTACCCTTATCTCTATATACCTTGTACATGGGTGTTTGATACTTATTTTTTTTACTTTAAACTGTCTACCTATTACGGTTCAGAGACACCGCCCACTGACAGACAGACAGACAGACAGACGGATGAACAGACTCGTAATCATTTGGGTACGGAGCGCTAAAAATATCATTAACACTTAGCTTTTATTATAACCCATTGGAGTTCTAAATGTATGACAGTGATAAAATTTCAAAATTCATTTATTATTTTTTTCGTTTTTCTCCAGGCGACGTGGTTTTAATGCTCTTATAATAGACAAATTATTAACTAATTCAAGTCATTAATACTTAAATCGTGAATATAGTCAGTTATGCCATTTACCTCCTAGATAAAATAGGTTTTCCGGGTTTCATCTCATTATTTGCGGGCATAACCTAAAAAGCTAAATATAGGTACTTGAGGAAACATTTGCGAGAGTGGTGTACACAGAATTCTAAATAAGGTATATAATAGAAATGATATCTGCGTTCTCTGATGTCGGGACAGCGTGGCGCCTATTTTGGCTAATCCCGCTTCATAATCAACCCATTACCGGCTCACTACAGAGCACGGGTCTCCTCTCAGAGTGAGAAGGGTTTTGGCCATAGTCTACCACGCTGGCCAAGCGGATTGGCAGACTTCACACACCTTTGAGAACGTTATGGAGAACTCTCAGGCATGCAGGTTTCCTCACAATGTTTTCCTTCACCGTTAAAGCAAGTGATATTTAAATACTTAAAACGCACATAACTCCGAAAAGTTAGAGGTGCATGCCCCGGGATCGAACCCACGACCTCCGATTAGAAGTCGGTCGTCCTAACCACTAGGCTATCACAGCTTTTTTAATAATAATATATAATCCCGCTTAGAAATATGTAATTGAAAATCACATCGTTTCTACTCTCTAGCTGCTAGAAAAGAAGTGTCGAGGGCGTGCTAGAGTCTAGCACACCTAACAACACCTAACAATCTTGGATTTGTCTTTCCGATCACACGCAATGATTTTTTTCCATTAAACATTCTGCGCGGAGACAATTTCGCACTCTTTTACCACTTCTAAACCTATTCTGAATTCTGTGATGCAGTGTGTTGCGGACAGCTGTATATGTGAGTCATGTCACGTACATGATACAGTGTTATCAACGAATAGAACTGAACTGAACTAGTTCTATTAGCAGTGCAATTAATATAATATACGTTTTACTTTAATTACTTTATTAATTAAGTTTAAACAAAACGCTTTTATTTAACTAGTACAGTGCCTAAAAGTAAAAAATATTATTTAGTAAAATAAAATTGAAAATCAATAAATTACGTAATTAAAAAAACTAAAAACCCGACTGCGTAAAACAAACTAGTTCTGGTAACTGAAAAGCAAAAAACAAGCTTTGTACTTTATAAACTAGAATTTGATAAGATCATAAACATAATTAATGTTAGAAAATGTATGGCATGCGGGGGCGAACTAATTAATAGTCCTGAGTAGTTGGCTAAGTAACGCCCCCGCCTGCCATACATTTTCTAACATTAATTATGTTTATGATCTTATCAAATTCTAGTTTATAAAGTACAAAGCTTGTTTTTTGCTTTTCAGTTACCAGAACTAGTTTGTTTTACGCAGTCGGGTTTTTAGTTTTTTTAATTACGTAATTTATTTCTTGGTTTTTAGTGCAAAACTATGAAAAATTTTTAGATGCATATTTTTACAAGAGACAGGCCTGTGTCACTCCGCGTGTAGGTAATAGCGCGTTTAAGACGACTATTAGCGCCATCTGTTGAACACTAGAAACTTTAATAAGGTCCTTCATAATATTATTGTATTATTTTAGTGTTTGGCGATTTAAGGTTAAATTATTAGTGTTACAATAATTGCTGGGAAGGGGGGAGGTGTAGGGAGGATTATGTGGAATGTAGTAGAGTGGAGTGGGAAGGGATCTTAAATAAATTACCACCAATTTACTCACAGTGTAGTTGTTATTTATTTTGTTTTCTATGATTTGTCACTCCAAACTGATTACAAACACATAGATTGTATACATTTTCGTATTTGCCTTTTAAAGCCCTTTATTTTGATACCCCACTCGAGGGTCTTGAGGAAAAAAATTTTTTTCAGCTCGCACATTAAAGTGCATAAAATCCGCCATTTTGAATTTTTATTAATTTTATGTACCCAGTAACATTTGCGCTGTTAAGACAAATCTAATGACGTATCATTTATCAAAATAAGTTGAGTCGTTGAGTAGTTACGAACTGACATAGGAAACGGTCATTTTCTGTGATTTATCACTCCAACTTATTTTCAAATATATAATTGTATACATTTTTGTATTTGCCTTTTAAATCCCTTCATTTTGATACCCCACTCGAGGGTCTTGAGGAAAAAATTTTTTTTCAGCTCGCACATTAAAGCGCATAAAGTCCGCCATTTTAATTTTTTTTTTAATTTAGGTACCCTATAACACTCGCGTCATGAAGACAAATCTAATGACGTATCATTTATCAAAATCCGTTGAGCCGTTTATTAGTTACACGCGGACATAGGAATGGACATACATACACACAGGTGAAACACATAACCCAGTCGGGTAAAAAAAGTATACCTAATTAAAATTACTTACTTATTTTAAAAATTCCTAAAACCCACGAAAAATTAAATATAAAAAAATTTCAGTCAAGTTTTCAGTCAAGTCAAGAGCTTGTAACACTTGCTATTATACAGCTTCATAACCTCTCGACTGTACCTATATAATATAGTGCCTCGTTGATCTAGTGGTTGGAATATTCGATCACGAGGTCACGAGGTCCCCGGGTTCGATTCCCGGGTCGGGCAAATAATACTTGTTAGGTATTGGGTTTTTCTGTCAAAAAATTCTCAGTGCCAGCCTGGAGTTGGAAGCAGGCGGTGCTTCGCCCCCGTGCTGGCTGGGGCTGGCTGTAGTAGTGGTGGCATGGTATGTAGCCTGCCAACGCGCGTCGGAGCAGCGTGGCGGGTAGCAATGTGGTGTAAAAAGGCTGTAGCGCCTAACAGACCATGTGTCTGTTAGGCGCAGGCCCCATTGGAAGCGAAGCGAAGCGGACCGTAGTACGACAAATATAAATTTAAAATTTTAAAAACCCCCGACATTCACGATTTTGTGGCGGCGGCCATCTTGGATTTGCAATAATGCTATTCTCCCAGTCAAGCCCTTTCATTTGATACGCATATTAAGGGAGTTGTGAAAAAATATATAATCCGCCATTTAGTAGCGGCGGCCATCTTGGATCGATTTTCATCAAACATAGCTAACAACACTCTCGACTAATATTCGTCTCGACTCTTTCAAACAAAAAAAACCGCATCCAAATCGATTCACCCGTTTGAGCGCTACAGGGCAACAGACAGACACACACACACACACACAGACACGTCAAACTTATAACACCCCGTCGTTTTTGCGTCGGGGGTTAAAAAGACACGGTAGCGGCGTGAGCTAAGCGAAACGAATTTCGTTTCGCTCCCAATGGGACCAGGCTATATGAGCTGGCGACGCTCTTGGCAGAGTACGCACTATAGCCCAACTAGCACACTAGTGGAAATAGCAGCCTATTTTGCAACTTTTAGCTGTACTGTAGCGCTTTAGGGGTTCAGAAAGTGGTTTTAAGTTCTACTATTGCTTTCGTAACTGCTCATAGCTGTAAATATCACTAGGGGTAGCAGACCACCAACTGAACCAAATGCCACTTTAGGCTTTATAAGAGTTAATTTTACAACGCATGCCGTCTATAGCTTTAAAAGAGAGTTAAAACATATATGTTAAAACTTAAAACTGCTATAAAGCTTCTATTGCCGCTGCTGTACGCTTCAGAATTGCATAAATACTTTAATTGCAGACTTTGTAACGGAACTGTATAAAAGACATATTTATTACTGTTCTGCCACTGAAAGTTTCATTGCAGAAGTGATTTGTATTTTTGCGCAGACTTAAGTAGCAATTTGATCGACTGTCTTACTAATAGCGATATTAAGGCTTCACAATAGAAGCAGGAGCGTAAAAGCTGCTTCTCATAGACGCCATTGTTTACAAGACAATTATTTATCATTACTTGAGTAATGTATGTGTATGTATGTACTTGAATAATATAAGTTTTTATCACAATTTGTAGTAAAATATAACTAAATATAGAACCAGCAACTTACTAAATAAAAATGTAGTAATTTCAATATCGTGTAGGTATGTGATATAATATTATTTAAATAATAATATTTTACATATTTTACGATATTCTGAGGTAATTATTGAGGGGCTTTAAAAATACTCCAATAATATCAACTATTTGCACGATAAACTGATCTGCGTTTTTAGCCACTTGCTTAAAATACAAAATATAACTCAAAAATACTTAATACCTTCACTTATTATTTACTAGCGGACCCGGCAGACGTCGTCCTGCCCTCTATTAGCGCCACCTACCGGGTCCAATTTTTCTACTTATAAACCTTCCTCTTGAATCACTCTATCTATTAAAAAAAACCGCATCAAAATCCGTTGCGTAGTTTTAAAGATTTAAGCATACATAGGGACATAGGGATTAGGGACATAGGGACATAGGGATATAGGGACAGAAAAAGCGACTTTGTTTTATACTATGTAGTGATTTGTATTCTGTAATAGTCTGACATCAGGAACGACAGATGTATTTAAAAAATCAGCCAAGTGCGAGTCGGGCCTCGCTCTTTCAGGGTTCCGTACATAATTATGAACAATATAATATTTTGGGTCTAAGAAATATTTAATTTCCGAGCTAGACATCGCAACAAACCGTGAAAGAAAAACCCAAAAAAATGTTCGTTTATTTTGGTCACAGCTTATAAACTATTTAATAAATCGTTGTTTTCAGTATTTGTTGTTTAAATAGAGCATATAGTACATAATATACTGAAATATCATATTCCCAACTAGTTTAGTTTTTGAGATAGCCCCCGTCACAAAAATGGTCTAAAACTGACAACTTTGATGGCCTCCCATTCCCATATTTTTTGAGATAAAAATTAAAAATATATATATTTGTACTCTACTTAATGAGCTCTAAACAATGATACCCCACAAGCTAGGGTAAAGAAAAAATTTTTTTTCCGGCTCCTTTTTCATGTATGGGAGCCCCCCTGAAAAATAATTTAATTCAATTTCTAATTCAATATTTGATTTTGGGTTAACGTTTTACACTAAATACCAAAATTTCAGGTTTGTAACTCATTTCGTCTGCGAGCTAGAGACCTGTGACCGGCGGACAGACGGACAGACAGCCGAGTGACATTAATAGGGCTCCGTTTTTTACCCTTCGGGTACGGAACCCTAAAAATGAGAGACAAGGTGAATGGATGAGTGATCCTTATTCGTTCAGTTAAACCTGTTATTCATTCAATAAGCGCCACAAGAGCTTTAGTGTGGTGTTAATTATTAGTTGCAGCTCCTGTAGCGCTTTTATGCCACTATTATGAAGCTCTAATGGAACTGGAGGTTGCAAAAAGTTGTGCCCCTTTGACTGCAAAGCGGCTGCATAAGGTCTGCAGTGCACGCTCTGGCGCTTGAGCTTGGCACTTTTGGGAATAATCGGATTAGCTCCAAAGCTCTTAAGCAACTAGTTTGTGCTAGTTGGGAGATCTCAGCCTAAGGAACTGGAACAGGAACGGGAACAGGAACGGGAACGGGAACGGTAACAGGAACAGTAACAGGAACAGAAGTGGAGCTGACCTGTCCTCCCCTTGCCGGCTTTGCAATGCACGGCGGCCACGTTGCGCGGGTCCTCGTTGAGCCAGTCGTGCGCGTTGACGCAGAACTCCTGGATCTGGGTGATCTTCGGCGGCGCGTGGTCCTCTATCGCGATCCGCACCACCTGCAAACACAACCGAGGGACCAATAAACAAACTGGACTCCGGTATAACCCCCGTCACGAAGTCGACCGGTGACCTTCAAGTGCGCGCAGCGTCGTACGAGTGAGCGGGACACGATACGATTGGAGAACCAATCAGCGCTTACGAGGGATCCGCGAGAGCTAATCAGTGCTTACGAACGATCCCCACGCCATCCCCGCGACCCCCTCACCACCCGAGATACCTCATTTTCGACTTCTGCGCATTGAAGGTCACCGGTCGACTTATTTGGGTCTACTTATAGGACTCCCGACTCCTGGAGCGGTGATAACCGGTGATATAGTCAGATACTTATAGTTAGACATAAATCATTTCTATCTGACTTCTCGCTTGCAGTTACACAGGCCTTATGGAACTGGAATCTGTTTCTCTGGTGTTGCGTGTAACCGTAAAAAAGGATTTATCTATAGTCGATAACAGGTTATAAAGAGCGAGGGAAAGCCCTCACAACCCTATGATCATAATGTTTTATGGCTCAGTTTGCACGTTTGTAATGTCTCAACTATTAAGACTGCGGCATGTCTTTCGGGGGAACCGAGTTGGATCTCACGCACTTCTTTCTTGACTTTTCGGAGTTAAGTGCGTTCTAACCAATGAGGAAGTTTCCTGATGTTGAAAACGTCATATTTACCACAATGGAATTAAAATATCAAAGATCAAAACTACAAAATCGGTGAAAAATTTTTTTAATCCATCAATAAAAAATGACGGAGAAATCAATTATTTAAGTTTGTGTAATAAGAAAGTTAATCTTTGGTAACTGCTCTTGACAAAAGCTGTATCCCACAGGGTCTTTACAATAGTGCAAGTACGCAACAGGGTACAGCTTTTGTTAGTTAAATACTTGTAACAATATGTTATGTAACTTTCGATACTCCCTGTGTGAAAGGATCGTTTTGTAGCAGTTTGAACAAAGCATTTATACCCAAGGGTTAACCGATGGCAAAATACTATTTGAAATGCGTAGGTACTTCACTACCATAGTTATTAAAAGTTATTCTTCTATTCGGGACGGACATTAGAAAATTGACGAAAAAATAAAATAAAAGAAAAAACATTTTCCCATACAAAATGTTCATGAGTTTCGTAACTGTCAAACAGTTATCATCCCGTCGATACGGTAAACTCTCTCACCTGTACCTATTAAAATTATTTTCTTCTGTACGTGTGTTTATCACCTAACTCCTAAACGTTTGGACCGATTTGGATGAAATTTTGTGTGTAGGTAGGTATATTTCAATGGGTTCCTGGACGGTTTGAAAACACAAATACCGGGTGGGTAAACGTTAGGTACCCACCGGGTCTCGGTAGGTGGCGCTGATGACGGTATGTTACCGGGCAGGACGACGTCTGCCGGGTCCGCTAGTTTTTCATAAATTATAGCTTGTTGTATAGATAAGCTGTGATAGCCTAGTGGTTAAGACGACCGACTTCTAATCGGAGGTCGTGGGTTCGATCCCGGGGCACGCACTTCTAACTTTTCGGAGTTATGTGCGTTTTAAGTATTTAAATATCACTTGCTTTAACGGTGAAGGAAAACATCGTGAGGAAACCTGCATGCCTGAGAGTTCTCCATAACGTTCTCAAAGGTGTGTGAAGTCTGCCAATCCGCTTGGCCAGCGTGGTAGACTATGGCCAAAACCCTTCTCACTCTGAGAGGAGACCCGTGCTCTGTAGTGAGCCGGTAATGGGTTGATCATGATGATGTATAGATACAGTAAAAGACCCAGACAGTGACGTACGATACTTTTCAACTCCCGAAAACCAAAAGGGTTCCCGCTGGATTCTTGAAAAACCTAATTCCACGGGGACCAAGTCGCGAGCACGGACTAGTGTATGTTTATAATTCTGGTGGTAAAACATCAACAGAGCTGCCGGAGCCTCGCACAATGCCTGATCCCGTCGAAGTTTATGCTGGGCCCGAAGTGCTATTGGATCTGTGGGAATGCGGTCGGCGTTTCGAGAAAAGCCCGCGAAACCTTTTACTGGAAGCGGTCTGCGGTCGCCACATCAGGGTCTTCGGATCGTGTATATGTTGGATATGACCCTTAAAAGCTTATATATATAAGATATTGCCCTTTAAAGATTTGCGTTTATGTAATACGAGCTTATGCCCGCGACTTCGTACGCGTGAATTCATATAAATATACAAACTTTCAAACCCTATTTAACCCCTTTAAGGATTGAATTTTCAAATATCCTTTCTTAGCGGATGCTAATGTCATCATAGCTATCTGCATTCCAAATTTCAGCCTGATCCGTCCAGTGGTTTGAGCTGTACGTTGATAGATCAGTCAGTCATTCAGTCACTTTTTCCTTTTATATATTTAGACTAAGTTTTGCCCGCGGCTTCGCCCGCGTGGATTTCGGTTTTTCATAAATCTCGAGGGAATCGCGGATTTCCGGTTTCCGTTACCGCTCCCTTTTCCAACCTTTATACCTATGTACTTTCAAGGAAGTTTGCTATAGTAATCTATCTACAGCTGTAGCTGTAGTAATTTTTTTTTAATTCCCGCGGGAACTGTGAAATTTTCCAGTATAAAAAGTAGCCTGTGTATTATTCCAGGTTATAAGCTATGTTTTAAATTTCATCCAAATCTGTTCAGTAGTTTTCGCGTGAAATATTAACAAACATTCATACAAACTTTAGCGTTTATAATATTAGTAAGGATTAGCTGATACCCGCAACTCCGTCCGCGTGAGATTCGGGTCTTTAGGGTCCCGTACCCAAAGGATAAAACTGAGCCTCACTAGCCGATTATTGGTTCACACTGTAATGTCTGTCTATCCGTCCGTATGTCAAACATCTCTAGCTCGTAGACGAAATTACAAAGCTGGAAATGGAACATTATTTTGATGTAGAGTATTGACCAAAAACCGAATTTCGAATTAGAAATTCAATTAAATAATTTTTCTTACTTGCATGAAAAAGGAGCCGTAAAAAACATCGCAGGAATAGCCTCTCAAAGTGTGGTTATTCGTCATCAAAGCTACGTAAAATTATAATTCACGCACTTATAGTACGTTATTATGTTATAATTTCGAAAATATACATCCGCAGGACAGGAATAGCCTCTCAAAGTGTGGTTATTCGTCATCAAAGCTACGTAAAATAATTCACGCACTTATTAGTACGTTAATATGTTATCATTTCGAAAATATACATCCGCAGGACAGGAATAGTCTCTCAAAGTGTGGTTATTCGTCATCAAAGCTACGTAAAATAATTCACGCACTTATAGTTATAGTACGTTAATATGTTATCATTTCGAAAATATACATCCGCAGGACGTAGTATTAAAATCAATGACGGCCCAATATGTGGTCACACACGCAATAGAAATTGATTGCGTCACAAGGACAAAATTGAAATAAATTATTTCCTACATAATATTATACCAAATTGTCGATCATTACCTTATAAGGACAAAAATTGGTTACCTAATTTTCTACGTAACAAATTCGAAAATTCCGACCGCGATGGGTATTTAATTGGTTTCCACTAAATATTATAACTGAGTTAATGGTTCCCTGTGTGTGTGTCCGTTGAACTGACGTCATTTCATCGTGTGACGTCATTCAAGAGCATTTCCCTGTAGAAGCCATTTAGGTGTTTAGGTCTTTCCTACGTAACAAAAAGCCCAATAGGTAAAACGGGCAACTTTATGACCTGTTTAACCAACAGGTTAGGGGGTTTCTCACCATATTGTAGAAATGTAATAGTATAAGATGTAAGTTGTAGATGATGTCAATGTAGATCTTGAGTCGACGTAATTTTGTCATGTGACATCATTTTACCGAATTTCTCTGGTAGGTACAAGCCGTTAAGGTGTTTCAATATTTTCTATTTAACACGATAAGTAAAATCTTCTTACTTTTTAAACGACTTCAAAATTAAGTAAGTTATCAATTCCATTCACAACATTTTTAGGCGATGCTACTCTCGTAAGTATTTAAGTCAAATCTGTTTTAAACCCCCGACGCAAAAACGACGGGGTGTTATAAGTTTGACGTGTGCGTGTAGCTTTCGAATGGATGAACCGATTTTGATTTTTTTTTTGTTTGAAAAGTGAATTAGTCGGGAGTGTTCTTAGCTATGTTTGGTGAAAATCATTCCAATTACCAATATGGCCACCGCCACAAAATAGCGGATTACATATTTTTTCACAACTCCCTCAATATGGGTATCAAATGAAAGGGCTTATCTAGCAGAATACTATACAATAACATAAAGGACATGACCAGTGGCACTATGGGCACTTGCCTAGGTGTCAAAAATCAATGTGCAGCAAAGATTGTTTTATTTTTGGAATTCTTGTATTCTCTAGTTTTCAGATAAAAAACTTTCAGGGATCTAAAGGCTCAGAAAACTGAGAAAAATAAAGAAAAGTTTTACGAAGAACTCTGCCTTTCGATGCTAGATGGCGCTAAACATTGTGGAATATCAAGTATAAATGTAAAAAAAAAAATGGTTTTCTACTATTCAACGTCATCTATATAGGTGGAACTTTGCTATAAAAAGTAAAGCTTTCTATTATTTGTTCAGAATAATTTAAATTATTGAGATTTTCTTGAAACGCCTAGCGCCATCTAGTATCGAGGGGCAGAGTTATTTCATAAAACTTTAAAACGAAATAACTCTGCTTTTCGATACTAGATGGCGCTAGGCGTTTCAAGCAAATCTGAATAATTTAAATTATTCTGAACAAATAATAAATAGCTTTACTTTTTATAGCAAAGTTCCACCTATATAGATGACGTTGAATTGTAGAAAATCATTTTTTTTACATTTTAGACTTGATTAGACATTGCCTAGCGCCATCTAGTATCGAATAGCAGAGTTATTTCGTAAAACTTTCATGAATGATTATTATTTGTATAAATGGTGTAGTGTTGCCAGATGGTATGTCGTGAATCCTACGAACGAGACCCTGAAAAAGTTCGAAAGCTAGATAAAGTACGAAGCTGTAGTGCCACTGACTTTCGTAACAAAAAGTCAATATTCTCGGAACGAAAGAGAACGTCAGGAGTCAGAGGTCGTCATTCATTAAAGGGACTTCCAGGTACAAAATCCAATACTAAGTTTTTATTCTGTTAATAATAATGGTTTGTTGTTGTTTGCTCGCTATTTTTATTAAAAAAAAGACTCATAATATTTGAGACCTTTCTAAAGTTACTCATATAGCTACTGTAGCAACCGAGCTAGTGATTCATACCAATCTCTTTTTGTCCCCAGCAATATTTATTTTTATAAAAATCTGGTAGCAATGGAAACGTCAAAGAATGTATAAATAAAAGTTAAATTGAAAATAAGACCGAAGGTCACCTAAAAAGTACCAATTTCGTACATTTCATACCTTTCTGGCAATTCTGATGGAGTAGTAAATAAAAGGAAAAAGCGGAATCAATAAACATACTGTTTTTTTAGATATTTTAAACCATGGCCTTTTTCGAAATAATAAATCCATATTAAATTAAGCTTTAATTTTTGAATCTTACTGTAAAAGCAGAAATCCTGCACATTTTTCCTAATCGGTAGGCAGGCACTGGTCATGTCCTTTCAAATCCAAGATGGCCGCCACCACAAAATGGCGAATGTCGGGGTTTAATTTATACTTGTTCATTTAAAGGTGAAGATCTGATGAAGAGCTTAAAAGATGGAGGACCAAACGCCTCAACGTACAACAGTAAGTTGCTAGCGAACAGCACAATACTTCAGTAAATAGTAAGCTATTCCAATCATTGGATATTACATAGGCTTATGACACGTTAAGGCTTAAGGTACACACATACATGCACAACAAGTGGACAACGCTCGAGTGCGGAAAAGAAGAAGGCTATAGGGTCAGATCGAGCGGAAAATATTCCGGAATTCACGCGTGCGGAAATTCTCTTCGGCGATTTTTATCCGGCACTGCTACAACCTGCGGCACGTAAGTCGAGCGGTGACCTTCAATGCGCAGAAGTCGAAAGTGAGGTATCTCGGGGTGTGAGGGGGAAGCGGGGAGGGCTTGGGGATCGTTCGTAAGCACTGATTAGCTCTCGCGGATCCCTCGTAAGCGCTGATTGGCTCTCCAATCGTGTTGTGTCCCGCTCACTCGTACGACGCTGCGCGCACTTGAAGGTCACTGCTCGACTTACGTGCCGCGGGTTAAGTATATGTCGCTTTTCAAATATTTCAATACAATCTTAGAATCCAGAATCTCGCTAAGTTTGTCTCTAAGGTAAAGACGGATAATATTAAAGAGGTAAGAAGGCGGTTTTAGGCGATCGGGTCAGTCACCTGAGGTCGGTCCAGACGCGTGGGTGTGACACCATCAAATCTTCACAAATAATGACATAGAGACATCGGAGGCGCTTCGACACTAGCGCGTGGGTGTGATGTCCCATAATCGACGCTAAGGTGACCACACTGTGTGACTGTTGTGGGACTTGACTTTTGTTACTATCTATAGGTATAGATCGACCAGAATCTCATGAAAAATAGGGAAATTAAATTTTGTAGTAAGCAACACTAGGTTAACTCGGCTGCCCTAGTGATAAACAGAGTAATCACATACTTTGTTTATCACTAGGTTTGTTTAGAACTCCTTACCTGGGATCGTTTCACGAAACGAAAAATCAAGCAACTGCATTTTAAATACAAAAACAAAGTAATCAACATCCAATTACTTTGTTTTTGTGTTGTGCTTGTTGTTTACTTGGTTTTTGCATTTATATTCCGGGTTAGTGAGTGCAGTTACTTTGTTTGGGCAATTTAAATTTCAGTAAACGGTTCAAGTTATTTGAAATATTAAACTGTGGTAAAAAACTACTTGACATAAAACTTTTGTTAATGCAAAAAGTCAATTTCACAAAAAATGTCAGTTACTTTGTTTATCGCTAAGGCAGCCGTAGTGTTGCTAATCTTGGAATTTCATTTCCCTATTTTTCATGAGATTCTGGTCGATCTATACATAAATTAGTTCGCCTGATTAAATTTCGGCAATGGCAGTAGATATCAGTGCAGACTAGCGAACTATGGGGAAGATATTATAGTGCACAAGTGTGAGCGCATTGAATGCCAGTGCGATTTGACATAACACGGCACATCCAAGGCACGCGGGTGCAACACTTCTAACTTCCTAAATCCGGGCTGCTAACGAGAATTCCTTAAAATAAAACCTCAATAACTTTTTTGGCTCGACTCAGATCTTGAACCCGGGGTAACCTCAAGAACCGCAGCTCAGACAAGGCTTATGTGATAAATAAAAATTATTAGTCGTATACGAACATAGCGAGCTGATGAAATGTTTGTTAAAGTGAGACACTACAACAATGAGGGTAGACCGAGATTGTCATACTTTAAAAATAACTTTATAATATCTACTAGCTGATCCCCGCGACTTCGTCCGCGTGGATATAGGTTTTTATATAGGATCGGATTGTAGCCTAAGTTACTCCTTATAACATCACCTTTCTGCCATTGCCATGCGCGGCCAATATACAGACAGACAGACAGACAGACAGACAGACAGACAGACAGACAGACAATCAAAAATGAAAAAAATTGCAGTTTTGGCTTCAGTATCGATTATAGAGTGCCCTCCAATAAAAAATTTCAAAATATCTTCAATGTACATAATTGGATCTGTTACAGTTTTATTATATTATAGATGTCCTGACGTCGCATTAAAATATGGTGAACATGGTGTCCATAGCGCTCACAAATAATGATATCTACGCGCTGCGGTCACGGCCGCGACACGGCCGCGCGGCCGGTGGGCGTGCGCCGCGCCGTGCGCGCTCAACGGCCGAAACTGTACAAACAGACGGACAGTTCCTTACAACAAGTGTGAAGTGATGCGAGTGTAGAGGCAAATGGTTTTGAACATTCTCACAATTCTAGAATAACCGGTGGTAGATTGAATTGACGATTCAAAAGTATTTGTAAAAGTTTATTTGAATAAAAAATTGGTTGTCTGTAAAGACGGTTTACGGACGATAATTATACGTGACAACGTCATAAGAAAAGATGGCCTTTCTATCGCTTGTTCCGTGCTCTCGCTTGCACTCTCGGCTATGCTGGCCCATCGTGCCTTCTCTATCGCTTGTTCCGCGCTCTCGCTTGCACGCGGTACGTGACAATGAGTCGTGCTTTTTCGTGCGTGCGGCTGGCGTTCATCGATTTATAAGAAGTTATCACATTAAAAACTTTTCTATTATATTCTAATAGTAGCAAATAGTATAAATTAATAAACGATATTATTATTAGGACTATAGTGTAACAAATAAGTATTGTGAAGAATTCGCTAGTTAACAAAGGCGTTAGGCCTCTTGTTCACACGCCGTGAACGTTACGTTTGAAAAACGTCGTTTCACAAAACAAAAATCACGTTTTGTATGGAGCACTACGGCAGCGCGCCGTACGGCGTTCTCCATACAAAACGTGATTTTTCACGGCGTGTGAACAAGAGGCCTTAGGCTTAATAATTTACACCGCGGCGGAATGGAATGGAAGCGTCAATTTCGCCTCATGACGCGGAAGGCGCGCGAATTCGCTGGAATGCTCGAGAATTCTCGCGCATTCCAGCTAAACGCTTGGCACGGCACTGCTGTGACCGACCCAACGGTCTCTCCGCTCGCGCCACTTCCTGCGGATTCCACAGACGGCGCCGACAGTAGCTACGGGAATTCTCGAGAATGCGCGAGAATTCCGCGGAAGACGCGCGACCTTTTTTTGGCTCCTATTTAATTTGTATGTTATGCAATTGACATAAAGTTCATTTAGCTATGTACAATTTCGTTGCAAAAAGTCGCTTCCATTCCATTCCGCCGCGGTCTAAATTGAGCCTTACATGCAGAGCTGTCGATATAGTTTAAGAGACATGCGCTTAATAGTATTAGCGCTGGCAACATTAAACCGCGGGGCGTTATTACACTGTATCGGGGAACATCATTGGCAATTGATTCCGCCGCCTCGGTGGGGCTTCCGAAATTGATTTAGCGAAGCTATACAAAGGGGTGAATCTGATTACAAAGTGCATTTTATACGTTTGTAGCAGCGTGTTGCCAACGGCTGCTTTTAAATCTGCTTAAATAGGTAGATACTAACTGACGCACTTAGTGGATTAAGTTTCTCGAAAATTATAACTCCGCAACTACATATTAATCGGATTGTGACCATTCTTTTGACATGAACATGATAACGTCTTGTAAATCGATGAACGCCGGCTACACGCACGAAAAAGCATGACTTATTGTCACGAGCCGCTTGCAAGCGAGAGCACGCAACAAGCAATAGAGAAGGCACCATCGGCCTAAGCGTTCGGCTTGTGACGCATCTATCTCTCTTTGTTTTCTTATGACGTTATTACGTAAAATTATCGTCCGTAAACCGACTTTACAGACAACTATTTTTTTTTATTGGCTCACATTTACTTCAACTTAGGTAACAGTGCAAGTTTCATCAAAGTGGGTTCTGTAATTTACAAGCGGAAACCATTTTGTTTTTCCTATGTTACTTTAAGCTGAACCTTGCTGAACCTTGCTAAAAACTGTTAAAAGTTCTTTGGCGGATGTTTAGGTACATCAAAATATAAACATCCGCCAGTGAAAGTCCCATCAAAATCGATCCAGCATTTGAGAGATTAGCCAGTAATCTTTAAAGTATTTCCTTTCTAACAAAAAAGAATGAATGAAATCGGACCACGCGTTAATGAATTACAGCTAAGCACACATTTTGATTTTCATCCGCTCTCCCAAGGGAACGTGCTGAATTTCGGGATAAAAAGTATCCTATATGTTACTCCGTAGTATGAACTTAAATCATGCCAAGTTTAATTTCAATCCATTCAGTGGTTTTTGCGTGATACGCGCACAAACATACAGACAAACAGATAAACAGACAAACAGACAAAAATGACAAAAATAGATTTTTTACGTTCTATTACTTATTCCTAACTTCCCCCAGTTATTATTTTGCAAAAATCTTTATCTACTCTCATATCTTAAAATCCCGAATATGAAATCAAAATATGTCATATATTGGACTACTTTATTCACATACATCTATAATATTTAAAAAAAAATTTAAAAAAATTCATTATAACACTACTTTGTTAGGAAATTATTGCAAAGTAATGTTATAAAATAATTTTTTCTACATTATAGTACAGGCGAACTGGGTTCTGGTATTTTTGAGCCATGGCGGGAAATTCGTGCGACCTCCTTACAGTAGATGTGTGTAACTGTACAAACGCGTTAAACATTGTGAATTGTGTTAAATTGCAGAAGAGTAACTACTAAAAATTAAGTTTACTTAAAATTAAGTAACTACTAAAAATAACTACTAAAAATTAATAACTATTAAAAATTAAATTTTTGATAAGCTTGAGCTATTTTCCGATCCACTAATTTCTATAGGACATTAGGACTCCTCTACTACTATTAATTTCTCTATGGTAACCCAGGCTGTATGGTCAACGATCTTGGCCTGTCCCGAAAGGGACAAACCGAAAAAGAAGAAGAATCTCTATGGTAACAACTGAATTTTGGCGCCATACGCTAGTTTATTTAAATTTTTTATTTGTTACTCAAAACTTTACAAGACATGGTTTTTATTGTGCGGAAAAATGTCTAGCAGTGATACTGAAGAGAATTTAACTCCACCTGACCACCGACCAACAATCTTTTGCCAGCAAAATCAAAGAAAACTCACGACAAATATTACCAAGATTTTATGGTTTGGATTTTAAGATATGAGTTTAGATAAAGTAGTGTATGAAACTCTACATAATTAGTTATTAAAACACTCGTGTAATACTATTAAAAAACTCGCCTGCGGCTCGTTTTTTAAACTAACACTCGTTGTTTTTAATAACCTCTATTATGCAACCGTTTCATAAACTACTATTAATGTACAGATACGGCAAGTCTACGATTTTATTATATCGATACCAGAAATTTCAATTGTCGTAAAGGACATTCGGCAAAATGTCCTTTACTACAATTGAAATTTCTGGTATCGATATGTATAGAATAGATAGATTTCGGTACATTGAAGTCGGTATAATTTTTTCTTAAATTGTAAATTATTCTTAAATTACAAAATTGCTAATTTACACTCAATTCTTAAATTAAAAATTGCTAATTATTAATTTACACTCGCTAGTCATACGCAGTGTAGCTTTAGGTATGTTCCAAGCGATAGTGTATCGCGGGTGCAGGGCGAGTGGAGTGTGCTAGGCGCCTTATCGCCGGGTTATCGGTGAAAGTGGCAGATTACGGCAGATACGCCGTAGGAGATCCTCCGTTCCGATACGATAACGATACGATAAAGATACTATACGATAACTATACGACCGTGACGTCGCCAAAATGTACCTAAGCCCGTAAAGTAAATGAAGTTACCTTTCGGACGTTCGTATGGATGCGCGATATCTGAAGAAGCTTGTCCTGACTGACTGACTGACTAATCATCAACGCACAGCCTAAACCACTGAAGCTAGAAACTTGAAATTTGCACAGTAGCATCTTTTATGACGTAGGCGCACACTAAGAAAGGATTATTGCGAATTCCACCCCTAAGAGGGTTAAATAGGGGATGAAAGTTTGTATGAAAGTCCGTCATTTTTCAAGTTATATCCATGAAAATTGGTATTTAGGTTTTCGGTTAAAAATAAAGACTTACGTGTTTTAGGAATTTTGGAAAAACCACCTCTAAGTGGGTTAAATGGGGCATGAAAGTTTGTATGAAAGTCCGTCATTTTTAAAGTTATATGAATGAAAATCGGTATTTGTAATGTCGGTTAAAAATAACGAATTACGTGTTTCTGGAATTTTGGAAATTATACCCCCAAGTGGGTTAAATAGGGGATGAGATTTATAAGAATCCAAGCGGACGAAGTCGCTGGCATCAGCTAGTTTTCCATAAAGTTTTTAGATCCCTCCCGCGGCCATCATTCTCGATTAATATGTCTACCTCTACAGTCTACCTACACTGACAGATTTTTTGTGTCACAGCGACGAAATTCACAAACAATTCACGCAACCTTCATAATCACTGATCATGAATTGGCCACATCATTGATCAGGAATTGGAAACAGGCCATTTAAAGCCACGAGGGTTCCGAACTCACCCGTATTTCAGAAGAGCCCACAACAAACTCAGCTGAGTATTATTTTTATTATCACTATGTAACATCGGTTAGACTAACTTAGAACATTTATAGAACTATGTATACGTATCATCTATTGAAGCAATTCAGTATTTTCCGATAGACACAATAAAATAACATTATCTATAACAATGATAGTACATAATGTGTTTCTTGATAAATAGCGTACACATTTCCTAGAACGTCTCCACAGCAATTATTATAAAATATGCACATGCCGATATCGGATATCGCTGTAATCTTTGTCTAGACTCTAGACTGCAGTCTTTACTATCTATCTATACTAATATAATAAAGCGGAAAAGTTTGTTTGTTTGAACGCGCTAATTCTCTGGCGATATATCAGACAAATTTGAAAAATTATTTCTGCAATTGATAGCCCAATTAAGTAAGCCCAGTACATATACGAATCTTAGAAGCTGAGCAAAAAAGTATTTCCATTGGATTGGATATTTTCTCTTCATACCCGATAACTTTACTTCCTTTCTTCTTTTCAGGATTGTATCTATGTCAACACGTCAGTTTAGAGTTCTCGACCGATAAAAGGCGCACCAATCTGCGGTCGCCCTGAGCTTCGATAAGTGTTATCAGAGCTGCGCCGTTATCAGGTGGGGTACCCGGGACGACATCTAGTCTGTTCACCTTCTATCCGACTAGTTTGTCAGGGGGGGTACTGAACCTACTTACCTGGGCGCGTTACAGATATAACCCCCGACACGTAAGTCGACCGGTGACCTTCAAGTGCGCGCAGAGTCGTATACGAGTGAGCGGGACACAATACGATTGGAGAGCCAATCGGCGCTGACGAGGGATCCGCGAGAGCTAATCAGTGCTTACGAACGATCCCCACGCCCTCCCCGCGACCCCATCACACCCCGAGATACCTCATTTTCGATTTCTGCGCATTGAAGGTCACCGGTCGACTTATTTGCCGTGATTCGTAGCTGCAGCTACATGGACAACACAAACAGACAAATATAGATTCAGCTGATAGCTACACGGACATTTATAGTCCAGCTCTAGATGAATCTATGTATATGAGGTCTGTCTTGTTGTTTCGGCAGTCACCGAAAACCGGTCCGCGGGCGGCGGGACGCGGCGCGGCGGACGGGGCGCCTCGGCCCAATCTGCGGTCGCCCTAAACCGTGATAAGTGTTATCAGTGCTGCGGCGTTATCATAAGGGCACCTGGGGCGACGTTTAGTCTGCTCACTTTCACCCGGAATAGATCTCAGCTCAGTCAAGGTGTTTGAAGGTTACAGGCTATCTACTGCTCATTATTTCTATCTCCTTTTTGCGTCGTATTGCTCATATCTGAGGGTCATGATCCCTTTCCATTTTTCACACAGTTATAGAGGGGTTTTCTGAAGACAATATTGTTGAGGACTAGCAAAACCTTAACCCGTACGGCCCGAGTATGGAATTTCGACTCAGGTTTTTAAAGATTATTATCAACCAATAGATAATAACCACTCGGTGACTATTGAATGGTACACCAATAATTGGTTAATGTCTGGTGATAGAGCGGGATAACTGCCTCGTTGGTATAGTGGTTAGCATATTCGAACGCAGATCACGAGGTCCCGGGTTCTATTCACGGGTCGGGCAAATAATTGTTAGGTATTGGGTTTTTCTGTCAAGAAATTCTCAGTGCCAGCCCGAAGTTGGAAGCTGGCGGTGTTTCACCCCCGTGCCTCGGAGAGCACGTTGAGCAGCCGGTCCCGGTAGTCTTTAAAGCCCGCCAACCCGCATTGGAGCAGCGTGGCGGGTCTAAATCCCTCTCTCTATGAGAGGAGGCCTGTGCCCAGCAGTAGTGGGACGTTAAAAGGCTGTAGTGGTCATAGTGATGGTGGCGGATAGAGTAGGTCATAGGATGTCAGTATATCATGCTTAAACCAATAGATTCCATTTCCAAACGTCGGGGGTGATTTAAATTTTTAATTTACACCTGCCTTATTTATTGGACAGTTCACCTCCACTCCAGTAGGTAGGTATAAAGTAGGTAAATGTGTGCACTAGCGAAACTGAATAAGAATTCATATTTGCATTGTAATTATCATAATATCCTTTACGCGTTCCATTTAGGGTTGTCACTTGTCAATAGGCCAACAAGCAAATACGCCGAAGTTAATACCAAGCACTCTCTACCAATCACACTTAGCATACGTTACGTATTATACAACAAATAAATTAAAAATTTAAAAACCCCCATTCGCCATTTTGTGACAGCGGCCATCTTGGATTTCCAATAGTACTATTCTACTAGTCAAGCCCTTTCATTTGATACCCATATTAAGGGAGTTGTGAAAAAATATGTTATCCGCCATTTTGTAGCGGCGGCTATCTTGGACTGATTTTCTTCAAACATAGATAACAACACTCTCGCCTAATTTACCTTTCAAACAAAAAAACCGCATTCAAATCGGTACACCCGATTGAGCGCCACAGGGGAACAGACAGACAGACACACACACGTCCATACATACACACACACACACATACACACACGTCAAACTTATAACACCCCGTCGTTTTTGCGTCGGGGGTTAAAAATCAGCCAGGTGCGAGTCGGACTCGCGCACAAGGGATTCTGTACCATCACACATGTACATATTTAATTAATCTAGTAAATAACAAGATACATACATGCCATAGGATAGGAACATCAAAACGATTCAGAACAAGAATGTACCTACTGACCTTTGAAAATTTTATGTACCTATTTACCGTTCCAAAGGTAGAGCGGAAACAACGTTGAAAAAAATCCTATTTCGAGGTATAAATACTATAAATAAAGAATTTGAATTATACCGCCATTTTAGGACAAGGTCACCACGGGCTTACATTCTTTGGAAAGAGTGACAACCCTATCAATCCACGTGGCATCGAGTTGTGACGCGCAAGGAGGAAAATCGAGTGCATATCTGAGTTATCGCATGCGCCGATAATACAGGGTGGTCCAATTAAGCTATACTAATATAAAAGTCTAACACCACCACTACAGCCCTTTAACATCCCACTGCTAAATACGAGCCTCATCTAAAATAGAGTGGGATTTAGAGATTAAGCCCGCCACGCTGCCGCAATGAGGGTTGGCGGCCTTTAACGACTTTTGTCACGTGACAGAGATAACCGGGACCGACGGCAAAACGTGTTCTCCAAGAGACGGGGATGAAACAGCGCCAACAACCAATTCTTTGACAGAAAAACACCCGGTCTTAGGCCCTGTTTCACCACCTTCTGATAAGTATCGGATAGTTATCTACAACTTTTTTCGTTGTCACTTGACATAAAGTAAGAAAGTGACAAAAGTTACATTTAGGCTAACGGACACTTATCAGAAGGTGGTGAAACAGGACCTTAGTAACTTAGTTAAACCACCACAACCACTACAGCCCTCTATCATCTAACCGTGAGCACATGCTTCCGCTCAAGTTGAGAATAGAGAATAGAATAGAAAAGTTTTTTATTCAAATAAACTTTTACAAGTGCTTTTGAATAGTCAGATGAATCTACCACTGGTTCGGAATGCCGTTCCAACCGAGAAGAACCAGCAAGAAACTCGGCGGTTGCTCTTTTCCAAATTTACAATATCAATATAACAATTTTATGGTAAGTACATGATTGAATTGCCGTCTCGCGCATTGCTGGAACGAGTCAAATCCACGCCTTTTTATCATTTATATAAGTAATCATAATTTTATTCAGATAAACTTTCGGAAGCGTTTACGAATCGACAAATGAATCTACCACAGGTTCGGAATGGTGCTTACAATTCTACACATGTGAAGAAGGGCAGACAAAAGTAGCCCCATTTCCGACGGTGGCACCCGTTCACGAGCATGACGCATGATCCAGCCATTGCTTCGCTCAACCATATTCGAGGGAACGTAACAACCCGCACCACACGACACCACCACAGAAATGTTTAAAGAGAGCGTGACATACTTAGGCTACCCATGATCAAAGCATCGAATTGAACACCAATAATCAAATACTCGGTTTAAGACATTGAGAAATTGTTCCATGCTTTTTTATCATTTATATAATCTTCAATTGTATAATATGCTTTTTTTATGAGCATATTTTTAATAGAGTTCTTAAACTTGTGTAAAGGCAAGTCTAAGATTGCTTGTGGAATTTTATTATAGAACATTACGCCCATTCCCACAAATGACCTTTGGACCCTTTTGAGGCGTAACTGAGGAATCACGAGCCTATTTCTATTTCTTAATTGCCTGTCGTGTAATTCGCACTTTTTAATGTAACTGTGAATGTTTTGCCTAACAAAAATTATATTGTTATAGATATATTGAGAAGCTACCGTAAGAATACCTATTTCTTTAAATTTCTCTCGAAGGGAATCCCGCGGTTTTAAATTATAAATTGCGCGAATTGCCCTTTTTTGTAAAACGAAAATTTTTTCAATATCAGCCGCTTTACCCCATAGTATGAGTCCATACGACATAATACTATGGAAATATGCAAAATAAACAATTTTTGCAGTTTCTATATCTGTTATCTGTCGAATCTTCCTAACAGCGTAAGCAGCAGAGCTGAGCTTGCCAGCAAGTGTTGCTATATGGGTGCCCCATTGAAGCTTTGCATCTAGGGTTATTCCCAAGAACACAGTTGTGTCCTCAGTTTTCAATGGCTCACCACTTATCTTTAAATTTTTGCTAGTAACCCTTGTATTGGGCAATAGAAACTCGACACACTTGGTTTTTTTTGCATTCAAAAGTAGATTGTTTGTAGTAAACCAGTGTGAAACTTGAGATAATGTATTATTTACATCGTCAAAATTGTCCTTAGTCCTATCGACTTTAAAAATCAAAGACGTGTCGTCAGCAAATAGTACAATATCGCAAGCATTTTTGACAAAATGTGGTAAATCATTAATATAAACCAGAAACATGAATGGACCCAGAATAGAGCCTTGGGGAACACCCATTACTGAGGCTGATCCGGACGACTTAACATCATTGATACATACTCTCTGTATGCGATCACTGAGATAAGAGGCAATAAGACTGAGTGCAGTTTCTTTAATACCATAGTGGCTTAATTTTCGTAAGAGAGTCTCATGATCAACGCAATCGAATGCTTTTGACAAATCACAGAAAATACCAATGGCATTCTGTGATTTCTCCCATGCATCGAAAATATGCCGTAACAGCCTTGCGGCCGCATCGGTTGTAGAACGACCCTTAGTGAAACCATACTGCTCAGAGTGAAGTAATTTATTTAAATTAAAGTGCAAAAGCAGTTGGTTGAGCATCATTTTCTCAAATATCTTGCTGAGAGTTGGTAGAATCGAGATCGGCCTGTAGTTATTTGGGTCACTTTTGCTTCCCGATTTAAATAGAGGTATTAATTTACTACATTTCATTAGGTCAGGAAATGATCCCGAGTCTATGGATTTGTTAAAAATAACAGCAAGATATGGTGCAATAACGTCAATAATATTATGGATTATTTTTACTGATATTCCCCATAAGTCTCCTGTTTTTTTGTGTTGTAAAGACTTAAATGTTTTAAATGTTTTAAGATTGTTTTTTTGAGAGAGATTTAGAGCTTTAAAATTTTTTGACCCGACCCGGGAATCGAACCCAGATCGTCATGATCTCGAGTCGAACATGCTAACAGCTGGACCAACAGGCAGCATTAATTAAACGGTACCTATAAATTATACCCTGTATAATAATAATATGGATAAGTAGTGTTGTCCGTCACGTAGAAACTTGCTGGATATGACTCAGAATACTCCTACGTGATTGATATCATAGATCGTAAACGTCTATCATGAGCGATGATAGATGAGTGGTCTCTAGCGATTTTTTCATACATGATTATGGCAATTATTTCGAAACGGCTGAATCGATTTTGACGGACTTGCACAGACAGGTTGTACCTACATAAGTAGACCTATACAGGGAGTCAATAATGTTCGAATTTTTGTCTCGGGATATTTAGGGTTACCGCGTAAAAAACTAAAACCCGTTGATATTAGAAACAACAATATGTTAACGAAGTCGCAGGCATCCTCTAGTATTAAATTAAATTATTAAGGGTACCTACTCGGGTTTTAGTTTACGTACTTTATCTCATGTTATCCCAAAAAATCAAAGACTCACTAATGACTAAATTTGACGATAGACTGGTTTTGGTTTTACAGGTCAAAAACACATTTGCAATGTAAATAAATTGAAAATTTAAAAAACCCCCGACATTCGCCATTTTGTGGCGGCGGCCATCTTGGATTTGCAATAGTGCTATTTTGCTAGTCAAGCTCTTTCATTTGATACCTATATTAAGGGCGTTGTGATAAAATATGTAATCCGCCATTTTGTAGCGGCGGCCATCTTGGATCGATGTTCATCAAACATAGCTAACAACACTCTCGACTAATTCACCTTTCAAACAAAAAAAACCGCATTCAAATCGGTCCACGCGTTTGAGCGCCACAGGGGAACAGACAGACACACACACACACACACACACACACACACACACACACACACACACACAGACACGTCAAACTTATAACACTCCGTCGTTTTTGCGTCGGGGGTTAAAAACCACAAAACCGTAGAGTAAACTAAGGTTCAAAATAAACAAGGCATTTTTAAAATTTTTGCCGTAGTCTGAAATGTTTATTTACTCGTATTCCTTGCACACTTTTTAGCTAACGAAGGTAGGTATGTAGGTACGTATAGTCGTTTGTTTTTCTTTTTTATTCCCACACCCGAGCCACGAGTCCACGTGTAGCCTTGAGGCAGGAGCATATTACAGAGTAAGCTTTTATGTTGGCCCACGACCAATAGAGCCAGGAATTTTTAGGGGCGGTTTGTTTATTGGATTACGAACACCGAAAAAAATTTTGAAATGAAACTTCTTTAGTATCGTATGTGCTTTTGAAAATCGATGAAACGAAAAAGCGACACCAAAATCCTCTCTTGCGTACCAGAAGTCCATAACGTGACAGGAGGTCGTATTCGTTTGAAAAATCTACAACTTTATAATACGCTTATATAGGAAAACACGCTTTAGTGATTTGGTATCGGCATCGCTATGGTTTGCACGCGTGCCCCAGTTGCATTCGCTCCAGAAAACGGTACAGTACACTCCTTGAAGCTTGTCCCCCGGGTAGCCCATCGCTATCAGCCTGTCTGTTACCCGTTGTACGCGAGAACGCGACGCGAAAATATCGAACAGTACTGAGCCTTCACATGGCCTACGCTTTCGCGAGATAAGTTTGTGACTTCTATTGTAAACATCATCTTTACAGAAGCAGGATATGATTTAATATTAAAACTAAATCAAACTATTATTAAAATATCTTTATTTATCATCCGCACAAACTTAATTAATATCGAATCACAATTAGTTTAACTGAGATCTCTTTTCAAATCTATTTTATACTAATTAATTAATTACACTCAGCCAAGTCCAAGATGGCAGCATTTATTCGATTAGGGTGTGATTGCTATCGCAACCCTCAATCAAATATCACGACCTAGACGATATTTAAAGCATCTATTAGTCGGTTGAGTCTCTGGAGGAGACTGAATTCATGGCTTCGAAATGCCCGTCTTTGTACCAATAATTCAAGATGGCGGTTCAGCGCCACTGAATGAATCAAATGTCAGTTCATTCTAACCTGAAATTAATAACCTGTAAAACATTTCTAAAAATTTACATACATTTTCAGCAATAATCTGACACTATGAAGTCGTATCGCGTCGCGTCGTGTCGTATCGCATCGCGTCGCATTTGTCGTTCGTCTAGTACAGTAGTTCCCAAAGTGGTCCAGGTGGACCCCCAAGGGTCCACGGGAGACTCGAGAGGGGTCTACGTTGGCGTGACAAGAAAATGGGGGTTCACGAGTCGTAAGCGGGGGTCCACGAATTTTTTTTATCTGGTTTCGATAGTGAAGAACTAAAATATTGGCTTGACTTCACCTTACAATGTAGGCAGATAATATTTTAAAAAGCTATGGAATATGCAAGTATTTACTTGTAAAAACTTGTGTATTCCATATTCAGTGCTTAACTTTACCCCCGTCCTTGTCACAGCTGGTCACATTTGTGAGACAATGGTGTGAAGTCACATATTTTGCAATTTTTCAACAAAATTTTGCTTTAAAATTTCTTATTTCATGTTTTAATAGTACCTACTTTAAAAATATTAGATTTTGAAATGTGACATCAAAAAATGTATGACCCCTTCCACCCCCTTGTCACACAATGTCACAATTCGTCCCCCCTCCCCCTTAACGTGCGACGTAATTTATGGATAGTTGCAATTGGTCGATGGACGCAAATTTCCATAGTAAGATCTAATCTTCATATTTTTTTTGAGTTTTGGGATTAATTTTGATATTTCCATATTTTTTGATATGGTAGAAATGTGGCTGCAAGGGGTCCACTAGAACTAGTAAAATTTTGAAAGTGGTCCATGAGAAAAAAAAGTTTGGGAACCTGTGATCTAGTACAACGTTACCCGTGTGTCGCGGGTCAAGCCACTCACCCTCTGATGGAACTTGTTGCTGTCGTAGGTACGCTCGGCGCACAGGTTGTATATCTTGTAGTGGCCCTGGTGCATCTGCTCCAGGAACCGGTACACGTCGTCGATGTGGTTCCTGTACACGCCCTCCAGCTTGTCCCCCGGGTAGCCCATCGCTATCAGCCTGTCTGTTATATCTGTGTGTGGTGGGTTAAGGAAATTTTCGCAACAAAATAAAAGTTAGCACAATTTTTTTTTTTTTTTTTTTCAATTTAGATTGACCGTCGTAAGTTGTAACTCTACGCAAAATTACCGTTTAGCATGTAACTTTATGAGTATTTTATTAAAACTAAAGATCTAGACAGACGGACTGCATTTGGACTGCAATATTGCATTGTGGATGCAGTTTTATTGCAGTGAACGACTGCATCACATTTCCCGACTGACAAGTGCCCTAAAGATTGACTACACGCAATCAATCGGCAGTTGCAATGCCGTTATGCTAGATGCCACAGAATAGACCTTAAATCTAAAGTGTAGTTTTGCAGTCGCCTGGTTCTCCGTCTAGACGCTAATACAGTTATGCTCCTTTATCCCCAATCCGGATATTTTATTGTATGATTTACTATCATCGTCCTCCAATAGTCTCCTTTTATAACCTGTCGCATACCTGTATCATCATCATCATCATGATCAACCCATTACCGGCTCACTACAGAGCACGGGTCTCCTCTCAGAGTGAGAAGGGTTTTGGCCATAGTCTACCACGCTGGCCAAGCGGATTGACAGACTTCGCACACCTTTGAGAACGTTATGGAGAACTCTCAGGCATGCAGGTTTCCTCACGATGTTTTCCTTCACCGTTAAAGCAAGTGATATTTAAATACTTAAAACGCACATAACTCTGAAAAATTAGAGGTGCGTGCCCGGGATCGAACCCACGACCTCCGATTAGAAGTCGATCGTCCTAACCACTAGGCTATCACAGCTTCTTATACCTGTATGTTGCGTTTATATTTATGTGTACATAAAATTAACGTAATTTGGTTACGTACTATTAGTATCTCTTTATAACACAAACAAGCAAGTATTACAATGGTACAAAGGCAGCCTCATAATGTAAAAGCGCTCTAACCCACAAGAAAATGGCTGCCCAATAAACCCTATTGCAGAGCCTGTGGTTAGTGTATTATCGCTTGGTAGAGCGCGTACGCATTAACTAAACCGCAATTAGAACCCACCATTTGCTTTGTCGTTAGCCTAACGCCTCGGAGATATCTATTATAATTAAATGATTTTATTGATGTCACATAAAAATTAATCAATTCTTAACGACATCTATATATATATGAATATAAAACAAAGTCGTGTTAGTTCGAACACTTATAACTCGAAAACGGCTGGAGCGATTTTCATGGTTATTGATTTGTTGTATTTGTCTCCATCCCGAATAGCATAATAACTATTAAAAGCATTGGAAAATTGACGAAAAAATAAAATAAAAGAAAAAACATTTTCTCATACAAAATGTTCACGCGTTTCGTAACTGTCAAACATCCCGTCGCATGGATACGGTAAACTCTCTCACCCTCTCACCCGTACCTATAAATATAATTCTTCTGTACGTGTGTTTGTCACCTAAGTCCTCCTAAACGGCTGGACCGATTTGTATGAAATTTTGTGTGTATATTTCAATGAGTTCCTGGATGGGTACAGGTACAGGTAACCTATCGGGTCTCAGTAGGTGGCGCCGCGCGCCGATGTCACCGGGCAGGACGAAGTCTGCCGGGTCCACTAGTAGTCAATATTTTAAACTCACTCTAATGTATCTACATGTACGGACGGTCAGTTTAGTTTAAACTCATACTAATACTATAAAAGCAAAAATGCCCCTCTATTACCTTTTCACGGCTTAACCGCTGAACCGATTGTGACGAAAACACAGAAATAGATTGCATGCTGGAGACGGACATGGGATGCTTTTCATCCAGAAAAAGAGTTCCCCGGGAACGGTTTCCTTAATACTTTAGCGGATCGTTCATCCGATTAAGCTGAAACAAGTACAAGGATATAGTTGTACCTACTAGTATCTACAAGTATAGCTTGCATCCTAGAGACGGAATATAGGATACTTTTTATCCCGTAAACGAAGCGAGCATCAGCTACTATAGTCAAACTTTTAATTATCTGCAGTAATCTGACGTTTCCTAATGTCATTTCGTAAAATAATGTTGCCAACCCCATTTCTATAGTGATGTGATACGTTCAATTCATTCAATTTCATTCAAAAAAGTTTCGTTCAAAGTTACTCTTTCATTATCATCATAATTTTATTTATCTATTAAGTAAATCGATGGCTCCTACGTATAAAAGCCAAATTAACAATTTTGTCATCTTGACTTTTTGTGGCAAACGCATCCTATTGGTACAATTAATTATATGAGCTTTAATTGAAAAAAAAAGTAAGAAGTACTATTTCTATTGCAATAACAGCCTATGTGTGTTGACGATATCTGTCATAGTTAACATGCTAAGTTGCTACTGCCCTTTTATTACAAAAAAAAAAAAAAAAATTTTTAAAAGAATACCTACTAGTTATTCAGAAAAAAATATATTTAACATTATAATAACATATTTACATATTTTTGGAATCTACTTATAATTTTCTAGATGATTTTGATGATTTTTCTAGATGATTGGTTTTGGTCTTTTTTTTATTTATTTTTTTAATTTATTTTATTTACAATACATAATATTAATATTTTTACATTGATTACTTCGTGCTCGTAAGCGCTTATAAGTGGGAGGTCCCGGGTTCGATTCCTGGCAGGGGCAAGTTGGGATTTTATAATTTCTAAATTGTCTTTGGTCCTGTCTGGTGGCAGGCTTTAACAGTGGGCCGTGGCTGGTTAGCACCCGACCGGCAAAGCTGTGCCGGCCGGCCGCCAAACGATTTAGCGTTCCGGTACGATGCCGTGTAAAAACCGATCAGGGGTATGCATACCTCTTTCAAGTTTGCCCGCTTCCGTGTTCGACTGCATCATCACTTACCATCAGGTGAGATTGCAGTCAACGGCTAACTTGTAGTTCAATAAAAAAAATAGATGATGATTATGAACTTAATCTGATTTTTGATTATTTTTTTTCAACTTTAATGCGGGATTTGCTTTAATTTTAGTCTTTAATGCGGGACCATGGTCACCCCATCATACGGGTGAGAGAGTTCCGAATCGACGGGATGAACATTCAATGTTTGACAGTTACGAAACCCATGAACATTTTGTATGGGAAAATGTTTTTCTTTTATTTTTTCGTCAATTTTCCAATATTTTTAACAGTTATTCTGCTATTCGGGACGAAGACAAATACAACAAATCAAAAACCATGAAAATCGGTCCAGCCGTTCTCGAGTTATAAGTGTTCGAATAAACCAGACTTTGTTTTAAATATTAAAGATATATGTATATATATATATACAATATACATATACATAGGTACACTTTGTACATAAAATATAATAATTACTTAAAATATAAACTTTAATTTGAATAAAATAATTGAATGATTCAAATCAATCACCTGTACCCCATCTCTATTTTATTTTCGTTAAAAAGTGACAACCCACGAAACTTCACATTAGTGCATACAATTAAAAGTCGAAGTATAGATAATAATTGTGCATCCCAAAGGCAAACCAACCGCACGTCAGGTTTACTTTACCTACCTAATTATGTACCGGCCTGTACCAAGTCTCTAGTCTACACGATTCGAGATCTTTGTCACACCAAGCGTCTAATTTACTACTTTACCTAGTGAAATTTACGAGCGGGACGGACATATAAACTAACCAAGTAGAGAAAAAGATAAAAAACAGGGGCTCGAAACTCCGAACACCGACGACTGGTAGAGGCAACCAAAAAAAAAATCGTTGTATTTTCAAATAAGTAAAGTTGAAATGACGTCCACAAATTAGAACGTTTAGGGCCTGCGCAGACGAGAGACAATTTTCAGCGTAGGTACTTTGTTGGACCTTCAGGCTTCAAATTAATTATCATCATCGTCAATCCATCACCGGCTCACTACAGTGCACGGGTCTCCTCTTAAAATGTAGTCCACCACGCTGGCCAAGTGCGGATTGGTAGATTTCTCACGCCTTTGAGGAAATTATAGAGAACTCTCAGGTATGCAGGTTTCCTCACAATGTTTTCCTTCACCGTTAAAGCAAGGGACATTTAATTGCTCAAAACGCAAATAACTCCGAAAAGTTATACGTGTCGGGGATCGAACTCGGCCCGTCGAAAGTCGGAAGGTTGATGTTTTAAGCACTAGGCTATCACCGGCTTCCGTAGGACAGAAATTAGGATATATTTAAGTTTCTAACCCCCCTGGTTTAGATTGTGCTTTGATATATCAGTCAGTCAGGACAAGTCTTTTTTATATTATCACTAGCGGACCCGGCAGACGTCATCCTGCCCGGTGACATAACGACATACATATATCAACGCCACCTACCGCTAGACCCGGTAATTGTGTTTTCGAACCATCCAGGAACGCATTGAAATACACACACAAAATTTCATCCAAATCGGTCCAGCCGTTTAGGAAAAGTTAGGTGACAAACACACGTAGGTAAGGCAAACGTCCCAATATCCGTTAAGTTTTGAACTTCGCTAACTTTGCATGATTGCTATGTTAAAATTCGTAAACTTACAGTAATGAGAATTATATGACTAGATAGGTATTCTAGTTTTAGTGTTATTATTTTATTTCAAATTAAAATAAAAGATAATACGTAATAATACAAAAAAATGTGGAAAAGGGCCGATTGTACCAGTAGTCAGCAGATTTGTACTAGTAAACGATATTACGTCCCGGAATCCGTTAACTTTTATCGCGAATTTGAACTCTATTTCTTGACGCTAAGGTTCATAAAAATCATTATTACAAATCTAAAATACGTAGAACTCGCAAAAAATGGGTTTATACCTACTTTTTATCGAAAAAGAAGACATAAAGAAATGAAATATATTATTTGAGACATATTTATTATAAAAGTAGTATATATAGTAGTGTATATTATAAAGTACGCTTTTCAATACTTCTTATTCTCTACTAGCTTCTGCCTGCGGCTCCGCCCGCATGAATTTCGGCTTTTCACAAATCCCGAGGGAATCGTGGATTTCCGTTTCCCGTTCCTGCTCCCTTTTCCAATCTTTATACCAACTTTCAAGAAAGTTTGCTATAGTAATCTACCTATAGCTGTATCTATAGATTGCGGTTTTTTCAAAATCCCATGGGAACTGTGGATTTTTCCAGGATAAAAAGTGCAAACGCATACTCTCTCTCCGGTTGTTCCTTCATTGCTGAAGATCGTGGTTCTGGCATACTGCCCTCGTATGGATTAATTGTTTCCACCGGCTTCTGTTGTTGGCCATTTTAACAGAGTGATAGAATCTACACCTGCTGGATTCTTTCAGCTGGTCGGACCACCTAGTTGGTGAGCGGCCTCTCGCTCTTTTGACCTCCGTGTTGCCTGTCACTATTAACTTTTCTAGGCTGTCGTCCCCACGCCGAATGATGTGGCCGAAATATGAGAACAATCGTGGGTAGCATATGGAGGAAAGCCGAGCAGTGATTCCGAGTTGTGAAAGAATGGACACGTTTGTGCGCTTGGCAGTCAACGGAATCCGCAGCATCCGCCTCCAGCACCACATTTCGAACGCATCTATTCTTTGCATTTCTCTTGCTTTGATGGTCCATGTTTCTACTCCTACATGAAAATTGGGAAAATTAAGGCCCGAACGAGGCGGCTCTTGGTTTGATGCGATATGCCTTTATTCTTCCATATCCCAATTAATCTTGTCATGGCATTTTTCGCCATTGCAATGCGTCTCTTTATCTCTGGCACACAACTGCCATCACTGCAGATTTGGAACCCAACATAGATGTAATTCTCCACCACATCCACAGATGGAATTATATTAGTATTGGATAGCTTACCGGTGCGGTCAACTATCATCAACTTGGTCTTACTCCTGTTGATGGTCAGACCCAAATCCATACTTTCTGCTTCTATTTTTTGTAAGAGTTCCTTCATGTCGTCCATGGTGGTGGTAACGAGCACTGTATCGTCGGCATACCGGAGGTTGCATATTCTTTTTCCCCCTATTGGAAATCCTTTCTCCCAGTTCTCCATTGTTTTGCGAATTATGTACTCGCCGTAAATGTTAAACAACATGGGTGAGAGGATACAACCCTGTCGTTCACCTTTCTTGGTAGGAAACACATTAGAACATTCGGTGTCAATCCTTACAAATAAGCGGTTGTTGGAGTATAAATTCAGGATAAGACCAACAAGATGTTGTGGCACTCCCATTTCTGACAGTACCATCCATAACTTGCTCCACATTACACAGTCAAAAGCCTTGCTGTAATCAATGAAGCACAGTACAACAGGACTATTGAACTCCCTACTCTTTTCTATAATCTGCCTGATATTGAGGATTTGCTCTCTTGTCCCCTTTTCTTTAACAAATCCGGCTTGTTCTTCAGGTATCTGGCGATCAAGATAACTTTTTATTCGTTGATTGATCACATGTAACAGGATCTTAGTGGCGTGCGATATTAGGGCGATAGTTCTATAGTTACTACATTCAGTGGTGGAGCCTTTTTTATGTAACGGTATAAAAACTTATTCGGTCCAATCTGCAAGCCAATGTCCTGTAGTCCAAACCGCGTTACGGATTTTCGTCATTATCTCAATGCCTTCTGAGCCAAGGTTATTTATGAGTTCCGCTGGGATGGCGTCTTTTCCCGGAGACTTGTCAAGCTTTAATGTCCTTGTTGTCAGATCTATCTCTGACGGAAGAACGTTAGGTTCTTGTTCATCCATGTTCCAACTTATGGGTAATGCATCTGGAGTCTGGTTATCGTATAGTGCTGAGCAGTATCGCCTCTGACGCTCTAGAACTTGATTTGTTTCTGTAAGTAACGCTCCTGTTCATCTTTCACTGCGCATGTTTTAACAGTCCGAATTCTTGTCAGGTATTTGACTTTTTGAAAGAGGTCTTTGGTTTCGTTCTTTACTGAGTGTCGTTCCAATTCTTTGCAAATTTTATTTATTTGATTTAAAACCTAAATCCACGCGGACATCCTCTAGTCTATACTTAGATACTAATAAATAAAATTGAAGTGTCTGTCTTTAATTTCGAAATAACTACCTCTAAGCTCATATGGTTTTTTGAACTGTACCATAACTGAATCACACGTTTTTAAAATTTTTGTCTGTCTGTTTGAACGGGCTAATCTTCGGAACGGCTGAACCGATTTTGACGGGACTTTCATAGACAAGTAGAAAATTAATCAAGAAGTAACATAAGCTACTTTTTTAACCGACTTTCAAAAAGGAGGAGTTGTGGTTTTCTACCTATGTACAACAATATCTCCGAGATTTCTAAACTGATCTGCGTAATTTTTTTTTAATCGATAGAAGACCTTTGCGACACTGTCCCATAAAAAATTTGGATTCCGACTCCTCAATCCTGATGTTGTAGGGGACCTAACCCCCATAACTAATGAGATTTAGAAACTGTCGGTTATTTAAATTGATATTTGAGGTACCTATCAATTAAAGACTTTATCATTGAATGAAGTCGAATACATATCCAACTCCCTCAACCCTGATGCTATAAGGAATTGCACTCCTAAATTGTGGGAATCCCGCGGCATTTTTCCGTTGTGGGACGGGTTTACTACAGATAGGCTACGTTTTGTCCTGGAAAATCAAAATTTCCCACGGGATTTTTAAAAACCAAAATTCACACGGGCGAAGCCATGGGCATATTCTAGTTATTCAAATAAAAATCCCAAGGAAACTAACTCATGTCGGTTCCCTTGGGATTTTTATAAACCTAAATCCACGCGGATTAACTCACGGGCATCAGCTAGTCTAATATATTTAAACAAGTATTTGCATTATTGCATACAAAAATATACGCTTTTTTAGAATTAATATCGTAGTAATATAAGCTCTAATGACCTTATAATCACGGGCCTGTAATATTCATTTTATTTATAAATAATATAGAAATCGTACAGAAAAACGAAAAAGTTTTAAGGGAAAATGAGACCTATTTCAAGGCAATAGAGATGTAATAACGGGTTTAGGTACAACAGATATCATCGGGTTGATGCATGTACCAAAATCCGTTATAAAAATAACGGATTCTGGGTCAAGTAGGGATTTGTGAGTACCAATAGATGTAACATGCAAAAATAATTACATTTCGTTCAGATTCACCGCTATTTAAAAGTTATATCGATAGACAATTTACTCAAATATTTTAGTAAATTAACACTTTTACCGTATTTTTATACGCAGCAGCATGGGAACTAAACCCTGATGACGTGGTGGTAACGTAGTTCAGTAACTGAACTTTGAATTTTCTAAATATTTTCGGACAGGTCACTTTTGTTGTTGTACAGTTTCAACGCCCTTAAACTTTTTGATCAATTTTGCCATTAGAATAGTAAAAAATATTACCCAGAATGTATTGCCATTTAAATAAATTTTATTTAGTATTCGTAGAAATTTAAAAAATTAAAAAACTGATCAGTTATCGGGTACTGGGACACTGACGGAATTGCGTACTCTTACCTTACAGAAGAATTATACAGGTACAAGTGAGAGAGTTTATACCGTATCGACGGGATGAACATTAAATGTTTCATTTTGTATGAGAATTTGATGTTTTTTTTTGTATTTTATTTTTCCGCGCAATTTTTCAATTTTTTATTTCATAAGAACCTTCTCCTGACAATACACAACAAAAAAAGAATTAGCGAAATTAGTACAGCCGTTCACGCGTGATGCCGTGACCAAGGAAAATAGGGATTCTTTTTAAAATATATAGATGTACATTGTACATATGGATTCGTAAATACGAGTAACTGTGTATCTTGGCAGTTAATATCAATGATACAGTTAGATTAAATATTATAGAATTATAGATAGTGTGGCTAATTCTGTTGTACACAATCTCTAAACCTAAACTAAAATGACAGGTCTAAATTTATTGCTATCTCTTTCACAGTGCTTATTGCGGAAAAGGATAGCAATAGATTTAGACCTGTCATTTTAGTTTAGGTTTAGAGATTGTGTACAACAGAATTAGCCACATTATCATATTATATTCAAACGTGCGACGAGATATGTAAATTAAGACGGAATAACAAAGAAAGTAAATCTATTTCAAAGCTCGATTTGGACCAATCTTATACATGTATATATTTTGTCTGTGTATATACATTTTATCTACATAATTTTTAGTGTTCCGTAAAGTTATTGTAAAAACGGAATTGGTTTTTACGTATTACTTTTTAGCTGGACCGATTTTCATACTTTTTGATTTGATGTATTTTTCTCCGTTCCGAATAGCAGAACAACTATTTAAAAAAATTGGAAAATTGACGAAAAAATAAAACAGAAAAAACATTTTCTCATCCGGGTCCGCTAGTTGAACAAGTATAAATTAAAAATTTTAAAAACCCCCGACATTCGCCATTTTATAGTGGCGGCCATCTTGGATTTGCATAGTGCTATTCTACTAGTCAAGCCTTTCATTTAATACCCATATGCAGGGAGTTGTGAAAAAATATGTAATCCGCCATTTTGTGACGGCGGCCATCTTGGACCGATTTTCATAAAACATAGCTAAGAACACGGGAGTGTTCTTAATTCACCTTTCAAACAAAAAAAACTGCGTTCAAATTGGTTTACCTCTACGTTTGAGCTCTACGATGGAACAGACAGACAGATAGACACACGCACGCACGACTTAAATCTGAATGCGTGTGTTGAACAGTGAAATTGTATGCATTTCAGTTCTTTCCGAATTAATAATATGAATTCAAAGAGGTATTCCAGCTATTTGAGGCCAGCCTTACTGTTTAAGTTCAAAACCTTCGAAACCTAGTTCTTAAAGCACCTAAGGTTACAATGTAAAAAAACTGACAATGCTAGTTCGTTCGGATCAGGTGGGTTATTCTGTAACTTAGTTAGCAACTGAAAATACTAAACTGAAAATATACATTGCTACTTTACTGTAGGAAATATAAAGTGTTTTCATAATTTTACACAGTAAAGCAGCAATGTATATCTAACTAATTAGTTGGCAACTATTTTCAGTTGCTAACTAAGTTACAGAATAACCCCCCAGGTTCAAGAGACCGTTTCGCACTTGACGCGGATTTTTTATCAGCACTCGGAGAGCTATTCAATTTCACGAGGCGGTCCTCCAGACGATCGCGTTGTTGTTAGCATAGAAAAATTAATAAAGTTACGAAACGTTATCGAGGGGCCACGACCGTGTCGCTCGAGCGGACCTGCTCTAAGCCAGTGGCTTAGAATAATGAATCGGTTTTCATCCCTATATCGTTGATGTTCCAGCTACGGGAACGATTAACGAAGCAATTTAATGTTTTCGTCCCTAAAAAAAAAGTAACGAAATGTCATCGAGGTGCCACGACAGCGTCGCATGAGCGGACCTGCTCAGGGCCAGTGGCTTAGAATAATGAAGAATGTTCCCCCTTCACCTTTCTACCACCGCGCGTACCGCTACCCATCGGATCGGTTTTCATCCCTATACTTATCGTTGATGTTCCAGCTGCGCCAACAAAGCAATTTAACACTCGTATTTATAAACAAGTAATCACTTTTGCTCAAGTAATTTCTTAATGAAGCCATTACTTCAAGTTAGAATTCTTAAAATCGAAATTCTATTCTATAATCAAGTAAAGTCCTTTACTCAGCTAAGTAAAGCATTAAGCATTACTTGCTGCTTGAGTATTCATTCCAACTGGCAATACTAAGTAGTTGCGTTTTGTTCTAATGCAAATGAAATAAACGAACGTCATATTTTTGTAATTTACAATGTTTTAAGTGTTTTTTTATGTTTTTATTCTATAAATTATAAATATATATCATATTTTTTATGAATTAAATTTAAAAGTCACCTAAAGTAATACTTTTTATGTATAAATTTTGGCCAACATTTAGCAGAAATTAAACGTCATGTCAATAACACTAGTATAGTCTGTAACTCTGTAATTGTTTACAAAATTGTTGTTCCCTGGTCTGTGATTTTATAAATACGGAAAATAAATTGGTGCTTTACAAAGTATAATTTACATTTGTCTAAGTAAAAAATGAGTTTTCATACTGAATCTGAACGGAAAAAACCTTTTTCGTCATTGGAGAAAGACCTTTTCCTAAATATAATTCAAAAATATGAAGGCATATTATCGTGCAAGCAAACTAATGCAACTAGTGCCCAAAAAAAGAAAAATACATGGGAAATAGTAAAAGAGGAGTTTAATAAGTCATCCATCGTGACTCAACAGGTAATATTAAACACAATATTATGTTTTGGACTCTGAATTTCTTGGTATGATCAAAAAAAAAAACACCACGTTTATGTTGGATTATAATAAAATATAATATTATACTGGACCTGGCTTTTTATTGCAGTATTATGTAAGTATATTGCCTGCAACTTCTCCTACATGAAGTTGGCTTTAAAATTGGGTTTTGTCATCCAGGTCCTACATTACCCATGCAAAAAATCAAGTCAATCTGTTGCTGTGTGATTGAAGGACAAGAACAGAAAAACACACTTGTTAATGCTATACTTAATAACTTTTGAATAATTTATTTTAGGCTTCAACCAAACAACTGACCAAGTTGTGGTATAATATGAAAGCTAAAGCTAGAGAATCAAAAACAAAAGAAAATATTCGCCATTTTACCGGAGGAGGACCATCTGTTGATGATATGGATCCTGTGGATGCAAAAGTTATGGATATTGACAGAAATATATTAACAAATGTGGAAGTTGATATTGATAGTGATATAATTGATGGTAAGAGATTATATTTTAAGTTTGAATTCATACACCATTTACAGGCTAGATCAAGCTTGAGTAAGCCTGCTAGACACTTGTCAATATGTAGTTTATTATTTCATCATTATCAACCTAATCACTGGACCACAACTAGGCACAGGTCTCCTTTCAAAGTGAGAAGTGTTTAGGCTATAGTCTACCATGCTAGGCTAAGTGCAGATTGGCAGACTTCACACAGCTTTAAGAACATTATAAAGAACTCTTAGGTGAGTAGGTTTCCTCACAATGTTTTCCTTTTCCAAGCGAGTGATAGGTATTTAATTTCTTAAAACACAACTCCGACAAGTTAGAGGTGTGTAGCAGGGAATGAACCCCCGACCTTCTGAATAGGAGGTGGACGTCTTACTAGGCTACCAACCACTTAATAACTGGTTTAACAATAATATCTCTTATAATTACAGAAACAGTGATTATGTTGGGAGATGAAAATAATGCTGCCTGGGCTAAAGTTCCAGATATGGAGTTCACTCCAAGCGCAGAAAAATACAGAACTCCTAAGAAAAAAATTAAAATGGAAGACAGATTTTATAATAAAACGGACATGCTGAAACAAAAAATTTTAGAAGAGGAGTTAGAGTTTAAAACAAAAATGCATCAAGAACAACTAAAGCGTGAAGCACTGGAGTGTGATTATAGGCAGAAAATACTTGAAATGGAATTAAAAATTAAGTGTAAGGAATTAGAAATTTTGCAAAATAAAAAAGAATAGTATATAATATTATAACATGTTTTATTTATTTAACTAAAATCCCTAGCTATTATGTTAGCTCTGAGAACCATGCCGTCACTTGTACCAATTGCAGTTCGTGGCTCAATGAGACTATCTTGATTATTATTATTATGAGTATCATTGATATCTTCATCTTCAAGGAGATTATTTTCTATTGAGATGTTATGCAGTACAGCACAGGCTATGATTATATTTGCTGTAGTTTTTAATTTAGTTGCTAATCCTTTTTGTAGACATGGAAACTTTCGCTTCCACACACCGAATAATCTTTCTACACAATTCCGGGTTTTTATTTGCGTTTTGTTATATCTTTCTTCTGGCAAGGTCCTGGGAGTTGACACTGGGGTCAACAAATGCCTGGTGCAAGGATAGCCGGCATCTGCTACTAAAACTCCATTAAATTCATTATTTTGCAGGCGTATACTTAATCTGGTATTTCTAAATATACGGCTATCATGAGTACTGCCTGCCCAACGTACAACTATGTCATGTATCAGCAGATTGGGACCACCAACAACCTGGACATTTAACGAAAAGTAACCTTTTCTGTTTCTGTACTGTTCAGTATGAACTATACCTCTAGGCTTTACAATTTTAATATGGGTACAATCTATTGCACCTATAACATTTTTCAGTCCGGATCCTCTTCCTATGCGGCCAAGATCTTCAAAATCTACTTTAGTCTTCCTTAAATCCGCTGGAAATTTCACAAAGCTTTGCATTTGTGTAGCTAATGCAAAGCTTACTCTCTTTATTATATTGCACACTGTTGATTGAGAAATGTGCATTAAATCTCCACATACGATCTGAAAGCTGCCAGTGGCATAAAATCGTAAAGCCATAAGAAGCTGGCACTCTGAAGGTATTGGAAGGCCTCTTTGAGTATCTGACTGTAAATGGTTAATTATTAGAGGCAAAATAACATTAAGTACCACATTTTTGGGAAAACGATACCTCTTTTTAAAGAAATCTTCTGAATAATACTGGAATGGGTTCACATCACGAAAGTATATTTTAGGAACTCTAATGCTATTTTCAACTTCCCGCAATACATCGTTATCAACACTATCTAACAGAGAAAATAAATTGTCTATATCTTCCATATTATTATATGTAACAAAGTTCGTAAGTAACATAAAACAATACCACACACAACTCAAGACAAAATTATGAAGAATTTTTAGGTACCTACTTATGTCAAAATCAATACACTAACCTCAAAATTGACAGAAAACGTATAGAAAATAACCCATAGACGCTTCTTAAGTAAAGGTAAACGGTGACTATTGCTTGGCTAAGAATTCTAACATAAAGCATTGCTTACTAATGGCGTTTACTTAACTATCAAACAAAAATCATTGCTTAAGTAATTACTTTTACTCAAGCAAAGGCTTTTACTTGTTTATAAATACGAGTGTAAGTCTTCGTTCCTAAAAAAAGGTAACGTATAAAAGTTTACCTACTTTAAAACAAAATCAGCGGCCTTTTTAACTGACTTCAAAAAAGGAGGGGAGTTATCAATTCGTCGGATTTTTTTTATCATGTACTATGTTCCCCGATTATTCAAATTCCCTGGACCGATTTGGAAAATTCTTCGTTTGTTTGAAAGGGTATACTTCCCAGGTGGACCCATTGTCAGGATCTGATGATGATGACCTGGAGAAATCGAGGGAGTTCTTAAAATTTTATGGTAGATATATTGAAGTCGGTTTAATTTTTTTTTTAATTTTTAATACATTATTAGTAAAAAAAAAAAAAAAAAAAGAAGTGCAAAAAAAAAAAGCACAAAAAAAAAATTATTAAAAAAAAAAATTATAATAATAATAATAAAGAAAAAAAAAAACTTAATATATATTATATACATTTTATAGGTAGGCTTAACTTAACTTAACTTATTAATAGACCCGTGTGGGGTTGCTGGTCCCCCATCGGGCGCCCCCCCCGGGAACGCCTCCCAGATATGGGAGGTACCGGGGAAACCCGGCGCGGACCAAAACCAGCAGGGGGTTGCCGCTTGGAGGATCCTGGTACTTCTCTGTTCATCAGAGTGGACTGTGGAGACTCCGGGCGGCGACAATTGGGGGGGAGGCTTTCGGGCCGGGAGGAAGAAAACCTCGTTAAAAAATTACAGGAGGGGGTGGAAACGCCCTGCGCGGCGGGTCCGCTGGTCTTTTTGGCCGGTGGGCGCTGGCTTCGGCCACCGTCGGGCAACCCGTAATCCGCACTGAGTGGAACCGGGGGCCCCACGCACTGAGCGAGGGGCCGCGAGGAAGAAAACCTCTATAAAAAATTACACGAGGGGTGAACCTCTTGAGGGTCGCCTGCGGGTGTGGCCCTCTTGAGGGTTGCCTCTAGCGAGGAACTCCGGGTGATGGAATGGTGTATCCGTCGCCCGTTGAGACGCCTCGGGTCGGGAGGCGCACCATTATGTTCCTGGTGCGCCTCAGACGGTGTTAGGGGGCCTTTAGGTCCCCCGGTGGAGGGTCTGCCTCGGCGGACGGCGCCGGCTGGGTCGCGGATGATTGCGCAAGTGTACCCGTAACCCAGCCACCAGGCGACACGGAGGAACATCGCTGGGTTTTAGTGGGTATTCTGGCCACTTCTTGGCCTGCTTGAGTCCCACACTACCTTCCGGAAGCATCGCAGTCCGCTGCGCTGCTTCCGAAAGGTGTGCGTAAATGCATTTCCCAGCGTAAAAAAAAAAAAAAAAAAAAACTTATTAATAGAGCTTGTTAAATATTTGTTAAGTGTCGACGCCTGTCGCTAATGCAACAAGGCCGTGGCCCTGCGCAAAAGTAGCGGTGTGACGTAACCGACTGAGATTGGAATATTAAATTAAATAAGTAAAATAAAATAAATTCTCCAAATGGGCCCACTTTCTTGGCCCAGACAGACCGTTGCACCGCATATTAACTGGCGATAATACGACTAGTTCTCCGTTTATACAGATTAGCTATATTGCCGTAGTATAGCAAACATACAGTTCGACTGACGTAGCAGTTTGGCTAGTGAGACGATCGGAATCACCTGTAATTGGCTGACGCTCTCTTACTATGGACTTGGGAACTGTGGCAGATTACCATGAATTCAACCAATCACAACAATAATATGAGATTGTAGCAATGCTGTAATGTTCTTCACTCACAACTTTCATACTAATGACAATGAGGCAGATTGTATATATGAACCTGAATACCTGTTCGTGAAACAAGTGCAATAACCCAAACATTATCCAATTACGATGAGAAACGCGCGACGCTGACTCGACTTGACGCAAAGGGCTATCGGAGACTATCTAGACTACATGACCCGCCTGCGCGACGTATAATGATTCAACCCGCGTGACCTACATGTATAATTGTATAGTGTTTCATTAAATCTATACTTCATTAAAGTCTGTTCGTTTTCTTACGGTCACCTTTGTGTCTCGCCGCCTCCGCCGCGCGGCGTTTTGCCAAAGGCACCGCCGGTGACTTCAAAGCATGCCGCGCGGGATGTACAGGCACAAGGCATTTTGGCGTTTTATACCTACTCATTTTTTTATTAAAATTCTCTTTCCTTTTTATATATTTTTATATTCGTATTTTATTACAATATAACCATAAACATAAAATATAATATTATCATGAACACGGGTCTTCTCTCAAAATGAGAAGGATTTTAACCATAGTCTACCACGCTGGCCAAGTGCGGATTGGCAGACTGTTCGGAGATTCTGTTAGAATAGAAAAAAAATTACAAACAGAAAAAAAATAAAAAAAAAATAAAAGCAGAATACTAAGAGCACCTACGCCTGTACCGACACTATGTTACCGAACGGACTTTACATCCATTACTTTTTTCATCGACGACTGCCAAGAAGAGTTACGTTATTCTTCATAACCTCATCGCGGTCCCCTTATACCCTGTATGTCGTTGTATTTGGCTTAGTAACACGTGACATAAAAAAAAACACCCTTTGAATCCCTCACCACGCTCAGGATTCTAACTCGACACTCGCAACTCAAAACGAAATTTGTTCTCTTTATCCCACTAATATCAACAATAAATTCATCATTCTATTTGATTCAGCGGGATACAGATTCTCTTTTAAACTGGCTTAAATTATTAAGATTTCTATGGTTTTAACATTTTATGACAGTAAAGATTTTATAAATATCACGTAAGTACCTCCTATACGCAAGCGGCTGTAACTTTACGGGGTTGTATAATAAATAGCGGTTCAAACTTTTTGGCCGTACCGTGCCGTGCCATAATTCAGCCGTTCAATATACCGTGAAAGGCTGACCTTTTTAGTTTTATCCTGTCGCTGTGCACGAAGATATATCTGCCATCCGCTGAATAAAACTCAGCTAAGCCAGACGTCGGCGATTTTGAGTTTGTTCTAGCCTGTTATGGCCAAGTTATGGCCTCAAATTCGGGTAGGGGATACATGGAGAAAATAAAAATATGTTTGGTACCTCAGGAAAGAGATGACAGTTCGAAAGATGAAAAAAATGGTTGTCTGTAACGTCGGTTTACGGGCGATAATTTTACGTGATAACTGATAACGTCATAAGAAAATAAAGTGGTAGATTCAATTGACGATTCAAAAGTACTTGTAAAAGTTTATTTGAATAAAAAACTTTTCTATTCTATTCTATGCTATTCTATTCTAAAGAGATAGATCACAAGCCGAAGGCCGATCGTGTTTTCTCTATCGCTTGTTCCGCGCTCTCGCTTGCACGCGGTAATTGACAATGAGTCCTCTTTTTTGTGCGTGTAGCCGGCGTTCGAGTGGCATAACACTGAATAGGTATTTTATAATCAAGATGACAATATTTCCTGACTATTTTACAGCTAAAAGCTCAATTTAAAAACCGGCCAAGAGCGTGGCGGGCTACGCGCAGTGTAGGATTCCTTAGTCACAATCCTCTAAAAACAGGTATAACTCCTTAACCTGTGAACCGTACTTAGCCATGATAGTTTTCCTTTAAAATTGATTATATATACTACTGCTGTGAATTTTATCAAGTTCCTATATACTGCCATTTGGCTGATAGAGGGGGGGGACACTTGATTCTAATAAAAATTAGCACTTTTAAACATCATATTTTACAAACGGATCTAGAAATCGAAAAATCATGTTCCACACCCACAGTATTTTTAAAAGACCTATTCAACGATACCCCACACTATGGGGTAGACGAGAAAAAAACATATTCATCCCCACTGTACATGTAGGGGAGCTACCCTAAAAAAAATATTTATTAAAATTTTATTTCACCACTTTGTCGGCGTGATTAATATTTATACTCATGCAAAATTACAGATATCTCTAGCACTAACAGTCTCTGAGATTAACCGAGGACGGACGGACGGACGGACAGACAGACAGACAGACAGATAGACGGACGGACATGGCGAAACTATAAGGGTTCCTTGTTTACTACGGAACCCTAAAAACGAATTATATACCCGAAAGTTTCATAGCTAGGATCTTTAGGAGGACATTAAATATTTTTTATCTTATCTTTTCTACGCAGTCGGGTAGTATTTTTTTTATTATTTTATACTTACCACTTAATTCTATCTTTTTTAACCGACTTTCAAAAAGGAGGAGGTTCTCAATTCGGCGCGTATTTTTTTTTTGTAGAATAAAGTGTAATAAACTCAACATTCACCATATCGGGCTTATTAGCGTTTCACTCAAAGGACGAAAGATAAACGACGATTCACGTTTCCAAAGATTTTTGGCAAGATTACATTTTAATATTTGAAGAACGGCCGTAGAGTAAGTAAGTAGTGAAACTCCGAAATAAAATTAAGACGCCGTTTTCGGGCGCTGCCAACGTTCCGAAGATAAACTATTCTCCATATCGGTTTTAGCCCGGGAGGTAGCGCTGCAATTTTTCTAGTGATTTTATACCGCCACTGCAGCCTTTTAACGTCCCATATGCTGGGCACAGGCCTCCTCTCATAGAAAAGAGGGATTTAGAGCTTAGACCCGCCACGCTGCTCCAATGCGGGTTGGCGGGCATACCGCTATACCGTATATTTATACCGAATGAATTTTATTTCAAACATTTGTTTAATACGCCAGTCAAATTTGACATTAAAATCGCAAACGAACGGCTAGTTCTGATTTTTTAATATGTTGTTAGGACCACTACCAGTAGTCTAAATTCAATTTTGCAGCTTCGAAAGACCTGTGCTAATTTTGTTGCACTCGAAAAACCGCGAAATTTTTGCACTTTTTTTGGGCTTTTCAATATATGTCCTAAACTATGCGTTTCTAAAAAAATATTTTTCTATACTTTTTTAAAGTAGACTAAAATTGCTACAATTTAAGACCAAAACTAGCTCTTTAAATTCAATATTTATTGAGATACAGCTCTCCAAAAATTGACAATTAATTCCAAAAAAGTGAAATTTTAAGATTCGGTCAATTTTAAAACCCGATATCGGGGAAAATACTCATTTTACGAGTAAAGTTAATTGAAAATATGTTGTAGTAAATATAATTAGCTTTAATTTAAACACTAAACAACGTCTGTAGCCCATATAGTTTACTTACAAATCCTAAAAGTTTAAAAAATGCGAAAATTGCAGTTTTCTCTTTAGTTTGTTTTGAATGTAATTTGAAAGAAAAAACCATGTACATCCACAAGAAATATGTATTAAAACTATTACTAAGTATTTAAATTGAGTATTATTATTGATTTTTATTGATTTTTATGAAACATATTAATCTGTATTAAAATGACATTATGAGTTCCGAGCAATATAAGTCGTAAACTACGCATTTTTGTTTAATATTTTCTATACATTTTTAAAGTAGACTAAAATTGCTACAGTTTGACATCAGAACCAGTTCTGTAGCTTCAATAATTGCCGAGATACAGCTCTCCTAAAATTGAACTTTTTTCAAAAAAAGTGAAAATTTAAGAGTTGGTCAATTTTCGACCGCGATCTTGGGGATAATACTCATTTTATGTGTAGAATTATAGGTAAAAATGTTATAGTAAATCTAATTAACTTTAATTTAAGGGTAATACGACATCTCTAGGACATATAGTTTACTCACAAATCTTAAAAGTCCAAAAATGGGAAAACAATTTTCGTAAATTTGCTCTGCTTAGTTCGGTTTGTGAGTACCTTGAAAGGAAAAACCATGAACATCCACAAGAAATGTACATTTAATCTATTATTATAGTATTCATAATGTTATTTATGAAAAAAAAAAATTATTTATCTTATTTTATTGATATTTATGAAGCATATTAACCTGCATTACAAAGATATTATTTTTGGTTATAATTGTTCATTAAGGTTTGTGAGTAAACTATATGGCCTAGAGACGTCGTTCCACCCTTAAATTAAAGCTAATTAGATTTACTACAACATTTTGACTATAATTTTACCCTTATAATGAGTATTATCCTCAAGATGGCGGTCGAAAATTGACCAAATCTTAAATTTTCACTTTTTTTGGAAAAAGTTCTATTTTAGGAGAGCTGTATCTCGGCAAGTATTGAAGTTACAGAACTGGTTCTGGAGTCAAATTGTAGCAATTTTAGTTTACTTTAAAAATGTATAGAAAATATTTTAAAAAATGCGTATTTTACGACTTATATTGCTCGGAACACATAATGTCCTTTTAATACAGGTTAATATGTTTCATAAAAATCAATAAATATCAATAATAATATAAATATTTTTTTTCTTGAATAAATAACATTATAAATACTAAATATAAATACTTAGTGATAGTTTTAATACATATTTCTTGTGGGTGTACATGGCTTTTTCTTTCAAACTACATTCAAAACAAACTGAAGAGAAAACTGCAATTTTCCCATTTTTTAAACTTTTAGGATTTATAAGTAAACTATATGGGCTACAGACGTCGTTTAGTGTTTAAATTAAAGCTAATTATATTTTCTACAACATCTTTTCAATTAACTTTATCCGTAAAATGAGTATTTTCCCCGATAGCGGGGTTTAAAATTGACCAAATCTTAAAATTTCACTTTTTCGGAATTAATTGTCAATTTTTGGAGAGCTGTATCTCAGCAAATATTGAATTTAGAGAGCTAGTTTTGGTCTTAAATTGTAGAAATTTTAATCTTCCTTAAAAACGTATAGAAAATATATTTTTTTTAAACCCATAGTTTAGGACTTATATTGAAAAAACCAAAAGTAGTACGAAAATTTCGCGGTTTTTCGAGTGCTGCAAAGTTAGCACAGGTCTTTCGAAGCTGCAAAATTGGATTTACACTACTGGTAGTGGTCCTAACAACATATTAAAAAATCAGAACTAGCCGTTCGTTTGCGATTTTAGCCACTTTTGGAGTCAAATTTGACTGCACTATAAGGGCCTGTTGGCTGTTCACAACTGTTGTCTTTGTCACTAGACATATAGTTAAGAAAGTGACAAAACTTACGTTTAGGCTATCCGACAGTTATCAGGAGGTGGTGAAACAGGCCTTAAATGTTCAGAAATCAGTAAAGTGAGCGTCAGTCGTTCTTGTTCTTCTTGTTCTGATCCAATGTCGTAGAAAAGCGTCACGAACAAGCGGGGGAGAAGCGATTATGAACCTTATTCCCTTGTCATAAGGTTCTCCGTAACAATACAATGACTTTTTCATACTGTATCTTTTAGTTCCACTACTATCGGAGCTGCTAACGTTCGGATGTGTTGTCTATTAAGGAAAACTGTTATTGTTATGACATTCAGTCGGTATAAAATGACTTGGTCAACTGTAGCGCTACCTCCCGTACTATATGGTTATGCCCACTTTGCACATTGCGGGTCCAACGTTAACCGAGACACGAGTATAGAAACACAATGACTTCAGAGTGAAATGGACCTAAATTGCCTTATTTTAAGGTTTGTATTCGCCATTACATCCAGCCATTCGTCAAGAGCCAGCGTTCCAAGCGGAAATTTAGCAAAATAATAATTGGAAGTACTGAATTGCGACTCGAAATATAAGAGGTTTTGGGTCCATTTTGCTCTGATATTATATTATAGTATTTCGATATTAGAATAGTTGGGACATTACAGACGTGCGAACTGAAGCATCAAACTTTATAATCATAGGGTTGTGAGGGCTCTTCCTCGCTCTTTATAAACTGTTATCGACTATCGACAAATCCTTTTTCACTGTTACACAAAACACCAGAGAAACAGATTCCAGTTCCATAAGGCCTGTAAGTCCGCGAGCGAGAAGTCCGATAAAAATGATTTATGACTCGAATCGCACGTTTGTAATATCCCAACTATAGTAGCATTATCGAGGTGTATAAGCTCGGCATAACCACACAGTCTGCGATGTTATCGTGTTTTGAGAGAAGTGGGTATATATCTACTTACTTAGCAACTTTTAAGTTTCGTTCGAGATAAGTGCTAAGTTCTCGATATCTTCTACTTTGTTTGGTAGCTCTGCTCTTGTTTTACTTGCTTAATTAGTTTTTAATTGAAAGCGAGTACTTGAAGATTCTCTCATTTCGACAATAATAAATACTTTATGAAGTAGTTGACTCACAAAGGACGAATAATCTTAAGAGCGAAATGGTATTATTTTGTAATTAATGAGATTTAATAGTAAATAAAAGCTGTGATAGCCTAGTGGTTAGGACGACCGACTTCTAATCGGAGGTCGTGGGTTCGATCCCGGGCACGCACCTCTAACTTTTCGGAGTTATGTGCGTTTTAAGTATTTAAATATCACTTGCTTTAACGGTGAAGGAAAACATCGTGAGGAAACCTGCATGCCTGAGAGTTCTCCATAACGTTCTCAAAGGTGTGTGAAGTCTGCCAATCCGCTTGGCCAGCGTGGTAGACTATGGCCAAAACCCTTCTCACTCTGAGAGGAGACCCGTGCTCTGTAGTGAGCCGGTAATGGGTTGATCATGATGATGATGATGATGAATAGTAAATAATGAAATTTTAACATTATCTTTGTATTTTAGCAGTGTGTGTGTATAATGTATATGTTCAGTTTATAAGTGGAAAGCACACCTGCTTTCCGCGCATAAAAAACCAAAACACATACCGCGCTGTATAATTATTAATTTGTAGAATTTATAATTTCTAAATTATTGTCTCTGGTCTGGTCTGATAGGAAGCTGATTGTTGTTTGCAACTTTTGTTGCGATCGAATGTCATTTCGGAGTTAGGACTTTAGTTATTAATATTTGAGTCGCTGTATTTATCGTCACTCATGCTGTTTTTTAACCCCCGACGCAAAAACGACGGGGTGTTATAAGTTTGACGTGTATGTGTGGGTGTATGTGTCTGTCTGCTCCCCTGTAGCGCTCAAACTGGTCAAACGATTTGAATGCGGTGTGTTTTGTTTGAAAGAGGTTTGAAAGGCCGCTACAAAATGGCAGATTACATATTTTTTCACAACTCCCTTAATATGGGTATCAAATGAAAGGGCTTGACTAGTAGAATAACAGTATGCAAATTCAAGATGGCCGACACCACAAAATGTCGAATGTCGGGGGTTTTTTAAATTTTTAATTTATACTTGTTAAAGCTTCCAGCAAAAACTATGATCTTACTATTACTATATTTTAAATATCAAAAAACTGTAGTTTGTACCTTGGATCCAGCAAAGTTGCAAAGGCTAGTATTAAAATGATCGGCATTGCCGACTAGTCAGCCGACTGATCGACAATTTGAAAGCCGATTAGTCGGCTAGTCCGCTAGTCGGCAAATGCCATAGTCGAGCCCATCTTTAAAAAATATGTAGTAACAGTGATGTAGTGATAATAAATAATGATTAGCAATTGAGATTTTTAAGTATCCCGCCGCGCCTTGCTTCTCTATCTGCGTGCGTGTGTACCGGCCCATCAGGGCGGGGGGCATAATTACGCCTCAACAACTCGGTGAATCCGCAACAGACTATTGAACGTAATTAAGTGCGCGAGTACACACAGCACGGGCCGGTTATGTAAATCAGTCATTGTTGCTAGGAGCGTTTAATTTCACTATTGAATTGCGACCTTGAGATCGTTAAGTGTAGCTTTAATAGCGGAGTGCGATAAACGTACCGTTATAGTACGGGAGCTCGCGGTTGAATATGATACCCAAACTAAACGAACAGATGCCGTCAGAAAAGGGCTCTGAACGACATTGGAGGAGGTATAGTTATTTGCGCACGTTCACTGTATAGTGTACAGTAACGTCGTCGTCGTGCGTCCTACAACGCGAAAGCTTGACTGAAGAACCAATAGTGCAGTGGCACAAACAGTACATCTCTTTTCATCCTACTGTATCCTACTAATTTTTTAAGATAAAATCCCTAAGTTTTATTCTGATGCGCTGAACTGCTTCCATAATAAATGGTTGATTTTTTGCAAAGTGTAAAAATTAATTATGGACAATTTGTCTGAATTAAATTATTTTAATTTATTTATTGATTTAATTTATTTAAAGCGTCGCATCGCGTCGTTATAATAACCCACTAATAACCTAATATCCAACAGTAAATAAAATCAATCGAATCAAATAGTTACTTTTATAAAAATTTAAGTATTTTATATTCAAATAAACTTTTAATTCATTTTCGAATCGTCAAATGAATCAACCATTGATTCGGTATGCCCTTTATGCCGAGAAGAATCACCAAAAAATTCGGCGGTTGATCATTTAAAAAAAATACAAATAACAATTTTAAATACCATGTGCATAATTAATACACGCTTTGCTGGAATGGTAAGAATCTACGGTTTTCGGTACGGTTTTTTATTATATTCATTATTTTGACATTTCAATATTCAATTTTTAGATTCGTGTTCCGTGAATCCCGATTTTTGTCGCGCGCTCTCAGTGTATAAAGTTAGTATTACGAGGTTGCAGCGTCTATCAAATATTTGCTAGCAAATCTGATATCTGTGTAAACACAATAAGCTTCCATTTCGAGTGTGTTTGTCATTAACTACAGAGTGTTAAATAGTTTTAAGTATACGATTTCGCAGAAGTCAAGTTGTAGAAACGCTTTAATGTGTTTATAGGAGTCAACTTTTTAGTTATAATTTAAACTAGCTAATGGCCGCAACTTTGACTAGATTTTTATTAAATTTAATAAATCTTTTATTTTCCGGGACAAAAGTAGATTAAGTCCTTCTCCGGTATGTAGGCTATAATTTGTATGCATTTCGTGAAAATGGATTCAGCTTCAACGGATTTAATTTTTCTACGCAGGACTCCAAATAAACCCGGGATAAAAAGCGGTCCTGCATACTACTCTCGGTCGTTTGTTCATCAACCAATAGACGTTCACTGCTAGACAAAGGTCTCTTGTAAGGACGCGGTCTTGCGCCGCTTGTCCAGCGGTTCCTCCCTGCGGCTTGTCTGATGTCGTCAGTCCACCTAGTAGCGGTTCAGCCATAATTCTAGATTAGGCCCTTTCCATCTTAAGAGCTTATTACACGTTCCTAAATTTAGTCGTCTAAATGATTCAGTTACTAAATTTAGAAAAGAGTAATCGCATCTAGCAAAGGGCTGTCCATTAATCACGTGATGTTTTTTTTAACATTTTGTAACCCCTCCCTCCCCTATGGTGATACGTGGTGAGATATAAGACTACCCCTCACCCCCACCAAAAATCACGTGTTTATTACCTACTCATTTTTAGTATCTACAAAGAATCTTAAAATTTTTATAATATTATTTTTAAGTAAAGTATAAAGTATAATCTAATCCTTAATTCTAGAAAATTAATTCGGTTTAGAAATCACGCGTTTGACGCTGTTGAAAAATGGTCGCTAACGTCTAAGCTAACTAAATCTATCAGCATCCTAATAATTATATTAGAAACTAAATTTACGAAGGTGTAATAAGCCCTTTAGACTGCATCGTGAATCGTGATCACGGGCTAATTTGTAGATGAATTAAAATTTAAAAACAAATAGGTACCTACCTAGGTATAACGTCTAGTTTCTGGAAATTTTAGATAGCTAGATAACTTGCTATCTAACAAGTAGGTATCTCTAGTACAGTAATTGCGTTTATCTAATCCTTTACAAGTTTACAACATACAAGGCACTCGTATAATAATAATATTTGACAAGGCCTGTACACACCGAGAGGATTACTGTAACCTTAGCGGACGGAAACCAGTTTTTTTTTTTATATATACAGACATACATAAATAACTTATGCCACTCACGACATAGATACGACCTCTTTCAAGGCTTCAGCGGTTTTGTACACTCGGCCACCGATGGACCCCATATTATAAGCACTAAAATCATTTATGTTTGTTGTGGGCTCTTCTCAGACCAGGGCGCGTTTGGAACCCTCGTAGTTTTAGTTTTAAGTTTTCGTAAATCAACATTACCTACCTCACTTTTATGGACTTCTTAAATTGACGTTCAAAAGTGTAGTGTGGGTAACAATTTTGAATAAATTCAATTTGACTTTGATTAAACGTTTCTATTTACTGTTTCTATAAACAATCTATTTTATTACTTTGGGTCAGTTGCACCATCTCATAAGAGTCACTGCGTCGTCGCGTCACTTCCCATCAGGTTAGATAGCTGTCAAGACTTAACTGGTAGATGAATAAAAAAAAAACATACTTAGGCGAAAAATTGGTTGTCTGTAAAGTCGGTTACGGCTTAAGTACTGGAACGATTTCGATGGAATTTGGTATAGAGTTAGCTTATATCCCGGAAACGGACATGACTACCAGGAATTCTTATTCCAGGAATTCAAAAAGTTCCCAAGGGATATTTTAGACACTTAAATTCGCACGGATGGATGGACGGTAGATATTACTAGACTATTATAATGTTGAATAGACTCAAATTTTAATAGGTACCTAACTCAAATAGGTTTTGAAATTAAAAATTAAAATCAAAGGATAACTTAGCAACTGGCACATAATTTTGTTACCAACTGTACACTAATATCACACGACAAATCGTGTAAATTGGTTTGTGCCGTGTTCCTCTATCAGAGCGAAGCGTAAAATATGAAAAGAAAATGCTGTACAAATTACAGTCTATAATTTGGCAGCCAAAACCATATGCAGTCTTTCTGAATACAATTTTCACGCATAACAAAAGGCGAATTGCCTAATTCTAGCTCAGATGTACGAACATATTATTACATGCTCGATGTTTTGAGTTTTTTGAATCTAAATGTTTAAAAGCAACGACCAGCAATGCTAAGCTTGCTTTGTTGAGCCCGTGTCTTCCTGGATATCCAGCTTAAAGTATGATTAGTTTATCTCTAAGGAAACAAAAAGCAAGAAGAACTTCTTACTTTATCATGGAGTAGCTGGACGTATGGATGTGCGAAAAATATTTTCTGCCAATTTTTGAAGTCCCCCGCGTACGAAATTTATATGTACACTGACACAAAAAATGTGTCTACAACGGATGAATCAATTTCAAACAAATTCATGATAATTGGTGAATTTTTGCCAGAAACCGTTGCCTAAGGCTAGTCCAAAAACGTCAATGGTTGTTGCAGTGTCATTTCATAGTATAGCATCGATTGGACGCACTACCTTAGACACCGTGTAAGACTCTACCTATAGTTCGCCTAATCGGTCAACTTTAATTTTATATGTCGCTTGATATCCATCTGATTCTTATGCATCTCATGGAACGCGATATTGCACGTACAAGTTTAATGTAAAGAACGAATGGAAAAGTGGAAGAGTCATTTTGATTTCTGATATTCAAGAAAAAAATCTTTATGAGATGAATTACTAGCCAAAGCCAAAGAAAGCTAAACTGTATAATCACTTCGGCACTCTCACGAACTACTTCATAAGACGGTAGTTATTTTCGAAAACCTGTCATATAGCCCGGTCAATTTAGACATCCAAGGTTACAATAATTCACACTTGGCTGAAAATTGGTAGGATTGTTCAAAACACTATTATAAATGAATGTGAAAGTCCTCATCGATCCGACACCTGGAAAAAAAATTACTCGGGGTCATGATTTTAAAATATATATCCGATTTTTTTCACTTTAAAGTTTCATGTTCAGGAGGTGTCCTGAAAAAAATTTACTTCAAAATTTTACTACTCGCCTCTGAATCGATATCAAGTTGGTTATAACTGTGCCAAAGGACATGGCCGGAATTTGTATGGAGCTGTGTCCTCGGACATGGCCGGAATTTGCTCGATTAATCGAAAAAAAAACTTACTTAAATAAACATAAATGGAGGTTAATTATTCATATGTGAAAATTGCTTTTAAAATAAACTAAAACATATCGCGGTAATTACATTTCTCCACCGCAGGCGTGGAAAAAAACACAAAAAATAAGAATGTTTACTTTTATTTGTTTTTGTTTTTATTTTACTGTCATATTGCATTTGCGTTCGGATACACGTATAATAAATACTAACGATATATTTTGTATTAATTAGCACTTATGGTCGTGTGCGTGTATAATATCCGAACGTCTTTAATTTTTAATCTATTCAGTAGGTACCTAATTTTGACGTAGGGATGTCGAAAAAATTGAGAACAGTTCAGCGCCATCTAGATTGATCCTCCAACAACTCTTTGACGGGAGATTCAAATGTGGACTAAATAATATTTTTAGATAAGGCATTTTGACTCGAGAGAGAACTGGTTAATAAAATACACCAAGTTCTCTTTCGAGTCAAAATGCCTTATAAATAAAGTTTTAGTTAGGATTCAAAATAAAACAACAGGTTTTTGTTCTAACAATGCATATTTATTTACTAGCGGTCCGCCCCGGCTTCGCCCGTGGTACATAATATATAGCCTATAGCACTCCAGGATCACGCACATATCCAACGGTGCAAGAATTTTTGAAATCGGTCTAGTAGTTCCTGAGATTAGCGCGTTCAAACAAACTCTTCCGCTTTATTATATTATTACTAGCGGTCCGCCCCGGCTTCGCCCGTGGTACATAATATAATATAGCCTATAGCACTCAAGGATCACATACATATCCAACAGTGAAAGAATTTTTGAAATCGGTTCAGTAGTTTCTGAGATTAGCGCGTTCAAACAAACAAATTCTTCCCCTTTATTATATTAGTATAGATTAGTATAGATGTGTAAGGATTTTTTTTGAGTGTGGTGGCTGATGCTTCTTCTGAAAATGATCTATTTTTCAAAATACAAAATCTTTTTAAACATAATATGTATGAGACGCTATTTACAATGCTGTTAATATTTTCATATTCAATTACATCACATGGAAGTTGGAACAGCCACCACCACCACCACCACTACAGCCTTTTTAATGACCCACTGCTGGGCACAGGCCTCCTCTCTCATAGGAGAGAGGATTTAGAGCTTAGACCCACCACGCTGCTCCAATGTGGGTTGGCGGGCATGGAACAACAGTTCTTTGTAACTTCTGTTTAGTACAATCAGCAAAACTTGTCTGTTTAAATTCATCTTCACATCTGAATATCACATAGTTCACATCTGAAAAGAAATAGTATTGTTGATTAATTGGTACTTGGTAGGACTAATTATTACAAATAATATATACCATAACATATCGTTTCAACCAATGGACGTCCACTGCTGGACATAGGTCTCTTGCAAGGATCGCCACAGCACACCATAACATATAAGAAAGTATTTTTACTACCCTATAGGTAATAAATAGTAAACACTAAGGGTGGGCTACCTATAATAATTTTTTTCATAACTAGTAGTAGGTATCTGGAAAATGGTTGACAGTAACACATCAGTATGTTCAGCAGAAAACTATAGACTTATGCACACCTGCTGATATCACTATAAAATATATGAAAAGGTGTGCTTGTATCTGTTTATGGATAAAATATAGAGAAATAATTTTAGTATAAATCTACATAAGTTAGGTTAGGTTATACCTACGTACCGCGCAAAATTCCTTATAGCAGGTTTAGGAAATCGAATCAACTTAATGTTGTTTTATACCGGCGAGCCACATTTAAAACATTTCTCCTTGTTTTCTGTCAGATATTTTAACCAGTCGGGTAAAAAACAAAACATACGAGTCTTGTTTCAATGAAACAAGAAAGAGTCAACGTCTCAAATATAAATAGCACTAAATTATAAAAATGTATAAAACACAACTAGAGGAACAGAAGCTCGCAAGAAATCAATAATTATTTTTAATTGTTACGAAACAACCACACAACAACGAAAACGCTATTTTGAAAAAAAAAAAAAACAATAACTTACCACAGAAGTCAGAACACTTTACTGATATGACCAGAATCACGGAACCTATGGATTTTGAGCTGAAAATGTTGAAGCAAAGAAAATAATGTAGCCTTGAACATGCTTTGTCTCGTTCTCAACTACTAAATAAAGTGTGTGAGGTATAGAAAAACTAGAGAGAAAAAATATCCTAGCTGAATGACTAATTTGTATTAACTACAATGTTTCAGGTGCAGTCTCCAGTGTCTACATAGATATATGTATATAACCTTCTTGGATATGACCTTAGAAAAGTTAGAAAAACAAATAACAGTTAACATTCTTAGTTTTTGTGTTTTTTCCACGCCTGCGCTGGAGAAATGTAATTGCCACGATATATTTTAGTTTATTTTAAAAGCAATTTTCACATATGAATAATTAACCTCCATTTATGTTTATTTAAGTAAGTTTTTTTTCGACTAATCAGGGCAAATTCCGGCCATGTCTTTTCATCTTCATAGCTTCAATAGTTTCTGAATAAATTGGCTGTGAACCTGTGATACACAAACGAACAGGACGGGTTCCATATTTTTCTACGGAACCCTTAAAAGGAGGACTGATTTTTGCATGGTATACACACGTTTTATTTTACGAGGTCACCGCTCCCGCTGCTTACCATGCCAACGTCATAAATAATAAGCCGCAAGTGTTAACACTGAAATATTTTATATTGCGACCATATTTGAACAAGAGGTTATTCCACCTATATTTATTGTATTGAGGGTACACAACCTAACAATTGGTGATGCAGCTCATTCGTAAGGTCTGGTGTTCTCTAACGCTGAATGGGAACATATCGATCGAATGCCATCAAACCAAGAAATTCATTCATTCATTCATTCATTTACACCAAAGAACTTCTGTACAAAAAGTCTTAAACTTATTCAATTACACGATTACAGTATGGTTGTCTATTACAGGCATAAAACAACAAAAAAATATTATGTAGGTACCTACTAGGTATACATTTATAAAATTTCTATTCAAAGGATCCGGTACATATTAAGATACGACAAAACCGAATCGCGAGCGCGACGCTCGTTCAACTTCAACACAAAGTGTACAAACAAAAATTACTTTTATATATACGTAAGTATTTACGTACTTTATGGTGGCGTTTGAAGTTTTTTATTTTAAAAAACTTCAAACGCCACCGTTAACGTTAAAAACTTCAACGTTAAAATACTAATCCGTCGGGATTCGGGAACTGGCAGTTATGAACTGAAATACCGGTAATTGACTAGTTTGCAGTCTGCACCTCGGGCTTATGGTTACGCCACTCAAAGTAGTTATACAATAAGGAAATACATATACAATTATATATGTATATATTTATAGTTCAGAAACCAGTCCAAAAATAATATTCTATTAAAAAACCGTTACTATCGTAGATAATTATAAATATAAATATATAAATTATAAAACGTTTTGGTTTTAAACATTGAAATGTGCTGAATAAATTAAGCATTTTTAATTTTTATACTTGAAAAAATAATCATAATTCATAATACAAATGGTCGCGATTATGAGGTTTAACGGCTGATGGAAATGTCAATATTAATAATTGATTAATATATTTTAATAGGTATATCCTCTCAACACTTTACATAACCTTCTGTAATATTCAGATTCATCTTAATAAGGAACGGGTTAGTTAATAGGTTGTTACACTGTATTCCGGTAAAAATCCACCACTGTCCGATATACCTATATATTATAATAATTATAATATTAAGTATTATGTAATATATTTGGCTATGGCTAGTTCCCACAGATTAAGAATTCCGGTACGATGCGCCGTAGCTAAACCGATCAGGCATATTATGGGTTAAAAATTCCATACTCAAATCATTCCAGGTTAGCCCGCTTCCATCAGACTGCATTACGTCACTCACTTCTAGGCAGTTGTGTTTCATACTTTAATTGGTGACAAAAGATAAAGTTCGTAAACTAAAACCCGACTACGCTTAGTAATTTAATTTATTATAAAATAATGATTGTGTGTGCAAACAGCGCGAGGCAAGCAACTAGTGGCGCCATCTGTTATGTCTATCCGAAACTAATTTATTATTCAAGTTTAGCCGGGCGAAGGTCACTTTTTTCGTATATAAAATGTAGCCTATGTCAGCCGGACCATAACAACTAATCAATTGACACGTCTTTCATCAAAATCGGCTCAGTAGTATAGGCGCTACGATGGAACACACAGAATCTGATACAAAATCTGACACAAACATACATACCTACATAGACTTCTAAACTCATAGCATATCTTTTGGGTTTGCCGTAGTCGGGTGAAAAGGTAACAGAGAGACCTGTCGCGTTCATAAAACACTAGTATGAATAACCAGGTTATACCGACGCGTCTAAACAAGTCTGTCCATTCAAAATTAGAAACGCGATGTATCTGCTACCATATTCAGCGGTCACGGGCCAATGTTGAACAATGCCGCTTGCCAAAAATCTGTGCTAAAACGCCTGTGTCCTGCTTTGCGGTTATGCCGCCACAGGTCAGGTAGCGTACAGTTGGGAAACGGTATAAATCTCGGCAAGCGCGTCGCCATAGGGGTGCAGACAGGGGCACCCCCCCCCCCCCCCTAAGAGATTTGTAAAAATATAGCCAAATACAACCAAAGTCCTAAATTCACTCTTGTAATTTTTTTATTTTAGAATTAATCAGTATATGTACACAAGTTTTCAGTGAAGTCAAAACAAGAGCTTTGTAACACTCGACTGTACCCAAAATTGATGCCCTTGCCGCCTCCCCCCCCCCCTTTGCCCATCAGCTGGCGACGCTCTTGAATCTCGGGCTCTTAGGATAGGTGTCGTCACATAGCGGCCGCTCTAAAAGCGTTACGCCCGCGCCACCTCGTTTCAATAGGACAGGTCAACGTTTCGGTCATGTCATTCAACGCGGTATAGCGGCTGTTATGTGACGGCCACTGTAGCGCTCTACGGCGTCCCATATAAATTAATAATCCTTGGTATGCACCGCTACACTTTTCGGCATCTTGCATAGAAAACCTCGTGGCATGCCCCAGGGTGCATCCCATTGCCACGGGTTTATTGTCATATCACAATAATTGTAAGTGACGATTACTGTCCATCAACACGATACTTGCTAAACAATCTGTGCCCTAAGCCTAGATCATGAGAACGGGGTCCAAAAGTCATTATTTGGGAATAATTGCAATGAACAAACAATAATTATTGACACTTGCGACGCCGAACCTGACATAACTACGTTGTGGCATCGGCGCATATGGCATCGCTCTAACGGCATACGCAACGGCACGACAAGATAATACCGCCCTGCATGCGTTCGGTTTAATGTCACACCGTGCTGCTTGCGTCGATCAGATCAGACGTTTCTGAACTGTACGTTAGCTAAACGTCAAGGTAATGTAATCCTTGCTAGCCTGTTTGTCTGTTGCCGCCTCACGTCTAGACTGCTTGGCTAATTTGTATTACTGCAACGCGCCAACTTTGCATCACGGATTAGGACAATTCATTCAAAATCATGAGGCGACAACTAATTATAATACTGACTGATTAAGTAGTTCCAATGCATCGATAATAATACACTAGCTGATGCCCGCCACTTCGTACGCGTGGATTTAGGTCTTTTCAAAATCCCTTGGGAACTCTTATAATTTTCCGGAATAAAAAGTAGCCTATGTCCTTCTCCAAAGTCTAGTATATCTCTGTACCTCGTCAAAATTGGCTCAGCAATTTAGGCGTGACAACGTAACATACAGACAGACAGACAAACACACTTTCGCATTTATAATATTATAGTAGGTATAGATTGCCAATGATGACTTATGTATCCTAAAGATGGTCGCTAACTATGGGCCTTTTAAGGAGAATCATAGTCACTCAGAGCGATGGAGATTGGAGAGAGCTATGCGAGATCCGTATAGAAGAGCCAGAGTTACAAGTCACGGCAAATAAGTCTAGCGTTGACCTTCAATGCGCAGAAGTCGAAAATGAGGTATCTCGGGGTGTGAGGGGGTCGCGGGGAGGGCATGGGGATCGATCGTAAGCACTGATTAGCTCTCGCGGATCCCTCGTAAGCGCTGATTGGCTCTCCAATCGTATTGTGTCCCGCTCACTCGTACGACGCTGCGCGCACTTGAAGGTCACCGCTCGACTTAGGTGCCGGGGGTTATACTGACACACTTCATCGAGTCGCGAAGCTCAATTGGCAATAGGCGGGGCAAATTGCCCATGCAAGGTGGTCGAATGGCGACCCCGCACCGATAAACGCAGCACTGGGAGACCTTCCACTAGGTGGACGCACGACCTCAAGCGAATCGCTGGGAGCCGGTGGACACAAGCGGCACAAGATCGTGTGACGATGCTTGCAAGAGACCTTCCTATTTTCAGCATTTCCTTTCCTTCCTATTTAAGTACGTCTATTGCTTGAGATGAACTTGATGACGATAGTTCCACAGACCAATTTCCTAGTCTTCAATACTTAAATTTTGACCTCACTGAACGCTCTCAAAATATCCAGAAATCTAAGGGCCTGTACCATCACCTTCTGATAAGTGTCGGATAGATTATTCACATCTTTTGTCTTTGTCGCTCTGACGACCTCCCTGGCGCATTGGTGAGCACTGTGGTCTTATAAGTGGGAGGTCCCGGGTTCGATTCCTGGCAGGGGCAATCTGGGATTTTATAATTACTAAGTTGTCTCTGGTCCGGTCTGGTGGGAGGCTTTAGCCGTGACTGGTTACCACCCTACTGGCAAAACCGTACCAAGCGATTTAGCGTTCCGGTACGATGCCGTGTAGAAACCGATCAGGGGTATGCATACCTCTTCCAAGTTAGCCCACTTCCATCTTAGACTGCATCATCACTTACCATCAGGTGAGACTGCAGTCAAGGGCTAACTAGTAGTTGAATTAAAAAACAAAAACATAAAGAAAGTGATAAAACTTACGTTTAGGCTATCCGACACTCAACTTATCAGAATGTGGTGAAACAGGCCCTTTGTAACCTAATCGAATTATCAAACCCTAGCAAATTCTTAAAACAGATTTAAATTTAATGATTCAAATCTTAATAAAAGTTCTTCTTAATATTCAGACTTTTCGGTATAAATCAAAGGAAACACTTTGAAACGTTTTTTGGTGTTCTATATTATTAATAGACCATACACACATTTTTTGCGCAATTCTGGATTTTCTGCAAATTAGATCTGCCAACAGTAAAATCTATCTTACATAATATAACTTCTAGCAGTTACTCCTAACAAGAGCACCTCTAACGAGCCGAATATAAATTGATTTTCGGAGTTCTTCGCCAATAAATATGAAGTGTGAAGTTGTGAACTGTCCTCATGGTAACAGGTTCAGTAAGGTTTTTTTTTATTTTTGACGTGATAACCTCGTATAAATCGATGAACGCCGACCGCACGGACGAAAAAGCATGACTCACTGTCACGTACCATGTGCAAGCGAGAGCGCAGAACAAGCGATAGAGAGGCAATGTTTTCTTATTATTAAGTTATCACGAATAATTATTATCGTCCGTAAACCGACTTTACCAACCATTTTTTTTTTCTAATGAAAATAGCCTAGGTATTTGTCGATTTAGAATAATTTCTAAATCGCCAAATACCTAGGCTATTGCCGGCATAGAGTTTCTGTTTTTCCATGTGATTCCTCCAAATATAGATTTCTACATGTAGTTAAAATCGGGCGAAATAAAAAAGAAACTGCAAAAGCGACGCGCGATGCTTGCCCGACTTCAACGTACAAGTCACGGCAAATAAGTCTAGCGTTGACCTTCAATGCGCAGAAGTCGAAAATGAGGTATCTCGGGGTGTGAGCGGGTCGCGGGGAGGGCGTGGGGATCGTTCGTAAGCACTGATTAGCTCTCGCGGATCCCTCGTAAGCGCTGATTGGCTCTCCAATCGTATTGTGTCCCGCTCACTCGTACGACGCTGCGCGCACTTGAAGGTGACCGCTCGACTTACGTGCCGAGGGTTATTACGTATTACGTACGTGTAAAGACAAAAATTATTTTTATACTTATTTGTAATGGCATTCGTTTTTTTATTTATTTTTTTAACTTTCACATTCGATTTGGAGTAGTGCAACTACCGACCTAAAGGTAACAAAACGGACATAAAAACTTTGCAACAGTTACGTATTTCTTTCTATTTAATAACTACAATTACAATGTGGCTAATTCTGTTGTACACAATCTCTAAACCTAAAGGGCTAAATATATTCTTATCTCTTTCACAACGATACCTGCGGAAAAGGATAGCACTATTTTTAAACCTGTCAATTTAGTTTAGTTTAGAGATTGTGTACAACAGAATTAGCCACAATATTTGTATTAAAGTTGCTATGAATTCCGCAAACCTCGCTAAGGTCTGCGTTGAACATTGTGTAACTGAAAAGGGCTTCATTAACTTTTAACAAGAGGTCCCACAATAGCGTTACCCTCTAACCGCGGGGGTATAGTACTCCAAATGTCAACCAGAGCAACCTATATTTGACATATTGCCCCTGGGAGGGCGTCGAACTTTGACCCCGGCCACCTTACATTGACCAATGAATGACAGGACAGTGTTTACCTTACTTTTTAACCCCCGACGCAAAAACGACGGGGTGTTTTAAATTTGATGTGTCTGTGTGGTGTGTGTGTATGTGTCTGTCTGTTCACCTCTAGCGCTCAAACGGGTGAACCGATTTGAATGCTGTTTTTTTTTTGTTTAAAAGGTGAATTAGTCGAGAGTGTTGTTAGCTATGTTTGTTGAAAATCGATCCAAGATGGCCGCCGCTACAAAATGGCGGATTACATATTTTATCACGACTCCCTCAATATAGGTATCAAATGAATGGGCTTGACTAGTAGAATAGCACTATGTAAATCCAAGATGGCCGCCACCACAAAATGGCGAATGTCGGGGGTTTTTTTAATTTTTAATTTATACTTGTTCTCATGAATAATTGACCGACTTTAAAAAAAGGCGGTTACTAATTCCGTAATTCGACACGTAACTATGCCGAACTCTAAAAATGCCGTGTTACACAGCTCGTAGACAGTTGATAAGTGTGTGTAAAAATTACACAAATAAAATCCGTATAAGGTCATTCTTCGGATGTCACGACTATGGATTTTGTAATCCGTTCTCTGTGAAGCGAGGAAAAGTAGCGGCGGTAGCTGGACGCTAACTATCTACGGTTTTGTCTATATTAATAGAACAATATTCAACAGAATAGTTTACCTTATCTGTTTTAATTTTTCCCTGTTAGTAGTTAGGTATGCAAAATTGACTTTTCTAACAAGAGACAAAGTTCGTAAACTAAAACCCGACTACTAATTTAGTGTGCAGAAAAAGTGTATTCAACTCAGTGTTGCCAGTTTTTTTTTTTTTTTTTGCCAAGTCGGGATTTTGGAACTTTTTGATTGAAAACAGCGGGATTCTTTCGTCGAAAGGGGGACATAGTAAAAAAACGTATATAATCAGAAGTTTTTAAATATTTATCTTTTTATTTGAATTAAAATTACGTTTACATGATAACAGATAGCAAAAATAGCCATAGAAAATGTATTATATCAATAAAAATATAATATTTTAAATCAGATTTACCCTATCGTTAAATAGTTGAGTCTTATCCGTCTTCAGAATAAATAAAAAAACAGTAATCAACAGCACACTGCGTCGTCGAGTTATCTCCGAGAAGCGGGACTGAGAGACTGTCCCGCGCGGGACATTTAATTTTGATTTTAAAATCGGGACGTCTGGCAACGCTGAATCAACTGCATACATATACTGCCACGGTAGAAGAGCGGTTATAAAATAAAATGAAAACAAAATGGAGTTTTTCTGTCAAGAAATTTTCAGTAGCAGCCCCCTTTGAGATTGGTCATTCTATAAGCCACTGAAGAATTAAAAATATTAAATTAGAAATAGAATAGAACAACAAAGTATGTAGTTACCTAGATGTTACAAAGCAGACATTGAACAATAAATTGGTTATGATGATAAATTATATTGCATCGTGTTTGCAATTCGCGTTACATAATAAGATCAAGGTCAGCTATAATAATATATAAGCAAATTTTCTAACATTAAGTAGAAGGTAAGTAGGTATTTATATCTATTTATTTTTAAATACCCGTCTATTTAATGTTGCCTACTAACAGCTATCCAAGTTTTTCTACAATACAATGAAATCAGAAATGAGGGAGATCCCTAGAAGTAACAAAGTCACCAACATAGTTCAATGGCTTGTGAAGCTTAGGGCACATAGTTCATTAAGGCCAAATTAAAGGGTGCCCCGTTCATAATTCATTTTTGGGATGAACATCTGCACATCTCGAAAAATGAACTGTCTAATTTGGCCTTTAGACATTGGGGTCCTAAGGCTTTGGAAAGCACAGTGTTCGCAAACCCCCTACTGGGTGGACATCACTAACTTTTATTAGTACAAGTAAAAGATGGACCGGATAGCCTGTCCAGTATCTGTCCTGTATCGGTAGCATAGTTGTATTAATAGAGCTCAGCTGAGTTATTCTGTAACTTAGTTAGCAACTGAAAATAGTTGCCAACGAATTAGTTTGATATACATTGCTGCTTTACTGTGGGAAATATAAAGTGTTTTCATAATTTTACACAGTAAAGCAGCAATGTATATCGAACAAATTCGTTGGCAACTATTTGCAGTTGCTAACTAAGTTACAGAATAACCCCCCAGTAGTGAACAGACAGCATCAAACAAGTCACAGGGACACGTTGGAGTCAAGCAAGTTTTTGACAGTATGACCATTACTGTGGCATTACTAGCCAACCCAAGCCAGCCAAGTAAACCCAAACGTGGCCAGAAACGTCCCAGCCAATAAGATCCAATAAGATCTGTTCAATCCAAGATGTCCAGGCATCAGTCGGAATTGGACAGCTGTATATAGTGTTGATCACAATAGATTTTTTTAAACCCCGCCGCAAAAACGATGGGCTGTTATAAGTTTGACGTGTCTGTGTGTGTCTGTCTGTTCCCTTGTAGCGCTCAAATAGGTGCACCGATTTGAACGCGGTTTTTTTCGTTTGAAAGCTGAATTAGTCGAGAGTGTCGTTAACTCGTTAGCTATGTTTGATGAAAATCTTTATTATTATTAAATTATGTATTTTTTTCACAACTCCCTTAATATGGATATCAAATGAAAAGGGCTTGACTAGTAGAATAGCACTATGCAAATCCAAGATGGCCGCGACCTCAAAATAGCGAATGTTGGGGGTTTTTTAAATTTTTAATTTATACTTATTATTATTAATATCTATCTGGCATCATTTTTTTCAGCCATAATCAGTTTAGTAGTGAGGTATTTGAAGTACATATTTAGTCATTATTAATGGCATTAAAGGGGTATTCCAATAAATATTGTCCACTTTTGTAGTTTAAGAATTCTTTTCTTCACACCAGCACTAGACCACAAAACTGCCATTATCAATTTGTCTGTAATCTTGTCTTGTGTTTTGGTTACGGCATCTAGATTTAACCACTGTGCCGAATGCTTACTATTATTGTATAGAATCCACTTCTCATTGTGAATGTGTGAAAAATGCCTTGTTAGTCTAGTGGTTAGCATATTCGACTGCAGATCACAAGGTCCCGGGTCCGATTCCTGGGTCGGGCAAATAATTGTTAAGTATTGGGTTTTTCTGTCAAGTCATCATTCATCAAGAAATTCTGGCTGTATCGGCCCAGAGTTGATAGTTGGCGGTGTCACCCCCGTGCAGCTCTAATTGGAGCAGTGTGACGGGTCTAAGCTCTAAATCCCTCTCTCCTATGAGAGAGGAGGTCTGTGCCCAGCAGTAGGATGTAAAAAGGCTGTAGGCTGGTGGTGGTGGTGGTGGTGGTAAAAAAAAATGCTCGAAATATTCACCTTATGAGTATAAGGACTATGTCAAAAGTTTAACCAATTTTTTCAGTTACAACTCCAAACTTTAAAGTCGAAAAGTACTTTGGACTGTTGATTGTATAGTTCGTTCGGTAACTTAGTGTCGGTACAGGCGCAGGTGCTCTTAGTATTCTGCTTTTATTTTTATTACTTTTTTTCTGTTTGTAATTTTTTTTCTATTCTAACAGAATCTTCGAATAGTCTGCCAATCAGCACTTGGCCAGTGTGGTAGACTATGGTTAAAATCCTTCTCATTTTGAGAGAAGACCCGTGTTCATGAGAATATTATATTTTATGTTTATGGTTATATTGTAATAAAATACGAATATAAAAAAATATAAAAAGGAAAGAGAATTTTAATGAAAAAATATGAGTAGGTATAAAACGCCAAAACCCCTTGTGCCTGTACATCCCACGCGGCATGCTTTGAAGTCACGGCGGTGTCTTTGGCAAAACACCGCGCGGCGGAGGCGGCTAGACACAAAAGGCGACCGTAAGAAAACGAACAGACTATAGTTAAAAGCTCTTTTCTGACAGTCACCTAATTATTCTGTAGTTAAATGTCGTGTAAAGTTTTAGGTTAAGTAGAAACGATAAAATGCCAACTATTTGTTTAACTGCCCAGTTGGCACGTGGGAAAGCTATTAAAGCCAGAATTAAATTAAATGTAACCCTGTCACACTTAAGGCCCACAAAAGCACATAAAATCTGTACATTGTAGAAAGTCAGATCAACCCACTTCTGTCCGTTTGAAATAGTGTCGTAAACTCGAGTCTAAATAGTTTTAATTGAGAGACTTGACTTGATTCACCAGCTTTTAGTTTCAAGTCATAAGTCCTTTGAGTTCTTTTGTGACTGTAATCCGTAGGACTTACTTGTAACAATAACATTAAAGACTTACAGTCTGTTTCATCACCTTCTGATAAGTGTTGGATAGCTTATTCACAACTTTTGTCTTTGTCACTTGACATAAAGTAAGACAGTGGCAAAACTTACGTTTAGGCTATCCAACACTTATCAGAAGGTGGTGAAACAGGCCCTTAATATTTGTAGATCTAAGAATTCAATTTGACTGTAAGACTAATATTTGCACATTTTGAAAAATGGGGTTGAGTCTCTATAGAGTGTGCTTGAACTCTACTCAGACTTAAGACCGAGTTAAAACAAGACAGATTTACGTCAGGGACATATTTATGTCCTGTTTAACTCTGTCTTAAGTCTGAGTACAGCCTGAGTATGCTCTGTAGATCTCAACTTTAGATTGAAATGTTTAGAGCATACTCACTTCAGACTTCACAGAGTTAAAACAGGGCATAAATGAGTCCCTGACACAAATCTGTTTTGTTTTAACTAAGTCTGAGTAAAGTTTGAGTACACTCTATATATAGTATAGATATCAGTCTTAGAAAACTGTAACACTGATACTAATTCTATTGTCCACAATCTTTAATGTTAACTCAACTGATAGATCTAAAAATGATGCTATACTTTTCCAATGTTCACTGCAGAAAAAGATAGCATTACATTTAGAGATATCAAAATTACTACAACAAAATTAGACAGCAAAAGTAGTACTTTTGTCTTACAAGTCTCTTAGTCTTTAGCAAGTTTAAAAGCTTCTTGTTCTCTAGCTAATTTCAAAGCACTAATCTCAAAAAGATTCTTGTTAATCTACTACAAGTTAGCCCTTGACAGCATAGCACTTTTTATTACACCTATGACCAGAGACAATTTAGATATTATAAATTTTCAAATTGCTTCAGTTGGGAATCTAACTTGGGACCTCTCACTTATAAGACCACTGAACTATGGAGAATGGAGATTATTGAAAACTGAAGATTTTATTGAAGTTTTACACCAATAAATTAGAAGGCATTTATTTATAACTTTGTATGGTGAACCAGAAGACCCTAGCACCTAACTTGATTGCTCAACAAAAAAAGGGCATCCAAAATTTCATTTCTAGTCAATTAAATTGATTTTAACACTAGTAAATACTTCGTTAATTCATTTTGTATGCAAATTACACTTAATTACATTATCTGATTTATGAGTTAACAAAGATTGTATCACTAGCACCTGTCTATCAGAACATGTATGAAATTAGCACCTTTTGAATAACACCATAGTAAAATTATGCAATGACATAGTGAAATTTTTCTTTTATAATGCATATGTAATGTATTTGACTAGAGAAATAACAAAGACCTGTCTGCCTAACAGAGAAAGCTACATTAGCAAACAAGCAACTTTCTTCCACACCTAATGGACTGACATTGATTGGCCCCAAGCCTAAAATACACACAGAATACTGAATGATGCTATCTGCATGTTTCTAACTGTTTATCAGTTAATATCTAAGTGTTGTACATGTACTGTAACCTGCTATAAATATATAGGTTATTTGAGCTGTTGCTATGCAAGATATCAGTCATGTATACATGTATAGCTACATCAAACGGTCGCCTTTTTTGTGAGCCACCACTACATTGTACCACTGTATCAACCATCTCCCCCATATAAGTATGCAAACAGTATGTCTGATGGCTTCCTTGAATGTTTACAATTGTAAATCTCGACGGGAATTGATTATCTCGAGACGTATCTCGCGTTATAACCTCAAATGCGTGAAACTGGCGATACGAACGCAACATACAGGTTATACTAGCGCTCGTAAAAACTACTAACGTGACGAGAATTCGTGCCGAGTACCTACGTGGATGCGACCGCTTCGCTAGGTTACGGAGTCACTTACCCTGGGTCGGAGACGGAATCGGAGCAACGTTAACAACTTATCACGAACCACTACACAAAAAGGATACATGCCAAGTCCAAATTGTAACCGTCCTTCGTGTATCGTTTCCGGCGCTTGCTCACGATGCCCTTGATCGGGTTCGTCATCTTGATGTTGGAGATGGAGTTGGCCATGGCTGGCGCCGGCAGGGGCGCGCGCCGCGGGAGCAACTCTGCCGCCGCGCCCTTAGCGGGCCCGCCCGCACCCGGCACCCAACGCTTCTCGGGTGCCTTTCGCTCGCGGCGCCGGCAACTCACGCAAATACCCATAAAACCTCCGGCGCTCGCATGGGGCCGGCGGAGCGCGAGCGGACGCCGCGGCCGTCCGATCAGCTCGCGCCCGCCATGGCTCTCCGCTCGTCCCGCTGCAGAGCGCGCGCCCGAGCCGCTGCCGGGCCCCGCGCTCTCCGGGCTCTCCGCACACGCACTCTCCGCGCCGCGCCGAGGCCAGCCGAGCGCACCGACACCAGTCACACATATAGCATACTCCTGGCCCGCCACTGATGCACGCACCGTCACCCTCGCCGCGAACCGCGAGCCACTCGAAAGTCTGGCGCCGAGGACGCGATGCCACAATTTATCACAATTTATCTCGCACCGCACGAATGGCGTCCATCCTGCGTTCGCACTCGATCCTAGAACACGACCGACGAGAAACAGTTGCACAAGAAAGAACGATGGTTATGAATTGATGGCCAAAAGTGAAGACGCCGTCCTGTTCGCACTTAAAATGCACGCACCTATCGAACAGAGACGGAACACAACCTTAATTTCAGTGCTAGCTGCTGCCTCTCTTTGTTCACTGACGTTTACGATTTTTCTCGCAAGGATGCGCTGCGGTAGAATCTCTTACCGCCACTATTTAAATTACAACCTAAAAATAGAGTAAATTGTACATTATGTAATATTATAATAGCAATACAAAACTTTGAACTAAAAAAATGTGATCACGTATGATAAAATTCTATAATATAATATGATTATGCAATATTTCTATAAAATAAAAAGTGTCTGTTGCTTAAACAGGAACATAGATGGCGTTAGTTGCAAAATAATGACCACTATATAGATAATGACACGGTGCGTTCCGATTTACACAGATTTACATCAAAGCATTTTGATTATGAAGTAGTTAAGTAAGAATATCTTTGAAGAATATATTATGTTTCTATATTAGGTAATAAAATAAGGTTTATTTTTAACATAAAATAAAAATTTCATATTTCTATTTCTTAGACTTAATCTATACTAATAAATAAAATTGAAGTGTCTGTCTGTAATATCGAAATAACTACCTCATATTAAGCTCATATGGTTATTTGAACGCTACCATAACCGAATCACACGTTTTTAAAATTTTTGTCTGTCTGTCTGTCTGTCTGTCTGTCTGTCTGTCTGTCTGTCTGTCTGTCTGTCTGTCTGTTTGAACGGGCTAATCTTCGGAACGGCTGAACCGATTTTGACGGGACTTTCACATACAAGTAGAGAATTAACCAGGGAGTAACATAGGCTACTTTTTTAACCGACTTTCAAAAAAGGAGGAGTTGTGTTTTTCTACCTATATACACCGATATCTCCGAGATTTCTGAACCGATTTAAGTAATTTTTTTTTTAATCGATAGAGAAACATTGCGACCCTGTTCTATACAAAATTTGGATTCCAACTCCTCAATCCTGATACTGTAGGGGACCTAATCCCCAAAACTAATGGGTTTTAGAAACTTTCGGTTATTTAAATTGATATTGGGGGTACCAATTAAAGACTTTATCGTTGAATGAACTCGAGTAGGTACATATCCAACTCCTCAACCCTGATGCTGTAAGGAATTGTATTCCAAAATCGTGGGGATCCCACGGGATTTTTCCGTTTTGAGGACGGGTTTCTACAGATAAGCTACTTTTTGTTCTGGAAAATCAAAAGTTCCCACGGGATTTTTAAAAACCTAAATCCACACGGGCGAAGCCGTGGGCATCATCTAGTTATGACTATAAATGATGCCCACTTCGCGGCTTCGCGGTGTGGATTTAAGTTTTTAAAAATCTCGTGGGGACTTTTGATTTTCCAGAAAAAAAGTAGCCTATCTATAATAGGTATCCCGTCCCCAAAACGGAAAAATCCCGTGGAATCCCCACGATTTCGGAATGCAATTCCTTACAGCATCAGGGTTGAGGAGTTGAATATGTACCTACGATATGTATGTTCATTCAATGATAAAGTCTGTTTCTAAATCCCATTAGTTTTGGGGATCAGGTTCCCTACAGCATCAGGATTGACGAGTTGGAATCCAAAATTTTTTATAGAACAGGGTCGCAGTATTTATCTATCGATTAAAAAAAATACGCAAATCGGTTCAGAAATCTCGGAGATATCGGTGTAGGTAGAAAAACACAACTCCTCCTTTTTTGAAAGTCGTTCATTCCGGCTGTGTGAGGCCGGCCTTAGGCAGAGGCGGCGGAAGGCGAGGGCGACGTGGGCCCAGGCCCACGGCCTCGCGCTTCGGAGGGCCTCGCGCCCCGTAGATTTATCCATTAAACTTAAAAGCCGTGAACGCGTTTTGCGGGCAGAGGGCCTCGCAAAATATATCTTGCCCACATAAAATTTAGGTCTTGCCCCGCCACTGGCCTTAGGTAAGTATTAGGTACTATCCTATTCCTAGGTATCCTGCATACGCCTGCCTACATAAATATACCTACCTGCTAATTCACATCATACCTAGATATGTCGCGTAGCATGAATAATAATAATTATTTGATCGGCCGCTAGCAGACTGCTTGTTGCCACCCGACCTGCGTGCACAGCACAGCCGCGAACGCATCGAATTACACTATACCTACGTACCTACTGCAATTATAGTATGTAAGTAGGCTGCATGTGTATTTTATGTACAATGCTACAGTGCCTACATTAGAGAAGGGTTTTCAGCTAACCACGCGATACTTAGTAGCTAGAATAAAAATTATTTTCAAAAACCGTCTTCAAACGCCACTAGAAATTAATTTACCTATAAAAATATTTATGACGTGATTTATGAACCGATGAACGCCGGCTACGTGCACGAAAAAGCATGACTCATTGTCACGTACCACGTTCAAGTGAGAGCGCGGATCAAGCGATAGAGAAGCCTATGCACGATCGGTCTACGTTCGGCTTGTGACGCATCTAACTCTCTTTGTTTTCATAAGACGTTATCACGTAAAATTATTCTCCATAAACCGATTTTACACGGGTTTTAGTTTACAAACTTTATACTTTTATTAAGAAACTAGCTGACCCCCGCGATCGGATCGGGATCACATAATTCTTTTATGTACCTAAACTAAATGTAGCCTCTTACTCCTTATAACATTGAAAGTTTCATTAAAATCGATCCAGCCGTTTCGGAGATTAGCTGGAACAAATAGACAAACCGACAAACATAAATTTAAACGCACACCAGTTTAAAATAAGCCGTACGTTCAAAGATCCGGGTCCCAAGTTATTTGAACCCAATACTGAGGGTTGTAATGGCTGTCATTTCTGAAGTAAAAAACCTATGACCTTGAAATATTTACGGGACAATATATAAAGTACTACCTTTCTAACAAAAAAGAATGAGTGAAATCGAGCAACGCGTTAATGAATTACAGCTAAATACACGTTTTAACTTTCATCCCCTCTCCCAAAGGAACCGTGCTGAATTTCGGGATAAAAAGTATCCTATGTCCTACCTCGGAGTATAAACTCAAATCGTACCAAGTTTCATTTGAATCCATTCAGTAGTTTCGGCGTGATGCGCGGCCAAGATACAGACAGACAGACAGACAGACAAAAATGAAACAAATTGCAGTTTTGGCTTCAGTATCGATTATAGAGTGCCCTCCAATAAAAAATTTCAAAATATCTTCAATGTACAGAATTGGATCTGTTACAGTTTTAATATATTATAGATAGATAGACAATAATCAAACCATTATCACGTAGCAACATAATTTATGTGGGTTCGATCCCGGGCACGCACCTCTAACTTTTCGCAGTTATGTGCGTTTTAAGTATTTAAATATCACTTGCTTTAACGGTGAAGGAAAACATCGTGAGGAAACCTGCATGCCGGAGTTCTCCATAACGTTCTCAAAGGTGTGTGAAGTCTGCCAATCCGCTTGTCCTGCGTGGTAGACTATGGCCAAAACCCTTCTCACTCTGAGAGGAGACCCATGCTCTGTAGTGAGCCGGTAATGGGTTGATCATGATGATGATGATGAACATCTATATCTATCTATCTATACATATAATAAAATCGTAGACTTGCCGTATCTGTACATTGAAGATTTTTGCAAAATAATAACTGGGGGAATGGGGATGTTAGGGATGAGTAATAGAACGTAAAAAAGCTATTTTTGAAATTTTTGTCTGTTTGTCTGTTTATCTGTTTGTCTGTATGTTTGTGCGCGCATCACGCAAAAACTACTGAATAGATTGAAACGAAACTTGGTACGATTTAAGTTCATACTACGGAGTAACATATAGGATACTTTTTATCCCGAAATTCAGCACGGTTCCCTAGGGAGAGGGGATGAAAGTCAAAACGTGTATTTAGCTGTAATTCAATAACGCGTGGTCCGATTTCATTCATTATTTTTTTGTTAGAAAGTAGATACTTTGAAGATTACCCGGGTAATCTCTGAAAGGCTGGATCGATTTTGATAGGACTTTTACTGGCGGATGTTTACATTTTGATCTACCTAAACATCCGCCAGTGAACTTTTTACAGTTTTTAGCATGATATGAGCTCAAAGGAGCTTAGGAAAAACAAAATGATCCTTACGGGATTTTTAAAAACCAATATAATATGTATATCCACGCGAACGAAGTCGCGGGTGTCCGCTTGTTATTTAATAAGAACTAACGCAACTAGGTAACTTAGGTAGATATGTATGTAGATCTAGTTATAGAAACATCCTATAATCAAGCGTTATTATTTGTTAATGTAAATAAAGTATGCATGCACTTCCATAAGGCGGTAAATCGATAGAAATCAAAATTGATGAAAACATTATGGAAATAAGAACACTACGGTTGGCTGATTTTACAACATCTGCTCAATTAGATACATATATGTGCACTTGTTAGTATAATTCACTACCTAAGGGCAATCACAAAAGGCAAATTTTTAACCGACTTCAAAAAAGAGGTTATGTATTCAACCCTATGTATCGTATGTATGTACGTTCGCGTTTATTTCAAAAACCAATGAACCGATTTTCATGATTTTTGCACTATCGTAATCTACATACTTTAAGGAAAGTTTTAGTAGGTATTTAATACACCTAGTTATCATTCTATATCAGGGGTAACTAGCCACGGCTGTAACCTCTCACCAGACCAGACCAGAGACAATTTAGAAATTATAAAATCCCAAATTGTAAGTTATAAGACCACAGCACTCACCACTTCGCCGGGGCCTGGTAAGATAGTCAAGGAAAGTCTTTATGTGAGATCTGGGTAATAGGTATATAGGTAAGTGTAAGATATAGGTTGTAATTCTGTTTTGAGTCTGCCTCTAGACAGACAAAAGACGAGTAAAAACGAGAAATATGTCACGCACATATTTATGTCCCATTATTATAACTCTAAGTAGAGTCAGAGTACGCTCTATAGATCAGTCGGATCGGTCAGTGTCGGATCAAGCAAGCGCGGGGCCCGTAGCAAATTCTATTTATTTTTATTTTATTTTACAAATTCTTTCAAGGAAATAGTCGGTGACCGATTGTCTGACATAGATTGTCTTAGTAGTAAACGTTGTAACATTTCACGTTCTTGTGTGAAGTAAATTCAATATACCACATCTTAATAAGTTTCGCTCAAAAAATTACGCTCAAGCAGATGAGTGGGTTTAAATATGCGGGGCCCTCTTTCGCGCGGGGCCCGTGGCAATTGTTACTCTTGCTATTACGTGGTTAATCCGGCATTGCCCTTTGTGTTGATAAGGTGTGCGGAGGCCCTTAGCCACATTTGCCACAACTGATATGAAGGTAGACTGTATGCCGTTGCTATGCTGACTGATTCATTTGACACGATATCATATATTCAGCGATTGATAAGTTGATAAGTTGATAACGCTTAGTCCGAAGGCAGACGCAGTGATAAGATAGCGGACGACTGTGGGGTGACAACTGCCAGTATAACTGAAAAATCTGTATCACCACAAAGCTACCAGTGCAAACTTCAGTATGATAAATTAAATAAAATCAATTTGCTTAACACAGCTGAGTAAATGCAATCAATCCTTGAGAATTGATAAAATATTTTAAAATTAAATACTTATGTATTAATGTTAAATTTAAGACTTCGGTTGTTAAAAAGTAATTTAAAAATAAGACGGTAATTAAAAAGTAATTAAAAAGTATTTTCAAAAATAATAAAGAAATCTTAGGTAACTTAAATAAAAAATAATTGAAACACTCTTAAAAGTATATTTATTCAAAGTCGCAACTTATTGTCATACAAAGTCTAGTCGTATATTCTGTCGACTGTAATTGTGTTGCCATCTCCTCGTCCGATAGTTTGGTAGTTTTTATCCCGCGTTTTTTAATTAGGGAGTGGTCTATGAACAACCGCAGGCTCTTCCTAAACATGTGCAGTTTCGGCGGATGTAAAATTGACATTGTAGTAAAAAAAAAGTGTAGGTACACACAAAAAAGCTGTGATAGCCTGGTGGTTAGGACGACTGACTTCTAATCGGAGGTCGTGGGTTCGATCCCGGGCACGCACCTCTAACTTTTCGGAGTTATGTGCGTTTTAAGTATTTAAATATCACTTGCTTTAACGGTGAAGGAAAACATCGTGAGGAAACCTGCATGCCTGAGAGTTCTCCATAACGTTCTCAAAGGTGTGTGAAGTCTGCCAATCCGCTTGGCCAGCGTGGTAGACTATGGCCAAAACCCTTCTCACTCTGAGAGGAGACCCGTGCTCTGTAGTGAGCCGGTAATGGGTTGATCATGATGATCATGATGATGATGATGATGATGATGAGGTACACACTGTACACAATTTTGAAAGATAATAAAAAAATGTGAATTTAAATATTATGTAGGTATGAAATCTGAATTTAAATAATTAGGTATCATAAATAAAACTTAATGCAAATTAAAACTTAAAAATACATTTATTCAAAGTCGTAATTTATTCTCGTACAAAGTCAATATTCTGTCGACCTCTACCGCCCTCTCCTTCAGTGTTGCCATCTCCTCGTCGGACAGAATGGTAGTCTTTTTCCCCGCGTTCTTAATCAAAAAGTGTTGTATGAACAACCGCAGGCTTTCCCTGAACATGTGGAGTTTCGGCGGTTTGGATATCCTGTGGAACACCTCTAATGATGCCTCCAGGTTTGCATTCATGATTATTGCAAGTAGGATTTGACGCATGAACCGCACCGTCGTTTTGTTTAGGTCGGAGAATTGGATTATCTGAAATAGAGAATTCGACACGTATGTATGTAATACTAGCTTTTGCCCGCCGCTTCGCCCGCGTGAATTTCAATTTTTCACAAATCCTGAGGGAATCGTGGATATCTGGTTTCCGTTTCCGCTCCCTTTTTCAACCTTTATACCTACTTTCAAGGATGTTTGCTATAGTAATCTACCTATAGCTATAGATATAGATTTCGTGTTTTTCAAAATCCCGCGGGAACTGTGGATTTTTCCAGGATAAAAAGTAGCCTATGTTTTAAGTCAGGGCATAATCTATTTTAATTCAAAAAAAATTTCATTTTTTTTTTCATTCAGGAATTCAACAAAATCGGTTTAGTAGTTGCGACATTATAGAGTAACAAACATCTAAATATCTAAACATCCAAACATCCACACATCCACACTTTCACATGTATAATATTCGTAGGATTATTGGAACTGCAAAATATTCACATAATTATGATAAATAAACAAAGTTTTTAAATCTAATTAATCGTGAATTACAAGTATAAATTAAAAATTAAAAAAACCCCCGACTTTCGCCAATTTGTGATGGCGGCCATCTTGGATTTGCATAGTGCTATTCTGCTATTCAAGCCATTTGATACCCATATTGAGGGAGTTGTGAAAAAATATGTACTCCGCCATTTTGTGGCGGCGGCCATCTTGGACCGATTTTCATCAAACATAGCTAAGAACACTCCCGGCAAATTCACCTTTCAAACAAAAAAACCGCTTTCAAATCGGTTCACCGGTTTAAGCGCTACGGTGGGACAGACAGATATCAAAATCGGTTCAGTAGTTTTCAAGATATGAACTGTTAACTGGTGGTTTAACTTTCAATTATTTAGATTATCACTTGTGATTTTTTTCTAAACCATTGCAGTCTGTTTACGCATTTTGAGAAGTGATACTTACTGAATATTTTTTCTACATATTTATAACTAGCGGTCCGCCCCAGCTTCGCCCGTGGTACATAATATATAGCCTATAGCACTCAGGGATCACGTACATATCCAACGGTGAAAGAATTTTTGATATCGGTCCAGTAGTTCCTGAGATTAGCGCGTTCAAACAAACAAACTCTTCCGCTTTATTATATTAGTATAGTATAGATAGTATAGATAAGTATAGATATAAGTATAGATAATGGTCAACTACCCTCTATCCAAAAATAACATATCATAGTGCAAACCTTCAAAACAGAAAGCGGCAGTCCCTTCTCCATGATGAGATGTATCAGGAACTGCGCCAAGCTCGTCGCGCCCTGCTTGGAGAGAGAGTCTAAATCCTTTATCTTGTCCCACACTGAGTACTGTATTGAGAGCTGTAACAAATATAAAAAAATTGGCTGTCTGTAAAGTACGTCGGTTTACGGACGATAATTATATGTGACTAGCTTATGCCCGCGGCTTCGCCCGCGTGAATTTCGGTTTTAAACAAATCCCGAGGGAATCGTGGATTTCTGGTTCGCACTCTCGCTCCCTTTTCGAACCTTTATACCTACTATCAAGGAAAGTTCTTTATAGTGATCTACCTATAGCTGTAGCTATAGATTTCGGGTTTTTCAAAATCCCGTGGGAACTGTGCATTTTTCCAGGATAAAAAGTAGCCTATGTGTTAAGTCAGGGTAAGTCAGTCATAAGCTATCTCCATTCAAAATTTCAGCCAAATCGGTTCATTAGTTGCGGCGGAGAAGAGGAACAAACATACACACAAACTTTCGCCTTTATAATATTAGTGTGATAACGTCATAAGAAAACAAAGAGAGATAGATGCGTCACAAGCCGAACGCTTAGTTCCGCGCTACGTGCTACGTTCCGCGCTACGTGCTATGTGATGTGCCCTACGTTCCGCAGTACGTGACAATGAGTCATGCTTTTTAGTGCGTGCAGCCGGCGTTCATCAATTTATAAATGTTATCACGTAAAAAAAATTGGTTGTCTGTAAACTCGGTTTTCGGACGATAATTTTAAGTGATAACGTCATAAAAAAAACAAGAGATAGATGCGTCACAAACTGTACGCTTAGGCCGATCGTGCCTCCTCTATCGCTTGTTCCGCGCTCTTGCTTGCACGCGGTACGTGACAATGAGTCACGCTTTTCATACGTGCAGCCGGCGTTCATCGATTTATAAGACTTTATCATGTCTAAAGTCACCTGGTATTTCCTATCGCAGTCGCACAGCTTCTGCGCCAGCACCGCGTAGTAGGGATTGTAGGACTTCTCCTGGAGGCAGCACGCGAGCAGCACGGGCACCACCTCCCTCTCCTGCTGGCCCTTCAGCCCCAGGTGTTGCAGCTTCTCGAACGCGTCCATGTAGTCCTGGAAATAAAGTTGAACGATAATTGAAAGGCAGTTGTGCGAAACGGTAGTGGAACGTGTCAGATTATTGTTGAAAATTAATTAGAATTTTTAGAAATGGTTTACAGATTATTATTTTCATAATGGAAATATGTTAGAATAAACTGACATTTGATTCATTTATTGGCGCGAACCGCCATCTTGAATTATTGGTATAAATACGGGCACTTCGAAGCCATGAATTCAGTCTTCACCAGAGACTCAACCGACTATTAGATGCTTCAGCACCTAGGTCGTGATATTTGATTGAGGGTTGCGATAGCAATCGCACCCTAATCGAATAAATGCTGCCATTTTGGACTTGGCTGAGTGTAATTAATTAATCCAAACAAAAACATTTCATGTGAATAATAAGGCCAACTTCCTATCAAAAAGTTTCGGCCATTAAAAGTACTGATATCAAAAATTATGACCAAGTCCTTTGCTAGGCTCGATAAATGAAACCATACAGTTTTAGAAGGTATATCTTCTTCGATCACCCTCAAGCTGTCGTACCATTCCTAATGATCCTGTTAAAATATTTTTAAATAATTTATGTCTTACTAATAACACTATAATATGAAGCTCATTTGGGACTGAGAATAGTTTTATTGTTTTCAACTTGACAACATTTTTGTACTCCTTTGAATTTGTTTAATTTAAAAAATGTTGCCAAGTTGAAAACAATAAAACTATTCTCAGTCCCAAATGAGCTTCATATTATAGTGTTATTAGTAAGACATAAATTATTTAAAAATATTTTAACAGGATCATTAGGAATGGTATGACAGCTTGAGGGTGATCGAAGAAGATATACCTTCTAAAACTGTATGGTTTCATTTATCGAGCCTAGCAAAGGGCTTGGTCATAATTTTTGATATCAGTACTTTTAATGGCCGAAACTTTTTGATAGGAAGTTGGCCTTATTATTCACATGAAATGTTTTTGTTTGGATCTCACTCCTTTTTTCTAAGTATTTCAAAGTTAATGCAATAAGTATAATGAAGTTGTGATGGCTTATAATCGAGTCTTTTTTCTCTCTTACGCTTCAGTATAATTAGGAATAGAACCCTATCACATTTTACGGTCTGATTAGATGTGATTTAATCTTCAATACATAGTATAAAACAAAGTCGCTTTCTCTGTTTTAATTGGGTGAATTTTTATTTTGTTCGTCTGTCTGTCAAAATCACAGATAACAGAAACTCCACTCCAGAGTATTTCCACTCAGTGGTCAGTTTCAGAACTTAGAACCATACGGCTTAACTAAGAGAAGATTTTGAGTATTTGACTCTCATTAAGTTTAATGAATAGTATTAGATATTAGTGATACCTAGTAGCCGGAATCAACAGGACACCAAAGTCTCCTCCAAACCTCCAAAGTCGGCCACCCATCCATTTCCTGACTTGGGTCAAGGTTGCTTATCAAAATTATTAAAAAAATCGCGCTTCTGGTTTTATTGGCAAAGACGAATCTCAAACTACTGGCTTAGGCACACAGATAGCTATTAATGTGGCGTACGACATCCGCAAAGAAAGGATTTTTGAAAATTCAACCCCTTAGGGGGTAATATAGGGGTTTGAAATTTGTGTAGTCCACGCCGACGAAGTCGCGCCCGCGACTTCGATAAAAAAATATACCTCTTGGCGTTTTATTATTTACCTACACTTTACTTTTTATTAGAACTCAAGACCAGTAAGATTGACCCCTTGCTAGAAAACTTAAAAAGTCACATCTCCCTAAATAGTACACCGATTTCGATGAAACAAGAACCATATATAGCTTCGAATAAAGTAAAATACATTTATTAAAACAAAATGAAAATTTGTTCAGTATTTTTTGTGTGATGTGGGAACAGACAGATTTTTATATATCTTTGAATTGGTCAGTGTCTGATGCAACTTTTGGACATTTTTCGATTTTTTCCTTCATATACACACTAAGACTCATCTTCTTACCAAATTTCAACATTCCACATACACGGGAAGTGCGTCATAATTTTGATCAGTCAGTGAGTAGGTCTTGTTTTATGTGATTTTCAAACCTCTGTATCTCAGAAACGGTTCAACATGAAAATTTGAAACTTTCAATTTATCATCACATCCACGAGTTTAACTTATATTTCAAATTTCGTAGGATTACTATCCCGCGAACCAGAGTTATGAGGGGGGTCAAAACAGCTCGAAATGGATCGTGTAAATAACACACTCATGCGACAAGGCCGGAGGAACTTGGCCTGGCGCACTTCGTGCGCCTAGATTAGTATAAAATAGATTTGAAAAGAGATATCAGTTAAACTAATCTGTGATTCGATATTAATTAAGTTTGTGCGGGTGATAAATAAAGATATTTTAATAATAGTTTGATTTAGTTTTAATATTCAACCTTATCCTGCTTCTGTGATGATGATGTTTACAAATTCAGAAGTGGGATTCGAATCACGTTGCCTTGATTTTGCTTTGCCATCTACACAGTTGTGTTTGGTTTATTTTGAGAAAGAGTAAACTGTGTTTGGTTTACTTTGAGAAAGTGATTAATTTGAATTAAAGTTGTAGAAATACCCGCAGAAAAATGAAATACCCGCTCTTGAGATGAATGATTCGTTTGAAATTAGAAATAATTTCTGATTAGTTATTTTGAAAGGTTAGACGCCGCCGAGTTTCTTACTGGTTCTTCTCGGTAGGTCGCGGCATTCCGAACCAGTGGTAGATTTGCTTTATTTTGTAAATGAAGGAAAAAGTAATTTCAACAGTGAATGTTTTCAGAACAATTTAGTGTTTGTGATAAAACTGATAGTTAATGAATAAGATTTTAAAGTAGAAATCGAATCAAATAGAAGTTTTGATTTATGGAGTTACGAGTTAAATTAATCTGAGAGTTCGGTTATGTATTATTTTAAGTTATCAGTTTACAAAAGACATTGACGGACTTGACTGAGGGCATGACCGCCCGCAATTTACTGAGGGCAGACAGCCCATGACTTAAGTGAGGGTAAAATCACCCGTGATCTTAGAAACGACGGCAAAACGCCTGTGACATTGACAGTGGGCAAGACCGCCCGCGACAAGAATAAAGTAACTTTTACTGTGATTGATGAGAAACACGGGGACGTGTTAAATATAGGACGGCCGAACTGTCAGATTATTGTTGAAAATTAATTAGAATTTTTAGAAATGGTTTACAGATTATTATTTTCATAATGGAAATATGTTAGAATAAACTGACATTTGATTCATTTATTGGCGCGAACCGCCATCTTGAATTATTGGTATAAATACGGGCACTTCGAAGCCATGAATTCAGTCTTCACCAGAGACTCAACCGACTATTAGATGCTTCAGCACCTAGGTCGTGATATTTGATTGAGGGTTGCGATAGCAATCGCACCCTAATCGAATAAATGCTGCCATTTTGGACTTGGCTGAGTGTAATTAATTAATTAGTATAAAATAGATTTGAAAAGAGATATCAGTTAAACTAATCTGTGATTCGATATTAATTAAGTTTGTGCGGGTTATAAATAAAGATATTTTAATAATAGTTTGATTTAGTTTTAATATTCAACCTTATCCTGCTTCTGTGATGATGATGTTTACAAATGAAATGCCAAAACAATGTTTATAGTTCGTTCGGTAACTTAGTGTCGGTACAGGCGCAGGTGCTCTTAGTATTCTGCATTTATTTTTATTACTTTTTTTCTGTTTGTAATTTTTTTTCTATTCTAACAGAATCTCCGAATAGTCTGCCAATCCGCACTCGGCCAGCGTGGCAGACTATGGTTAAAATCCTTCTCATTTTGAGAGAAGACCCGTGTTCATGAGAATATTATATTTTATGTTTATGGTTATATTGTAATAAAATAGGAATATAAAAAAATATAAAAAGGAAAGAGAATTTTAATGAAAAAATATGAGTACGTATAAAACGCTAAAACCCCTTGTGACTGTACACCCCGCGCGGCATGCTTTGAAATCACGGCGGTGTCTTTGGCAAAACACCGTGCGGCGGAGGCGGCTAGACACAAAAGGCGACCGTAAGAAAACGAACAGACTATACAATATCATGCACAGTCGCTGAATAATCGCGGTTTGAAAACTCTAATAATTAATACATCTTTCAAGAGGATTACAATTTTTGATCAGCAATTGCGCAACTTCTTTGCCACCTCTTTATTGTACTGTTTGAATAAGCGTTGCCATTTTGTAATGCAATAGTAGTAGAACGAAACGCCAAAACGATATTTATAATATCATGCACAGTCGCTGCATAATCGCCGTTTGAAAACACTATGCAAAACGTTTTTCAGACGGAATGCAATCTTCAATTAACATCTTCGCAATTTTGTTACCACCTCTTTTTTGTAGTTTTTAACTGGTAATTCCAATTTTAGTGTAATGGTAGTAGAACGATTTGCCAAAACACTGTCTACAATATCATGCACAGTAGCTGAATAATCGCCGTTTGAAAACACTAGTCAATAAGTTTTTCAGGAGGATTCCGATCTTCATTTAACAACTTCGGGATTCCTTTGCCATCTTTTTTTTGTAGTTTTTGAACTGGTAATGCCAATTCATAATGCAACGGTAGTGAAACGAAACGCCAAAACAATGTTTACAATATCATGCACAGTCGCTGAATAATCGCCGTTTGAAAACTCTAATGCAATACATCTTTCAGGAGGATTACAATTTTTGACCAGCAATTGCGCAACTTCTTTGCCACCTCTTTTGTATTTTTAATAAGCATTGCCATTTTATAATGCAATAGTAGTAGAACGAAACACCAAAACGATATTTACAATATCATGCATAGTCCCTGAATAATAGCCGTTTGAAAATACTAATGCAATACATCTTTCAGGGGGATTATCTTTAATTAGCAATTTGGCAATGTCTTTGTTACCTGGTGTTCTTTGAACTGGTAATGTCAATTTGTAATGAAATGGTAGCAGGACAAAACGTCAAAACACTGTTTACAATATCATGCATAGTCGCTGAATAATCGCCGTTTGAAAATACTATACAATACGTTTTTCAGAAGGATTACAATCCTTGATCAGCTATTTTGCAATTTTTTTCCACCTCCTTATTGTGTTTTTTTAACTGGCATTGCCATTTTGTAGAGCAGTTGTAGGAGAATGAAATGACAAAACACTGTCTATAATATCATGCACAGTCGCTGAGTAATCGCCGTTTGAAAACACTAATGCAATTATGCAATACATCTTTCAGGAGGATTCCAATCTGTAATCAGTAATTTCGCAATTTCTTTGTCACCTCCATAATGTGTTTTTTAAACTGGCAATGCCAATTTGTAGTACAACGGTAGTAGAATGAAATTACAAAACACTGTCTACAATATCATGCACAATCGCTGAATAATAAGGGTTTGAAACACTAATGCAATACATCTTTCAGGAGGATTACAATCTTTTAATCAGCAATTTCGCAATTTCTTTGTCACCTCCATAGTGTGTTTTTTGAACTGGCATTGCCATTTTGTAGAGCAGTTGTAGGAGAATGAAATGACAAAACACTGTCTATAATATCATGCACAGTCGCTGAGTAATCGCCGTTTGAAAACACTAATGTAATAACATCTTTCAGGAAGATTACAATCTTTGATCAGGAATTTCACAATTTCTTTGTCACTTCCTTAATGTGTTTTTTGAACTGGCAATACCAATTTGTAGTGCAGTGGTAGTAGAAAGAAACGCCAAAACACTGTCTACAATATCATGCACAGTCGCTGAGTAATCACCGTTTGAAAACACTAATGCAATATATCTTTCAGGAGGATTACAATCTTTGATCAGCAATTGCGCAATTTCTCTTCCTCCTTATAGAGTTACAAGCAGCATAAGATCGTGTCTTGTGGCAACCCTTGCAAGAGACCTATGTCTATCGGCTGACAAGACGGTGATGAAACAAACAAACGGACAAACAAACAAATAAACAAAAACATAAGTTTTTTCTTTAACCTACCTCAGCGGCCATAATGACACAGAATATGCTTCTCCGGACGTCGGTGTTCATGCGCTGTTTGCGCGCCAACTCAAGCAGCTTCTGATTGGCGGACGCCGGTAGATTGACTGTCTCTTTGTCTTCTTGTACGCGGCCACCCCCCTCCCAGGCCGAACCCACTACCCACCACTTGCCTCTCTCGTGAGCTGAAAATAATTAAAAACGAGTGCAAATTAACATTTTTAACCCCCGAGTGTAAATTAAAATTTTTAATGCGGTTTTTATATTTGAAAGCAGGATTTTTAACAATAGTTTTTACGATTTTTTTTTTAAATCAAAATCGGTTCAGCCGTTTTTGCGTTGGGTGTTTTTAAATTTTTGAAATTTCTTTATAATCACATGAGGAATCTATCCCTGGGTACTGCCCACCAGGTGCCCACCTAAACAGTGGGGATTTGGGAACTGTACACTATAAATACATATTGTAGGTACTAAGCATAGACTGTATCATTTAATTCTGGGTCCCATCTCCTCAGTCCTGATGCTGCAGGGGTACTGCCCACCTAAACTAATGGGAACTGTCTATTATGAATTCATATCTTAATATATAAAACAAAGTCGGGTTTGTTCGAACACTTATAACTCGAGAACGGCTGGATCTATTTACATAGTTTTTGATTTGTTGTATTTGCCTCCGTCCCGAATAGCAGAATAACTATTAAAAACATTGGAAAATTGACGGAAAAATAAAATAAAAGAAAAACCATTTTCCCGTCCCATACTGTCAAACATTTAACGTTTATCCCGTCGATACGGTAAACTCGTACCTATATAGTTCTTCTGTACGTGTGTTTATCACGTAACTCCTCCTAAACGACCTGGACCGATTTGGATGAAATTTTGTGTGTATGTATATTTCAATGGGCTCCTGGATTGTTTGAAAACACAATTAAGTACCGGGTAGATATCCCGTGCCACGTATATCGAACGCTGAATGAAACGTGGAGGGGATAGCTGCGTATGGGAACTGTCACGCACGTAATACAATAGCTTACCCCCTCCACTTTCCTTCCAGCGTTTGATGTACGTGCCGATGTTTATACAGGTAACTTACCGGGTCACAGCAGGTGGCGCTGATGTCCGTATGTCACCGGGCAGGAAGACGTCTGCCGGGTCCGCTAGTTGTATTACCATAACTAACCTTTCAACAAGTCTTCCAGCCGAATATTCAGTGTGGTGACATAGTTCCCCTTTCTAACTATCCCGCGGCACATCTTCTTCAAGTGCTCCACGTATGTGGGATCGTAGTTGGGGATCTTGTTCAGATTGTTGTTCTTCACCGCTAGCAAAACGTCGAGGAGGAATTTTATACGGCTCCTGAAAGGAACGTGGCTGTTTAAGGTGCATGTGCTGACAGTGACTTTCATACATTTTTCTTTTTGATTATTCTTGAAATGTATACATTTTTCTTTAAATTTAATTTGTTTTATAATTTCTTTATGGGTTTCTATGCGCGGAATTTTCATGTCAAGCAAATATTTACATTATATACATTATAAAAACGGCATTCAAAAAGTAGCAAATTTACGCATGTGTGAGTATATTTTTTAGCGCCATCTATCATTATAGTTTAAAAGTACTTCACAATTATAGAGTATGAGGTTCATATCTAAGCACGAGGATACAGAGTTGCCATTTTCACGGAACGGTGACTCTCCTAATATTTTAAAATTTTGTCATGGCAACCCATCGCCAAAACTATCAAACGTGAATGAACTTTCCACTTCTTTTCGAAATCGTTAGAAGAAAAATCGTAAGTATACCTACTACTAAGTAGGTATAGGTACTAGTTACTACCAAACAAAATAATACCTATTCGTCTCTGAGCTTCGTGCGAGAGCGAACTCGCGCGGGTTCGTGCTAGCTCCGTCCCTTTCTGTCCGCTCACTGATACCTACCTAAAATATGCTATTGCGACGCGTCTTGCGGTTACATTCAGAGGCGATTATTTATTTGGCGATACCTACCTATTATACCTACCCATTATGGGTCTAATCAATACAAACTAACGTAAAATTATTAGGTTTTTGTTAGATAGGTTGTTACCTACATCAACTTGAATTTATTTGTAATTATATACCTACCTATAAGTATAACATGAAATGTCCAGTCATCATGTTTCTTTTTATAATTTACCTACCTATTGTCCTTTTCCGCGGCTTTACCGTTTTTAAAAATCCTATACCTATATCTATACTAATAAATAAAATTGAAGTGTCTGTCTGTAATTTCGAAATAACTACCTCATAATAAGCTCATATGGTTATTAGAACGGTACCATAACCGAATCACACATTTTTAAAATTTTTGTCTGTCTGTCTGTCTGTCTATCTGTTTGAACGGGCTAATCTTCGGAACGGCTGAACCGATTTTGACGGGAATTTCACATACAAGTAGAGAATTAACCAGGTAGTAACATAGGCTACTTTTTAACCGACTTTCACAAAAGGAGGAGTTGTGTTTTTCTACATATGTACACCGATATCTCCGAGATTTCTGAACCGATTAGCGTAATTTTTTTTTAATCGATAAAGAAACATTGCGACACTGCCCTACAAAAAAATTAGATTCCAACTTCTCAATCCTGATGCTGTAGGGGACCTGATCCCCAAACCTAATGGGATTTAGGAACTGTCGGTTATTTAAATTGATATTGGGGGTACCAATTAAAGACTATCGTTGAATGAACTTGAGTAGGTACATATCCAACTCCTCAACCCTGATTCTGTAAGGAATTGCATTCCGAAATCGTAAGGATCCCACAGAATTTTTCCGTTTTGGTGACGGGTTACTACAGATAGGCTACTTTTTGTTCTGGAAAATCAAAAGTTCCCACGGGATTTTTAAAAACCTAAATCCACACGGGCGAAGCCGTGGGCATCATCTACTTAGTACCTAATTATAATGAAAATTAACCTTCAGTCTTCTACTTATACCTACCTAGTAGGAACCTATCTACCGTGAGGAGCGTCGTCGCTCCGTTGCAACGTGCAGGACAAACAAACAAACACACTTTCTCATTTACAACGTTAGTTTTACTTTGCGCAAAAACCGAAACACGTGTCAAATATTTTTACATTTGGAATAGTTACAAAATACAAATACAAAATTCGAAAACATAATTGTAAACTTACAAAGTTGTGTTGCGTCATTGTTCTCAAAAAAAAAAATAATGGTCACCCCAACTCGCCAGCCATCGTCACCTCGACTCGCGAGTTGAATGACCGCGCGCTGTATGCCGATCGTCAGCTGATGCGCGTTTCAACCACTGTGCCTAAGCTTTTTTGGACAAAATTATAACACAATATTCTACTTAGACAGTTGAAGTTTTCACAGATGATGTAGGTACCTATTTCTGTTGCCGCTGTAACAACAAAAAACATAATAAATTTTCAAGGGTCCGCCATACAAAAAACGTGATTTTTTGCCGTTTGTATAGAAAATGGTACGGAACCCTTCGTGCGCGAATCCGACTCGCACTTAGCCGGTTTTATTTGAAGCAGGTAGATAGATAGTTAGGTACTTACCTACCTACCTATTGTTTCATTTATACATATTTTTATCGAAGTTTATAGGTAGGTACCTAATAATTTAATTTATTTACTAATACCTAGGTAGGTACCTACCTACTTTTTGTGCATTTTGTGATAAAAACAGTCCGTCCCCTCGCAGCCGGTTGGCGAGCTAAAAAGAAAGATCGTGCCGGTTGAAGAAAGTAGGAGTCATGTTTTAGAATAAGTACCTACCTACCCAAGTGATGTTAGACAAGATCAAGAAACAAAGTTTTTGTCACCGCGCCGCGCCACTCGGTACCTAATAATTTGCAAATCAAAGACGCCGCCGCGCCGCCCGCGCGGCCGCCTATAATAAAACCTAGGTACCTAGTAGCACAGCTAGTAGGTATAATATTAGACTCGAATTAGTACTCTAGCGGCACGCTATGATGGCCGGTTTGACGTTTGTCCGCTCATGAAGTTCCGTATTAATTGATAACGACTTTGAAGGAAATAATTGTATTACTTTATTGACGATAGTGATGTGCAGAGATTCATAAATTTTATCGAATGTAGTTTTAGGTTTAGGACTCAAAATTTATTTATTAAATTGATTTCTTAAATGTATACAAGTGTAGAAAAATCAGTTTGCACCATTTAAGGGGTGAATGTACTTGTGAATATGAACAATTTTCACTATGTGGACAAACCTCTGAAATCGCAAAAAAATATCAATAAATTTTTAAAAATGGAATCTAATACGATCGTCACATAGGATCGCTGGCTAGCACAACTACTACCTCCGGCAAACTCGCGTCAATGCTCAATGCAAAACAAAGCAGTTTCGAATTGACGTTGCTTCGAAAAGTATAAACTGTCAGTGCAATGCGATTGTGATATAGTTTTGACCTGGCTTTGGATTTCAAATATTGATACTGCATTACTGTTGACCCTTGCTCGTTAATTTGGACTCTGTTCAAGCCCTTTGTTGTGGATTTCGTCGATATGACCGAACGTACGCAGAGAACTGTTCTAAATAGTCAGACACGTGAGTTCGTAATACGCCTTCGTAACTATTTCGATCGTGAAGCTCAAAATGGAGGGCCAATTTTACCTATAACGTCAGTGGTTGAACGCGTAGCTGATGCGCTTAATATTGGACAACGAACTGTTAGACGGATAACTAAAAAAAAATATGGCGAGACTGGCACAGAAGAAAATAAACTTCACACACCAAAAAAGAGAAAACGAGCAAAACCAGTCGTAGGCATCGATAGCTTTGATGCCGATGCTATCCGAAGACATGTTTACGGCTACTATTTACAGAAGGAGTATCCAACAAGAAAAAAGTTGGTGCATTCACTGAAGGAAGCTGGATTATTCTTCGGTGGGGAAAGTTCTTTAACGAAGATTTTGAAGACCATTGGATTTCGATACAAAAAATGTAACAAACGCAAAATATTGATGGAAAGATTTGATATAGCGATGGCAAGGTATACTTTTTTACGGCAAGTGAAAGAAATCAAAAATTGGCAAAATGTTGTGTTCTTGGATGAAACATGGCTTAATGCTAACCATACTGTAGGCCGTTCTTGGAACGATGACACAGCAGCATCTACTTCCAAAGTTCCTGTAGGAAAAGGATCGCGACTTATAATTTGTCACGCCGGAACCATCAACGGGTTTGTCGAAGGTTCTCTCATGGCTTTTGCGTCAAAAACCACTGGAGACTATCATGAAGACATGAATGGAGAAAAGTTTACTGAATGGTTTACCTCAATGTTGTGTAGCCTCCCTGAACCATCTATTATAATTATGGACAACGCCCCATACCACTCGATGCAAATTGACAAGCCACCTGCCCAATCCCAAAAGAAAGCTGATATCGTCGCATGGCTTTGTAAAAATGGCGTAGATGCAAACATGAATATGTTAAAAGCGGAATTAGTACGTCTTTTAAAAGAAAACAAACCAACCAAGATCCGATACGTCATTGACGAAATAGCATTAGAACATGGGCACAGAGTTATACGGTTACCGCCTTACCATTGTGAGTATAATGCGATTGAGTTGGTGTGGGCTCAAATTAAGGGATATGCTGCAAGACACAATACAGAACCCCCATTTACCACAAAAAAAAATGCTAAAATTATTAGAAGAAGCTTGTGAACATGTGACTAAGGGAGACTGGGAAAAGGTTGTGAATAGAACTGTTAAATTAATAAGGGAAGATTATGAAAGAGATGTGAAAATAGATAATATTATAGAAAACGAACATATAATTATTAATGTATGTGATGATAGCAGTGACGACAGTGAAAATAGTAGTATGGACGAATCTGATTAATTATGGCCTTTTGTGGCACCTTTTTTGGTATCTTTTGTATTCATATGTTTCTTGTGTGCATATAAAGTATGTATATTCATTTTCGTTCAAATATTCAGTTCGTTCAAATAAATTAAATAAACATATACATTTTTGTTTTATTAAACCTATTTAATCAGGTACAAAAACAAAACTTAATTGTTTTTTGTTCGAGAATAAATTGACATTCCACATCACTATTGTAATGTGTCAAACCGGCCATCATAGCGTGCCGCTAGTTGTAGTGAAACATTATTCAAGTTAGTTACTTATTTTGGAAAAATGATTTCAAATGATCTATAAAGTCGAATAGTTTGAATGGAATTCATAGTCGCGCATCGCTTATATTATCCGAAGTGGCCGAAGCGGCCTCTATAGTCCGGGAGGTAGCGGCACTTTCCGATCATTTCTTCCTGTTTTATTTTTGACTAGCGGTCCGCCCCGGCTTCGCCCGTGGTACATAATATATAGCCTATAGCACTCAGGGATCACGTACATATCCAACGGTGAAAGAATTTTTGAAATCGGTCCAGTAGTTCCTGAGATTAGCGCGTTCAAACAAACAAACTCTTCAGATTTATAAATATAGTATAGACTAGATGATGCCCACGGCTTCGCCCGTGTGTATTTAGGTTTGTAAAAATCTCGTGGGAACTTTGATTTTCCAGAACAAAAAGTAGCCTATCTGTAGTAAGTAGTAACCCGTCCACAAAACGGAAAAATTCCGTGGGATCCTTACGATTTCGGAATGCAATTCCTTACAGCATCAGGGTTGAGGAGTTGGACATGTACCTACTCGACGTCATTCAACAATAAAGTATTTAATTGGTGTATCCCCAATATCAATTTAAATAACCGACAGTGCCTAAATCCCATTAGTTTTGGGGATCAGATCCCCTACAGCATCAGGATTGAGGAGTTGGAATCCAAATTTTTTGTAGGACAGTGTCGCAATGTTTCTCTATCGATTAAAAAAAAAATTACGCAAATCGGTTCAGAAATCTCGGAGATATCGGTGTACATAGGTAGAAAAACACAACTCCTCCTTTTTTGAAAGTCGGTTAAAAAAGTAGCCTATGTCACTCCCTGGTTAATTCTCTACTTGTATGTGAAAGTCCCGTCAAAATCGGTTCAGCCGTTCCAAAGATTAGCCCGTTCAAACAGACAGACAGACAGACAGACAGACAGACAGACAAAAATTTTAAAAACGTGTGATTCGGTTATAGTATCGTTCAAATAACCATATGAGCTTAATATGAGGTAGTTATTTCGATATTACAGACAGACACTTCAATTTTATTTATTAGTATAGATTATCTGTATCATGTACCTATCTCTAATACAGACGTCTTCCGTTGTACCGTGGAGGAGGGTTGCGATTCCAACAGATTCCATTCAGAAAATTCATAAAAAAATCCCCTAGCTTAATCTGGCATGAAACTTGCTCAACTCGTTAATTTAAACAATATAGTCTTCCAGCTGAAATACCTACATAGTTGAGGAACAACTATGTACCTAGGTGGTCCATCCATCAATATTTTTTTCAGTACATTTGAACATTTTTCGTCATAATGGATACTTTAAAACTTCGTGTAATTATGGAATATGAGTTCCGTCGTGGCACCAACGCGACACAAACGGCACGTGACATCAAAACCGTTTACGGAGAGAACTGTTATGACAAACGAACGCACAACCCGTTATTGGTGTTCCCGGTTCCGTTCTGAAAATTTTGACTTACATGATTGCATTGGATCTTTATTACAAATTGCCCGGATACACTTTTACTGAATTAAAAAAATTCTATTCATTTCGGAAGCATTATCCCAAATTAAAACTCCGTACCGAATATTGGAAACAACATAGCCATGATAGGTATGCCGAAAGATCCGTGCTTCGGTCAGCAATTTTAGATATTCTACGTAAAGCAAAGACAAATTTATTGATTTTGTTGCACAAGTTGTCAATATTAGGACCTCAAGCACAAAATTCATCCAAAATCATACCCAAAAAACGAATCGTAGATATTCGTTCTATGTTTTCACCAGTACATGTCACCTTTAAATGTCATTTTTGTGTTTCTTAATGCTTAAAATCATGTATTTAGTTTTTTAAGGTTTAAACATAAGTTATTACTTTTAAGCCATTCGTGGACGTCGTCTAGAGTTTTATTTATTTCAGAAGAGTTGTCATTATTTTTTACACATGGTAAAATAATAGAGACATCATCTGCAAACATAATGCATTTATGTTTAGTAGAATCGGGAAGGTCATTGATGTAAATCAAAAATAGAAGTGGTTCAAGGACACTGCCCTGCGGCACACCAAATGAATTTATCTCTACCTCTGAACTAAATTTTGTTAGCGCATTTTTTCATTTAATTTTGATATTTCTACTAATTGCTTCCTATCTTTCAAATAACATTTTAACCAATCATAGCATAGCCCTCGTAATCCATAATGTTCGCATTTTTTCAATAAGTCATGTGAAACGTAGTCAACGAAGCCTTGGTCATAATGGATGATACGATTGGAATTGGAATGGATACGATTGGATTTAAATTTTTAAACGTGGGAATTCATTGATTTACTGGGATAAAAAGAAAGCTATTTCATTCATCATATTTTTAAATCTATCTCATTTTAAAAGCTATCTCATTCTTCATACGTACCGTGCAAAAAACAAAAGACACACAAAAATCTAAAAAAAATAAAGCTTTGGCTTCAGTATCAACTATGGATACTGAAACCAAAACTGCCCTCCAAAAAATGTTTATTTCTTCAATGTACAGAATTGATTACAGTTTTATTATATACTAGCGGACCCGGCAGATGTCGTCCTGCCCGCTATTAGCGCCACCTACCGGGTCCAATTTTTCTACTTATAAACCTTCCTCTTGAATAACTCTATCTATTAAAAAAACCGCATCAAAATCCGTTGCGTAGTTTTAAAGATTTAAGCATACATAGGGAATAGGGATATAGGAAAAGAGAAAGCGACTTTGTTTTATACTATGTAGTGACAAGCAGACACCTGCGACTTCGTTCGCGTGGATATTGGTTTTTAAAAATCCCGTGAGAATCATTTTGTTTTTCCTAAGCTCCTTTCAGCTCATACCTTGCTAAAAATTGTTAAAAGTTCACTGGCGGATGTTTAGGTAGATCAATATGTAAACATCCGCCAGTGAAAGTCCCATCAAAATCGGTTCAGCCTTTCAGATATTAGCCAGTAATCTTTAAAGTATTTCCTTTCTAACAAAAAAAGAATGAATGAAATCGGTTAAAGAATTTCAGCTAAGTAGGTACACATTTTGACTTTCATCCCCTCTCCCAAGGGAACCGTGCTGAATTTTGGGATAAACAGTATCCTATATGTTACTCATTTTATCATGAGTTTCATTTCAATCCAATTAGTAGTTTTTACGTGACGCGCGCACAAACATACAAACAAACAGACAAAAATTTCAAAAATAGCTTTTTACATTCTATTACTTATCCCTAACATCTCCCAGTTATTATTTTGCAAAAATCTTCAATGTACAGATACGGCAATTCTACGATTTTATTATATGTATAGAAGTATATATGTATATAAAAGTCGTAGTATGTACGGAGTTACATGCATAAATGTAAAGTTCTAAAACACTTGGAATTCGCGCCGATTTTACGCCGAAACGCAGATCGGTGGTGGCAGCGTCGAAAAAATGACGGCGGCGGCGGCGGGTCGGCGCGGCGCACACGTCTAGTAGGTAGTATAATAATAGTGCTAAGTTTTCGGAAGCGGTCTCCTTATACCCTGTATCGATAAATCGTCCTTCAAATAAAGTAGGTATTACATTCACATCAAAATATTTCGTTTCCTCTTGGTCTATATCTATATTGCGATGATAATTTCGGTTTTGCGCGTGGCTTGTAAAATAAATCACGCCGCATGTAGGGTTGCCACCCGTACTACCCTTTTTTATCTTTTTTTCTGCGATCGAAGTTTTCTATCTTCGATCACAGAAAAAAAAGTTTTTTATTATATTATCGCGAAACTGAAGTGGCAATGGGCGGGGCAAATTTTTCGAAAAACTGATGGACGTTGGAGTTCCTTGGTACTTGAATGGCGACTAGTAAATGAAGCGTAGGTAGACCCTCCACTCGATGGACAGACGATCTCAAGCGAGCAACTTAAAACGAAATCTACGAGGGTTCCAAACGCGCCCTAGTCTGACAAGAGCCCACAACAAACTATTATTATATTCGAAGTTTATTTGACAAATATGTAACTTGATTTGACTAAAATTTAACAAATGAATTAACGGGGAAAAATAACGCAAACAAGCAACTAGACGAAATAAACGAATTAAAACGGAACTGTGTATCATTTCAACCAGGGACCTGACGGGGAATCTTTCTTTGTTATTCAATCACGCAATAACTGTTGAACCGATTTGGCTGAAAGTCGTAAAACTTTTTATCCCGGAAAAATCCATGGTACCCGCGGGATTCGTAAAACAATTGTAATATTATATAATTTTCCAGAACTACTGTATTTTCACAACTTTTGAAAAATAAATAATTTTTTTTAATGAAGTTTTCAAGATATGGACAATTGTCCGTTTTCAGTAGGCATATTGCAGTAGCTTATATATAAGAAAAAATTGGAAAATTTTCCAATAAAAATTGGCAACCCTAGCCGCAAGAGTATATTTTATTCAAAAATTTTTCTCGGCGCATTATTAGCTCTGCAGGCTTATGTAGGTACCTAACATCTTAGTTCAACTAAGGTCCAACAGGCTTGACTAGGGGAAAAATCAATACATTATATTATATCGATAGATCGAGGCAATAGTTATCCTGTGACTAGGCACGGGTGCGAGTAGCAACGTTTATCGATAGTCCAATATCGATAATCTATCTATAGACTACGAGACGCGCGCCATACCCGGCGGCGCGGCGCCTATAAAATAAATATAGGTATATCGATAAACAATCGCTTGTATATCGATAGTCCAATATCGATAATCTATCGAAAGTTTATGTATAGGCAACGCTACCCGCGCCATACCTGGCGCCTAAAAAACAAATATAGGTATATCGATAGACAATTGATTGTCTATCGATAGTCCAATATCGATAATCTATCGATAGTTTATGTATAGGCAACGCTACCTGCGCCATACCTGGCGCCTAAAAATAAATGTAGGTATATCGATAAAAATCGATTGTCTATCGATAGTCAAATATCGATAGTCTTATCTATAGGCCACGCTATCCGCGCCATACCCGGCGTCTAAAAATAAATGTAGGTATATCGATAAACTATCGATAATCTATCGATAGCCGCACGTCACCCCTCGACCTGTCGCGCACTATAGATTGGTAGGTAGTATAGAGGTTTGACGACCTCTGTAACTGAACTAACGACCTTATGAAAATCTATACCCTTTAAATTCCTATAGATCTTTCTAAAGATTATGTTTTTAAATAAATTCTTTAAAGTGGCACGTGAACGATAGTGGTAGAACCCTTTATAATGTTGTGTCCGTATAAACCCAGAACTTTTAGAGCGTCAGAAGTAATGAGTTCAATTGACTTAGGCGATTCAATCTAGTTCGTGTATTGAAGTGTCGGTTCCTGCTTAGTTTTATTATAAAATATGTTAGCGGTCAAGCTATGGTTAATAGTGACTTGGTTAGTTATTAATCTATAGTGGGATGACACACTTTTAGTTCAAATGAAGATAAACTTCTTTCCCTAAAGGAAAAGAAGTCCATCAAGGCATCATTCATACTTTTAGCCATAAAAATATGGATGATGGTTGTTAGCTCCCGTCACGCCAACAACGATGAGCCCCTACCTTTTGTGGTACTCTAGTATCGCATACAGAGTTAGTTTTAGTAGTAATTTCGTATTATTATTTCGCTCCTTATATATTTTATAGTATGGTTGCATGAAATACTAGACATACCAGCAAACCATTGGGCCCCCCCCCCTCACACCCAGGCATCATCCCAAAGAGTTGTTTTTTAACCGTGGTTGTCTCCACAAGACTTTTTTATAGTGGTGTGCACCACTTAAGACCTTTGTTTAGAGTGTTTAAGTTCCACTATGTTTGTTAAGTCATTAGTGAAGAGCGAGGTTCGCTGCGGTACGTATGATGTAGGTTTGTTATTATCATGGAAGCAAGCTCGAGGCAAAGCTTACTGAGGTATATCAGTTTTATGTCCATAGTTAAGGAGGATCGGAATCCATTGCAGTAATTATTGGTATTTGTCAGTCAAGGAAGTGCAAGACTCACTGTGGTAAAATAGTAGAACTATTTACACAGGCCTTAGAACTCAACACAACATCCAACCACTTCCTCAAGCAGTCCTATCAACTCACGTCCCAAGCATATAACGCCTTGAACGTGCATCGACCAGACCACTCGCAAATGTAGTTATCATTTGTCATGAAAGAGTAAGGCTCGCTGTGTTCGCCGGCCTGGAACCCAACCCAACTTCCAACAGAATGTCAGAAGTTATGACTGAGCGAGGCTACGCAGCGTTTGTCTCCGGCCTGAAACCCAACCTAACATCTAACTGAATGTCAGACGTCAAGGCCAAGCGAGGCTTCTCAGCGACAAATGGTCCACAGGTCTAACTCATCCTTATAATAAATAGTTCGAAATATGTTAATAATAATACGAAGTGCTGTCACCACGGAGTGGTGACGAACTCCAATAAATGTATCAGAGCAAGTTCGAATTAGTATATGTGATCGTCTGTCGCTATCTCAAAGAGAGGGTTCACAAGGCATTCCAGACGCCGGGCTCCATTCCTCTGTACAGCAACAAACGATAGTGTATCGCCCCTAGTATTGATATATGAACGCAAGTCGCCATGTTCAGAGAGGTGCACCAACAGTTATGCGCTAGTCTTCCTCTCATGAATAGCGTCAAAGCGTATAATTAGTTTAACACATAAAATATGATTAATATATCTGATCGTCTGTCGCTATCTCAAGGAAAAGAGTACACAAAGCATCTCAGACACCAAGGCTCCCCTTCTCTAATCAGCAACAAAATGATAGTGTATCGCCCCAGCATTGATATATGAACGCAAGTCGCCATGTCAAAAAAAGGTTCACAAAACACTTTAATGTGCTAGGGCTCCCTTCAATGAATAGCGCCAAAGCGTAAGATTTGTATAGCACTTTTAACAGATTTTGTATATCGCCCCTATAAGCATTTCAATACTTATTCCACACCAATGTAAATTATATTATTCACTGAGCATGTGCTCGTTTCCACTATTACAATTCGTTAGTCTCAAATGCGGTCCGCAGAGCTTTGTTTATACGCGAGCTCGACTACTCGTCACTATTGACGCTCGCAGCCGCGGCCGCTGTGGTCCCTCTCACATAGCGGACGGCTACAAAACAGCGCTAAAGACACGAAAATCAAAGTTTATAAAAATTGTTATTTTTATGATCCCATGTGAGAGTACATCCTTATACTTAATTACTGAACCCATTTTGATGAGATTCAAATAAAAAAATTGTACTATCGAACCATATACTTTTAATAATATTTATTTAGTATGGAATATTGGGTCGTTACATTCAACCCCCTAAATTCTATGAAGCATGCAAAATAGAATGTATTCTATGAAGTATGCTGAAGAGAATTTACGTTAGGGAAAGTTTCTGAATTTTATTTATTGTACATAATAATATCGCAACACCTCGATCTCTGGCTAATGTTAATAAGATCTAGCTATACACGCAAATATCCGTCCAAAACACGTCACCTAATAACTCATTTTCACACCATGCCTTATACTTGTTGTGATTGATATGTTAAAACAACTCTGCAATTTTCCGCTCCATTACTTCTATCTCATTTCAAATTTAACAAACCCCAGACCCGAAAGTACTCTCAACTAGCCATTTTATTCATTCACCCTTTGTTCTGCATCAATTTTCCACTAATTCTTGTAAATTTGACAATTAAGTTAATTTATCCCATTTTTATACATAACTTTGCATCACCTTTTCACAACTTCTTGTCAACCTTATGAAAATTATGTAAAAATTTCACACATTTTAACACATACTTTATTTTGCATCACTCATTTCCAACCCCCTGTCAATATGACAGCTAAACCATTTATATCCCTTTAAAACGTTTGCATCACACTCTCACAACCCCCTGTCAATATGACAGCTAAGCGATTTTAGTACATACATTTGCATCACACTTCCTACCACTCTCTCCTACAACTCTTTTCTACAACTCTTTTCTATAACGGTTCTCTTCACAGCCCTCTAACATGTATCCCTTTAAAACGTTTGCGTCACACTCACACAAACCCCTGTCAATATGACAGCTAAACCATTTTAGTCCCACTAATACATTTGCATCACACTTTCTACCACTCTCTCCTACAACTCTTTTCTACAACGGTTCTCTTCACAACCCTCTAACAATAAGACGTCCAAGCCATAATGAACTCAAAACTTCTTCAGACTCTTTCCATTTCACGGACAACATATTGTAGGCTTTCGCCTACTTTATATTTTTCCTTATTAAGCCGTTTCGACTGGTCACTACTCTCTTATTAAAGCGTGATCATCCTGGTCACTACTTTCTTATTAAAACGTGATCATCCTGGTCACGGCACCATATTGTAACTGAACTAACGACCTTATGAAAATCTATACCCTTTAAATTCCTATAGATCTTTCTAAAGATTATGTTTTTAAATAAATTCTTTAAAGTGGCACGTGAACGATAGTGGTAGAACCCTTTATAATGTTGTGTCCGTATAAACCCAGAACTTTTAGAGCGTCAGAAGTAATGAGTTCAATTGACTTAGGCGATTCAATCTAGTTCGTGTATTGAAGTGTCGGTTCCTGCTTAGTTTTAATATAAAATGTTAGCGCTCAAGCTATGACTAATAGTGACTTTGTTTGTTATTTCGAGATCATATAATCAATAGTGGGATGACACACTTTTAGTTCGAATGAAGATTAACTCCTTTCCCTAATGGGGAAGAAGTTCATCAAGGCATCATTCATACTTTTAGCAATAAAAAATATGAATGAAGGTTGTTAGCTCCCGTCACGCCAACAACGATGAGCCCCTACCTTTTGTGGTACTCTAGTATCGCATACAGAGTTAGTTATAGTATTAATTTATTATCATTATTTCGTTCATTATATATTTTGTAGTGTGGTTGCATGAAGTACTAGACATACCAGCAAACATTGGGCCCCCCCCCCCTCACACCCAGGCATCATCCCAAAGAGTTGTTTTTTAACCGTGGTTGTCTCCACAAGACTTTTTTATAGTGGTGTGCACCACTTAAGACCTTTGTTTAGAGTGATTAAGTTCCACTATGTTTGTTAAGTCATAAGTGAAGAGCGAGGTTCGCTGCGGTACGTATGATGTAGGTTTGTTATTATCATGGAAGCAAGCTCGAGGCAAAGCTTACTGAGGTATATCAGTTATGTGTCCATAGTAAAGGAGGAAATCCTTTGCAGTAATTATTGGTATTTGTCAGTCAAGGAAGTGCAAGACTCACTGTGGTAAAATAGTAGAACTATTTACACAGGCCTTAGAACTCAACACAACATCCAACTACTTCCTCAAGCAGTCCTATCAACTCACGCCCCAAGCATATAACGCCTTGAACGTGCATCGACCAGACCACTTGCAAATGTAGTTATCATTTGTCATGAAAGAGTAAGGCTCGCTGTGTTCGCCGGCCTGGAACCCAACCTAACTTCCAACAGAATGTCAGAAGTCATGACTGAGCGAGGCTACGCAGCGTTTGTCACCGGCCTGAAACCCAACCTAACATCCAACTGAATGTCAGACGTCAAGGCCAAGCGAGGCTTCTCAGCGACAAATGGTCCACAGGTCTAACTTAACCTTATAATAAATAGTTCGAAATATGTTAATAATAATACGAAGTGCTGTCACCACGGTGTGGTGACGAACTCCAATAAATGTATCAGAGCAAGTTCGAATTAGTATATGTGATCGTCTGTCGCTATCTCAAAGAGAGGGTTCACAAGGCATTCCAGACGCCGGGCCCCATTCCTCTGTACAGCAACAAACGATAGTGTATCGCCCCTAGTATTGATATATGAACGCAAGTTGCCATGTTCAGAGAGGTGCACCAGCAGTTATGCGCTAGTCTTCCTCTCATGAATAGCGTCAAAGCGTATAATTAGTTTAACACATAAAATATGATTAATATATCTGATCGTCTGTCGCTATCTCAAGGAAAAGAGTACACAAAGCATCTCAGACACCAAGGCTCCCCTTCTCTAATCAGCAACAAAATGATAGTGTATCGCCCCAGCATTGATATATGAACGCAAGTCGCCATGTCAAAAAAAGGTTCACAAAACACTTTAATGTGCTAGGGCTCCCTTCAATGAATAGCGCCAAAGCGTAAGATTTGTATAGCACTTTTAACAGATTTTGTATATCGCCCCTATAAGCATTTCAATACTTATTCCACACCAATGTAAATTATATTATTCACTGAGCATGTGCTCGTTTCCACTATTACAATTCGTTAGTCTCAAATGCGGTCCGCAGAGCTTTGTTTATACGCGAGCTCGACTACTCGTCACTATTGACGCTCGCAGCCGCGGCCGCTGTGGTCCCTCTCACATAGCGGACGGCTACAAAACAGCGCTAAAGACACGAAAATCAAAGTTTATAAAAATTGTTATTTTTATGATCCCATGTGAGAGTACATCCTTATACTTAATTACTGAACCCATTTTGATGAGATTCAAATAAAAAAATTGTACTATCGAACCATATACTTTTAATAATATTTATTTAGTATGGAATATTGGGTCGTTACACCTCCCTGGCGCACTGGTAAGTGCTGTGGTCTTATTAGAGGGAGGTCCCGGGTTCGATTCACGGCAGGGAGGAATTTTATATTTTATAATTTTCTCTAGTCTGGTTTGGTAGGAGGCTTCGGCCGCGGAGAGTTGCCACCCTACCAGCGATGCCGTGTCGCCAGCGATTAGCGTTCCTGTACGATGCCATGTAGAAACAAAAGGGTGCCATGTCTTCATGGGTTTAAAAAAAACTGGCATACACCTTCCAGGTTAGCCTGTTCATATCTTAGACTGCATCATCACTTACCACCATTTTCTACTCGTGTGATGTGAGATTGCAATCTGTAGGCTAACTTGTATCCGAATTAAATAAAAAAATACGAAGCTAGTCGAGAAACGTTTCAGTGCCATCTAGTTCAATTTTATAGTAAACAATTTGTAGTTTATATTGGAACCACTAAGCTTGGATAACAGCATTGATGTCAGTGTGTGCGTGAGTGTTGCGTCTTTACAGTAATTGATATGAAAGCTATATATTTTTGAATGTTTGATGAAATGGCTCCGTTTTAAAGTAAACTAATGTTGTGATAAAATAATAGGCATTGTTATATGTTCTGTCGTATAATATTTTTAAAAACTGTACGTAGCAACTAGGCAAAAATTATAAAAACCTGTGAAACACCCTAATAGCGCCATCTAGCGGGAATTTGTCCGGAAGAGCTGCGTGTAATGGCCCTTAAACTGGATTCCTAAGGGGCCATCCATAAATTACGTCACACGTTAAGCGGAGGACAGGGGTCGACGACGACAGGGGTGATATTGTGTGACGGGGGGATGAATAAGACGTCACATTTCAAAATTAAAGAAAAATTGTAATATTTTCGGAACTGCTGTTTTAATTCAACGTCTAGGACAAAAAATTCAAATTCAATTTTTTTATAATGTCTAGGTGTGACATTGCAAAATATGTGACGTCACACTAGGGAGGGGGGTCTCACAAATGTGACCAGCTGTGACAAGGACGGGGGAAGGGGTAAAAAATCATGAAATTTGTGTGACGTAATTTATGGAACGGCCCTAAGGGGTATATAAGCTTTTTTTTCAAGCACAATAGATCGGCGGTCAAAGTGCTACAGAGTATACGAACCTACATAGCCGCAACTACAAGAAACAGAAGAAGCCACTATTGCAACTAAAAAATTGGTTATCTGTAAAGTCGGTTTACGGACGATAATTTTACGTGATAACGTCATAAGAAAACATTGTCACTCTATCGCTTGCTCCGCGCTCTCGCTTGCACGCTCGGCTAACATTGCCTCTCTATCGCTTGTTCCACACTCACGCTTGCACGCTCGGCTAGGCGGTACGTGACAATGAGTCATGCTTATTCGTGCGTGTAGCCAGCGTTCATCCATTAATAGACGGCTACGGACGATAATTTTACATGATAACGTACGTAACAACATAAGAAAACAAAGAAATAGATGCATCACAAGCCGAACGCTTAGGCCGATCGCGCCTTCCCTATCGCTTGTTCCGCGCTCTCGCTCTTACACGCGGTACGTGACAATTAGTGTTTTTTTTTTGTGCGTGTAGCCGGCGTTGATCAATGTATAAGACGTAACCGTCTTATAAACTATATCCTCACCCATTATCGGCATTCTGGTTCAAGCTGGTGATCCTAGCTTGCGTGTGGTGTATGAAGCTCTTCAGCGCGGCGGGTTCCTCCTTCCTCAACACTCCGCCCACATTGCGTAAGGCTGTGAGCACACAATCGATGTTCTTCTCACTCAACTCGTCCACTAACCGCGTTAGGATGTCGTACAGTAACGACGCGTGATAGATCTAGAAAAAAAATTAAATATTTCATCTGGGAACTAGGGCAAAAAAGTATTGTCTTTATAAAATATCTATTTAAAAAAACTGAAAGTATCACAATAGTGTAAAAATCATCAAAATCGGTTCACTGGTACGGTATACAGGTCGAATACCTCCTTTTTCTAAGTCCATTAAAAAGGTCATATTATAATATGTACGGAACTCTATTAAAGCGAGGCCTGAGCCTGACTCACACTTGGTTCGATTTTTCTCACCTTAAAACTGTATAAAAGAGCGAGACACGCCACAAGATTGTCCAACGTCTTATCCTGTACGGGCTGCGGAGTTTCCATCATGGCGTCAAACTTTCGAGATAATTCCTCAAGAAAATGGGCGCCTGAAATAATAAAATAATTAATTAACGGTGCCGGTTACTACTCGTTTAACAGGGGGGTTAGCACGGAATTTGTGATTACAACTTCCGTGTAGTTGTTAGTTGTTGTAGTTGTAGTTGTTATCGCAATTGTTATTTGTGTTTTTAGTGCATTAAGAACAAAGTTTCATTTGAGGAAATAAATTCAATCTTCAAAATGCAAATGAGTGTACATATAGATCAAAATTGACAATAGTTCAGTTCTTGAAACTTCATACTTACGTCGGTATCTCCATAGTCATGGAGAGCCGAAATTTTGTACTTACATCGGTATCTCCATAGTCCTGGAGATCTGAAACTTCGTACTTACTTTGGTATCTCCAGAGTACTGGAGAGCTGATTCTTCATACTTACGTCGGTATCTCCATTGTCTCGGAGAGCTGAAACTTCGTATTTACGTCGGTATATCCATAGTCCTGTAGATTTGAAACTTCGTACTTCCATCAGTATCTCCATAGTCCTTGAGAGCTGAAACTTCATACTTATGTACGTCGGTAGCTCCATAGTTCTAGAGAGCTGAAATCTACTTAACTGTTATTCCTGGAGACATGAAACTTACCTATTTCCGAGCCAACGTTGGCGTGCAGCACTGAGACGAGCGCGGCGTGCTCCGCCAGCATCCTGTCCGCGGTGAGCGCCGGCTGCACTGTCGCGTCGAGCCACAGCTGCATCAGGGCTGTGTTCACCGAGTTCCTGCTGTTGTTGGAGTACAGGTTCTCTATCGAGGTGCACGCCCAGTGGAGGTTTGTACCCGCTAGTTTGTTGAGGACGCCTGAAAGGGTACATGCCTATGTTTGATATTGATAATCTATAATAATAATATATTAAAAATGCGAAAGAGTAAGTTAATGCGAAAGAGAGAATCCCAAACATCACGCCGGCGTATCTACGCGATTTTCCGCAAGGGTATATTTGAGCGTCTAGAGTAGACAGTGACACCTGGGTTACTTTTGGTCTAGGGAAAACAAATTTTTGAAAAACCTAACGCAACATGGACGTATAGCAAAAGCTTTTATTTTATATCCAGCAGTAAATACAATTCAGTGAAAAAAGAATCAATATATTTAGTTAAAAAATAAGGCAGTAATATAATATATTTTAAATGAAGGTATGCAGAAGATTAAGGTTGTAGTGGAAACATCTCGCATCACACTCGCACGCCCGCACCTCAATGGAGGTGACGTCACTGTGTATGTACAAGCATTCTCTTCTATTTTTGAGCAGATTTACAAAATTCTTTCTTTTTTAGATATTAGTTAACCTAAACTTTTAATAAGAACAATAGAACAAAATAGAATTGAGTACTAATCCTATACAATATTTGTCTTACTTTTAATTTGACGTTTGAGCAATGCCAGATCCTTATCAGACGCAGAATCTTTATTCCTTAAGTGTGGTGGAATGTATATGCCTTTTTCTTCCTGAAATATGAATTTAACATTAATTGGCAATGATGATAATAATTTACTTGTAGACAAAACTTACAGAAATAAAAATATTGCTATACTTTTCATTTTACTTTCTGCAGAAAAGGACAACTGATAAATCTCTAATTTATGTAGTAAGTAGTTTTATTTAAGTAGTTTTATGAAAAGTTTGATATACCTAAATAATCACCTTAATGATATTGCCCCCTTTGTCCCGTTTTCTTCCATAGATATCCTCCCATACATCTGGCTTTTCAAGTACTTTTTTGGCACTTGTATTGTTGTCATCATCATTTTCATCACCCAAAAAGTCTTCATCACAAGACAATTCTGACACTTCATCATCACTGAATATTTTACTGAGGTCATCTTCTGAGACAATTCTTTCCTTTGTTGGTTTTGATTGGGGTTTAGTAATTTCTTTTTTACTTGCTTGCTTATTAACAGTTTTTGTAGATTTCTTCATTGTTTCTTCATCATCTGATTCACTATTTTCATTTTCATAATTACTATTGTCACTTAATTCACTTTCACTAATGTTATCTAATTTATCTTCAGAATTTTTTTTTTCTTTACTCAATTTCTTATTATCAGTTATAGATTTATTGTTAGATTTCTTGACTGTTTCTTCATTGTCATCTAATTCACTATTTTCACTTTCATAATTTTCATTACTTATTTCACTTTCATCACTTACTGACTGATTATCTTCATCATCAAAATTTATGTCATCAGCGTCTGAATCTATTTTATCTTCAGATTTTTCTGGATCTTTACTTCCTTTATCTTTTTTACCCTTTTTAGGCAATTCTTTGCCTGTTACTACAGCTAAATCTTCTTCAAAGTCTGAATCATGCTCTACATCAGCTAAATGTTTTTCTGCAGCTACAATCTGTTCTGATGTTGTTCTGTCACAAATTTCTAGTAAATCTAGGAGTTCAGTTAAGGAAAACATGAATTTTAAGAACAACTAATCAAGTCTAGACTATAATTATTATGTGTTGACAGATGTGAAACACTCTGACATGTTCACACTGTGCTGCCAATGAGGTGCACTTTCTAGAGCAAGAAACTAATTGTTTGGTGTTTCAAAAATACCCTATAATACTACCATAATATCTATTATCTAATAACTCACAAAGTGTAATTGAACAATCCAATTTTTTGCCGCAGTTTTACCACAGATTTATTATCAAGCAAGCAGGGCCTTGCGCAACATGCGAAAATCTATCATAATATGTTACTGTTTAAACACTCTTGTCCCAAATTATTATGATGCATTTGAATATTCATTTACTTTAGATACCTGATAGTTTCTGTTACACTTAAAATGGAGCCCAAAGACATCCATACTAATTACTTAATTTTATTAAAAAAAGGATACAATCAAGACCATCATCAGCAAAATTCTTAATCTTGTTCTTAGACTTGTTAAGCCCCAGTTGCTTTTCCAACTTTTTGATCATCTTGTCCTCTTCCTCATTGGCTTCAAGCATCATTCTCTTTCTCTGTTCGTTCATCTGTGACTTGAGCTTGTTCGCTTCTTTCTTCTCTTTGTTGAGCTGCCTCAATACGATTTCTTGGGTTGTTTCAACTTTAGCTTTGAGTTTTTTAGTCTGAAAGTATTCATAAACAATTTTATTTTAACTACACAATAATTTACTGTATTGTTTTCTAAACTCCTGCTGCGACTCCTGCTGCGAATAACTACATATATACTGCGATTAACTACATAGAAACTCAATATTTTAACCATTCGGTATATTATTAAAAAATTAATAATCATTTACATGAATCCATTTCTTTTAAAATGTTAAGCCTATTTAGTACTCACTTTTGGTTCGTCGTTGAAGACTGGACTATCTGCTGGCCGTTTAACAAACTTTCCTGCAGTGTTTTTAGGCTGAACCAATTCATTTTTCTTTCTCAAGTAATGGTCCTGTCGATTAATCTTTTTTTGTTTCCTCTTCTCCTTACGCAAAGCTTTGCGTAAATTTGGAAATTTTGGCCTATTGGCAGTTTTAACTTTCTTCATTTTATGGTTATGGCTTTATTGTTTTCTAAATTAAAAATACTGAAAATTTATAAACTTAGAACATTGAGGTTATTTTTAACATATGACTATGACATTTACAGCTGACATCTGTGACAACTGACATTAGTCCTATGCACAAAAAAAATTGCTTTAAAAAAATCAGAAAAAATACGAACCAACACGATGGGTTCCATTTATATCGGTATACTAGAAACCATAGAGATAATAATAATAAGTAGAGTAGGCATACCTACCTTAAAAACGTGCCAAAAATACACTCACACACGCACAATCCTGTAAAGTAAAATGGCGCGTGTTCATTGTGATGTCTCAAGTTGTGCGTGTGTGAGTGTTCATGTATACATTTTAGGGAGGCCATCTTAAGGGAAGTTGCAATAAAATTTCTGCCACGATCTGTTTTATTGTTATGTTTGAAAATGTAGTGTTGTCTCTTACACACTTATGAAAATTTTGATAAGCTTAAGCTATTTTCCGATCCACTATTTTCTATAGGACATTATGCCAAGTCCTCTTCTATAGGTTCATGCTAGAAACATAGAACCAATGGAATTTGCGCTCCAAACAAAACCTTGAAGGAAAGGAGATGTTTCAAATCTGGCTAAGTCTTGTACAGTACCATACAAATTAAGAAAAATCTGTTGTTCTCGGGAAAAATAAAATTATTGAGTTAAAATTAATACTTTAGTCGTACAAAAATATTTTTTATTCATTAATTTATTGATCGATTTTCAATTATGGCGTCAATGGCGTCGTATGGTTTGACGTAAACTGACAGCTTGTCACTTCAAATAACAATTGTCATTGTGATTCATATTCTGTCAGTCAATGGTGGACTGGTGGTCAATTGCAATCGATTTCTGTTTGATTTTTGAGTTCTTTTCAACAACTTCGCTTTCGTTTTCTGGATTTTGGACCGTTTTGCTCATCTGTTTACCTGGCTTTCATTTTTAGACTGTTACTCATGCCATCTGTTGACTCGGCGTTGTGCTATACGGACTTCGATTTTGCTTAGCGATTTGGACGGTGTTGATACGATCTAATGACATTTCTGTCAAATGTCAAATCGAAATGAAAGACATTTTACCGCCATGATGATTTTTTATTACGTGTTGCAATCCTAAGCAGAAATACTTGTTTTGTACAACCAAACAAAACCATTTTATAGAAAATATATCTTAGTTAAAAACTGTTCAATGTTTTCTGGACTATATCCAAGTATATTGTACCAAGTCCTAGCCAAGGCCTCATACAGTGATGAAACATCTCCTTTGGCCTTGAACAAGTCTGGCTATTTTTGTCTTGTTTTCACCTATGTACTTAAATAGTGTGTGAGGTATAAAAAAAAAAGAGAAAAAAAAATAACCCAAGTGAATGACCTTTTCTTCAATACAATGTTTTAGGCGCAGTGTCCAGTGTCTATATAGATATAAGCTTCTTGGTTCTTAATTAATTTACTTCATTTATTAAGAAGATTTATTCATCAAAGTAAGATCAAAGTATTCATTTGACGTCAACTAGAAATATTTGATTATATTGTATTGTATTGTAATTTGTTCAAGTAACAATATTTAAAAATCCAAAATTTGTAATTTTTTACGATTTTTACTTGCAATAGCGTTAAGATTTTGTGCTTTGCTCGGAGATTACCATTAATCTGTGGAGATTAATCTACTTTACTCTATGCTCGGAAGTCGGACTTATCTTCTTATCTGTGGAACTTAACCTTAGTTTCCGTTGTCTGTGGATAATTTTCCAAAAAATTACGATAAATTGACGGCGAATTTATCGACAATTTAATTCTTTTTCGTGTATTTCACATGAAACGAACATTTTTCTGACAACAGCCTCTTCTTCTTTCGGTGATAATCTTGATATTGAACATAAGGCATGATGGTGGAAGGCTCGGCATTCACGCGAAACGATGTATTCCAAATGGCAATCCGCGTTGCTTTTGTGTCCGCAGTGACTTATTTCTCTATAAAATGGCTCGTGAATCAAATAGATCCGACTTCTAAGAGCAGGAAGAAGGCGGAAGAGAGAGCGCGGGAACAGTTACGCAAGTATGTATTGATTTTTGACTTTGATGCAATTGCAGCAGTTGGTGTGAAATCCAATAAGATTGTCTCATTATTCATTCTAAAATCAATGGCCTTCTGCTAATTATAACTTGAGCTATTTGTATGTGAATATTCATTTATAAGGCATAAAATCAATTCATAATAACTTTTACAAAAATTAACACACAAAATTTCTCATATTAGCTATATATTTTATATTGTTATATTCACAATTTTTCAAGCTCTTATCACTTTGACCACAGCCTCATCAATACAAGACTTCTCAAACTATTCATTACACTAAGACACATATATTTTATATTGTTATTGTATTCACAATTTTTCAAACTCTTATCACTTTGACCACAGCCTCATCAATACAAGACTGTTCTCAAACTATCCATTACACTAAGACGATGTAAAATTCTAAATCCTTAATATACTAATGAGTATTTTTGTAAGGTAATTTTTTATTGAGCAATTTAGATTTCAGGCTTTAATATTGTGTCACAGTATAGGTACTTAACTTTTTTGCTATCTCTAAAAGCTGCAGCAGTATATATTATTGCATAATATGTTAAGGATGTCTTGCAGAGCCGGACTAGGCGGGAAGCATTCGGTGGTACTGGACAAATTGACTGATCATGAGATGATCATCGCATCACAGCTTGTCGTCCCAGAGGAGATTAATGTAAGTGCCGTCTTCTGTAAAACCTGGAGTTTAGATTTTAAAACTAGCTAGCTCTTGATTACAATCTCTCATGGTAGTAAGTGATGGAAGCAGGCTAATCCAGAAGATGTTAAGACAACTTTTTAATAAAAACCATACCTCTAAACTGCATATTCTCAGAACGCTAAATCACTTGTGGAGTACCAAGAGTGGGTTGGTGGGTTTATCCTAGAGATATACAAATCATAAGCATTTGTGGCTTTATTATGGATAGCTCTTTTGACAATGTTTCTCTGCAGAAAATGGCTTTTCTCATGTTTTATGTGTTTCTGTGTATACACTTTATTTGCTGTGTAATGTGCTTAAAATAAATTAATACGTTTTAAACAAGATCTTGGTATATGCAAGCATAATATTATGTATAAATAGATATTACAAATAATTTTCATACAAAGTTGTACATTATTTTAAATGTATTTAAAACTTTTGGCACATAGTTTCTTTTCTTCTATTATTAGTTATTACTTATAGCATGACTATCAATAACACCTATAGTTAATTTTAGTTTTCTCATAAATGTGTTCAAATTACACTTGTATTAGTATTATAGATGGATGTTAATGTAAGTACTAACTAGGTTTGTAAACCTGCATTGTATCACAATGTACTATTATTACCTTTTTACTTTAATACTTAAATAATTGTATAGCACATAAAATCACTCATGCACTCTTGCATATGCTCACGCACGCAGCATGCTGATTTTTTCTCATTATGTTACATTGTTATGTAAGTAAATTGCATATAGAAGAAGAAGAATTGGGACCCTGAGATACAGTTTTATCTAAACTTAATTCACGATTATAGTGATCTAATGTATTTTAAACAAATTTTATTTCATTTTATTAATTTTATCGAAAATTAATTTCACCAAAATTAATAGAAATGAAATTAATGAAAATGAATCACAATATCACAATCACAATAATTACAATAATCATATAATCACAATATCAATAATATTATAAAGGCTAAAGTTGTGTGTGTGTGTGTGTATATATATGTTTGTTCCTCTTCTCCTCCGTAACTACTGAACTGATTTGGCTGAAATTTCGAATGGACTGGAAATCCACAATTCCCATGGGATTTGTTCAAAACCGAAATTCACGTGGGTGAAGCCGCAGGCAGATGCTAGTAGTCAGAGTTAGACCACTCTGTAGTCTGTATACAAATAAGCTGTGTACACAAAGAAATATTGTATTTACAGCTTATTTATTGTATTTACAGGTGAACTGGAAAGACATTGCAGGACTGGATCACCTAATAAAGGAGCTGCGCGAGACGGTCATCCTGCCCATACAAAAGCGGGAGCTGTTTGCCGACAGTCGCCTCACTCAGCCGCCCAAGGGAGTCCTGCTGCACGGCCCGCCAGGTTAGTGATATCACAATTCTCTAATTTAGTGATCATCGCTAAATTAAAGCCACTGAATTAATTTGTATACATTGCTGCTTTACTGTGTGAAATAAAATAACATTCATTACAAGTCTTCAGTGGATAAAGAAATATATGTCAAATAAGCCCAGGCTTGTTTAGTCACTAATTAGTTTAGACACTAGAATGCCTAGTGATTCGTAGATCGATGTACCTCGCCCATTACCACTTCTATTTTGCAACTTGTAATACTAATATATTAAAGCAAACTTGCCATGCCATCATCATAATATAAGTGTCCTTGAGGATGGCTGAAATAGTATAAAAAATAAATTATGACCCTGAGCCTTATGAGGCCTATAGTTAAGTAATTTGTATTTCCTAGATGTTTCATATATTTTTTTAATAACATTTCTTCTTTTAGGTTGCGGCAAAACCCTGATAGCCAAGGCGACAGCCAAGGAGGCTAACATGAGCTTTATCAACTTGGACGTGTCTCTGTTAACTGACAAGTGGTACGGAGAGACGCAGAAGCTTGCAGCTGCTGTGTTCAGCCTTGCTGTCAAGTTGCAGCCTTGCATCGTCTTTATAGGTGAGTTTATAACTTCCAACCCTTCTGAAAAGACTGTCAAGAATGATGGGTGTCGATAACATATTGGGAACTAGCTTTTTCTGGTGAAAAATTCCTTGATCCTATAAAAAAATTCTCTAAATCTTTTCTTAGAGAATTGTACATGATAGAGATAACCTTATTGCAAAATCCAGAGTTACTTAAAATTCTTGCTTTCCGTTTACAGCATGACAACATATAACCATACTTCAGTTGTATGTCTTAGGCCCAGTTGTGAACGTCTATCGGTTCATGAAGGATGCGGGGACGAAACACTCGCGATCGCAAATCAACGCGATGGAAAAAAGCCCTGCATGATTTGATTTCACTAAAACACGCTTGAACAATTTCATTTTAAGCTGCGGGATTAAATAAGTGTTGTATTGTATACAGATGAAATAGAGTCGTTCCTACGCACCCGCACCCAGCACGACCACGAAGCGACCGCTATGATGAAGACCCAGTTCATGTCGCTGTGGGACGGGCTCATCACCGACCCCGGCTGCACCGTCATCATCATGGGCGCCACCAACCGGCCTCAGGACCTGGACAAGGCCATCCAGCGCCGCATGCCCGCCACCTTCCACGTGCCCATGCCCAGCGAGGCGCAGCGCGAGAGGATACTGCAGCTCATCCTGCAGTCGGAGCCCACCGCGCCCGACGTGAGTACGATATTACTGACGTGAGTGCAATATTGCCGACGTGGGTGCAATATTACCGACGTGAGTACAATGTTACTGACGTGAGTAAATATTACTGATGTGAGTGCAATATTGCTGACGTGAGTAAAATATTCTTGACGTGGTTACAATATTGCTGACCTGAATACAATATTACTGACGTCTGTATAATATTACTGACGGGAATACAATATTACTGATCTTAGCACAAATATTGCTAACGTTAGTACAATATTGCTGAGGTGAGTACAATATTTGTTCGATGGATGATTCGATCATATCGGCTTATCGCTAAATCGACGCTGCTACATAGATGGCGTATTGCGATCCGATTCGACTCGGCTCGGCGAACTTAGTTACCCTTATAATATTGCTGATGTGAGTAAAAATATTAAAAATTTAATGCTCATTATAAAGTAACTGATTAAAAATAGCTAGGCAGGCCTGGCTTTTGTCTTGTATTAGCTACCACCATGTTTAGTCCATGTGAGGTAGTCCTACCTCTTTTAGGAAATAGAAAATAGGTGGAAATTAAAGTTTTGCATGTTTATAATATTATGTTTTCACAGATCGAGTACAAGCGTCTGGCGGCAGCAACCGAAGGTTTCTCCGGATCGGATCTCCATGAGCTGTGTCGCCAGGCGGCCGTGTACCGGGTGAGGGACCTGGCGCGAGACGAGCTGGCGAGGGAGTCACAGGTAGGCTTAACTTTTTAACCCCTTTTCTAAGTTTATTTTCTTGCCCCTGCCTCTGCCAAAATAACGCCGAACCGATTCAAATCCAATGAAATAAAAGGTCTGCATTTCATTGGTGGTATAAATCGTTTTAAGCCGCCAAAATTTAAAAAAAAAATTGCTCCTCCTAGCGCTAACGAATATTGTTTTCTTCCAGTTGAAACAGAGCAAATCCAATACGTCAGAATCAGACGAAGAATACGTGGACGCGGTCCGACCTATCACAATGGAGGACTTGAGACTCGCGCTCGGCAAACTGAAGGAGTCCAAGATACAGTGCGGCACGCTCGCGCCCTCTATGCGGATAGAACTCGACTAGACCGCCGGTGTAGTCGAATAGGTAAATTGCGAAGTCGGCTAGACGTACTTGAAGTGAAACTACAAATGGGACAATTTATATTTAATTTACTATTATTACCTAGTGCAAAAATACACACAGGTTGATTTTTAAGACAGTTCCAAAGCATAAGAACTCGACTAGATCACCGTTGTAGTCGAAATTTTGAAGTTGACTAGACATACATACTTCAAAGTGAATCTATAAATTATTTAACTTACTATTATTGCTACAAAAACACACATAGGTTGATTTTTAGGACAGTTCTGAAGCATGTCAAATTTATTCGACTAGACAATCTTTGAAGTTCTACTAAATGCCCGATATGTCTACTGTGAGTTTAAAAATGCATTCATTCTTTAGTTTACCATTATTTATTACAAGAATGTATTAATAATTTAAACCCGACCAAAAATAAAAACCTGTTATAGGGACGCCATGTTTGCTTTTTTCATTGCAACACTAGGCATGCCATGTGATTTAATGACGTTCACAGATGATATTTAATGACGTTCAAAGTTAGTGTTAGCTTAGATGATTTTAGGAGGTTTCTCCGTATATGCCAAAGTTTTTTATTTTGTGGCCAGGCGAAAACTATACGCAGTTCTAATATTTTTCTTTCTGTTTTTAAAGTTTTTTTCTTTTCTTTTTTATGACTCTTTGTACTTTAAAAAATTTATAAGACATCCTAATCTAGTCATACCAAACTAAATAAATTAGGATGATCATGTTCCAGATTGTATATATTAAAAAAAAAGCGGCCAAGTGCGTGGCGGGCTACGCGCAGTGTAGGGTTCCGTAGACACAATCCTCGAAAAACAGATATAACTCCTTAACCTGTGAACCCTACTTAGCCGTGATAGTTTTCCTTTAAAATTGATTATATACCCTACTGCTGTGAATTTTTTCAAGTTCCTATATACTGCCATTTGGCTGATAGAGGGGGGGGACACTTGACTCTAATAAAAATTTGCACTTTAAAACATCATATTTTACAAACGGATCTAGAAATCGAAAAATGATGTTCCCACACCCACAGTATTTTTAAAAGACCTATTCAACGATACCCCACACTATGGGGTAGACGAGAAAATAAATATTCATCCCCACTTTACATGTAGGGGTAGCTACCCTAAAAAAATATTTTTAAAAATTTTATTTCACCACTTTGTCGGCGTGATTAATATTTATACTCATGCCAAATTACGGATTTCTAGCACTAATAGTCTCTGAGATTAACCGAGGACGGACGGACATACGGACAGACGGACGGACATGGCGAAACTATAAGGGTTCCTTGTTTACTACGGAACCCTAAAAAAAGTTAAGTGTTAGCCACCGAAGGAGTCCAAGATACTCTCGCGTCCTTTTAAGCGGATAACACTCGACTAGATGACCTGTTTAGTCAAATAGATAGACTTTGAAGTTGACTATGTGAACTAGTGAGTCTAAATATGGTACAATTATTTAGTTTACTATCACTTATTACAAAAATAGGACACTTCTAATATAGCATATCCTTTGCACAACATTACAATACGAAAGGTTAATATTGGTCAAACTGAGGAATTCTAAGGCTGTGATCTATAGGACATGCTTCTTGGCCTTGGACTTTACTCGGCCATGAGTCACGCCATGAATCTCTTGTTTTAACTCAATATTAACTTTGAAAAATAGAGCATGCTCTATAGCGTCAGCCTAAGGTAAAGTGTGGCCCACTCAAATCTTATAATATGCGGATAAAACTCGACTAGATGACTTGTTTAGTCGACTAAAAAGGTCGACTAGACAATATTTCAAATTAAAGACAAGTTAATACGTCATGAACTATGATCATTATTAAAAATGAGTTTTCGTAGCACTTATCATACAAAATATGCACATGCTAAACTCAAAGATTTCGTACATTAAATGCGCACATCGCAAATATTAAGTGGCGGTTTTTGATGTTTTTTGTATGGATACAATACCAAAAAACCAACATATTACTATATTATGATATTATGCCTAAGTGTGATCTGTTGAAAATTTTTAACATAATTTTTGGCATTTCAATCAGAGCATAATAGCATAATCCTTCTAAATTATTTTCTAACATACCTACTTTGTTTTTAGACTCTTTTTGGTCCTTGTATCAAATATTCTTTTGTCTGTAAATATTGATTTTAAATTGTTAAAAATTAATGTTGACATCTATTTACTAATGTTAAATTATTGTAAATATTTTATTGATTGTAAAATAACATTTTATAAATTGTAAAATGTTTTATCCTACAATTGTAATGCTGTCTTTAAATTGAAACATGCTTCTATGTGTCAAATCTAATACAAATTAATGATTAGCATACTTCTTCTTCGTTTCACTCTTGACAGAGCGGTCGTGGTCATACAGAAGTGACGTCTTTAAGGGCAGATGTTATGCGCCTCACGAGTGTCCGCCACTGCCTGCTGGCCGACAGCCTGGTGCACTCGTGCAAGGGACCGCCCACAGCTGATTTGATTTGGTCGGTCCATCGCATGGGCGATCTTCCTCGCCCTCTGGTACCCTCTACTTTGCCCTGTACGACAAGTCGCTCTATGGAGTCACTCTCACGCCGGGAAACGTGTCCAAAGAACTTTAATATGCGACTCTGTACTAATGTTGAGAGACGCTGTTTAATGCCGAGTTCATGGAGTATAGAGACGTTGGTGCGAAATTCGGTCCATGAGACTCCCAGCATACGCCTCCAGCACCACATCTCCAGAGCATCGATTTTCTTTTTCTCGACTTCTCGCAAAGTCCACGTCTCTGCAGCGTATAAAAATATGGGGAAAACAAGTGATTGTACGATTAGCATAATCCATGCTTTAATTTGAAGACAGCCTAAAAGTTTAAATACGTACAAATTTTCAAGTGTAAGTTTTTGAGCAAGCAAAACTCATACACTGGAGTTCGCGTTTATCTGTCAACTTGTATGTATAACTGAGCTTCTAAAAGATCTTTTGAAAAGCTTAAGGTGCTTTTAATTTTCATAGTGTTGACATTTAACGTGAACTCTAAATAAATGAGTTTTTAAGTCGAAAATCACACTTCAAGCACGGCATTGACCATTTATCTGAGCTCTTTAGGATTCTATAAATGAAAATATGTATATTTACTATGGATATTCGAAATTATAAAAGTCTATTGAACAGAGAAAAAAAGTAGTATAAAAATGTTGAAAAACTATATTTTATGTAGATACCTTTAATGCAAAGCATATACCAGAGCGCATCACGGATGTTTTTAAATAACATAGGTTTAATTTACGATAAAAAATAAGTCTTTAGAAGAAGCATCATAGAGTGCTACTTTTTCGTCCGATGTTTTAATGAATTAATATGTAGATGAATAGACATACATAATATATGTACATCTATTCTATAATAGGTATAACTAATACCAATATTTATACGGATTTTGCTTTGTAAATGTATGTATATATGAGACTTTTCAATTATCACCTAAAACCTTTAAAGCTATATGAAATCTTAAGAATTTTAGAGCTTATAACAACAGGTTGATTTTATTTTTTTAATAATATATTTTTTTAATTTGTTGTTTTACCACAGAATACTTAATAGTACTTTTGGTATAGAAGAGTCGCTTTTTATTGCAATGTCTGTGTGGAAAAAGCGACTCTTGATTCGACGCAATAAAGTGCAGTTTAGCTCGCACAACGATGAATGCCTAAACTTTATATTCACCTACGAGGAAACAGGAATTTGAAGCTCGGTGATTTCACAGCAGAGTGCGACAGGCTTCGTATTCCTGTTCTGATTAGATTCGTTTTGATTTTGTTATTTCGAAAATAATAACGTTAATTTTTTAAACTAAGATTTTCTCTAGGGTTTTACGTATTAAATGACCGGTCTGTAAGTTATGTACATTCAACAGGTAGTTGCGGATATTCGTAGTTATTATTTTGATTAGTTGCGTAGGTAAATTATTATGTATGCCTCGCTGTGTACTGCATTACTCGATGCTGAATTATTCCTTTTAGGTATTTTTATGATTTTTAGATATGGTAACATTTTATTGAAATTCGTACCTTCAGGGCTCTTTAACAACAGGATTGATTTTAATTATAATCGATTTAGCAGTATATTGTTGCGACGTTTTAACGTTATATTTTTTTTTCAAGTTAATGTTACTCTGTACCGTTACTAATTAATGTTAGATTATTGTTAATGTTAACAATTAACGTTTTTTTTTATTTTGTATACTTGGTAACGTTAACAAATCCTGTTGGTATATTCTTGCTACGTTTAAACGTTTTTTTTTTTTTTTTTCAATTTAATGTTACTCTGTACCGTTACTAATTAACTTTAGAATACTGTTAATGTTAACAATTAACGTTTTTTATTTCGTATACTTGGTAACGTTAACAAATCCTGTTGGTGCCTGAGACAATCATAATATTGTACTTTGGCGAGAACGTCATATTGATTTCAGTGAAATGTTACCCAAATACTGGTGTACTATAAACATATAAGGAGAGTTACCTTAAAAATTATAAATGTAATATGTCTGTGAAATGTTATGAGTGTATGCAAAATCAATATTTGCATGTAGTGCAGTTTAAGGTCGCCCCGAACTTTTATATCGCTCTGAATGCTTGTGGTATCTACTTCTTCGTCAGCCTATGTACGTCCCTTGCTGGATATAGGTCTCTTGTAAAGAATTCCACACGTCTCGGTCTTGCGTCGCTTGTATCTAGTGGCACTGGGTGATACATTTGATGTCGTGTATCCACCTTGTGGGGGGGGGGGGGGTGCTTTCTGGTGCGAGGTCGCCATTCTACCTTCACATTTCACCAACATTTCACCTTGGGACCCCAACGTCTGTCGGACTGTCTGCGCCACCCGTTGCCGCTTTAGCTTCACTCGTCGAGTTATATCGGCTACTGTGGTTCTTCTACAGGTCTGCTCAATTCCGATTCGTGGTATCATCATCATCATCATCATCATCATCATCATCATCATCATGATCAACCCATTACCGGCTCACTACAGAGCACGGGTCTCCTCTCAGAGTGAGAAGGGTTTTGGCCATAGTCTACCACGCTGGCCAAGCGGATTGGCAGACTTCACACAACTTTGAGAACTTTATGGAGAACTCTCCGGCACGCAGGTTTCCTCACGATGTTTTCCTTCACCGTCAAAGCAAGTGATATTTAAATACTTTAAATGCACATAACTCCGAAAAGTTAGAGGTGCGTGCCCGGGATCGAACCCACGACCTCCGATTAGAAGTCGGTCGTCCTAACCACTAGGCTATCACAGCTTTTTATTCGTGGTATATTCCATGTCAATATTAACGCCTGTCTGTCCTTTATCTTTTCTTAAAGTCAACTCACCGCATCAAAAAGTCTTAAAGGGTCTAAAAAGGTGGGCTCGATTGAGGAGGATTACGTCCCCACTTTTCCTCATACTTTCATATTTTGAGACTTTATGTATTGTCTACTAATTTCAACGGTGTTTTCACAAAAAGTTCGCATTGTGATAGAATTTTATCCCAAATCCGCCTGGCTAGCGACCACAGTTCAGCCGTAATCTGCCGCAAAGCGTCCGATGTGTTCCGGCAGCGAGCTGAATAGCCAGTCCCCTTCCTCAAAAGCCGGCAACGCAGTTGGTTCCTCAGGTGCTGCTAATGTTCATGGGCGGCTGTAATTACTTAACATCAGGTGACCCGCTTGCTCGTTTGCCCGCTATTATTATTTAAAAAAAAGTTTATTTTTTCTGTTGCGTATAATAAATATTATAATTATCCAAACTGGACATTTTAATTTTGCGAATGCAAACGCCTCCATAACGTTCTCAAAGGTGTGTGAAGTCTGCCAATCCGCTTGGCCAGCGTGGTAGACTATGGCCAAAACCCTTCTCACTCTGAGAGGAGACCCGTGCTCTGTAGTGAGCCGGTAATGGGTTGATCATGATGATGATGATGATGATGATGAAACGCCTCGTGTTCAGAGCGTTGTTAATGTTTGGCGCGCCCGCTCCACGCGATGTTACGCTTACAAAGCTACTAGGTTGTGCGCACGATTGTTGCAATAAAAAGTAGGATTTATAAGTGTTTTTTATCTGTTGCCTAAAAATCGATGTTTGTCTTGGTGGATGTTATTATGAAACTGCTGTGTGTTGTATGGCTATCGAAGGATGAACCAACTTGTTGTGACGACTTAAAGATCATTTAAAATATTGTAAAGCGTGACCAGAAAAATAAAAACCGGCCAAGTGCGAGTCGGACGCGCGCACGAAGGGTTCCGTACCATTATGTATAAAAACGGCAAAAAAGTACAATAAATTAGTTCTTTGATTATACGCCATCGTTTTTTTTTTTTAATTTTTCTGGTCAGGCTATAATTTTGAATGTTTCCTGAGTGGTTGGCTGGTACGACTTGGGTCGTCCATTCCATAGCATTTGTCGTAGCCTGTAAAGGTACCTTATCGAACCTTAGGCTTCCCGCAAACTACGGATTTTTAATCCATCGGTCGCAACTCATAGCTCTGGATCTCTCATAGTTTTGGAGGCATTTGAACTCACTGAATAAGTTGGCAAGCGAAACGCCGCAAACTGCAAATATTACGCGCTGTTTGGACACTCCATTTAAAAACTAAGGCTAAGTGGAAGTAAACAGTTAGCCTCTCACTGTTCGCTTAATAAGGACACGGCCTAAGGAAAGCTGAGGCTGCTCAACTGGAAACTTCAATTCGTTCACCATTAAACAATTCTGTCTCCATTAAACACACGGTACGGACTGAAACTCCTTTGAGCGCAACGAAAATATTAAAAAAAAAATAGATTGGCGTTGCCACGTTTTCCACTTTTGAGCTGCTTGGTGCTTTATAGGTTGGATCGTTGAATCTGTAGTCTGCGAGCGCTCTTATGAAACCAATGTTAAAGTAGTTATCATTTGTAGATAGTAAAATTTTGAGATCTTTGATTGTGCAGATATTACTTATTATGTAAATAAAGGGAATAAATGAATCAAAACAGTTCATAGTGTTTCACTTATTATGTATTTGATTAAATTAAGATTTAATTTATTGGTCCTTATATAGGTAGAGGGTATACACCGTAATCGAAATTCTGTTTCTTAATATTTTTGCCAAAAAGGTACCTGTAAATAAAAAATATTATTTGTATCTATTAAAAAGTACCTAAATTTTTAAGCTTTAGAAAAAAAATCCCGTCTCAGTCTTCAGGTCTCAGCTTCAAACTTTAGGATTTGCGTAGACATAACCCGATGGACAGACGATCTCAAGCGAGTCGCTGGTAGCCGCTGGAATCAGGCGGCACAAGATCGTGTTCTGTGGCGATCCTTGCAAGAGACCTATGTCCAGCAGTGGACGTCTATTGGTTGAGACGACGACGACGAGACATAACTCGGGATGATCGCTTTTCAATCCCACTTGGGAAAGTTCGCATGACTTTAAAGTGATGAATATGAGTACTAAGTATAATACCTTTTTCCGTTTTTTATCGGGTTTATTTCTAGACCTGGGCTGGCGATGATTTTTCTTTTTCTTCGAACTGTATTTTGAGTTGTATTTCTTCGGCGGTGGCCTGAGTATCATGTTTCTTAGTAAATCGAGCAAACCTGCGTGAACAAAATATTATTTTGGTACTTACTATAATATATTTCGAACAATTTGTGTTAATAAGTTGTTAGATTCTGATTTCTGTTATATCTATACTAATATTATAAAGCTGAAGAGTTTCTTTGTTTGAACGCACTAATCTCGCAAACTACTGGACCGATTTCAAAAATTCTTTCACCGTTCGATATGTACGTGATCCTTGAGTGCTATAGGCTATATATTATGTACCACGGGCAAAGCCGGGGCGGACCGCTAGTTGTTTATAAACTTAGAGACGTGTAGCAAATGAAAGTGTGTTACCTTAAGACGGTACTCGAGTCATGAGGAATTTGAAAAATAGGTATTTGAAGAAACTATTGCCATCGCTCTGGCCCCGACACCACGAGTACCAAGCGAGCTATCAATGTGTGCACGAGTAGTGTATTTGTGTGCCCGCCGCCGCCGCCCGCCGCGCCCGCGCGCGCGCATCTCCCTCTATGCCCGTATAATATATTCATTCATTCATATTATTTCGAAATTTATGTTATTTTACTCTTTTCAGTGTTTTTATTTGATATTGTCCTTTTTGCGTCGGGGGTTAAAAAAAACAACAAATAAAAAAGATTCCAACGAATTGAGAACCTCTTCCTTTTTGAACTCGGTTAAAACACTTCTTCACTTTATTGGATTAAAAAAGTAAGTATTGATTTAAATCAACGACTCAAAAAAAAAAATTTTAATCGCGATCATCTCAACCTGCTTCAACAATAAAAAATAATAGGGTTTTGTTACCGGTTATCGTCCATTTAGTGGAGTTACTGAGTTTGAGAGGGTGAAAATATAGGTAATATACAGGGTGTCCCAAGAAATAGTGTCAAGCGGTTGTTCAGAGGTAGAACACCACTAGGGCTAGTATAATTGAACGTGCGACATTGACGACCTCCCTGATGGCAGTTGTGAGCACTATAATCTTATAAGTGGAAGGTCCCGGGTTTGATTCCCGGCAGTGGCAATTTGGTATATTATCACACTAATATTATAAAGGCGAAAGTGTGTGTATGTGTGTGTAACTTAACCGATTTGGCTGAAATTTTGAATGGAGATAGATTATGCCCTACCTGACTTAACAAATATGCTACTTTTTATCCTGGAATAATCCACAGTTCTCACGGGATGTTGAAAAAACTGAAATCTATAGCTATAGGTAGATTACTTTTGTTAAGTCAGTAATACTTTTGTATACATCACTTTCAGACCACATCACTTTTTATAAGGTCTACCTGTCTGTGAAAGTTCTGAATAAAATAGGTTCAACTCTTTCCAAGAGTACAGATAGTGTAAATAGACGGACAAAAGAAAACCTTTTTTTTATAAATGTTTACGTGGCTTTACGTAATAAAAGCAAGATAGAATAGAATAGAAAAGTTTTTTATTCAAATAAACTTTTACAAGTAAGTACTTTTGAATAGTCAATTGAATCTACCACTGGTTCGGAATGTCATTCCAACCGAGAAGAACCAGCAAGAAACTCGGCGGTTGCTCTTTTCCAAATTTTGTTAATTTGGAAAAGAGCAACCGCCGAGTTTCTATATAACAATTTTATGTTAAGTACATGATATTTCGAAATGACAGACAGACAGTTTCATTTTAATTTGTAAATACATAAAATTAACACTAGTATTTTGTTTTATTAATCACATGTTAGCCCTTGACTGCAACCTCACCTGAAGATGATGTGACGATGCAGTCTAAGGTGGAAGCGGGCTAACCTGGAAGAGATGGGTATATATGGCAGTTTTTATTTAACCCATATTAGAACGCTAAATCGCTTGGCGGCATGGCTTAGCTCGGAGGGTGGTATTCAGCCACGACTGAGGCCTCCGACCAGACCAGACCAGGAATAATTTAGAAATTACTAGCTTCTGCCCGTGTCTTCGCTCGCGTGAATTTCGGTTTTTTACAAATCCCGAGAGAATCGTGGATTTTCGGTTCCCGTTCCCGCTCCCTTTTTAACCCCCGACGCAAAAACGACGGGGTGTTATAAGTTTGACGTGTCTGTGTGTGTGTGTGTGTGTGTGTGTGTGTGTGTGTGTCTGTCTGTTCCCCTGTGGCGCTCAAACGGGTGGACCGATTTGAATGCGGTTTTTTTTGTTTGAAAGGTGAATTAGTCGAGAGTGTTGTTAGCTATGTTTGATTAAAATCCATCCAAGATGGCCGCCGCTACATAATGGTGAATGTCGGGAATGTCGGGGGTTTTTTAAATTTTTCCAACCTTTATACCTACTTTCAAGGAAGTTTGTTAGAGTAATCTACCTACAGCTGTAGCTATAGATTTCGGATTTTTCAAAATCCCGTGGGAACTTGACGGGCGAAAACTAAAATATTTATTCAGTGTAAAAGATTTCGGATTCGAATTAATAAACCTAATTTAAATTTTTTGCACACTTCATTGTATAACAGTACAGAGTACCTAAAATAAAATTTCTAAACCAGTTTTTGACCACCCGGACGATAATAGGATTTCTTAAGAAAATAGTGAACTAGTTCTTGTCTACTCCTTTTTTGTATTCTTATGTAATAAAAAGTAAAATAAACACTTTCATAGTATTTTATGAAACATAAATAAGTGCTACCAAGACTAACTGACTAAATCTTATAGTAAATTGATTAATAACTAACCGTGATAATTGCAGCATGCCACTATTTTTTTTGCTCTACACGACTCGTTTTCATTCATTAGGTGCAAGCTCAAAATTAGATCGCTTTGTTTTCAAAGAAACTTGAGCGCAATAAACTTTTTTACTGCTCAATGCTCATGTCCTGATAAGATATTCAAATTGGCTCAGAGATGAATTTTATTTAATTCACACCCTTTTTCACCACCTTCTGATAAGTGTCGGATAGTCGTAAGTTTTGTCACTTTCTTACTTTACGTCAAGTGACAAAGACAAAAGCTACCAGACACTTATCAGAAGGTGATGAAACAGGCCCTGAGTCTTATAATACTTTTATTTTGTAAGCATTCCTGAGTGATTCGCTAGGTGTCCGAGAACAGGTACGATATCCTACTTACAATCACACGATTTAATAAATTTTAATTCAAATTTCATTTATTCAAAGTAGGTACACTATACACTTTTTGAACGTCAATATAATATAAAGTACATGAAAATAAGGTAATGGTGATAATTACTACGAAAACTTATAATTAAAATTACGAGGATTCCAAACGCGCCCTGGTCTGAGAAGAGCCCTCAACAAACTCAGCTGGGTTATTTTTTTTTATTATAACCATCTCAAATAATGTATAATTTCTAAATAATTTGAACTGTTGACTTTTAGAGCAATCTATGTTCATGGTTTTTTGTCATTAAAAACATCTTTTACGCTATAATAGGATTTTTCAATTATTTGCGTTTTATAAGAACCTTGAACTTACCTATTGAGAAACAAATCCAAAATATCCACCGGCAACCGATTATAAGAAAGTACCTACCTATTAGAATTACCAACAAAAGATTTACTAATTTTCCGCAGCCTAGTAGCGGGCGAATAAAGTCGGTAAACAATAAATAAAAATAATAATTGTATAGTGTAAATATTGAAAATATCCACTTCCCTATTAGTGTACGTGTAAGCCTTCCCCCCTCGCCACCAACCTGCCCCCGTAAAGTATGATAGGGACAACTGCAGCTCAGGCTGATTTTACCTACAAAAACGTTGGCGAAAAGACGTTTCGTATTCTGCTATTTCCTCCTTCAAAACTGAACAGATCTCAAAAACTCTGGTATCAAAATTTAGAGGAATAGTTTATCTATGCCTCTATTATTTTCTTTTTTGTTAAAAACTTATCAAATTTGTCTGATAGTCGTCTGAACACGGCAGTAAAAACGGGTATTTTTTTCGGGTTTTTGGATTGTCATATTTCTTGTAGTGATTATGTTTTGGAAAAAAGGAAATGATAGAGGCACGCATTAATTAGACATAGATTTTTTGGGAAAAAAACATTGCTCTAGAGGTATTATCCACGAAGGAAACAGCAGAATACGTTTGTATGGAGAAAGGTCCACTCGAGTCCCCTCTTAAATCACAGAATAATAAAGGGCTTTGAATATTTTGTATGGAGCCTCCATACAAAATATTCAAACCCTTTATTGGTCTCGGTTGTACTCGAGTTCATTCAACGATAAAGTCTATAATTCAAATTCAAAATTCAAAATCGTTTATTTCACGTAGGCCAACGTGTGGCTCTTATGACATGTCAAGAACCTACCACCGGTTCGGAATGCTGATTCTGCTGAGAAGAAGCGGCAAGAAACTCAGCAGTTGCTCTTTTCAAAACAAAATGTTCCAAGAAGTAGTTATAGTAGAAGAAGTAGAAGTAGTATCTTGTGGACAGAATAGACCCTATTTATTCTAAGGAATAGACATATTTTTTTATTTTTTTTTATTAATGGGTAGGTACCTCCAATATGTAATTAAAATAAACCGACAGTTCCTAAATCACATTAGTTTTGAATCAGGGGAATCCAAATTTTTTATGGGACAGTGTCGCTAAGTTTTTCTATTGATTAAAACAAGAGATAAAGTTCGTAAACTAAAACCCGACTGCGCTTAGTAATTTAATTTAATATAAAATAATAATTTAGTGTAAAGAATGTGGGGCAAGTAGTTAGTATCGCCATCTATTATGTCTATCCGAAACTAAATAATATATTACTTTTGCCGCTCGGACGTCGCTTCTCGATTTTTTTCATATATATAAAATATAGGCTATGTCACCCGGACCATAACAAAGAATTATATATAGTGCTTAGTAGTCTTTTATCGGGTGGCAACAAGGTGCGCGCCTTTAATGGTTGGGTCATGCCCTTACTCATATACACCTTTGGCATACTAAAGTGGACTCAAACTGAACTGGATTCCCTGGACCGAAAGGTGCGAAAATTGTTGACAACATACCGCATGCATCATCCGCGTTCATCTGTTATGAGGTTGCACATCCCACGCAAGTGTGGAGGACGTGGTTTTTTGAATGCCAAGAACCTCCATAATCGTGAGGTCTACAACCTTAGAGATTATTTTCTCAAGAAGAACGCGGGTGTGCATAAGGATGTAGTTGCAGTTGATAAGGGACTTACCCCGCTTTCCTTAGGCAAAGAGAACTGGCACAAGCCCATAGTACTCAGTACCTTGGATCGCATAGCTGTGTGGAAGAGCAAGGAGTTACATGGCAGGTTCTACAAGGCCATAACCGGACCTGATGTAGATTCCATTGCCTCTATATCCTGGTTACAGTTCGGTGACCTTTTTGGGGAAACCGAGGGTTTTGTGTGTGCAATTATGGACGAAGTTATCAAGACGAATAACTACCGGAGACACATTATGAAAGATGGCACTATTGACATATGTCGAGCGTGTCATCGTCCTGGGGAGTCACTCAGGCATATTGTCTCCGGTTGTTCTCATCTTGCTAACGGCGAGTACTTGCACAGACATAATCAAGTAGCCAGGATAATCCATCAACAACTTGCTCTTCGATATGGCCTTGTAGAATCCGAGGTACCGTACTATAGGTATGACCCAGTATCAGTTCTTGAAAATAGTAGTGCTCTGCTCTACTGGGATCGGTCAATTATCACTGATAGGTATATTGTAGCCAATAGACCTGATATAGTGTTAGTTGACCGGTCAGCGCGCCAAGCAATAATTGTTGACGTCACCATCCCCCATGACGATAATCTTGTGAAGGCAGAGAAAGAAAAATTAACGAAATATTTAGACCTTGCCCACGAGATTACCGCCATGTGGAGCGTTGATTCAACGATTATTGTTCCGATTGTCGTTTCGGTAAATGGTCTGATAGCGAAAAGTTTCGACCAACATCTCAAGAAACTTTCGCTTGACTGTTGGATCAAGAGCAGGATACAGAAGGCAGTTCTCCTCGAGACGGCACGCATTGTGAGGAGGTTCCTCACTCTGGAGCCCTGACCACCGGCAGCTTGGACTTTATACCGCTGCCGATGGAACCCATTTTGTAATTTTATTTTTAAGAATGTTACTTTTAATATGTGTATATATATTTTTTTATTTTTTATACTTAAACATTGTTAAAAATAAAATTGTAAATATGAGTATGCAAATAAATGAGAGAAAAACATAATATCCTATGTTACTCCTTGGTTAATCCACTACTTGTAAGTTGTATGTGAAAGTCCTGTCAAAATCGGTTCAGCCGTTTTGAAGATTAGCCCGTTCAAACAGACAAACAGATAAAAATTTTAAGAACGTGTGATTCAGTTATGGTACAGTTCAAATAACCATATATGAGCTTAATATGAGATAGTTATTTCGAAATTACAGACAGACACTTCAATTTTATTTATTAGTATAAAAGTATAAATAAGTATATGTATATTTAAGCGATATTGCAGTACCTACCTACCACCCTACGTACATACATAATAACTGTTTTCAATAGATAGGTTCATTTTGTATTAGGATGGCGTGGAAGGCTCTGAAGATAATTTGCGTGTTCAAGTTCAATACACGATGATGGACAAGTTGGGTTAGGTGGATAGGCACCTTTAACAAGCAATAGCATTACACCAAGCGACTTTATAGCTAGCCACTTTTCATCAGGCAAGAAAGTCGAGTGCAAAGCTATACATAAATAAGGTGCAATTAGATTAGTAAGTGCAATAAAACACTAGAGGTGCTTATAAATAAATTATATATTTAACTCGTATAAAATTATATAGGTATTTTGTATAGGTAATCTATAATACTTAATGGTTCATATTATCTTACACGTATCATAATGCGTAGATACCTACTTATTACCTACACCTTATTCGTTAGTCGTAAAATAGCTTTGTTCACACATTTGATATTTTTTTAAACTTTTTTTCTATAATTTGTGAATAAATCTAGTTTGCCAACTTAAATACAAAGTGCTTTCTCCAACTAAAAATGTGTACAACCACCAAACACAGACTAAAGAAAAATTAATAGATACAACAACAAACATCATAAAAGTGAAACCAGTTGTGGCAATAAAGCGTAAAATTTTCTTTACTTTCTAGCTTTCTTTTAATCTGTGGTCAACATTAGTAACAGTATAATTCAAAGTTTAGGTACAACGCAATGAGATCGTCATGCATACATGCAGGAAGTTAGCGCAAGGCTGATTAGTTTGTTCCAATTTCATATCCCGTTCTCACCTTTGTCGATTCCATCTAACGGCACCGCTTCTATAGGAAAGGTATCAACAGCAGGCTTGATGGATATATCCGAACAGGCCCCGAAGGTTTCCTGGTTTCCACATCCCAGCCCCGAGGTGCCGTCCTCACAGACACCCCAGTTATTACCAGCTATGTACCTCCACTGCAAAACGCAGTGCTCACAAACTAGCGCTTTGGGTAGACGATAGTTCAACGAGTATATTCCTCCTTGTGGGGGGTAGAATCTGGTCCCGCCCTCTTCAAGTTCAAGAGGGTATTGGTCAAAGCATGATTGGTCAGTAAATTTAGCGTCCGGGCAGATCTTGAAGATCCAGTACCCTCTGTGGTAAGCTGATATGTGGACGGTCACGTTAACCACCTGCCCTATTTCGTATTCAGCTACTACGAGACCCTCGCCGTATATGCCTCCGAGTTCATGAGGTCTTGGTTCTGCTTCGTCGTATGGATCTCCGCAAATACCGCATCTGTTACAAACAGAAATACTTATTATTTGATGTCTGATAATATTATGAAAGCAAAACGAAATTAATTTCCAACATTAGTGCGGATGAAGAGAGCACGTTTTGTTGTTAAATAAGAAAAAATATTGAATAGCTGCAATGTCTTAAAGAAACGCGAGCGCAATAAGCGCGAATTTTGATGTAGACATACAAAAGTAGTTAGCATGTAAATGTAACTTATTCGTAGGTATGTAAATTATTTAGTAGATTAAGTAGTAAGTAATTTGAGACGGAAATGAACTATGAAGGTGTAAATTAATACCAAATTCCATATTGAATTGAAAGTTGATGTTTAAAAATGTAGGTATTATAGTAATTTATGTAGCAGGGCGCTCGAGGGCTATACAACTGTATGTCGGCGGTCGGCTCGCCTTAACTTAATCTATCTTCTAATACAAACTCTAACTTCATTTGGGATTGTGGAGGTCACATTAGTTATTTCTTTTTCGTCTGGAAAGCTGGTATGGAGTGTTATCGAGTAATTTTACACTCGGGTATGTGTCTCTAGCAGGTAGTGGGCAGGTCATGTATGTCGCAGAACCAACGGCTGATGGGGCAGCCGCGTTCCGGTGTGGAGACCACGTACTGGCAAGCGCTGTGTAGGACGACCTCCAGCTCGCTGGAACGATAACCTCAAGAAGGCAGCGGGAAACGGGTGGATGAGGAAGGCGGAGGACCGTGTTTGGTGGCGTGCCCTTGACTATGTCCAGCAGTGGACTGCTATAGGCTGATGGATGGATGGATGTCTCTTCATACTTATCTATTCTTGCGGTGCCATCTCCTACCAAAGGATGGCTATCATTCTGGCAATTTGGATCTTACAGACAGCTGCACGCAATAAGGATCTGGTGCTTAATCCGAACTACGTCTTGAGATTTTTAAGCCTTCTGAGGTTCGTCTTCTTCCAGAGGGTCTCCTTCCTTGTTTTCCCTGCATTATTAGCTGGAGCAGTTGGTACTTATTGCTGCGCATTATATGGCCCAAATATTCTCTAGAGAATCTCTAGAGAATATCTGATGTGTCTTCAGAGTACCCTAAAAACTTACTTCCCGCCGTTCATTTCGTACTGTCTAGCAAAGCCCCCGCAGTTGAGGCCGTCGTCATCGTAGTTGGCTCGCGTGGGGTAGCCGCTACGCCACATGGTTGCCCGGGATGGCGGGCCCAGCACCCGCCCGTGCCCAGACACCAGCGCGAGGACTGCCGCCAGTGCCAGCAAGTAACGCAACATCTGAAACCAAAGTAATTGTGCTTTAAGTGCAGCCAGAATATCAAAAATCGTGAAACCAAACCCCTTCGGTGGTGTTTTCACGTAACTTTGATATAAGGTTATTCAAGGGGCAGATCAACAAATTCTGGTGCTGCAAATGTTCATGAGCGGCAGTAATCACTTAACATCAGGTGATCTGCTTGCTCGTTTGCCCGCAATTTATATAAAAAGGTCCATCTCCGTTTTCCGTTGGATTCCGTTGGTTTCAAGGATTTTCCGTTGCGTCATTTTTTTAAAGTATGAAGTAGGATTGGTTACAATTATGCCTGATGGAAAGCAATGATAAAGCCTAGATTGAAGCACATAAAATATGCCTATAGTCTTCACTCTATTCTTGGAGGTACTCAAGTTATATGCTTTTGTAGCAAGTTTTCCGGGTACTCTAACTGTAAACGGTAGGCATTACGTTCCAATAACAGCATTTCTTCTTCCGAAGTTTTTCATTTTTTTTTTTCAATTATGTTGTAGACTGTAGAGTCAACTGCATATTCTATGGGTGGACGATGCTCCGGTGTCGAAGCAAAACGTGCAAACCCATTGAATCTTATAGGATTCGTGTTGTCTTGCGTGTTATTGGTGCGTTAGGGTTTGCTTCACTTGCTGCTTCCTGGCGGAAGGGTTGATCCTATACAAATTTCGTTTAAAGTATTTGGTTCTAGCGCATTGTAGCAAATAATCACATGGTATCTTTTTGTATTTTGACTTCTAACTCCTGTTTGTATGTCTGGATAATATTCACCACTGCAGCTTTTGTCTTACCTTATTGTTTTAATCCCGTAAACAAAATCACGTCAACAGTTGCTTTCAATGCAAAATCAGTTACAAACTATTGGTTTTAAGAGAACCGCATACAATTTATATAAGTACCAGTAATAAAATTGTAGTATTATAAACAGTTATCACCCGATACGCGTTATCAGACACTTGAAATCAAAACAATAGGTAAACGGCAGATCATTTTATTCGCTAAATTGGGGATTAGCTAAATTAAAGCGCTTCTCGGATTTGCCGCGGATTTTTTATTTATTGCAGGAAGTTTTCCTTTGTTATAAACATTGGAAATTTTCTTCTGGTTTTAGGTACCTTTGAGGTTCGATAAATACAGATGTACATATACATTTTCCACCAAACTTCTTCATAATGCTGCGTAGAAACTTAATCAAGTAAGTACTTAATCAAGTAACTTAATCAAAGTAAGCATGGGAAACTATAATTATGTCCTTGTGCTCATAGATTTACAAATCACTTGTATGTTTGTCTAAGTGACTTTCTTCGATATTTCTCTCGTACACCGAGCACGCGCTTGGAGTAATTTGCAATCCAAATAAGTGGGTACCTAGTGGTACCTATGTCAAAGAATGCTGTGCGAATTTTGCGAAGATTTGGACGACAATTTTAATCCAAAGATTAAAGGAAAAGGTAGACGAAGCGCGAACCAATACTTGAAATCTTCATCAGGCATTAATAGATGTTAAACATAACAGTAAGCGTCACAAAATTATCGATGCAATATAATGCATTTCACACGTATTTACTTTGTTAAGCCCAAATTAGACGGTGCCCCGTTCATCGTTCATTTTTGCGATGAACGTTGCACGATACGATATTTCCTATGGCACAGTGTCTGTGAACGATGAACGGTCGGTGTTTAGACGGTTCATTTTGGATGACTCATCGATGAAACCTCGAAAATGAACATTCTAATTTGGGCTTTAGGCACGATTTAGGCACGATTAAAGGAGACAAGACGCAAGCGAAATTCCGTAACGGAATTAACGATGATTAGGTAGGTACTAGGTAGGTGGATATAAGACATGTAACTGGGACCACCGGAACGTACCAAGGTAAAAACGCCATCTGGTTACCGACGTGCATAATTTTTAACTTTCAAAAAAACTGTTTTTCAATTCGACACGTATATAATATGTACATATATGTCATGTAGTATTGATGCAGTCGTATGCATAAGAGAAGACTCATAAGTTAACTCCTGCCATGTATCTACTTACTACAATCTATTTTATTGTATTCTAAAACCCTGGCTTTGAATCCTAGATGCAGCCTGCGCAATAGACAATTTGAATGCAAAACTTAAGTACCTATGACTGTTATTGACTCGTGCAATAACAAAAACATCGGTGATACATATTTTTAATATGAATTTATTTTTATAGCAGGAAGTGCGATTCCAACAATTATTGTATCTAATCTCAATATTTTAGTGCCTTTTCCCCTAGTAGGTACTTGCGATTATCTTTATGATGAGGTTTTTTTGGTATGAGGACTGATCATTCATTCGAAGCACGTAGATATAATAAACATATTAGTGAAGTGCATGTAATATTATTGCATTATTGCATGCACTTCCGTATTAAAATGACTTTAACTGGTATCTCCTGCTGAATGCTGATACATGGTGCAAGTTAGCCGTTGAATAGTTGAATTGAATACTTACTGTGTACATCTGTCATTTCATATTAAACCCATTCCTTTCGTTTTCAGGACATGTCACAAAAACACACATATACACACATTAATAGCATATTATTTTATTCAGTCTATCGCAAGTTTTCCGGGTAGTCTGTGTACATACTCATATTGTTTTTGTAATATAATTCTGATACACCACTGTGAAAAAAAGTTTTAATTTTTGCTAATTTTAAAAATTTTAATAATAATTTACAATTTAGTTATTATAATATTTTATTTTAACTTCCGAATTTCATTTTCACACCGCAGTTCGCGGTGGCTCCGTACAATTACTGGTCGGAAGTAAAACGTTTTTTTTTCTCGACAAGTAAGTGCCTTTCTAATTCGGTTGATCTCAGAGAATTTCGCTTTCTCCTAAAATCGATCTCGAGTACTCCGTGACTTTAATAGTTCAATAAACATAGGCGTGACATTATTAAAGGTAAACGAGTATAAATTAAAAATTTAAAAAACCCCGCCGAAAACATTCGCCATTTTGTGGCGGCGGCCATCTTGGATTTGCAATAGTGCTATTTTACTAGTCAAGCCCTTTCATTTGATTCCCATATTAAGGGAGTTGTGAAAAAATATGTAATCCGCCATTTTGTAGCGGCGGCCATCTTGGACCTGAATTGAATTTACCTTTCAAACAAAAAAAAACTGCATTCAAACCGGTCCACCCGTTTGAGCGCCACAGAGGAACAGACAGACACACACACACACACACAGACACGTCAAACTTAAAACTCATAACACCCCGTCGTTTTTGCGTCGGGGGTTAATAATAACTGCATTACGATTCATCATCATCTCAACCAATAGACGTCCACTGCTAGACATATAATATGTCTCATGCAAGGATCGCCACAGCACACGATCTTATGTCGCTTTTATCCAGCGGCTGCCAGCGACTCACTTGACATCGTCCGTCCAGCTTGTGAAGGGTCTTCCTAACGTATGCCAGAGCCCAGCAGGGTTATTCTGTAACTTAGTTACCAACTGAAAATAGTTGCCAACGAATCAGTTCGATATACATTGCTGCTTTACTGTGTGAAATTATGAAAACACTTTATATATCCCACAGTAGAGCAGCAATGTACATCAAACTAATTCGTTGTATTTTCAGTTAGTAAGTAAGTTACAGAATAATCCTGCTGGTATGTTAGAGCGTATGCCATACCCACGTATGCCAGAACGGGATCGCCTTTCGAGCACCTTAGTACCCCAACATCCATTAGTTCTTCGAGCTAAGTATGTACCATCGCCACTTCAGTTTTGTGACTCGACGTGATGATGAATGATACAGCTTTGTCATTAACTGTGCTTCTTGAACGGATAGGTATTATTTCAGATTTCATCCCGCATGAATACTGAGTATGACTCTCTCCATCGGCCAAAGTCATTATTCTTAGATAACCATATTATTATACCTATAGGTATAGCACAGTGGCAGTTGCCTCGCCCGCGAAACGTAGGCGCCAATAGGTGCGGGTTCGAATCGCATTATTTACAAACACGTCGTCGTCATTTCAACCGATGGACGTGAAAAGCTCGACATAAATCCCTTGTAGAAAGCCATTCATATCAACTACTAAGTACTTTCACTTAGGTAATCATAAGAGGGAAACATTTGCAATTTATGTTTTTGTAAGCGATGAATCTTTCATGATATCTATTTTAAACAATGGCAATTTTTGGCTTAATCGATCTAATCTATCATCTATTAAAAAGGATATTGTATAATAAATATTTACGTAGCCAATATCTACAATCATTGATTCATAATAATCGAATAAAATAATCGATGAAGATGTTCACATAACAAAAAGTTCCGCACGGGCCGCTCTAGAAGACTAACAAGGATAAATTAAAAATTTTAAAATCCCGGACATTCGCCATTTTGTTTTGGCGGCCATCTTGGATTTGCATAATGCTATTGTATTACTCAAACCCTTTCATTTGATACCCATATTAAGGGAGTTGTGAAAAAATATGTAATCCGCCATTTTGTGGCTGCGGCCATCTTGGACCGATTTCACTAGTTTACAAAAAAATATTATTTTTTTGTTCATGAAATGAAACATATATTTTTTATGTTGGCTATGGATGGTAATTGAAAAAATATTTTTTTATTTTTCGTAGCACGTCACAATTCTGAGATATAGAGGTCTTTATTTTTTACCTACCCGCAATTGTTTAAATACGTTTATCGTTCTATTTTGTAAACAACTGTGTGATTCAAAAGTCTTATTTTTATACAAAATGTCACCTAGAGTGTGTAAACTACATCCAAATCTTTGAGGAATTATTATATAGAGTCGACGCCGAGACTTGGTTTTTTGTAACAAGAGTTATGGTAAACGTACCTTAGCTCACTTAGTCTGCGCGAAGCGTCAGTCGGAGCGTGACGTGTTCGAGATCCATTTAAAATCAATTAAATATGCCTGGGTGTGTACTGCGATACTGTGCCAACCACTCAAGAAATACAAGTAAAGGCCAAGGAGTTACTTTTCACTCGTAAGTTCACTGAATTATTGGTAAAATATGTAATATAATTATGTTTAAGAATAATTAAGACTCGTCACATATACGTCACCGCGCTTGCTGCCATGTTTCGCTGAAATTCATAGACTAAGAAACTACGCAGATGAGACACTTTATTTTTAACCTCCGATGCAAAAACGATGGGGTGTTATAAGTATGACGTGTTTGTGTGTGTGTGTATGTGTGTGTGTGTGTCTGTCTGTTCCATCTTAGTGCTCAAATGGGTGAACCGATTTGATTGCGGGTTTTTTGTTTGAAAGGTGAATTAGTTGGGAATGAATTAGCTATGTTCGATGAAAATCGTTTCAATATGGCCGCCGCCACAAAATGGCGGGTTACATATTTTTCCAAACTCCCTCAATATGGGTATCAAATGAAAGGGCGTGACAAATTCAAGATGGCCGCCACCACAAAATGGCGAATGTCGGGGGTTTTTTAATTTTTAATTTACACTTGTAACTATTTAAAGTATCTAATTACAAGGATTGCTTTTTGCTTTTTTAAACTTGGTGGTAATAAAAGATGCGTTTATTTACCCTTTTTGACTATTGCATATTCAAAGGCAATCGTGCTTAAGGTGTAAACTCCAGTCGATATCTGGGGTTAGTAGTGATCATAAAAAATAAAATGGTTATCGAACTTTGATAATTAGCTCATGCACAGATTTTATTTATTTAATGATTTGTATTTAAAGGTTTCCTCGGCCGGACAATAAAACAAGGGAGTCGTGGATTCAATTTGTCCAAAAGGATCGCAGCGAAGGTACATGGTTACCATCAAAATATTCGTGCATTTGTTCCAAACATTTCAAAGAAGAGGATAAATACACTACAAAAACAGGGCGAATTTACTTGAAGAAATTTGCAGTACCATGCGAAAATGTACTTGAACTTTTATATAAATATTTTAAATTTAAATTTATCCCTACTAATAAAATTATAAATGATTATTTAAATATATTTACATACTGTTGCTGCGGGTTTTGTTTCTTTTTAGGGTTCCGTAGTAAACAAGGAACCCTTATAGTTTCGCCATATCCGTCCGTCCGTCTGTCCTCGGTTAATCTTAGAGACTATTAGTGCTAGAAATCTGTAATTTGGCATGGGTATAAATATTAATCACGCTGATAAAGTGGTGAAATAAAAATTTGATAAATATTTTTTTTAGGGTAGCTCCCCTACATGTAAAGTGGGGATGAATATTTTTTTCTCGTCTACCCCAGAGTGTCGGGTATCGTTGAATAGGTCTTTTAAAAATATTATGGGTGTGGGAACATCATTTTTTGATTTCTAGATCCGTTTGTAAAATATGATGTTTTAAAGTGCTAATTTTTATTAGAGTCAAGTGTCCTCCCCCTCTATCAGCCAAATGGCAGTATATAGGAACTTGAAAAAATTCACAGCAGTAGTATATATAATCAATTTTAAAGTAAAACTATCATGGCTAAGTAGGGTTCACAGGTTAAGGAGTTATATCTGTTTTTCGAGGATTGTGACTACGGAACCCTACACTGCGCGTGGCCCGCCACGCACTTGGCCAATTTTTTATTTGTATGGATGCTTTTTGCCCACTCTGTTGCAATAATTTTGAAACTGTTATTTAATGTAATTATTATGTCATTTTAGCCAACAAAATGTGATGAAATCCCGAAACCCGAAATCTTAGAACCGTTTTCTGACCCATCAGTCAGAAGTTCTGAGTCCATATTTGATACACCGAGAAAAATTGTACTTAAAAAACAATTACGCAAGGAGTGTAGAGCTAAAAAGCAACTTGTAGATAAGTTTAAGAAAATAAAAAGACAAAATATATACCTCAAGAAAAAATGTGACTCCTACAAAAAGATTGTAGAAAGTTTAAAAGATAAATTTGGTTTTAATATAAATATGCAAAATGATTTAGTATCCAAAGCCGAAATTGTAGAATTACATAAATCATTCATGAGAAAGAATAAACAGAATAAACATTTTTTACTATACTCTGCTCCATTACGAAAATTTGCATTAACGTTACACTATTATTCACCAGCAGCGTATAAATACGTTAGAGAATGCTACAATAAAGCTCTCCCACATCCTAGGACCATTTGCCGATGGTATTCTACTGTTAATGCTGAACCCGGTTTTACAACTGAAGCTTTCACAGCATTAAAAATGAAAAGCCAATCTAACTCAAATGCCAATAAACCTGTACTCTGCTCATTAGTATTTGACGAAATTTCCATAAGAAAGCAGAAATTGTTTCACAAGAATAAAAAATTGGGTACAATTAATTTTGGAGCTGGTCCAATTCAAGGTGAAGAAGATGAAACTGTGGCATCACAAGCTTTAGTATTCATGTTGGTGGCTCTAAACGAAAATTGGAAATTACCCGTGGGATACTTTTTGACAGCCGGATTGAATGCGGAAACGAAGGCAAACCTAATTAAAATGTGCTTGCAACGGTGCCATGAGGTTGGTGCAATAGTTTTAAATCTTACTTTTGATGGCTGTTCTGCGAACTTCGGCGCTGCTGAACTTTTGGGCTGCAATCTTTCTGATGTTAGTAATATGACAACGTTTTTTCCACATCCATCCACTGGAGAAAAAGTGTGCATTTTTATTGACCCATGTCACGTTATTAAGTTAATAAGGAACACATTTGAAAAGAAAAGACTATTGTATGATAGTAATGACAAACAAATAAAATGGCAATTACTGATAAATCTAAATAAGCTTCAACAAAATGAAGGACTGAGATTTGGAAATAAGTTAACACCTCGGCATATACACTTCAGACAGCAGATAATGAAAGTTAAGCTTGCCACTCAGCTGCTGAGTATGAGTATTGCAAAAGCTTTACTTCTTTGTGACGAAGTTTTAAATTCTACGCAGTTTCAAGATTCCTCAGGAACAGTGAATTTCATAACTATAATGAATAACTTTTTCGACATTATGAATTCGAGAAAATTTCATTTCTACGGATATAAACGCCCTATCGATAGCAAAAACAAGCTTGAAATCTTTTCTTTCCTAGATAAAGTGAAATCTTTTATACTCGAGTTAAAATTTCGTTCTCAAACAAGAAGAATAATTAAACGAAGAAACCAGGTGTCCAGGATAATCATACAAATCTCGAAAAAGAAAATAGTTGAATCTGCTAACAAAACTGGATTTGTTGGCGCCATTATTTGTATCGAATCGCTTAAAACACTTTACAACTACATAGTTGAGGAAAAGAAGATGCTTAATTATTTATCTATGTATCGGATAAGCCAAGATCACCTCGAATTATTTTTTGGTTTAATAAGAAAACATGGCGGCTACAATAACAATCCGAATATTCTGCAATTCAGAGCAGCATATAAAAAAACTTTAAATCATCTCGAACTTCGGTCATCTTTTACTGGGAACTGTATTCCATTAGATAATTTCTCAATATTAAATTCTACATCCGAGAACGTAATTAATAGTACGTCCACTTTAAATAGATATGACGAACATCCATATGAAGTGTTACAAACTTCACGATTGCTGACATCCGATTTGGAAGCTGAAAATAATTGCAATATCTTTGCAACAATGCTCGATTATGAAACTATTTCATGCGAGTCAAAAGTAATAGTAGGATACATATCTGGATATGTATCTAGGTTACTAACAAAAAAATTAAAATGTGAAAAATGTGTTAATAGCTTAACTTCAGCAAATAGACTTCCACATCATGCTCTTATATCTATTAAAGATATGGGTGGTCTTTGTTATTCTGCAGAAGATGTATATATAATATGCTTATCCACAGAAAACATCATACGTAATTTAATACGGCAAAGTGATGGTAAATGTCTTGCTTCAAAATACGACTTCAACTACATAACAGTAAATACCCTCAAGCATTTTATTCACAAGGAAGTATTTACGAATTTAAATTTTCATTCGTTTGATCAGCCATCAACTTTTAACCATAGGATTCATTTAATTCGGGCCATAATAAATCAATACACAAAAATACGATTACATCACGAAGCAAAAACTGATAAAACTATAGACTACTTTACTAAACGGCAGAAACTAACTAAACTTATATTATTTAAGGGTAATTAAAATATTGTTTGTATTATAAGAATAAAGGAAATGTATCAGATTATTGTCGAAAATCGATGTAAATTTTTAGTAATTTCATAATTGAAATAGGTTAGAATGAACTGACATTTGATTCATTCAGTGGCACCGAACCGCCAATATGTATGTACCACCGAATACCATTGAGAGATGCGACAGCAATCGTACCCTAATCGAATAAATGCTGCCATTTTGGGCATGGCTGAGTGTAATTAATTGATTAGTATAAAATAGGTCTCAAATGATATCTCACTTAAATTTATCTCTGATTCGATATTAATTGAGATTGTACTTGTGATAAATACAGATATTTAAATAATTGTTTGATTTAGTTAAAATATTAAATGATATCCTGCTTCTGGAATCATTGTTTACAAATGCCAGAAAATCTATGGGCGTATGACCCATTTTTTAAAAGTCGTTTACAAGCATGCTATATGCTTATACAACATTTACTGCGGGTTTATTCCTGATAATCAAACATACTATTTTAATACCTCTAGGTATAGTTTATTTATTTATTTATATTTATTTATTTAGTTGTAGTTGAAGTCGTATTTTGCAGTTTTTGAATAAATAAATCTAAGTTTAAGTTCATGACAATCAACATGACAAGTTTAAATCAGACAATGATTCTATATTATGTGTACTTTATAATTACTACTTACCTACCTATTTGTTTAGCGCACACTACTTAATCAAACATACCTGCTGCAACGATGACCATGTTTAATATAAATAAAATATTGTGGCATCAGCAGCAAACATAACATACAAGTGTTTTATTATGGATGATAATTAATTAATATAAAACTATACATATTATAATAAAATCGTACACTTGCCGTATCTGTACATTAAAGGGATAATATACAAACTGGAGGATGTTAGGTATTGTTTAAGTAATGGAACGTAAAAAAGCTATTTTTGAAAATTTTGTCTGTTTGTTTGTTAGCGCATCACGCAAAAACTACTTAATGGATTGAAATGAAACTTCGCATGATTTAATTTCATACTATGGAGTAACATATAGGATACTTTTTATTCCGAAATTCAGCACGGTTCTCTTGGGAGAGGGGATGAAAGTCAAAATGTGTACTTAGCTGTAATTAATTCATCAACACATAGTCCGATTTCATTCATTTTTTTATTATAAAGAAAATACTTTAAAAATTATTCTGTAAATATTACAAGGTTATCGATTTTGTAGTTCAAAATTACAGACAGCACAACCCTCAGTATATTCCATATAACTTGGAACCTGGATTGTACCTTTAAACGTCTGATTATCATCTGAATTTGATTAACATCAAAATTGGTATTTGTCTGTCTCCGAAATGCTGGACCGATTTTGATGGGACGTTCATTGGGAAAACTTTAGTGATGAGAAAGAGCTATTAAAAAAATTAATACTCATTACTGTAGTTCCATTTTAATGCGCGATTTTTTACAGTATGAGCTCAAAGGAGCTTAGGAAAAATAAAGAATTCCCGCGATTTTTAAAAACCTAAATCAAGGGAGCAAAGCCGCGGGCATCCTCTAGTCAAAAATAAAAGCGGGCCAAGAACGCTGCCTTGAGGTACTCCTAGTACTATTTTGTTATATTTTGACTGAACCTTTACGATGGCTTATATAGGGTGCCTCATAGTGATCTAATACAGTCCTATACGGTCTTCACAGTGATCTAATTGTGTCCGTAAAATTTTATGTACAACGCATTCAAATTCTTTTGACACACAGTTTTAATACTTCAAAATTGTATTTTTGCTTATAAGAAAACCATATTGGTTTTCATTTAGTATATTACTAGCTTCTGTCCACGGATTGCCGCGTGAATTTCGCATTTAATAACTGTATTAATATTTAATTATAGAGCAATATTTTTCATATTTACATAATAATAAATTATCATTTCTTTTATGTAAATTAAGAAACATTGAAATTGTTGTTTTTATTTTTCCCTGTACATCATCATTACATCTACAGTCTATTAACGTTCCACTGCAGAATTATTTTTTCGAGGTTTAATAGGTAATAGAATACCCAAGTCCCGGATAAACGTTGCTTAAGTGCGAGTTTGGGGCACATAGTGCTATAAAATAAACATTGTAAATCAAACTCTCAGATGCGATTTCTCAATAGGTAGAATATACTCAATGTGTCGCCTCTGTATTGTAGTAGTCCCATCTATGTCTCAAGGAGCGGGGCGCGCGGGAGGAGGGCTGCTGCTCGCGGTACACAGATTTTGTTAGCGTTGTCTTTTCTAGTACCTACATAATAATTCAGTGATCCAAATAGATTTTGTTATGTTTGTGGGAAAAATTTTCAGTTAAATCGTGGTTTCCCTATAGCAAAACCATTGCAGGAAACCTATTTACATTATTTTAGATTTCTGGTGTCAAATCAAAATAAAAATTGGGTTCCTCATATGATTTGCACTAATTGCAGATTGGTCCTTAGCTCCTGGTATTCAGGTAAAAAGAGATCACTGAAATTTGATAAATCAATGACATGGAGAGAGCCTAACCACGTAACCGATTGTTACTTTTGTTTAACAAAAACTTTTGGTTTAAACTCAAAAAATAAAGATAGTATAAAATATACAGACGTTCCATCAGTGACTAAGCTGGTCCTTCGGTCAGAGGATTTACCAGTTCCCACCCCACCCGGCAGAAGTGACCAAACCCAGTATTACAATGCACGAGCATAAAGCTTTGGATAAGTTCAAGTCATTTCAATACATCTGCTCTGTATTACCGAATCTTTCTGCAACTAAATTAAAGGAAGGAATATTTGTGGTTCCTCAAATCAAGAAAATATTGAACGATACAAAATTCGAGAACCTTTTAACCGAGGTAGAAAAAGCAGCCTGGAACTCTTTTAAATGTGTCGTTAAAAATTTTTTAGGCAATAAAAAAAGTGATAGTTACAAAGAGATTGTTGAATATCTATTACAAAATTTTGAGCGTATGGGTGTAAATATGTTACTGAAAATCCATTTTTGCATTCCCATTTGGAATTTTTTCCAGAAAATCTTGGTAGTGTGAGTGATGAATACGGTGAGCGATTTCACCGAGATTTAAAATCATTTGAACAAAATTATCAAAGTTTTTGGGAGCAAAATATGCTAGGTGACTATTGTTGGTCTGTTGTGAGGGATATAGATGAAAATATTTATAAAAAAAGAGCAAAAATTACCCATTTTTAACTGTCTATTGTTTATTTAGTTGTAGTTTTTTGTAAAAATCTTCTTAGTAAATATTTCAAAAAACTGACGTGCTGGATTTTTTAAAATATTTTTTCCGAGATGTAGATACCCAAAGTAACGTAACCGTATATATTCCATTTCATGAACAAAAGTCATGTAAACTAGTGTTTTCATCAAACATAGCTAAGAACACTCCTGACTAATTAACCTTTCAAACAAAAAAAAACGCATTCAAATCAGTCACCCGTGTGAGCGCTACGGGGAAACACAAACACACACACACACGCGCACACGCGCGCACACACAAGTCAAATTTATAACACCCCGTCGTTTTTGCGTCGGGGGTTAAAAATACAGATTCATCACTCCATCAGTCATCACCAATGCGGGAGCTTGTAGCTCTGCTAAGTCGACTACTGTCGCTCTACCAGCTCTACCACCGGTTGGGAGAGTGGAATCTGTTGAAAAGAGCCGGCAAGAAACTCTTCTCAAAACAAAAGTTACAACATGTAGCTAATATTAACTTAAGTACATCAATGTAAAAAACAATGACACATCACATTGACTTGTGAGCAGCCGAATGCAAGAAACATTGCCAGTAAGACATTCATTAATTGTGTAATAACTTTGATTTAATAAATGTTTTTAACCCCCGACGCAAAAACGACGGGGTGTTATAAGTTTGAATTGTCTGTGTGTGTGTGTGTGTGTGTGTGTGTGTCTGTGTCTGTCTGTTCCCCTGTGACGCTCAAACGGGTGGACCGATTTGAATGCGGTTTTTTTTGTTTAAAAGGTGATTTAGTCGAGAGTGTTGGTATCTATGTTTCATGAAAATCGGTCCAAGATGGCCGCCGCTACAAAATGGCGGATTACATATTTTTTCACAACTCCCTTAATATGGGTATCAAATGAAAGGGCTTGACTAAGTAGTAGAATAGCACTATTACAAATCCAAGATGGCCGCCGCCACAAAATGGCGAATGTCGGGGGTTTTTTAAATTTTCAATTTACACTTGTTACACATCTTAAAGCGTAGGTAATGGCAATTAATCTAAAATTTATTAGGAATCAACCTCTGCGTTGCTGGAAAATACGATGCGTGCGGTTCTTGTAGTAGGTACATGCGATTAGCTTATAAATTATCGCAACTGAAAGAAATTTATATCTTGATCAATCTTTGTTGCGATCTATCGATCTATAAATGGATTATATGAAGCGGCAATCAAAGACAAAATGTAATAAAAAAAAGGTTTTATTGCAGCTCATTGGATCGTGACAAAATAAATTATAGATCGACCAGAATCTCATGAAAAATAGGGAAATTAAATTTTGTAGTAAGCAACACTAGGTTAACTCGGCTGCCCTAGTGATAAACAAAGTAATCACATTCAGAACACCTTACCTGGGATCGTTTCACGAAACGAAAAATCAAGCAACTGCATTTTAAATACAAAAACAAGGTAATCAACATCCAATTACTTTGTTTTTGTGTTGTGCTTGTTGTTTACTTGGTTTTGCATTTATATTCCGGGTTAGTGTGTGCAGTTATTTGTTTGGGCAATTCAAATTTCAGTAAACGTTTCAAGTTATTTGAAATATTAAACTGTGGTAAAAAACTACTCGACATAAAACTTTTGTTAATGCAAAAAAGTCAATTTCACAAAAAATGACAGTTACTTTGTTTATTGCTAGGGCAGCCGTAGTGTTGCTAACTTTGGAATTTCATTTCCGTATTTTTCATGAGATTCTGGTCGACTTTACCTATCTTGATTCTTGAGCCAATGAATAGGCATGTAAGTTGTAACACTGTGCTCACAAATTCTACTGAACTCAAACTGAACTATTAAATCTTTGACTTTGTGTTGTATGATGAATAGAAGTGATTCGGAACTCTTAGCCTCTTTTGTTAGTGCGACACATAGAACAAACGCAGCAGTTTACAGCATTACGGACGGATATAAACATTTCGGCAGATTAGTCTGGACTATTTAAGTTGGAAAATAAAACAATGACTAGGTTTATTGTTAAAATATACCTGAAGGAACGCAAACATACTGACACGGTAAAGACGTTTTCGATTTGGACAATTTAGGTTTTCTGAATAGATTCGATATTCGCCGGTCCTCCTTCAGGTACTGGGTGTGCTGGACCTTTGATGGATATGTCAGAACACGCACCAAAGGTTTCTTGATTGCCGCATCCCACGTCTGATCTTCCACCACCGCAGTAACCCCAATTGTTACCGGCTACGTATCTCCATTGAAGAACGCAATGCTCGCAAACTAGTCCTTGGGGGATGCGATACCTAACTTTATATAACCCGGCTCTTGGAGGAAAGAAATTATATCCACCCTTTTCTAATTTCACAGGATATCTGTCGAAGCATGCTTGGTCTTTGGAGTGAGGGTCTGGGCAAATTTTGAAGTACCAGTACCCTCTATGGAAGGCAGTAATCTCTACTTCTGCAGTGAAGACTTGGCCAGAGTGGTAGGTAGCAACAATAAGGCCTGAGCCATACTCGCCGCCAAGTTCGTGACGTTTAGGCTCAGGGTCATCCCAGGCATCACCGCAGAGGCCGCACCTGATGAATTAATTACAACACAGAAGATACAGAATACAATAGTAGAATAAGTTAGGTAGAACGTAAAATTTGGCGGCCTTTATAGCTGCTTAACGATAACTTCCAGACAACTAAAGCTAAAAGTGTAAGAGTACGTAGCAACAGATAGAAAGTAATTGGTTCAATATGAACATACATACATAAAATACAACTAAACAAAAAATATATACCTGATGCTATTAAATTACAGTTAAGTACTTTGATAAAACTATAGAGTTTTTTTATAAAACAGTACTACGTTAGAAGAATGTTTACTGAACGAATAAACAAAACCTATTTACCTACTTGTCATTACACAAACGAGTTGTGGATCCAGTTATTTAAAACAGAGACATAGAAAGACAAGTTAGAGTAGTCCCTAAAAGTAACCACTTACCTTCCCCTGTTGACATTAAACTGACGCCCAAAACCACCACAGTTGAGACCGTTGTCATCATAGTTAGGCTTGGTGGGGAAGCCTTTACGCCACATGGAAGCTCTAGAGGGCGGCTCTAGGACACGACCATGACTAGATACTGATACCACAAACGCCGCTAATGCCAGAATATGACACAGCATCTGTGAATTTAAAAGGTAGATGATAAATGGGATATATTTGTTTAGTAAATCATTTGTACCGAATCAAATCTCCAAAAACTCCTAGAACTTTCTATACCTATTATTAAAATTTAATTATTAAACTCCTTGTTTGACTATGAAACCTCTAGCAGAGCATCGTTACGAATAAACAGTAAATAAACTTGCTTTGACTTTGAAAACTATGACCGCGCTTTTGTTATATTTTCAATTTTATTTATTTACCTAAATATTACTTGCGAATTGTTAAATATACTAGCTTATTAGTAATTATTGTTTCACAATACAATGAATTAAAAAAATATATATTTGAAATTGACTAACTTAGACCAACCTTTCAATTCTTGAACTAAGCTAAGCTTTTGATAATGTAAAGCACGTTTTTGTTTTTTTTTCATCTTACGAATTAATCATATTAAGATTTATTACACATTATAATATGTATTCAAATAATTAAGTATAACACAAAAACAACAAAATTGTTTGGATTATTTTGATGAACTGTAAATTATCCATGGAGTCACACAAGGTATTCATTTTACCCGTTATTAATTATTATGTTTACTTGTAAATATTTAACTTTAGTTCCTTTATCAAACAAACGTCATTAAATTTGGGCTAATTAACCGCAGTCTACTTCCTCGTATTGCAACCTAAAAATATTCATTTTAGAATCGGCAAAAGTTTGGTCTTATTTGTATTTATAGACTATTGCACTTTTAGAATCCCGACAAGAAATTAAAAAAAGATCTACATAAGTATATATAAAAAAAAAACAGCAAAAACACAACGTCTTATGCGAAATGCATATTATACCGTCTCAGTTCCGTCGCGGTTAAAAACATAGTTCATAATAAGTAATTATTTATTTTGCTCCACTGACCGCAAAAATCGCAATTAAGCACTAACTTGAGAAAAATAAATAAGAAGTGAGACCTGCAATCAGCCAAGCACAAAACCTGTTAAGAAAAAACTAGATGATGCCTCAACAGCGCAACGGTCGTCGGGCGCGGATCAAAAACCGAACGCGCCGGTTCAAACCCCACCCGTTACACTATTGTCGTACTCCTAATACAAGTTTTCACTTAATTGGAGGGGAAATGGGAATATTAGTCATGTTCGTAATGGCTAATATTCTTTAAAAAAAGTTCGTGGTTCACTGCCGATTGAAAAACCACTATAATTCAAATTCAAATTAAAAATTCATTTATTCAAAATAGGTACACTGTACACTTTTTGAACGTCAATTTAGGAACAGGCAATGGTGATAATTACTTACGGAAACTTAAAACTAAAGCTACGAGGGTTCCAAACGCGCCCTGGTCTGAGAAGAGCCCACAACAAACTCAGCCGGGTTTATTTTATTTTTTTTATTATCACCATCTTACAATATGGTATAGCCATAAAAATTATTTGAACTGTTGGCTTTTAGAGCAATCTATGTCCATGGCATCGAACTATTACGCTTAGAATGGAAGTTTCTAACAAATTTCCGCTCGAAACGTAATCTATGAACCAACCCATGTGTGCCCTGTAATTACATTTGCCGACACGCACACAAGCGCATGAGTACCTTGGGCACTGACGCGACGATAGCCTCCGAGGCTTGCTAAAAACGGCTTATCGCCGCGTCGACGACTGCCTTTCTTTACCTATTTATTCTAAGGTCCATGGATTTTTGTCATTAAGAAATTAAAAAAAGATCTACATAAGTATAATAATATTATAATTAGTAAATAAAGAGTATTTTTTTTAGTAAGGTAATTTTTTAATACTTAAGATTTTTTTAGTTCTTGTTATTAAATCTGGCTGCGTGTCTGCGCTGTACAGAGTAGGTAAGCAGTTTCAGAGAGAGATTTTTTATCATTGAGAATTCATAGTTTTTAAACATCATACATAGAGATTAAAAACATGGCTTTTGTTATTTCATACATACGTATCTAATTTACAATATTTCCTAAATATGTACCTAATTTCAAATACAAGTACCTACCTACCTATCATGTAGAAAACCAAACCGACATAAAATTTAAAATATTTTTGGAATTACGAAATTTAATTTTTACCTTGATTTTTTCTCGACCCCAGGATAAGGAGGTTACAACAACGAGTTAGTGCAACAATCGTATAGTAACAATAAAAAATACTGACAAGATCATAAAATAGATCAAGACCATTTATACAAGGCTCGACCGTGTTAATAGATTATCACGTAAAATAATCGCTTTCCAAAATAGACTCGATAGAATCAAACATCAGATTAAAATCTATTTATTTGACAAAGTTCCGTGATAAGGGCTTAAAGTGATTCGTCAGATTCACCGACAAGTCCATAGGTTTAGTTCTGAAGAGTAACTTTGAACAGAAGCTACAAAAATATGAATTGATCAAAGTTTTTAATTTACAGTTTTCAAAGTTTTTATTGTTATATACGTTGTTTTTTTGTTTTTATATACGTTGTTGTTATTTGATTCTGATTTTTAATTCGGTGAAATTCTGACAGTTATTATTTTATAAAGATAGTTAAATTGTATGAAAAACAGGTTTACCGCCAGCACAAGTTCGATTTTACCCCAAATTACTTTAAATCAACATAAAAAAGCCCTAAGCCGCGTAATAATATTAGTTGTTTAGCCCTAAAATTGAAATCGCTAAGAGTGGAAAGTGCAAACTAACAGCAATAGAAAACAAAAGAAGCACATTGAACATTCAAAAATTGAAGTTGAATAACATGATTAACAGGAAGTGTCTGTCAGGCATTTGTTATATCTACATGCGACAATTGATTTTTATTTGTATAAGTTTTGATTTTTTTTGTGGGAACTGTTGTTTATATCTCTAGTAACATTAAGAAACGTCAGAATTCCATGGAATTAAAAATTAGACTATAGGTAAGGGAATGTATATAAACACCTACCTACTAGCACGGTTAACAAAATACTGTTAAAACCATGTTAAAACAACAGCAGGCACATAGACTGAGACGGTTAATGGATTGCAATCAACTAGGGCGTTGATCCCTTGGATAAAAATAGTGCAACGCGACATCATCGCTCTCCACAGGTCCACTGTATCTCTATCAGACCTTTAAGTTCACCTCACTTGACCTCAGTTTCTATATGCATAAATACATGTACACTTACGCACTTACTTACTTAGCCCGCCAACCATTGGAGCATGGAGTATGTATGCATGTAGCAAGGGCGTCGCCAGGTAGGGGCAGGGGGGGGCAGCTGCCCCCCCCTAGAGATTTGAGAAAATATAAATATGCTATAGTTTGAAAAGAAAATGCTGATTTTTTAATATGTTGTTAGGACCACTACCAGTAGTCTCCAATTTTACAGTTTCTGAACACATCATGAGCTAACTTTGCAGCAATTGAAAAATATGACTGTCCTATTTACACTTTTCGCATACTATAATATCAACTTGCCCCCCCCTTGGCCAGCGGCTGGCGACGCCCTTGGCATGTAGTATGCCGCATGAGTATGGAGTATCAAGTATGCCGTATTGGAGCAGTGTGGCGGGTCTAAGCTCTATCCTCTCTCCTATGAGAGAGGAGTTCTGTGCCCAGCAGTGGAACGTAAAAAGGTTGTAGTGGTGGTGGTGATGGTGGTGGTATATGGCATGCACTTACATCAGTGGGTGGTAGAGAAAGCTGTGCTTCGAGTCATCATCATCATGATCAACCCATTTCCGGCTCACTACAGAGCACGGGTCTCCTCTCAGAGTGAGAAGGGTTTTGGCCATAGTCTACCGCGCCGGCCAAGCGGATTGGCAGACTTCACACACCTTTGAGAACGTTATGGAGAACTCTCAGGCATGCAGGTTTCCTCACGATGTTTTCCTTCACTGTTAAAGCAAGTGATATTTAAATACTTAAAACGTACATAAATCCGAAAAGTTAGAGGTGCGTGCCCCGGGATCTAACCCACGACCTCCGATTAGAAGTCGGTCGTCCTAACCACTAGGCTATCACAGCATTGCTTTGCTTGGAGTACCCAGGATCAAATTAGGAATGAGGAGCGATCTGTAGGTGAATCAAAATTACCGACATAGCTCTGAGTCGTGATTGTGTCCGCAATTGGCGAGGCGCATAGCTCGAAGAATCGATAGAGAAACGATGCGATGGTAGACGGAAAGTCTCCAGCGAGACGCTGCAGCTGGCAGCCGTTACGAGTACATACAAGCGGCGCAAGTTCTGTTCTATTGCGATCCTTGCAAGAGACATATCTAGTAGTGGAAGTCTGTTGATCGAGAGCAAAGTGATTGGAGAAGATCACATGCTGTACTACCTCAGTATTAATGCGCACCAGTCTGAGCAAAGTCAAAGAACGCTCTATAGATCTCAGAATTTCAAGCGCTAAAAAAGTAATATATATTTTAACATCAAAACTTGGTAAAATGGGGGAGGGAAATACTTACTCGATACAGATAAAAAGTATGTCAAAGAAGAAAATAAGAACTTCATAAAAAATATATAAAGTAAGGAAAACTTTTTGAAATCTGTATGATAACAACAGGTTAAGTAAAGAAGCTGTTAACATTTTCAAGTTTCTGTGACCTTTTTACACCTCAGCGATATCTGGTGGCTTAGTACGACTTTGCATATTTCGACGATGTAATAAAAAAAATTGGTTATCTGTAAAGTCGGTTTATTTATTTTACGTGACAATGTATTAAGAAAACAAAGAGAGATAGATACGTCACAATACTTAGCCCTCATACGCATTAGCGGTCAACCGCGTACGCAATGAGCCATGCTTTTTCGTGCGCGTAGCCGGCGTTCATCGACTTATAAGACGTTATCACGTTAAAAAATAAAGGTGGTCAGGTCACGTGGCTAGATGCATCGACGATAGGTGGACCATACCTAAATTAAATGGTCGGGACCAAGAGGCACTACAGCCAGAGATAGGCCAAATGCCAGATGGGCAGATTAAATAGTGCTGACCTATAAGTGCTGACTGAAGATGGCTAACCTCAGCTATGGATAGTCAAGTGGAAATCCTTAGAAGAAGTTTTTACCCGTAGGCGGTCCATAATATTTAGGTCCATTTATCTCCTGGTAGGGGAGCCGATGATGCTAAATGTAATCCACATTGTACTCGACCGTCGTCGGAATCTATTAGATTTTGTAGATTAGTTGATAGGAAGAATAAAAAAATGAAAAACTGTGATAGCCTAGTGGTTAGGACGACCGACTTCTAATCGGAGGTCGTGGTTTTGATCCCGGGGCATGCACCTCTAACTTTTCGGAGTTATGTGCGTTTTAAGTATTTAAATATCACTTGCTTTAACGGTGAAGGAAAACATCGTGAGGAAACCTGCATGCCTGAGAGTTCTCCATAACGTTCTCAAAGGTGTGTGAAGTCTGCCAATCCGCTTGGCCAGCGTGGTAGACTATGGCCAAAACCCTTCTCACTCTGAGAGGAGACCCGTGCTCTGTAGTGAGCCGGTAATGGGTTGATCATAATAATAATAAATAATAAAAGAATAAAAGGTTATATAAGTAATGTTTTCCCTTTCATGGGTGGGGAAAGCGTCTAGCTGCACACTCTCATCTTCATAGACGATTTTCATTACTTCGGCTTGTGGAAATCGGCTGATTATAATATTTACATCATTTCCTTCAAAATAGAAAAAAATTCAACCGCTCTCGAGATTCGAGAATGTCAAGATAACGTTTTTTTTTTGCTGCTCTGTAACGCTCCCACTCTCGTACGTTACGTTCAAATAGTCTGATTTTCAAAATATACTAACACACTATACCTTAATCTGACGTTTCTGAGTATTTCTGACCATCGTTTTTTTTCGCGCGGCTCTATATGTATAAAGGGCCTATATATGGTAGAGGGTACTCAGCAGGATGCAAGATGCCTCCCTTATGTTAATCTGACGCGCTCGAGTAAATCCAAAAATCCCCTCTTGGGCTCCCCTACTTTCCGTTACTATGCTCGAAATCTGTTAACGATGTCGAGCTAGGTATATAAACTTGTACTGAGGGTAATGGGCAGTGGGTACAGTAATTGTATATAAATGAGGGGGGTCAAAACAGCTTGAAATGGTTCGTGTAAATAGACACACTGGCATGCTTTACGGCCGGAGGAACTTGCCGGCCGCGCTGCCGCGCATCTAGATAAGTACCATGCGATTACTGCTCTCGAGTTTCTCTTGTATTCACAGTAAACAGATTACAACCAGTACTGAAACTCCCCACAAACGTTCGAAACGGCTCACTCACACAAACATGCGCATCGACGAGACCCCTACCGGGTTTTCGTGCGAATGTCAGTAGCAACTGCCGCTAAATGTATAAAGTATGCGACACGCTGACCTATTTTTGATTTTTAAAACCTGTCTCACAAAATTCGTTTTCAACGAGACTTTCTCACTTCTCACTTTTAACTAAGGTCCAAACAGATCGCATATGAACATTGAACATACTAGAACTGTAACGTACGTGAAAGTGCATTCTTTATGGAACTCAAATAATTGAGTTGATCTGCCATCCATTCCTTGCGGCATTTAAAATGTTATAAAATTTAATTCAAATTAGAGTGAGAATTCTAATTTCAGTTTTAAAATATCTGCTCCCACACTCGTGTCTCGTACACCATAATATCTTCCTATTCTATACCCGTATTACTAATTCCCCGGAATCCTGACAGCTGTCATTGTCATTTACAGATGAGTTATTTGTATGGAGAACAGGGTTAACATCTACGAAGTACGATTTTACCCCAAACTACTTTAATTCCCTGTCATCATAAAAAGCCATTATATGCCACGTAATAATATTACTCGTTTCGCCTTAAAATAGAAAACACCAAGAGTGGAAACTAAAAAGTGCACACTGACAACAATAGAAAACAAAAGAAGCACATTGAAAAAATTATTCAAAAATGGATGTCGAATGACATTATCACCATGAAGTGTCTGTCAGGCATTTGTCATATCTACATGCGGCAGTTGATTTGTATTTGCATAAGTTTTGAATTTTTTATCTTTTTTGTGGGAATTGTTTTATCTCTGGTAAAATTACGAAACGTCAGAATTCCAGGGAATTAGTAATACGGGTATAGTCTATCTATTATAAAAGCTAGTCACCAATCACCATTGAGATTTAGCCCTCACCGTCGTAGCCGCAAAATTCGTTGAGGAAAAAATTAAGTATAGGTACCTAATAATTAAAGTGTCTGTTTACAGCTTGTCTGTGTAAAATTAAACATTGATACATATTTTCAGTCATTGAGAATTAACTTATCTAAGAGTACATATTATTTACCAACATTGCCTAATTACAAACAGGGGCCAAGGCCGAGTCAAAGAATATAAACTATTAATGCATATAGAAGCGACACTCACCCCCCCTATTGCATCTAACGCAACCTAGAAGTACGCCTAGCAGTATTACGTCTAGCGTTATCCTTGTCCCGCTTGATTTATCTGGATAGCGTTATCCTTCTCATTACATCATTATCGACCAGAATCTCATGAAAAATACGGAAATGATTCCACTAGGGCAGCCGAGTTAACCTAGTGTTGCTTACTACAAAATTTAATTTTCCTATTTTCCATGAGATTCTGGTCTACCTATAATAGTAGGTTTTTCTTATAAGTAGTGTCGGGGGTGTGGGGGAGCCATGTAAAGAAAGGGAATAAAAATTGATGCCTGTGACCGTTGAAAGAAATTACACGTGCTAACAAGCATTTAATTAACCCCCGACGCAAAAACGACGGGGTGTTATAAGTTTGACGTGTCTGTGTGTGTGTGTGTCTGTCTGTTCCCCTGTAGCGCTCAAACGGGTGGACCGATTTGAATGCGGTTTTTTTTTGTTTGAAACGTTAATTAGTCGAGAGTGTTGTTAGCTACGTTTGATGAAAATTGATCCAAAATGGCCGCCGCTACAAAATGGCGGATTACATATTTTTTCACAGCTACCTTAATATGGGTATCAAATGAAAGGGCTTGACTAGTAGAATAGCACTATGCAAATCCAAGATGGCTGCCGCCATAAAATGGCAAACGTCGGGGGTTTTTTAAATTTTTAATTTATTTTTATATATATTAAGACCGCATACACACGGGGCCCTTCATTGATGATTTGTCAAATATTTTTTTTCCTTTCACGTATGATCACAATTAAACCACCCTTTCAAACCTTTTAATTTGATATCCCACTCGATAGGATTTGAAGAAAAAAAAATTTTGAACCAGAAATCAGTAACAATCATTTCGTTCGGAGTTCGTAAAGGTGCGTCCAGACTTGAACATTTCACCGAACCGAACAGCGAACATTTCGGCGAACTTGTTACGCTCAATGTGGACGGCGCGCTTGGAGCGCTTGAGATGGGTTACTGCGTAACAGTTCGGCGAAAGTTTCGCCGAACTGTTACGCAGTAACCCATCTCAAGCGCTCCAAGCGCGCCGTCCACATTGAGCGTAACAAGTTCGCCGAAATGTTCGCTGTTCGGTTCGGTGAAATGTTCAAGTCTGGACGCACCTTTACCTTTGTTAAGTATGACCTCTAATAGGGGTTAATAAAATTGGTGTGTGAATTCTGTTGAAAACAATAGCCTACAGTGAAAATAGCCAACAAGCAATATTTTTTTTTTTTACAGTTTTACAGCAGTTATATATATTACTTACCTACATAATATATCCGTAATGACTCGATTCAGTTTATTGAACCGTTTTATGATCATTGATCGCCAGTAGATATAAGTGTCGTGACAAACTGCTAAGTAATTTCGATTTATTTCAGTGGTGAAAGTGAAAATCTTCCGCACTAGCTGGTGCCCCTGATTTCGTACGCGTGATAATTATTCAGTTTTACAAAAAAAAAATGGTTGTCTGTAAAGTTGTTTTACGGACGATAATTTTACGTGATAACATGTCGCGAGCAAGCGCGAGCGCAGAACGTGCTCCATGCTACGCGCACAGTACATAACAGATGAGTCATGCTTTTACATGCGTGTAGCTGGCGTTCATCGATTTATAAGATGTTATCACGTCAAAAAGGGAAAAAGGCGTGAATTGAGGTTTTACAAAAGAATCCATGGGAACTCTTTGGTTTGCCGGGAGAAAGTGTATTTGTTCGTTTTCGGCTTAGATTAGGTCTATAGAAGAGGATATGAAACATCTTTAAATTGAAGCTTCCGGAACCTTAAAAATGGCGTATGGGCGGAGCCTAAATGACTTTTAGGGCTGGTGCTATCGATACTTAAATACTCGATATAAAATTATCAGTCACATTATTTACATATTTTATTTTGAAAATCAGTATGACAATAATCTATACTAATCTATTAAAGCGGAAGAGTTTGTTTGTTTGAACGCGCTAATTATAATGGAATTGATGGATATAATGGATGCTATGGAAATACCTGTCGGATTTGAAAAATCCTTTTTGCGTTTGATAGCCCAATTTCTGAGGAAGTTTAAGGGCTATTTAACATTGTTTGGAAGCCCTAATTAATATACTATCATATGTGAATATATTGCAGTTCCAATATTACATACATAACCTCTTTTTTTTTAAGTCGGCAAAAAATTAGATTGGCAATATCACTAAGAAGAAACTTACTGTTTCAATTTCATCTCTCTCTACCACTCTGAGAGACAAACAGTAGGGGACAGGTGCGGTAAGTTTTATTTTTATCGACATTCAGTTTAATTGTAAACAATACAATCCCAACACTATACACACAATCAAACTTATTCTCGTGAAATAATCGAAGTTTTTGACGATACCGCATAAATTTACGCGTTTTGAATTAAATAAAGAAGAAGCTGAGCTTTACTTAATCGAAAAAACTCAAAATACTCGCTACAAAAAGAGAAAATAGAAGAATTTATTAGTTACCTATGAAAAGAAATTCCTGGGCGTTGTACATTGCTTTTACGATCACAACTCACAATTGAACACTTCACCATTGTTTATTGCTTAAAACAACTGCTGAAACGCATGAAAACAGTGCAAAATAAGTAAAAACTTAGAACTGACACACCGGAACAACAACAAACGCCATTTTTAAGGGACAAAAAAGTGGCTTCAGTAGGTAAATTTTATGACGTCATTCGACATTTGCGTGACGCGTTTACGCAATAACATAATCGACCTGTCTCTTTCTAATAATGTAGCTTTCCATAAATAAGAAAGGCTTAGAAATAGTTTAATTTGTTTTATTCGAAAAATACATCATATAACTATAATTGAGTAAAATGCAACATATCCTCTTCTATATACCTAATCTAAGGTTTTCGGTATGTAAGCTATCTCTTTTCAACAAGTAAGTAGGTCGCGAAAAGGTAACAGACAGATAGACAGACACTTTCGCATATATTTATATTAGTAAACACGTCTTAAACACATCAAATAAGGTTCAATAAATATTAATAGATATAGATCGACCAGAATCTCATGAAAAATAGGGAAATTAAATTTTGTAGTAAGCAACACTAGGTTAACTCGGCTGCCCTAGTGATAAACAAAGTACTCACATACTTTGTTTATCACTAGGTTTGTTTAGAACTCCTTACCTGGGATCGTTTCACGAAACGAAAAATCAAGCAACTGCATTTTAGATACAAAAACAAAGTAATCAACATCCAATTACTTTGTTTTTGTGTTGTGCTTGTTGTTTACTTGGTTTTGCATTTATATTCCGGGTTAGTGTGTGCAGTTACTTTGTTTGGGCAATTCGAATTTCAGTAAACGGTTCAAGTTATTTGAAATATTAAACTGTGTAGTAGTAAGTTTGAAGTAAAAAACTACTCGACATAAAATTTTTGTTAATGCAAAAAAATCAATTTCACAAAAAAATGTCAGTTACTTTGTTTATCGCTAGGGCAGCCGTAGTGTTGCTAACTTTGGATTTTCATTTCCGTATTTTTCATGAGATTCTGGTCGACCTTTACCTACCTATCTTGAGTATCATGTCATGGTCATTTTCCATACTCCATGACCATGAGTCATGCACAAACTGTTTGCGACACTTCATTGATAGCGTTAAGAGTTTCTATTGAACTATTTAATCAGTCAAGTGTTTGTCTGTTATCTACTTATGTAAACCCTTGCATACCGACTAATGTTTCTAATTCTATGATTTGCGGAATACATGTGCAGTTTTGGATCCTACGTTAAAGCAAAAGCAAAAACACAAAACTTCATTTTTGCTGCATATTCGATGGTAGGCATTTTCAAATAAAAGTCATAATACGAAACAACTCTTTGTAATTATCATCGTAGGAGATCCTTGCCATAATTTTAGATAAATAAGTTAAATAACAAAATCACAACTTAATGAATACTTAAAATTAACTTCAACGTCGACGAATTAAGTTTTGAAATTTAAAAGCCAATCATTTACAAATGTTTTCGCCAAATTGTCATCGAAAAAGACGTTAGGAATTCACTTAGTGTCTATGGCAGGTAAAATGTAATCAAAAACTCATTCAAAAAAATAATTAATACAATGAGATATTGCAAATTAACAAATTACATTAAAAAAAACAACATTAGGTACATTACACACATACAAAGCTAGTGATTTGGTTTGCCAACGGAGATTGTGAAAATCGTTCTCAACAATAGATAATATGCCTATGTAGAAAATGAAAAGTTTAAGACTTTCCTGGAGAGTGAATTTAAAACTTTTAAATTATTGTTTCTAAGATATTATAAATATTAAAGTCAACTTCATATTCAAATTGTCTCATTTAACATTATCTATTTACAAGTTCATAGTAAAACTAAGCGTGAACGACGATTCAGATTATAAACTTTTACCTAATAATACATCACAGATTGAAATATAAATAAAAATCACTAACATCTAGACCACAAGAAGTTTGTATTACAGAAGACGAGAACGTTTGGATCCATAGTTTGATGTCGTGGCTTTTAAAGCCGCCCATGAACCTAAAGTTTCATTAACACGGACCATTAATGAAATAAATCCAACAATTAGGTATAATTATAATAAGCAAACAAGATCAAATTACTAACTAATCAGGAGAAAATAAGAAAATAATAGTTACTAAGAGAAATAAAAGTTTGCCTCCTATTTAGGAGTAACTACGTAAAATCCGTAAAAAATTAGCAAGTAGGTGCTTACATATTAAAATGACAATCTTATTATTTTAGTTCCGATAACATCACTGATATATTTTGTAAAAAAATTGTTTGAGAAAATATAATTTTAATAAATCTATTGATCAATTAACGGGAACTTTTTTACAACATAAGATTTTAAAGATTTTACCTTATGCATCGCTCGCAAAATGTGATTCAGAATAAATATGAAAATATTAATAAATAAAGATACGTAAGTAATTAAATACAAAATAATAAGCATTCAAAAAATTACATGGTTTTCAATTACCTATCAACTAGAATTTTTCTAACACGAACCGTGGAACAAATAAGAATTAACTAATTGCATCTTCACATGACTTTAAATCCTTTTTTATATCTCCCTTCTGTGCATCGATTTTCTGTTGTTCAGTGTCTTTCTCCGATTTTTTGTTTTGATCATGTGGTTTATTTTTTACATCACATTTATTTGGAAATTCTTCACTCAAGATCTTCTCGAATTCAGTGGAAACTTTATTGACATCCTTCTTCATAACAGAATCTGGATAGGCCTACAAATAAAAGAAAATTATTATGCTTAGTAATTAGTATTAAGTAGCAGTAATTCTACTTTTTTATTTACCTTGAGGTAGAGTCTGACATTATTAAAAATTCTTCTAAAATCTTGAACTACTTGGTCGTATTCAGTATAAGAGGAATTCTTCAGCTTCGTCAAAATATCATTTAGACTCATGGGATACTTTACAACTTCATAAAACCTTGGCGCCTGTGAGTTTTTGAATAAAGTTATAGAATCATAAAATCAAATATCCGAAGTGATTTAAACATTATAACTTATTATGTCATAAAAATATTTAATTATAAAATTACATACCACTTTTATATCCATATCTTGTTCGATAAAAGCAGCTTCATTTATTTGGGATAAATTAAAAATTACAGACTCGAACTTCTTTACAATGGTGGTCGATAAAGGTTTCTTTTTCTTAGGATGATACCAAGTACCAGAAACTGCTTTGGATTTTCCGGTACTTTTCCTTTTGTTTTCATCTTTTATATAATTTCCGGTCTGATCAAAATTTGGATACCGTGTGTTATTTTTTATTTCTTCATTTTTACTAACATCAATTTCAACTTGTTCGTCCATTGCAGTTGATTTATGTTGTTCATCAGATTTATTTTCTATTGTATTATCTGTAAAAACTACACTCTCTTGACTTTTATTTAGCATGCACTCTTCTTTAGTGGATGTTTGATGCCATACTGACCGTTCTTCTTTCGACATAAATTGACTTGACTGTAGAATTGCCGACCAAGCATCGCTACGTTCCATATTAAATTTTGATTGGTTTGAATTATCAGAAAAATCTTCGTTTGTTGTCAACCCCAATGCGTCATAGAGCCTTGCAGTGTCTGATTTGGATCCTTCATGAATGAAATCCATTAATTTTGGCGCTGACAGCTTCGCGGCTTCCCAAGCTCTATCAGTCATAGTGGTCAATATTTCCAGGGTTTCAACACCCCGCATGTTCGGCATGTAAGGTTTCGCTAACGATTTCTGATCATTTAAAAATATTTCTTCTGCACGTCTAGACACCAAACATGGCCATGATTCTATATTATACTTTGGCTGTGGTGCCAATGTCACTTGAGAAAATGGAACTTTGACTTTTAAGGAAGACGAGTCTTCAGCGTGACTCTCATATACGACGTCTTGTGATGTACTTTGCATAAACGATGATATTGGCTCTGGTGGCTTGATCGGCACCTTATAACTGCCAGGTTTCATATACACTTTAGACATTTCATGGAACTCATCATTTTCAAGGTCAAGAAATTGCACGGGGCCAGAAATATTATTAGAGATCGTCACAACATTCGTTGGTATTTGAATATTGTGACTATGATGAGTCAAAAAATCACTAGATTCATTTTGGACTATCTGACCCCACGCCGCAAAAAAATCCGCCTCTTCTTTAGTATCACCGCAACTATTATTTTTTTGCACGTAACAACTTCGTATATCAGCTGTCGATGCCATACTTGGTATCAAAGTTTTCTCAACATGGCTTAAAGGAATCATTTTAGCTTTTAGTTCCATATCACGGCGTTGAAGTAATTCACAAGGCATATTTACTATAGCAGTTTGACCTGGTGTTTTTCCTAGTTCAGCATCCATCTTGTGCTTTAATTGTGTATATATATCTCTTTGCTCAGCGTTACACGCACCTTCCAAAGTTCTAAAATCAGGAGCATTCGTAATAGTCCAAGATTGTCGAGGTTTTGCTTCACGAATGACACATGGATCACATTTGTACTGAGGTTTCTGATAATTTTCGATGTCACAATGCTCATTTAACGGATAGTAATTTTGGGAATTAGATGGTAGTACTATAGGAACTTTTTTATAAGTCACATTAGATCTAGCTGACCATGGGATGTCGCTATAATTTTGCGGCACCGTTGGTGTTTGGTTTTGTATCCATGGAGGTTGTATTACATTGTATGGTTGGGGAGAAGCATTGATGGGCCTAGGAGTACTTACATGTGCTTTTGCTGGTTGGAATTTGTTTTGATTTTGGTGTCGAGGAGCTGCTGAGTTGGTAGCATAGTAATTATGTGTAAAACTTTTTTGTTCCATTGTAAATCCGTGATCGAGACATTTAAAGGTCTTATAAATATGCGTGAGCATTTCTTTTGTAACAGCCTGCCATTGCACAAAACATTCCCTGATATTCGGGCTGTAGTACTTGTTTTCGATTCTCGAAAACGTGTCATGTTTTTCACTTAGTAATTCCTTTACTCCTTTCCAACCATCTAAAATCCGCACAAATGAAAATATGAAATTTTTTATCACCCACGGTATTCCCTGCGAGTGCAAGTTTGCTACTGCGCTATCTGGTTTCTGGACGTTAGATCTCGTTTTAGCACAGATTGAATGAATATTTTTAAAACAAGGTCTATTATGATGAGCGATGGCTATATTTTCGGCATCAGTGCAAGCTTCTATTGCCAGTTGAACAATTTGATTGGGAATCTGATCATGAATAATTATTTTGTCTATAGCTATCAGCAAAACATCTGAAGATCCTGAAGCTTCGTTTTTATCTTCTTCATTGACTGCTACTTTTTGGTTCGATCTTTGATTATGCGTATCATGTCTAGAATTTGGATCAGGAATATTACAAAGCTCTGAGACCATTCTTTCTCCTTCTGTAAAAAAGTCTAGGCTGGACGTTGATTCAGATGTCAAATTTCTATCTTTGATTCTCGGTCGATCGGTTTCGGTACTAGTATCTTTATATCTGTCTTGATAACGATTGTCAGCACTATATGCATTTCGTTTGTCCTGGCTCTTGACAATTTTTTTCTTTGCTCCAGTTCCGATGGGCTCCTGGTGAGAGACGGACCAGGAGCTTCGTCTGTCAGCATTGAGATGTTCGGCCATTAAATTAGACCCGCTGTAATTTTGTGCAGATGGATCAAAGACTAGTCCAACTAATGGTGAATTTGGTGGAGAGCTAAACGTCGGAACCGACAACGGTTTTTTGTATCTGGAAAATTATTTTCTTTTCAAATCTTAAACACTTATACAGTTAAGAACATTATGATGTTATTTTTAAAAAATCACCTGGTGTTCCGATTCTGGTAATGCTGGTTTGCTGTGGCTTCGTAGATTCCAGTTGCAACTCTGCTGTACGTTGTTATACTTTGATCTGATATATCTCTGGTAGTACCTGCAGTACAAATTGAAGGTAATGAAACAAAGAATATTCGTTAATATTATATTTATTAGTATTTTTTTAAATTTTCTATTTTAATTATGTCTATAAGACAGGTCATCTAACCATAATTCTTTGGGATTCCGTATTGATGTTGTGAGTGGAAGCCATCTTGGCCCCGTTCTCTTCCCTCCGCGCCATCTCGGAAATCTCCCGGTTTGTTGGATGTGCCGCCACCATACTCTTGCATTTGGCTACGGTATTCTGTTAGAAGATGACATAATTTAATGATTTCAATAATTTTTATATTTCAGTTACATACCCCAATGTCCTATGCCGCTCTCAAGTAAAGAATAGTCAGCGTTTATAATTTTGAGATTAATACTTAATTAAATGACAACCTTTGTGCAAACTGTTCACCAGTTTGAGTTCACCAACGGAATGCACAATCATTCCTTGTTTAGCAATATTCTCAATTACCTATTTGAGAATATTTGTAATCTCAGGAATGGATTAATCTTGAACTTATCAAAGCTTCATCAATTACTTAATTTTGTATTTCTTTATCGTAAAAACATCCCCTGAAATCTTTTAAATCAATAAAATTAGAGGTTTTGAAATGAAATTGAATTGATATTGGATTGACGTGATACGTAAGATTCAGATCAAAATCTAGATGGTGTCTCCGTGCCATCACCTAGAATTTCTAATTTATGGCCTATTTTCTCAAAAAGTGAACTATTCTTATCATTTATCTAATTGTATTTACGATCTACTTTACTGAAGTAGTTAAATAGACTTTAAATTAGTAAGTAAGTAGAAAAAGATTTTACAAGATCTAAGACGATATCGTTTAAATTTACTCACCGTGAATAGTCAGCTTCCTGCCACTCCTGCAAGGTTTCTTTCCTTTATTTCAATGCATTGCAAGTGTGTAATTAATATCTTACTCAGGTACTTGACGATACCTTGACGTGTCAAAAAATTTTCAAATCTATTTATGTATATTAAGCTTAGAAATAACTTTACTATTTGGACACGATTTAGATGTTTTAGGAGCACGGTTAAAATTGTCTTTCTTATTTTCTAAGTTAATCTCTACATGAAGAAATAAATCGTGATATTCTCAGCTCCTGCTTGTGTAATGGACAATTTGTGACTTGCCAAATAATTTTTTGAAACAAACCATATGATTTTGTTCATTTGTTTTCTGACGTTTTGTCATTCGATTTTTACTTTTCAGACTTGATATTAGACCGATTTTGATAGTCAAAAAAGTACTTTGTATTTCGGTACCTAGTTCTTTTTCAATGTGCACTTTTGGTTTGAATTCGTTTCTTAGATCGCAGTAAAAATAAAATTTTACGTTTTTATACATTTTATTAACGTTAACATTACTCAAAACATTTCTAAAATCATAATTTTTAAGAACACAACGTAAATTATGACTAAAATTATTTTTATTAAAAAGATTACTTACTAAATAATTTCAGGCATTAATTGGAGTGGTTCATAGTGAGAATGTAATACATTTTGGGAATCCAAAGTATATAAATATACATTCAGAAATTCAGAAATTTCAAATTAGTATTCTAAGAATAATATTCGTCCTTTATTGCTTTCGCCTAATTTACTACGCTTCTTCAGCATGGGTCTCATTGAAGTAGCTTCTGTAATGCTTCTGAAGCATAAACAATAGGAACGTCGCTAGAAGGAAGCACGAAGGGGCATGATTGTGAGCCCCGTTGCAAAGGTCTGTGGTACAGGAGCAGACTTCCTGGCGGCCGCCGAACCCGGCTCGATGGTAACAGGAACCCTGAGGATGGAATAATTTTGGACTTCAAAAAAGGAGGAAATTTACAATAATTCGTCGGACTCTTCGCATGTGAGTTCCCCGTTATTGAAAGACGCCTGGACCGATTTGAAAACCGGTTCTACTGTTCCGGTTGTACTGTTGTTCGACTTCCCAGATGGTCCCATGGTCATGGTTAGGATTTGATGATGATCTTGGAGAAATCGAGGGAACTCTTTATGGTATATTGAAGTCGGTTCAATTTTTCCTAAAATAAACCTTGTTATACCTGTGTGTTGTGTTTCGTCTAAGTGTGTGTGTTCGGTGTGTAAGTGTTTCGGCTGTAAGTACCTAATATACGTAAATTGTAGGTACATGTACCTATACATTGAATTGAAGTGAATTTAATTGCAAATGAAATTGAATTAAATCTTTTCATCCTCACCACTGGAATTATGCTCCACTTTCACTTTTCGTTACTCTAAGTAATCTGTCAATTCTTCATTCTTGTTTAAAAGTTCGTGTGTACCTAAGTAATATACCTTCTTTCAATAGCGTAGTAAGTAATTTAAGAGCTGTTAAAGATTCAGACAAGTAACTTGCTAAAACAGCCACTTTCCTCTTAGTTATTTATTTGGAAACGATAATAATCGCTTTCTAAAACCTTTTAAAGTAACCACATAAAGATTTTAAAATATCTAGTTATTTAACGAGTTTACCATAACCTTCTCCCAAGGGTTGTGTGGCACATTTTTACAACTTTACCTTATATTTAGTTTCATCCCATCCACAGCTTCGAATGACTCTACTAGTTGGCATATGACCATTGATCTCATGGTCCACATGCTGGATGATCTTCCTGTAAAGAAAATTTAAGTTAACTCTAGGTTCCTGAGGTCACTGCGAAGGGCGGGAGGGGTGACGTACCTCTTCCCTCAACTAAAATAGTAGATAGGTGCCTGGTTTTCCTAAGAACCAGTCAGTATCAATTCTTTTCGGTTCTTTGGAAATCTTCGGGTACCTACACTGTCCGGGACAATCCACCGGCACCGCGCTACCATAATAATCTTGGTATGGTTAGAGTTGGTATGAATAAGATTACACTAAATTAAACTGCAAACGGTGATAGTCTAAAACTAGTAATATAGTCTAGTGGTTAAAACTTCGACCTCCCTTTCGGGAGGACCGAGTTCTACGGTACGCACCACAACTTTTCGGACTTATGTGCATTTTTAAGTAATTCTCTCTCAAATCTCATACTCGCTGAAGGAAAACATCGTGCGGAAACCAGAGTGCCAGAGGCGTGAGTGGCGTGTCCTCAAAGACGTGCGAAGTCTACCAATCCGCACTCGGCCAGCGTAATTCTAGGTTAACTGGAACTAAGTACCATTTAGGTTTTCGACCCAAAACCTATAGGATACTTCCGGTTGACCTAGATTTGTCAATTTTGGTCAAAAGCAAGGTCTTATAGATCAAGTAAAGGTAAAATTCCGAAAAATAAAAAAAGTTTAAATTTAAGGTAAAATACAAGTTTTCGTGAAAATCTAAATTTGCCCATATCTTTTTATTGTGTGGACTCAGGACCTTAATTTTTATACACCTAATAGGGATCATAGACCTTAGTATCTGGTATAAATTTCAACTTGCTAGGTCCATCCGTTCCTGAGAAAATCGGTGGTGACACACGGACGAACAGACGGACAGACGGACAAGAAAGTGATCTTATAAGGGTTCCTTTTTGTTACCATTTGAGGTACGGAACCCTAAAAAGTTGGAAATTAAAGGGTGTCCCCATACATACATAGTTGAGCCAATTAAGATAGACC